>CM050690.1:64513904-65848448 GCA_027574665.1 Rhynochetos jubatus | reverse complement strand
GCACAGAGTGCTTCAGAGGCTAGATGAGAGAGGTGAGAGGACACCATGTAATAAAACTGCTGTGGAGAAAAAATTGAGCTGACGAAACACTTTCTGAGTCACTTTCTGGAGATGGAAGGACTATCTCCCACTGCCTGCCTTTTTCCCTATAATATTAAAAAAAAAAAAAAAAGGCTCCCTGAGCAGCCGTCAGATTAGTACAGTATTTAAACCCATTTAATTACTGTGATGAATTACACGCCTGCCATTGATCTCCTTGTTCTTGTTTGCCCTGAAGTACTAATAGGCTGCTCATTCTGCCTTTTAAAAGTACAAAGTTTGAAGCGGATTTCTGTTTACTTATGTTAATAACTAATCACAAGAATCAAAATGAACTGTACATGACTAATTGACTGATTTGTTTTACTGTCCTCTGTGGCATTGCTGATAAGCTTTTCTGACAGCATGCAAATCAAGCTGCTATCAGCAAGAGAGGCCTTTCCTGTAAAATGGCAAAAGGAGCAGACAAGCTGCAGTTATTAGCTAGGAAAGATAGCAGTCACTTGGGGATAAAGAGCTGCCTTTAGCTGGAAATAGCATACCCAGGGAGGGGGACGGGATTTAATGAGCTGTGAGGACAAGAGACCTGCAGTGTAATTAACTCCCAGAAGATCTCATTGAGCGTTCAGCAGAACTCCTGCTCAGCAGTCCTTCCACCTTCACCGGAATTAAAGTTTAATTTGGTGTCAAAGGGCAGAGGAAAGACCTGCATTATCAAGCGTGGAAATCAATGAACCATGTGAAGAAAAAGGGCACACACCCACTTTTGTAGCACAGAAGATGTGAAGGGAAAGGTGAAGATATAAAACTGCTCAACACTTAGCCATCAGGGCCGGGAGTGGCAGAGATGGATGTTTCACCCCATAGGCTTGTCACTTCCACTCTCAATAAAAGAATCCCCATTTCCATTGCAAGAGGGCAATGAAGGGTGCAGGAATGGTTTTCCTCTGTACTAGTGGCCATTGTTGTCATTTCTAAAGCCCAGAGAGTTGTTGCAGGAGTTTGTACTTTTTACACAGCATCTAACATACAGGTGAAGTGAGCATTTCCATCCACAGGGGTCTTAAACACTTCAAAGCCTCTTTGCTTAGTGCGTTTTCCTGGTGTTACTGGGCCATGTACACTGCTACACACCCTGCTACACCCATAAATAAGAATACCAGCCGCTGTCAGACTCCCAGGTGCTATATGGCTAGTGAATCATCTTCTGTGCAGAATCTTTCCTGAGTGACACCTGGCAACCTAAATCAGTGCAGCTCATGAGTAGCATTCAGGTAGGAGCAAGGCCAGCAGAGTGTAGGGAAGCACTTGCCACTTGCAACTGCGTGCAGGTTGCCTGAATCTCAGGCTTTCCTCAGCGTGGTGGAGCCCTGTCCCTGGGGAGGCATCGCACTGAGGGTGGTGGAAACTCACCTTAACAGACCCGTCTGCAAGCTGATCTCTTGCCTCTGCTGTGTAACACCATCCTTCTAGTGATGCAACCTTTGCTCTTCCTCTGCCCTTCCTCTGCCATCCACCATCAGCTCCCACCCGTCAGCTCCCCTCCTGTGCTGTATCGGCTGCTGAGACCTTAGACACTGTCCTACTACCTGCTGTTTTCTGAACAGAGTGTGGCGTGCCCGGGGACACTTTATCATTTTCACAGTGCTTGGAAACTAAAGATTTTCATACATCTTCAGAGTAAATAGAATATCAACAGACAGACAAACCAATGTAAAACAAGTAAGCATGCATACTGTCCCCAATACTGGGCCCAAAAACCAGATAGCTCTTGGGGAATGACACTGTCTCCAGTCACAGTGCAATGACTTAGGTAACACCTGCATGGAGTTACTTCATGGATTACCTCACACACAGGCATCGTCAACACTCCAGTTTCCATATATGTAAGAGGTGGTCTTGAAATCAATTAAATGGTGTGCTCTCACTGCTTGTTTGGCTGACACAAAGACACACTTGTGGGAAAAAAAAAAAAAGTTTGGTTTATCCTGCAAATCAAGTAAACGATTCTCTGTGTGTCAGTTCTGTGTGTGCAGAGTGCAGGAAGTATATCTTGTCATTTTTCTCAAGAAATACCTTGTAATCTTTTTGGAGCAGAAAGGTTTCCTGAAACATCTTTACTTTCAGTTTCCAAGGACTTTACATGCCTGTGGGAAAGTGGCAATACTGAAAGAGAAACATGTACAGGGATTTTCCTGAGCTGAAAGTCGCAGCCTCAGCAGACTGTAGACTAGTTTGCAGGCTGCCTGCAGCTGGTCTTTCAACTCTGTCTGTACTTACAGCTATTTACACTTCAATTCCGTCTTCACCGGGCCATGTTCGTTGGCCTTTCCCTTCACATTTGAATTACAACTTCTACCATGCCAATCCTTTTGGAGCCACAACTGAGCTTACTTGGTCAGCACTGAGCTTTCACAGGCATTCCACCTCCCTCTGCCAGTTCATATGGATCCCCTGCTCAGCAATCCTTTTGCCGCAGTTGGTTTAGACACCTAATGAAACGTTTACATCAGATGTCCAAATTACAGCCCATAACCCTTTCCTGGCCATCCCTCACAAAATGCAGTGGGCAATGGGATAATTTGTAAGACCAAGATGTAGGCACCACCCTAGCAAGTTGTACATCCCACATATTTCTACAGTAGGGAGCTCTAGTAACTCCTACCTCACCCTGCTCAATCACTCCAGCTCAGGCCTGAATAGTTCCCATCTGATCCCACCACCATCTGAATAGGCCTAGCTTTACAGTAAGACTGCAGCAGAGCAACCCCACCCCTTTTCAGCTGCAGCTAATCACACTTCAGCAGCCAGACCCTTGGAGAAACAGTGGAAACCCATCTGAGTTTCTTTTGGAATTAAGTCATTAGTTTCCATCTACTTGAGCAGTAAAGTTGGAATTAGCCCCACAGAAAGCAATCTAATCCTGCTACAACTTTTACATACTAAAAAAACCTTAGGAGCTCCTGATACATAGTTGTGATGCATTTTGCATTACTTGGGTGTAGACAAGACCTTCATCATCACTTCATTGTAGACAACAATATTTTTTTTTCAAATGTTATTTCAACACTTCCATCATTATTCAGATACATTTCTCCAACAAAAATGTAAAAGCTGAAAGATCAGCACCCATTCTCAAATCTTTGTATGATGACCATTTCACACTGGGACCCATCAGCTTATAAAAAAAAGAAAAAAAATAATTCCCTGCTACTACTTTGACTTCCTTGAAAAATCCTTCCTACAAATTTCACTGCACAGAAGGGGATTTCAGTCTTGTATGAAATCTTTTGTGAATAAGCCACAGATCAGTAAAATAAATACTGTCCAACCTCTAAACATATTTGTCCATCAGAAATGTGTCTTCATTTTCTTACACCAGATGTAGAAAAATTGTAACTTTCCAGTTCAATACACGGTGTGTGCCAGTAGGTTTCCATAAACCTACAGAATAAATTAATTTGGATACACAAAGAATTTAGCCAACAGCAACAAATCATATGGCTAAGTTTCAAAAGTGTCTATTTCACAGAATAAAGGAAGTTTTAAAGATGTTTCTGTTTGACAGTTTTGTATAACTACTCTTCTGTTGAATGTAGCTTAAGTGTGAATTAAACTTGTAACAAAGAGCGACATTTTCATTAACCTTTATCCAAACTGCCTGTGTTACCACAAGTTTGCTCTGATGGTTTTCATAATCTTCCCTGTTTGCTTTCTACACTGGTTAGATTAACAACGTCTCATTCACAAGAATACTTCCAGAAAGGCTTATGAGTTAGCTCAGGTTATAAATGTTTGTAGAGTCGCCACCACAGCAGAATGCTGGTTACAGAGACAGCCAGTCCATCTGTAAAAAAGGTACCATGTGCCCTTAGTGTCCAACATCCTACGCTGACAATGAATAACCAGTCATGCACAGAACAGTCTTGGTCAATTGCCTATAGACAGCTGAAGTGAAACACTCACTGTCTATTTTGGAGTATGAAATTTTCAAAGTTTTACACAGTTATTTTGCAAGCAGAAAAATGGGTACAATTCAAATGAGGGGGGAAAGAACATTTTAGGCCACCATAAGTGGACTAAGAACATGCAAGTAGCCAGCTGAGTGCTAGGGGGTGGTATGGGAGATCTTAGTAACATCCTATCATTTGCCCATATCCACACTATTTGCTGGAAATAATGCATTCATTATTTATTCATTTAGTCTGTAGAAACTCAAGACAGCACTTTCTTCACTCTTGAATTTATCTACAGTGAAATTTGATTTTCTGGGGTGCTGCATTGCTCCTGCAAAGTGTTGAATGGGCCAAAGCCCTCCAAGACTCACAGGACAGAACAGACTGCTGTTTTGCTCCACTCCCAAGAGGACCTTGCACTGTGGAAAACTGATTTGAATGACAATGCAAAACTCTGCTGGGGGCAGGAAGAGAAGCCTTGGCAATCAAGTATTAATCTGAGCTTTAAACTGAAGGCAGAAGCACAGCTGAAAGAACCTCTGTCCTCAGAGAGGAAGGCCAACACCCCCCACCTTGCTCCAGTCATGTCAGTGAGCTACCACACAGCACCAATAACCCTTGGTGACCTTTCTGGGCCCTCTGGGTCCTTTTTTTGCCCCTGCGTCTTTTCTCAGGGCACAGTATTTCTTATAACCACTTCCACCCAAGCAAGTGCTGCACAGACAGGCACACCAAACGTCTCGGCAAGCACACTGTTGCTCTGTTTATTCCCTGCATGGGAAAGAAGGCTCTGTGGACATGCTACGAAACGTGTGGTGAAACACCTACACAAGATCCTGCAGAGTCAAGCTGAATGCAGTTGCTGACTGAAAAATAACAGAATCCCAGATAACCGGAGACACATCTTCAGGGCCAGCCACAGGGATGCACTGTCAGGAAGACCTTTTGTTTATTCATGGACTCTGATACTCTATCTGCTGAATGCTGTTTGAGACATACACACCACAGAGCAAGATGAACTAGTGCAGCAAGACAACTGGGAGTACTGCTGATGTGAGATATATTCAATTTCTTCTAATTTCCAGACATTAGATGTAGTGTGCAGTAGACCTGGGGTGCAGGTTGAGAGACAGCATTGTCTCTCTGTGGAGATAACCTCTGCCTTCCTCGCATTGAGTCATATGCATCTATATGACGCGAGTGCTGAACTGTTCAATAGCCCAAGGAAAATCAGCTCCTAGGTGTAAAATAATATCAGTGCAGACCTTGTGGTATACATACTTTGCAATGGAGCAGTCAGGATTAAGCACTGGCCTTAATAAACCAAGAAGCTCCAAATTTATCTGGTTGTTCCATGTTGTGGATATTTCCATTCCAAAAACTACTTTCATGACTTCAAGGAAAACTGCTTTCTAAAAAAGGCATCTTTGTCAGTAATTATCAAAGCCATCCCAAGAAGTTCTCAGAATCTGGAGCCATTAGTGTAACCAGGTAAAACAGGAAAAGCCCTGGCCATAACAGATCTGTTAAAGCATAAACGAGAAGACCTAGTTTTGTCATTTGAGGACTACAGTACTTACTGTGCTTGAAAGTAGGTTGTCGTGGTTTAACCTTATCTAGCAATTAAGTACCACACAGCCTCTCACTCCTCTTCCCCAGTGCAGGAGGGGAGTCAAAGGAAACGACAAGAAAGCTTGTAAAGTTGAGGTAAGAAACATTTAATAGTATAAATGAAAATTATAATTATACTAATATTAACAATACTGCTACTAATTAGTAATTAAAATGATAGAAAATATATGATACAATAGCTCACCACCCACTGGCCAACACACAGCCAGGTCCCAGGCAGTGAGAGTCGAAGCCCAAGAACCCCCAGGTCAGAGCCCCAGGGCCACAACCCAACTGGGACAAAAGCCAGCTGACCCCTCAACCTACTAACAAAGGAACCTGCCCCACTACTAACAACCTCGACAAGAGCCAACAAAGTAGTTAATGACCCAGCTATCAAGCAGTCCAAGTCTTAACAACCACTCCCCGGCCACTTCCAGCCACTAAACTGCATGTGTACCCTGAGCCTGAGATACCATGGAATGAAACAACTCTCAGCCACTCTGGGCCAGCCGTCCAAACTGTGAAGTAAAGGAGCTCGTTCCTGCCTGAAATCAGCACACAGGTCAAATGTCCTCAGGAAATAATCATTTGGTTCTCACTGAGAAGTAATCTGATACTCACACATCTCCAGCCTTATTAAAACCTCAGTATGAAGCAAAGTCAAGGATGTCAGCTTAGCTTCTTGTTGCACTGAACAGAGAAGAGGTGATGCTTGAAAGGAAAGGGTTTATTATTTTTTATCAAACACTAATGCAAATCACACTGTCAGTGAATCACATGCAGCATTTAGTTTTCCAGAAGCCCATACAAGACCCATAATATAAGGGAACAGCAGAGCAGTTACAGGGTTGACTTTGCAAGGTGGTATGCACTGCAAGGACATGCAAGAGCTGAAGAGTGTTCTTAATTTAAAAGCCATGAGCAATCTTCATGACTATTTTTTCTACAGCAGCACTTGCTTACATGGGTGGGTGAGTATGGGATGAGACAGAAGATGTAAGGAGAAACATCCCTGCATACCAGTAAGAATGGTGACTACCAAGGAGGTAGCTACAGGGTATTTTTACGGATGGCTGTAAGTCAGGTCATCAATGTTTTGCTTCTCCAGCTGGAACTGACGTAATCTACTAATCACATGCTCTGTCCTGACCTGTGTTTTTATTATTAATAGTCTTTACATCCTCAACGTTTGGTTTTCTTTTAAAAGAAGCAATGAGGACTCAAAATTGGGTGAGGGGAGTGAGATGAATTATGTAACTGTGGTGTATGTTTCATGAGAGGATTGAAAACTAGGCCAAGTGAGCTCTCTGCCATGGAGGGTTTTTTTTATTTGCCAAAGGAAATAAAGTGATGGGGTCTCTGTTCCTCCAGTTTCAAAAGAAGGCAAAACTCCTCACTTTGCTTTCAGATTTGACACAGGATTCATGTGATGCTTATGAGAAAACAAAGTCGTGTGAGAGAATCAACATGAAGTATCTTCTAAAGATTCATTCAAATTTTAATTATTTCAGAACATGAACATTGTACTAAAATTTAGAAGAAGATCACAGGAGAATTAGGTGGACAGAGGAAAGAGACATTGCCTCAAAGGGCAGCTGTGATAGCAATTCTCACTTTCCCATAGCACTTTGCCAACCTGCCTTGCCCCACTTGTCTTGGTTTGAATGCCTTCTCTGATCCCTTTCGAGAAATCCAGAGTACAGTTCGTTGGCCATTCAGGCCAAATGAACAAGCTGAAGGCTGCCATGAGAATACCACAAGATGTTTATAGTTGAAGTCTTGTAGCTCACACATTCCAACTGGGCCTCCCATGCTCTCCAGAGGAGGAAGGTCTCCACGGATGGCACATACGGTAAGCCAGTTGGCTCCACAAGGACAGGTAGCTCTAATATAGCACATCCTACACACAGATTGATCTGCACATTTTCTGTGGAGTCCCAGCAAGTAACTCAAACAAATGGTGAGCACAAGGTAACATCCGCACAGCACATGGTGGGGAAATACTACTTGACCTGCCCTAGGCGTTTGCAAGTGCAGCCCTCCTCATGGGCACACTCAAGCTGATGACTGCACTATGTCTGTGCAAGTGAGGAAAGCACATCCATCATCCAAGCCTAGCTCCTTAAGTATGATAATTCCCATTGTACAGCCCCATTACAGAAGATCCTCATGTTGAACTACAGTGATGTGCCAACACCAGAGAGGGGATTAGTGCCATATTATAGGTAGATAGTTCCTAGCTCCCATCCTGTCCTCTGACCACACCTCTTTTTTCGTATGAGGGCTGTTTTTTGTCAAGTAATATCCGAAGGGAAAAGAAAGAACAACAAATAAACCAGCAGGTTTTAAAATAACTTACACTGCCTGTCAAAGCCTTGTACGTGTCCCCAAGTGCCAAGACAAGAGACTCTCCTTAGCAGCTTTTGTTGGAAACAATTAACATTTCAACTTTATCTTTTCTCTTCTTACAGACAGCTACAAAAAGATTGGGAAAAAATAACAATACCAGCATTCACTGGGTCTGGCTGAGTTCTGCTCTGCCTGAGTTGTTGCCAGCACATGCGTCTGCTGGGAAAGGGCAGCCTGAAAAGCTTGAGTCTGATATTCCTAATGTGAGGGGGAAAATCTACCAGTGAGATGAAAGCAGGCCAGAGCAGGAGCAATGGAGCTGCATAGTCAATGCACACAGGCTAAGAAACAACATAGACAGCTCTTGAATGGCACATTAAGCCTGATTTCCAGCAATGATGTTTTTCCCCATATTAATACGAGAGGATTTCAGGTAAGCATCAGCCCTGTCTGCTAGGGAATCTGGTGATTCAGCGTGGCTGTTGTTTTTCAGCTGGGGTCACGAAATATGAAAAGAAGAGGGGGAAAACTAGGGTGTCAAGTTCAGTACTTGACCTCACACAGCTCCTGAAACATGTGAACAGGGGAACTGTATTCATTTCACTGGTGGGGAGGAGGGTGTCTTCATCCTTGTGATAGTACTAATCAGGAATGTATCAGTGATTTCAAATGAGTTACACCAATGGGGAAGGGGAGTCAGATTCTGTCAAAGATTCTGCTTTGTCATTGTGTTCCTTAGAGTATTTATGCCCTGAAGAAATGAACAAAGTGCACAATTTGTTGTTAACCCCCATCTTAAAATTAGGCCCACAGAGTCAACCACAGCTGGAAGATAAGTATCCAATTCTCACTAGGCCAGTATAACTCAGTAATAAATTAAAGCACAAAGAACTGTGACACAATTCTTTTCTTTAAGAGCCTGAAAACTTAAGTCCATAATAATTGCAGGCTATGGCTCTTAAAGACCTATATGGTATTCAGAGTGCCACTGATACCCAGAAAAATGATTAGCAGTCTTTAGGGAGCTTGGTAAGTGCCTACTGCCATGTAGATTTGCAATCATTGGATGAATTAATGCCTGTTTTGCCCACTGAAGTAGAAGTCAGAACGGGTTTGCGTACATAAAATGCTGATTCTCAAACCTAGCCTTTGTTCTGCTTGGCTTAGCTATGGCAATGGGTGCCAGGCTTATCTCCATGAATCCAGGTCCCCACCACTGTAGATTGTCAGGGACAACATCCCTTTGTGCTTGTGAATCTAGTGTCAGGTCCATTGTGTTGTGATTGTATGGTGCAGATTATGAATTCTTCTCATCATTTCAGGGGGACACCGAACACCTGCAATGAGGTGCACAGACACAGCACCCTGCAATGAGTGACGATGCTCTTACTTACTGTATCTGGAAAGTACTCTTCTGCGAGTGTCTAATTTCTGCAGTCCCCATCATTGTAATGATTTGGCAAGGTCTTAAAACTGTGAGGAAATTGATATATACCTGAGCTCTGGGGTCCAGTAACCTATCAAGCAGAACAAACAGCAAAAGTAGAACTTTCCTCTAAGAACATCCTGCCATCAATCCACGAGAATTCAGATCTGGGGATAGACCGGGTGAAAATATCCAGCAGGGAAGAGGATATGAGAAAAAGATCCCTGTCTCTAACAGTGGGACCTCAGTAATCTGAGCATCCTTTCACCCATTTGTTTAATCCAAGTTTATATGGTGCTCGCTATTGCAGACACGTGTTCTTCAGAGATAGAGGTTTCAGTGCTTTCACATAAAAAAAAAAAAATCGATACTTTAAAAAATGGGTTAACCCAGCGGTTCTGAAACATGAACACAACTATTTGCAGTAGCGATGGCCACAAGAACAGCAGAGGCACCAGATTCGCCAGCACTCAGCTAAGTCACTCTGATTAGCAAGTTCTTCTGCAATACAATGAGCTGCTCTGGAAGGCAAAGAGGAAGCCAGTAGCAACTTGGATTAAGGTCTGATGCACACAGGAGCCTATGCCATTCTGGAGGCTGGCAGAGAGTTGTGCCAGAGCTGCAGCTGCTCAGTGGCCTTCCCTAGAGGAGGCAGCTACTGTCGAAGTGAGAAGACCATGAAAAAGTACAGAAGTGTTGCACTTGAGAGTAATGGCTGCAACCTCTGTGCTGGCTATGCACCTTAAAAGGGATTCTGGCAGTAGGTGTGGATGCAGCAAGATCCCAAGGCTGTGACCTGTTCTGGCAACTGCCAGTGTGCAGTGGAGTAAGAAGAGTTGTGTCATATAAAGACCTGTGAGCGTACATAGTTATGGTTGCTTGCATTGAAGCAAAGGAGTTAACATCACTCCTCTGGGGAAAAAGAAGAATGCAGACAACTTGTAGCAGGCAAAATCATTAGCATGCAAATAGATTTTAGTACAGCGAAGATATCTACTGAAAGGTATTAAATAATGTTGAACACAGTAGAGTTATGCATAGCTCCCATTTACTTACTGAACTAAAAGGACCAGTTCGAAGTACTGCCTATTAGCTGAAGTAGAATGAAAAGCTATATATCAAGAAAAATAATTGCTATGCTTTGTTAAAAACAGTTGCCATGGCAAATTTTATGGGAAGTGACACTGATAAGGAAACTTACTGAATGGTGGTATGTGTAGTCATTTTATTATATCAAAAAGCCTGGTGCCAATAAGCAGATAAAGAATTTCTGTCTCAGTTTCATACAGATTTAAATAAACAGCTGAGATTTTGGTTTGGCAGTCAAATCAAAAACGAAGTTACAGATCTGTCCATGTGGAATTTAAATGTTTTAAGGTTTAGTTCAACAAATAAGAAGTAAAACAACAAAACATACCCTATTTAAGACGTTTAGCAAAAAGCAATAAAAATGAATGGCTAGTCTTAAGCCCCACCGCCTAAACCAGTGAGGTGGAACAAGACTCTATAATTAATCAATAATCCAGAGGGCAGAGAATTAACTTCTGGATATTCCCTGAAGGGAAGGTGACATGATACATATACATAATTGCTCTCAATTTATCCTACTGGTGTTCCTTTTTGCTATAAAAAACTTACATACTCAGAAACCAAAGGGAAAGAAAATGACTCTATAATTTCATGATAAATTGGATGCCCCCTGAGAGGCAGGATATGGACTTCCATCTTAATTTCAAGGAACATTTTCTACAGAGTGAAAAACCATGCACAGAGGGGACTGGGAGTGAAATGGAAGAAGTTTGAAGAACGAGCCTGCAGATCCAGGGGCGAGGGCACCCCCTTTAAATGTGAGGGAACATTGAGATTTGAATTCCAGGTTCCTGTATCACAGACAAGCATGATGTCTGCTATCTGATGAATAGAAAGCAGGATCAACACCTCCCCTACTTCATGAGTGCAGCCAGGAAAAAAAAAAGTTCAGCCTGAAAACTTTGACTTGAATCCATAAATAGAGTTTCACGTGAAGCCAACAGATTTGCACCGGCACAAAACTGATTAGTCACACTGGAAAATGTGGCCTTCCATCTACTAAAGAGGTTTTACAGCTAAGGTCGACATGCTCTTGGAGCCATGCTGTTTCTCCATTCTGTCCTGATTGAATCTCCTGGTTTATACGGTGTGAAGATTTGCCCTTCTGCTGTTCTGCCTGACATTCACTGACTCTCTAGTTCAACAGTAAATACTTGGTCATCTCTGAGGACTGGACTATCAGTCTGGAAGCAGAATTATACAAACCCTCGTATCTTATTGTGGGTGAGAACATAACCACAGGATGTAGCTTAGTGATCCTCCTCTTGGGACAGGCTTCAGTGTAGGATTCCCTAAATAAACAGTGACATGAAGGTATTTGTCAGGAGCAGCATATTAAAGGCTAACAAATCAGCATATTAAGCAGTTATTTTCCTCTGTAGCAGTATTTTGTGTGTTCAGCATGGGATTTCATCTGTCATTTTACTGTCTAGTCACTCAGATACCTCAGATCTTTTCACTGTGCTTTACAACAAGGTTCCTTTTCAGCTACTCTGAACACTTTGGTATCATCTTCTAAATTTGCTACCTCACTGTTCACCCTCCTTTCAGATCATATGAGCATGGTTAATAGCACAGGTCTCATCACAGATCCTGCAAAATTCCTTTGTGATTTCTATTTCCATTGAGGGAAACTGCCTTTTTCCCCCCTCCTTTTAAAGATATAATCCTGAAAAGACCCCTCCTTTTTTTTTTTTTTTTTTTTTTTTCCCCTGCCATGGCAGTTCAGCAGCCTCGAGCTTTTGAAAATCCCCTTCTTTTTGAAAATCCACATATTCAATCTTATGGGCTTGCTGACTCCAAAGAATCCCAACAGCTTGCAAAGCATGACCTTCCTTTGTAAGCGTGATACTGACTTTTCTCGTAGATTCCATGCCCTCCTCATTTTACTCTTCATTACAGTGCTTTCAGAACTCAAAGTCAGGTTTACTGGTTTATAGTTGCCAAGATTTTCCCTGGTAACCCTGTCTAAAAGTTAGTGCCATATGCAGTTAGCCTCTAATCATCTGACATAAAGCTAGCGTAAGGTTACAAGCTCCAGGTAGTGTACCAATTCTATATCCAAGCACCTACAAAACACAGTACAGTGCAGTACCCTGGCAGCATGCCAGTCTTCATCTTATTGTTTTACTATTTTAATTTCTATTGTTTATCACCCTTAGTGTGAAAGTTAGGATGAAGCTGAAGAGTCTCAGGCTTTCCAATATAAAATTCAGCCACAGGTGTTGAACTAGACAGGAGTGGTGAAAGCCCCCACTTCTAACATAACTTTAGGCAACTCACTTAAAAGCTCTGTCCACAAGTTTCCTATTTATTAAGGGGAATAATAATAGTTCCTTGTTCACACTGCTGGTCACCTTAGATCATCCATCATGAAGGTGTCTGCAAAAATGCTTTGCAGACAATGAGGTTCTACCCTTCATGAGGGTATCTTAGCCATTCAGTAACACCAGACATAAATAATCCCAGTAAAGCAGCACTGTTACATCAGCTGAAGGTGACCCGACATTGCTTTTTGTCTGGAACAGGACAGGTCTATTGGGATTGTCCTGGTCTCCTGTCAAAAGTCTTTTTTGGATGTTATTTTGTCCTGGATTTTTGCCTGACAGAGGATTTTTTCCTGTCTCTGTCCCAAGCCAGGGCTCTGGAAAAAGGCCTAAAGCAATTACACTGAAATCTTTTCATCCTGTTCACAGCCCAGTCTGCAGTTAGCAAAACCCTTGTGTCTATTGGGAAAGTTTGGCTTTACTGTGGAATGTAGGGACCTGCCACCTTTGGCTCGGGAAGGAGCCTCTGAGTGAGACAGAAGGTCTCTCACGGGACACCTATACCCACTGCAGTCCACACACCACTACCTCTCACTTTTGTCTTTACACAAAATTGGTGACTATAAAGGAACCCAAATTATTTCCTTGAGCATTGTTTGCAGGGAGAATTTACCATAACAGCAGTGTGCTCCTTGCACGTTGTGAATATTCACCCAGAGCTCGCTGCCTGGATGCCCATGACAGCAGTGCTTGTAACACTGGTATCCTATAGATGCAGTAACTCCAAGTGGGAAGAATACACATTCTGTTGTCTATTGTACAAAACATTGTGTAAAACAGTCTACATTTTATAAAGTTGGAGCATATTGTGCTAAAATTACTCTTAAAAGCATATTGAAGAATAACTGTGCTCAGTCTTTTGAAATAGGATCACCTTAAAAACCTTTTGGTTTCAACTGGAATCAGCAGGTCTGCTTAGAGAACAACACAACACATGCGAGGTAACAGAGCTGAGCTCTAGAATTTTTGACAGAAGCCTCCCAAAACGTAAACCTGGAGAAAAATACACTTCAGTTTGTGTTTACAAATGGACAAGGAGTACACATGAATGTGCAGAGCATCAACAAGCCATGCATCAAAAGGGAGGTACCAGAACGCATGAGAAACGTAGCTTCTACTGACTATGGGGGTAAGTTGCCAGTGTTGGGATTAAATGACTTTCAAAAGTAGCGTCATCTATTTGCAGCCAGACTTGCCAAACTTGTACATGTATCTGTAGCCTATGCAGGTTCTCACTTAATGAGGTGCCTGTTTCCATAAAAACACAGATGCTGCAGTAACACAAAACAAGGTCATTAGACTGGATAGCCTGCCTATAGCATGCCTATTGCTTCAACACATACATCAAGGGAGCATGAAGGGACATCATAGGGTTGTCACCAGTGAATTGGCTTCAGGGACACTGAAAGGTAAGAGGAGCAGCCACAGCAGACTGCATTCTTGCCTTCATTGCAACACCACCAGCAACATTCACGCTCACTGCAGTAGCTGAGGCAGAGGGATGGTGACAACAAGAAGCTGAAACGTGTCTGGGATACACAAATACAGCTCACTGTGAATGAGACCCTGACCAAACACATGTATCAACCTGGCAGGTCCTTGCAGCCTTCAAATTTCTTAGTTGCATTTCCCCAGACTGCTTCAGGCTTGCCTGCATTAATCTTAAGAGGAGAAAAGGAAGAGGAGAAAATCCATGGAACTGTTAAAACAGAGAAAATGATCAAATGGACACAAACTTGAGCTCTGGCCTTTCCTGTATCCAGTCAGTAAACAGGTTTTTGCCAGCACACCAGTGTTTTTGCTACTTGGAGGAATGCAGCAAAAAGAATAACTGTTTTGTTTGCTGAGGAAACCCAGAGGCCAGGAATACCCATGCGATTAGTGTGGTGCTGGGAATGCTATTTACTAGAGATGGTAGGAAAGCAATTTAAGGAATTTCCAAGTGACATAAACAGGCAGGGCCAAATCCAGGCCCTTCTCACAGCAAGGTCCAACGCCAGTGACACAGGCTCTGACTGGATGCATAGGCAATCAGCGCCTTTTTCTCCGTGGCTTAAATCATGAACACTACCAAATTCTGTCATGTTTCCCTGCATGACGCAAGAAGTCGAGAACAGAGTCAGACTGTGTATTCAAGATTCCTAAACAAATCTATGCACTTTTGTGGCAAGCAAAAATTAGCAAGGAGTGGTCCCCCTTCCCACAGTGTAAATAAAAAAGAAAGGGCAACTAGTCCTATTTTCTTACATCTGAAATTCATTCTGGAGGCACCACTAGCACTACAGCTATCTTTGTCTTTCTAAAAACCATCCGTTCTGCCCACATGCTGAGCCAACATTCATTGGGACAATTTTCTGCCAAGCAACACTGAATTTTTATGGCTCAGACATAAATGCAAGTTGCTAAAGCAGAGGCACATGGATAGCACTGTAACTATGGCTATTTATTAACAGTCTTGAGAGCTGAAACATGCCGTTTTTAAAGTATTTTAATGCCTAGGGGGAAAAAAGGTCTCAATGTAGCAATTCCTCGTTGAACTAACACTTTTCTTGCTTTATGTACTTCCCTACTTCCAGTCTGCTTAATCCAGCCTCTCCTTATGCTCTCCAGCTTTCTGTCCCCTCTTTAACTCCTGTCATTTCACTTTCTTTTCCCAGTAGACCCTGAAGGTATACTATAAAAGCAGCAGACTGTGGACGTCCTCCAGATGGGCTGTCAGCCCACAGAGGAGAGGGAGAGACCTTGCCCCGCTGTGCCTTGAGGGATGTTCTTGGTGATGGGGAGGTCCAAAGGACAACTTTGCCTCCATCGTTTTGGTAAGCAGCTCTGGGGCTGGCCTTTGAGCCCAGCCTGGTGCCCATGCTGCTTGTGGTGAGCACCTCTGTGGCACCTTCAGCCCCACGCAGGCAGCTCTTTCGGTCGTGCAGGAGTCCGGCTGTGAATAAGCACAGGGCAGCACCAGATGCAATCCCCTTGACTTAGAGAACATGCTCTTCCCTTCCCTGGGGAGAGTAGGGAAGGAGGGAGAACAATGTGCTGACCACAAGGTTCAGGGATTTCTTTGGGCTTTTATGAAATATCTGGCAATTTTCAAAAACCTCCTTAGGATCTCCCTTTCCTGCTGCTTGCCCACACAGATCCTCTGATGCGATTCTGTTTGCTGCCACCCTCCCATTCCCAGCACCCTGGAACTACAGCACTGTGCAAGAATGCCTGAGGAGGCAGCTGGCAGCATTGCAGCAATTCCTCATCTCCCCAATACCTATGGTCCCTCCACAGGAAAAAAACACCCTGCGGAGGACACAGATCCAGCTCTGTTACCCAAGCTGATAGCGACCTTATCCTGCACTGTGAAGAGGAAGGTGAGTGAAAAATATTTTGAGCCCACTTCTTATCTTTCCCCGTCGGAAATCAAGAATAACAGAAGCCGAGGGACTAACAACTACTTCCCCCACCCCATGCTGTGTGGCACAGTTTAGAACCCTCTTTCCTACAGCATTTAGTGACACGCTGCCAAGCTCCTGCATGTCACCAAGGTCTTTCTCACCCTCTTTATAGCCCTATGGCTGCCTGTGTTGTACATGACAACACACAAGAAATTTTGCCTGCTCTATCAGCAATGTTTTGATTTGCAAAGCCTTCCCTTGTTCCGTCCAACAAACTGTACTGCATTGCTACCCCTCAGGAAAGGGATTTTTCCCTTCTGCAACAGAAGGAGCTTTTTTTAAAAATCTCCGCTCTTACAGGAGCTGTCTACACTATACCTGCACCTATTTAATTAAATCAGCACAAATACATTATTTTTTTACTTTCTGCAAAGAAATGTGACCACAAAAAAGGAATATGTTGTCTGGAAAAGCTGTCTTGTAAAAAAGTAAAAAACATAAACACAAAGCTTTCCGTGCTCAGGTGGAAGTCAAAGGTGCATGGCTGTCTCTTCAGCAACAACACACATTTTCCACAAAATAGTATACTTTTATCTGTGGAATTTGTTTTCCGCTGAGAACAAATTTCACTGAGAAAAAGTGTTGTCCTTTTCTTTAGAAGACCATTTATCAGCGCTAAGCAATATTCCTATTTCAGTCTAGGACGGATTATTTTTTTTACTTTAAATTCCATTCCTTATTTTCTCCAATTAAATCAATAAAGCCAATTTAAAGTGAAATTAAGGTGTCAGAAATTATATCAGTTCAAAGTAAATTGTTTCTGCTTCTCTCCTTTTTTTAATTAAAACTGATGAACCCGAGTATCTTTGAATTTTCATGTACACAGGTTCTTAAATACATACACCCAAATATGTGCACAGGATGATATTGGTCCACCATTGCATGTGCATGTACAGGTGCTTACACGTGGAAATAAGGATTTAAATTCCTACACTGCCTGCAAAGAGGCTTCTTACCCTGGGCGGTCAATTGGTTAGTGTGTCAATGAATTTCTGTACCCAAGGTGATTTCTGCAGGAAGAAGGGCATTTCTGAGATTCTGAGAGGATACTGGATCAGATATTATTGTCGAGGTAACTTTTGATTATATTTAGACTCGTTCTTCCCACCACCTACACGGAAGTATTGCATTGCTGTTTACTGAATTTGGAGACAAAGCAATAGTTTGTCTTTCTAAGAGTGCAAGATTTCTGTGGTTACATGGCCTATGTGCTCCCTCCTAGATTAATAACTGGCAAACCCTGTGACCACTTTCAACCAAGTTCAACACTACAGCAGTGTCCTCACAAATATTGCGTCTCTAAGTTTCATGAAAATAGGTGATTTGCTTTCCGCATGGTACGACTGTTGCATGACTGCTGTTTACTTCCATTCTCATTACGTTTGCTCACTCGCTTGCAACTGCTGTCTTGGGAAGGAGGCAGGGAGTCAGGAAAAGGGAAGAGGGGAGCACAGATTTAAGGCAGTGGGCTAGAAGAAAGAAATGACTGTGGCTAGCAATCAGAGAAATGCACACACACTGCTCATTCCATGGCTTCCATTTACCTTACATCTCTAATCTCTCCCGACAGACCTGACATCACACACAATGTGATCACTGGCACAAGAGGTACATGAACAGATGCAGCAATGTGTTAACAAAGGGACTGATGAAGGAACAACAGATAAAGAAAAAACTCTTACTTCTTGACATTAAAAAATATTGCTCCCAGGAGATTTAGGGTCCTTATGTGGTATAAATGTGGCTGGACACGTGTAGCTTGCTTTAAGGGTTCAACTGGATCTGGAGTCAGACACTTATGTTTTATGCCATTCAGAACCAGACATTTAATGCAACCTTCCAGCTGTACAATGAAGACATATTTTACTATCCTGTGTGATGATTTGACTTGCCTGAACTGAGATGCACACAAATACCCACTATGCAAACATAGATGCTTTTTCATTGCTAAAATAAGAGATTATGTAGCTTTGCTGCTCCTGGAAGAGAGGCTAAATTAACAACCATATTTTTTAAAACTGGAGCACATCACACTTGTTCCAGCCAAAGCCATGGCTGCTCATTGGGGGATGGCCACAAGTTTACAGAACCAAAAGCAGATTTTACAACAGACACTTTTCTTTGTTTGCATCATTAAGTTTATTCTCATTTAAATACACACACCAAAGTTGCACTTGAAAAAGGTGATCTTAGGTAATTGGGGTAAAGTAACAGTATTGTCCAGACTTGTTCTTTTTCTCTGTATTTCAGTCCTGTTTTTAAGGCTGGTAGGCTACTGACAGACTTGTATAAGCAGTCATGGCTCAGACATAAAAACTCATTGTGCCATGGGTTACTGACTCAAGGTGCAGAGGTACAGATCAAGAAATAATCTGTCATCACACAAGCAAAACTCTGATTGCTTGGACTGCATTTAAATACACACTGTCAGGGGTCTGGCATGCCTTTCCCTTCACCCCACATTCCCAAAGAAATCATCTGGGTCCCTACAGCCCCAGAGTGCCCAAAGAGAAATACAGACACTTAAAAACAAATCACAGCTCACACAACCATCAATATCTTAGATCCAATCAATCAGTTCTATACTGTAGTCTTTTTATGGAGTTCAAAACAGTCCTTGTACGGACCTACCATAGTGTAACTGACAGCACCTACATTTTAGATATTTTGTTCTTAGTGTTATTTGAGAGATGTGCATCCAGACATACCCCTCCGTCTCCATTGCAGCTCTGAGTACCCTGCTTCTGCTAAAGCACTAAACATTTTGGAAAATACCAAGTGCACTCAATTCCCATTTACCTCAAGAACCTGCTCAGCACCTGACAACATCTAGACCCAAAGCTCACTTCTGGCCAGTCTTGGCAAGTTTGCATCTAAACTTTGCAACCAAGGCCTAGACACATGTGCAACTATTGTTCCTCCTTTGTTGGTACAAACTTCAAGTAAAATCTGAGTTGAGAAAAGACCTTGCAGCCAAATAGATTTCTGACAGTTCATGGTTAAAAGAATGGAAAAGCACAATTTGAAATAGCTGCTTATGTAACAAGAGCCTGAGAACTCCACTAATATTTAATTGAGGGAAAAGTAACTGAAGGAGAATTTCTTGGAGACCTGCCAGAAGGATTTTAACAGCTGGAAGTTGAAAAGTGATTAATTTTGACAGCAATAAACGCTCCGTGTTCATAAGTAATTATGTTTAGATTTCCAAGCGGGTTAAATTCTTTTCTGTGTACAATTAACATTTTATTATGCAGATAGGAATTTGGATTAATTTTATTTAGAAAATTTATGAAATCCCACTTTTTCCCTAGCAGGCACCAACTTAGCTTGGTAAAAGAAAAGTGAATGCAGCCTGGAATGAATCATTCAGAAGAACTGGTCTCAGTGAAAAGTGACCACACTTCACAGTTGAGGGAAGACGAGGGATGACTGTCAGGGCAAGCTCAAGAAAGAGAGAGAAACACCAGTTCAGAAAGCTTTAGCAAGCAGTAACTTCAAGCTGCTGTGCTATGCCTGCTAACCAGTTTTTTTAGCTCTCCTGACATACAACTGCTACCAAAGCCATAATATAACAGAACGTATTCACCTTTGAATGGACACAAGCGTAACCCTGACTACAACAGGAAGGAGTGCAAGGGCAGTAAGCGTAAGCTAAAGCCATTTCTTGAGAGTACTGCATAGTCAAGCACCAGCAGTGGAGTGGTCAAAGTGAAGTACGTTGGCTGGGCTTCATGGAGTACACACCTCCAGCCAGCCCCATCACTTGCAGCTATGGAGAGGAAGGCATTCAGCCCTCCAGTTGTATATTAAAATCCTCCGAAGCACATCCTTGAAAAAATCCAAGGTACCATTGATACACACAAGTGGCTATAAGAAAACTCTCTTCAATTAACAGCAAGGGAAGGCTGTTTGCTGTGACTCTGAGGGACTGCCAGTTCTGGCACACAAACCTCTGAGGAGCTCATGATGAAACTCTGCCATCTGAACACACACACGTTCCCTTTGCGAGACAGGAGGCTCAGTTTGCAATGGATTTCACGGGGCACACCCTGTACTGATAAGGCTAGCATCAACCCTCTTGTCTGCATCCGCGGAGGCTCACCTCCCCTCCTGTGAGGCCAAACAGAGCTAGTGGGCGTGCGGCCCTCTGTGCAGCTCCCACTGCCAGCTGGGGAGCACCAGCTCACCGAGTGGGAGGCGCAGGATGTCATGCCGGCATAGCAAATCCATTGATAGGCACGTACTAGCCATTAGATAAACATGTACAAGGTCTCACTGTGGAGAGGAAGAATATTTTAACAAATGCTTCTCTCTCTGCTGCAGATCACCCACCCCATACAATGCTTAATAGAAGCTGATGTGTTGCAGTGCACTTTTGTCCTAGCATGGGAGATTCGCAGGTTCGTATATAATCTCCTGGCTTTCTTCCTCATTATAAGAGGCATTTAAAATATTTGCTGAGCCTTTGGCATAGCTGTTGAAACAAAGAACTGGTAAAACAAGGAGAAAAATGCAGTTGCAAGAGGGGAGTTACATTCAGGAGGTGGCACGTGGGAATTCTCGCATGCTCCTTTGATCCAGATGTTTGCTCAGTATTTAAACTGTTCTCTTTTAAAGTCGGTGATTAACTTAGACTAGATGATATACAGTTTTCAGATGGCGTCACTTCAGGCAGATGAGTTAGCACACAGGATCTTTTGTAGGCTAGGCTGTAACTGGGTGTGTTTCCTAAGTCAGTGAGCAAAAAGAAGGATCATCCCCATCTTTCCCCTCCTATCTTGTCCCAGGCTCAGAGCTAACCATACATAGAAAGGAGGGCAGGGTGAAGCAGAGAAGGAAAGGACAGGTAAAGCATGGGATTTGTTGAGGCACACTTTATTTTCCAGGTGGGCCTTTTGAAATCCATCAGAGATGTAACACTGTTCCTATCATCAGGAAATGGGAAGAATTGCATGGCCCCTGTTAGAGACTTTTCACAGCAGCTGGAAGTGAAAACAAGAGCATTAGCCCCAAATGTGGAAAATGTGACGCTCCAATGACCTCTGTGCTGAACCAGAAGGCTTGTTGGGTGAAACTCCAGACTGTTCCAGTGTCGAAATTAAACTCTACTCAAATGAGACATCTGAGAAGCTGCCAAGAAGGAATGGACAGTTCCTCCCCTTGTAACATCCCAGGGTTTTATTTCAGGAAGGGCTGAACAGGGGCTTGGCATTTATCCCCAGGAAGCATCATACTTAACCTGTCCCTTCCTACTCACCACATCCCTGATGTTTAGAATCTTCAACTGCAAAATAAAACATTATGACTGCTATTATTTGTGTCACTTCCACTCAGACATGCATTTAGCTACTTCCTTTATATGCATGGAATATCTCATGTAATATTTCACTAAGTTACTTCAATCTTAGAAAAAGAGAGCTTCAGGAAGATGGTTAAAATAAGCATCATGTGATATTAAGTGTTTCTGATGTTTAACATCAAAGTTGTGCAAATTGGTTTAGATTTAGAAACAGTTTTCTTTAGACTAGACTAGTGTATGTTTATTGAGCATCCATTTAGTCAGTGTAAAACAGAAAATTCCTTCAAATATGGCTTATCTCTACCCCCCCTTTCATTCATTCTATTTTCCATCAGATGACATAGTAGAGAGGGGACAGTTAAGGGAAGAACAGTTGGTAAGAAGAATGAACAACTGTTAAGCTGGAAAACTCTGTCAAAGTCTCTGGCTGAAGACCCTCATTTAAAAACCTTGGTTTTCCTGTGTCCTTAGGGGATCACAGACACAAAGATGGTATCACTGTGAAAGAGGGAAGATTCTGGGTCTCCTACTTGGGCAAAATAGATTGGAGAATTATTTAGGCATGCCCCAGTTTGCCCGGTTAAGTCCATTGATCTACCATGGCTCCAGGATCAAACTTGAATGATTCTTAAACATGGCACAGCAAGAAAACAGAATCACAGTCCTGACATTTTTGGTTTGCATTGATAAGATGTACAAAACATGCACACCATGCCTAGCAGCATTTCCTCTCTTCCTCTTGCAATCCTCTAATAATCAGCTATCAGCCAACTACTTTGACAACCACTGCAAAATGCAGTTGCACATTTGCCCTGCAGAGAGTGCAGAGGGGCAGGATTGGTTAGCACATTGCATGGCACTGCACTGGCTGTTAGTCATCTAAAATGCTGTCCTGTTGATAGCTAGTTGGAAAGCTAGCTCAAATGCTGATTGTAGTAAGTGGGAATTTTGAGATGGCCTTCAACAAGGCCAAAATCTCAGTTGAGCTGCAAATAGATGCAAAATATTTCTTCTTCTCACTTGAGAATAGAGAAAATTTCATACCTGGTAAGAGCAAAACATCTTTGATGTGTTGCACTTTTAACAAGACCATGTATCTGAAAAATGTGTGGTCATTTGGCACTTGTGCTCACCCCTCCTGGCTCTACAGAGGCAGCATCCATTCACATGAGTTTAATGGCCAGGAGCATTTGTACTGAGTCCCATATATAAAACAGGCTATCACTGGGGAGTCCTCCACCTTCTTTCTAGTGTTGCCTCTCAGGTTACAGCAGTGTCTCCAGTGCCTCTCATGCTCTGCAACTCTGTTCCATCTTTATTACTGTAGAGATGTTTTGGTTTTCTCCATGGAGGCAGTTAATAAAATTTATTGTTAGCTACAAACTCTGCAAATCCACTACCTGGAAGATAAGCCAATGCAATATGCTGGCTTCAAATTGGTAGGATCAAATTGAGCAGGATCATTTGGTGGGATTTCTGTCCATAAGGGAGCTAAATTCCAGGTCATGCAAGGTTACCAAAGGCGAGTTGTTTGTCTAGTATTGCAAAGCAAGGGTGACTTTGACAGAGATCCCCTCTAGTCTTTGGATTTCCCAAGGTGAGGATGGGGTTAAAAGAAAGATTTCCTAACTCTGACTCTATTCCAAAAAGGCTGGGGATAAAACTAGCAGCAATTATGTACTGTTATTAAAATAGCACCTAGAGGTGCATGCCAAGAACCTCACTAAACACACAGAGATGATTCCTGCACCAAGAATTTTCAATATGAACAGACAAGACAAAGGCAGTACTGTTATTCTCATTTTGCAAACACTGAACCAAGACACAGACTAAGTCACCAAGACACAGAGATTAGGTCACTTGCCAAGGTCATATGAGGGATCTGCGCTACAGCCAGGACCTGAGTCTGTTTGTATAACGCAGTCACAGTCCTGTGCTTCTCCTTACTCATCCCGAGTTTCCAGAACTGTGTTGGGACAGTTTTGATTTTCATAACCTAAAGCCAAAGATATTTTATCTCAGAATCCCACTGCACCCAAGCCCTCCAGTAAAAAAGGCTTGAATGCAGGAAGAAATAATTTTTGTAAACCAAATCATATTCTTTATAGGCCTCATCTTGAAGAGATATTACTCGGTCAGACCTGTGTTGCCACCCTGCCTGCTCTTATATGTAAGCACAATCCCAGCAACAGGCCATCTAATTGCTTGCTTGCTATGTGAAAACACTCATTTTTTATTACTTGCCAAACAGTGGGAAGGAATCTTACCTAACTACAGGTTTGAGCACTAAGCCTGACTAAAAATATTTGAAGTGATTTATTCCACCAATTTTCTGAAGATTATTTTAATGAATGTCTTACTTTAAACCAAACCCAAACCCAAATCTTTATAATCAACATCTCTGTTCCAAGGTTCAAAGTAATGAAGGGGAGATTTCAAAGGCAGAAATACCAGTATTTAACTGTCACTTACTTTCAAGGACATTAGACACATGATGGCTCTTTGTGCCCCTATAAAACTTTGAAATTTCTGGGTCTAGAATGCTGTACTTGGATGATGTGGAATTACTGAATTCCTCATTTCCAAAGTTCAAACTGCAATATTTTATGTGTATGCTACAGTCAGACATTTCTGTTGTTCTGAAACAGATTGCCTGTCTCTTCTGGCTGATTCTGCCACTTAAGAGGCAAAACAAGCCTTAGCTATTCTATCTGTAAGAGGCTTGACAATTCACAATAACAATTTCTGACGGTTGTCATATGTCATTAGTTACTATAAAGACAGCAAAACAATTTATATTACCATATTGTACAAATATTATTTCAGGTGTATTTTTGATCTTCACTGCCTCCTTCACCTTCATCTCTTTACTTAGAGGTAAAATTTCTTAGTTAGGTTATTTCCTGTTAAAATTGATACCTCTTTTCTGATTATTGAAGCTAGCAGAAGTAACAAAACATTCCTGCTTTTCTTCTGACACTCGCTCATTGCTATAGATAAAGCTACACTACCGTTGTCAGGGACTATGTGCCTCCAGTTCATGGAAACGCTGTCTGAAGAACATTTATTTCTGGCAGAGAGTCTGCCCACTGGAAACAAATGGGAGATTTTTAGGAGCTGAACCACTTTTGCCTCCAGTCCTGAACCCCAACACTAAATTCAACTCTTAAATTCTGTAGAAAGATGAAAATAGGAAGGAGGAAATTATTTTTGGAAGTATACACTTCCTGTTACAGATATACTGGTTCAGGTTCTTGTCTCACTTGGGAAAAAAACATAATCAAGTAATCATGTATTTCTCATTATTTAGCCTACAAATCAGTGATTTCCAGCATGGCTGAGAAAGACTCTGCAGGGAAGTCCAACATACAAGCAGTAAGGCTGAAGTCCAACTCATCAACACAATAATGGACATTCTGGCATCTTCAAAGATATCTCACCAAAAAAACAAATCCAGAGCACACTTATTTTCTCACTAGTAATTCTGGATTTACAGAGAGTACCAAACTACTACACAGCCAATGCTGCTTTTAAAAATACAGCATTTCATCACTGATTCATATAGAAGTTCAATAAAACCAGAAGGGTTGTGTCGCTTTGAGGAATGCTAACAGAATACTCAGCTGTGAATCAGAATATCAGATAAGCTAGTCCTTATTGACAAATTAATTATTTCTATCATTCATTGCTTTTTTTTTTTTTAATCAAAAACTCATTAAGTCAGTGGGTGAGCCATTCTGATGAAGAATAATCAAAAGATAATCACACCAGATTTGAATAATTTTATCACAGCTCATCCACTTTAGGCTTCTCGCGTGATCTAAAGGATGAAATTTAACTTCATTACAAACTGATTATAAATGTAATTCAGATGGATGAGAAAGTAATTTGGAGAATTTTTAGCCTGATAAAGAGTTCTCTTTGAAGCCTGGGAGCTGGTTGTTGGAAAAATTTGTAAACAATTATTGCTTGTCTACAAGGAACAAGGACGTTGAAGAAGTTTTTGGATTTTATTAATTAAATTAACTTCTAAGCAGAGAATGAAAAACAGTGGCCATATAACTTTCTTTTCCACCTCTTTAAATGTGCCTTCCTCTTCTCTGATTGCTGAAAGTTTTTAAGGACATGTCACTGAGCTTGAGACCATGTCCATTTTTTTTTTCAAGGTACAGCCTCTAGTCTAATAAAAGAGGCACTTTCTTTTTACATCCATTATTTCACTTAGATACTTAAAGCAACTTCATCAGTATTCCTTTGAGAAGCTGCTCAGGCAGCAACTTTCACATGGGCTGTGTCATCGCAGATCGTTACATCAGCTGCCTTAAAAGACATAAAAACTTGACCTGATAGGTGGTGCATCACGATCGCTAGGAAGCAATGGTTATACATCGTATGTGCAGCATCAGATTCATTACCATTATCACTTGCTCATCTCATTTACCTCATACAGAAAGAATTTTGCACTGCATGCTTTCAGGAGCGGTTATGGTAGTTCCAGTACATCTCTGTACAGAATGACCCACTGCAGGCCTGAGGAACCCGAGGAACCCTCTCCATGCAATGACAAGCAGGCACCAGTACTGGCAGACAGTATGAGGCTCTCCCAGGGCTGTGCTTTGCATTACTGTTGCAAGACAGAAAGGTTTCTGTAATACATGCACACACACTGGCCTACCCCTCTCAGGGTAGTCTCATCGGTGTCTGCAGGTAAGGACAAGGGAGACCCACAAACCTTTTTCAATAACCTGACTTCCCCTGCACCTCACATCTTGGTACCCCTTAACCATGCCGTAGGAACTGCAAACCTCAGGACTGTTCTCAGACATGCTCCCTGTGCCTGAGCGTAGTGTGCAAACCTCTAGGGCTGAGAATAGCAGCCTTGTACTCAGACCAGTGCAATGCAGTTGGGTTCAGCTTAGCACGCAGTATCTACAAGAAATGGGACTGAACCACAACCTCCAAGCAACTCCAAACTTTGTTTGGGCCTGAGTTTGGAAAGCTGCATGTTTCAGGTAGCTATAGTTGTAAAAATACCAATTCAGTAGCTCAGTTTAAAGGCACATTCCAGTGTGTCATACTAAGCCTTTAACAGCCCTCAGGAGGCTGTCTCAAAACGTGATAATGCTACTCCCATGGTCATACACCTGGGAGAGTAAGTGCTTCCTTCAATTAAAAATGTCTTTAGCTCTAGGAATGCTAAGATAAGGAAGAGGTATACAGTGCTCATTTGTATGCTGGTATCTACAATATTCAGCCTCTCAGATTATCAGGCAGACATGAAGATAGCAGCAAACACAGAATGAACCTATTAATAATAAACTGATTTTCTTCTATGTGCCTGGTAAGATTTTCTCATTGAAGACATATATAGCCATCAGTACTTCACAGATGTAAGATCTAAAAAGACTGTGGAATTAAGCCTGCCCAGATAACATGTTTGAGTACGACCATTCTTGTCCATGCTGAGGGCAACATCTTGTTAACATGTGTCTTAGCAGTTTTTAACATAATGCATTAGCTCATTACAGATAAGCCCTGAGCATAAGCTGTCCGGGTAATCTAAGTGAGAGAAAGAATAGTGCCTTTCAAAAGGATGAACTGACAAAACAAGAAGCAGACATTTAACTTCACCAAGCAGACCATCTCAGCAGCAGCTCCCATAGCACAAGGCACAGAAACTTCAAATACTTAATGGTTTTCCTTGATTTTTCTTCAGCTTGCTGTTCCTGAAGGTGCTGGGGGCTCAGACAAATTGTTTAGGCTTGAAATTGGGAACATGCAAATGAACCATTTCAAATCTTACTTATAAACTTGAGTTCTACCTTAAAAACATTAAAGTATGGGTTGGGGTTTGGTTTTTTTTTACTTCTAATAGTTCACTTGAGAGGCTGTTAAATGCCCTCATTTTTTTGCTAGGTAAAATGCTCTTAACTTCTAGTCTAAGCCCACTAAACAAGGACAATTAGGCTTCAGTTAACATGAAATTCTTCATCCATAGAAACTAACGACAAAATTCGCACAGACCTCAGCAGGACACATATTGGTCCTTCAGATTTGCGGTATATTAATATTAATTTGCTTAAGTATTAAGCCGGAAAGAAACATTTGAAATAAGACTGTACAATATTGCACTCAATATGTTTTATACAAATGTTAGTCAAATTTATATTATTGAGTTTCTTGAGAGACGTACATAAAATTCACAATATTGGGCAGTCTTATTGCTCATTCATGCTGGGAAGAGTTATTATTCATTGCTCCAAATTCCTCATTTTTAAAAGCATTATATACATTATATACATGTGGACATTTACATTGTCAACATGTAAAATAACCAGTGCTTTCCAAAATACTCATTACCTCTTGTTACAAAAGAGAGTTATAAACAAAAAGGATGTTAGGGCAGCATTATAAAGGCTGATTAAGAATGATGAATGCAACACTCTTTCTTGCAATTTTTAATTATCAAGCAAGAAGGATATGCTTTGCAAAGGCAATGCACTTTTCTTGTGGTTAGATCTGAAAATTTTGTACAATGAACAAGCCAACTACTCATACACCAGGCCCTGAGCCTATGAGATGCTGTAAACTTTCATCTCTCCCTCCCACTACTTGCTGAGGTGACTGATCATTTTACTGGTTCTTCTCTTTTTTTCAAAGAATTTGGTGACCTGTTGCCTCATCCCAGTGAGCAACTTTCTCCACGTCCTTTGCAGCAGAGTGCCCTGTGAATTGAGATTTCTTGTTCATCATGCAAGGCAAAGGGAGATTGTTTCTCCAAACAGAATTGCCTAGATTTCTGGTGGTATTTATAATACTGCAACTTTAATCCTTTTAAAGAAGCCTGTTGCTCTGAAAACATACTGAAGAAACAGCCCTGACATCTCAAGTCCCTTATTTATAACCATACTTGTATTTTTTTCAGTCACAGATGCAAAACAGTGCAGCCAGTGCTGAGAGAACCCTTGTTACTGAACCAGACCACCGCTGGGGTATATCTGCAGAATCAGGTAAACAGATGTAGGAAAGCTCTCTGCCACTCACATCAGAGAGGTTGAAGTCCACCCAACCTTGTTATACATGGAATGAGAGTGTGTGTTTGCTTGTCTGCATCCATGTGGACGTGCCTTTTATCTTGCCGTGATACAGCCAACACTTGGAGGATGGTACCAGGTCTCAGAGAGCCTAGATTTTGGTGAGACACCCTCTAATGTGTCATGTTTGGTGTGAAGCAAGGAGAAGGCTTCTTGCTATCCTGGGAAAGACATTTATTGCATTCTGCTGACTGTAAAGCGTGACAAGCTGAGATGCAAACATCAACACGGTAGGCATCTAAAACTGAACAAACTAAGACTTACTTTAGTTGACAGGTATGAGTTTCATACTTTAGAAAATGTCACACTGAGCCTCTTGGGAAATATCGATTGCTCATTTGCAGTGTACACCTTTCCACAGAGGAGAAAAATCTTTAACTGGGACTACATTTGTTAATAGCATCATTAACATATGCAATTCAATCCTTAATTTTTAGTTGTGATTATTCACATTCGATAGGAGTTTGTTTTAATTCTCACTATGTATTTCATGCCTGTCATTAAATTTGCAGGTAGAAATACCTTCCTTTGTAGAGCATTAAGAAATTTTAAAAGCCCATGTTTCCCCACTTCAGATTCTCTGCAAAAAGATCTATGCAGATGAGAAAGGTTTGTTTTCCATAGCAGGTGTCTGCCATAATGAAATCTGAATACCACAGCCCATACCATTTCTTCTATCAGTCAGTACCATGACTCTACACAGATTAACAAGGCGTCTCCTCCAGAAACCCAGCTCTCTGAAGCCAGGTATGTACTGTTGCCTGATTCTCTGAAGTGTCTTTGGTCCCTCTTGCAATACCATACCATCAGGTGAATAAGGATCAGGCCTTTAAAAGTACTTGGGAGCCAAGCAGAGCAGATGGCGAGATTTTTACACCTTGCCATGATCATGTTTTGTTCGTACTTCAACCATGGCTACGTAAACTGAGTTTAGAATCAGACCTAAGGCACTGCCATCTAAACAATAAGTGTTTAGGCGACACCTTGTAGCACCTTCCCGTACCTCAAGGGCCCTACAAGAAAGCTGGAGAGGGATGTTTTACAATGGCCTGTAGTGACAGGGGTACAAGGGGTAATGGGTTTAAGCTGAAAGAGTGGGTAGATTTACATTAGATATAAAGAAGAAATACTTCACTGTGAGGGTAGTGAGGCACTGGGACAGGTTGCCCAGAGAAGCTGTAGATACCTCATCCCTGGAAGTGTTCAAGGCCAGGCTGGATGAGGCTTTGAGCAACCTGGTCTAGTGGAGGGTGTACCTGCCCATGGCAGGGGGGTTGGAACTAGATGATTTTAAGGCCCCTTTGAACCCCAAACATTCTATGATTCTATGATCTTTAAAAAAGCAGATCTGTCAGCACACTGTCCTGTGTGGTTCACATCTGAAGGCTTCCAGTGGAAGCAGAAAGTCCCTAATTAAGTGAGTGGAACAAAGCAAGCACTTCCCTGGCTGACTGGGTGCTGCCAGTGACAGCGCGGAAGAGCAGCCTGCGAGGCTCAGCACCATCGGCAGCCACCGCGGGATGTGGCTGGTGGGTCTGCAGCCACTGGTGCACTGACGTGCAGCGGGGAGGAAACAGGCCTCTAATTAATAGGCCTTGGCATAGGTTCAGATGTTGTCATGCTTGAGACTTGATAGGTTTAGAGGAAATATATATCTGAAAGGAAGATCTGTCCAGAATGATTGAGTTATACTGCAGTTAAAAGCAGAACAGATGTATAAGCAGAAGTGATGGTGTCACTGAGAATCAGTTACATATCCCATGGGAAAGCCTTCATTTGTTGGATAAGGACAATATGCTACACTGCACATATATCCTCCTATAAATGTAATCCATTTTTCCTGCTCTGAAAGCGTGTGTGACAGCTGTTCTGCCCAGAAGCCAAACGACATTTTATATCAAAAGCATTATTGATTGTTCTTCTTAGCTGATTTTGGTAAAGCATTAAAAGAAAAGGTTAGTATACAATACAGATCTCCAGATATTGTCAGTCAGCCTTGGAAGTGCAAAGGCTTTGGCATTTTCTGCTAACTCTACATTTCAAACTCTTCTGCATTTTCTGGCTCTGTCAGAAGAAAAGGCTTCACATTTGGCTCCTCCAGAGAAAAGCTGGAAAAATCCTGAGAAAATCCTGCTTGAGCAAAACTCACAGAAAGACGTGCAGTTGGTTGATTTCAGACAAGCATCTAGGATAGCAGTGAGCCAGGACAGGATACAGGTAGCTGAGTTTGCAAGCCAGTGTCCTGGGTGCAGGACCAAAGGACTCCCACCACCCACTGGAGTGTGGTACCATTGCTGCAGGATTTAAAAGGAGGTAAGGATCAGTTCCACATGAAATCTGTGTCCTGCTCCCTGCAGGACTGTGTCTCTTCCCACGGCCCATCTCCTGGGGAATAGTAGTCCCAGGCCATCTGCCTGGAAGTACTCTAATTCCCGTCTCTTTGGTCCTCACTCCTTGGACTCGGGCAGCCCCTGTATCACATCAGGGCTAACTTGATGCCTCTTTGCTTACCATATGGTCTAGGACTTACTCTGTTCAGCTGGGAGGATAAAACACACCAGACATTGGGCACAGGTGACTCTTAAAAGAAAGAAGAGATGGTACCTCATTAACTTCTCAGAGAAATCCTACATGCGTGCTGTGGGTTCCTGCTACAAACCACTGAAAAGCATGTCATCAGCATATCTCAGCTATCAGCTTAATTCTCTACAGTTAAATTTTGAATGCTTGTGAAATGGTTCCCATGTCCTGTGGCAGAGAGTCAGTGAATGAACACTAAGAAGAAGTCCTATTTTCCTGTTTCCTTTGGAAAGAATCCAAGACCACTGAAAGCAGTTTGTGTTTGTTTTTTTTTAAAAAAGAGACGACATTCACTGGACCAGGGAAAATTACTTGACAGCAGACGTATGGATTGAGAAAGATCAAGTCCTCGACCCAGAATAATTATATTTACATGAAATGGAACACTTCTAGCAGAGGCTACAACAAGAACGCCACCATCAAATACTTTATAGCCCCATAATCAATCCACTTGTATGGGCTGTGGGGGAAGGGGGTTCATGTGTGGTGCGGACATGAGAAAAATGCATTTATCTTACAGAAAACTTGCCTGACAACAGAGGAATGTAACCTCACACAAAGTTTTGGTCTCAACAAAATGTTTTTTGTTTTACAAAAAACTTTTATAGGGAAATTCCCAAACAGCTCAATTTCTATTATCTATCTCCTGAGAATTCATTTACCAGGTGCACAGAAGAACTAGGAACATTTCCTTTCTGGCCAGCTTCTCTCACTTGTGCTGGCTGCAAGCCACACAGGTGAGCCTCGGCTGCTGTTATCTAAACTATGAAACACTGGAAAAAGAAAGATGTAGAACGATATCCCTATCATCAATGAGCCAAAGTCAGAAGTTTCAGCTGTTGGTATCAGCAGGGAAAATGCAATGATGTTTTCAGAACTTATATTTTGTAGACTTTGTTTAGATACAGTAGTCCTTGCTGAAGGGTAGCTTTGCAGTAGCTATTACATTTATCATGATGACACTTCCCCGTTCTGTGCGAAATAATTTTTGTGTGAAAACACACATAATTTATCTATTTATTGATTAAAAAAGAGGTCCTTAATGCAACTAAGGAAAGAAGAAGGTTATTCTAATCCAGTAGCTGAGCTTAAGCCCAGCAACGAATGAAGTATGCAGCTGAAAGATGTATGTGATGGAACTACAATTCTACCTTGGAGGCTATGGAAGCTGTGACTGAGTCATACTTTTCATTGATATGCTCTGTTTCAAATGTAAAAATATTCTACTGAAACCTGCTGGGAGATCTGTTTCTGTGGAACTGGCTGCTTTCCATTCCATCTTTAGTAGTAATAGATTTTCTGTTTTAAGTTTTGTCATCAACAAATTTTTACATGAGAAACTTGCCTTTGTCATAATGAATAATGTGTAATGGTCTCCAAAACTCAATTCCCAGTTTTCTGCAGCGATATTCCTTGCTCAGAATGTATTGCTGACCCCTGTGCAATTTCACAGATGCTACCAGTTTTGTCTTGAAATCAGTCATTGTCATCAACTCCTGATGAACACGGATATTAAATCTAATGAACACAAACAGTTCTTGGCAAGCATTCATTATGCAACATGTTCAATTTTTGGATTATCTGTCCCATAAGTTCTTTTACCTCTTTTGTTGTTTTGGGTTTAGGTGAATTCAATAAGAATTCCAGTAACTTAGAGTTTTGGCAACCTTAATTTCTGTACCGAAATTAGGCAGGATTCTGTTATCCACCATATTACTGAAGCATTTCAGTAGCACTTGTGCTTCTGCACACAGTATGTTGCACCAACCAGCCCTCCACACCGATTTTTTTAAAATTCAGTTTGAAGAAGTTTCCCATCTCACACAGATAATACCTTTGCAGCCACTTCCAGCGACTTTGTGGTAGTTCCTCTCATGTCAGAAATACAGCTGCTTTGCATTTTTTGATACAATATCATTTATGGTCCTTCACAGCGAACATCCAAAGTCCCTTCTGCTGACATGGAATTTTTTAGGCTCACCCAAAAGAGGAAGATGGAGATCTAGGCAGTTGAAGGATACCCCTTAACTTCCTGTCCTGAAGTGACACTACTTGTGTAACATGCACTTCTTCCCTGATCATTTTGGAAGCTGTTGAACTTTCTTTTGCCTTGTTTTTCTCAGTAGACATAACACTTCTGCTTCAAAACTAAATATAATCTTGTTGAACTAAATATAAATATATAACATAACATAATTATTAATATACAATAATATATATAAATGTAAATATAAACAAAACTAAATATAAGCTTGTAAGATAGGAGACACAGAAATTTATCAGTACTATGTAAGTAAGAGCAGCACTGACAGATAAAGACACAAAACTGATGTTATAGGATTCAGTTTTCATTTCAGCAACTTTCACAAAACCTAGGCATGTAAAAAAAAAGTTTCCATATCTGAAAAGACCATTAAATAACATAATTAGGCCCATCTAATTCAGATTTTACCAGTATCCCCCTCTCCCAGGGACTCTTTCAGGTTTCATACAGTGCACCTTGGCATATGACACAGATGGGTATTGAGTTATATAGCAGGGGACCTTACTACTTGGGCAATAACTAAAAAGTTAGTGATCAGCATGACACTTTGAGGGGAGAATTTCAGTTTGAGACAGATCATACCATAAAGCAGTCTAACTCTCATTGGACTCCAAATTAACACAGATTTTTATTTCCTCATTTTGATTTCAGAGGAACTCCATCTGTACCTTAAGTCCTAAATTCAACCAGCATCTAAAATTTGATGTAATAGATCCCATCAAAGGTGATGAAATGATGGGACAGCTGCTTTGAAAATGAAAGGATTTCATGTAAGGAATCTTTTAACATATTAAAAGCTGACGCTGTGAGCCTTGAATATGAATTTCAGACCCAGGGGTGTAAACAGCTAAATAAAAACTGTGGTCTGATTTTCAAAGATATTTGTAGTCAGATCCTTACTAAAACCTGAAATGGCTGTTACCTGCTCTTCACATCAGAGTGAAGTGTGGTGGCTTGCATGTGGTAACCAAGCCATACATCCATATTTGGTGCCCTCAAGGCAAGCTCAGGGCTGAACTTTAGAAACAGTCATCAGGATTCGGCTGCCTAAAAACACTTAAGTCTGCTTGAAATATCTAAGGCATATACATGGATTAAATGATTGAAATGACTGAAATGATTAAATGACTGAAACCCAGCACATCAGTGCCATTGGTACAACATTCTAAGTCACTCTAAGTCTAAGTCACTTCTGCTGTTGACTATGAGCTGTTTCCATATGGTTATTCTCATAGAACCAAGAAGGGAGATCTCCCTCCTTCCATCTGCCCTGTCATCCAGGAGAAAACCTAAGATTTTATAGAAATAACTTCCTTTCCAGAAGCATACAATCCAGATACACCTGATACACAGGTGTCCAATACACTTGCCTGCATGTTCCTACAGACGTGAGCATTCAATTCCCTAATATTTGGAGAGTAGAGGTAGAGAAAGGCAAATGTCAGCTAAAGAGGAGGGTTAGAAGTGGCCAAAATCACACAGTAGCTGCATTTCCTCCTCTTCTCTATCTGTGCATATATACATTTTTCCATTCAAAATAATAATATGCCAACCAATAGTAGCCATGTTCCTTTTCAAGAAGAGCAAATTCACTCAGAAACATGTCTAAATGACCAAATCTTAACAGACTTGTTGAAATAAGCTTTAAGAAACCCTGACATGACCACAGACCATAAGGGATTGTGACAGTGCAGAAGTCCTGCAACCAGTTGAAAATGGGTCGATACTTGTAGGACCAGGCAGTAAACACTGGTGGTTTTGTTTCTGAAATGGTAGTTAACTACTAACGGAGGACACAGTTCCGGAAACAAAACCCTATGAAGTCTCCACTTCCCCATGGTATAAGTGAGCTTTTGTCATGCCTCTCCTCCCTGCATGAAATCTTTCAGTAATCCCACCTGATCTTAAAGAAGTCTTTCCCATCACTTTACTTTTTATTTTTTTTTTTTTAAGGTGATACTGAAAAACAGATTCATGCAGCCAGTGGCGACAAGTCACTCTGTTGCTCTGAAGCCTTTAGAAATTGCAAACAAATCTGTTTCTGGTGCTAAAAAAAGGAGCCCTAAACAAGTGAAAATCTCTCCACCAGAGCATCTGTCCTAGTCCGTGACTTATACCTCTTCCATGCAGTCAGTTTTTCTAAACAATGACCCAAGTGTCCTTGTTTTAAAGGAAATTCTCTCATCAGGAACTCCCTCCTGCAAATCCAGACATGCAGAAGTTCAGCACAGGAAGTCAGGCTGTCATGGCTCCAGGCATTGTTAATCATTTTTAAATGATCACTAAAAAGCAGCAGCAGCAAAAGGATGCTGCTCTGGTGAGGTCAGATAACAAAAATGTCTTTTTTGGGGGGGGGGGGGTGGAGCGGACAGGGGGCAGGGGAGAGTAAAACAAAACCACATTTTGCAGACTGAGTTTTAAAACACTCTATTCAAGATCTTGGAGCTTAGGACAGGAAAAGGAAAATACAGTATTGGGCTCACAGTTTCTGAGGCAATTCCTACCCTGCTTCCTGTGGCCCCCCATTCCCAACAGACAAACCCACGCTCCCTCTGTCTCTCTTTGTGCAAGCACAGAGACTTTGCTGTACCCGTTGCTGCCTTAGGTCTAACAGCTCTGGTCTCCAAGACCTGGCAATGCTCAAAGTGCTGTGTATTGCAACAATAATGCTCACTCCATGGTTTCTGAGTGCTGTGCCCTGCCTTGAAAACTTTTAAAACCTTTGACTGGTTAAAGCCTTTGGTTTTTAAATTTCAGATCCAATCAAAGTTGTGTGACACAGCCCAATATTTGCGATCTAGGTGTGCTGTACTTATGCTTTGCCATCATTAATTATGCCCACCCATGACTCTGGTGTCGTTTGTGCCGTCAAGTAATGCTGACAAATAAATGTCATTGACCCTATTGTTATGAGAAATGAACAGGGCAATGTATTTCTCCACTTCTGAACCTTTCCTATCCACTGCCATATGGTTTCTGTACCAAGGGCACACCGCCATCTGGACTGTAGAGCCTAATGCCCTGAGGAAGACATTGACATAAACCAATTTATGTTAAGACCCAGACCCCAGACATACGGTATCAGTGTGGCCATACGGCTGGCCCTAGCAGATGAGGATGGATTACCAAGTCCCCAGTAGCTTTCCCACTTCCTTCATCAGTGGTCCAGGTTTTCGGCTGTGGCAGGCATGTCCATGCAACCCCCAGGAGCCCAGCATGGTTAAAGACATTGCCCACCCTGCCAGCAGGCTCCTGCTGCAGCCCCTAGCAGGCAGGAAAAACCCTGATTGCGCACCCTGAAGCCACCCAGCGTATGCTTGTGGCACTCCCTCAGCCAGGCAAGAGTGGTCTTGATTGGAGGTATCAGAATCAAACCAGTGGCCAGCAACCCTTTTCCTTTGATACCACCGGTTTAACCCCATAGTGTCTCAGCCCCAGTTATACTGCCTGCCCCTCCTCGGATCTTGATCCCCTCTGTGCCTCTAGGGACTAAGTCTCCTTCCCTCACCTGCATGAAATATAACTTTAATTCCAGTCAAGAGGAGAGGATGGATATAGACAAAACCTTTTCACCACAGACAAAGGCAGAGCCTCCAGACTGTATTTGTTAGTGTCCATGATGCAAATGCTGCCCATCACCAGTACACAGAGAAAACAATATTGATAACCTCTGGTGGCACCTCCAGTGTGTGGTGCTTGGGCCAGCATCACAGGGGGGTGCTCTGCATCCCTCCTCTCTCCTCCACAGGTTGCCACCCTTGCCCATACCGGTGAAGCTCACAGCCCAACAGCATCCCTGTGCCAGGTGGCACAACCCTCCACCCCCTGCCAGGAGACCACAATGAAACTTTCAATCACAAATACATGTGATTTAATAAAAGCTGAGAAAAAATAATCCCTGATGACCTTACAAAACAAACAACAAATATTTACTTATTAGCCTTAATGTCCCAGTTCAGTCTTGCACCTTCTTATTTCACCTTTTTTTTCTGGTTGCTTCATTGCAAAACATTGAACCAGGCTGCTTGGCAACTAATTCACAGATATAGTTGCTAGGGAAACTTCAAAGAAAGTAGATTAGTCTCCAGTAACCTTTTTCATTATCAGAGATGTTTATTTTGCATAAAGGCAATAACTGTACACAAAGGAGTTTATTGAACTTGGATGAACAAGCAAATTATGAAGCATTATTTTTCCTTCCAATAGCTTTCTCTGCTGTCACAAAGCTCCACACAAAGAGTTGAGCTTTTCCTCAGGGAACATTATTTATTTATTCAAACCTGTGCGCTCCATCCAGGGTGAAAGTGGAGGATGTCGGCTCACAGACTGCACTCTAGTTTCCCCAAGGAGACATGCATGAGGGATATCTGTGTCCTCTGCCCTTTCTCTCCAGGTGTGCTCACCTGCCGGCCACTCCACCAGCCCCTGCCCTGCCCCAGATGTGATGCCCAGGGAGATCACAACAGGCTGCTGATCGGCACGAGCCCAGAATAGCACTGCTGCTGGCAGATGGGTCATTTTGTGGAGCTCATTTTTCCCCGTTCAAGGCCTGCCTGCCCCACCTGGATAGCAAGGGAGAGTAGGATGCTCTTGTCAGGCAGGCAGCAGAGCCTTCCCTGCCTGTGCTGTCCTGCAGCCATGCTGCCCACAGTCTGCCTGAAGCCTCCAAGTCACCTCCACTGGCTACAGCTGCTGGAGCAGCACTGGAACAAACTTCCCCCAAACACTCTGCCTTCAGTGAGGAGCAAACGTCTCATCAGCCACTTATCCCAAACAAGGAGCCTGACTATGGCTCTTTGTTCTTCCTTGGGACTCAGTTCCTCCCATGATCTTGTGCCAGCACTTTTTTTCTGCCCACAGAACCTGGTCTGTTGATGCAATTTCTGACATTTCTTCAAATGCTGTTTGGATGCCAGTAGACATCAGGAAGGGATGAGGTGGTCAAGGATTACAGCGACTAGGGATTTGGAGATAAAGAACAAAAATAAATGCAAGAGGTTGTAAGGACTACTACAGTCCTTCCCAGACCTTACAGGTAACACCGCTCCTACTACTATCGCTGCTGTGCCCTAACGCTTGCTGCTGACATAAGCACAGATTTGCAGACTTTTGTGCACAGACTTCCAGAGATCCATGGACCACTTAGAAGAGGCCTTACAAAGTTAAGTGGTGAACACAAACCTATTATCAGTAGGCATAAATTTTTCACTATACCTGCACTGGCAAAATGGTCAGGATCTACAGGTCAGAAACAAGATGAAAGCCAGAAACACAAAGTCTGTATCCTTTACAGAGTCACTCAGCTTTCCAGTCCAACACATGGAGTGGTGAAGAACCCTTCAGTCCATGATGCACCATCCTAGTAAGTTTTTCACCCTTTTTTTTTTTTTTTAAGACCCAGTCTTACAATGACAAAAGGAGAAAAATTTCCAAGCATGACGTATAGTGCTAATTAGTTCTTAAATGAAAGTTGCAGAAGTCTCCTATGCAGGGTAAATTTAAGTTCCACTGGCAGGCACAGTATTGTCTGTGGAAGTACAAAACATCAAATAAAACCAGCACATTATACAGTGAACAGCAAAACTAATAGAAGTTGGTTTTCCTGCATATTTTTGTCCTCTTCTGCCTTGCCAATGTAGTAACCTCAGTTAGCCTATTTCTTCCTGTCACTGATGTGCCATGGCCGGTCATCCTCTACGTGAATGAAGACCAGCTGACTGCTACCAAACAGATTGTCAAACAGCTGAGTTATGCCTGCCTTTTTCACTGAGGCACTAATTCAGGTCTCTTTCCTCTCTCCAGCTATTGATTTTCAAAAACACCCATTGGGGCATATTTCATGTTAAGAATTCTATCATCTCCTTCAAACCCAGTTAAATCTGGTCAACAGGTTGTGGAGTTATCTCGGGAGAAGGAACTGATACACAACTGAAGAGACAGACCGAGTTACCACAGAAACCTAAGTTCCTTAGGAAACCTGGCTAAAAGTTGATATACAAGCATTACAGTTACTGAAAAGAAGCAAAGCTCTTGGAAAATCAGGCAATCCACAGTTAAAGCTTAAAGGAAAAATTATAAACCAAAGGTATTATGTATATTTACAGCAATTCTGATGTAGGCATTAGTACAGGAAAAGCTCTTAGTTCAGGTAAGAACAACATAGTTCAGGTACTTTGAGTGAGCAGGGAAGTTCTCATTGTAGGTTTAATGGAGAGAACTGCACACTTACATTTTGTAAATGGTGATTTTAAGATAATGTGAGAGGCACATCATCTCACATTGTGTTTTGTGGGTTTGGGTTTTTATTATTCTATTGGGCAATGCTAGATTCTTCCCACCAGCACAAGATTACAATGTCAACCTGGTACAGCTACTTGGGTGCTAGCATGGGAATTAAATTCACAGCTATGTAGCTGTAAGTTGAACTGCTACTATATAGAATCCTCACAGATGACATTCAACAAAACATGGTGCCATCAATCTCCCTTCTCCATTCCCTTCTTCTCCCCAGGAGATCCCTAATTGGGGATGTCTGTGTTATACTACCTTATGTTACAGTGTCTGGAGGCTGATGTAACTTCTCCAACATACTGCAAAATCCAGCTGATAAGCAGTCCTAGGTAATTTTCTTAATTTACCATTGACTAATGAGCAATCCAGCTGTTGCAAAATTTTCCCAGTAGAGCAGTTTTTTCAGTCAAGGAGAGAGGATAAAAGACCCCACCACTTAAGTTAGACATGTTTTGTAGAAGCTTCTACAAAATAAGTGTTACAAACACTAAATTCTCCATGTCCAAAGTGCAAAACAGTGGCTTGTGTTATATTCTCATAGCAATTTTCTTTTAAAAAGACAGAGGGCTGTAATTCTCTTTTCTGTTTTCAAAGTATGATCTCACTCTCCAGATCCAGCTAAGAACAGAAGCAGCCTAAAATTGTAAGGACAAGAACAGGAAGGGCATCTGTGTACTCTTTCCAATAGTCAGAGAAAGAATTTTCACACAAGTCTACACAATTAACTGCTGTGATGGTCCAAAGTAAAACTCTGACCACAGTCATATAGTAATATGCGTAAGAAGATGTTCCAGAAAGACTCAAATAGAATGTGTGGATTGTGTCACCAAAATACACCATTTTTATCCACTTGGTCTACTTGGTATACTTATACTTTAGGAACTTTATACAGCACTTTAATGAAACCATGACATTTGTTACCAGTGGTATAGCTCTGTATGAAAAAAGTAATTTCTGGTTTAAAATTACGTAAAAAATCATATTGTTGTAAAAAATCAAGTTGTGGATGCCCCATTCCTGGCTGTCTTCAAGGCCAGGCTGGATGAGGCTTTGAACAAGCTGATCTACTGGAGGGTGTCCCTGCCCCTGGCAGGGAGGTTGGAACTAGATGATCTTTAAGGTCCCTTCCAACCCAAACCATTCTATGATATTATTCTTGGTTAACTAAAAAAAAAAAAAAAAAAAAAGAAGAACAATAATAAATCACTTTTAAAAGTTCTGTAGAATCAAAATCTGTCAGAAACATGCTGAATTTCAAATGTGCCAGGAGGTTCCAAGAAAGTCCTCTATAAATCAGGATGTATATTACATATTCTGAAAGATTGAAAGTTGTTCCTATGAGATTTCTGACTAACTTGTATTGGTTTATTCAAAAGCTTTTCTGAAGAAGTTAGGAAATGAAAACAAGTCGTCCTTGATCTTAAATCTAATTTCCTGTTTCTTCCAAAATTATTTCCTATACTTTATACCTCAGTCTGAACATACAGAAATCAAAACCCTGGACAAATACAAGCAGGATCTTCATCACATGCTTAAATGTGTTAATGGGGCATGCATCACTTCCACAGTTTATCACCCTGAAGAGCAATGCTAGATTTGTTTCTATACAGGATTACGGTGTCAACATTTAACATCAAGATAAGGGAGAAAGGGAGGTAGTAGTGCTTTGTTACAACTAGGCAAAAAGAAGGATGAGTCTTCAGTCATTTATGGATAACGGGCTGGAGAGGGAGGGTAGCTGGGACCACTAATTGGGGCAGGGATAGGTCAGATGAATAGTGCATGAAAAGATAAAGATTTTCTGTTTTTGCTCAGGCAGAAAAGTAGCAGGGAGGAACAATCATAATGCCTAAACCTCTTTTCCTTTTACTGTGTCTCTGAGGCAATTCTTTGGCTTCTATCTCTAGATAAGTCTGAATCACTTGTGATTCAAAGCAGAAGTCAATGACAAAACATTTGCACCAAAAAGCAGTTAATTCAGACATTGGATCCCCCAAAAAGGATAGATTGTGCCTGACAAATCTGGTGGCCTTCTACAACGGGGTCACAACCTTGTTGGATAAAGGAAGAGCAACCAATATCATCCACCTGGACTTGTGCAAAGCGTTTGACACCATACTGCACAACATCCTTGTCTCTCAATTGGAGAGGCATGGATTTGACACATAGACTGCTTGGTGGACAAGGTACAGGCTTGATGGTCGCACTCAGAGAGGCGTGATCACAGGCTCGATGTCTGAGTGGAGAGAAGTGATGAGCGGTACTGGCAGAGGCATCGTTCAACATCTTTGTAAGCAACATGGATGGTGGGACTGAGTGCACCCTCAGCAAGTTTGCCAATGACACCAAGCTGGGTGGTGTGATCTACATGCTGGAGGGAAGGGATGCCATCCAGAGGGACCTGGACAGGCTGGAGAGGTGGGCCTGTGCCAACCTCATGGAGTTCAACAAGGCCAAGTGCAAGGTCCTGCACATGGGTCAGGGTAATCCCAAGCACAAGGACAGGCTGGGTGGAGAATGGATGGAGAGCAGCCCTGAGGAGAAGGACTTGGGGGTACTGGTGGATGAAAAGCTGGACATGAGCCGGCAGTGTGTGCTGGCAGCCCAGAAAGCCAACTGTATCCTGGGCTGTATCCAGAGAAGCATCGCCAGCAGATGGAGGGAAGGGATTCTCCCCCCCTACTCCACTCAGTTGAGACCCTACCTGGAGTGCTGCATCCAGCTCTGGGTCCCCCAACATAAGAAGGATATTGAACAGTTGCAGTGAGTCCAGAGGAGGCCACGAAGATGCTCAGAGGGCTGGAGCACCTCTGCTATGGGGACAGGCTGAGAGAGTTGGGCTTGTTCAGCCTGGAGAAGAGAAGGCTCCAGGGAGACCTTATAGCACCTTCCAGGACTTGAAGGGGTTGACAAGAAAGCTGGGTCGGGGGGATGTTTTACAAGGGCCTGTAGTGACAGGACAAGGGGTAATGGGTTTAAATTGAAAGAGGGTAGATTTAGATATAAGGAAGAAATTCTTCTTGGAGAGGATGGTGAGGCATTGGAGAGAAGCTGTGGATGCTCCATTCCTGGAAGTGTTCAAGGCCAGGCTGAATGGGGCTTTGAGCAACGTGGTCTAGTGGAAGGTGTCCCTGCCCATGGCAGAGGCGTCAGAACTAGATGATCTTTAAGGTCCCTTCCAACCTAAACCACTCCAGGATTCTATGAAATGGCTCCTCTGTAAGAATTGCTTAGACTTCTTTACACAAAATGGTGAGTGCAAGGATGAGCTCTACTGCAAAGCAGATGATTCCATCAAAGCAGTAGCCCTTAAGCTGTATTTCAGCCAAGTGCCAGCTTTTTTCTGGAATCAAAGTAAACCAGTCTATTTAGCTGTGTGAAAAAATGATTTAAAAATACAAGGTGCATTATGTCAACGTGGATGCCCATTTTGCCAAGAGTAAATCTGCTGAATTTGGTAGAGGGGTTTCAGCGAATGTAGTCTCATGTAAAGGGAATGCAATTAAGCATGAAACTTGAGTTTTTCTTTGAATAAAGGATAAGTTGCTGCCGCTGCTGCTGACGGTCAACCGCAAGCAAAGCCTGGCCATAAACAGTTCCCAATCAAATAAATGCTGACAAAACAGAAAGTTGTTACTTTTGTCTGTTGCTATTGGCATGGTCTTATAACACACATGGAAAGACGTGTCTCAGATTTTGCACACTACATATCAGAATTAGATAGTAAAGAAAGGATACAATTTCCTTTGAAGTGTGTCAAGGGTATGTTATTTTGTTCTAGTGCATGAATAACTAAAATAATTGACTGTGAAGACAAAGCACCTCATTAGAGTCCCAGATTTTAAGAACTACTTTAATCATCCAGCCTGACTTTGTGCAAAAACACAGACTATAGAACATTATTAAACAGCTCTTTTGTCAAGTCAAGTACCTCCCGGCTGGGTTAGAGTATTATTCTGTGGAGAGATACCCAGCCTTGATTTGAAAACACCAAGTGATAGAAAATCCACAGCATCTCTCAGTGCATTGTTCAATGGATAATCACAGTCATTTCTAATCTAGCTTCAGCCTCTGACTGAATCTCTTATCTGCTAGATTAAATGGCACTCTGCAATCACAAATACTTCCCTTCCATGCTTGGAGATCTCATAGGCTGAGTGTCCTTGCTGCAGCAAGCTACACAGGCAACAACCTCTGGCTGTACTGCACCACCTGGCTGAATGCACAAAACGTATAATCAGCAAGGCAGGAGTGAGTCCTGACTGTATTGTTTGACTGAGCACTCAAAATCTTCAAGTGTGCCACAGGTTCCACCTTCTGCCTCCACATAAAGGGACAAAATGTAAGGAGGCTGTAGTTGCTAAACAACTCATCTGTCTGCTTCTGGATGATAGTGAATAGAGAGTCTGTGGCCCAAATGAATAGTGCTCACAGGGCAAGGGAGATGGTCTGAGCAACAGTATCCAAACAAAGCAATCTCACCATTTCCATAATGATGTAACCATCAGCACTCATAAATCCCTCACAAGGCAAAAGCTTTTCCAAAACACTATTATTCATGGAGTTAATTTCCGATTGTCTGCCTAGTTTTTAAAAAGATTGGAGAGAGCACTTGCCAAATGCCCTGACTAATGCCATACCTCAAGGTCTGTTCAGCTTCCCTCTTCCTACTCTCTGTCATTCTGATCACACATTCCAGGAGCAAGCTCCCTTCCGTGCACTCTCACACTGAAAGTTCATGCTCTGTTGTTCATCCACCATAACCCTCAAGCCTGTCAGAGTCAATGCTCTGCAAAATGCAATCTCAGGGCTGTATTCTATGAGTAGGATGTACATTCCTTATTCCTTGATGGATGATGTTGTATCTGGATGTTAAAAGGTTAAAAATACAAGCAGCTACCCAACTATTTGTCAGCATTAGGACATAGTCTTCAGTGAGGGGAATACTTTTATTTAATTTACTCAAGTATTGCCTCAAATTACAGTTAAATGGCTGCTGCAAAGTCTCATAGCAAATATTATTAGACAGTCGTGCCACATATGTTATGTGTCTTCATAAGATTAGAGCTCACCAGGGTCATTAGAGTGAACAAAGCCATTCCAAAATATTCTGTTTAAATTTGCCATCAAGAGGACTCCAAATTCCACTCTAGGACAAATATTGAGACATTCACAGTGTTCACCAGAGCAGGATTCTGGCCTCCAGAAAGACTTTGTCAGGGGATGAGTGTAGAAAGGTGGAGATGATAAAATATGTGATGAAAACTTATCCTCTCCTTCAGCACGGGAAAAGGGCATTGCAAGAAAATGAAAGGTTTTCCTTAAAACCAGAAAGCTCCAAAAGTGAAAAAATAGCAACAAATCAAAACCCAATAGATCTTTGGATTTCAGAACACGACCGCCATGCTTTGTGGGCAGAACTGTGCTGGCAGCTTTCGGTGACAGCCCCTCAGCCAGGGCTCCTTGGCTGTGATGCCCTGCAACTACGCAGCTGCCAGAGCGCACTGTGTCCCTCTCTTGTGCCCTCACACAAAAGACTGACCTCTGAGTTGCACTGCCAGGAAGGCAATTCCTTCCTGCTCTGTAGTATACACCCATCTGCAGTCTCAAGTTCAGATTCAGTATAAACTGACAGCCACTTCAAAACTAGTCTTCAAGGTCATGACATTATAAAAGATGCCAAAATATCTATCTCAGCCAGTGTCCCTTGTGCAAAAGTGGCCAGTAGCAGATGCTGCCACATGTAGAGTACAATGTGTGACAACGTATCTTTCCATTATCAGTCTACTAGCTATGCAGGAGTAAACAAAGCCAGAGACAGGATCCACACCTCTACATTTAATAGTAACAGACTATTCTGTTACCATCCTCCAAAAGCTTTTATACATCTTGCTGTGACTCCACTGGCACTTCTGCTATCCTTCATGTCCCATGCCAATCAGCTCTTTCTCTGTCATACTCCTTAAGTGAAAAGTCTCCAATTACCTGTCTGAATGTACACCTTGATAACTTCATCAGGTGTTGATTAATTTTTGCTTTGTGAGGAAAAATATGAATAATCATTCCATAGTTATTTTACTTTTGTCTTCAGTTTTTCTCAGGTCATCTTCTTAGAAACTGCAGGTTTCTCTTTAGTCTTTCCATGTATTTGAGACCATTTTGTTGGCATTGCTGCCCTTCCCTGTGACATTGCTTGTCCTACTTGTTCTTCTAGGAGTGAAGTGACCAGAACCACGCAAAAATTGTCCAAAAATTGATGTATGAGAGATTTATGTCCCATACTAATGATATTTTCTGGCTTGCTCCTTACAACTCCCATAAGGATAACAAGTGTTCTTTTTGCCACACTGACCACATCCAATTGTTGGACTGACATTTTCAGGGCTTCTTACAATGTACATGTATATGTAAACAATGCTCTCTTTCTCGACCTGCCCTCTTTCTCCCTCTAACATGTATGTCTTTTGTACTTAATATAGTGAATTTTATGTGCCAGTTCATAATTCAGTATTGTAAGATCACCTTGCAGCTGTCCAGAGTCACTCAAAAAAGTTGCATCCTTTAAAACATGCTAGAGAAATTTGTTATAAAAATACCAATATAAAGAAGATTCAGCTGCTTTTACTGCCAAGGCAGCCCTTTCTCAGATATGCCTGTCTTGGAGACTAAATTTTAAAAATTTCAGTTAGATAATCTATTGGCTATAAAACATGTGCTGTGTCCCTTATTACTAATGACCTGTAGACATTTCTTGATTATTTATAGCTCCTAAACTTTTTAAGGGGCATTCTCATTCAAAGCAGTCCCTGCTCCAAGCCTTTTCACCAGCTGATCAACCTGTTTTTCCCCAACCTTTTAAAAAAATTCAAGGGTCAAAGCAAAGTCAAGTAGCAGAAAGATTTCCTAGAATGAGACAGTCAGCTGCAAAGAGAAAAACAATCTTTCATCTGTTATCAGAAAACTCCTAATGTGACGCTATAGACACACAGCAAAAACATACTGCTGGGACAGTGGGGACTATGGAAACTAATTCCAACCAGCATGGTGTATAACGTGGTATTGGCAAATTCTGTTGGAGGGTCTAGGAGACTGTGCCATCACCTCAGCAATGAGAAAGGGAAAACACAGTCTAATGGAGATAACGGACAAGCCAGAAGAGCAAAGTGCAGCAAGTGAAAGGTATTTGCATGATCCCTTTGGGACTGTGGGTTTTGACCTCTGACAAATTTGAAAGGCTGATTCCAGATCCCAGAGGAGGACATGGGAAAATTTAGCAGGAACAAGGAATGCCAACTGGGAGAGAATCCACATCTGCGCTGTGTATATGTCCCATCAGGCTGCCTGTGGATACTGTAGAAAATTACAATGTTTTGAAATCCCAAATTAATCTACAAATGCTGAATTATCACCTAGCCTCATAAAGTCTGTAGGATCTTCCCACTTGACTCCCTGGGGCCAGTCTTCACCTGTCTTAGCTAAAGAAGGGTTTGTAACCTTTCCTTTCCCACATCCTGCTCTTTGTTGCTGGACTAAGAGAAACAAGCATCTTTTGGGTAGCCAAACCACTCAGGGGCACAGATGAGTCACATCAGCACATGGCACATATTTTATTAGCAGAGCCAGGCTGTTAGGTACGCATGTGTTACAGCATCCTACTTCTATCATAAAGGTATGTTATCATCTGTACCTGAAAGCAAATATAAAAACTGTAAATAAGTGGGAGGAGGGACTCTCATCTTATGTGGTTAAAATAAGTTTTGAAACTGCTATGGTGGGTGGGTCTAATAAAAATTTACAATACCTAGAAGTAAATAGTTTTCAGATTATGATTAAGAATGGTATGAAAATCATAGAAAAAAGTGAAAAAAATTGTTCTGTTGGAAAAATGAGCCACAAATGCACATTTCCCTTATTTATATTTCATTATGTATCATAAACTGAAAAAAACCCAACCAAACAAACCAAAAAAACCCCCACAAAAAAAAAAAAACAAACCAACAAAAAACCCCAACCCAACCCAAAAATGCTAACCTTGCATTACCTGCTCCTGAATCATCTCTTCAGGTACCAAAAGTCAGTGGAAATATGTTGATTTATAAACCTCAAGGACCTGTTATACATATCTTCTTAAGTACTAGAGTTCACCATCAACATTGAGTGTTTTTCAGGTACCTCTGACAACATCCTGACATCAACAAAGATGAAACGAACACCTCCACTAAAAAGAAACAAGGGAAGAAAAAGTAGTGAAGAATTTGTCTGTAGATGGTCTAAGAACATTGTGCCAGAGGGCATTTTATATTGTTTTTAACTAAATTAAGAGAAATGGGAGATGAGTTTTCCACCTTACAGCCCCCTAACAGGAAAAACATGATCACTTGTGAAGAAGGTAAGGTGTAATGGGAAGATTATGAAACCACAGAGATGAAACAAGTACTGATACCCTTCAGAAGAGGGCTTGGGAGTGTTTGAAACATCATGGTGGATCCTATCTTGCAGCTTGTTTGAGGTGGCCCCACTGAAACTAGTGAAGAAATCTCCCGTTGATTTGAATGCATACAGATCCTGTCCTACACCAAACTTAAAACCCCTGGACAAGACACACAAGAACTTGCCTTATTATACATAAGACTTAACCATGAAAGGCATTTCTAGCTCCGCACTCTGCAAACACTTGCGTATTGAACAAATAGTCTTCTTATCCCAATAAAAGTGCACTGTCTGCATATACTGCTGTATTTCTCTCTGACCTACCCGCTGAAGCAGATTTTCTCCCAATTCATGTAGAAAATCAATGATGGGGTAAACCTGGGGCTAGGCAAGTGGTGCTGTTGGCCCAATTTAGCACAGCAGGAAACAGCACAGCAGAAGTTGCTCCCCCAGAATTTTGCAAGAGGTCCCAAGCATTTTTCCAGAAGACTGCAAGCCTTAAACATAGCTCTATGGTTTTTTTCTCCCAGGATAAGACAGGTAGAATTTCTGAATTTTTTAACCTAAAAAACCATTAGTAATGGCTCAGAGTAATTTGGCAAAACTTGAAGGCTCAGAAATACGGAAATTATTTTCCGATACTAAATATACACATATTAGTAATTATAAGTCCACAATATATAACTTCTTTTATTTGAGTGTTAAATAACCTAGTTTTTCTGTGGAAACTCAAGAAATTGCTGCCATATCAAATATCCTTCTAAATTGATTTAGCTTTGGGTAATAAAACAGAACTGCTGATGCACCATAACTTCCAGAAAGACTGAGGACACAGATGGCAGGAGAAAATGGAGCTGTCAGAAACTATGAGCATTCATATAGGCTGTCACACCATCTATGCTGATGCTTTTCCCTCAGTACTGTGTTTCTGCAATGTGAAATGGCTGAGAGCTATTGGCCTTCAAAGCGGAACAATGTGTCTGGGCTTTCACATACACAAGAGATTTGGAAGCCACAGAATTAACTGTAAAAAGATATATTTAAAGTATTATTCAAGGTAAAGATGACAGATTTATAAAAACTGCCTCCTGCAGTCAAGGACAGTAATGAGAAATACCACGACATCTGCTCGATAACACTTCAAGAAGTGAAAAGTCTTCAAATTTAGAATGAGTGCAGATGTATAGCCAAGAACCCTACTTGGCAACAGATACAGATCTGTTCTTTTTTCCTCTTTTTAAGATCAGCACTGTATTTATAGGCATCAAGCTATTTTACAGAGTGAGAAATTGAACTTCCTTATGATTTTCTTCACTGAGATTAAACCCCTAAGAAACTAAAAAAGCAAAAGTGGTCTTTAAACAGTTCCCTCATAGCAGAGCAGGAGATCTGCTACAGCAGCACTGCCAGAAGCCAGACTTCTGTCACAGTCTTGCCCTCTAGCCAAATTAACTTTTTTTTTTTTTAATTAGGGCAGTTTTAAAATGTCCTAAGGTATAAAAAAAGAAACAAAAAACCAAAAAGCATTAACTTTTGAATGGTTATTTTCATACTACCTGAAATCAACAAACCAGCGGATACAACCTCCACATAAGCTTCAGTGACTTTCTCTGATCCAGCTGGAATTTGAATGCCAATAACAACTCTTTGTGTCTACCTGATTCTCACCACAGCAGGAGTGAACCAAACTCAGTCACTTTCAAGAGAGTCAGAGACACGTACTGACAGGAGAGCCTTACCAGGTAGTGTAAATGAGCTAGGTAAAGATCTCACACTGAAGAGATAATGAAGCAAGTGACAGGAAAGAGAGAAAGGTACAAATACAAAGAAAACAGTCAACAGTTTGATGACGACTTCATGACAGATTTCATGAGTATTGTTTCCAGATTTATTCTCATTTAACCAAGAAGGCTGAAAAGAGTCAGAAAAAATGAGTATGAACCTCACATTGATGTGTGATTTGACAGACACAATTGGGTCAGTAACTGCTTTCAGAGCAGTTCAGGAAGAAACAGAAATTTGTTCTAACACTAAATATTTATTACGATTATTGGTGAGTTTAAATCAAGAGAGAATTAATGTTGAGGGTTAGAATATTTCTTTTGATCTAAAATGAAACATTGTTTCTCTTGAGGGTCTCCATTTAAAAAATAAGGACATTTTCATTTAAATATGTCTATATTTTAAAGTACCAAAACAAATCATGCCTGCTTTTCCTCCAGAATACTTTAAATAACCTTTTGTCCAAATTTAAGACAATGTTCTGAGATGATGTGTATTTCAGTCAAACATATATTTTAATTGAACCAAGTCTGGAATTGTTGCTTCGGTTGAAATATTTCAGAGTATGGGTGAGGTGAAACATTAGGTTACTTCTAGCAATAAGGTCAAATAAAGTGAAAGCCATTGCAAAATTTGGAGTTACATGTCCAAGAACTTCAGTCACTATATTTTGATTGGCCAAAATATGCCCTCCCCCATTCCTTAACAAAGATAGTACTTTTCTTTAAATGCTAGACAGAATCTACTTTATGGAATCCCATTTGTCCAGCTGAGCAAATTATTAATTTATGGACCCTATAATTTTGTGGAAACATCTGGTACAAGGAAGCTATTTTCCTTAGCTGCATATGTCCTATTTCAGTATTAATATGTCTCTTCTGCAGTCTAAAGGAGAAAAAAAAATATTTATATTTGAGCTTAATAAAATACCATTTAAGGACAGACAGAAGAAACATTTGTAATGTGATTGCACTTGAGAACATCTCATTAACTGGATCCACCCTTCATCGCAGAAACAGTAATTCCTACGGGCAATAAATCTTGCTAGATCCTGTTAATTATTTCCTCCCATTACATTTATTTCTAACTGACACATATTTACTAAGGAAACTAGTTAGACAAATAAGGTCATAGAAGCCTGACCAAGTTTTAATAAGATTTTTCAAAGCTTTCCCCTAGACATAGCATCTGCTCTCCAGTCTTCACAGCCCTGCTTCCCCATACCTGCACCTGCCACCCTTGAAAGTCACCTAGGAACTTGGAAGCTCACTCCCATTTGGCAGGAGGCTGAAGGGCAGCAGTGTAACTCTCCAGTGTGACAGAGCAGTGTTTTGGAGACACAAAGGCTGCATTTCCAAACAGAAAATAAAGTGTGTATTTGCCCTTCTGATTCACACACTGGGATGATGCTGTGAGAATACCTCCGAAGGGCAAGGAAGGAACGGCTGCTTTGTTTCGCAGTCTTCTCTCCCATCCACCTGCAGGACATCTGGACGTTGCCATCACAGGCTGGCCTGGTACCACCGGCTGCGAGTGCAGCTGATGTCTCTGCATCGGCAGCTGTGGAGTTCTGCAAGCACGGGTCTCTCCTCTCTCTCAGAAGAAGGAAGTCCCAAGACATGCACAGCACATCCAACACTCCTCTGCACCTTGTTCTCTTTTTATCCCTCCACTGTCCAGGTTGTTTTCATTTCTTTTTCTTCCCACTTCATCACAAACACTAAAAGCCAGAAATTGTTTTGCTAATGAGATGCTACACTGGGTCCAGGCCAGCCTTGGTCACTTCTACTTTATGCTGTTTTAGACCTTTCGTGTATGTTTCATACATCTTCAGGTATCTTGAAAATACTGTTCCTTGAGGTTACTATTACCATTGGCTCTGATAGTTCATCATCATATGCTTAGCAAGAGAGTGACTCTGGGTTTGTACACTAGTCCACCTCTGACCTCAGTATACTGTCTTTGAAAGTAAATACATGCTAGCTTTCTAAAGTATCTTTGCAAAATTAAAATTGAGTAATATGAAGAGAGAAAGTTTCTCCAAAGGATGACACCCATATATCCATGCTCATTGACTGAAACATCCTGACAGATTGCAAACAGAAGGGGAAAACATTCAAATTCATGACACACAACCCCTTCCCTTTAGCACCCACCTGTATGCTTTGTTAAAAGAGAAAAAGATGGATTTGCATGTCTGTAACAATAATGTTGCTCTTTGCAATATGAAGAAGGCATAGAAAAAGACCCAGCATACACTTGCTACAGGTTTCTGAGCTGAATGCCTTTCCTGTGTACGTTCAACTGGTTTATGATCACGGTTTTGTTAGAATACATGTTACTGCCTTAGGATAGCCTGGGAACATCCATAAAACTCCACCTCCTTCCACACAGGAATTTCCATATTGGGTGGGGAAGGTACTGCTGGAGTTTGCATACGCCAGCCTCAGCGGTTACAGCAATTTCAGATTCAGAGTTTTGAGCTACAAGACCTTCCAGAGGTCCCTTCTGTAAGAGGTTTTCAAGCTCCCTCAGGAAATCTGTTCTGTGGATAATAAAAGTCTTTCTAACTCCAGGAGAATAACTCCTTCTCAGCTCTGGTAGCGGAAGGACAGAGCGATGCCCTGTCTGACCTGTGCTGTTAACTGCATTATGTCACTGACAACACAAAAGAGCTACGAGGATGGTGCAGGAAATCCCTCAAGGTTTTCATCTATGTAGTGACCCCTAGACCATGCTCCACTGTCAGGGCTAATGTGTATGTATTCATTATATGCATACACACATCTCTATAGCACATGGGCAAAGAAAAATATAATGCTTAACTGCTGCTTGAGATTGAGATATAAGGAGCACCCACCAGAGCAATCAAGGCATCAAGGCCACCGACAGACAGAAACCCACTGAGTATTTTACCCCTGCCAGGATTCTCAAGGGCCAGATGTGCTGGAAATGGAGGGTGTGGGGTAGAGACCACTGCTGTGGGCTTGCAGGCAAAGTGAGATGTTCCTGAGAGCACTTGCTGCCCCTGTGCACAGGTTAGAGGAGAAATGGTAAGTCTGGTTGTCTTAGTGTCCTGGGCTCATCACACTACATCATCCACAGAGCCTACGAGGGTGAGCAGGTTGCAGTTGCAGGAAAAGCAGGGCAAAAGCAGGAAAAGCTGTAACTGAAGAGAGATGGGTGGAAAGAGCCTGAAAGTTATGGATTTTAGTATTAGCTCAGATGAGGGAAGGTTTGGTGAGAGAGAGACAGGAGACATCACTGTCCCCTTCCCCTCCCAGACCCCCACTGAGTCTTCAGCCATAGTCCCTTGTACTTCATGCCCCATCTCAGCCCTCAGCCTGCTCTCTCCCACAAAAGACCCAGTCATTACCACCACAAAAGGGTTGTGGTCCTCCAAAGAGAAGGACAGACTAAGGCATTCTGGCTCCACTGTTGGAAGCTCATGGTATTCTGAGCCTGGTGAAAAGACTCAGGACACCCAGTGATCTCTGGTTGAGGCCGTGAACAGCTGGGATAAATCCAAGAGCTGCCTTGGACTTGCTTTTATTTATTTCAAGGTCTAATCTGTCCCTGGCCAGCAGCAACAGAGAGCAAGTATGATTTACAACCATCTTTTCTAGTGTAGCCAAAGACTATTCTTTCTTCCAAGCCAGAGATATTTAGTCTGTCCTAATGTCCCCCCGCCCTCTTTTTTTTTGGTTTTGTTTTTTTTTTTTTTTTTCAGTGCATTTTTTTGCCTCTGCTCTTTGATGTCAATGCCAAAACACCCATTTATCTCATCAAGTGTAGGATTTGTCAATGTGAGATATAGGGAAAACCAGCAGGCTCCCTGTTTAACATGCACAGGCAGGACATTTCACTACGTGACTAAAACAGGCTGCATCTTTTCTAACTGAACCTGGTAGTATAGTAGCCACAGTGCATGAAACGACCCTGCATGGTGTGCAATTTAATTGGCCCTGTAGCACGGGGGTGACGGAGTGGTGTGTAGTACAACACCAGTGAAGCTGAAGGCATACCAGCAGCTGTGCTGGGTTGGTTGTCACATCAGGTCAGCTAAACATCCGCCCTGGGCAAGAAAAGAGTTACACACCTGATTTTTTTTTTGTAGTCTTTACCATGTGTCACAAAGTGCTACACTTTCCCTTCACGGTTTTGCAAGCGGTTTCCTTTGTGTCCTTCTGGTAGCAGAGTGAGACAGTCATTCACTGTAACACAACTCGTGGACAGACGAAGAGCATCAGCTTTTGACACTAGCTGATACGTGACTTCATACTACCCTGCACCGAAATGTCGCTGGCAGACTGAGCTTCAAGCACAACCACATCTCGCCTGTAATTTAGGGTGGTGATCTTTCAGGCGTTACTGCTAAAACCCCAGAGAAAACACTAGAGAAATTCAGACACCAGCTTTTACTAAATAATTAAGAGTATTTTTTTCAGACCAAGACAGGAGAGGTAAAAAAGCTATTCAGTAAGCTACCTAAGTGTCTCAGGGCTTTCCTTATCAAAATGCTGAAAAGCATTTTCTAAGTAACCAGGACGTTTCACTGGTAACAACACATGGACTTGTATTGACTCTAATTACTTAGATGTGATTTGCATGCTTTGACCAAAAAAAAAAAAAAACTATTCCAATGTACTTCTCATAATTCCCTGAGCACCTAAAAGAAAGTTACATTATAACTTTTTTTCATGACTAATGGCATTCATTTTGTGCTACAAGAGGGATGCTATCATGACCCAGAACACTGTGCTTCACCAAATTAGCTATTTTCTTGTCCAACAAACTGGAAAACAAGGTAAGACAGAGCTTTGATTGCTTCTAACTCTGAATTATTTTCCATTTAATTATGCTTTGGAATGTGAAGCTGTAAGTAGAGTCAACAGGTTATACCATATCACGTCAGATAACACAGAAGAGGTGGCAGAAGGGATCTATCAACAGCCCAGATAATGTCTAAAACAAACTTCTGCATCAAAAAAAAACTTTTTTCTCTTACACTGTTTATTTGATGTAGTGGCAATTTGCATGTTGTTATTTCAGGTGTGTAGTCTCCACTGTAAGTACCTAAAATTGTCTCCATACACGGTTACCTGCCTGGTTGCTGTGGTTAGAGGATGCGTGTGAAGCAGACCGAAACAAGAGTGGCCGGGGTCATAGCAATGGCACGTGGTGACAGGCTTGGAAAAATGTAATCATCAGGCAAAACAACAGGCAAAACAAGCTACATTTACATCAACGTTTCAGACAAAAACACGCTCTCATGAAGTCAGGATATACTTACAAGCAAATGAGGCCAAACCTTGTGGTAGCTGGTGTATCTCAGTGCTCATGACATTTGATTTCTTGAAGCTGTTTTTTACTGGAACATTGTTACTTGCAGGACAAAGGCTTGTTGGAAGAATTCACAGTGCATCACACCAGCACACAAAAAAACCATTATTGAAATGTCACTAAAGACAAGCTGCATTTCCAGCTGAAACTGTCATGAATTAATAACAACTTGGTGTGCTATCTAGCTCCCATAGGCTTTTCAATGACATCCTTGTCTCCTAATGTAGTCCAACCACACACCCCTGGTTTTCCAAACACAAGTGTAGACTCCATCTTTAATGGCACTGTGTGTGTCTGGTGATGATGAAAGTGAGTTAGAGGCAGGAACGGCACCTTTTGGACCTCAGCACAGTGACTGTACTGTAAAGTCTTTCAGATGCCTGGTTTAAATCTGTAATGTCTCTTACAGGGGGTAGCATCAACGGCCATGCTGAAATCTGGGATGGCCTGGGCTCCAGGGGATGCTGCGGCGGGGCTGTCATCCTTCTGACAGGGCTCAGAAAGGAAAAGCTCTCTCCATCCAAGCAGGGACTAGACTTCTATCAGAGATAAGATATGGGATTTCCAGACCACTGCCTTAACTTGGCTGTTTTTGAAATCAGTAAGCATAATTCCCAGTGGCAGCAGAGTTAGGCCAGTGAGATTCAAGTGAAACTGAAAATTAACGATGCTTGTAAGTGCAAGACAGTCCTCAGGATACACAACAGTCCCTGCTTAACTTTTGTCACTGTTTTGCATTGGCAGGTTTGCATATTTTCTTTGAGCAAAAGTCAGATCTTCGCTGTTCATGCAAGATGCCAGAGGCCAATTACTTGTTACTATTTATATACTTTGTTGGCTCTGTGCAGGTTTATTGAAAAAGTGATCCTGCAGAAAGACCTTTGAAATATAAATGAATATAAATGGAATATAAAGCCATTTTGTTCCCTCTTCACATCTCGCCTGGAAATTTCTTCTGGATGGAAGCTTTCCTAGACAAAGGCTTAACTGCTGGAACATGATGCCTGTCATAAGAACTGAAGCACACCATGAGAAGCAGAGCTGGAAATTGTTCCACGCTTTCTCCTTTTCTTTGTCCCTGACTTCCTTTCATTTTCTTTTTCATTCACAGTAATGTACTTTCTTATAATCAGTGAGAATTTCTCTTAATATATGGATCTTGTCTGCAAAAAGTGTATTACATGTTGTGTTGTTATAAGCTTCAGTGTCCCCGTATTAAAGGTAGTCCCTCTTAACTGCCAGTCAAACACATCTTTAGATTCAGATTTAATGTATTTTGAAAGGGAAAGAAAACACTTTCCTTTTGATGGATCATCAGCAACAAAATCTCCCAAACTTCAGAACATAACTGACCTCTTGCCACATCTACATTAAACAAGTAGAGCAATTTCTTCTCTCATAGCAACATACATCTCAGGGATAGCTTCCCAATCAGTGAAACTCTACCAGCTGTAAAATTACCATTATCAGAAGTAATCTGCTCCATCATTTGAAGCGGTTCTCCATGACACCGGGCTAGGGCCAGGCTTCAGGGCACTTTACAGCGGACCCCAGGCAGCAGACAGGGACAAAAGCATGCCCGTCGAGAGCCTGAAAGAAGATGCATAAATCAGCTCACTCACATGTGCTGTGCCTCATAGGAAAGCAGGAAAGGTTTTCTGCAGAAATTCCTGGCTATGACTCTGAGCAGACATAAGCGGGTCAATAGAATAAAAATGAGCCTTTTTACAACTCTAATTTTGCAGTCTTCTACATTTCAGATATTTTCTGACTTGGATGCTTGCCCATCTTTTCTGTAACACTAATTCGTGGAGCTCTAATAGTTCTATTGGTTGTGGTTTTTTGGTTTGTTTGGTTGTTTTTTTTTTTCTTTTTGTAATGATGAAAATATAAGTATCAAACTACACACTATGCTCTGATCAAGGAAAAATGTCCTGCGTATCAGCAGACATAAAATGGCTCCAGCAGAGATTGTCACTGGTGAATATAGCTCCCATTATTCATATAAAACGCACTGCTGCCACTGATCATTATTCCTAATAGCAGTAATCCTCCTTGAATGGGTTTATTAAAGTGTCCTCAGCATCACTGTGGGTTGTTAATGATCTGCTGGTTACAGTCCATTTTGCTGTGTCTACTGCTTAACCCACATCTATTTCTGCTGGGGTTTTTTTGTGGTTGGTTGGTTTTCTTGCCCCCCCCCCCCCCCCCCCCCCCCCCCCCACATTAATCATCCACTGAAAGCATTTATAATTATCTCTCTTGCAGCACAGTGAGAGAAGGCCTTCTGATAGTCATTCTGTGTCTGCTTAATCTGGATCTTTTGCATAAATATGCTTGTAAAATCGGCAGCTTCATGTACACCTGCCCTCTCAGTCCTGCTGCAGAAACTGCTGTGGTGGTGGCTTAGCTCAGTCTGGTTAAGAGGGAACTACATTCTGTCTTCCTTTCTAGAGACTCAGCCTGTACTTACACTTCCTTGCCTAGATAGACCACAGAACATTGTAGCACTCTGTTTCCCTGGCAGGGGGTTCCCTTTGGAGCATGCCAGGCTCCCAACTGAAGCACCTCTATATACTCCTGTAGAAATTACACTGCTAGAGGAGGCAGATAAGGATGCATGCTGATGTGTGCTGGATCTGATGCATGCACCCAGATGCATGCTAATGCATCCCGAGTTGTGCTGGACCTCATTCTGACACAGTGCTGGGGAAAAAACTTTAGCCTAAAAATGGGTCCAGGCACCTGGAAATAATCTCATCTCTTCAAATTTATGGAAAACCCCAGAATCTCACCCACATTGTCCCACACAGTGGGAGTTTAACCGATATTTTTCTCCATTTCTGCTTTATCTGAATTTTCTGTTCTGCAGAAAGTGTCAATGACCCCAGACAACCAGCTTTCTGAAGGACTTGGACCTGTTTTGATGGCCAAAAAAGTTTAAAAATCTTCAATTTTGTAATCCTCAGTTTTCATTTTACTTCCCTTTCACAGCAACAAAAATAAGTCTAATAAAAATCTAAGTATGAAAATTTCAATTAGTAATGCAATTAATCCTGTTGTTGGATTCCTGCCATCTTAGCTTAGGTGATCAATTTCTGTTTCGCAGAGACACAGCAGGAAAATACTAGCATTGATTCACTTAATAACTTTGCTGCTGTTTGGTGTTGAATATTGTTAGTACCTTGGCACAAAATGTGGTTGAGTTATGCAAAGAAAATGCACATGATATTCCCTATAATTGTTTTGTTCAGTTAGTTTTTGGATTTTTATAGATGAAACAAACATTGAAAACAAAATATGGAGTACCCTTTTGAAAGGCAATAGGATTAAGGATATTCTTCATAAGGAGTGATGTTGTGTGACACTTCATAGGAAGAGCAGACACTTTTAAAAAAAAAATAAAATCGGTTTAATCATCCCTTAGACAGTACTAGAAGGCTTCTTTGTCTTGCTTGCTCATTACAAACATTACTAAAATTCTGTAGGGTTACTATCCTCATTGCTTAAACCTTCTTGTGCCTCTTTGCAACTTGCCTCTTTACCTTACTTCAAGGCCACAAGAAAAGAAAATGTATTCTTCTCAGTTACCTACATCCATCATGCAGTATTTTAAAATGCTGAGATCCAGAGGCTTAGTAGCTACATCATCTACATTAACCAGTAAAGAGAAAATTTCACCTAAATCCTGCTCAGAATAGGCCCTCTCTTCACCAGTCCAGAAGAGGTAGCCTTTAAAGGGGTACTATCCATTTAGATAAGTGACATCTGTCATGGTTTAACCACATCTGGAAACTAAGCATCACACAGCTGCTCACTCACTCCACCCTGGTGGGATGAGGGAAGAGAATCGGAAGGATAGATGAGAGAAAATGCATGGGTTGAGATAAAATCAGTTCAATAGGTAAAGAAAAAACTTAGTAGACAAGCAAAGCAAAACAAGGCATCCATTCACTACCTCCCACTGGCAGGGAGGTGTTCAGCCATCTCCATGAAAGCAGGGCTCCATCGGGCATAAGTGTTACTTGGGAATACAAACAACATAACTTTGAACACCCCCCATTTCTGTCTTCTTCTCCCAGCTTTATATGCTGAGCATGATGTCGTGTGGTATGGAATATCCCTTTGGTCAAATGGGGTCAGACATCCCAGCTGTATCCCCCCTCCCAGCTTCTAGTGCATCCCCTGGCTACTCACTGGTGGGGCGGAGTGAGGAGCAGAAAAAGCCTTGACTCTGTATAAGCAGTGCTCAGCAGTAATGAAAACATCCCTGTGTTATCAACACTGTTTCAGCACAAATCCGAAACATAGCCCTATCCTAACTACTATAAAGAAAACTAACTCTATCCCAGCTTAAACCAAAGCACATTACAAAGAGATATCAATTAACATAGCCTGGCTGTCAATTCGACAGCCGGCTCCAATTTACTACGCAGCAACTCTTCACAGTATATCTTACTTTCATCTTAAAATACAGTTCTTATTCAGACGCTTGTAAAACAGGTCAATGCCTGAGGAAGACCAGGGAAGTATATTGACTATGAACACCTTTGACAGAAATCCCCAGGTACATTAATTGCTTTTGCCTTGTCTAGCTGTCGCTGGTGTTCTTGAAATCATTTGATTACGAACTTTTGCCATTGTCTTGGAAGGCCATTAAGTTCAAAAGCAATGGAAAGAAAGGAGATTTCAAAGTCTTCCTGGAAGACATCATACTCCCTTGCCATCAGTCAAATTAGAGTAGTTATATAAATCATCATGCATTTTTCTTCCAATAACAGAAGATACAAACAAATTGATTGGGAAGACAAACACTACCGTCAGACATTCTAAAAGATTAAATGGTATGTATTTTTATTTTATGCATACAAAACACAAGATCCAAAGTCAAGACCAAGAGTTTCCAAATATCCCCCTGCAATAAAGAGTTGAATCTGAACCCAAATATCTCTGCATTCATGTTGTCTTAAATTGTTAACCTGTGACTGACTATATTCCCAGGCATGGCTGAGTGTATTTCTTTCTTGTTGTTTTTAAACTGACATTGTAAGAATACACAGAAACTTCAGTTGCTTCTCTTCCCTCCAGTTTAAATCTGAGCTTGAAACTGTCAACTGGAAGAACAGTTTTATTTTAAATTTTTCAATAAAATCAAAGCACAGGATCAGTGTAGAACAAAAAAATATACACGACAACCCACAGACATAGTATCTTTGACCCTTTAGAGAAGGCTTTGTTGTACTAAGCCCAAAGGACTGACTTTCACCTTCCACAACTTCCATGATTTTACTCATGTCTAAGATTAGGTGCATTTAACATGTGTACGTTAAACAAAGCAGTGATTTGAAACATGGATAAGAATCATCAAGACCACATTAAGAAGCCAGAGTCATATAAGCTGGAGGCCTGGTGCCCACCAAAGCTACTCAGTTACTGCCCTCCTCAACTGGTCAGGGGAGATAAAACAGAACAAAAGGCTCATGTCTCGAGATAAGGACAGGGAGATCACTCACCATTTACTATCATATGGGCAAAACAGACTTAACTTGGGGAAAATTCATTTATTTTATTAACAATTAAATCAGAGAAAGGTGATGAGAAATAAAACCGAAAGATGGCCACATAGAATCACAGAATGGTTTGGGTTGGAAGGGACCTTAAAGATCACCTAGTTCCAACCCCCGTGCCATGGGCAGGGACACCCTCCACTAGACCAGGTTGCTCAAAGCCTCATCCAGCCTGGCCTTGAACACTTCCAGGGAGAGGGTTCTGCAATGGGAGGGTCAGTGCACTTGGGTGGAGACAAAGAGGGCAGGCACAGGTGGAGGGCAGCCTGTGGGGCTGGCTGGCCACCTGCCAGCCTGTGAGGAGGCCCTTTGGGAGGCCTTTTACTATATTCACAATTTTGTTGGGAGCTATCTTAAGAAAGGGGAGAAAATTATGCTTTAGGCTGCCACACACCCCTTCACAGTCATTACAGAGCAAGAGCAGTGAAATGCCATAAAAGAAAGCCATGGTTTCATTTACAAACTTCTCCTTGAATACCCCTACTCACTTCGTTAGGACTAGGTCTTGAGGCCATAGAAAAAGCCACTTACTCAACAACGTTAGAGACATCATTCAGAATGACAAATAAATAGTTTTAACTAATTCTAGTAAATCCCCAAATTGCACGGGGTTTTGGCAGGCATTTTATCAAAAGTTGTTAATGTCCTGTGGTGTTAGGAGTGCCAAGTTTTGTTTTCCCCCAAGGGAGTAAAGGGTACTAGAGGGGCAGCAAGGGTTTCCCAGGCTCTTAGGGAAGAGCCACCTGTGATGTTTTAGAAAGATTCTTTGTGGTTCCACGTGGTGCTCTGAATGGCTCCATTGACATGCACTTTCAGAGCACAGTGACGTTAGTCTAGTTATTTGTCCTTTTTATTGGTCTTTCCATAAGTGGTTTTGCATTTATACCTCTCACTATGAAGAGAAGCCTGTTTCTAACTAGAAACCCCCAGTTATGCTGGTGATAAGTCACTGTGGCATGGAAGGAAAGTTAGGCTTTGGTGAGAGTCTCTCCAGACCACCCTCAGTATTTCAAAGCCATGCTGTGCTGCACACACCTGATTTTCAGTGCTATTCCCCTTTACCATGCAGTCGCCTGGTCTCTTTTAAGAGCAAAAGGCTGGAGAATTCTCTTTAGTGCTCTGTTCTTCTTATAGGATCTTCAGCAAGTAAAAAGCTTATGTCCAAGAAAAACCTCTGTCCTCATGATGACTTTTAAGAACCAAGGATGCCACTGTAAACTGAAAGCTGTGTCTGCAATAGTAAACAACTTCATATACTGAGAAAAACCTGGGGACCAACAAAAGGACTAGTGCCTCCACATTTTGGACTGTCTTATTTAGCTCCTTGCACAGGTTTATTCCCAGTCTGAGTGGAGCTTACACAGTTCCCACAGCTAACATGCTAACAGTGGTTAAGCCAAGGTGTGTACATGAAGTAATATTTGAAATAGCTGGATGGTCTTTCTTGTAGGAGATACAGCACTTACGATCCATGTTCCACATTTTTGCTTTATAGTGATGTCAGTACCAAAGCTAGACTGAAGTTATGTCTTCAGAAAATTTCTTCCAGCTACATCTAAAAGAAGCTGATAAAGCAGGTTCATGCAGCTGTTTACTGCAACAGTTTGGGTTTGATTTAATTAGTGGATGGAACCGTTCCTATTTCACTTCTAACTGAAATGTTTTGGAAGTGATGCCCACATGGCATGTGAACTGACTCAAATGAAACCAATTCAACTGGACAAATCTTCACAAAATTGAACTACACAGACTTTTACAAGACACTCAGACACTCCTTGAATGGCTTCCGGTTGTTCTTTGCTAGTGTCCAGCTCCTCTGTACTTTGGGAGTCACAGACTCCCTTACCCCTGAGACAGAAGAGAAACACCATGAGACACCTGGGTGTTTTGAAAACATCCAGGGTATATACAGATAGAAAGAGGTGGATTTCATGCGTCACTGCAACTTATCTGGGACTCCAGTGACCTTGTGCAGATTTATTGTGTTTAACTGTCCAGTTTAAAGCTGCACAGATGACATATGAAGTGCATTCACTAGTACAGCCTAGGGCTCATAACACTTGCAGTGGGGCAGCTGCATAGTTTTTAGTCCCTTAAAGTGTTATCAGCTTGTGGAGTTCAGCAAAATGAAAGTTTTAAAATAGAAAAAGTAAGTGACTAAAACTGTTTTAGACAGCTGCTATATGAAGTAGCAGGTGGTGAACCTACCCAGAGGCCCCAAGAAATATTAATATTTAAAAGGTTTTACATTTCACTAACTTCAGATAAATGCATGGCATTATCTTTTGCCTTAAGGGAGTGGGAGCCATAGAAATCTGAATGAATGAGTTAGAGAAAAGCTTTTGGCATCTCTGAAATGGTTCTCTCACACCACTTCCCCAGACCTGTTCTTCATCCTCATCAGCTCATCAGCGTACCAGGCTGACACCCCACTGGGCTTGTGGTAGTATCCCCTGCCATCAGCCATTGTCCAGGTCACAGTAAGCCAGACACATTTAGGTAAGTAACACACAATATAAAAAGTGGTGTAAAGTTCAACTCTGTCATGGTTGCTGCTGGTGCATGAAGCTAGCATGGCAATTTTTGGAGCTGACTGTCATCTGTCACATCAGTTTCACCTGTAACGGCCAGCAGTACTTCATGGAACTGCATATCTGTAGCCACCACCATTTTTTTAACTGTGTGATGCAATTCTTTGCTGTTCTGGGCATTACTTATAGCTGGAGAGCATCATACTACTCTCTGAAATCCACATAAACTCTACTGTCGAGACATTTTGGCAATTAAAAAAAATAGTCAGGTTTGCTTTTTACCACCTAATGTTAAATTGCTATCTTTAGGATTAAATATACATCTCCACCCATTTCAGGCAAACGTGCATACAATGGTATCTTAATAACAAATCTCCCAGCCTTCTAGGTTTACAAGCTGGTCTATTTTTTGGCAGGGAAAAAAGGAATACATTGTGGTAGTTTTTTACTGTTGAGCTGTGTTGGTTTTACCGAGTCAGGTGCTGCATTGATGGGAATAATGCTTATTAAACTGCCACTCAAAAAGATGGTGAAAGATTAATTATAAAGTTTTGTTCACTGTGTTATAAATCACCACGTTTAAAAATCCAACTGGCTGCATCACTTACGTTATTCTAGGGAGACATTCAACATTTTAGATGAAACAATTTTGCAGAGGAAAAAAACCCACACCTTCCTTGGGGAAAGCATCACTGAGTTTCCATGTTTCCTAACTGTAAGACCTTAAATCTTGCAGACTACAAAAAAAATCAGGATTTTACTTTTACTTAGGAGTAGAAAATGGCATCTTTAATTATACGGGAAATTACAAGCAGTTCTAATTATACTTGCACTGATATCTTAAATGCAAAGGCGTATGCAATACATTGTATGCTATATCATCTGATATAAAAGACATTGTAAAATTAAAATTTTGTGGCATGGGTTTGAAACGACATTGGAAATAATGAGGATGCCACTAATGAGTTAAGCAGTGTTGAGACCTGTGTTGGTACCAGGCTTTACATTCCTTTAACTACCGTCACTGTCTTAAAGAACACAAGAAAATGCTGTTTGCCACAGTATTTCACATTTTTCTGGAAAACAAATTCCTGGAGTCTTCCAGTTATAAAAGTCTAATTTCTGACTGGCCACCAGTACTTAAGAAAAAATCATCAGATTTTGGGCTGAGGGTCAGGGTGGGGGAGGGTTTGTTTTGTTTTCTTGTTTGTTTGTTTTGTTAATAACCTCAATTCCAGCAGTATCAATTCTGATGCATTTAAACACAAAACATCGCAGTACTCGTGCGTTTCTCAAGAAGCATTTCAAAGTCACTGCAAAACCAGCCTCACATAGTTTGTGCAGAAGAACATTTTGTCACAAAATTACTCTAGCATCTTAGTCTAAAGGTAGAGGATATGTTTCTGTCTCTGTGATAATCATATTCCTCCAAAAGTGCAGGCATTCAGTTTTTGTCTTTGCAGATAACTACATAAGCAGATGGAACTATTACTTATCATGACAATGCAACTTAGTAGGTGGAGGAGGAAAAAAAAAAGATCTTGAGAGTAGATTTCAGTGTTCATTCACTGTGAGGAGCTGTTAGATGTCTGGAAGGTTAGCTGAAGTCATCAGGAACATCTCTGGTATGGGCATAGGTGGTCTGTTGCAAGTGAAATTTTTATTATCCAGCTCCAGCTGCAGATTGCCTATACAGGAGGGACTAGGATGCCCAGGTTAAGTGTGAAGCCCTGTCTTCAGCTGATATTTACCTCAATTTGAAGTCTGGCTTGCTGCAGCTCAGCTCAATTGACACAGGCAGATGTAATTCAGGGCAGGGCAGAGATCCAATCTGCTGCGCAAAATTATCACCTTGGGGAAAGACTGAAAAGAGAGGAATGAGCCAGAAACTCCAGAGAAAAGGAACAGCTGCAGAAGCCACAGGTCTTTCTGCTTCAGGTCTCTTCTTGTCATATTTTGGCTTCTCAGTCAAGTCTGATGTTCAAGCACCTTCAGGGTTAGGCAGTGTCTTTCCCTGGGGCAAATGCCAGTTGCTTTAACGGAGGTAATTCTGAGTCTCTGTGATCAAGCAGAACTTCCCTGGTCCATAGTGTGCCATGCAGGATGCCACCCAAACACTCTGGCTGCAATAGCCTGGGAGTCCACAATAATTAACTAGTGTCATGATGACACACCAGTACAGCTTTTGAGATCATAATTAACGTGTCTGTATGTGCTGCACATTAACAAGCAGCTCTACCATGCACCTCACCGTACAGCTATGCCTTATGCTTTCATTATCTTTTCTGCAGTCTATCCAAAGTCATATTTCTTAAACTTCACACAGTTCTCAAGTTTCTCCAATAACTCAAAAGACAGATATTAGAAAAAGTAACCAAGAATTATTTGAAGCATCCAACCACCTCTCTTCTTGCCACCATCCACTACTTGTGGGTTCAGAGAGGAGCACTCTTTCTTTGATTTCCAAATTCTCTGGCATGACCCTGTAGCACTTCTTGGTTTTTCAACAGTGTTTGTCACAGCAGGAGTCCACCCTTCACTGGCCCTTCATAATCCCATCATATGACTTTTAATGGCCTTCAGAAACACATAAATCAAGGAACACTCACAGGTACGTTTCAACAGCTTTGGGGAACTGAGACCTATTCAATCCCTCTAATTGTCCATCTGTCTGTCTCATCCCTTCACCTGTAACAGCTTCTTTGATTTTGTCCATCTTCTACCTGTCTGCCAAATGTGGTTGAAGGCTCAGACATAAAAATCTCCAAGAAACGTTGTGAGAATTCATGTTTGCATAAAAGATTGATTAAATCACCTTTTGCAGGGGTGAATTAAAGCCACTTTTCCATTATCAAACCAGAGAGGCTTCATCCAGTTGGTCCATAAGGACACAAGTGCTGTCCAGCTGATCTGCACATGCCCAGCTTCCAGTGAGCAGTAATGTACACTCATGCTCAGCCAGTATGAGGAGAACTGGGAAGACAATGGGGTGGGGCAATGGCACTGCAGAGGGCAACGTCAAGACCATGGGAAGAAGATGAGGTGCTACAGACGAAGGGTTAGTAGTGTTTAGGGCACACACAACACAAATCTTTGGGAAATCAGGCTTCATTACTTTCAAGGATTATGGTATGACACATATAAACATAGTGGGGAGGAACCCAAACTACACACTTTGTGGTACCCTGATGCAAGAGAAACACATTTAACTCTGTGCCATATTAAAAAGAAGTGACATTATGAATACTGATCAAAGAGCAAAGCCATGTCATCCTAAAGAAATAGTCTTGGTCTAGACAGTCTGAGCAGACTTAGCTCATTAAAGAAGACACCACCCTCAGCCAAGAATTTAATGAGGACTTTCACAACAGCCAGGCAAATTATGTAACTGCAACATTCAAATGTGAGTTGATAGTGAACAGTGATCCACTCTCTGCAATTGGAAGTCAATATTATCTTCAAAATTAACAAGAACTCAGACTCTCTGGAACATGAATTCTTAACAAGTGTCCCAAATTGTGAGCTCTCAACTGATGTTGTTTTGTTGATTGATTCACACTGAATGCCAAGTGAGGGCCATCACTGACCTCAGTCAGAGTAGAAGTTGAACAGTAATCCAGAGCAGTTAAGGTTTTTTAATCAAAATTCCTTCACCCAGAAGCCAACCATTAGAGCAGCCAAGCACTGTGTGCCATCAGTAGCCTACTGCTTATCCCCTACAGACTGCTAAGAAACTGGGGATCTCCTCCATGGATTCAGTAGACCACATAATGTCAATGTCCAAACAAAGTTTATGCTTGGCACGAATGTAGATTAGAGTCCATCATTTCAGAAGACTTATTCTAGACAGGTTTGCAAAGGAGAGCCTTTGTGTACATAGAAGAGTTAGAAGTCCGGTATTTCATTCTCACTACCAAACATTCAGACATTCCCTAAGCTTTAAAATAACGTTTCCCACCCCTGCTCCTTTAAGTATCCTGTCCAAGAGAATTTTATGTTTTTCTCTCTCAAGATATTTAGTTTGGGGAATATGTAACCCCTGTCAAAAAATGTCAGGCAAATGATGGATAGTAACCTAAAATTTTATGAAATGCCAAATACAAGCATAGGTCTATTAAAACTGACTTTGGTAAAGCTTGCTGCTTCTACTTGGCATAACTGACATATTTCAAAATCGTATTGTCTTCTGAACTGGACAAACCCCTGTCTGCATAATTTCTGCCTTTTTTGCAGTCAGAAGAGACCTGGCAACCTTGGAAAAGCTCTTTCTGAATCTAAATGTTGTATTCAACTTCAATTTTTTGAGGAAGCCCATCATCCTGACCACTTTTTGCTGGGAATGGTTTGGCGTGATAGCTCTTTTTTAAACAAAGCAGCTGCATTTATTTGCTGTTAGAGAATACCCATGCCTGCCAGCACGTAGTAGAAGCCTAAATTACATTCAGCAATACTGTAGAACTGTACTCCAGCATTCTGGAAACATACTGCTAAAAATCCAAACAGTCTTATGTAAAGAATATCTTCTTTATACTTCCACCTTCTGAAGAAGTTTTTACTTTGCCACTGGGTGCAAGAGCTTTCTGGAATATTTTTGACTCAGGTGATGAAAGGCTTGAAAAGACCAAGTAGTATCTTGCCCACTCACTGCAAACAGCAACAAGTAATAACACAATTAATAGAATGAAGTCATAGTAAAGTCAATTTACAGTCTATACAGCCATGATATAACCTAATACACACAGGCAGGCCGAATGACAACACTGAGTACCTGGCTTCTACACTGAGTCATGTAAGCCACCATTTTACCACCTCCATAGAAGGTGGTAAGAGAGGAAACATTCCAGGTTTCATTCACAGTGACTGTTTCCAGTTTCACTGTTGCAGAGGGACCCCCTCTTTACATACACAGATTTCTTACTCCCAGGGCTGTTTTCTAGCACCTTGTCCATTGAGCCTAATTTGAACAGGTTTAAAGGATTAAAGGAACTACTTTGGAGGATTAAAAGGAGTAATTATTCTCCTGCTTATAATACAACCCCAACATGGCCAGCTCTAGCAGAGCTAAGTTACTGTTAACAGAGAACAGCAGTAAAGGCAAAGGCTGTCCAGTGACAAGGGAACCTGCCCAGGATTTGGAAGATGCTGGTCCACCACCTAAAACCACCATGGATGACCTTGGCAAATCACTTAGTCTTTGCCCCTGACTACATGGGGAAAATAAGCAACATGTTACCTTACAGAAACATAAAGATAGATTAAGAAATACCATGGGAGTTGTGTGTATACTCACGACATTTTTCCTAATGAAATCTTTGCTATTTAAGGACCCAATAGACTATTCAAAAAAAGCAAGATAAAATGTACTCCTTTATAGTACAAAAATATATGTTAAAACTACAAGTTATATAAGACAGCAGTTCATTAAATCCAAGCCAACCTGAGACACATACAAAGGCCGTTTTGGCTCCAAGAAGTTGTTCTGGTTGCTCTCTTACAAAGATACTTGCAAGCATCCGTACTAACTGATAAGCTAAAGATCATAGACCACAAGATTTGATAACAACATAACTCAGAGATTACTATTATCTTCCAATTTTGTAAAACCACAGATGAAGTGAAATCCTTCCCAGGATGAAGAATTCTGGGAGGTGTCACTCACACTGCCGTTGGCTGGCACTAAGTGAAGTTGTGCTCTAGAAGAGTACATAAACAGATTAGGGAAATGAAGCTGCCTTGTAATTTACATGTGTGCTGTTCCATAAACATGCTCACAGTAAACCCATCCCTCTCATCAGTCTTTCAAATACTGTATTTCTTTGTCCTGACCAGCAATTTCAAGCACACCACGTTTTTGGCGTCTTCCTCCCCGAGACAGACTGACCCTCTGCTGCCTGTGCCTCATCTGTGCATCACAGGGAGACGTGCCAACCACTAGTGTCCAACGGTGCCAGACTGTGTGAGCCAAAAAACTTCTTTGTAAACTAAAGAGTGGTTTTCTCAGCAGCAAATAGCTGTATTGAAAAATTACGGATTTTAAACTTTGAAATAAATACACTCAGGAACCAACACCATTCAGAATGTATTCCTCGTATTCACTGACTTGCAAGCTGAAAAGATTTTCAATGGTTCACAATGTGTACAAATGCATCCAAACTGCAGTTCAACTAAGCCCCTGAATCAAGAGGTGGTCCAATCCATCTGTTCATGCCTTTCTGACAAACACTGAACAGAATAAAGCAGAGCATCGTGATCCTGAGAAAAACACCTCTGCCCAGGGCAATAAAATGGGTCTTAATATTGAGAGTTTGGGGATTGTGCTCTATTCACTGAAAGCTAACAGCTTCTTTGATAGGTCAGATTTGCTTTGTGGCAAATCCAATTCCTCTAGTTCAAATCAAAACATTAAACCTAAGCATATTGCTCCAAAGCAATATTTCAGAAAATACTTTTTATATTTATTTTTGTAACGATCTTATATTCCTAAAGCAAATAATTTACAAAGGAAAGTCCAGCAAGATTCATAACAAGCAGTAATAAAATATTAGCCCTACTGCCACTGTTGGGGGAAGAAAATGGACAACTGTCAAACAAAAACGGTTTTTCAGTTCTGAAACAGAAGCAATAAAACGTCAAATATAGGTAAAGAACCATTTCCCAGTTTCAGCTTAATGGTATTTTGCTAGCTGTATTTAAACCATGACATGTTAATCAAATAAAGCCTAGTCAGATTTTATTAATTTAAAAGAAGAGCATAACCCTGAGAGCAAGTCTGGTCTCTAAATGATGTAGCACCAAAGGCAATAGGCTTGCAGAAGACCGATGGATTGTTTTCATTAGTGGAACCTGTATTTTTATTCCATTACAGAAATCAATAAAAAGGACTAACATTACTTATATATGTTCCATGTTTTTTAGTTTTTTTGGCTATTTGCTCTCAGTAAATAACTTCCTAAACTATGACATATTTGAGTTTAGACTAAAGTAAGATTACAGCCTGCTTCACTGAAAAGATTTTTCCCAGAGCGTTGAGTGTTTTCTTTGACATTTCTTTTTAGAAACAAGTTTTAAACCAAATAATAGGACTGAGCTCATAGAAAGTCTATATCTTATTAAAACATTTGAGACTACTACACTAATTTTCTTCAGACCTGGCTTTTCTCCATTAAAGCTCAATGAAATACTGTCAGCCAGCTGCATGCTTTGCAAGATCATGAACCAATTGCACAGAGATTGCTTTACAAAGTGAAGAAAGCTTTTATTAAAACTCTGCAATACACAGCTCTTTCAGCATCAGTAGGCGAGTAATCCCTCAGCTGGCCCAGCTGAGAGCAAGATTTGTAAGCTGTATGTCCAGCAGTATTGTATGTTTGTACTGCAGTAACACTTTTCTCACGCATGGGAAAGACAGGTCTTTTAAGAACAAACTAGATTCTACAGCCATCTTACTGTAGTAGCAGAGATCAATAAGTATTAAGATTCTCACGCTTTTTATGTATGTCTATGTAGTTCCCCAATGTCAATAGCAATTGCAGAACTAAAACTGAAGCGAGATGACAATACTGCTAATTAGAAAACTCCTTTTGCCAAGTAAGGCATTTTTCTTGGAAAAGCATAACAGACTATTTCAGTTTCCTCATCATCCCTCTAGCTCAATATACTACCATCAGCATACGTTTTATAGATCCCACTTATTTTACTATCATCAGAGGACTGAACCGTAGCTTGCAATCATCTGTTGCAACCGGCACTGAAACCTACAACACAAAGACTAAGAATGTGATGGTGAGATTTATGATGCTGTTTGGTTCACGTTCACCTTGATTCACAATTTATACATTAGTACAGTCAAAACAGGAAGTGAATATTAATTGAATAACAACCAGTAAACTGCTGTAATGCTGGCTGAGGACAGGACACCACAGGGAGTGTATTCAGTAAAATAAGTTCAATCTGATAACATGGTACCAGAGCTGTTGAACACCCTAAAGACACTTATAAGCACACTGTGATCTATGCTGTCCATAATTAGATGGTCTGGTTATCTAAATACCTTTCAGAACAAATATCCAGAACAACATGGAAGTTATTTTCAGAATAACTTCTGTTAACAAAATAGTACAAAGTCCACCAAGGTCATCCCTTCCACAGACCTCAAGTTGATGTTTTGGTTTGAAATTACTCTATATAGCTGTCATTTTGTGCCTTGTATTCTTTATTTTCATTATTTCCACCTATGCTGCTGCCAGTTCTGCAATGAATACGTTTTCTACTGTTCCTACTGCTACACAAAGACAATGCTTCAGGCAGAAAATAAAGGTCAGAACAAGCCAGCCCAGTTATTGGTAAACTAAGACACAAAAGGAGGTGCACAGTGCTGTGGTAACATTTCTCAGATACGACTTGCTTTGTAGCCCAGAGAAAGGTTCATGAACATCCTAAACTACTGTCCAGTGACGCATTTCCCATAACTCACCATATTATTTCTCACATTCAGCAAGCTTTAGAAGTTAGACCCATGTATTTAATCCCATTTAAAGACCAGCCTAGTTAATTAATGAAACTAGGCTTCATGGGAACACCTGTGACTAAGGCAGGATTATAGCTCTGAGCTCTTCAATCCTCTAGGCTGACTCACAAAACAGCTTTTCCACTCATAACCAGTATGGGTTCTGTTGGGCAAGGACAGGAATCCAGAAATGAGTCAGGTATCTGCCAATGAGTACATTTCATGTAAAAGTGAATTAAAAACAAAATAAAACATGGGTTGGTTATTTAAATTGAAAGAACCAGAGCTTCAGGTGCCTGATTTGGAATTCCTTAAACAAGTAGCCACTACCTCAAAGTCTGAGCCTTTTAAATAGCTTCAAGGTTTGGGAACACAAATCATAAAAATTATTAGATTTACATATATCTTGTTGGCAAATACTGCTTGTGCTTTTTAATTCTTTCGTAATTGTTTCCATTTCATTTTTCCATGGTCCTCATTAGTTTTATCTGAATTGAGTCCATGCTGCTTTTTTTTTTTTTTTTTTCTTTTTCAGAAAACCAGAACACCTTTACCACTGCTTTGGTATCACAACAAACGACTGAGTTTCATTCTAGTTATTATGCTGGTATATAGAACTTCAAACTAAAGAAGTCCCATATTAATGCATTGTTTGGACAATTTGATGTACAAACTGGATGGTGTGAGTCAAATATTATAAACTAATTATATAGGCTTTCCTTCGCATTTTCCAGGCTAAAATAATCAGAGTTCAGTAGTGTGTTTCGTTCAACTGCACCTTTTCACTTTCCTGGTCTGGATATTTGTTCTGTCTGATATCTAAGTTTGCATAGAAATGATGTATTAAAAAGGAAAAGAAATCTTGACAGTTTGTTACCCAATATTCAAGATAAATGAAATCTCTTTTCAAAGTACTTTCAGCACTAAGCTTATCAGATCACTACTGGCTGAACACTTGCAAGACTGAGGGCCTCCGGCTACAAAGAAAAGTGTTTCCTGAAGTGATTAATGTCAGCCTGAGAGGAGAGAAAACAGTGTAGCACTTAAAATTAGAATAGAAAACAACAAATTACGCTCAGTTAGTTGCACTAATGCCAATGATGATGAATTTATGAGATACCCTGAAGACAACAATCGTATGTCATACTGCAGAAAAACTAAACCCTGGAAAGCTAACCATTTCTTCCAAGATGGTAAGCAGATTATATCATTATCCATATGCTATTGTTCTAGACAAAAAAAAAAAAAAAAAAAAAAAAGGGAAAAAAACCCCACAAACAAACAAAAAACCACCACAAAACAAAACAACCAAACCATTGAGGCTTATATCAAAATTGCTGATCCAAATGTATCTGCTGTATAAGCAGTGAAGTCCAGAGAGCTATAACCAAGAATAAGCAGCCTACAGCCTGACTGTAGTAGCCTCAAATTCTTCTGTGATGCCCTCATTTTCTTCTTTGAGAACATTTGAAAAGAGAAGGATTTGCTTGTAATGACTATAAATAAGGATCTTCCACTGAAACTCCTTTAACAGGACATCTCTTTTGACTCAGGCTCATCAGCCTGACCATACTGTGATTCATACTCGTGGCAAAGCATCCCACTGTGCTCTGCTAGGAACTGTATAAATATATCAATATGGAGTATTGCGCAGTAACAGGACAATTGATCTACATTCATAAGACGATTCACCAGCTTTGGTGCAGGCTTCCCAGCTGACTTTGGTGAAACTCTTTCAGAGCTGTATTTCAGTTCCCTGTATTTAAAGTGATGATTAAACTCAATTTTGCCTCTGCTTAGTCTAACTTATCTGTTGGGAAACAATCCTGGAGATGTTCTTACATATGGTTAGTTACTGTGTAGTACAACAAATAGCAAATGTTGCCTAAAGTTTGTAGGAGAAATTATTAATCTTCTACTGCCATGATCCATGTAGTTTGCAAAACAGAAAAGTCTCCAAAACAAGGCATTGTAATTCATCAGTAAAATAAAGCAGTTTTATATTAACCATGTATTCTGATGCTTATTTTCAAGGTTAGATCATCATCAAGCAAAGAAGCCAGTGTCTACAGCAGCATTTTACTTTGGATGACAAACACACTTCTGAAACCAATCTCATGTAAGTCCCTACTACCAGTATTTCGATTTGCACTGCAGGTGGTCTCAGAGCATAAAACTGGATTTTTTTTGGATGAAACTAAACCAGAGGATACATTCTGAGAATACCCCTAGTACCCTTTAATCACCAATGGACTTCCAGCTCACAGGACTCACAGCTCAACGGAACGTCTCAAAAGTGTGAAATATACATGCGTGTATACAGATTGATATACACGGATGAGTCACAGAACATATAGAGTGGATGCTGGCTCAAACAACAAACACTTCAGTACATCTGGACCTTAGGAATGATCCTATATTTAAAAATATTGAAAGTTACTCAGCCATACGCATTATCTAAGTAAGAGGACCAGTACACTTTTTAGCAAAGTTCAAACTCCACAGAGAAAAAGGCATTGGCCATATGCAAGGGCCTCAGCAGAACCTATCGGCTCATCTCCTGGAGAGTCAAGACCTCCATCAGCAGCTGGGAAGAGAGCTCAGAGAGTTTAGCCTCTACAAAGTCCCATTGTTCTTTCATGGTGTCAGTCACGGTACCTGTTTTCCTCTTACACAGCCACCAACAACCATGTCTGCAGAGGTAGCTCTCTAGGTGAGACCTTCAAGGTGCCAACTTCTGAAATAAAATGTAATTGAAATCAGAGTTGGACCATGTCCTTTTGCTCAGCACATATGCTTCTCAGAAACACTCATCAGGACACTCAAAGAGCTATTCCAGCTGAGTGAATCTCATCACCCTCTGCCACCTTACTTTCTTTCTCCCCCCTCATTCTCTCACTCCTGCTGTTGTCCACTGGTTCCCACTCCTTCAGCACACGTTAGGGTCTTTCCTGAGCTGATTAACCCTGCAAACCCAGTGGAAAACTGTTTTCTTTTTTCTTCCTGAGGTACGTGAGGGATGACTAAGCTAATGTTCTGCAGGATGAGTGAATTACACCAACTCACAGGGAATATAAGGGACAAGCCCTAAGTAAGGACAGAAAGTACATACGACAGACACAAAGAGGAAGAAGTCCTTCTCCTTCAGCAGCTCTCACATTGGGTCACCTGTAACACTCAGATTCAGTCCAGTCACTCCCAACCTCCGCACTTTTCAGAGCATTTCACAACTGGAAACTCTATCTCACAGCACCAGCAAGCAAGGTACTGCAAACAAGGTTCCTGTGTTCCCAGACTGCCACAGAGAGGTCCTGAAAACCACAGACTGCCTCAACTTCTCAGTACCAGTTTCTCCCTCCAGCAGCTATAGGGTGACCTGCTCCCCACTTCAATCTGCCCTCCGCTCAGCTGCATCCAAACTCCATTTACTGTTTGGGTTTTTTTTGCTTCCCTGGCCAGCACAGATTTTGTACACACCATACCTGTAGATGCTATAACCCCTCTATCATCTACACTTCATAATCATTCCTCTTGGCATATCATGGAAATCAAAACCTTCTCTGTTCAATTAGTAGAACAACTGACATTACAAAGTGTGGGAGCCTGAGTATTTCATTATCAGCTTGGATATCTCTACTACTAAGAAAACTTTATACACAGTGTGCTGACAGTTGCTGTAAAAAACAGATTGATAGTATTATTGCTGTGTTATTTCAGAGAGACTTCTGTGTCTCCTCCAATTCCAAAGTGAATATTTTCTTGTATTTCTCCATATTTGAAATACTAAGAAAATAGGATGAAGAATTGATCATCAACTCTGCTGATTGTTTTCCATCAGTTTTTGGAAAAACAACTCAGTTGAGTCATCTACACCAGACATTTGCATCAATATAAGCTGAATTTTATTACAGACTGATGCAGTCTCCTGATGGACAACCCTACTATCATACAAATATGGGTTTTTCTACTTTTAGTTTATAGTATTTTAGAAATACATTATTTCTCCAATAATACCAATGATTGTTGGGACAGAGGGAGCTACTCCTTAAACCCATATGACTATAGAAATTTAAGCATTACAATGTGATCAGCAAGACTTCCCAGTGTGCACAAAGCCTAAGCCGTTCTAACAGGTTTCTCTTCTGGTATCAAGTAGATACCAGCAGGCAGCAGGCAGCAATGAGGATAGGAAGGTTCAGCAGGCAGCAATGGGGATAGGAAGGAGGATGGTGTTCAAACCTCCAGCTTTCAACACTAAGGTAATCTCAAGTGCCAAACATAGAAACTTGCTTACCTTAAGAGCCAACAGTTTTATTGCAGTCCTGTATCAAGGGCTAGCAATTTTTTTTTTTAAGAAGCAACTGCTCTTGAGTATTGAGTATGAAGTGTTGCTGGGAGCAATATCCATGTTCTACTCTTTGTTTTTAAGAGGATGTTGGAAAAATGGAGGAGAAGCAGCAAACAATTACAAAAGTAATAAGGTAAAACACAATTATAAACAACTGTATTAGAATGAGTAGTGCTGGACACTAAAACACGTTTTTATCTAGTTGGGAAAGGCATAGCAAGAAGCAATAGGTAAAAGGTGAAGTCAGACATACTCGAAAGAGTCTAACAGCGTGGTTTGCTGACCTCTGGAACAAGTTACCAAAGGAAGGGCAGATTCTTCTCTCCCCACGCTTTTGAATCAAGCCTGAATGCCTTTCTGAAGGGAACTGAAAGATATTCGCCCCAGCTAAGCACCAGTACGCAAGTAAAATTCAGTGGCCTGAGTGGGATTAGTTTAGAAATCCAGTGATCTGTCCCAAACTCTGCAGAACTGTGACTGACACCAACTAAATTAGAAGCAGGATCAGGCTGCATAAGTTCATTAACTTAGTGAAAAGAGATCTAATGAATAAGTAACTCCACAAACACCCGGCACAATGATTTCTATTTGCACCCGCAAAGGCTCCTCACTCCAGCTGCTTGTCAGACAGGGAAGCCTGTCATTCACTCCTTTGTAACTCTACCCATTGTCCAAAACTCCTTTTCTTCTATGAGAAACCCCTTATTTTGTTCTTATGGTGAAACCTTTAAGAGCTGGGAGAGGGAAAGGCAGCCTTTAGCCCAAAACAAAGGGAAATAGAGCTTCTACCAGCAGGAGGCTAACAAGCAAATGACAATTTCTGTATCTCTAGGGTCTGAGCACAATCTCTGCAGGCAGTGTCAAGCCCTGTGTCAGCTCGCCGCCCCGCCAGTCTTCCACAACGGGTCAGGATGTCTGCTTGGGAGAACAAAACCTTCCTCCTCTGGGAAACAGGCCCGGCCAGCTCCCAGGCACAATGTTCCCTGGCAGGGGCTGTTGGGCACGGTACCCCTCCACACCCCTGAGGCTGGCTCATAGCCTAAACAACGGTGAATTATAGCTATGTTGGAACAATCAAGTCCGGATAATGGCAGAGGTAGAACATGGGGACACGCTATGTGGATTCTGTTTATCGTTTAATGTTCTGTATTAATAGTCATTATATTGTAAAATAATGCAAGCTCTGTGCCAGATGAAAACATAACTTGAATTTGTGCAGTGCATTACAGCCCCAGAGAAGACCAGGGTATGGATGGCCGTACCAAGACAAGTCTTTTAGCATCAGAAACTAAGCCAGTTGGTGGGGGGTTCTTTCTCTCAGCTTTTGAGGCAACTCCTCTTGATTGACTTGGAGGAGAGGGGAGAAACCATTTCTCTGCAAAGCAACTGTATTGAATCCATCTCAGCAAAAGCCAGAAGGAACCTTCTTCCACAGAAAACATAGAAAAGGGAGTGGGGGAGGGGCAAGAAAGTAGCTAATCACAAGGTGTTAGAATTGCATAGGAAGCAATTCTAACACATGGGCCTTCCTGTACCCTATGGATGTTTGACATGAAAGAAAAGACCACATGGAATTGAATGTGCCACAATGGATAAAACAATCCAAAGACCTGATTCAGAAGCACAGAGGAAGGTCGCAGCACTCGTGACTCAGCAACTGGGGCATTCAGGACTCTTTCTGAGAAATCATAATTCAGAGTCATTCTGAGTTGTCTTCTTTCAACATTTTTCTAATGTAATATTTTTTTTGCCTGTTCCCTTTAATTTTTTGAATTCCTGGACAACCACATTTGTAGCAGAATGGTCACAGAATGAATGATGAGGTAAGTCTCTCAATTATTGCATAGAAAATGCTGTTCTAGATGAAGTTTGAGTTCTGTGATAATACATTGCTGGGAAGTCATCTCCAGTGATTAATGCTGTTAGTTTCAAGGGAAGCACGAATTTTGCCCAACTCATGTAAGATGGAACCTTCCATTAACTTCCAAGGGGACTGCAAGCTTTCATACTCAGACCTCCGAGAGGAAAAAAGAAAAAAGAAGGAAAAAAAGAGCCATCGAGATGTTACAGTCAAATTCATCAAAGTGAACCAAGCAAGGGTTCCTCCTTTACATGTTCCAACAAACATACTCTTTATTTTCACATGGTCTTTTAAGACATGCTTCATAATCATTCTTTGACACAAATAATTCCCTTTCTGCCTCTGCAAGGCAGTAAATAAAAGAATAGCCTTTTCTGTGATAAGAGCATCTAAAAGAGTAAGAAGTGTTCTTTTTTTATGGAACTGACCTCTTAATGAATAAAAACAAAAAGATCATTTATTACAAGTGATCCTCTGCCAACAGCCCCCATGCCTGTTACCAATTTCAAACACTTTATGTTCCCCCTCAAAGGCTTTGTACTCTTTCCCACTCATTAGAAGATGGCTATTGTAAATAGCACTTCCAGCATTAATATTAAATACAGAAAGAACTATGTTCAGACCAGGTTATGGCTGTAAGGCAAACTGACAAGAGCCAGGAAATTCGTAAGTTAAATTCAGTCCCTAGCTCATGCTGTTGTGAAAACAAACACGTGGGAGTCAGAGAGGTGCCCAGGGTCAGTGCAAAGCGTGTGCTTCCTGGCTTTTGTCAGACAGTGTCAAAACATCAACCTGACCTACACGCCAGTTTTGCCGTGTTTAAAAGTGGCCTTGCATGCAGGGAAGAGGTTAAGGCACATCCGCCTTCCCCTCATGGATCTCCCAGCTTCGGGAAGGTGCATGGCCAAAGTGCCTGCCCTGGCTCCCAGGGATGGACAGCACATTCCAGTGGTGGCCTCCCAGAGCGGACACCCCCGGCACATGCACTGAGGGCTGTCCCCTGGGCAGTGAATGGTCTTGTTTTTTCTCATTGTTGGACCCCGTTAGACACCTTGGTGATGCACAAGGGACAAAACCCCCCTGGTTCTTCCCTGGGAGGAAGGACTTGGGCACACATCATCCCTCATGCTGGAGCACAGTTCTGCTTGACAGCACCCCTGGAGGCACAGGAAGCATGTCGTTGGCTGGCTAGGGGCACCCACCTGACCCCACAACAGGCCCAGCAGCGTGCTCGTAGCTCACGGAGGCAAACAAAGGGTGAACAGCCTGAAAAACATTAATTTCATTCTAAAAGTTAAATTACTTTGATGAGCGCTGACTTGACAGTTGATACTGTAGTAAGTTTTCCCAGTAGGCGAAAAGATGCGCCGGGGGTGATGGAGATGGAGGGCAACTTACCTAGAAATATTTTTACTTTTGTAGGAATAATTTTTCTTGTTCCCATATGGATGTTATATGTGTAAAAGCAGTGGGCTCTCGTACTCATTTCTAGATCAAGAAGTTAGCAGCTAATCCCTGCATTGCCCATGAGAGGGGAGGAAAATTATCTTGGCCTGAATCAGGTTTTTTTTAATCCACATGCTGGGGAAAAAAAGTTGCAGTACGGTAAGCAGTATCTTATTTAAACTAGGTTAATTAAATGGCTTCAAACTTCTTATCATTAAAAACACACTGTACATAGTTCTATTTATACTAATTCCTGTCAGTTTAAGTTAAAATGAAAAGAGGCTGAATCAAGCTGTGCCTAGGCTGTTGGTGCAGTTTTTTGGACCAGTTCAGCTAACACACACCTTCTCCTAACCCAGTACAGATCTCACCCAGAATACCCTCTGGACACAATAAATATTTAATTGTATGACAAATATTTTATCTGCCTCAGGAGGCTGACAGGACTACAGGTGGTCAGCTGAGGGCAAGCTGAGACAAAACAGGTGAGTCAACCCCATACTGAAGTGTTAGCCTGTTATTCCATGATGCCCAGTCTTTGAAGGAATATATCTTTTATAACCTACGAGAATAAGGAGAAGGCTGTTTACAGAATAAAAAATTCCCAGCTTCTAATTGCAAGGAGAGTAACTGCAGTGTCATTTATAGGGGTCTTAATAATTTATTTCATTTTCAGGACAGTTACTTTTGTGCTGTATAATTTTCATTCACATGCCAACCGAAACAGGACACTATTTTGTTTGTTTGTTTGTTTGCACTTACACATTTTCCTTCACTTTAATCCTTTATTTAAAGATGCATTTTGGCATCTTTGAAGCTGGGATTAAAATAAATAATAAAGAAATATTAAGCTTTGAATGTGAGAAAAGAGAAAATTTAAGATTTTTTGGTTTTTAATCCTGCTTCTGTTTTGTTTGGTTGAGTTTTATTCTTCTTTACACAACCCGTTACTCTTCGAATCAATGCAAACTGATGGCTTCTTCAGCTGTCATTTATGCATTTCATTGTTGCTTTTCATAAAAAATAAAGAAATAAATAAAACAATGATTCGCTCAGAAAAAAACTGAAACACCGAAACCGTGTACTCATGGCCTGGAGCATTCCTGTGGTATTTTAGGTAAGAAAAAGGAAGTCCCCTCTTCTCCAGACTCAAAGTCTAAAATAGAAGCAATATCATCTAAGCACACACTACATCAAAGCTGAGACTTCAATTAATTCCAGAGTTATTTATTTAAATGCAAGTTTCTCATTGGCAAACTACCACTGAAGGGCCTCAAGAGGAACATGGAGGCAATGAGGGGAATTCCATTATTCCCACCCTCCAACCTCCTCTCCTGGGCACAGGACCAACACCAAGAAAATGAAACAGTCACCAAATATAGCACAATAGGCTTTTTCCTCCTTAATTACCTTTAAAATTCCCAGCCGAGCACAGCGACCCCACACAGGCTTTCTATACTATGTATTAGCACCGGTTCAGCTGAGTGATGAACCTCCGAAAATAAAAGCTTCATAATGGAGCTGCTGACACAGCGAAGAGCAGCCCCGTACGTACAACGAAATGGTTTCGGAGTGTCCGATTCACTCCATCATTTTGAGGATGAAAAGCTGGCCTTTTGTGTTGCTCACACTCCTACAGGCTGCTCCCTGCCAGACTGCTGTTCTTTGGAGGCTTCTGCTGCTTCCTACATCAGATGGAATTTACCTTCATGTAATTATTTGTTCTAGGAGCTTTGATCTCCACTTGCCTTGTAACTGCAATGTAGTCGCACTTTGAACTACAAGAAAGTACCAATTTAAGGCTCTTGCTGCAAACATCATAATGGTTAATCCTAACAAAAAGGTGTTAATTGGTCTCCTGGTGATTCTAAGCCGCAGTCACAATAGGTTCTTATATTTGTTTACCACTGCTGTATTTCCTCCTGGTGCCAGTAAAAGTGCATTAGATCGGATAACCTTTCAGGCAAGCTTCTCGTTTTTCAGTTCACATTGCAATTTAGGGCAAAACCGAGTATCTATCAATGTCGGAGGAGCAGTTCTGGCCCGACCCGATGTGATTACAGACTGCTAGCTTCACGAGCCGTCTGAGGCTGTGCACTCATGGGCAAGAAGTAAAAACTTAGATGACTCTAAAACTCTTTCTGAAGCACAATAGAGCCTCTGTACAAGATGAAAGCTGTTTCTTCATATAATACATTCACTCAAACCTTTGGCCCTGACAGAGATTTCATAGAGCTGGAGAGGACCATGATTCTGTTTCATTTTTGGATCCATCTCTTGCTCAGCAGTCCAAGAAATTTTAACTGAAGAAAATGCGTAAGCTTAAACAGCTCTAACTAATGAAAATGGCTTATCATCCTGGGCTGCGTTGTTGGGCTTTTGTGAGCTTTCTTATTGTTAAATGCCTTGTTTTTATAACAAAGCGCTGACAGAAAACACCTTCCCAACAGAAAACCAAACTACAGTCCACAGTCCTTGAGGCGGGGCCATGTATTTTATTTGTCTACATGGAACATGTGTGCTTTTAAGCACTTGCTGTGCAAACATGTCTATGCCATTACCCAGTGGAAAATTAGGCTTGTTTGCTTTTTGTCTTACACAAATAGGGTCCTTACTTTTAACATAACCACTGAATTCTGGTCACAGTCAGATGCACCGTATCCATCTGTCAAAATAAAATAAAATAATAGAAGTGACATTTTTAGGTATTTGAGTGAAGACACTGGAACAGATTTTGTCAGGCCCTCAGGCTGTTTCTCAGTGCAATGACAAAAGGCCCAGACAGAACTGTAATTTCGGTGCTCAGCGTGCATATTCCTGGAGTGCGGAGGAGTCGGCTGTTCAACAAAAGATTACTCAAAAGATAAACATGGAAATGGCACAGGACACCAACATCCCACCTCACTCTCCCGACTTCCTAGGGACATTTCAGCAGTCTCGACGGTGAGCAAACTGCCAGCTCTCCCTCCCACTTTTCCGTTTGATATTCTCACAGGCAATTAAAATATTTTTGTTTACTTCTGCTAGGCTGGCCCTTCCCACTGACCAGCTCTCCCGAGGTGAGGTTTCCTGTTGTCCTCTTCCTGTGATTAGAGCACTTCAGAGTCAAACACTTCAAAAGTCCTGCTGAAAATGCCAGGAGAGGCCCAGCTGACTGAGGACAACTCTTGAACCCTGACTGAACTCCCAATTCCTCCCAGTGGATCGGGATGTAGATTTACTGCAGCATAATCACTGTCAAGTTACATCCCTGCAAAGAGCACTCTTGAAGACCCACGCAGCCTCCCTGGAGAGAGCCTGTCCTCTCTCCCAACCTCACTTGGAGGGGCCTCTCTCCCCAAGAACAGTCCTACCCCCAGCCAAGGGCTGTCCTTCCTCTCTCTCCCCTAGAGAAGCAAGATAGATCTGTATTCCCCAAATTACCTCTGTAGGCAGTCTGTGCTATGCAGTGTGTCCCTGGTGCTCTCCTGCACACAAAACACCTCTACGCCTATTGATGAGCAGACAAAATTGTATCATCATGACCTGCTTCAAACTGCCTCGTAAGCATGGGAATTCAGAAAGGAAATATCGGTTATGAGAGAGGAAGCGGTGTCCAGCAAGTTTGGTGGGAATAGGGTGACCTATGTACAGGATCCAGGCTGGGGGAAAGGCAGTGTTTTTTCTTGCTCAGCCACACACAAGGAGCTTGTTCCCCGGGTGCTCTACATATTCAAAACAGGAATACTTAGGGACAATTGTTTATCAGTAAAGGCTTCAGCGAGCTGCTACGCATGTGCACGTACACACAGTCGCAAGCTCCTATCCCAGGGTTATAGCAAGATGGCAGCCCCGAAGTGAAAACACCACTACAAGGGTTTATGTTGGAAAAACATTTGTTTTTCTTTTTCACTTTTGTTTTGCATGACTTCCTACAATCTCCTGAATACAATCCAGACCTTTGGCAGCTGCAAGCTACGGTCTGAGGCGTTGATAAATTTATTTTGCAAAATATCTGCAGTATTCTCATTTCACACAATGCCCCCTGTGAGCAAGGGGAAGGGGTGAAAGCTCCATCTGATTTCCCAGCAATCTTACAATTTAGATCCTATGCACTTCACATCTGGGGAAGCTGACAGTCGCTCTGAAAACGTTTTTGTTCTCACAGTTAAAACTTGAATCTGTGCCTTCTTTTTCTGGCTCCTACCGTCTGTTTTGTGCTCAGCTTTTTTTTTTTTTTTTAATCTACTGCCATTAGATAACTAAACATTACATGGGATTTTGTTATGTGACAGTTGTTGGGGTTTTTGTTACGGGGTGGGGAGTGGTGGTGTTATTTCTTCTAATTGGCTTTGAAATTAAAAACTTTTAGAACAAACTGTGCAATATCATCCCAGTTCTCCTGTTCCCAGGATATTTACAACCCCACCTTCCTAGGAAAACAAGGGGTTTTACAACAGCAACTTGATACAATAAATCTAATCATAATCATAAATCACATTTAAAAGTTACGTTTCAGGATTATGTAGGTTTAGCAATGAGTCTGGGTATTAAAAAAAAAGAGTAAAAATCTTGCTGTGACAGATGACAAGCCAAAGTTTAATGTCTTTGATGTGAAAGCACAATTCTTAGCTGGGAGAACAGGTCCCTACTGTATCTTACATAAACATCCCCTTGCAAGTTAAGTGACTGCAAAAAATCAATTGTAGCATTTTTTTCTTACCTGAGCACTTCACCATACATGCCTGCAGTCAGCAGCTCATATTACAGCATGAGCATGCAAGGAGAGGATTTAAAATTAGGTGATTACCTGAATAGAGTGGAAGAGACTGAGGCAAGTTTTCTTCCCTGTTGTAACTCTGCCAGAGTCAAAGTTAGCAGGGAATTTCAGTCATGTCTGCAGCTTGAGACCAAGGGGTTTTCTTTGCTGAAGAGCAAGGCTTCTGGTAGCAGTGCTCCATCCTCAGCTTCTTTACTTGATTTATTCTACCTGATAAAAAATAATGGAAGCATATGTTTTATGGCTGCCTGTGGCATATGAAAGAACTACAGAGCCTTCAGTAGGTTCATCCTCCCAGGACATGTACAAAGGTAGGAATTTGAGGCAGGAAACTAAGGCTCAGAGAGGGTAAACAATAGTTAAGTGTCACTCAAAAAGGTTGTGAGGAAACAATCCTGGTGTGGGGTCTGTTCAGCATCAAACACACACTTGAATCAGACCCTATTCTCACCCTTTTTTGCAGGACTTTCAGTGTTAACTGCCACTGCTGCTTCTGTGTAGAAAAATATTTTTGCTAACTTTAGTTTTAATTACAGATGTCTCATACTCTGTCAATCTGGAGCAAAACTCTTGATCAAAGTCAGCAGTAAACAAGAGCATAACCAGTTATGAAAATGGTGGCAATGCTTTCAAATTCCTGGCAGTGCTGTTGCACTACGTGTCACTTAGACACCACAGTGACAGGCATGAGAGATATCTCAGGAAATTATTCCTCTGTGATCTTCTAGTCACTGTTCCATTCCTCAGCTGAAGAAGCAACTCTCAAGCCACACTTCCTCAAGAAGTGCTAACATAACTAAAATTACTAAATATTAACAAATAATCATCTAGTGTTCATGTTTTCAGGGAGATACACACAGAAATCTCTTATATCTGCAAATGGAATCTGTGAGGACAGGCTCTCGCCTTTCCAGTGAACTGCTACTTCCAGCTGACAGTATGGGAATTCAGGATTTCTGATAAAGCACAAATGAAAATGATGGATCTGTGAGTGGGGGCCTACACCATTATGGTAAATTAAAACAAATCTTTGACAATTAAATTATAATTGGATTAGTTCTAGCTGGCATACATTATCCATTCTCTGGAAGCCTGTGGATTGTGCCATGGCTATTAGTCTGTTTTTTCAAAATAAGGAAAGAAAACCTACTTTTTTCTAGAGGCAGGATCCAGGGCAAGGCTGGATACAGTCTGTATGGACAATGCTTGAAGAATCCCCAGTTCAAGATAAGTAGTAGGCCACAAAGGGCCTTATTTCCTAATGTGATTCTTTCCATAGTACATCCTTTTCCCTCCTACACTCCACAATGTTCTCGCCTCCTCCATAACCACCTCCCCATCTTTTTATACATCTTGACCAGGTCCCTTCCCCCTTTATTGCAATGTCCTTGGTTACTGAATTTTCGTACACAATACCATAGATCTCAAATACAGGTCACACCCAAACTACAGTCAGCCTACTTCACCCCAACTGCAGCACTCCAGGGTCCCCCAACTCCCCTAGCTAGACCACACCATAACCCCTTCAGTTTCTCCCCACATCCCCTGCCTCCTGCAGCCACAGCCTCAGCTATCACTCTCTCTCCTGTGCTCCCTACAGCATCTTCAAGATCTTCCCCACTATCCTCCTACATCCTCAAGGCCAACCCCAGTTCCACAATGATGTTTGCCAAGGAGCAGCGTGTATGCACTGTAGCTGGTGTGGAGCTACCCAGGCACTAACTGGCACCCATGTGGCAATACGCCTGACCACCCAGGAATTCAGGAATGGAAAAAAAGGTGTGTACCAACAAGCCTGCCAGCTGCTCTATCTCAGACAGCCCACGTGACACACTGCCTACCAGATGCCTGGCAGGTCCAAAGAATGGTTTCAAGGATGGCATCTGGTCCCCAGGCCTCTGCTGCTCCTGCTGGGTCCCATTTAGCTCACGAGTTTTGCCAGCTGTTTGCATGAAAGTGTGATGAGATCCCGAAGAACAGAAAGGGCACCAGCCTCCCTCTCCCATGATGTTACCTTCCCATAGCAACCTTATAACCTGGCTGCACCTTTATAACCACCACATCCCCTTGCTCTTGGAAGATGACCAGTTTGCAGCCACAGAGCAACTTCTTCATTCTCTTTGGAGAAGTTTCCCTTGCCAAGATGCAACACAAGGTCTTAACCTGGAGATTAGGATGAGGTCACCTGTCTCCCATTCTGACGGTGCTTCCACCAGATCTCCACTGTGCTCAGTTGTTCATCTGTACACCTCTGTGGGCTGTCTAACATCCAGGGTGCACATGCTTTTTGGGGACAGGGACCGCCTTTACATCCTGTTCTTGTACAGCATCAAACACAGAGAGATCCTGATCTGCTCAGAATCACAGTCATCAAAATAGTTAACAATACAATAAAGTCTTACCAGGCATTCAGTTTATAAACACATAAGTGCCTGACATTCAAAAAGAGAGGTTTTGCCATTATACATGGGACTGGAAATGTATGGATTTATACTTTCTTTGAGTTAATTCCTTACAGGGAAGAAAGGCCATTCAGTGAGAATGGGGAGTGAGCCCTTTTTCCAACTCTTGAGAAGAAATTCTGATTCAAAACTTTCCAGAAAGCATGTACGGACCCCCTCCATCTCCCCAGAGGTGAATTCATGCTGCCTTTTCCAAAATGAGGTGGCTTTCTTATTTCCTGTTATCATCTTCCGCACTTCTAAATCCCCAGGAACAGTCTGCAGGCACATTCCAGAGGGGATATTGAATATTTTATTGACAGGCAAGTACTAAAGAACTGGTTCCCATAGTCACTATCTGCACAAGTCTTCCCCTCAGGGCTCATGCAAGGGGAGAGCACGTCCCTTCCTACACTCTTCCCTGCTGACGACATGCCGGGGAAACTCACCATTTCCAGCAAGGCTCATAAATCTCTCTGTTGATTCCTGACAGTTTTGCTTGCCTTGAAGAAGAAACAAACATACATGCTTTGAGATGAGCATTCCTAACTCATAGGGCCTTTAGAAAGGTGCCAGCTGAATTATCTAAAAATAGCTCACATATCCATGAGAAAAACTTACCTGCCAAACTCTGGGTAAGCTGGACAGGCTATTGCCCAATATGCCTCTAGCAGGTAGTGTGAGAGGTGAGCACTCACACCTCAGAGGTTTGCATATGAACTCTCTGAAGGGAAGGCATGCAAAGTGAATTCATTAAGGTCAATACTTGGTTACTGGGATAGCCATCAGTGCACAGGTCTCTTTAAACTTTTCATTTTCAAGGCTCTCTGTGGCTCATCACATCTGCACTGGATCTTCTTGTATCTTACCATGCAAATATTTCAGGATCACAATAGTTTTTAGTACAGTACCTGTCATACAGCAAGTTTAATTTGGACTAGTTAATGCTGCCTGATTGCCCACAACAGCTCTCTTTTACCCTTCCAACCATGCCAATTCACTGACACTTTTCAATCCTTCTGCCATGACTCTATATGTATAGTCAAGACACCAGACAGCTTTCTAGTGAATCAGATTCCTCCCAAGTACTCCATTTTTCCCCCATAAATCCCTACCCATGCCAAGCAAACAGATAACTAAGCAATGTTCTGCCTTGCCATCTTCTCCAAGTCCATATGCAGTTTGCTCCACCTCTGTTGCCCATTCAAAATGTCTTTCTTGTATACTGTGCACTTGTACAAATCTGTCGTTTTCATGGCACATGCAGCTACATACACAAGGGAATGGTTTTATTAGCAACACTGAAAGCTGTAGTTAACAACATATTTTCTTCTTGGCAAAGCTGGTTTAGAAGTTCCCGTTCATCTCTCCCATGAGCTGCCCGTTTCTCTTCTGTGCCACAGCCCTCATCTGCATATGCCGTTCACTCCTGTCTGCAACCTGGTTTGCAGCATGTCCCATGAGCACTTCTATCAGCACCATTGAAAGGGTGGTGGCTGCAGAGGAGGGTGGGAAAAATTGTATGAATGAATGAATGGCTGTGGAGGAAGAGAGATTTCTCAAGCCAACTTTGTTGTTGAAGCAAACATATGGAACGAGATCCTCAGATGGGAAAGATTTTTCTTATCTGCCCTCCTGCTGATTATCACCCCTCCCATATCCATAACATGAGCCAGCACAGCTACACAAACATGTAGTAGATCGCAGAATAATCAGTTTAACTACTGCTACAGGCCTCAGATCAGTTCTTAGGAAATCTGTTTGGTAAAAGGGGAGATTATACAGCTTTTTTCCAGAGTACCATTGCCAAGAACGTAGTTTGAACACTGAATTTTTGGGACAAAGGGCTTTTACATCTCCCTTCAATCTGTACTATAAACTCACATTCAGATGATACACCATCTGTGTTCCGTATGAAGAAATTACGCCAGTATGACAAAACCCTCTCAGGTGCTATCAGCAGGTTAATTCTGAATTGGCTAATGGCAACCTAAAACAGGTGGAAAATCAGGTACTGTGCATCTCACCAGAACCCCTGCGTGTTCCTCAGCCCCACCAGAACAGCAGGTCTTACTCAGCCATTGTCACAAAGCCCCACATGGAAGTCTATTTGCAAATGCAGTTTATATACGTAGACCATGCAGCAAATACATCCAGCAGGCAGTGGGCCTCCCGCAGACATGTTACACAGTGCATTTGGGCATGCACCAAAACCCCACCTCATGAACATATCGTATTTTCTACCCTTGCATTAAGCAACTGTGCAGAGCATGTGCAATAGACAGCAGTCTGGGCTGGCACAGTGCCCTGCTGGGGCTACAGCAGAGAAATGTGGAAGTTCCATGTAAGTGCTTCTGCCCCAGCTTCCCTCCAGCCCTATCCTGTATTTGGGGAGGGCTATAAAACTACTTAGGCTTGTTCAGCCTGGAAAAGAGAAGGCTCTGCAGAGACCTCATTGCAGCCTTCCAGTACCTGAAGTGGGCTTACAATGAAGCTGGGGACGACTTTTTACAAGGGCCTGTAGTGACAGGACAAGGGGTAATGGGTATGAACTGAAAGCAGGGAGATTTAGACTGGATGTCAGGAAGAAAATCTTCCCAGAGAGGGTGGTGAGGCACTGGCACAGGTTGCCCAGAGAAGCTGTGGGTGCCCCATCCCTGGCAGTGTCCAAGGCCAGGCTGGATGAGGCTTTGAGCAACCTGGTCTAGTGGAGGGTGTCCCTGCCCATGGCAGTGGGGTTGGAACTAAATGGGGTTTAAGGTCCCTTCCAACCCAAATCGGTCTGTGATTCCATGATTCTATATATAATGGTCATGTTCACTGCTGAAGAAAAAACTGTTGAAAGGCTCAAACCGTTCCATTTAAGTGGAACCACACAGGAAGCTGCCTCTGTTTGACCACATCCATTTGTTCTCCTAGTCATCAGCAGGATACTCTGGTTGTTTCCAGGTATCTTCAAGTTTTCTAAGAGAGCAAAGTATGCAAATCAAGACCATGGCCCAGCAAGGGACTGGGGATATTGCAGAGTCCACATGAATTAATGTTGCTTCTGTGACATAAGGACTGTGATGTCTTGATCTGAGTACCAGATAAAGTAAAATATATAGGAAGAAAACATTTTTTGGCATTTCTTTGGCAGAAATGGCATAAGTAGTCTGGTCTAGTGGAGGGTGTCCCTGCCCATGGCAGGGAGGTTTGAAGTAGATGATCTTTAAGCTTCCTTCCAACCCAAACCATTCTATGATTCTATGATCCTATGATTCTATGACGCCATGATAAGGGAAGAGCTATATTTTGATCAACTACATTACTTCCTTAAGTATCTTAGGTAATTCCAGGGCATCAGTAGCAAAACTATCGATTCTAATGGAGCCAGAATGTAACCCAGTCATCAAAACCACTTGGCTCTTCTTTAGAATCTGTTTTGACCTAAAGTTATACGGGGTCCTAAATAGGACCCAAAATGTGTGGGACAGGCAAGAAAAAGACAGAACAGAATTAAACAGGACATCATTACGGACTGAATAACTCCCACAGTAATAGTGTTTTTCTGTGCACATAATCCATGCATTACAAAACTTATATCATTAAAAGTAAAACACGTACACCAGAAAAACAAAACAAAATTTTCCTTAGGGGTAAACCTCCCTTTCTTTTACTCATGAGCCATAATCCTGCTGAATCACATGTTTACTGGCAGGTAATATGTAAGTAAAAAACCTGCATTAAAAAAAAACAATACAAACAAAAAACCTCCACTATGTAAAATATACCAGTAAGACTCCTCTATTGTGGCAGGAATTCATGGGACATTGCAACAGATTTCTTTGACATCAGAAGGAGCTAAGATAGCACAGTGATATAAATGCCAGAGCACAATTGTTACCAACCTTTGGCTCTCAATTAGCCCATTGTAGAACTGAGATTATTAGGGATTAATGCAGGAGTCTTCCTGCTTGCACACAGAACTCCACAAACAAGAAAAATAGTATCCCAAGATACAAGGAATTTATTAGATCAATGCAAGAAAGAAAAGTACTCACATTTAAATGATAAAACATAGTAGGAGACAATATAGACAGAAGAAGTTTTGGGGGAAGCAATCATGTGGATAAAACAAATATTAGGGAAATATTCTCACTCAACAGAAAATGAAGTGACAAGGACCAGAAGAGTAAAAAAGGACCCGCAGAACATAATTTTTATATCAATTCACTCTGAATACAGGATAGCCAGGAGTCATTTCCAAAGTAAGCAATTGTTGTACTAACACTGAAGGGGCAAGATACAGTAAAATAAAATTATACGGTAATGGAAAGAGTGTAGAAAAAGAAATGTGGCTGAAGGTAATGACGGCTGAGCAGATAAGCCATTTGCAGGAAACACTTTAAAAGATTCCAGTGGCAGCTTTACAGTGTTGCATAGATATTGCAAAGTCCATCATAAGTAAAATATGAGGAAAAATGGAAAGAAAAATGCCTTTTAAAAAAAACACCAAAGCTCTTTTATTCTACCTTAGCTATTTCAAGTCACTTTGAAATCATAAGCAAAGTGTTCTACCAAAAGAAAAACTAAAATCTTCAGCATGTGTTACCAAATGGCAAAAGATTTGCTGCATTAGACTTGTTAACTGACATTCAGGCAAATTTTGGAAGAATGAATCCCGTTAATTGAAACTTCTAATTCTACTCTGACTAGCCCACCTGCAATAATATTGACTGCAGATAAGAAAACCCTCTATTTACTGCCCTTTTCTGCATTTTTATATTTGTATTAAGAGATATTTCCTTCTCTTGGAGAAGCCAGATATCCACTAATACGATCAAGACAGCCTTCTGGAGTACTTCTTACATAGCTCAGGAGATGGAGGGAAGACCAGTCTGGACACACAATGGGTCACTAGAAGTCAGAGGACAAGCAAAGAGTAGTCATGTGGGTTGTGGGATGTTCCTCCCCAGGATGACCAGGGTGAGCTACAGTGATCAGAGTCCATCTGAGTTTAGGAAAATATCATCCCCTTAGCTCTGTGCTTTTGATTGGCCCTTTGTCATTGTGTCAGCTGATGACTACAGGTTTAGACGTCTCCCTTGAGTTTTGTTCCCATCATGCACTAAGGAAATCTACAGGGATGACTGCACTACATTCACCTCACAGCTCCTCCCTATCCATTTCCCAGTGTGAAGAAAGCCAGACAGAAGCCAAGAACAACCCATGCCTTGTATGATCACTCACTTCTGCAATCCTGGAGCTGCAAGAAGACAAGCCCTTTCAGCTTTCGGCAGGATGGGTTCTCTGAAACTGAGATGGTTTCCTGCTGCTTTCTACCAGCAAAAAGTTATCTGAACTTTCTCTAAAATGATGCACAAAAAAATCTGAGGAGAAAAAAAAAAGTCCAGCAATCTACAACTTCCTCCAGACAGCAGGTTTCTGTTTTGAAGGTAGGATGGTCTCTGTTGCAATGAGGTGGATGCAGTCCAACATCTCACAAGGTATCTCACTGGGAGCAAGCAGGGTATCTCTCCAATACATAAAAAGTTGGGTCTCTATGCTGAAATAATTTTAATTCGTAGTCTCCTTTTCCCCTTAGTGCTTATGAAGGGCAGAAGGGTACTTACCCAGGCTTCAGCCTGTAGCGGATTGTAATATGAGCCCTGTATTCATTTCATTTTTAAGCATCTAGCTGAAAAAAAGGCTTGGGATGATTGATATAAGGACAGTGCTGGAGAAAGTCTTATTACAACTTAAAGCATAACAGATTTCACTTGGCACAATCCAGTGCGAAATTGAAATCAAATACAGTAGCAGAGCAATCTGTCAAAGAAAACTTGTTTCACTGAGCAGCAGAACCCACTTAAAAGTACATAACTCACCAGCATATGAAAAAAAATGACATTTCCATTTCTTTCATTCCTCATGTCTTAAGGATATGGGATCTAATGCATAAGATGCATTATTATAAATCAGAAAAAATATTAGTCAGAGGCAATGTCTATAGGTTACTCTGAGTATTTAAGATTGTTCTGCAACTTTGCCTTCTTCCCCAGGGCTTATCTCTCAGCCACATCTGTCTTAGTAAGAATGACATAATGGGAAATTGTTACAGGTTTGAAGAATTTGTAGAAGAATGACTGACTAAGGGATTAGTCATTGTGCTTCCTGCATTCCACCGATAATGACAAGGTACTATCTTTGTCGCTAAAATTAAATTTTCAGGGTGGCATATTAAACTATATCAGGCAATTTGGAAGAAAGGGCAGGCTGTGTAACATACTGGCTTTTCACAAGAACAACAGAAATAGTTTGTCATTCAAAGTCACTTCTGGTGACTCTACAGTGCAAGTCTTGAAGGAGAGTCTGTAAGTAACTTGTGTTGGAATTTCTTGTGTTTACCCATGCAGAATAAAATAGACAGTCCAGAAACGTGTAAACATCCAGTGTGCCAATATTTTTTACTCGAAGCCACAAGGAAAATTATACAATTCTATTGATTTTTTTTATTAGAAAGGGGGCAGTTTTAATTTTTTTGGCACTCTGAGGGTGTAAGGCTTTTACTTGCATTTCCTGCTGGTTTCAATGGCAGTAGTTGGGACGGGTTAAAACCCCCACTGTCTGCAAGTTCTTACTCAAATTTTACCACATTAGAAGAGGCAGGAGATCACACAGATGATTGCCCAACAACTTGAACCCAAGTGGGTAGTAGTTTAAATTAGTAGGCAGGGCTGTGCAGTGTAGTACCCTTTACAAGAGAGTGGCTGGAAAGGCAGGGACAGTAATCTCCTTAGCCATTGCAACCCCAAAAATTTAACTTGGGGTTAAATTTCTAACCTTGTCACTTTAAACCCCAAAAGTGCCATAACCAAGCATCAGCCCTCTCAATCCTGTTTTAACCCAGGCCCGCTCTCTCCAGGCCTGCAGTGCTCCGACAAGTCATCCATAGAGAATGAACATGTATATCACACATAAGATCTCTCACGCAAGAACCTGCATTTCTCATGGTTTTTTTTGTATTGCTGAGCCTGTGTTTTCCTCGTGACACTTTGTCTGTCACTTTACGTTAAAGCTGAGTATTAAATTTCTGGACTGAAAGAGAAGTCTCCTGGGTAAAAAAGTATTTTATCAAGAACAGAAACATGTGCAGAAACATGTCAAGGATACCTTTGACTGTAACCTTTCCCATTACAGTTTTTTATTGTATTATTTGATATCAGAAAAAAAAATTGCACTTGGGGACTATAAATCATTAACTGCAGGCCCATCAATATTGTGTTTCAAGGTGTTACACTGAAGCTAGTTAGAAATCAAAGACATATTGATCCATGGTGTTGCATGATAGGCAACACATCTCTTTACAGTTTTGCACTCTAAACTGTTTTTCTGCTTCTGAATACACACCAGATTTTAGTGCAAGTTATCAAAAAATTTAAAAAATAAAATTGTTGTTTAGGGTTGAATAAGGATTATTTTTTTGTTGTTGTGTCCTTCAGTTATATAAAATGTAGCGTAGAAGTATTAATGAGGAAAATATATGCTCAAAGATATCAGAAGAGTAGCCCACCATAGTAAAAAGATATCACTATAATTTCACATTAATTTATTATTCAAAAATCTTTAGGTTTTTGTCATCAAACTATATGATATCATACGTCATATTGTCACCATATGGCACAGCATATGTCACCAGGCCAATGCAATGTCTTCTCTGACCCACTGGGGAAGGGACCAAACTTTGGGATGGGAAACAGACGGTTTGGTGGGCCAGTACCAAAAGGTAGGTCAACACAAGTGGGCTCACCTCAGAGCTTGGAAAAGAAATCTGACTTCCCAGCCCTTGTATGTTCCCACTTATCAAAGAAAGAGCTGTGCAACTCATTTTCCCAGACCGTGAGAGACGTTGCTTGTAGCATTTGCCCGTTATTAATGGGTACTATTTTTTTTACCCAGGTAGATCACACTGCTGCACTGTCTTTGTATCAAAGGCACTAATAGTCTCTTTTGATATGGTACCACCACACCCAAGGGCAATGAGGAAAAGACTTATCTGATGGGAAGAGCAAAGAGGGAGATGGTGGAGACAGCACTGCTGTACAAAGGTCCCTCCACCAGAGTGGGAAAGATATTTCTGACTCCAGCAGACAGGATGTGACAGCAGTGGTGGAACAAGCCCAGAACCGGCCATAGCATGCAAATCCTACTTGCTGGGAAACTTCATGATTTTGGAAAATGTTTTCTTTTTAAGCCAGAATGAATGTTTGATGAAAGGCTAGAGCTGCACATGCACGCTGACAGTGACACTCTTCAGGGCACTGACCTATTGGGAAGCCCAAATTACATTTTTTGTTATACCTAATTCCAAAATCAGCACACTGATCTGAGGCTGGACTTGGGACCTGCAGGCAAGACCCCTTACCACTAGGCTGCTGTCTGGCATGAATGTGCTCATCTTCTCTCTCTTCCCATTGTCTTTCAGTGGGGAGTGTGTGAAGAAGGATCACTATATACATCCTCTGTTCTTAAATTATTTCCTTGAGCATCTCTTTTCAACCTAGCAGAAAATAGGATCTTTGGTCTCATACAGTAGAGTCTAATGTAGGTACTTCCCCATTTCACTTACCCCCTTTTCTCTGTCACTCATTCCTGAAGACCCAGACCTCTGTGAGAAGTGTTTCCTAGCCATAGCTTCAACAGAGATTATATGTTTCTCAAGAAAGTTTCCTTTTCAACAAATTAGCATTTTACAATAATGTTTCTCATGACGGGAAATTTTTCCAACTCAGCTTCAGTAAGAACTTCCTCTGAATCAGGCAGAAGGTTATCCTTACACTTTGCTGATACCTTTCACCTCCTCATGCAAATAAAGTCTCATTGACTGTATGTGTATGATGGTTTAATCCCAGCCAGCAACAAAGCACCACACAGCTGCTTGGTCACCTCCCCCCCTCTTCTTGGGTGGAGGAGGAGAATCGGAGTAAAAGACAAGGAAATGTGTGGGCTGGGATAAGAACAATTTAATAATTGAATATAAATTAATAATAGTGATACTAATAATATTAACGATACCAATAATACTAACAATACTAATAACACTAGTATATGTAATAAGTATGTAATAATAATATATAATGAAAATAATACTGCCACTACTAATAATAATGTGTAATGAAAACAATGGAAAATAAAACACATTATACAACTGCTTACCACCCACTGACCAATATCTAGTCAGGTCTGGAGTAGCGAGAGTCAGAGCCAGAGAGAAATCGCAGCAGAGTCTGAGCAAGCCCCACCAGTGAGAGCACAAATGAGAAAAACAACCAACTAACAACAATGGCCCCTGGCCCACACCCAACTTATATACCAAGCAAGATGTTCAATGGAATGAAATAGTCCTTTGGTTAGTCTGGGTTTGCTGTCTGGACTGTACGTGGCCTCATCTACCCTGTTTCCACTCCCCCACCCCCACCCCCACCCCCCCAAAGCTGCTTGTAGCCAGAAAGTTGGGAATTCAGGTGCAGTATCAGAAGCTGAAAAATACCTTGACTTGGTACAACCACTCCTTGGCAACAACTGAAAACACCGGCGTTATCAATACTCTTCTCAGTGCAAATCCAAAACACAGCTTCATGCTAGCTACTGGGAAGAAAATTAACTGTCCTGACTAAAACTAGCAGAGTGTGCAAGCTCTCAAAGTTAAAGCCCTGGCTTTTTCCTGTGTAGCAGCAGTCTGTGTCAGGCAGCAATATTCCTGGCATCCCGCCAAAGTGCGTGGAAACATTGCCGTATGTTTCAGCACGCTTTGGTTTAGACTCTGCATAACCAGCAGGCTGGGCCAGTACTAGATTTACCCACCTGCATTTAAAAAAATCATAGCATATTAAAATTCAAAACTAAATGGGACCTCGTGATTATCCTACTGTGACACTTGCAGATCTCTTGAAGAGATCCATCTTATTTCATGAGTACTCCCAAGAAGATAAAGCCCTTGATCGGAAACAAAACAGATTTGTTCCTCAGGGGAGCTAAACGTGCTCTGTGCACCTACAAGGAGAGGGTGCATAAAGATGGCAGGTATCCCATCATCCTCCAATCCTGGAGTTGGCTCAAGAACTACAATCACAAGTCTTGACAGCACTGGACAGACTGCTGCCCACACCAGCCTGTCCCAGCATGCCCCCAGTTCAGAACAGGGAGGAAAGATAAGGTTGAGCTGTCATAGCTGAGACTCCTCCAGGCTTCTAGTGAGATGGACCATCACAAAAAGGCCTTAGATGCTTTAGGATCCCATGGTTCTCAAAGAGGCCCTAGAAACTAACTGGTTTCCAGTGACCCAGACAGCCAAACCTGAAAAGATCAGTGTTTTACTCTATACTATGTTCTCCAGCGACCCAGAACTGTGACCTTAGAATCTTGGTCTGCTTGAACCTTATGAACAGTGAGTCCTCAAATAACCACAGCAGGGAATCCCTGCAGTATGTGGAATTGTCATTCTGACCCCAGCTTCCTAACAGCCCTAGTGAAGTCAACTGCCCTTTTCCTTACGAGCTGTCAGGAATGACTGCACTGAAGGCAGTAACCCCACTGAATGAATCTCCTGCTAGAGCAGCATTGAGTGCCAAGGCCCACGGTGCACCCAAACCCGGGCAGCTGACTGATACTCAGGGAATTCAGGCTCTTCTGCCACACTGAACATGTGAATTGTTCTGCACAAACTGGACACTGACTGCATTCCAGTAAGGAGGCAGAGGATTGAACAAGATAGGGCTGGAAGGGACTGCAAGGGGTCACCTCATCTGTTCCCCTGCCCCAAGGCAAGCACAGCTCTACCAAAACCACTCCTGACAGATGGTTTGTCTAACCTGTTCTGAATAACATCCAACAACAGACATCCCACGGCCTCCTTAGGCCATCAAAGTAACTTTTTTTGATCTTGCAGAACAAATCCCAACACAAGTCAAAACTTATGTAAAGCACAAAGATGAGGGGGACGTCAACTTTTAAATGTGCAAATGGGATTTAACCTCAATTTTAAGGAAACCCTTCATGGTTACAAGAGTCACAACACAGTATTTCACACATTTACACTGACAGAGAAGAACGCCTTCCAGAGCAGCCATCAAAGGAGTGTAGGCCAGCATCTGACCTCTGAAAAAACAGCCATAACTCTGAACTATGCTATTCCCTCTACATCAACTTTGCTGCAGGCACTTAGAAAGTACCTGTGATCCACCTGAGTGCACACAAGTGCATCTGCCCCTCTGTGGTTTGCAGAGCAGTCTTCAGCTTCAACATTGGCTGTATTGGGTTAGCGTAGCAAGGTATTGGTAGCAGGAGGAGCACAGGGGTGGCTCCTGTGAGAAACTGCTGGAAGTCTCCCCATGTCTGATAGAGCCAATACCAGCCGCCTCCACAGTGGACCCACCGCTGGCCAAGGCCAAGCCAGTCACAGTCATAAAACCACTGTGATAGCATGATTAAAAAAGCTAAAAAAAAACCCAAAATAGAAGAGAGCAGATTTTTGCAGACAGAGTACAAGATGTGAGAGAGAGCACTCTGAAGACACCAAGGCCAGGAGAGAAGGAGAAAGGGGAGAACGTTCTCCATGCACCAGAGCAGAGATTCCCTGGCAGCTCATGGTGCCAGACCATGGTGAGCCTGACTGTGCCCTTGAAGCCATGGAGGGTCATGGGGGAGCAGAGACCCACCTGTAGCCCAGGGAGAACCCCATGCCAGAGCAGGGGGATGCCTGAAGGAGGCTGTGACCCTGTGGGAAGCCCGTGCTGGAGCAGGCTCCTGGCAGGAGCTGTGGACCTGTGGACAGAGGAGCCCAGGCTGGAGCAGGTTTGCTGGCAGGACTTGTGACCCTGCGGGAGACCTACATTGGAGCAGGCTGCTCCTGAAGGACTGCACCCCATGGGAGGGACCCACATCAGGGCAGTTTGTGAAGAACTGCAGCCCATGTGAAGGACTTTGGAGGAGTTCACGGATGACTCTGTCCCATAGGAGGGACCCCATGCTGGTGCAAGAGAAAAGTGTAAGAAGTCCTTCTTCTGAGCAGCAGAGATGATGTGTGATGAACTGACCACAGCCCCCATTCCCCATTCCCCTGTGCCACTCAGGGGCAGGAGGCAGAGAAAAGTGAGAGTGATTCTGAGCCCAGGAAGAAGGGAGGGGTGAGGAGAAGGTGTTTTAAGATTTGAGTTTAGTTCTTTTTGTACTCTGATTTGATTGATGCTAAATTAAATTAATTTTTTCCCAAAATGAGCCTGTTTTGCCCATGATGTTAACGGCTGAGTGATCTCTCCCTGTCCTTATCTCAAGCTGTGAGTCTTTTATTGTATTTTCTTTCCCCTGTTGAGCTGAGGAGGGGGAATGATATAGTAGTTTGGAGGGCACCTGGACTCCAGCCAAGGTCAACGCACCACACCAGAGAGTCTCACAGCCTCAGTGACTGGTGGGTTTGGTCTTGAGGAAGGTCCTTGAGGTGTCCCCAGTGTGATGCTCCCATACACTCATGCTTGGAAAGTCACCAGGAGTAATTGGTGTAGATGGGTGCTGCCATTTCCATGGGAACTTCTCTTCCCTGTGAGAAAGGAGGGAGTCTGTTACCCTACACAAAGATAGCGTTTGCTCTAACTGATGGTGGAGAACAAAGTAGGACAAATACTGCACGACAGTATTTCCCCATTCAGTATGGATGTGTGTGTATGTTCATCTGTATGCATGTGTTGAAAAAAGTGAACAGGAGGCTAGTCGCATAAAGGTCAGCTCCTAGTGTTAGCCTTTTCAATAACTCCTGACTTCCATTCTGCTAGCTGGAGCGGAAAAGACCCTAAAATATATGTCCAAGTTGTTTTCAAGACAGTTTTTTGGAGGAAAAAAACAAAGAAAAGTTTGTTCCTTGATATTCTTGGCTAAAAATGGTAACATTTATTCCTTCATGTGACCTTCTTCTCCACCAGTAGAATGACTGCACACTGGTGGTACTGAACACCATTAGAGTTTCACCCTCTGTCCCTCAGTGTCAAAATATCTTGAAGTTGCCTTCAAAATGACCCTGAGGCAATTGATGATATTTTTTGGAAGCCTGCAGAATAGAAATTAATACAACACTTTGGAGACTAGCTGATTGATTTCAGTATAATTAGACAAGCTGTTCTTAGAAAGAAGGGGAAAGATAAGGTAACCGAAAAGTAAGTAGGGGAGTTTATAATGGAGAGCACTGCAGAGTGGGAAAGTTCCTCTGTAACCAATAAATTGATTAGCCTCATCCAGATAAACCACATGAGGAATCTGGATCACTGCTCTTCTCCCTGGAAAGGGACGGTTATTCCCAGACAGAAGTGTAATTCCTGAGCTACACAAGTGCCCTGAATTCATCATGCAGCATTAGCTGCACAATACTGGATGGCCCAAAGCTACCCACTCACACACGGCTGCGAGTTGCTTTTGCAGTATCAGTGACCTGAATATATGAGAGCAAAACTCTCAGAGAGAATTAGATTCAAGAGGCTTGAAGCTTCCCAGGATTCTGAAAGAGCTGGCATTTAGGTCTTCATGGCCCACTAGAGCCAGTTAAAAGGTCAGAAATAAAAGGTTATTGACCTGTAGATTTTCTTGAGACTCAGAGGGCACCATGACTTCAGCCCTTGAGTTCTTCTCACAACACAGGGATCATAAGGGGGTTTGCAGGTCACCAACCCCACAGCATATGAAATCAGGAAAATAACTGGTAAATTTACTCTGCATTTTATTTGACTGCCATTGCATTTAAATAAATTACTAAGCAATTATCACTGATCGGGAAAGCTCATGAAGGGCACGGTTTTCACAGCAAGAAATACTAAATGACATTCTGCAGCCTAAATTATATAGCCAGTCAAATGACGAGTTCTTAAGGTCCTCTCTGACCTTAAAATCTATGAATCTCTGTTGTTCCCCTGTAGCAAAGCTAAGTCTCTCTGTGTCTGGTTTTAGTTTTCTCTGTACTCCTTAAACTGTATCTCTCAAGACCTTGCTAAAATCTATGCAGTTACCCTTTCTTCAAACAAATACAGTCCACACAACAAATAATGTTATTATATATCATGTGCAAGAAGGGTTTGTTCTTGACATGTTGCCAAGAAAGCTTGCGAACACAAGTCTCTCTATCACTTTGATCATGTAAGACAAGTGGCTCCAGTTATTTGAAACTGTATTTGACAGGATGGAATTAGATAGGAAGTGAAATGTTAAACTCCACCATGAAGATCAATGCTTGAGAAACTTATAAGCAAAACAGAAGAAGCAGATTTTTTAAAAGGCAATACAGGACAGCGAGGAAAGACTGGTATACATTTTATCAAATATCCCTTTAAAAGCCTGGCTGTAGTGCAAGTGAACCCGATTGTTGCTGGGCTCTGAGCACCCTCACTAATTCTAGAAAGCCACTCACTGGCAAGAGCAGATTGCTGGTGTTTAACAGTGCTAATCGGCATCAAAATGCTGCTACAGCTTTATGAGCACCTTTTCACCCACATTCTTCCCTCACAGCAACTAAATCCTTGAAGTCAGTAGAATTAGTCCTGATCCAGGCTGGTGGAAATGAGAGGAGAATCAGCGCCTTGTCCCTTTGAGTGATAATCCTTGTAATCATCTTTTCCTAACAGGAAAGCAAAAGCCAGTCCTGACAAAGTTACCCCAACTTTCTGCTGGACCTCGAATATTTTGCACACAAAGGAAAGCCTCGGAGAAATTACATCAGAAGTGGATGTTTATTTTAGTATGGTTCTCCTGACGTTACTGAGCAACTCAAGTTTTGCTTCAGGCCAAAAGCATATTATAAAGATGAAAGACTAATAGCTTATCTAGCCACCCTGATGACTGTTAGGATAGGGCTGAGGAAGAACAATTTTTTAAATGGAAATAGTTGTAATTTTTCAAAAGATTCAAAGAGCTGAGGTATTATTTGTTTTTCTCCATACGGAGTTTACGTTTACAGGCCATTAGCAACCAAAATACTAATGAGACAGAAGCAGGCATCATGGTGATTCCTTTTTTTATTATGTTCTCAGAGTAAACTGGATTAATAGCCCTGGAAGCACACATCTTCCGTCTAGCCAAGAGAAGATACATCTCAAGCAGCAAGCACTTTAGGTCCCACTAATATGGATCCCTTCACATGAGAGAGCAATGCAACACAGCACAGCTGCCATAGCCATTAACACTTTCCACACTCTGCTCTATAATCACGCAGATACTGTGGAGAAAGCACATAATGTAACCATTGAATAGCAAACTAGCAGTCGTCCATTTCTTTTCCCCCAGAAACTGCCTATTCGTACGTGTTTTCATCCCACAATATCACTTGGCAAATGCAAACTGGTCGACACGTTTTTCATCAAAGGGCACACCATTTCAGACTACCTCACCCTTACCATGGAGGAGGAGCAGGCGTGGGAACCTGTAGACCGGCTGATGTAGAGAAACCTGTTATCTCCAGTGACTTCTTCACAGACCCACAGTTTGAGAACTCTCATGCAGTTCTGCAATATTGACACCAGCCAGGGAAATCCATTTTCAGGTCACATATGAGAAACAACAGTCTTCAGACAACTCTAACCAGAGATCTGAGCCCTGAGCCTAAGCCACCAACCTTCGTACTATTGTTTTATGCAAGAAAATCAGTTTCAGCTGTTAGCCTTTTTATTTCCTCCAGTTAAAACTTGATTATAATTCCTTTGAAACCAAAGTTCACATCAACATTTGCGATACGAAGCCTGGAATAACATATTAAAATGTCAAGAGCTGTTGTAGAGATCTCTGAGATAAAATCAGTGACAGACACCATTGCAGCAATCTGTCTGGTAGGCTAAACTAGAGGCTGATATATTCTCTGACCTGCTTTCACTCTAGCTCGTTCTGAGCACATTTTGGAGAAGCAAGGAAAATAGAACATTCCCATCGTGTTCTTCTAAGTAGAATAAAAGGACTGGAAATGTGGCAGTAGGCTTCAGAATGAGCATTTAAGAATCAATATCCCAGGCCAGCTATCCATAATGCCTCTGCAGCAGCATTGCAGCAGAGCCATCAAAACATATCTCCACTTGATCCTGACAACGTTTGTTTGTTTCCCAGGCTGGGTATCTTGCTTGGGGCATAGGAATCACCTTTTGGCCCACACTGGAACATCTGCATGCACCAGGTAGATCTCATTGTGTGGGGTGGGATATCCTGACATGTGGTATTACAACAATAAGAAATTACCTTTTGCATTTGTTGTACTTAATAATAGCTGGAGATACTGCAACCATTAATCCCAGCTATGATGCAAAGCCAGTAGGACTGGATCTTTTCCGTTTGTGTTGTTCTCCACCATTTACTACTGAATGCCCCCCTCTGTTCCCTTCCTGTCCAACAATACCCATTGATCCTCCCTTTTCCTTCCATAATTTGGCCATTACTAAGAGCTGAAAGCCTTCTCCTCCACAGCTCATTATTTACAAGCTGTGTTCAAATTACATCCAAAAGCAGAGCTGGCTGACATATACCCTGAAGCAACAAAGAGAGAAAGAGCAGGAGAGAGAGCATTCCCCCCAAAGAAAGAGCCACAGGACCTCATCCTGTTCTTCCACAGCTGTTCCAGTCAAACATTTTCCTGCTGCTCCCTTAGCTCTTCTCAATCCCATGCTTGTAGAGTAGGGGATTTGGGCACTACTGCTGCTGATGCAGCGACTGGGCTAACCCCAGGCACCAATGCTGCTCAATAACTCTTGAAACAGAGGCAAAGGTTCATCTTAGCGCATTGTGGTGATGACTGGAGCAACAGGGCTATTTTCACAGAGATTAATCCAGCAACACTAGTATATAACTATTAAACTCTTCTCTGAATTGCAGTAACGGGTCAAACCTGTTCTAACAGCTTCTGACTTTGACAGCAAGCAACTCCAGTGAACCTGCTGCTGGAGGGGCTCTTATATTTCAAATGGAAGTATTTTACACTAGGTTGGACTTTCTCCAGGCAACTGTACATGATTTTTGGGACAGGACCAAATCCTACAGCTATCTCCCTAACTCAGTCATCATTTTTAGCTTGCAGCACTCGATATGTTTTTTTCCCACCTTAGGAAAACATATCATTGTAGGCAGAGTGCATATTCCCACCAGGTACTTTAACATAAGCTGTTAATGACTTGTGACTTCCTTATGCAGTCAGGCAGAGAAGACTTGTTTCACACTAAGCAGGTAATCAAAATTTAAACCAGATGGTTCCAAAAAGGAGGAGCACTGAGAGAAGCAGGATTAACATAATTTCATAAACCTGAGAAGGGGGGGCAATGCATGGGAGGAAAATAGCAATACATTGACAGCCTTCAGTGCTTACTTGGAAGACAAGACAAGCAGCTCATCTTACGGAGTCCTAGAAAAATATTGTCAGTTAGGAAGATCTTGGAACTATTTAATCATGTTAACAAGGAGAAATCAGCCATGAGAAGACCGCTTTAAATTTCCTGAGTCACCATGTGAATCCAATTTCACCTGCCCTTCCAGTTCAAACAACAAAACTACATGGATATGTGGATTTAAACAAGTTCTCCCTTTATGTAATAACAGCTTCAGTTGGAGTGGAGGGATGATGCAAATGAAAGCTTCTCATAACACTTTACCAGTACTTCACTTCACTTGAACAAGGAGCAAACCGGTATTTGCAATCAAACTTAAATCTGGTTCCAGTAATTAAAGGGATCTTCTAAATCTTCTCCTCAGTGGCAAGACACTCTATTTACTGGCTAATTAAAGACTGTTTCTTAAGCCCTTTCAGAACAGACATTAAAAAAAAAAGGGGGGGGGCGGGGGGGGGAAAGGGGAGAGTGAGAATGCAAGGCTGAAATTATTGGTTAGGCTCTAACCAAAAGCAAAGTTTTACATTCATCCACTAGCCCATGTGTGCCTGTGTTTTGAAATGTCCTGTTTCCTTTGATACAGCTGAGAGTGAGAAGGAAGGAGCATGTCTCCTAAGAACTTCGTAGGCACAGCTGAGTTTACCAGAGTCCCGTGCCCCAGCTGGGGTGGGCGATGGGCTATGGTGACCTGGGCCCTCACATGTGCTGGCTGCACAGCAGGTCATTCCATTGTCAGCACTGCAGGGGACCCTCTGAGCATACTCCAGGTGTCTAGGGACACACTGTACAAGAGAAGTGGATGGAGAGTAAGGGACAGGTTAGCACAGCTACAATATTAGCAGAACTTTAGGACTGTCAGACTGATTGAGGAAAAAGTATGTATGTGATATTTTTAGATGTCAACATTATTCCACTCTGAACAAACTTTCCTATGTTTCACTCAAGCCATTGAGCTCATTAATTCCCAGAGTAAGGGTGGTCCAGCAGTCTGGATGCTGTTTTCTGCTCTGAAAGTTCAGGATTTGTTTCCACCACATGCCAAATATTTCTTTTATAACCCCTTGTTATCATAGCACAAGACAGTACAAATAACAGCTTACACAGTTACACACCTGTGATTCCCTGTACTGAAGCGATTGCTCAGTAAAATCACCTCACGTACACAAGACTGTCCCTCTTTGACAGTGCACAGCGTGGAACCTCCCCTCCAGACCTATTATAAGAACAAATACATTAGAAACCATCTGGTTCCTGGGATCCATTTCATTGGGCACAAAATTGGTGTATCAGCCAGAGGAGTATGTCTGGGCTGTTCTTGGATCCTAACGCTAAACTGCAAAATCAGAATTTCCAAAGCCAAGATCTTAAAATATTTTGCTAATGCATCTGATCCCTTAAAGGGAAGTTCTTGGAGATCCAGTGCTCAATTGTCTGCGAGGGGTTGTTCAGTCAGACAGAAGTGAGCCCTCTTCCTGCTCCAAGTCAACAAGCAGCATCATGCGCAGGTTAGTACAGTCCAAGCACAAGCCGCTACTGCTTCAGCTAATATACTCTGACCCTCTACAAGGTTAATTCCTCAGATTTAGCATAATGTTATCTAATCCTATCTAACCTAATCTAACATTATTTAATGTTTCACAGCCAACTGTATCCTGGGCTGTAGCCAGAGAAGCGTGGCCAGCAGGTCAAGGGAGGGGATTCTCCTCCTCTACTCTGCTCTCATCAGACCCCACCTGGAGTGCTGTGTCCAGCTGTGGGGCCCTCAGCATAAGAAGGGCATTGACCAGCTGGAGCTAATTCAGAGGAGGGCCAAGAAGATGCTCAGAGGGCTGGAGCACCTCTCCTGTGAAGAAAGGCTGAGAGAGTGGAGCTTGTTCAGCCTGGAGAAGAGAAGGCACCGGGGAGACTTTATAGCACCTTCCAGTACCTGAAAGGGCTACAAGAAATCTGGAGCGGTCATTTTACAAGGGCCTGGAGTGACAGGACAAGGGGTAACAGGTTTAAATTGAAAACAGGTAGATTGAGATTAGATATTAGGGAAAGGTTCTTCCCAGAGAGGGTGGTGAGGCACTGGAACAGGTTGCCCAGAGAAGCTGTGGGTGCCCCATCCCTGGCAGTGTTCAAGGCCAGGCTGGATGAGGCTTTGAGCAACCTGGTCTAGGGGAGGGTGTCCCTGCCCATGGCAGGGGGGTTGGAACTAGATGGTCTTTAAGGTCGCTTCTAACCCAAATCTTTCTATGATTCTATGAATCCCACACAACTTTCTGTCAGCTCAGGCCATGAAGAAAAAAAGTGGTGGTCTAGCTACAGTATATTGTAAGGACTTGCCAATTCTCTCCAGCTTTTCGTTAAGAAAAATCTCCAGCATCCATCCTCATAAATGTTGGACTCTGAATGTTTGCAGTAGTTTACTGCATAATACAGTATTTAATTTGATAACACTTCTCTACCTCAGAGCCAGTATTAGAAAGATTTATTCAGTTGCAGTGCAGATGTCTGTTCTGTCCTATGCAGCTTCTTATATTGTCTTTATCAGCGTAAGACCAAGTGAGTTCAAGCAGTGTGCTGGGCACACATGGGTGTTACATAGGACAGCTGAGTATGAGGGCAAGGGGTGTTTTGTAGGTATACATCTATATTTATACACGCACATATACTCACAGGCTGCTATACTACCCCAGAGAAGCTGAGGAAATGTGAGCATAAAGGCATTTTAATGTGTCTTTGATTCAAAGGAAGTTAATTTCACAGTTTTCTAAAAGCCTTGTTCTTATTCCTGCATGCATGCCAGTCCTTTCTTCCTACAAAAATCCCATCTCCTGCCCAGGCGGCCCTAACCTTCCTGTGGAGGTGCTGGGGAAGTGACACACACTCCACCCTGGCACCTGTGGCACTCGCTGAGTTAACAACACACCATGCACTGTAAGAGTCACACACCACAACGCAGCTTTGTGAAGATGGGCTCTGACTACTCTAATAGCTTAACAGGTAGGTATGACGCCAGGATAAAATCTGATACAAAAGCATCTTAATTGCTTGCATTGTGTGCCTGAATCAGTTGCCTTTTTTACAAGCTTAAATCTTGCTGAGTATTTTGGCGTAGACGCTGCATAGAAGGTCCCCAGAGACAACAGCAATTGCATTTTGGTATTCCCCATGCTGGTTGTGTTCACAGCCCTGAATTCAGCCCAAAACTACACTCCTGGTCTTCAGAGCACCATCTGCCTTGTTCCTGGCTCTTTCCATCTCATAGTCATTTGCTTTTCCAGCAGGCGTAGTCTCCTGCGTCCACTGGCTTGAACATCTCCCTGTCCTCCGTATACTTGTGGCTGTTAGGAAGTTTTTCTACCAGCCAGGTTAGCTTTTGGAAAGGTCTACCTCAGCCTCCTCAGCCCTCCCTGCATATCTCCTTTCAGTCATTCTGCTGATTTAATCCTCCCTTTGGACTCCTTTCTCATCCATAGCAGGGAAGTGTGACAGACAAGTAAATCTTCAGCTGTCGTCACTTCTCCCCTGGCGAGAAGAAGGATTGACAACCTGGCCTTTTCCCACGGCTGAGCAAACTAGAACCCATGGGCTACACGTTTGCCAGTAAATTAAACCACTAATCTGTTGTGCTTAACTGTTACAACAGGTCCAGGCATACTTTCTGCCAGGGCAAATTCACATTCTCCTAAATATTACTGATTTATATACATCATTGAGTGATTAGCAGGTTCCATTCTTGTAATGGGATGTTTTGCCTCTTCACAGCCAATTTTCCAACAGGAATGACCTGTCTCGATTAACTGATCAAAAACTGATCACAACCTGCAAAAGGCAAACCCTGCTGTGGTTAAAGTCAGTGAAGTGCAATGCCATGCAGCTCGCTCTGTTTGTGTAAGTCACTCCAACGCCCAGCATCAATCAAGAGGTGAAAGTTGCTGACAAAGGCCACCTTTCATAAACATTTCCTCATCCCACAACTTTCTCAGCCCTTTCTTTCTCCTCTGGGAAATAAGCAGCCTTATCGCTTTGCTCCCAAATTCTCCCAAAAAGTGTGTTTCCCAGCAGTGCCTAACAAAGTCCCACTCTCCCTTTGGAGCACATCACAGTTCCCCATCACGTTCTGGTGCCCAGAACAGTCAAAAAGTTATGAAATGTCATCCTTCCTTTATTCACAGGGCAGACCATACAGAGAGGACCCCCTCTGCACAACCCTGTGATGTCCTGCAGCGACAGTCACACACAGCCCAAACACCACCTTTATGACAGCAGGTACAGTCAAGCAGTACTAACCACACTTTAGCCAAGCCTATTCGATACTTCATCACGAACAGAACACAAAACACTGTTCAAAGCATGTAAGCATGTCTTCAGCAATTAGGAAAAAAGAGCATGAGGCATCAGGTAAAGAAAAATTCTCCGTCTTGGAAAAAGGGTGATATTTGTGAAGGCTGCTGCAGAGAATTGCCTCTGAAACATAAAGAAAGAGTCCAAAGAAAAGGAAAAGACTTCTTCAGGATTTTGTTTGCTTATGTTCAGCGTGACCTTTCAGGCTAGCTGTACATCTAACTGGTTGTATATCCTTGGGAGAGTATCTTAAGCTCTGAATTTCAGTTCCCAGCCACACTCAGCCATCACTTGGTGCTTCCAAAGTAACTCCATCTTCCTGGAAACACGTGAGACATGTTCTCTGTGAAGTTGTCAACAATTAACATTTAAAGACAAGGGTATGACACAAACAAGAAAATCTGATTAAATTGTATAGAGTTATGGTTGCCTCCAAGTGGGAGAGACTTCATGTCTTTTAGAGATTATATGATAAGAACAGTCTGTTGCTTCCACCCTTTTAGTCCTCATAACCAAAAATAAATAGTTTTCACTTGATTCTACTAGAAAAACATTTAAGCTTTTTAGCAATAAAAGTTAGACCTTGAATCTCATTGGCTTTGCAGTCATAAACAAATCCTGATCAGAGAACTTGGGTTTGCATTAAGCTATATTTTCACAATATGCAGACACTCCTGTAGACTTTAAAACCTATGTATTTTGGGGAGAAATAGCAGCATAAGAGGCTTTCAAGTTTCTTAAGCTAATAAAGACCATTTTTAAAATTAATTTAAATTCCAAATTCAACATTGCCAGCAAGTTGGAGATTGTTCCATTGGAGGCAGAAAGATTCCAGTTCGTGAACACCTCCAGCAGGGTTTTTGAACAAAAGGCACCCTGTTGAGAAGGTTGCAGAGAGATTGTGTATGATCAGAGGAAAGTGGGAGTGGATGTGCACCGATCAGATACACCTAGCAACTCTCTACAGCTCATTAATCTCTTTGCAGCTATGGCCCGTATCACTGTGACCACATTTTTTTAATGCAAAGAAAAAAAATTAACACCTAAGACTATTTTAAGCATGTTTTTTGAATTATGTGTATCTTGAAGAAATATCATTCAACTTCTTGGTTGAAAATAATTATTTTTTTAAACTGGAGGGGACGGGGTACAAAAGCAATAGGTGGAAGGGTGTGGCTACAATTTATGGAAGAGGGGAACAAAGATAAATCTGAGTCTTGAAGCTGCAAAGGCTGCTCCATTGAAAATTCTCCCTGTTCTGGAGGTCTCCTTACCCACATAGTCCTGTGGGTAAGAACGCTTGTGGACAATGGTCACAGTCAAGGCAAACTCCACACTTTTCCAGGTTTCATTTTCAGGAATATTGTTGGGAGTATCCACTCAATGCCGAAAGTACAGTCAAGGCAAAACACAAAGAACTAGTTCTCTCTTTCTGATCTATAACACAGGTTAACTAACCTTTTAATTTACCAGCAAACCACCAGTTAACTATCTGACAGCCTGTCCTGCCTTCATGGCAAGCTGTGTTTGTAGCTTCGGTTTCATGATTTAGCTAATGACGTGGAGGCTGAGCAGCACTTTTTCCTTCCAGATCTTCACAGAAATGTCATGTATTAGGCTACAACTATCCAGTTAAGTAAAAACAGTCTATCAGTCTTAAAAAAGTCCCAACAGCACCCTTGTTGCCACCCTCCAGCTGCACAACACTGTGCATGTGGGTTTTTGAGAGTCCAAAGCGGAGATACAGAGATCTGAAACAACAGGAAAGTTCAGGTCCAAAATAATTATTTTCACGAGGGCTGATGCCTTTCTTGATGATTTGTATTTCCTCTCTACATGTTGGGCTGGTGAATAAACCATGTCTTTTGCTCCCTGGGTCAAACACAATACGCTATTTACGCACTTGCTAATAAACATTCCTCCCAGTAAAGCCCCTCATATCATAATTTTAGAACTTGCAGCAACACCTCACCTTCTCATCCTACAATATATCAGTGCTACAACAGTGCTCTATTAGCAAGTTGTGTACTTTGTTGGCTACAGGTCTATGTAAGTCCTGCTCTGCTTCACACACCCATTTCCTACTAATTTATTTGTGAGTACTATGTTACCAAAAAATCCCAAAACATAACATATAAAATAACACTGATCTCTAGGTGTCCGCCTCATCATAAAGAGACTGATCCTTATTTTATTATATTCTGAAAACACATTTTAAACAGCAGAGCAGCATACTGTGTCTGAAGCTTGTATACAAGTTTAATATGTTTAGGGTTCATATAGTAAAAGTCCTCGTGAAAGCAGAGACAATACATGGAGTCTGCAATTTAATAGATACTGCCTGTTCCATAGGAGACTCTCAGTTCAGCAGCTATATTATAATACACTGTTCTCATTTTAATTTAGTACTAGATCTTGGTTAGGTGGGTCACAGCTAGCCTCTACTAGCTTATGCAAACCATACACATTCATTGTAAATTTCAATAAAACATCCTTTTTACTACAATGCCATTTCAGCAGATGATTTAAAAATGAGAAACACTTGTCTATTTTTAAAACACAGCTGAATGGAAAAGATGTAGTCAATGACCTGATGGGGGAATGTGGAGACCTATCTGGACTCTTCAGAGCACTGCAATGACAGCATGAGAGGCAATGGGCACAAAATTAAATACAAGAAATTCCACTTAAACATAAGCAAGAATATTTTATTGCGTGGGTGGTAAAACACTGTCACAGATTGTCCAGAGTGTGTGTAGCATCTCCACACTTGGACATATTCAAAGCTGACTGGACATGGTCCTGAGCAATCTGCTGTGGCTGACCCCGCTGGGAGCTGACGTGGAGGGTGGACTGCACCATCTTCGGGAGGCCACTTCCAACCTCAGCCCTTCTGGGACTCGTTGATCGTATGACACTTGAACATGCTGGATAGGAACTCATTTTCAGCTCTTCATACTAATAAAATTATTAAATTATTATATGCACCATTTTCTAGATGCTGCATGCACACAGGTCCTGGGCTGAGATCTTCTGTCCCTTGCTGCAGGCCCAGGTGATATACGAGGTCAAGGCAGAGATTTGCCTGGGCTGGGGTTGCTGGCAGACAGAGCAACCCTGAGACTGGACACAGGCTGCTGTGACAGAGGCAGTACTCAACACAGGTGACTTCAAGGAAACTCTTTTGTATCCAGGAAAGCAAAGAGAAATTTCTCAGGAAGGACAGTTATGCCACAAGTTCCTGCTGCAGGGTTTCTTGCAGCGGCTTTTAGGCGTTCTGTAAGGTGAATAATCCATGCAGGATGTTGAGCTAGAGTAACGTCTGCCCCAGTCTGATGGTAGCCCTAGTCTATGCACTTGATCCCAAGATATGCTCAGTGTGTTAACAGTGCATTCACTGAGCGCATCTGCTGCAGAGCTGCTGCTGGTGTTCAGCAGCTCCAGAGAATGGGTAGACCACTAACTGTCCCAGCCGTAAGAATGGGAAGAAATAAATTTATGACTTTTGCATCCACATCTTCACACATATTGTGAACTCTCAGGGTGAGTGTCAAGATCACTAAATACCTAGTCTCGTCCTAGTTATTCAGAGAAGAAAAAGTAATGCCATTTCCTTCTTTGCCAACACAGCTCTGGGCAACCTGATGGAAAATAATTTATATGTTATTTTTAAGGCACACACCACTGCTTAGACAAGGGAAGTTTCTGTGAACACCTATTATGTTTCTGCATTTTATCCTGTATGGCAACTAATATAGCATAACTAGAAAAGAATGCTAAATAAACTCTAACAATGACAATCAAAAACTATAAAAATTGTATTGGTTATATCCTCAATATTAGGATTCTCCAAGCCATTTTAGTTGCTTTCTGCCTATTGTGTTGTTCAAGAACCCTTAGGAGCATGTAATCTCTATCACAGAAACAATCTTTTTGACCCTCTCAATAGAAAAATTAAACAGTTTGGCCACGCCTCAACCTTTTATATCAGTACCTTGCAGTGCTCCATCATGAAATTGTTTCCTATTAGCATGGGTGTCAATCCTGCAACTGATTCACGCTAACATTATAGTCTCTGAATGAACCCACTGAACTCAACAAGAGTACTCAGGCTGTGGGAAGTTAAGCACACACAGGCATGATCGCAGGTGAAGGCAGTATCTGAGATAAGGGGAAAGCTAAGGCATTTTATAGGCCAAATTTTAACCAGAATAGCTCAACAAAAGCAGGAAAAAAACTCTTTATCTATTTTAGAGATCAAAATGAATCCATTGTTTGCTATTGCCAACTGTGTTAAAAATTACTCTTACACCTTTTAACTTAAAAATTCTTGTTATGGGGCTTAACTGTACAATTGTCTAAAAAGCCAGCTAGTTCACCTCTGAAGTTATGAAGCCCATATCACAGTTTACAATATTTTTTTAACCATAAATATTTTTCACCCTTGCAATTTTGAAATGGACTAGAGCAGGAGAAAGAAATTTCTTGTTCTTCCAAGGATCGAAGTAGCTGCAAGGAGTGAGAAAATGTGCCTCGGCTTATTGGCAGCTGCATTTGTAGTTATCTGAAGCTGAGCCTCAGCACGGAGTCAGGATCCAGGGCCACGTCTCCAGTTTCTGGGGCTGCAATCAGCTCTGAGTCATCTGTCCACCAGGGACAGCAATCATAGCAAGTCTGTTTTCTCCCCATTTTTTTGTTCATGGCCCTAGCCAAGAAATGCCAAGTGGTAGCTCGATACAACTGTGAATGAGGCAGAGGCTTGAGGTGAGCCTGCCCTACCCTCACCTGAAAGTGAGACACTCTGTAGATACCCACAGGCTTTTTGATCAATACAGTAATATTTTATTATAGCATCAGATAAAATAATTTTCAAAAAGAAACACCCAAATGCACTGCATGAGGTGAACAAAGTGAAGATGCTTGGACACAAATACAATGTTTTCTTGGGGGAAGAATGTGAGACAGAAAAGTATGTATTTTTTCCTGCAGCCTTGCTGACTAGTCCAGCAACTGTGAGCACTGAAGAAACAGAATCACAGTATCACTAAGGTTGAAAAAGACCTATAAGATCATCTAGTCCAACCATCAACCCAACACTGCCATACCCACTAGACCATGTCCTCAAGCACCATGTCAACACGTTCCTTGATCACCTCCAGGGATGGTGACTCCACCACACCCCTGGGCAGCCTGTTCCAATGCCTCACCACTCTTTCAGTAAAGAATTTTTTTCTAATATCCAATCTAAACCTCCCCTGATGCAAGGTGAGGCCATTTCCTCTTGTCCTATCACCAGTTACCCAGGAGAACAGACCAACACTCGCCTCCCTACAACCTCCTTTCAGGTAGCTGCAGAGAGTGATCAGGCTTTTCCTCAGCCTCCTCTTCTTTAGGCGAAACAACCCCAGGTCCCTCAGACGCTACTCATAAGACTTGTGCTCCAGACCCTTCACCAGCCTAGCTGCCCTTCTTGGGACATGTTCCAGCACCTCAGTGTCTTTCTTGTAGTGAGGGGCCCATAACTGAACACAATACTCAAGGTGTGGCCTCCCCAGTGCCGAGTACAGGGGCAAACCCCACAGAATATTTTTGGGGTCCCTAGGAAACTCTGCCTTCAGCATATTGGAGGCTTTATGTTAGGTATGGTCCGACTGGAAAAAGCTCCTGTGTTTCTCAGGGTGCCACTGTCACTACTGGTGCTATCAACACCTCCACCCCTGCCTCCCAGGCTGCACACCCAGAGCATCTCCCACACGCAGCTGCTTTTTACCCAAGCAGATCTCCCTCTGTCCCACAGCGTCCACCTCACCGTGATGCTGCAGCCAGGAGGACACAAGCAGGTGTGTTTCTTGGATGCTGCCAAGTCACACCTTGAAAAAAAGTTCCACTTTTGTGTAGATAACCAAGAAAATGAAATGTCCATCACCAGGAGATTGGAAAAAAAAAAAAAATTCTGCAAGAAAATCAGGTTGGGGAAGACGGACTTACCTACTCTGTGACTAAAGGGGTAGTATGTTCATCTGGGTGGGAGGTGGGGAGAAGGGAACTGTTTCTATCAATTCAAATCAACCTCCTGACAATGCCAATCCTGACATAAAATACCCCAAGTAACAGGAAGGGTGTTTGGACGCCCGTGAGCAGGACAAGGCAGTCCCTGTGAGAGCGTTTGCACGCACCCAACTGTTCCAGAACCCCGTCTGTAGGATCAAAGATGAAAGCCATGTTTCAGCTAAACAAGAGAACATACATCAGCACTGATGACTAACCCTTTTAAAGCTAACAAAACACTAGCTAACACAACACATCGGATCTTACCTTATGACATGAGTATTTTCAGGGTTTTTGCAAAGTTAACCAGAAACAGCTAGATACAGGCCTGTGCCAAACAGGGTTGCAAACAGCTAATAGCCGTCAGCCACGTGAAAAAGGGACTAAAGCTCTGCTATTCAGGTAGAGTGAGACAAAGGCAGATCCTCTGCAGGATTATCAGGCTGTGGGATACAGCTCCTGGACTACATTCAATGGCAATATGTAAGCAAATGCTGTCCAAAGCTTTTCACCTCCCTTCCTCCTAATGTCTGCAAGAGTCACTGCGTCCTCCCCCCCCATCTAACTGTAAGTGGGGTTTATGCAGGAATGGGCTGAAATAGCAAAGATGGTAGACAAAGAAAGAAAGTAAAGTCTAAATTGGAATGGAGATGAAAGCTGGACCACTATCCTGTGTGCCCAGGGACACTTCCACCCATCCACTGACTTCCTCTCACCCCGTCACTCCCCAAACCCTGAGCCCGGCTGCTCCAGCCAGACATTTGCCCTAGGAGAAACCCTGCATTGCCTGAGTCCCTTTACAGCAATCCTCAGGCTTCAAAACACTCTTTCTGGTATTTGTAAGACAAGATGTTTCTATTTTTGGAATGGAAAAGAAAGCTTACTGCCTTTAAGATAAAAAGTCTGACCTGCATCTTTCTTTTGCTCAGTACGTTTCTATACTGGGAGGGACACCGAGGAGCAGGATAACATTGTGAGTCTGTGTAAATACTCAGCTACCAGGAGCTCTCTAAGCCCGTCTGCTTCCTACCTGCGCTCTTTAGCTAAAGAGTAACCATCTGCCTGAAAGAACTGTTGTCCCCCACCACTGTATAAAAAGCCAGCTTGCTTGTGTTTACCTTGTGGTAAATCCTCCCCAGGTCTGTTAGTCCTGGGAGACAACATCCCTGTAAATAGTTTAACCCCTTCTCAAGCCAATTAACAACGTGAATGAGATGACAGGTTTACACAGCCAGTCTTGCAGAGCAGCCTGAAATCTCGCTGACCGGCTCAGTGCATGCAGTGGCTCCAGGAGAAGGTACCAGGAGACCCAAGGAGGCTCCGCTGCCACTCCTGTTGCATCCTTTGACAAATCCCCTGTGCCCTGGCTTCCCAGCCCAGGACTGGGACTAAACATTGTTGCTTCCTCATGAACCTGTTGTTGGGACAAAATGTGATGAGATTATGTTGAAATCTCATGGAAAGGGCTGCAGATTTCTAAAATCTTAGTTTGCATTTCTGACTCTGGCTTATGTAAGTATATAATTGCAATTAATTAGCACAGTCAAACACAAACTTTATCTCTAAATCAGACCCACAAATTCTGCACAGTGATTACAAAATTTGTAATGAACTTCATCTAATACCCCAGCGTTAAGTAATTTACTAAATGTCTGATAACATAAGAGTAGGATTAGGAGGGGTCCCGGCAGAAATTCCAGTGGCTTTGCCTCCTTCACAGCTCCCCATCGCTTCAGATATAAAGATTATGGTTTCTAGGGTAACATGACACACACACACAAAAAAAAAAGGACGTTGTCTAATTTGGTTTCCTGAGACTGTCAGAGCATTGTTGGGCCAGAAGCATAGCCTAACATGATTATGAAAGAGATCTGTAATTTATTTAACCACTTGTTTTAATTGACAACGATGCCTCACACACATTTTTAGTTTTGAGGGTAATTCTCATATTTAAATGTACAATTTCTAAGAAATAGTGACACTTTAAAAATTAACAGACCATTACTAAAGACACATAGGGGACAGATGGTCCTGTTGTGCATGTGCCTATGTATATACCACTGAGGGATTTTGTACATTGCTTCATGCCACACCCACACATAAATGTGAAGATTTAAATAAACATATAGTTTTCCTATGATATTTACGTTTCTGTATGGTTTATGTGCATACACATACACAGACCATAGACCAGATTATTATTTCAGATTGCAGCCTTTCACACTGCAGAGGGGAAGTAAATGATGCAGGTTTTACAGAGGTGTATGAGACAAAAGGGATGATATGCCAGTAAAGCTGGGGACTGGTGATCCTTTAAAACAAGAGACATAACTTTGTCTCATTCGGTATTTATTAAATGGGGAATGGGCAGACAGATGCATTCCCACATGGACACTTGTCTCTTTGTGACAGAGCTCCACTCTATTTTCTTTTTTTGAAACCCTAAGAACACACCATGCCGCCGCTGCACAGCCTGCAGGGCACTGCTACCTCCAGGCACCCCAATCATTCTTCACCTACAGGTGCACGCTCCTGCCCTCTTGTCTCTGCACTTCCAAAGCTTACTGTCACGGAATCGGAAGAAGCGACATGTCTCCACATCTTCGGGACCCATCTTTTTCACTTAACAAGGTCCAGGTGACTCAGAGACAGCATTCCTTCCTCCATGTTCAACAGCATCTATGTCACTAACACTGGGTCACGCAACTTCCACCCAGTTATCCAGGACCTAAACGTGATCTTACTTGGATGTCTTGGCTGGGATGACAGTCATATATTAAACCACACTCAGGAATGTTCCAAGTCACTGGAAGGTGACCATCAGTTCTGCTAAATTTTGTAAGAGGCCCTGACATTTTTTTTGCCCATGAAAACTTACAATCCTCTGGAGTGCTGCCGGGCAGAGTGCAGGAACCAGAGCACTCCAGCCAGGACAAGGCACTGCTCGAAGAGCTCGTGGCTGTTGGATGCCAGCTGGCCTCAGTGCCAGAGACTGTTCCCAGGCATTTAGCATCCACCTTGAATAGACCCAATGCCTTGCAGGTGTCTATTTTACAGATTATCAGTTGTTTCAAATATAAAGGTAATGATCTATTTCAAATTCTCACCATAAATATCAGATCTCCATTATGAGAACTCTTCCATATTCAGAGCCAGCAAAGCCATTTGAATCCATGAGCAGATGGAAGTCCTCCAATAAGTAACATGATGCCATAAAATGACACCAGTGTGTCACTCTACTGCAGTCCGTTCATGCCCAGTGCTGCTCATATCCCAGGCCTTGGTGAAATCCAAATTTAAAAACAAACACAGCCCAGATTACTGTCCAGCAAAGAGCTTGCAATGAGCACTGGAACTGATTTAACCTTATCTTGTTCTGTGGAAAGCCCAATTTCTTCCTGTATCCTTCATATTTCAAGATTCTCTGAGGTAAGTGTCCTACTCCCCCAGCCAAGGCTGATTGCAAATACCTCAGACACATACTAACTTAGCAGTGCCAGGCCTGAAAGTCACTTAATACTGTGGCCCTGATGCTTTTCGGCAAATAAACACCTCAAAGAAACCTGTGACTTTCAGGGGGCAGCTACAGGAATTTTAAGAGGTAGATTAGAAGGTTTCAGAAAACTGAATTCTTGCAGAAAGCAGTACTTCCTGCTACTGCCTTGCCTTTCCCCCTGCTAAACAAGCACTACAGTTTCATTTCCAGGCCCAGGAACCCAGTTACACAAGTCACGCTGCACTGGCTTGCGATGACAATTGAAACATCCAGCATCCTCACCATGCTCTGTGACGTCCTTCTCTTTTAATTCCTTCTTCAGAGCTGTATAGGAAAAGGATGAGATGGTAGGTAGTGAAATAACCCAAGCGAGGAAGAAAGGCCCTGTTCCTTTGCTCCAAAGCCATGGATGCACACTTGAGGAAAATCTGCTTCTATGTAGGCCATTAGGTCAGTGTTTAGCAGACCTGAGCAACTGAACCTCCAAGGTGTGTGCATGAATTATCCTGCTGATTGTTATTTTAGATGTGGACAGTGGTCAGCAACAGCTTAAAGCCAGAGAGGTGCTAAGCCAACACAGAAAATCAGCAGCATTAAAAAAACAAAAACCCCACAGCCACCAAAACCACACCACTCTGTATACACATAAAAATATAAGTAAGCTTAAAAGATCAAAGAGTTTGGCTATATGTGTGCATTATATAGAAAAACTGGAATGTTTTACACACAGCCAGCATTTTTTGCCTGGAGAATAATTAGGAAGGATTTGAGATGCCTAATTCCGCTTCCAAGTCATATCGCACTAGCTAAACTGTACTGCAAGCACCAACAAACTTGCATTTCCTGTTCTTCAATGTTTTGAGGCTCTTGAGTTTTAACTGCTGAACTTTGAGATAGAGATCATAGTAACAGCAGCAGAACAGAACAAAGGGAAGGGAAGTGCAACTGAAGCAGAAGCTTAAACCAAAGCAGTAAACGGCATGTTGTCGATGTGTTTTTATTAAAAGGACATGAAAAGGACATTACAAGGGATTCAAAGCATTTGGGGGTGGGGAGGGAGGGCAGGAAGAGACAACACTTAAAATAAATGCTCCATGGAGACAAAATCTCTAATAATTTATTGACCTTCAGTTTCACATTGTGGAAAAAAAAAAAAGAAAAATGCAAGTTTTACAAAACCTTAAGATGTAGTAGCAAACAAAAAGACACAACATAGACAATTTTAATTCTTCACTTACACAGGTTTTTTTTTAGTACATGAACCACATCTTCAATAGCCAGGAAAGGGAACATTATTCTGCTCTAATCAGTCTTACTCAGACAGGTGTCAGACCTAGAGAAAAGGGGCTGCACAACTATACCCAAAGAGGAAGGCTGTCCTTTGTTATATGTTTCTACAGCAACCAGCCTGCAAAATAAGAGGAACCTTCCTGTCTTATGCCAGGGTTTTCGTGTGCACTCCGCTGTGAACTGCATTTGCTTCAAAGTGTAGGGGTGTTCCGAAGGACTGGAATGGTCAAGTAACTAGCCAGGATTCCCACATCAATTCAAAGAGCAGGAGCCTAGCGTATTCCCTGCAGAGCCAGAGGCCCACCCTGACTTCAGCTTCCTTCAGCCTACACACAGGAATTAATCGAGGAGTTGAAAGCAGACCACAACTTTGGAAACAGCTGCAGAAAATTCATCCCACTTTCTGAAGCTGCACAGCGCTACAAAACAGATCCCATAAGCTAAGCAGTTAGACGCAGCGCAGCTTCACGTCTGGGCTCTAAGCTGCTTGGTGGAAAAAACAGGTCTCAAACCCTATGCCCTTATTCAAACAAGGGCGCCCCTGGGGACCTGGTTCTCCCCTTCCCTGTACCTTGTGCAGTCACTAGCGCCTGAGGAGAGGACATGCAAAGCACAGAAGTCTGATTTTATGTCTCCCTCTGTGCTCCCGGGAGCAACCCACACGATGAAAGGCAACAGCAATTTAAGGCTGTTTACTTCAACAGGGCAACTGGCACAAGGGCAGGGATACAGAAAGGAGACCTACCCTATCCAAGATGATTTCCTATCGCTTAAAAGCCACCTAAGAGAAAAGAACCAATGCGGAGCAGGGGAAACTTTTTTAATCTACCGTTTCAAGAAATCGGTTTAACCAGAGAAACTATAACTGTTCACATCTATCTGGACCTCACCCTTAAAAAAAGCTGCTAATGCCTTTGCTAATTAATCAATGTTCTCTCAGTATTCACAGAACTCCAAATACTCTATTTCTGAAATGTAAGCATCTACTCCAAACAGCAAATCAAATGTAAGGCAGCACAGAGAAACTTCCAGTGACCAGTGTAAACACTTTCAGATGACAAAGCTTTCACAAATACAGCTACATCACTGTCACACAGAGAAAGGCAAGCATCACCAATGTGACTATTTTTGTTTTGCATGCATGCATGCAGCTGTTTACTTACCACACCAACCATGTTACTGAATGTGCCAGTTAAGTTGGGCTTCAGAAACATTTAGAAAAAAAACACAATACAATACATGCTTCATGACAGGATCTGGCAAAGAAAGCCTCTGTGAAACATAAGCTTCTGCAATCCAGAAGAAAGAAAGTAGCTTCATCTCTGTCTCAAGACCAGACTGATAAGAAACAACTTTTTGTAAAAAATAATCAAAAGTTCAGTTTCTCAGGATTGTATCTGACGCTTCTGAGCGACCAAGCGCTTAAAGACACACCCGGCTAAGGAAAATAAAAGGCAGCAGAGTTTGAGGGCTATTTATAAGATAAAGAGGTTTGAAATTCATTTTTATATCCCCATAAACATTTTGCTAGAGCTCTTGGCTCTTTGACACCTGGGCACTCAGATGATCATCTGAAATCCAGGTGGATGAGGCAATCCACTCAGTGCAAAAATTGCTGCTCTTCTTTTTTCTTTTCATCTTTTTTTTCTTTTTGTTGTTGTCGTTTTTAAGACTTCCATCACTAACCTATCTTGAGGTTTCTTGTTTTTATTCTTGAATCACCATATTCCACTCATTCAGGTCAATGCGGCAATATTGTAGTTACCCCTACTCCAACCCAATAAATAAATAAATAACTTTGGACAATGACTTCATCTGGGCTTGGTATCCAGAAGCTCTTCCACAGTATTTGTGTTGCAATCAGGAAGCTGCACAAAGAGAGAGCTGCAAGAGATTTTGGTTATTTCCAGATTAGAAACTGAAAGGCATGACCAACAAATGAAATGTAGCAAGGACACCATCTACAAGACACACCACATGCAACCTGGGTAGCTGGCGGCCTGAGAAAGTGACCTCCATGGCTTCTTCCTTTAGTACGTGTGTAATTTAAGATCCTGCCTTATAATCCCTCCATTTCCGACTGGGAAACCACCCCTCCCTCCCACCTCCAACTGTTACCAAACAGTTTTCTTTCTTTGTGCAGTAGAGCAAGTCAGCGATCACAAAATGTGCAAAACCTATAACAATTCACACAAGCCCTTGCAACATGAAGACAATTGCAGGCATTGTTTCAGCATGCAAGCACTGAACAATAAATAACTATATCTACAACAAGTAACGTAACAGGAATGGGACAGTTTGAATTACTTATAAATACAGGGAGGAAAGGGAAAAAGGGGCATTTGGAGGATGTCATTTTTGGTCCCCACTGTTGCAAAAAGTGTTTCACCACTGGGCCATTCGTTATCAAGCAGAAGGTCACTCACTGCACACAGGACAATGCAACGCGGGATATAAGTCATGCTGCAGGCGCTGCCCGCAGGCAAGCACACTCCAAGTTAGCAGAGTTCAGCAGCAACACCACTGTATCTTCATTCACAGCAGCATCCCACTGTTTCAGGTCTGGGCTGCTTCCTCTGCAGCTGGTGCTGGCACTTCAAACCCCTCCAAAGAGAGGTGACAACCATTTCAAATTTCACATACAAACAGTGGAGTCCATGGAAAACTAGCGTTGTGTGCTGCACAGCTCAGAAGTTCTTTCTCTTCTTTTCTTCCTCTGAAGGACTGATTAACATTGGCATTAATCCACAATTACTAGCACAAGGACAAGAACATAGGTTCATCCATTCATATTTAAACCACGTGCTGAAGCACTGAAGATAGGTTTTTTCCTCCCATTCCTTCATGTCTAGGTCAGATATTTTACAAGGTGCAGATGACTTTCTTCAAATTCAAGAGATGCTGAACGATTTTTCTTCATTAAAACCGTTTCTCCAGATCTGAGGTTCCAATTCTCTTCTCCAAATAAAGGAGTAAACTAAAAGCATGGAAAGAGGACAGGGGGTGGGGGGAGGGGAATAGAGAGGGAGGAAAAAAAACAAACAAACAAACAAAAAACCAACTTAAATACTTAAAAGGTTTTGCTGAGACAATGTACCATAAGGTTTTTGTTAGATGTCAAAGAAAACCTAAAAGCTAGGCTTAGGATACAATTCAGTTGATGGGCTTCCCCACCACCACCTCAGTGTTCCTCAGTGTTCCTATTTATCAGCCAACTACTGATAAATAAGCCAGTCAAGAACATAATTATTTAGGGTCAAATTCTGCCTTTACTGTTCTACTAGCCTTATTCTGCAAACCATGCTACTGACACCAGAAAGGTGGTTTAATTTTTTTGCTTTAAATTCAGTCATTTGAAACCTAAATCATACTGGCCCAATACAGTTTAATGCATACTGCATAGTATTCATTCAACATTCCTATATTTCCTTAAAATGGTAAGGGTTTGTGGATTTGTTTTAAGTGAACATAACCTTTGCAACTTCTCTTCCTCAAAAGCCCACATGAACACTTAGTGCAAAGTGGTTTTGCCATCCCTGGGCCAAGGGAAACCTGGCTGGAGACGGGGAGGTGAAAGTGTCTCACCCCAATGCCTCCGTTCACCATGAAGAATTCTGAATTGAGTTTATTCACAATATAGAAAGGGACATATAATCCCCTTACTTTAAACATATTTGCTATTCATTAGAGCAGAAGTCTGCCTCATTTGAAACAGAAATGCACCATGCATCAATAATTCCACCCTAGAGACTTCTATAAAAATTGATTATTCAATGAAATAGTCAGCCTTTGGATGCTGAGATTGTGCTTTTTCACTGTGAAGCTGTATTAAGATGCCAGCTTCCAAACCATCATCAGCTCATCACAGTCACTTCTGTCAGCACTGCTAGAATTTTAGGAAGCAAATCCTACATCATTACAAAGCAAAGGAGCTCCAGCGAACTTACTGTTCACAGCACAGCTTGAGGGAGATGTGGTAAAACCAACAGGGAACACTCACAAGAAACACTGCAGCCTACATGCAGCCAAAGCATCAAGCCTCTTTGCAACAGCCTATCTTGATTATGTCTAAAAAAAGGTCTCTGCATTTAGTGTTGATTAGTCTTTTCTAGACATTCTTCAGGGTAGCGTGTCGTTCTTACCACTGAAACACACATATCAACAGTGAAGCCAAAACTGTGGTCCCTGTCATGGGATGACCTTTAAAAAATTATAAACAATTCCAAATCGGAGCCGGGAAGGGGGGAAGTCCCCAACCTACTCAAAAGCCCCAAGTTTGAGGAACAGGACAAAACAGACTGAAGTCTTCCTAAAAGCTGTCAGACTGGGGCCACACAGCGCCATGAAAACAGAGGGTAATCAGAAGTAATTTCCTTTCTGTCCCTCCCACCCACTGACAAAGCAGCAGGAGTCAGTAGAAAAAAAGAGCCCTTCTTGCTGGATGAGCACACAGCATTGGAGAGATTTCAGTCTATGGTTGTGTTCATCTTGTGTGTTAGTTAAGCCAGTTACTTTGTGTGTTAGTGAAGCTAAATTAATGGCTTTTAACAAGATACTGCAGAGCAAAGGAAAGCTTTTTGCACCGTTATATTCTAAGGACTCTTTTTCATAATAAAACACTCCCTCTCATGTACTGTAAACTTCAGAACAATTAAACCAGTCTCAGAAGAATAAGTCAATATTTTTCTTGGCACAGACCTGAGTCCAGGCATTCAATACTGCTGCTCTGATAACACCGAGAACTGCTGAAAGTCAGTAACAGAAATTAACTGAAGATGTCAAGGCATTGTTCCCAGTGCGTGAGGAAGCCACCGCACAGAAACTGGGGCTTCCACTTGCTGGCTGCCAGGGGTGCAATTACTTCCAGTACCCAGGATCTGCTACATCTCAAGGGTTCGCCCTGCTTTCCCAAGAGTAAGTCTGGGAAAAACAAAGGCAAAAAGAGCAGAGAGGGCAGTGTCTTCAAGACAACCACCCCACCCCACCCCCCCCAGCCCCAGACAAAAGCAGCTGATGGCACAACACAACCCAATTTCACACTAGATTCCCACACTGACCTGCTGCTTTGCGTGGGCCCAACCATGTATTCTTTACTCAATCAAAGCTCCCAGTCGGCCAGAAGACAACTACAAGATGAATCTTCAGCGTACCACGCAGAAAGGAATTTTGCAACTACCCTGCATTTCTAGGTATATAATTCTATCTACACTGCTTCAAAGACATTTGGGTTTCATCTTTACTGCAAGAGTCTGACAAATGTCTCTGGCTGCAAAAAAACACCAGAAAAACCCAACATGATCTGTCCCAAGCAGACAAACTGTGGGAAGCTTTTATACACAAGCTGTTCTTCCTATTTTCAGGAGAACCTCCATCAGTCTGGACTTCTAGGTAACTTAGATGCAAATGCAGAGCTTGTTTAATTACTGCTCCTTCTAACTTGCCTGACTTCATGGTTACACTGTACATTGTTCAAATCCCAAAAGAAATTAACCCTCACAGGGCACAGATTACTTAGGATTAAGCATGCCACTATGTTTGCTTGACTGGCTGGTGGTTATCAGTGAAGTCTCTAGGGGAGAGTGGGGGGGAAAAAAGCTGCACAACACTAAGGGGAGTCTGCCAGATTTGTTGCAAAATACACAGATTAATAGTTCTGGAAAATGTCAGTGACATTTTAAGTGATGTAATACTAGGAAAGAGAAAAATGAGGAAAAATTAGTAATAGCTGAAGTAACAGTTAGTAGTTAGCATGAAAAAACAGATTTCAAAAATATCGGCCACGTGTAGGCCAGAATTTTTAGTAGCTTTTTGTTGGGTTTTTTTTGGTGGGGTTTTTTTATATGAACATTTTCTCCCCTCTTCCTAAAAAATCAGAAATTCACAACAACCAAACAAGCAAGGCCAACTTCAGACTTGTTTGTGAGAAGATACAACGCTGAAGTTGCATCTGGTAAAAGCTTGGCCCATTATGTATAATTAAATTGTTTTGGAACAGCGCGTGTTATAGACAGGTAATTATTTCAGCCAGCAATATTAATTATATGTCTTCCTGACACTATGTCTAGTCCAACTTATATGACCATAACTATTTTGAAAAAATCTCTATTTTAAAGTATATCAGTGAAGCCAATGCAAGCTTGGTTCACGCAGGTGCAACCATGCTGTCTAGGGGAGATGGAAAATTAGGTCTGAAGTGCCTGTAAAACACCTTTCGTAAGACAGCAAGTTTCCCCAAAGGCTGTCTGCATGGAGAAAGCATGCTGTCTGCCTGGAAATTCAAGTGAATCCACTATCAGACTTCAGATCAGAATTTGCAATATCTTTTTGGGCACTGTTACTGGATATACCTGGAGCCTCTGTCGCCAGGAAAAAGGCGCTGAGCCCTTGTTCAGCACGCGTTTAGTAATTCAGCACAGAGCAGGATTCAATTTCCAGAAGATTAGCTGCATTTCCCCACAAGTTGCAAAGGCCTGAGTAAAAACAATGTTTTCATCTAAATCATGCAGGAAAAGGCTCCATAAAGAGAACCGGGTGCAAGATATGTGGCAAACTACCTCCAGCATCTGGCTTTGTCACTGGTGTCTCAGATGCTCGAGCTGCAAAACGGGATTGAATCTACTCACCCTCCTCAGAGCTGCTGCTGAAAAGCTTTATGAAAAGCATTACTACAGTGGAATTCAAAGGTGCCATTTCTTACCTGATAATCTGTAATTGCAACATACACACAATTATGAGGGGAGGTGCTTCCATGTGCTGACAAATGCTGTGGGAATTAACGAATAGGGCACAGTTGTTACGCTGTTCCATACATCTAACGTGGGATCATAGCAGTCCAAGGTTTTGCACCTCTGAATGCCGAAGTAGCCTCCAACCACGTACAACTTGTTTCCAGATGCCACTGCGTGGCAGCTCATTCGCTTAGCTGTCACATCTCCCACCTTAGTCCACTGGTATGTCTCACTGTTGAATTTATAAGCAGAGCACGCAGAGAATTCAGTATCTCCACCCATAATAAAAATCTGGTTACCCAGAACAGCTGCAGCTGTGTAGCGCCAGGGCTGGGGGCAGGTGGCTGGTACTGTCCATCTGTTTTCACACTGATCATAGCACTGAACTTTGGGCAGCTTGTCATGGCTAACACTGGTACCTCCAAAAGCGAATAGCTTCAGCTTTGCGCTGACTACAGCTGCATTGCTTACTCCCTCTCGCAGTGGGGCCACCATGGTCCATTTGTTGGTCACGGGGTCATACTGTTCTACTTGCTTTAAGGATACTGAAGGGGAAGCTGGAAGGCAACCAGTTGCTGCAGTGTGTCCTCCTACTACGTACAAACAGTGCTTAAGTTCAGCAGAGCCATGCCCAAACCTAGCGACCAGCATGGGAGCAGCCTTCGACCACTCCTCATGAAGGGTGTCATACACCCACACATCTTTGGAGACTCCATTTTCAGACCCTCGTCCCCCCGTGATATACACTTTGCAGCCTATGGCACAAGCGCTGAACTCCTTCCGTGGACTTGGTATGTCGGCCTTCGGAATGATCTCCTTTGCCTTTTGGTCCACCAAGTACAGCTTGTCACACATAAAAGTCTGACCACCCAAAAGAAAAAGCGAGTGGCCAGTTTTACGGGGTCTGGCACACAAACTAGTGACCACTCCATCATTCTGCAAGATCTTTAACTTGCATCTTATGGACTCTTCTACAATCTCTTTGCTTTTCCTCTGCTTGGTGATAAGTTCTTCCATTGCCACATTCTCCATAAGGTATATGGCTGGCAAGAGGGCCAGTCTCACCGTCTGCAATAGCTCGGGCAGGTAACAGTGACGCTTACTCAGGTCATAGTTGACCCAGTTGATAGCAGACTCATACACCAGCCTTTCGTCTTCGGTTTCTAATTCTTCACTGGAAAGGAGCTGCACTACCATGTCTTTCGGCAGCTGGAGGAAATCTTCGCTTTTACTGATGCTCTGGAAGTTGCTAAGGCACATCCTCCAAGAGAGTTCGTACAGCTTGGTGCACTGGTGAGCGTCCGACAGCAGCAGCATGCCGAGACAGTTGGTGGGATGAAGGTTTTTCTCCAGAAATTCTGCACAAGCATCCCGAATGTCCTGGAACTCCAGCATGTCACCGGCCTCTAGCAGTGACTCTGCGTTCTCCTCGTTGATGATAACCCTGGAGGAATACGCATAGTCCAGAAGAAGCTCCAAGACTTCCGGGTGAATCGAATTATGAAAGTTGACTTCACTGTCCTGGCTCTCCTTCAATCCTCCACTGAACATTGCTTCGAAATAGCGGCTACAAGCAGCCAGAACAGCTCTGTGGCAGGGGAATGACCTGTTCCCAGCATGGAGAAGTACATCTGTAAAGAGACGCTGCTGACGCAGAAGGTTCAGGTGGGTAAGGACACTATCAGCATAGGATGACTTGTGGAACAAGTATATGTTTATGGAGCCAGTACTGGCCCTAGATTTGCGATTTTCATGCATGCTGACTGACATTTTCTTTCACACCTACAAACAAAGAAAAAAAAAAATCGGTAAGATTAATGAGACAATTATATACCAATATATTACTGGTTTTACATATCAAAAGTTGTAGCTATTATTCACTGTAACATGGGACAAAAAGCCTTAATTTATAGATAGCGTTGCATCTACCTTTGGCATGTGTTTATTTTTTTTTGTAAGAAGAGTTTCATAAATGACATACTCTAAATTTGTTGCCCAAGAGCAGGTTTATCTTGGGAAACCTGATCTCCAACTTTCATAGCAATACAGTAAGCAAGTAAGTCGGAGGAGAGAGAAAAGGAACCAGGACAGATTTTCTCACCCTTCCCCAACCTAGACCAGCTGATTCATTACATATGTACACATGCACATGCTTGAAACATTCTCCTGTACTGAATCATAGCAGGAAGAGCTACCAGACAGAATACCTAAGGAATGTCAAAAGCTGTACAGGGAACAAAAACCTACTAATCCCATTAGGAAGCTTCCTTTTGGTATAATGATTCCATGTGCAACAGCAGAGCATGAAAAAAAGGGAGCTTTAACATAAAAACCTAGCAACGATCATAAATTTACACTTGCGAAACCTTTAAAAAAATATGATGAGTGAATTTTATAGATTACATCTTGAACTCTGCCAGCGACTGTCTGCTTTAGTGATACAGCATATACACAGGCAGAGTCAGCAGAAAAGTATGTTTTAACTATCAGCTGAAGTCACCAAGGCATCGCCCCTGAAGCGACCTTGAGAGCCAGCTACTCAGAGCACAAGCCATTGGTTCATTCTGAGGTTTGGAGGAGACTTAAATCACAAGACATATGCTATCCTACCCTATTCCTAACAAACACAACGCTGTTTGCTCCCTGTTTGGAGGCCAATGTTACTGTTATCTGCCATGATATGCAGGTCTGTGTATGATTACAGCAGCAAGTTTCCAGATTTAATTGAGCCAAGCCAAAACAGTATGGAGTCTAGGAAAAAGGAGGAATATGAGCAGCTATATAAAGTTAATGCCCAAAAAAGCCACAGTGCAAGTAGTAGGAGATGAAGCATACAGTGCTCACTGTAAGCTGTGGCTGTGACTGCTACTGTATTATCCTCACTTCTCTCTCCCTAAAGTGCACAGGAAGCTTTGAGAAAGACAACAACCACAGCTCCCTAATTACTCTGATATTCACATTCCCAGAGTCCCTTTTACTGCACCTTCAAGTAAGGAACAGGACAAAAGCCCACCTGGCTTTTGTGCCCAGTGTTCCAAGTCAGGGCCTCATGATGGGACTGCTTGTGTAGGTTTTTAATGTGGATAGACTTCCCTGTCTCACAGGCTCGAACATTTTCATATTACTAAGCATGTTTAAGCAGTACGGCTCTATTCCCACATTTCATGCTTCAAGATGACACAAGAACTTTATAAGCCTCAAAAAAAAAAAACCAAAGGCATTTTTTTATATATGGGGTTTTTCTAGATTCATATGATCAGAACCTTCAACAAAATCAAAACCATATATGATTCATTTGGGCAGCGCACTCCATTTCAGAACAATCAATTTGTGTACATGGAATATACAACACCTGCAGATTAGCTAGTAACATCCTTCTTGCTAGCTGTGCTAACGCACAGAGTAATTGATTCGTCACATCAAACAGCAAGTTTGTGATACACCGTTTCCCTTCAGTCACAGCAAAAACCCCCTCAAGCCAACACCAATTAAGGAACAAAGAGCCACCTTTCTGCAAAAGTACCATAGCCCATTTCCTTTAATCTGGAACATGACTTCCTCATGAAACTTAGCCGGGACTGAAAAGGTCAAGCAAACATACAGTATACAACATTCATCCAAGATCCTCCAGAACAGAGGGGAATTCCGATCAGAGTCACACTGCAGAGTATCTGTCTCACTCTACCACGCAAAAGTTTGGAAAGTTATTTTACCGATGCTCCCTAGGCCAATCTACTAAATACACTAAGCACATAACTTCAGGAGGCTGGTACATCTTCACAACCCAAACCCTTTTACAAGGGAAATTAAGTTACCTTTAATGCAATTGTATTGTCTGGCAAATAAAGACTCAGATGGCATTCAAGGATCCCGAGCGCTAATCTCAGACTAAAATTACCCACTTAATCTATAGGCAAAAAGATTATACTGGCCATATACAGGCTGAAACCTGCTGGAACTGAAGGATTACAGAAAGGGTCGTGGCTTGAAATACTAGTGCAGGTACAGTTTGGAGACGCAGATGGGAAGGCGAATCCTTTGCTGGCAGAGCAGCCTTGGCAAACTTTAAAAAACTTTTCCAGGCACTTTACTATTTTAAATGTTCTTATTTAAAGAGCAAAGCATTCGCTGGATCTCTACAGACCAGCTTTTCTCACACTGAGGACCGACTCCAGCAAGGTTTTCCTGTCAGGGAGGAGGACAGGAGCTAAACACTGATAAGAGGCAACAGAGCCACCAGGATATGAATGTGCTCACTGCCCCCCCTACTCTCCGTCCCAGTTAAGTGAATGAGTAGACATCACAGTCTAGACATGTCAGGATGTCTATGGAAACACAGCTCCTCTCCTTTCTCCACACATGTAGGGGGAATTCAGAGTATACGGAAAACTTTCTTCTATCACACACACACAAGTTCAGAAATAGGGCAGGTAAAGTTCATGTCTGAGGCGGCAGACGAGGACATTCCGATCTTTCAGTGGACTCTACTCCTGCAAATGCCACTTGCTCAGCATCATTCAGAATGAGCCCCTAACCACAACAAAATAGAGGCCGACATACAAAATCCACCCTGCAGCTATGCATACGTTGGAAGCTAGTGAGGTACAGACCATCTGCAGAAGGCAGGAACAGATCACCGCGTGTTACCCAAGCCCACCCACAGCCATAGTAACTAACACTGCTGTAAAAAAAATAAAAATTGTAAGAGCCACTCTCAAACAAGGCACTCAGCGTTTCACCCCACGAAAATAGAAGACCTGGGTCTTTCAGCGAGCAGTGCCACTTCTTACAAAGCACTTGCAGGTTTCACATATGCTGGTCTTTAACTGTTCCAGTAACATTGTTGTGATAAAGGCAATGTCATCCATTGAGAAGAATTCAAAGTATGTCAATTCACATTTAAGATAAGCTAACATACTTCCCCAAACAGAACAAAGATACATATCTACACGTATCTTTTTCCTCCACGGTGGTTGCTGAGATGAGTTCACACATGGACTGGTCGAACAAACACCCTTGCAAGCAATTATCATAATCTACTAACAGGCAGTGTTTCTGTAAACATGTCCTTCTGCAGCCTCTGACAATTAGCTCAGTCCAGAATCTTACAGGAACATGAAAACATGTAAGTGACATCTCTGATTTCTCTATTTGGTGTTGGAAATTATGCAAGCCTCAAATACTTCGGCAGAGGTAATTTACAGTCAGTGAGCAAATGTTCATCTTGAATAATATGAGTCAACTCCCTTCAGGCATTTTTTCCTTAGAAATAATAATATTTGTATGCAAAAGACAAGAAGTGGTCAGTAAATTACAGATATAGATTTTATCTAGGAAGAGAGGTTGAACCAAGACTTTGATTTATAATTACACTTCAACAGGCTACTTGTCACAGCAGCCCAGTAGTAAACACCACTTTAAGACTAAACAACAGACTCCCTGTCCTACTTCTTAAGAGCTCTGCAGTTCTCAGCCTAAATCAAATGAAAAATTAAGCATTTTTAAATTAGTGACACATCCCTGATGTAGACTCATTTTAACAAGAGTCTATGTAATTACATGGTGGTGGTTGTCTTTTTGTTTAGAAACAGTGAAACAGCTGAAGGAGAGGAAATGTGCTAAACGTCCCATCCATTTAACTAACACGGCTTTCAACTGCTAAATCTGCAGCGATACGATCGGTTTTGCAGAGTCAAACCCTGACCCTACCTAAAGTCCGCTAGCACAAACCCGGTGGCTGCCGAGGACCTGCAGCGAGATGGAAAGCAGAACACGCTGCTCCTGCTAGGAATGCCTTACTGCTCACCACATGCAGACAAAGAAACCCAACTCTAAATCCCCCCCAGTACGCTCCATCATAACGCCTGAACCACTCCGTCTCTGGAAAAAACTTGCTCAGCTTCTTCCCGAGCTGACAGAGATGCAGGACGAGAAGTTAAAACGCATTTGGTGTGCTTTATCGAGCAATAACCACGTGCAAAAGTTTCTGTACCAGCGCAGAGAGAGCAGGGTCGCGGCCAGCTCCGGGAGCACCGAGGCGCTCGCTCGCCCCCCCGCCCTGCCTCACGCCCGCTGAGGGATGCTCCGGCCCTGCCGGGGTCCCGCGAAGGAAGCTGAGCCCACCAGGGAGGCGAGCAGCCTCCCAAACACGAGCCGGCACTTTCCGAGGACAGCCGCGTACCGGAGACACCGAACAGCCACCGCGGATGTCTCCCCACCGGCCGCCCGCAGAAGGGTGCCACGGTCCCCGGCGCTCCTCCGGGCACCGGCAGAGCAGCCCTGCTCCAGCCGGAGCGGCACCGCAGCGTTCCGCGGATGCGGGTTTGGCTGCGGTGCGGGCAGCGCAGACCCACGCAGCGCCTGCCCCGAGCATGCGGCATCTCCGCCTCCCAGCTCGACCTCCGCCGCCCTGCTTACGGCAACCGGGGCCGCCCCCCACCCTGTGCTGCCCATCCACCTCCCCACCGCGGCCGGCACTGCAACAGGTCGGCGGGCGCCGACTTACAGCAGCGTCTCCCGGGCGAGCGCGGACGTCCGTGTGCCTCCGCGTGTGGCGCAGCGCCGCGCATGGGAGGGAAGCGCGGCTGCCGGTGCGGAGCGGCGGTCCCGCGGAGAGGCTGGCGGGCGGGCTGAGGTGGTGCCGCTGGTTGGAGGCGGGCCGCGGAGGGAGGGCGGGAGGTAGGAAAGAGGGATGGAAGGAAAGGAAGAAGGAGGCGGCGGCTGCTGCTGCTAGCACTGGCGGCCGCAGCTCTGCCCCGGCAGCGGCGCGCAGAAGGGGTATATGGGCTGGGGGGGCGGGGGGAGCGTCTATGCAAAGCGAGTGAGTGACAGACGGGGGAGGGAGGGGAGGATGCGGGCAGCGCTCTCACACGTGCTGCCGTCCTGCCCGGCGGCAGGGAAGGTGCAAAGGTGCCCCCGCGCCGCCCCGCCGGGGGCTGCAGGACGGCGGCTGCGAGCCGCGCAGCGGGCGTGCCACTCCGCGCCGGAGCTAGCGCGCTGCCGGGGTGGGCATCGCTCCGCGGGCGGGGCGGGCGTGCCCCTGGGGGACGGGGCACCGCGGAGGTCCGGGCATCGCGGGGGTCCGGGCACTGCTCCTCCCCGCGGTCGCGGAGCTGCGGCCACCACGCTGTCGTTGCGCTCTCGTCAGGCCTTCACAGTGCTGCACGCTGGAGCGCTACAGCAACGCAGAGCTAAGCCTGGCTTTAATTACTTACCAATTAACCAAGTATGAAAAAAACGCACTTGTGCAAAAGGCCCGTTTCAAAAATAAACAACTTCTAGACATAACAGCAGTGTTTACACAATGGTGTTGTGCCACGCTCTGCGAGACAAATACAGGGTACCGTACTCAACGTTGCACATATTGCTAACTTACTTGCTAAGGCCATTTAAAGCAATGGTATCAGTCTAAAGAGGCTTCAAGGAAGTTAAAAAATAATTATTTTGCTCCCACCAGCAGGAAACTCCTAGCTGCATATTACAGTTTGGAGAATTTGTTCATTCCTCATAATGAAATGTCACCCAGATTTCTCCTGTTGTTAAGAAAAAAAAAAAAAAAAATCCCTGCAAGCAATTCACTTGCAGACTGCAGATAAGCAGACGCTTAGTGTAAAGCAGGACACATGAAATTTCAGAGAGCCTGAGGGGCGTATGGAAGCCTGGAGAGCGTGGCGAAACAGGGAGCAGAGGAAAGAGTAATTTGTTTCATAGATTATTTCTTTTTACAATATTGTTCGATTACGACATGAAGCATTGCAGATTGCAAGGTCTAAAAATGCTGCACATCTGTATGTAATAAAGTATGTTTCAAAGCTGTTTAGGTGTGAGAAGCTGTTGGAAGTTGTAAATGACCGTATGCAAGGGGTACTCACGGACACCAGTGCTCACTTGGGTCATGTGTCTCTAGAGGATTTTGGATTAGACTGTGAATAGTCAACCTTTGTTGCACATTGGATTGTCCATGTTATGAGTCTGGGGTTTTCCTTTCATCATAATATTTCCCAAAAAATTCTTTGATCCGGTTTTCTCCCATTTTCCCCCAACAAAACATGCAGAGATACCAACCCAATCCTGTCCCCTTAGATTTAATTCCATTATGGTCAATATTCCATAGTCTGGTGTCACAAAGTCAGATTATGTCATCCTATGCGACTAAAAACACAGGGATGCATTACTTCATACGGCATCAGGACAAAATTTCACACAGGCAGAATTATCACCATGAAAAACAGAAATGGCAGAATAGTGTTACCTTATCTATCACTTGGCAGCATCTGAACTGTAAAACTGATTTTGAGGATTGCTATGAGAGATGGTCATTGACAAATGAGTTCTGCAGAGAGGACAACGTATAGGGCTGCCCACAGCACGTGGATTTGGGCAATACTCTGCAAGAATAGAATGAGGCAATAATCCTGTAAGAGGATGACCAGATGAAGTACCGATCTTCCTTGTCCTCCATAAAATGAGGAACCTGTTGAAGTGAATCAGGGCAGAATGATTGGATGAAGCTATACATCATCTGTTGGGAAAACAACTGCACAGCCAGACAGCTCCTTCTGTGTGCGTGTAACTCAGCACATAGGGACTGTGTAAAGCAGCACTACTGGTGGGAGCAGAGAGGAGATGAAAAAGAAACTCCATAGTCCTCTGCCTGTAATTCCACACCTGAAACACATACAAACCACAAGAGCGGTTCTGTTGAACGTGCTCACAGGAGCTCCTATTTATGCTCAGGTGACAGCATCCAAAGCGACTCTGCTCCTTTCTTCACGGGAGTTAAAACTGGGTAGCTCTGGCTGAATACACTTGTAACACAATTAGAATAAGAATGTTTGTGTGGCTAGCATGGAAAAAAACACTCAATAAATTAACCTTGTCCAAAGCAAATCTTTGGCCTGGTTTATGTTGGTCTAAGAACTAAGTCGGGTCACATTTAAACATAGTTCCGGTTAAGCCAGTTTTGTAGATGGGCCAATCTGTATTTTGACACTGCTGAAAACAAAGCTGGCCTAGCCTATCCCAGGACATAGTTTAACATGCCCACTGAACTAGTTTAAACATGTTTCTCCTAGTATTTGTATGCCAGGATAGATAGGATCTTTGAAGTGTTGCTAAATATAATGATTTTATCAGAAATCATAAGGTAATTAGCTCTTTTCTCAAAGCCCCAGCTTATAGAATCATGTGAAATTGATGATCTCTTAGGGCTGGTTTTGTTGTTTGGGGTTGTTATTTTATAAGAAGTCTGAAAGAATGATTATGTGGAATAGAAGTGTGGCCTTCCAAAAACAGAAAGCATATAAAACCCCAAATATTTTCAGTTTTCATCTCTGGAATTGTAAGTGTCACATTTGACTGAAAAAAAATGGAGTAGCAAAAACTTTGTTCAACGCAAATCCAGCTTGCAGAGAAGCATTTCTGTTTTAACTAAATGAGTCTCACCTCACACTTTATTTAAATTGCTTTGACTTCTGTGTTGAGACAAGTTCTTAGATCCTTGAATGTAGAGCAAACTTCATAATATGGCTTTATTGACACTTAAACATTTTGCAGACATATCTATGTAGCTAAAACATCTTCCAGGCTACCCTAGCAACACCAGCAAGAGTGCTAATGCTGGCAGAGCTGTGCCAGCAAAATAATCAATTTACCCATGCAGGTTATTTCATTCAGAAGATGGAAATACATTTTTTTGTTTTGTTTTGTTCGTATCAGCTGCATCTACACTAGCAGGGTTTGCCAGTACAGCTATCTTGGCAACCCTTTTAAATGCAAAAAAGCAGTATGTGCCCGCAGCACAGGCTGAGATCTCATTTTTAATGCTATTAAACAGCTGTGTCTTGGGTTTTTGCCTTGTTAGACTCTTTTTAACCACATTATTTTGTTCAACTGCTAAATAAACAGCATGGGGTTAAATGTATTAGTGTAATTTATCTTCGTTCCTTCCTAATTTACACTTTGAATGAATTAATTAGAATGATCTAATTAACACTGTACAATAGCAGTACCAGTGCCAGAACTTTCCCAGGGGGATGGGGCCAGGAACACCCCTCAGTGACCCACACCTGCTTTTCTTATCATTTGCCTTTGATGGGCTTCTCCAGCCTGGCAAACAGAAGCTTGGGTTGATAGAGCCCAATGTGGTACAATGCTTGTTTAGTGTCGGAGATGTATTTAAAGTGTTTGGTGTGAGGTCAACGATCAACAGTTCTTAGCAACAATTACGCCAGCTTGCCCACTAGTTCTGGGGAGAGAAATCCCTCTTTGTCCTGTTCTCCTTTTCTCACCTCTATGTATGTTTATTTTTCAGAAGGATTACATTCAGTCAGGCTGGCCCTTGATGTCATTCCTACATGGCATGGCAGCTGAGTCTGATAAGAAAAAAAACCAGCAGTGCTAAGGGGCAAATGTTGGTGTATGTGACATGTAACTGCTCCTCTCCAAAAGGTTTATATTGCATCAGAATGACAAAGGGGGGTAAGTTGTGAGTCCCTTGTTACTTGTAAAGTATATGAATACTAGCCCATTCGAAGTCCCTAAGTTATGCCATCATCATATGTGTAAAATAGGATAAGTCAGGCCTTGGTCTCTACGTAAGGCTGGCCATGTTTTGTACAAAAGAATTTCAGAAGGGTCAATGTGGCTGTAAAATAACGTTATAGATGTGGATAATGTCTGGAGGGAGAAGGATTTTCCCCTGAGGTTTCTTAATCCTAAGGGAAACTCTTGGAAAAGCCTGACTGTTGTGACTAGTCCAGAATTCACAATTCTGCATTATTCCAGCAGTATGTGCTTATACAGTAGTATCGATAAAAAAATTACATCTTAGACTATAAGGAGAAGACATCCACTTCTCTTTTATACATAATCCCTCTGTCCATCTTATAATTTTCCAGTTTGTCTTGCTCTCTAATTACTCGCCCAGAAGTCTCTGCTACCTGACTTTACGTTTTGCCTATTCCATATTGCCTGTTCTCCCTCTTAGGAAAAGTGTCATTCCTGGCCAGTGAAGACAACAGTGATGACATCCCACTTTTGACCAGGCTTGGTTAGCAAGGGGTTCCAGTCATTACTGCTATGCAAGTCACTTCCCACAGATATATGGACCAGCACAGGACTGGGAGTACCTCTGCAAAGAGCGTTTGGTGCCACTCCTGCCATCACTCTTGGTGGCACTCAGTCAAAGTCTTAGCATCTCGTTCATGTGTTCATCGTCAGGAGAGTTCAATTCCCTGTGCACATCTCTGCTGGCTATTCCCAGCTTTGAACAGTGACTCCACACAGGGGACTCCTTGCTCCTCTCCAGGAGTTACCTCCAGTCAGTGCAGACTCCTCGCCTTGCAGCAACTTCCCTTTCCTTCTCTCTTGCTAAGTAGCAGTGGCCCCCAGTGGTGACAGCTAAGCTGGCTTCTTATTTCAAGTTTTCCCACTCCGTACTGAAAAGCCTCCATGCTGTAACAGAAACTTGGCCTAAGGACATGGGGGTTCCCCACATCTTCCAGTTCTGCAGGGACCATGGACCACTTCCTCCTGACCCCTTCCAGACCCTACAGACCTAAGCTCAGAGCTAACCAACGCTGATGAGCCTGTGAGACTAGGGCTGTGCCTCATATTATTCATTAAAATGTTGAGTCGTTGAGAAGGGAGTAGGTAATTTAAACAGAGGACAGAGTGTCATCTAGGGAAAACCCTAAATGAAGGAGATTTTTTTCTTGTCTTCATCTTTTGTTTTAGTACTGAAAACAGGAAGACAAAAATGTATTCATGCAAACGAAGAGCTGTGGCCTTGTAAGGACAGAATTACACATCTAAGTAGCTATTCTTGCATTCATAAGTAGCAGTACACATTTAAATACAAGGTGTTTAAGGACTTTTAATACTTAAAGCCTATTTAAGGACTTTTATTCAATGTATTTAAGGACAAGGATTTTTGACATGAGATGGGAATACACATATGGGGGTGCAACTTTGAGTCACTCAGGTCTGAAAACACAGAGTCTCCCAAAAAAATTTACATTTTAGCTTGGGGACTTACTACACCATTCCCCTCATTTAGATGCTGTTTTGCCTTCATGTCAGAAGGGAACTGGGTCTTCACCTCCTCAGGCCTCCCGAAGAGTCAAGCCATACACTGGCGGACGCCAGAAGAAGGTGGCAATGTATAGGAGCTGAAATGCCTTGTCTGCATCACATATGTAGGAGCGAGCTTTGGATGTATTGAGATAGACAAGAGCAAACATGAGAGAAAAACTGGTTTTGCTCCTTGTTTTTCAGTGCCAAGGGTACATTGAGCTAATCTGTCCTTACAGATATATAGGTAGGTCAGGACCCTAGTCCAGGTTGCCCACTGCCAAAAGTCTGTCTCAAACCTACCATCATCAACTGTTAAAGTGACAGCCAACCATCGTCTTGTAGTCATGCATTCCATAATCACATGCACACATCTTAGAGGGCTAGTTTCCAAACTACAGGCTGTGAGGTCAGGGGAAGCGGTCCACAGAACCAAGGCAAACTGTAAAGTTTCTATTGTTTTCAATTCAAAAACTTCAATGATAAGAATGCCTGAGAAATTTAGAAGCTTAAAATGGGTATTTCTGGGGAGACCACAGCTTTAAAGAGACAGAGAGTATAGAATTTCCTGATTTTTATGGGTTTAGGACAGATCCAGACAAGCTTGTTTGTGTAAGTATAGCTGTATTAATTTTCCTGCTGAACAATTCACCACAAACATCTGGAACAGCGTTATTAGTAGTTTTGAGGCCACATTAATTCTGGATGTTCTTAAATAGTATTTTTACAGATACTTAAGAACACTTAAGAAAGGAACACTTTTGAAGGCTCTTGGCAGAACATGAGAAGGCTAAAATAGGCTTAGTTACCTAGCCTTATTCTGTGAAGCTTGATGATTGTGAGGACTAAGTAATCTGATTCCAGACGTTTTAACAGAATGAAATGTGTCCTATAGAGTTGGTACTTCTGTGGTTTAGATCTAACTTTTGAACATGTTGCCTACAGCAGGGGTTGTTTCCCAGGCATTCTTATATGCACAAGTATCCTCATCAGCCTATGTCTGCTTAATGAGAAGGACTTAAAAGGACACACTTGCTTGTTTTAAAAGACTTGTTTATGTACTCTCTCGAAGCCTTTATTTGAGACTCTATTGTTCTGGCATACAAAGGAAACCAGTGAATTGGATCCTGCCGCAGAGCCAGTGTATTATACAAAGGTTTAAAACCTGCGTGGTGTTGGTTTGAATTTTTTTAATCTTTTTAATGAACAAGCCTTTGTAGAAGATGAATTCACTGTTGGTGCAATGCCGGTGCATTTAGATCTGCAGCAAAACATTTTTTTTAAAGAAAAATCAGTTTACGAGTGAAGAAATGTCATCTCACAGGAGGCAAAACCTTGCAAGTTGCATGTTCAACGGTGTAGGTAAACCGGATTTCTTAGGTGAACTGTATTCCAAAGAGGTCTATTACCTCTATGCTCTAAATGTTAATTTGGACGATTTAGTTAAGCCCAAGTTAAACTGAAGAGCTTAAACTTGGAAGAATGTGTAGTGTGGGCAAAGTTTCAAAACCTTCTTAATACTGTCAATATGGCATTTACTCTGGTTATTGATTTGCATCTTCAAAGCTCTGCTTTATTTTAGGCTAATGGAGTTTAATTAGAGATCTGATTGCTGCTGAAAGTAGTAAAAATGAAACTGTTGATGCTTTATTTGAGCTAAACATTTTCTGGCGATTTTCCCAACCTCCGGGACATGTCTGAACATGATTTTACTTTCCTACAAGAAGAAGGAGCCACTTGGCATGTCAACATATGTATATTTTGGCTTAAAGAAAAGACAGTAGTTTGGAAATACAAAAGACAGCTTCTGTCTTTTCTAACAGGTCGTGTGTTAAGATGTAAAAGAAGTAATACGTTACATCAAAAAGAATTTGAAGTGCATAGTTGCAAGATAGCTAACTGATCACTTGGGCTTTCTTAAAGAAATGTGTTTAAGGTTTTAGTTAACAGGCAATTTCCTTTTCAGAATCTACTTTCACGTGTATGTAAACTTAGAATTTTGCTCGAATAGAATAACAAAGCCTTGTGACTCACCACATCCAAATAATTGATTGGAAGAAACATCGGGTTTTCCTTACGGCAGTAATGCACATTCAGCTGTGGAAACAACCATATCCCACGCTGACTAAAAGATCAGAAGATTTCCACTAGTACATTCTGTAGACATCCTTGAAATTCATTGCATAGTGTGATAACTTGCACATAATGCAGGTATTCTGGACAGAAAAATACTTGCAAGCTTTGTCATACCACAGTAGTAAAGAGATGGGGGCAAGGGCTGGCAGCCTTAAGAGGATGGTCCTCACACAGCAGTTGCCAAACACACATAAATGGGCTTTGTAGTTCAAAAGTAATAGTTCACCAAAATATCTAAGCAGGTATCTCTAAGTGCTCAGTAGCGTGTGTGAAATGCCAATACACTTATGGCACACACACATCCCCCACCCCTCCCCAGCCTGTGGTACGCACAAGGCCAGACAGAACTTGTGTGTGTACACACGTAGTCTCATTTTCTCAGAATTAAACATAAAAATAAAATTTATGGATGAAAAAATGTATGAAAAATTATCAGAAATCTGGCTTCAAAAATTTCTCAAGGAAATTTACATGTTCATTGTTCATATGAAGACTGAAAATACCTAAAAACCTCAGTAAGTGTTAATAGAACTGCCAGATTTTCATGCAAATGAAAGCTTCGTGCATATGCAAACAGAGTCCTAAAATTTGCCTAGAGGATTACCTGAGCTCCCTTGACTAAGATACTTTGGAAAGACCTCCTGTTCTCTTCTGCTCAAATATGTTTCAAGAAGCTTTCCTTCTGCTGGGTATCTTTGCGATTGCAGTATGTTAAAGGGAGAGAAAACTTTGAGGTACAAAATATCTGACAAAAGTCATGAGTGGTTTCATCAGAAGCCATTGATTTTCCCAGATCACAGTCAGATCAAAAGGAAAAAAAAATTAAAAACCACCAAGAAACAACATAGAATCCTCCTTTATGACTGACACAGCGTATTCCATACAGTTTTTATAAAATCAATACACAAAATTATTTTATGTTACTTCTCTGAGCAGGTCTAGTGAAAATGCACTTGTGCAAGAGAGCTTTGTTATCTGAGAGCAAGAGAGTTTTAAGTTTTCTGGAGTTACTATGTCTTATTTCCTACCAAATAACATTAATGTGTGAACTTCTAAGACAAGCATGAAGTAATACAATGTGGTTTAGGTTTTTCATACAAATGCATCTCACTAAAGAGACTATAGATATTAAAGTACATTTAAAACACAGGGCTCCCAGCCCACCCAAATGTAAAGCATAAAATGTTATCCATGATCTTCAGAATAAATTTAAAAAAGCACTCATCTTTAGTCTCCTTAACTTGTCAATTTTTTCCTTTTAGTATCCTAAATATTCTGGATTTTCCTTCTAGTATCCTAAATATTCTGAATACTTCAGCATACCTCAATATACTCCTGTATGAGAAAGTAAGCTCAAAAAAAAAAAATACAGTCCATTGAGATACCAAAAGAAAAAATATCCTTTAATAAATTATTACCACTACAAGGTTTTTAAGAAGAAGAAATTCTTCAAACCTTTGTTATTCTTCTAGTATTATAGTTACAGCACCATAACTACTACCATGGAATTACCATAATGTTCAACTCTTTACTTGCTAGGTATATTGCTTTGGACACGTCTTTTTAAACCATGATAGTGAAAGTGTGGGTTGAGTTCTGCAGCCATCTCTCTGCACTAGCCCTTGCAGTGAGTGGCAGATGCCTGCCCCAAGTCAGCACTTCTGCTGTCAGGGTGTTACAGCCTACCTGTCTCTGGCTGAGAGACAAGCACGTGGCGCCAGACAAGGCAAGAAACTGCCCAAATCTCATGAGAAATGTTGTTAAATTCACTGTTTAGGCAACCACTTCCCATGAAGAAACATCAGACATCTGAAAAGGGATTGGGTGAATCCTGACTTTGTTGAAGATGTGTAGTGGTTTAACCCCAGACAGCAATTAAGTACCACACAGCTGCTTACTCACCTCCCCCCTCATCCAGTGGAGGAGGACAGTCGGAGGAAAAGACAAGAAAACTCAGGGGCTGAGGTAAGAACGATTTTGTAATTGAATATAAATTAATAAAATAGCAATACTACTAATAATGCTAAAAATATTAATAATAATCTGTAATGTAAATAATGAAAAATAAAACCAATTATACAATTGCTCACTACCTGCTGACTGATACACAGCCAGGTCCAAATAGCAAGAGTCAGAGCCCGAGAGCCAGAGCCTGAGAGCGATCGCAGCAGACTCCGAGCGAGCCCCTCCAGTAAGAGCAACCAAAAACGCCAGCCAACCCACCAACTAATGAACAAATGAACTAATGAACAACTGATGAACACAGAGCCACAACTATGACCCTCCAGCGCACCCCCGGCTTATATACCGAGCGTGATGTTCAGTGGAATGCAATACTCCTTTGGTCACTTTGGGTTAGCTGTCTGAACTATGTTCCTACCCCACTCTTCCTTCCCCCACCTCGCACCCCCTTCCCCCCACCCCCCCTCTACTGCTTGTAGGGAGGAAGTTGGGAACACTGATGCAGTATCAGAAGCGGAAAAAGTCCTTGAATTAGTACAAACACTCCTTAACAAGAACTACAAAACACCAGCATTATCAGTACTCAAGGCAAATCCAAAACAGAGCCTCATACCAGCCACTGTGAAGAAAATTAACTGTGTCCTGACCAAAACCAGCACAAGACAGTAGACATGATTGAAGACATAGTTTTGTCTTCTTACTTATTCCAGAGTGAGACAATTATATTTAGTGGAACAGACACACATTTATGTTACCTATGCTCACAAATGTGAAACTAATTCCACCCTTCCCTCTTTCAATATTACTTATGGTACAACTGCTTGTTCTTTATAGATAAACACATTCTTGAGGAACTCAAGACAATGTGGTTGGTTTTTCTTCTTTCTTGTTTTCTGCACATATTTATTTCCCTTAGCACATTCCTGTCTTGCTCCAGCTTGGTATAGGCTGTGTCCTAGCTGCTAACAACATACATTTCTCTTAGCTGCCCTCCTAGTTTAGCAGTATTTGGCCGTAAAGGTAAAAGGAGCTGCAGGGAGGGGAGCCTGCCAGTTGCACAGCCAAAACATACTCGTCACACCCTCATAATGGACTGATTTTGGATGGATTGCTCAGATTCCACCCCGATAGGTTTTGGTACCACACCCTCTATCTGATCCACTTATTTTAGTAAATTCCACAACGATGAAAAGATAGGTCTGGTTTTTAATACCTGCAGGCATAGTTGTCCACTTTACCCTGATCTGAACCAACAGATTAACTCAAAGTTTCTGAAGCATATTTTCTCAACATGGTTCATTTAAGATTAAAACCCAGCTCCTGTGAAGTCAATGGGAGTTTTGCCAGTGAATGTCAATGCCTCTGCTATTTTATTCCTAGGCTTCCTAAGCAGGAACTGCCAATCATGCTGTATTACACAGTAATTTTATTAGGCATCCAATCGTGCTTGCAGTGGAGACAAGCTACCCTTTGCCTTTGCAGGCAACGGAATCAGGCGTCTTCAATAAACCACCAAATCCTCTACATGTTTCTTTTGTTAGAAGACGCAACTCTACACGACTTTAAACCATTCTGAATTCTGAACTGATAAACTAAAACATTATGCCAATACTATCAAACTCCTGTCTGCAAGCTTGTTTTCTGACTTCTTTTCCTCTCTTTCAGAACCAAAGTATTTTCCTATTTCCTTCTGAATAGCAAACCCTGTAATGTAGGTGTTGGTCAATTCTGTGTTATAGCATCCTGCACAACTAATATGAAGTGTCAAGAAAACATAAGATAATAAAAAAATCAAATCTCATTTTGCGTCAGAAAATTAACTTGGGGTTTATAAAAATGTATGGTTATTACTTCAGATTCTTTGCCTAGAGGTACGTATTTCTGACTGAGGTGTCTTTTTGTCTGATTATTAAAAAAAATGTATCTACATATGGCTAATGATATTAGACAATGTTCCTAAAATATTAGCACCTTGGCACAGCAGGTCTTGGCAGAACTGAAGGTAGGAAACTGATACGGCTTTAAACTGTCTTCCTGTCTTTGTTTCCCTTTCTCCAGTTCCAGCTACAGCCAAGGCAAAAAGCCACCTCCAAGCTCTTTTCACACTGTTCACGTTCAATAGCCCTCAGGGTGGGAAAGCAGAAAAATGGCAGTACACCTGTGCTACATCAGGAACACAAAATTTGAGTAGCACAAGTCTCCTCCATCCGGGAGTTTGCTTTAAAACCATTTTGCACTATGAACATCAGTAGAGGCAGTTCTAAGCACCGGATCCCGTTTGACTGCACAATCCCTCTGTCCACACAATTGACTTGAAAGAAGCTGGCTTTAGAGCACTCTTCAGCTATCCAGACATAGGGTTGAAAATGGTAATAATAAAATGCATTATAGGTGAGTAGAGTCTATTTCTGATACTATTTATTCATAGCAGTACTATGAAGCGCATTTACACAAGGCATCCCAGGTAATACAAGTAACTAATGACCACAAGAAACAGGAGTTTAATAAGATGATCTGACCACTTCTTCTGACAAATTAGACTGCAGATACAATACACAAGCCTTAGAGCTCACTGAACAAAAGAGATTACTTACAGACTGCCAAAAAAGAAAGAAACATCTGTTACTGTGTTCTATACAAAGAAAATATTACTGTTTAACTGCAATCAAAACCGTTCTGCAGCTCTTAAAATCCACATTTCACTTTAAATGTATTGTGGGGTTTTTTGTAACTTGATATTTGGTAAGATTTTCTTTATCATTCAAAAAAAGCTTTTCTCCAAAATATTTCACAATAAATCTTGAAATTCTTTTCAATGGGTCTTACTCACAATATTGAGCAATGCTGCTTAAAAATTTATTTCAGTTATATTGTGGTAGGTCTTTGGATCATGAATCAATGTTTACTCAAATCTTACTTTAAGACTCCTTAGTCACAGCTTTCAGATCACAACCCTCAGGCTCCGCACTGTACTCCTAAGTGAAATTATCATAATAAGTATTCACAGTAAAGATTAGGGGTTTAGAGAGGTGTGTGTATTAATAACAACACTGATTATGTATTAAAGGACTGACCATTTATTAATTTTATGAATACACAGAAAGTTAAAAATATTTCAAATCTAGTCTTCCTTAAATACACAGCACTTTTAAAGATAAACTCCATATATTTAATAGAATTTATTCAGCACTTCCCTATTAAGTGATTAAATTAATTTTGAAGGTTGAAATTCTTCAACTGACTAGTGTATATCAGATTATACTCCTCATTCTGTCAAAATCATAGGATATTGGCTGGAAAGGGTCTTCGGATGTTGCTAGTCCAGCCTGTTGCTCAAGGGAGGGTTACTTTTGCAGTTAAATCAGGTTGCTCGTGGCCCTTTTGAAAATCTCCAGATAAATTCTGAAAAATCTCCACAAATGGAGGATATTAACTTTCTTCAAACCACTGATCATGATGATCTTGCTTATACCACCCAGGATGCTGCTCACCTTCTTGGCTGCAGGTCATGCTGCTGGTTCAGGTTCAAGCTGCTGTTGACCAAGAGATCCAATGTTTTTCTGCAAAGCTGGTCTCTCACTAGTAAGTGCCCAGCTTGTACCAATGTATGGGGTATTTCTGTCTCAAGTGCAGGACTTCACACATGCTGTTGTTGAATTTATTCTTGCTTGTTCCATGATTGCAGAGTTCCATGGGTTTGTATAGGTACAGCTTATTTAAGTATTTCCTAATTCGATCCTCCTCTGCTGCAGGTAGTGTCTCTGATCTCCAAACTTCACTGGCAGTCAGACAAACGTTATTAGAACAGAACAGGACAGAACAGAATAGTTCCAGTTGGAAGGGACTAACAAGGATCATCTGTTCCCACTGTCTGACCACTGCCTTCCAACTGCCTGACCACTTCAGGGCTGAGCAGACGTTAAAGCATGTTGTCAAGGGCACTGTCCAAGTGTCTCAAACACTGACAGGCTTGGGCCATCGACCATCTCTCCAGGAAGCCTGTTCCAGTGTTTGACCACCCTCTTGGTAAAGAAATGCTTCCTCAAGTTCAGTGTAAACCTCCCCTGGTGCAGCTTTGAACCATTCCCACGCGTCTTATCACCAAACCCCAGGGGGAAGAGATCAGCACCTCCCTCTCCACGTCCCTCCCTCAGGAAGCTGTAGAGAGCAGTGAGGTTCCCCCTCAGCCTCCTTTTCTCCAAACTAGACAAATCCAAAGTCCTTAGCTGCTTCTCATGGGACATTCCTTCCAGCCCTTTCACCAGCTTTCCTGGCCTCCTCTGGACACATTCAAGGACCTTTGCTTCTTTAAACTGTGGGGCCCAGAACTGCACACAGTACTCAAGGAGAGGCCACACCAGCGCTGAATACAGCAGGATAATCACCTCTTTTGACCATCTGATTATGCTGTGTTCAGTGCACCCCAGGATGAGGTTTCACTCTTGGCTCCAGGGCACACTGCTGATGTGCATTAAGCCTGCTGTCAACCAGCGCACCCAGTTCTCTTTCTGCAGGGCTGCTCCTCTCACAGTTTATACCGGGGTTCTGTGTTACTCTGTGCTAGGTGCAGAATGGAGCGTTTGTTCTTGTTAAATTCCTGGTTGTTGATGACTGCCTAGTGCTGCAGTCTATCTAGATCTCCCTGCAAGGGCTCTTGTCTCTCAAGAGAGCCAACAGCACCTCCCAGTTTAGCACCATCAGCAAACTTACTAATAGTGCATTCAACTCCTGCATCCAGATCACTGATAAAATACCAGAACTGGCAGAACCTGGAAGGCTTAGCAGAAGATTCTGCTGCTAAAGACTGAAATAAACAGACTATTGGGTACCTCAACCTCTTCCATGCCTTTCATTAGTAGATCGCCACCCTGATTCAGCAGCAGGTCCATGTTTTCCCTAGTCTTCCTTTTGCTGCCAACATACCTGCAGAAGCCCTTCTCTTCTTGTTGCACTTCATATGCCTTATCTGCTTCAATACCAGCCAAGCTTTGGTCTCGCTGATTCCATCCCTGCATGCCCAGGTGAGGTATCTATACCCCTCCTTGGTAGTATACCCAGTCTTCCATTCCCATACACTTCCTTCTTGTGTTTGAGCTCAGTCAGATGGTCGCTGCCTGACCACACTGGTTTCCTGTGGTGTCTGCTGTGTATCTTGCATATTAGGATAACCTCGCTGGCCAGTAAAGATGTGAGGCACAAGCAGGTTCAGCCCATTTGAAAACAGGGAGAGACAGATTTCTTATTTTTGTCACCAAAAAAAATGTAGTTCCAAGTTGGGCTTTGAGAGTACTCTCATATTTTGTCTTAGAATGATTTCTTTTTTCCTAATGGAATCACTTCCTGTTGTCTCTTATATACAAAATACTCATTAAGCCTGAACATACTACTGCCTTGGCCCCTCAGTCTAAATGTGACAGTTTACTTATGACTACAATCAAGGGGTTGATGGAAACACTGTTTAAATCTTGGACATGAATGCCAGGCCTTTTTCTCTAAGCCATGGTTTCCTTTTGCCTTCCTCAATCTTGTTACTGAATGAAGCATGTATACCCTCCCTGCTCACTGCAGACTCAAAATCGGAAAAGGAGATACAAACCAGCAAGGTTTCTGAACAGCAGAATCCTGATGTTTAACCTGAACTCAGAGATGCCTGTCTGTAGGGATGGCTGGAGAATGTGGATGGCTGAAAAAGTAATCTGAGCACAGTATTCTGGGTCTACTGAAATTTAAGAGTATAGGGATTTAGAAGAATTATAAAAGAAAGAGCTGAAACAGTTGAGGCAGGAAATGATTCAAGAATGAATAAGAATTTCATCAGAGTCAGAACTGAAGCAAGGAAGAAGCCTGGCAGTGCTGTAGAGATTGTGAGAGGTCAGTGACACAAGCAAACTCTAAGGAGGGTATCAGGCTTTAATAGATCAGTTCAGGCTCGAAGAAGGCTTCAAGATCTCTGGCCTTCACTGCTGCAGAAGATAATTAATCAAATTATTGCATTAATTGGGGTCCTCTTACAAGGTTTAGAAAAATAAAAAAAAAAAAAAAGAGAAGATTTCATAGCTGCCAAGCCAGCATCCCTGCAGGCTTTTCCTCCCTTTCAATAAAAGTCAAGGGAAGAAGGGATGCACTAGAAGAACTACCGAGGAATTCTGGTACTGACATCTGTCAAGGCTGACTGCAGTGCACTTACTTTAAAACAAACTGTAACATATATTTGTAAATACACCTGTAGAGGATTTATTTGTTTGAGGAGATACTGCAGAGTAAAAAACAACTAAAGAAGCTGTAGGGATTTGACACTGATGGCTCTTCTACAGGTAATAATTGTGGAAAAGGACATGGAATGGAAAGATTATAGCAAATGTAGAATATTTTAGGATCATCTCATGTAGACAGAGCTGAATGGGCTCAACAGAACTGTGAATGGTAAATGAAAGTTGTTGGTGCCATTCTCGAAAAAGCAGTGATAATTCAGGCTGAAAACAGTAAAAAACTTAGACAAAGTGTAGAGGAGAAAACAGTTCAGTTATGTGCTTTTCAGGGCTGTTTGGAAAATAACAATGACTAAAGCAAGGTGGGCAGGGTTCAGTAGAATCCCTTTTCCACTCAACTGATGTTCAGTTTACCTTACTTGAAAATGCTGTGCAAGACTGTAAAAACGGAGACTCTGCAGCTGGCTTTTTTTGCAAAGCTGTTGTCTTAATGAGAAAATGTGAAAGGCTGAAGAATAAACATAAAAGAATAATTATTTCATAGGCCTGTAAATGTACAGAACACAGTCCTAGAGAAGAAATAAACAACTCTTAGATCAAAGGATTCATAGATCACCTTCACTGAAGGAATAAGTAGAAATTTATTAGTTGCCTTTTTCTTTTTTTCTTTTTTTTTAAGCCAGCTCACAATAAGTATACAGCTTAATGTCAACTTAAATTACATCTACAGTTTTATGACATATTCATTTGCTTTTTCAGGTTTATGTCTAACACACTGACAGTTTCTAATCAATAGGAGACAATTCCCTTTGAGAGTTATTAAAATATACCTTGCATTTAAAAGTAATAAAAAGCATGACTGAACATGCCTCTGTTCCTCATAACACATAAATACCACATCTGGTCCATAAAAAACATGCATTATACAGAGGTTGTATGAATGCCAGATACGTATTATTACATGGAACTGTTTTATCCATCTAGCCTAATTTCCAGATGTTTTATTACTTGTAGACAAGAGTATTGTCAAAACTGTTGCTGGAAGTCCATTTATTTCAAGAGGGCAAGGGACAGGGATAGAGAGTTAAGCTACAGGAAATGTTTGTGATACAGTTAATGGCAAGTCATGTGACTGAATCATCAGTGCTATCATGTTTAAAGAGATGCACTTAAAAATTCAATTTCAGACTACAATTTCAGTTGACTGCATTTTAAATATGCACTTACTTATTCTTCCAGCAGTAAATGGCACATAATTGTTGGTAATATTTACAAAAAACAGAGCAAGCAGCTAATGGAATTGAAATGGAAACCATGAGCGCGAAAGTTGCTGGTAACTATAACCATATCCAAAAACATATCAAGAGGTTCGTGAAAAATTCTGAAGACATTGAAAACTAATATCCTTTAATTCCTCCAATTTAGAACTGGACTATGGGATTTTTCTTGGGTTTTTTGGGGGTTTGTTTTTTTTTTTCTCTGTAAGGAACAGAAATGTGTTTTCAAACATTATTTGAAATGAAAGTGATAGTTCTTAAGGAGCCATATGCCAACTGAAAATCTTGTTTGGGTTCCCCCACAAAAGTTTCTAGTGCAATAGTAAAAGTATGAGGTAGAGGAGGGGATGAAAAGGCAAGTAGGTGAGCACATAAAGGAAAGGAAAACCAGCAGACACTATGTCATAAAAACGGTGTTTCACAAAGATGTCAAAAGAGGCAGGGCTAGGTTTACTTGGAGCACAGCAAGGTAAAAATGATGCAATTGTAAGAATGCCACTAGAAAGTAAGCACTAACGTAAGGATTGGACAGTACTACTAGTTTTTCTTGTAATTAAAGTATATTGCATTAAGTGCAGGATTTGGTTTAGTGAAGTACAAGCTATACAGAGGTGTGAAGATTGCCAAATGAGAACACACTGATTTTTAGAATCTTTGATGTGTCATGACATTTCTGATTTTATCTCTGAAAAAAACCTTAGAATGTCTGTAGTAAATTTACTTTCTAATTCCATTCAAAATGGCATCATATCATGATCTCATAACTTCTGTTTCTAAGAAGTAACATTAAATCCAGACTCTTCTGTCCTGTAACATTTCCTATACTGGCACTGAAAACGTAAAAGTTCCTCTCCTCAGTTCACTGTGGGTCCTGTTTCAAATTACATACTACTTCTTACATCATACTTTCTTTTTTAGTAAATCCTGAGCAGGAGCACAGCCATTTAAAAACAAACAAACAAACAAACAAACAAACAAACTAACAAAACCCCACATTACCAAAAAAAAAAAAAAAGCCACACAAACATCTCAATAATCAGGTAAAAAGGATGTGGTCCTAACAGTGTCTCAGAGAAGCCTGGACGCTACAGCTGATGATGCTAAGGTTGACTTCCCAGTTGAATGATTTATTTAACTATCCCTCTTCAGATTTACTAAAGACCAGCATTTCAATTAGCTTTATACTGTATCTGCTAAAAACCTAGAAAACATTTCCAAACTGAGATAAATAATGGCTAGGAGGGTAAAATTAATTTCAGTCCTATGAATACCATGACTTCATAACTCTTATCTACCTGAAACCCAGCATAGACTATAAACGTGACCCAATGCTTAGATAGGACTCAAAAAAAAAAAAAGAAAATATTCATCCTCCTGTCCATGAAAAGCATGATGGTTACTCCAGCATCACTGATAGTTCCTCAGAAATCAAGCTGGGGTGATCACTAACAGCATAGCCTAGTTCTCAGGTTAAGGCCTGTCCTGCTACAGTCACTAGCCCTCCCCTCTAAGGACACCTCCAGCAACTGCCTTATTGATTAGCATTTCACCAGGCCCCTTAAACCACTCAGAAATCTTGTGTCTTACTGTACTGACAGCTGCAAGACCAGGACATCTAGAGTTACAGATGGAGTAGCAGAGCACAGGAGGTTATCCTTGATAAACACAAGGCCCCTAGGTGGTAGTGAATAGCCAGCTGAATGGCTTTTCAGTGCGGTCAGAGCCAGGAGAGTTCTCATGTCTGCTCTCAAAAGGTTTGTGTGTAATGATGGGGATAGCTGTGATAAGACTAAGGAGGTAATTAATATTTCTCACTGTATGTATCAGCCTAATCACTACTGCATTCCCTCCTCTTTCTCTGTCAAACTCTTTGTTCTCTTACGGTAAATGCAAAGCAATCTGAACAGAGAACGTGTTGGATTCTGCTTGTGCAATGGATTGCTCAAAGAGGACAAGCACACAGAAATACCCTGTGTACAAACACCACCACAAAGAGAGACACAATGCACTCGTACAGTACTGGAAGAAAAGTATCTTGTACATTCTCTGCAATGTTTCTGTGTCAGAAATGTTAATTATTCTTTTCTCGATCCCACAAAGAAGCACTGGTTAAATTAATCTTGAGACTCTGCATGACTCCTGCTATTGCAAGTAAACAAAACCTCAGCTACTCTGCACTGCTAAATATCCTGACACCTCTAGGGATCACATCTGTCACTTAGAATATGTCTATAGCATTTCTAACAGAAAGAAATTAAACGTGACTGACTACAGCAATATAAACGCATAACAGTGTTCAGAGAATTCAAAACAAGCAGCTTGTTACAAACATCACAAGACCTTTATGCTAAAAATCAATTTTTTTCCTAAAGTTAAGAACATAAGGACTGTAAACACTAATAGCAGTGTTTATCTTAGGAGGTCTCCAAATACTTTGCAGAGGAGACACAGGTCTCCAAATAAAACATGCTAGCCAAAAATATGTTCATCAGGCCACAGAGGTGGAACAATCCCAAGCTAAATCAGAACAGCTGCAAATTATATGGCAGGTAGAACTGGCCTCATCCTCAGTCTTTAGACTAATGCATTCACCTGTGTCCCACTATCAATTTTTATTGAAAGCATCTGCAAGCTCTCACAACACTCTATTGTCCAAGAGAAATACAAGTGTTAAAGACAAAACAGTATCCTCAAAGTTTGCCTCTCTGGGGATTTTTCTATATACTGTTACCTATATTTTTGTCTAAAACAGAGGGTATTCCTTCAGCAGTGCTCATGAAATCCAAGGAAAAAAAGGATATCCATCTACCTTTGATTTTCTGAACTAGAAAATGTCTCTGCTTTGTATGTACTCTGGGTCCTGTTTGCATACATGCTGTAATCCTAACACATGTTTTTGTTTCATTTTATAAGGACCAGTGGAAGAGTTTGTATCCACTGGCTTCTTTACTGCTCCATAAAGCATGCCACTTCTGTAATCGAAGTTTGTGGTAAAAATGAAATGAGCCTAAGGAGTCTAGTTCATACCTCCTTTCTCCCTGTCCCCTATTCACTCCATCCTGAATTAAGAAGTCTGTATGTGCCATTGCACAAAAGATGGGTTTAGATTATTTTCTTAACACGCTGCCCTGCATGCAGCTTGCTGCTTTTTGGGATTACAGTCCTGTTAAAATAATGAAAAATCAGTAACAATTTCCCACCAGTGAACAATGCACGAGATCTAGTTTGAAAAACACTAGAACACATTAATGATGTGCAACACTGAGACTTTGGACATACAGATACCAAATAGATACCATAACACAAACATCCCAAAGATTTTTGGAGCATCTCAGCCTTTCACCTTTTGCTAACCCCTTTTTTGCTAGGTTGAGCCAGGACTCATAGAACTTTACTTCAATGGAAAACCCAGAGCACTAGGTGACATACCCACCCTTCTTTTCTCTTCTGCTCTTCCCTTGCAGGACTACATAAATGCAGTGGTAACTGCTCCATGCCCAGGTCATCTTTTCCTGCACTCTACCGACCTCAGCACACCAAGGCACAGCCACAGCAGAGCAGCATGGTGTGTCTCTCTCTAGCTGCAGCAGGGAAAGGCACAGCATCGCCTGGTGGCGTAGAGCAGCTGAACCTAGTTAAGGAGGACAGAAGACAGTATCATTAGGGCACTGTGCCTAATAACTTCTATGTCAAACACATTTACTTCATCAGTCAGTGCATGTACTTAATTTAACTGTAGTGAACAATATAGATCTACTACAGACGGCACTAAGCCCCAGCAGCATTGATCAAAGAGTATTGGCAAGAAAGGACTGCTTCTCAGAGTGGACTAATACCAACATCAGATGAGGCCAGCCGCAGCTTTACCTGGCCAAGCTCAAAAGCCTCTATGGATGGAACACTATGGCCTCTCCAGGTAGCTTGCTCCAGTGCTGTGCCAAAGAAGTTACCAGCCTGTACTGATGCACGGGGCTGTTCTACCCCTGCACACTCCTCAACATTGAAGTTCATGAGTTTCCTGTTAGTCCAATCCTTAAGTTTCTCCATAAATTGGACATCTTATCACAAGAAGCCCGGCATAACTCTCCCTCAAGAACTGGGAGTCCAAGTGAAAGCACTGTGTGTGTTCACTTAGTGGGGACCTAGTACAGAACAAAATCATTTCCAAGGCCCCAACAATTGAAGTCATCCTGAGTTTAACATTTGCAGTGACAGCGAGGAGGGAGGCAGAAACAAGAAAAGATCCACTAATATCCTGAGAAATAAAGGGTTTGGGTTTTGCATCTCTAAACATAGTTGATTCTGATATTTTGCTGCTTTAGTGACGCTGAAGAGCATGGACTTACCCCTGCGCGCTGAATTTTGCCCTATCTCACAAGCTGCAACAGTTGCAACATCAACTATTGTCCTACAATCTGGCATCAGTAAATCTGAATGTTAACTGCTCACAATCCAAGTAATCGTGAAGTAGGCATCTGATTTGCATGGATTTCTGCATCAAATATAACAAAATGCAGTAACACTTATTTTGCCATATAATGCACAGCACAGAGGAATTCAGCAAAGAAACTATGCACGTGAAATCCCGGGGCAGTTTCTAACCACCTAACAAAATGTGCGGACGAGACTAATAGCCGTTTCCATCACTCCGGTAGTTCCACTTTCAGGGTGATGTCCCCAGAAATGAGAGCCAAACGCTGATTCAGTGAGGGCACAGCACCACCTGCTGCCAAAGGCAAGGCTTCAGATGGGAGGAAAAGTTTTTGCCGTCCTTCCCCATAATATTGCTAGGTTTCATTAAAATAAATAAATAAAAATTACCTCTGCATAGATCTCATCCTCTTTGATCATTAAAGAATTCCCCAGTATATAAAACTTGCAAGAGTTCTGCACCTCGGACATTGCGTAGAGACTCCTACTAGGTGTCTCTGGGCCATTTCAATTATTCTATCACATTCATATTCAGTGATGACAAGGTGCTTCTCTAGAAAAACATCCTTTTTAGAACCTGTACATGCAGGCAGTTTAGTTTAGGATAAAGCAAGGGATATAGAAGGATCTGTGTCTTCGATGTGTAATTTATTGCAATGATGCAACAGATAAGTGACTAAGACGACCTCACAGTAATTTAACCTCAAACAAATGTAGTTATGTTTGTGTGGGTCTGCCTTTGGTTCATAATACATTAGCAGGTGCCTTCCTGTACCACACCTCTTCCTGATTCACCAGTCTGCTCATGTGGATGCACTGTTCTCTTGAGATCTTAGAAGCCTGACATCACCTCTCTGAAAAATTGCTGCTGTGCAGCCCGGCTTGGTCCACTTGGAGGAGACAAAGCATCTAACTAGCAAACTCGGTACCTGGTCTATGCATTATGTTGCCTTGTCATGTTATCAGATGGAGCTATGCTGGGATTCTGGATTTTATTTCCCCCAGGAAGCAGCAAAGAGGCAGGATGCCCTGAATGCTTAACATCAGAAAACTTTTGAGGGAATTGCTGTCTTGCACTGCTATCACAGCTATCTTGCACAGACAGTGGTCCTGTCTGAGTCCCCTTTTCCCATCTGAGCTACACCCTCTCTCTATATGTACAAAGAAGCTCTAACAGGATTAGAAGTTTTGCACTGAAAGACCTTTTAAAAGCACATAGATCCATGACTTGAGGGAATGGAATTGCAGGAAGCCAGACAGATATGGTGCTGGAGATTATAGTGCAGAAGTGTGAGGAAGCCTGCTCAGAAGAAAGTCAAGGAGAACAACTGGACCGATTTTTAAGGACAGCTTTATTTAGCGGAAAGCCAGAACTACTTGAATGTTTGGGCAGTATTGCTAAAAGATCTGGAGGTCTTCAGGGAAGTAGTTCTAGAAGTGTAACAAATTCTTCTTCTGCTAGAATAGTCCTTATTCCTCCATGCTCAAAATAGTGACTCATTTGCTGACTACCTCACTTCTAATCCAGGACAACTTGACCACGTCCTGTCCTGACAAACTGCGTGTGCACTGATGGAGAGTGGTCTGAGAAAGCAGCAGGTAACAATAAGGCACAAATCATTACTCACAACAGACTATACAAGAGCCTTACTCACTGCAACCTTTTCACTGCTCTGACATCTCGTTGTTATTGCTGCAGAACAACAAACCAGGACTGATGAAGCTAAAGACCCTGAAGGAGTCTATGAGGGAGCAGCAGTTCTCCATCAGAATAGAAGACACGGTCAGTCTGAAGTCCAAAAGCTGGAGTCAACACTGCTCCAGACCTCAGGACTCCCAGACAGCTATGAAGCAAAAAGACAAACCAAAAAAAGACCATGAAGATTTTTATAGCCAGCCAGTAGCCTAGAATATTTGTGCATCTAGCATAAGCTGGAACTGTCTCCCAGCATGTTTTTCACACCTTTGAGGGGCTTAAATACTGAAGCCACAGACTTGATTCAGTACCAGAATCATTCAGATTTTCTTGTATTCAAACAACATAGCAAACACTGGAACACTACTCAGACAGTAACACACAGTAAGGCTGGCAGCCTAAACCACAATTCCCTTTACAACACAATATGTATGTATTATATATACTGTGTCCACAGTTTGCTCTGTAGCTGGATCACATACACTAATCGTGGTTCTGGCATGTGCATCCAATCACAAGCCGCCCTTGCTATTATTTGAAGCGGTTTTGACCTGTGAGTTTTCTTCAAGTTACAGCAGTTAAACATCCTGTTTTGGTTAGTTCTCATCCCTAATTACTAATGTATGTCAGCATCAGTACCAGCATTCTCAGCATGTAACTCACACGCAGCTCCTGTATAATCTTCTATTTTGAAATTCTCCTCTGACAGCTAACATACTTGAAGTCAGACATTCCTAAGCCCATAACTCAAGCACTCTCTGGTCACACACAGGATTCCTAAGCTATTGGGAGTTTTCCAACCTTCTAGTTCTAATAGGCACCTGGATAGCCCTGATATATAAAGAATGTCCGTATAAAGTGACCAGGATAAAAAGAAGATACGACAGGCGAAATCTGGACACAAAGTCACCATACAGAAGACCGTGCACAAGCTAGGTTAGGAATTTAGAGTGCAGCAAGTGACTCCCTGCTAGAATTCCGTTTCCAAACTGCAGAATCTTCACTACCTTTCCCTATAGGAAATTAATGTGAACAGCTACTTGTAGTATGAGATTATCATCCTACCTTACTCAGTCACAACACCTCTTTGTAAGCAAGCCCTTCAGCTGAGGTACCCTTTGCCATTTACCTAAAGACTAAGCTGCTGCTTGTAAAGATTCAGGCTCACCTGCAAAGGATATGTAGTACTCATACTTAAAGTACATGTTGCAGTACCCACATAGTGGAACAGCTGAATGGCTTTCAGCCATGGTGAAAACATTCACTTGTAATTTAAGTTAGTTTCAGTTAATTTAGGAATTTAGCTTAGCTTGGAAATGCAGCAAGTAAAATGTCACCTGCTTTCCAAATAATGGAAAAGTCACATCTCTTGCTAACTGTGATAAATGCCTTTCAAAAATAAATGGACAGGCCTTTAACATACTCTAAAAAAGTTTTCGAGAGATACCAGTGTGGAATTCCCAGTCTGGTGTCAATTCACACCCTAGTTTACTGGGCAGTAACATCCCCATGTGTTGACCAGACTACAGTAGCCACAGAATATTACTCAGTGATAATAAGTCAATACTTCCTCTCTGCTGCTATGTTATTTCCCAGGTAAGAAGGGGAGTCAACCGCACAGAGTATATGGTAAATTTCCTTGCACACCTGGAAACAGTCCTGAGGGATCTCAGTCACTTTGAAGTGACTGAGTAGCCACAGCAGAACTGGAAGGACCAAGAGCCACCTTTACTGCTTCCGCCTATAAAAGATACTGCTGTCCAGCCCTATTACACCATTTTGGTTAGTAAGATGAAGCTTTGAGATTCCTTTGTGTCCAAAACTGCTTTTGGTTTTTGCTCCTATTCAACACAGGGATGTGTGTATGAAGGAATCTGTGCAATTCTGTTGTAGAAGTAGAGCTCAGTTTTATTCATATCATGTTTTATTTTTCACTGTAGGAATTTTGTCCCCTTCTTCAGACCTCCCAGAAGAAAGGGTTAGACTATAACTAGTTTCCTTAACTTTCACCTTAGAGAATAGAAAAGCCATCTCTGACAGAAACAGGGGATGCAGGTTTGTTATCTGAATAATGATTACTGTTTCACTTCTGAGTTTTTAAGAATTTTCACAAAACTGCAAAATAGTACTTCTCATACTCATTCACCAGGTATGTATAAGGTATAAAGTTGTGTAACTCTTTACAGACATACATAAGAATACATTCCTGTTCTACACTCTCTACAACCTAAGCAAAATGTGTACAACAAAAGAGGATCAAAATCCATTCCTCCCAGGAGCACATCAAACTTACAGAACAGGCTAAGGATAAAGCATGATAGCTTTCCACGTCCAAGGCTTTGAGATGATACTGGAGCACAGTGATCTTTGATACATACTGTCATTGCTTTCCCAGGTTGTCCTGTGTATTAGAGGTATAAAATCATAAAGAATTCAGATACTTTAAAACAGCACTTGCAAATCATAATACACTATGGAAGCATAACCATATCTGTTATCATTAAAGTCTTAGCTATCACTTGATTATCAGCATACTTGCAAATTTCAAAAAGAAAAATAAACAAATAGAACAATTATCCCTCAAATTGTGACACTTCTTTAACCCACTGTAGTGAGTATCTAAAATGAGGTGTACCTCTTACCTGAAATCTACTTCCATTGTCAAAGCCTTCTCACACAAATGAGGTTAAAATGTCTCAGCTGAGCTGTTTTCTCCATCACTGTTCCCAACTGTTATGGCTCCATTTCCTTATGTCTACAGATAGTTGCAAAAATTCCTTCTTCCCAGATGCCTCCTTCATCCACATTTGTTCCATTTACTACACCTCATCTTGCTTCTCTCTGCTACTGCCAACATCCATATCTGATTCTCTAAAAAAGACAAGTTAAAGACAACTAGTAGCTCTGTAAAAGACAGAAAAGTTACTCAAGAATTAAATCCCACAGTGCATATTCTTCAGGCAAAGGAAATGACCATGCCACATCTTGCCACTTACATGTTCTACTAATAACTTCCACTAAGAAAGCCCTTATCTCCTAGACCCCTCCTCACAGACTAATAGGGAATAACATGCCTCATGAAATACCTTCTGTTGGTGTCCTACCATCCCCTGATAACATAAGGAACCATTTGTTCTGACAGTGCGTGTGGATGCGTTTCCATCACTGACACCAGGGCTTGTCATTCACGCAGCAGAGGAACCATACTGTGTTTGTTTGGGGAAGGGGAAACGGAAGGAAGCTCTTTGGGTGATGATGGGGTGTGGTTATGAGGTTCATAAGAGATAAGGTAACTGAAACATGCTATCTGGCCAGGGAGCCTGTAATTTCCTTGGCTTTAATAAGAATTTAAGTGTGGTTATTTTCCCAGTACCCTTCTGAATAACGATTTTGTTTGGGGGATTAATTAATCTAAAGGAAGTTGCTTCATACTGATAACTCTTACGCCATGCACATAGGATTTTCTTTCTGCCTTGTTAGCTGTCTTTAAGGGACTGAAAGTGCCAACTGTATGTGCTTGGGATCCATTCAAACTTCCAGAACTTGTGTTTGTTCCCTGCTGTGGAAGTACAGAGGAAAAGCACAGACACTCACCAGCCTGTCGCTATCTAACCTCAGGCTCCATTTCACATCTCTGCCATACTAGCCCAGTCTCTGTTGTTGTAAAATTTCCCCTTGATATGTTCCTTGGACAAAATAAGGCTTTTTTTATTTTTTAAAGGAGCGTGAGTCACGCTGATGTCTTCTCTCCTGGTGTACATGCTGGAAAGAATTACAGTCCCAGCCCTGCAGTTTCATCAGTCTGCTACGCTCAGTGGAAACCTCACTGAAACCAGCAGGCCTCTGAAGACGCTGACGTACTGGAGGACAGCAGCCTGCAGTCAGATACTCTTCCACAGCTCTCTGCTTATGCTCTACTTCTTCCCTGTGTGCTTAGAATCAGTCCCCAGGTGCAATATAAAACTGGGTTACATTACAGCACTTCAAACATAATCGTGTCTAAAAATACCAATGCAAACTCAGATTGCTTCTGGTTATTACAGACACTACAGTCAGCTTACCTCAGAAAATGAGGATATCATGTTCATGTCTGTCTAATCCACCCTTCCACCCAATAACTTTTAAATCCCAGTCACTGATTTCAAGCAAAACTGGCAGACACATCTCAGAGATACTAATTTCCTACAAGTTTGTCCAGTATACAGATGTATAAAAGAAACAAACCATATTCATGGACTTATATGGGGAAGGACTACCTGCTGTCTTTACTGATCATCAGAAAATCTAACCAGAGGGCGGGGAAAAAAGGGCAGAATTCACTTTATTACTTTTCTGTGCACATGATAGCTGATTTAAAGTGTGACAATAATAAGTAAATAGGTAAATATTTATTAGGTGACTAATAAATAGGCATACTTATTTGATATAGAACAGCCTTGCTCTGTGAAAACTACAACCACTGAAAACGGAACTGCAAGCAAAAATGTTCAGTTTGTCTATAGCCACCAGCCCTTTGGGATGGCCAGGCTGGCCAACACTTACCTGGAAACAGCAGACTTTAGTACCTTACAGCCCCCCAGCAACTTCAACTACTCATCCTTGCCCTCCACTTCCCCAGCAGAGTTTACTGATCCCCCAGCTGTGCCAAAGAAACCTAAGAAATAATCCCAATTTTCTAAATATGCCTAAAAAGATGAACAGAGTTAGGCAACACAAACAGTTGAGTGAGCACAGTTGACGGCACAGTCACACCAGGCAAAGGGAAGGATGTATGGAACAGGCAATCCAAAACCTCTGCCGCCACGTGAACAGCAAAGCGTAGCAATCGCCTCTGAGGGGGCCAGAAAGACGGCACTGCCACTTCCACACGTCTCACGGAGAGTTGGAATGGGAAATGTGCAACTGTCATGTACTGCATGTCTGTTGAGTATCACATAGTAAAGAATTGCTTTTTACTTATAGCATGACAAGGTTAAAGAACATTCTGCTATGGATAGCCTGCCTCAAACAGCTTCCATCAAGCTCCAATTGCATGGATGAGCACAGCGAATGACAAAAACAGGACGTTCTGTGATCCATTCCCTGCAGGTACAATTCACAGTCCAAACAGGCCTGGCATAGTCCCAACCTTCCCCTCATCCTGACGTTTATTCCCCTCTTTCCAGTGTGTCCTCACGGTTTTTTGGGGGGAAACCGGGATTAGATCAGCTCCTCGGACCTGCTAAGTCCACATCAACCTGATGGCAGCGCTGGGGACACCTAGCAGCCAGGACTCGCCTCCTCTTAAACTGCTGCATGGTCCAGCCCCGCAGTGGTTCACAAAGGTGTCTACCAGCGAGCCTCACGGACAGTGGGAAGAGCTACTCCTCCAAACTTGCCAAGCAACACGGGCTAGAAAAGGAGAACAAACCCTACTGAAGCAGAGGGGGTTTGCTTCTTAGCAATCCAGCGGCAAGACGCCTGCGTCCTTCGCAAACAGATGTAACCTTCACCATGGAAACGCTCTTCTTGTTTTAAACTGGAGTCTATTTCGTAACCCAGAGCATGTGACTACAGCATTAACCTTCCACACAAGGAAGATGGCTGATGGAGCAATGACCGACTGGCTCCTCAGCTACGCTGCAGCCACACCATCCAGGTGTGGCAGCTCCCCGTGGCTGTAACCGGGGCATCAGCCGAAGCAACAGGTGTGTGACACTTCAGTGTTCGCATGAAGCATTCAATTAACCGGTGGCTTAAAGCCTGAAGTCCTCACCGCTGTGACTTCCAGCTTCCAAACGCTCGATTTTCCTTCTGAACGCCCCACAACAACTGTCTGAAATTTGTGCTGGGATCCGACAAAAGCCCGGGTTTGGTTAAAGCTTGAAACACACCACTGCAACTCACGCTCCCGCTTACGGACCGTCTGCAGAAGGCCTCTTAAAAACCAATTTCTGCTGAGACTGAAACTGTCCCGGAGAAGCGCAGGAGATGCGTTAGCATTCCCTTTACATAAACGTAACCCGAATCCTTTGCACACAGAAATCAAACTGCTCAAACTTCCCGACCCAGCACCGCTCATTCGTCCTTCCATCCAGCTGTTTCGCCGGCGGGACCACAAGTTGCCAGCGGACGGAGGAAAGCCACCCCCCGGCTCCCGCCCCGCCCGCGCCGAGCGCCCCCGAGCAGCCGCCAGGAGGCGCGGAGGAGGCGGCCCGCCCCCTCCCGCCCCCGGTCCCGTGATGGCGGAGGCGGAGCCGGGCCGCACTTCGAGCGTGTCGCGGCGGGCAGACCCGGGTGCTGCAGCCGCCGCGGTATGGGTAGGGCCATGGGGCTGGCCGGGCTGCTGGTGGGTCTGTTCCTCGTGCCGGCCGTGCTGGTGAGCACCAGCCTGCGCCACGGCGCGCCGCGGGCCGAGTTCACGCCGGAGCCAGCCGAGTGGGAGCCGGCCTCGGGTGACGTCCCCGAGGACTCGCTGTGGCCCCTGCCGCAGTGGCTCCGGACGTCTGGCCGCCAGCTGCAGCTGGCCCCCGGCCGCTTCCAGCTGGTGCACGGCGACGGCTCCTCGGCAGGGCCGGCCTGCGATGTGCTGCAGGATGCCTTCCGCAGGTGAGGCCCGGGGCGAGGGGCTGCGGGCGGCGGCCCGGTGGCGGGAGCGGTTACCTCAGGGCGCCCGCCGGCCTCTGTGCTTCCCCGGCAGGTACTACGAGTACATGTTCGGGCAGTCCCGTCGGCGGGCGCGGAGCCGCAGGCCGCTCGGCGCCCGTGCGGAGCCCGAGCTGTGGCAGCTGCGGGTGGTGATCGAGTCCCGGGACGCCGGCTGTGACAGCTACCCGCACCTCGCCTCCAGCGAGGCCTGTGAGTACCGCGCGGGGACGGCCGCCCCCTTCCTCTCTCCTTGCACGGCATCCCTAGCGCCTGTCCTCCCGGCGTGTGTCCGGTGCCAGAGTCAGTTCGTGAGGAACTGGAGGTCACAGGATCACTGAGGCGATGGAGAACGTTTTGCAGCAGTGGCGACCAGAAGATAATTCTTGTTCGTAATTCGGTGGGAAATCTCGGCCCACAGTGAATCACAAAGCTGGTTAAGAGTGTAACTTGGGATTTCTGCAGTTTGGCTGGCGTTTCACTCATTTACCTGCCCTTCCAGTAACTGCCATTAGGAATCGGAGGTGTTATGCTGCGCTGTAGGCAGTTACGCGTGGCGAGATCTCTGTCAAGGCATCATCTTTTCTTTCAGCACAGGGAGTTGAGCGAAGGCTGGCTTTGGGTATTCTTCTGCTCCCCTTAAAAATAACTACAGCTGAACTGAAACTGCCTACACGGGCTTATGTACATGCTGTTCCTGTTTTTCCTGGAAGAACAGGTGGTGTTCATTGAACTTCTTGTTACTCATCTTGCAGTATTATAAATCCACTTTATTTTATCAGTAGATAAGAGAAAGGATTTAAAAACATGTTTGTTATATTGGGTTTGTTCTGCTCTGCTTCTTTAGTGCTATGACTGAAGTCCAGAGTGGAGAAGTACTCAAACAAGTACTCATCACCAGAGAACTTTCTTATCGGAAATAACGATGAGTTGGTAGTATTGCTTTTTCTCTGGGCAGGTTAGCGCAGAATTCAACATATTCAATTCATCTAGCTCTGTCTTGAGGTAACCTTCTGTACTGGGCAAGGCAGTTGTTTAGTATCCAGGATACAGATCCTTAGAAAAAAGATCCTTTTAATCTGAAGTCATACATCTGCAGCGGGGTTGATTCCACCTGACTAGTGATAGAATGTACTGATTTTTAGTTTCCTCAGTCTTTTTGGTACACTTAGCCAGGTAGGGCAATTCTATGTGTGGACGTTTATCATACATTTCAATGCAAATTAGCAGCAAAATTGCTAATACTTTAAATTTTTTTCCTGCCATAGTCAGATTATTATACTGCTTTACTACTAGTTGAACTTTGAACTGGTTTATGAACTTCAGTGTTTAACCAAAGCTGGTTCTTCTCTTCAGTCAGGGAATCTGTCAGATCATGTGATCTTTCAGTTGCACTCTTCAGAACAGTTGAATTTTTCTCCCTGCTCTAGGGAAGAGGTTTCCTGTTACAAATAACGTGGATTTTTCCTCATGTAGTATGTTGAGCTCTCCAGGCTTCAGCAAGGCTCTAATTTTCTGCTTTTAATGGGATAGCTTGTTCAGGGAACAAGTGCTGAAATAAGCAGTTGTTAGTCACTTGCTGGACTGAGCAGTTTGGCTCCTTCTCTTAATAGAGATAGTATGGATCAGTCAGTGACTATCCTGTAGCAAGAGTATTGGATATGTAATCAAAGTACAAGCTATCTGCCCTTCTCCCTCCAAATACCCCTGCAAAACCTGTTGCTCTGTGTTCATTTAAGGTATATGTTCAGGAAAAAAAACCAACCCCCTACTGTCTTGGAAGTAAATCCCCAACTGAATTACAGTTTACCACAGAAGAATCTGTGGAGATTGAACTAGTCTTCAAAGTTCTGTTTCTTACCTAGAAAGGAACACTCACAGCCCCTGTACAAGTGCTTATTAGATGGTGGGGTCTGTTCTCCCCCTTTTCTCATTAGACCTTTATAGTAAGCCCCTAACAATATAACTTGACAAGCTATAGCTCTAAAAATATGTAAACACAATCTATATAGAAGGAAGATGAAAGGAGAAGTAAAATTCTGCGTTTAGTTCTGGCTTAGTTACCCAACCCTTACCACATATGTCTTAAACGCAAAAATACCATCTGATAAGCTTTAAATCAGTTGAATTAAACATGGCTGGAATTCTGACCCATGTGCAGTATTTAACATTGCCATTATTAAGCACTGTATTTGTTTTATCATCTTACTGGTTAACTGTTGACTCTCTGACTAGTAGCTTACGTTATTTCAGGAGCATGCAAGCGAAAAGTAGCTGTACAGTGTCATTTAAAACCAGCACTGGTTAGAATTTAAAAAAAAACAAAGGGAGACATGGCACTTGAAGAATCTTGTTAATGCCTGTTGGTGTTGTCCTGTCAATCCATGCTTCCTTGAGGAATAACTTTCTCTTTTTCTTTTTTTTTTTTTCCCTCTCTCTCTTTAGATCATTTAACTGTAACAGAGCCTGTGGCTATACTGAAAGCCAGTGAGGTATGGGGTGCTTTAAGAGGTAAGCTGATGCTTTTCCTATGGAGCTATTTGTTCTGGGCTTATACAAACTCCATGCCAGACTAAGAACCAGCTGGCCACTGAGCCTTACCCTCATTTAGCTCTTCATGGGAAGTAAGCTTGGGCACGGAAGCCAGAAGGATACCCCAGATATGTGTTGGTCGGTTTGGATGCTTAGCATCTTAGATCCAGTGGCTCACCAGAAATGCACTTTTGCTGTGCCTGAAATCAGCCAAGCCAACCACATCCTCCGTGCTCAAAAGCTCTCTGATCTGCGGTGCGAACAAATTATTCTCTGACTGCACCTAAGAACGTGGTGGACACATCACCAGGGCGACAGTAAGGCCAAAGTTTTAGTCTGTTGTTCTTACTGGAATGTTAATCTAAATTAGCAGATTTTTCATGCTGAATTATAAGCTTCACCAGTTCCAGAAATGACAGGAATAGATGCATGACAACATCAGAAATTCCTGCCTTACGCTCAGTAACTTCCCTACTATTCAAGGAGTGATTTGGTACAGCTGAGCTGTAGTGCTAACATTCAGTATTTGTGTATAATGGAGAGCTTGAACTGTTCTCTCTTCAGAACTTCATTAAATGTGGTGCTTGAGCAATTAAGGAAACTGTGCTAGAGAGAAACTCAGCAACAAAGCATTCTTTCTAGGTATGTGAACTCCTGTAGTTATGGTCCCTGCACGTACGGGATTGTGCTCCAGATTCCTTTCTTGGATTTTTTTTTCCAGGTTTGGAAACCTTCAGCCAGTTGGTTCATGAAAATGACTATGGAAGTGTAAGTATAGCTATTAACTAAAACCACAGTTCTAACAATAGACAACCACATTCCTTATTAGGTGCTCTTCTAGCAGCAGCAGTTCTACTGCTTTTGTTAGGTAGTAGTTCTAAAATTAGTAGTAGTTCTGCTTTTGTTGGGTATCTTTTTCAGAAAATGATCCTTGGAAAATCGTTGACAACCTGGAAAGTAGCTATTTCTTGATTGAAATGATGAATATAACATGGGAATTCTAATTTTAAAATCTCATTCTTACAGTTTCTTGTCAATGAATCTGAAATCTATGACTTCCCGAGATTTGCTCATAGAGGAATCTTACTAGACACTTCAAGGCATTATTTACCATTGAAATCTATTCTTACAAACCTGGTAAGTGGCAGTTTTGTATCATTCATAATGAAGGCTTTCTGCTCTTGGGTTCTCCTGTCATACCAGATCCAGTTGCTGCCTACTTCAGGGGACAAAGCACATCTCCTCTGGCTGAATTCTAAAAGGACAGAGTGAACTTTGCTAGGTGAAGGTCAGAGCATACACTGGAGAGAAATTGAGGGGGCAGAGACAATGATTAATGAATCTGTACAGAAGGCTGGGTTTTGTGGTGCCTTGGGTTTTCTCTGTTTTCTGTTGCCTAAATCAGCTCACGTATTTTAAGAAGGCATGTTTTGAGAGATCTGATTGTCACCAAGCAGTACAGGGGAGACCTTGCAAGTCCTGGCTTCAGTGCCAATGCTTGCTGGAAAATTCCAATCTTTTGAATAACCAGACCTTGGTAGTCCTTTCTTAGTCTGCGAAGAGCAAGCCCATTGTTAAGTAGCACAGAGCAAGGCGGGAAATTGGAAGTGTCTATTGGAAGCTACTCATTTCTTTCACCGTATCCCTCCAAAAAGGTAAAAAATCAAACAAAACTTTATCTGAAAAACTTAAGTAAGCACTCTAAGAATTGTATACTCACACTTTGATGGGAAGGTGATCAATTTGGGTAAGCATAGCAGCCAAAGCTGTGGGTTTTTTTTGTTTTGTACTCCCCTTTTCTGCTGTTGAAATCCTTGTAGCAGGGTGTCGTGATTTAATCCCAGTCAGCAACAAAGTACCACACAGCCTCTCACTCACCTCCCCCTGTCCTCCAGTGGAGGAGGAGAATTGAAGGAAAAGACAAACTCGTGGGTTGAGATAAGAACAATTTAATATTTGAACGTAAATGAAATAAAACTGATACCAATATTAATAATATGTAGTGAAAATGGTCGAAAACAAATGATAGAGCCGCTTACCACCTGCTGACTGACTGAGAGACAGAGAGCCCACACCTGGCCCAACCCCCAGCCCATATACTGACCATGGCATTTCAGTCTGAGGCAGCTGTCCTGACCGTGTCCCCTCACAGCTTCTTGTAGCAAAGAAGCTGGGAACGCAGGCGCAGCACCAGGAACCAAAATAGTCCTTGACTTGGTACAAACACTCCTTAGCAACAGCTAAAAACACCAGTGCAGTCAATACTCTTCTCCGTGCAGATCCAAAACACAGCCTCATACTAGCCACTCCGAAGAAAACCAGCTTGGTCCCAACCAAAACCAACCCACAGGGCTCATTTGGTGGGTTGAAATGCGCAAGCCTTTGGGTGGAGAAACATGCAGCTTCCTAGTTATTCTGTCTTGCTTTTCCACGATGAAATAGCGTTAGAAATTTCCCTTCCATGCTGCAGAACTTAACAGAGCGAGCTTAAGATGGGCAGGAAGGAAGCGCAGGTAAAGCCAGTCTTAATTACTGAGGTCATCCTTGAACCGTGCTCAGAACTTGCCCCTCCATGGGTATTTGCCACTTGTATTTGCCTTTAAGTTCAGTCCCTGTTCAGCACGTAGTGTTTGTGTAGTGTTTCATTTACAGCCAAGGGTGCTTCAAAGACTCAAGCAGCTAGCTCTGTCAGTATTTGTTGTCTTTTCTAAAAGAGACAATGTCCAAACAGTAATTTCACTTTTGAGCCTTGCATTTCTAGCCGTTTTTGTGTTTCTGCAACTGTTGCTATTCTGATTTAGTTCCTTAAATTATGTCTGTGGCTTTAATACCTTCCCAGGGCTATATTTTATGACGTTTTACTGGTTTAAGAACACATACGTGTTTCCTCCCACCTCTGTGCCTGCTTGAATCCAGGCTAACCTGATAAAAAGCAGCAATAATCCCTTCACTGACATGTGGTAATTAGATACTTAAGACAGCAGTTCAAGTACATTTCTTGTCTGTGTTCAGCTGCTGTACTGTATTTCCGGGAAGGTCATTGTCCTGGAGGAAGGAGTGGCTCAGGTGAAGGTTAGGAGATATTATTTTCTATGTGGAAAGATGGAAATGCAGGAAGATGTGTGGTAATTAAAACTTCTGCTGAACAGATGAGATAATTTTGGGGAATGGATGAGGTATAAATCTTCCTTTGGATTTGGTGGGAGTTCCTGAAGAGATCTTCTTGTTTCTTTAAACACAGCCTGGTGAAAAAAATGAAGGAGGAGGAGTGGAAATCATTATGTTGTGGAAAGGGCTTGGAAGCAATTACTTAGTCCTGAACAATGTAGAGAACACTTACTCGGTCCGCTCACAGCACACAAAACTTCTGGTGACTCTAACAAACTTGCGTAATTCAGGGTACGTGTGTAACTTTCAGGAGTCATCATTCTAAAATAAGTGTGTTGACCTTTATCTTGAGTATCTTCAGGTTCAAAAAAGTGAAGTACTGACACTAATGACTGGAAACATAAGGTGAACACTATCTTCTGCGGGGAAAATGCATGGTTTATTTTGCATGCATTTGAAATGGATTCTGCAGAATTCACTAGCAATTAGGCATGTACTGAATAGGAAACTCATGCTGTTTAGTTTCTGAGTTCATTAAGTAGAAAAGTATAAGCTTTTCTGTGAGCTGAAATAGCTGATGGTGCATAGAGAATTGCCCAGCTATGTTCGGAAGTGGAAGAAATTCATAAGCATTTACAGTAGTTCCCCTTTTACCAGCCAATGTGGCAAGATCAGATCACGGGCTTGTTGATAGGAGTGGTGCAAATGGATGGCAGAGGAAGGGGGCAGGAGCATTAACAGCCTGGCATGTTTTGGTGTATGCTTCTAGGATTCAGTGAAACATGGTGCACCTTTTCTTTGGATTTTTTTTTTTTCAGTTGTTGCTTTAGGCATGTGGGATACAGTGGGACAAGACCACCTTTTTTGCATAGGGTCTCTGTGAGAGCGAAGTGCTTAACTAGACTGTGTTACGTTATTTGTTACAGGATGCCATGGCTTTTAACAAGTTCAATGTTCTCCACTGGCATATAGTAGATGATCAGTCATTCCCTTACCAGAGTATTTATTTCCCTGAGCTAAGTGACAAGGTGAGTAAACGTCATTGGAGCAGGGTGGGAGGGCAAAAATCTGGCACTTATTTTGTGAAAATAAAATGCAGAGCCTACCAATGGTTGAATACATTTGCCTTGGCTGATTGTGAAACGGTACCAGAGGACCAGTAACCAGCAAAGCCACACTTTAGGGTCCTACCTGAGTGTCTGTAGGACCATGTTCAAGTCTTTCTTGGTGGATGACATTCCTAACTTTTTCTGTGCAAATTGCTGGTGACAGTGATCCTCAGTGTTTGCTGCCTTTTAAAGGAGTAGTGGTACACAGATATACTGTTGTGGTGAACACTGCTTAGATTTCTCTTGGTTTGTTTAACTGGTGGACTTCCTGATGCGCCAACAAATATAAGAGAATTTCCTGTCAGCTCTACGTTCAGAACCACTGCAGTAGTACTTTTGCCCTGTCTGAGATCTAAGGAACTTTACAAAACACAGTGTGTCTGTAAGAGGTCCAAAAGTGAGAGGTTCTTTTCTAAAACACAGTGCAATGTATCTCTTTATTTCCTGATTCACGGCAGATTTTGCTAATTAAGGAAAGCCATCATGAGGTTCTTGCTCAGTTGTGGTACGGTAGTAGCCAAATCAAGGATGAATAATTTAAGTAGACTGAGCCTAAGCACAAGATCTGTGATTCTGTTTTAAAATGCTTGCTAGAATCTGATCCTCATGGAAATAAGGTAGGCAGTGCTTGAGCAGATGCAGAAGAATGTTACAACTGAAAAACAGTAGATGCTGGATGGTGCAGTCCGATTACTTTTCCTAATAATGGCTGTGGAATTCTGTCCTATTCCCCACTGATAGAAGAGAGAGGTGGCTTTTGTCTCTAGCCTTCTTTTTAAAAGGCTTCTTGTTTAGCCTATCTTTTTTTGGAGTACCTCAGCTGTGGAAACCATTTCCAGATAAATAGAAGATCAAGGTGCTGTTAATCATCAGGAGCCACGATGCTTTTGTGATACAGTTTGGCTCTTTGGCAAGCGTCTGTTTCACCAAACTGTAGCAGGCTGGGTCATTTGTCACATTTGTGGGAGCGGAATAATGCTCAGATTCAGTGTCACAAAACAAACACACCCTGATGCTAAATTGGGCATCGTATCAAAACAGACAAGCAGAGGTGTTGGAAAAAGATGCCATTCTTTCTGGCTTGGCAGAATTTTTCCATTAGTCTTGCATGTCATGTAACAAGGGCCCTATGTTTCAGAACTAATGATGCAGAGGTGGAGGGGAAAACTAACTTGTACAGAAGAACTGAAAAATGTATCTTTCAAAAACCCGGTGGAACAGAAACTATTTTTTTTGTTTTCTGGAATAACTGAGCTAAGGAAGAAAGGACGATCTCTTTGGGAGATTTGTCCGAGTGTGGTAAAAGGGGTTAATTTTTATGTTCCCCCACCCCACCAGGCAACAGACAAGTTCTGACAGTGCACTTGCACATGTGATAAACAAGAAGAGACCGACTTGTAAAACTGCTCTCCAGTCCATATGATAACACTTTAATCGCAGCTTTGTGAGCCACTGTTATTTTGTAAACTCTCTCCAAATGTGAATACTTTTACAGGGAGCCTACTCCTATAGCCACATCTATACTCCTACTGATGTCCATCTGGTGATTGAGTATGCCCGGTTAAGAGGCATTAGAGTTATCCCAGAGTTTGATACCCCAGGACACACGCAGTCTTGGGGAAAAGGTATGTCCAAGAAATTGATAATGGTAAGTAGGGTGTAGCAAGCAAATGAACTTGTTAAAAAGCAGCCTTTAACATGCTTTGAAAGGCCCTTGATAAGAGGTAAGCAAGGGGCAGGCTCGATGATGGTCATGGCCTGTATCATCCTAGAGGAACTGAAGTGAGCAGACAAAGCTGGCCCTTCGTATGCTGGATTTGTTGAAGGCACAGATATACTCTGTTTGCTGTGGGCTTTGGATGTTGTTAATCCCCCATCCAGTACTCCTGAGGTTAGGGCAGTTAGGCAGTGGATAGAAATAGTGCATTGCTGACTCCAGAGATTTCTGCTTTGGGAAGGTTCTTTCAAAGTGGTTGGTGTTCCTGTCAGTGAAGTGGTAATTTGCCAGCGTACAAAACACAGCAAAGTTGGATGCTTCTTTACTCTCTGTCTTCTGGGTTTGAGTAATACTTCTTTTGACAGAGAATGCTTGCATCCTGAGAGCGGTGGTGTTTCCTGTGTCCTGGAGTACACGTAACCTTGTGTCTTAATTCAGGGTGCACTGAGTTGGATTTCACTGCAGTCACCGTAATTAATATAAGATGGTTCTGGCCAAACTGGAAATAGTGAAGATTTTTCTGCCGCTTCATAGCTTAAGTTTTAGCCATGGGGCAAGTCTCGTGTTCATCCTGTGGGGTTGTGGAAGATGTTGGAAGTTGCCTCAGGCTCTTTCTCACTAATTTAATATGAGGAGGAAAGGAACAAGGCAGAAACTGAATTTGCTAAACCGTATTTCTGAGTCCTTTATCTCATGTGGTCTTTGCTTTTACAGAGCACTAGTAAGAGCCAGTGGCTAGCCTGGCGGTGTGTGAGGTAGTCTACATTCATATTAAGGGCACGGTTCAGCTCCCTTGCCTAAAATCAATTGTTCCTTCTTTTATAATAGCTTTTTTTAAATGTGATACACAGGAGCCAGTCCTGGCTTTGCCTGTGAACCTGGGTAGCTATGCTTTGTTTGCATTAAAATTCCAGATATTGGAGAGAAGTGTTAAGGCAGGTGAGGAGGGCAGTTGAAGCAACCTACCACCAGGGAAGGCCCTGTATGGGGGGAAAATGTGCTTGGAGTAGGAAAGACACAGCCAGGAAGGTGCTGCTGCTGCAAGGACAGTTTACCAAATAAACTGAATTTGGGAATCTCCAACCCAGGTGTAACTACTATTTTGTTATCCTGGCTTATGTTGCTGCAGATACGAAGAACCAGTGCTTAGTTTTGATGTCTCCGTCTCGCCTTCCTTTCTTGTGTAAACTCCTCTCAGAATGAGGTGGGACATCTCCCTGGAGCCATATACTTCCCCCCCTACTTAGGTGTTAACAAAGCAGAGTAATAGAAAAAGAGGCCTCTGGAGCACACTCATTATATTTGACTTTCTTCTAATGGGCTTTCTTACTAAATCCATTGAAGCTTTTTTATTCAAGTAGTCATCAGAAGCTGCTGACAGCTACAGCGACATGTTTCATAAATAAGCGTGCGTTAAATCACAGATCTAAAACTCAAGGGTTCTGATTTCCAGTTAGAGGGTTCTTCAACCTTAGGCCAATGGTTTTATTTCATCCTGCCTCTGTTTGATTATAGTTAGAGTAGATGAGCACTTAAGCACTGAATATCCTCTATTAATTGTTTCTATTAGGTCAAAAAGATCTTCTCACCCCTTGTTACAATGGAGAACAGCCAACTGGGTCCTTTGGACCCGTAAATCCCATTTTGAATACAACTTATGACTTCATGACTAAATTCTTCAAAGAAATCAGCAGTGTATTTCCAGATGCATACATTCATTTGGGAGGAGATGAAGTGAACTTCGATTGTTGGTATGGTGACAGTTCAAAGAATAAGTATCTAGTGCCTCTTAAACTTGCCTAAATCCATCAGTTGCAAAACTCGGTTGAGACAGTTTTCAGTGCTTAACCCAAAGATCTCCACTCCTACTTCTGCAGCTGTTTACAGGCAGAGCGTTTGTGATCCTCAGCAAGCAAGTGATTTTGTGCAGAATTTTACTCTGACTAGTTTCACGAATGTTTGGGTACTCTAAAGGATTGATTTATGAAAATTAACCTGGCAGGACGGAGAACCACGTAGGAAAGTACTACGTAAGATAATTAACACTTAAATGCTTTCTGCTAAAGAAAAAGCAGTTCTTTCCACTGAGTTCTGCCTTCCAGAAAATCTGCTAACATTAAATATTACAGTTCTGACTCGTGTGCTTGTATGAAAAGTGAGGCATTAATACAGTTTTTCAATTGGTTGTGGATTTTTAGTGTTTTGGAGTGTCTCTGCTGGAGTGACTAATAATACAGAATTTGGAGCAGATCTAATTGAATGAGTATTCAAATTGATCTAGTTAGTATTTGTGTATTCTCTTGAAACGCCAAATCTGAACACTCAAGACTTGCTGTTATTTTTAAAAAGAAAGAAAATTTCTGGCAAATGCTTTATGACGGAAGTGTTGGTTTGCTTTTGGGGTATTTTCCCAAATTCTTTATATCATTCCCACAGATCCCCTGGTATTATGGCTGCTCAGTTTCCAGACCTGCTGGCATCCTTCCCACAAAGTCGCAGAGAAGCCAGGAACCCCAGAGCTCTTAAGAGCTTGAGGCTGCCTGCCAGAGACTGATTCGGAACAGGGACCCCAGTAGTTTTACCAGAGAAGCAGAACTGTTGGCGTTGTTTCAAAATACATAAATGATGTTAGCCTGCTGCTTCTGCTCTGTTGTGCATTCCAGGCTAGTGTGCTGTGCATCGGTGGAAATGGTTGGGAAGTCTGCTTTAATAACCCAACTACAAAAGAAAAAAAAAAAAAAGAAAATAATAATTTATTTTGTTTCTTTTATTATTTAAGGAAATCTAACCCTGAAGTGAAGGAGTTCATGAAGAAGGAAGAGTTTGGCTTTGACTATGCTAAACTGGAGTCTTACTATATTCAGAAGTATGTTGGTTTTTAAATTCTTGCCCAGCATCTCATAGCCACTATCTGGGGGTGGTGTTGGGGTGCAGATGCTGAAGCTGAGTTAGGTTAACCTACACTGTTTTCAAAAATTGCCATGTGTTGGGAACGACCCACTTTCTTGTATTTTAATGTACTGAACGTAGGACACAACAAGGATATGTAGGCTAGTCCTACACCCGCTCTGAATGTAGCTGCTCCGAGTTCAGCACACAGGTTGGGGAGGGTAAGTCCTAAGGTTTCTGGAGCCATAGATTTCTCTCGTTCTTAAATCACATGGGTCCTGGACGTCAGTCTGTGTTACTGCACATGCATATCCTTATACATAGGAGAGTGTCCTCTGTGAGGCAGAGCACTGAAGGCCAAAACCAGAAAAAAAAGGTTTTTCTCAGTCCCCTATGGCTGGGAAAGGCCTGATGGGCCTTAGGGTAAAAAATGTTGCTACTTCGTGTGCCTGTACTGATCCTGCTGAAGTTCACAAGCATGATCTTCTTTCTAAATTTTAGGATTTTGGACATTGTTTCTTCCTATAACAAACGATACATGGTCTGGCAAGAAGTGTTTGATAATAAAGCACAGGTAAGGTGGGGAAGGGAGGCACTGTTGCATAACAGCGCAGTATTGTGAGAGGCTCCCAAAGCAGGTTTGGGAGCTAAGTAGTTATGGTTGGGTCTCTTGAGTTTTAGCAAGTCCCCATAGGTGTGGGGCCTGCTTTGAAATTATCATTTATTGACATGTAAAATGGGTGGAACAGGAACACCAGCACTGAAGTGCTTTCTGAAAGTGAACAGAGATAACATAGTGTGCTTCAGAGCATCGGAGCGAAGGGTAGGGAAGTTTATCTGAGTTTCCATACCTCTTTTTTTATCAGGTAACTGTGCATCTGGTCTAGCAACACCAGGTGCTCAGCCTTTCAGAGCTGGTCAGATAACTGGTTCGTGTAGGACCCCTCTAGGGCATTAACCGTCTGTAGTGTAACTAGGCTTCAGTCTGGTGTGAACTCTGCTTAAAACCAGCAAAGAGATAATCTGCTTTAGACTGTAGGGGGTGGGGAAATGACAAAAGGTAGCTTCCAAAATGTTCCTCTTCAACACAAAATACCACGTTTAGAAATCCGTCATCCTACAGCAACTAGGATTGTCTTCAATGTTTTGGTTTGGTTTTGTTTTGCCCTCTCTTAGCTGAAACCAGACACCGTAGTTGAAGTGTGGATGGCAAACAACTATGCTAATGAACTGAGCAGTGTCACTGGAGCTGGGTTCACTGCTATCCTGGCAGCTCCATGGTACTTAGACTACATTAGTTATGGGCAAGACTGGAAGAAATACTACAGCGTTGAACCGCTTAACTTCCCTGGTTTGTTTCTTTTCTTTTGTATGTATGCTTGTTTGGTGCATGAAAGGCTTTGGTGCATAGTGAGGTGTAAATGGAAAGAATAAGGCTGTTCAGAGTGATCATGCAGTCACTATGATCAGATACACTGTAATCAGACGGCTTGAATGGCAGCTAGAACTCTGGAAAATTCTCAAATTTAAAAAAATGCAGTTTTCTGATTCTCACAGGCAGAAGTGTTAGCTTCCTCAAGCACCTGGCAGCGGTGCTTGTGTGTGACAGGACCCTGGACCGGGTGAAGAGATGCATCACGCATTAGGGGCAGAGTTGTGCCAAACGGCTGTTGGTAGACAGACATGTGAGCAAGCTGCTGGAGTGTTAGACTGTTCTAGGAAAAGACACGTTCTCTGCCTCCGGCTAACGCTGACACAAACATCTTAACGCTTTCCCTGGGGCTTCCGTTTTGCGCAAGGTAGCTCTGGGAGATGGTCTTTGTACCTTTCTCAGGGAGTGTGTGAGAGAATGAACAGTTTTGGCCAGGACTGAAACCGCTGAAGGATGTTAGAAGGCTGAGGATGAAAGATAAAATACTTTCTGACAGGAGGGAAATAGGTTCTCTGGGCAAATGGCCTGGTGGTTCTCATGTTCGGTAACAGGACTACCAAAAGGTTTAGTTAGTGCTCAGGATAGGTATGTTATATGGTAAAGCAAACAGCTGAACATCAGTCCTGTCTCAGTATCGGAAAATGAAACTGTTGATATGTGCCCATCTTCTGGGCGAATAGAAATTCTAACTTTCTGCTTTAAATGCAGGATCTGAAGAACAGAAAAAGCTTTTAATAGGTGGAGAAGCCTGCCTGTGGGGGGAATTTGTGGATGCAACTAACCTCACACCGAGATTATGGTATGAACTGCTTTATTGTTAGATTTGAGAAACCCAGCTGCAAGGAGCATTAATTAATCCAACAGGACTGTATGTTAGTGGTAACAGCGCTCTGTGCTGAACCTGAACGGCTATAAAAATTGATGTTTCTGGACATAGAAGTCCTGGTACTAAAAACTTTAATCCATTCTTGGTTATAGGCCATGCCTACTCTAAAACTCAGTATATCTTTGCAGGCCTCGAGCAAGTGCTGTAGGGGAAAGGCTCTGGAGCAGCAGGAATGTGACTGACTTGCAGGATGCCTATAAAAGACTGACTAATCACCGATGCCGCATGCTCCGGTAAGATTAATAGCTATGGTAAAGCTTGGGGTCTCATGCCTTATGACCAGTGGAGTTCAAGTACAGGCCTAAACAACTGGCCTGGAAATGAAGGGAGGAGAAGTAGCAGTCTAATCTGACTAAATGTCATCTATGTACCATAGAAGAGGAAGGACAGATACATTAAGATAGGAGTTCTAAACGGTTTGGCAACTAACGTTTTTCAGAACTCATTAACTTCCTTCCTAATAGTAAACCCATCTATGTTTCTCTTTCCTTGAAAGGAAGAACCAACACCATGATTATTTCAGACAAGAAGGCTTTTAAAGGGTATGTGGGAAGTGTACACAGACAGGAGAAAAAGTAGACTTTTAAAAAAGTTGTTGTTAATTATTGTTTATAATACATAAAGACATGGAGCTGTTTGCCTGAGAGGTGAGCTTCAGCAAGCTATTCCTTCAGGTATTGCCTTAGTGTAGGGACTGAAAGGGGTGGGTAAGGAGTCCCCGATAAATTTTAATTCATTTGACTACTGAAAACAGTCAGTTTGTAACATTGTTCTCTGTAATTTTTTCCTAAAAAGCACTTAGTCAAGTTACTGATTGATTATTGCTAGCGCTGTCTTCGTATATTTGCAGTTGTAGAAACGAGCGATTTCTAGGTCTTAAATCCCATACTGACTCCACTTTTAAAAGGGTACAGAGAGCCTTTTAGGTTTTCCCAAATGCTTCTGCCGAGTTGGACTGCAGCAAGAATGCAACATGCCACTTAATCTCTCTACAAAAGCTTATGACCAGTCACTGAAAATCCCAACAGTGTGAAGAAGTATTTCACGGTAGATACAAATCAGCTTTTTAGAGAACAAGATACAATGGCAGTTACAGTCAGCACTTTAAAACTCGCTCATGCTGACATCTACAGGAACATGATTGTCTGTTGGAATCACTGACTTTTAGCTTGCAGTGTGAACTAGCACTTTAATCAAGTTAAGAATGACTGAAAGAATCATAGTTTTGACTTGTTGGCTCAAAATTAACGCTATAGGAAAATAGCACTGTGTAAATTGTTACCTCCCTCAGTCATGAGAAAAACAGTACATTGAGAAAGTTAACAAAAGCATACTAAAAACAAGATGAAAGGGCTTTAAAAACTTACGCCCTGTCACTTAGCAGGTTTGTGCACCTCCTGATGGGGCTCAGAGAACACCCTGATCAACTGCACAACAGTGCCAGCACCTCTAGGATTAGGGTTTTACAGTGAACTAAGCCATGCTATTCCTGGACCTGGTTAGCTATTGTTGCATCTCCATCTTCCTCCTTAATGCCGGCTCTTGAATTGCTGTCCAGGGAGCTGGTCCAGATGGCTGCAGCTGCTCCGGTAGTGCTAGCGCGAGCGATGCTGAGCGCAGAGGCAGGCCGCGGACTGCTCCCGTACTTGTTGCACACTCTCCCTTACCTTCCGGTGCTAAAACTGCTTTGCTGGCATATGAACCTGTGGTGAACAAATCCTGTTATAAACAGACTACCTTGATAAAAGAACACATCCTCCTAAAATTACTCCTTTTATATAGCCTCTGTATGAGAAAAACACCAGAGAAACCATTCCCTGTCCACTGATGAAATGAGCATTCCTTGGAGCTGCCGTTCTGTTGCCGCTCACGTATTCGGGGCTTCCCTAGCACTGTGTGAACTCGAAGAGCGGATTTAATCAGTCCGGCTGTCGTAAAGTCTCAGAGCGTGGGCGAAGGGCTGCGTCCCTGCAAACACTTTTATACAGGCTGTGTGCAGACCATGGCAGTTGTAGCAGGCCAAGGAGCCTCCCCTAGTAGAACAGAGCGCTCTGGATTGCTCTGCAGCTGGGTAACGGGGAGTGAGGGAATGGGTAGGCAGAACTGTGTAACAGCTAGACCACGGTCACTGGAAGAACAGTAGCTCTGCCTATCCAAGGCCACTGCAGGTGAAGGAGTACCATGAGAGCAGTACCTGCTAGTCAGATCTAAACTCAGCTTCCTGTGGGATGCTGCAGCCCAAATTGCAGAGGAATGGTCATGGGTGAAAGGAAACAGAAAGGTGGACGTATATCCCAGTGATCGAAACAATGACCCTGTCTCTTACCAAGAGTAGGTCTGCCTTAGGGGCAAGGAGTAGTTCAGCTGAGCTATTTCATTATTCAGTTTCTTCCACTGCAGCTCTTGAGTGCAATTAAACACCAGCATGTATGATCCCACAAATCACTGTGGCAGTACTATCTAGCTCTTAAATATCTAAGTAACAGAGTTCTGACTACAACTACTTTAACTCTGAAACATCTTTTTGTGTTAATTTACTGCGTCATCATAAGCTACAGGGGTTGGGGTGTTTTTAAAGCCACAGGAGAACAGAATAATTTATGATAAGGTAGCTGGAGAAAGCCCTGTTTACTAAAACTGGCTCCCCCAAAACGGTGAATGAAAATGATACAACCTGCATGTGAAGGAAACGGTGGGGGGGGGGGGGGGGGGGGTGTGTGCAGGTATCAACTGATACATATTTTCCCATTCTTAGGGCTTTTCTTCAATAAAAGCACTAGATTTTGCAGAACATGAAGACAACCAGCCCCTGGATTTAAGCTTTTCAATCTGTTTTCTAATATCCTGGTGCATCTGATTGATTGATAGAAACAGAGGAAAGTACTTAACTGAAGTACAGTAGAACAGGGCCCGTTTGACTCCTTAAATAAGCTGTCTGTTATTTCTTGGAAGCAGTTTTGCTTACATAAAGATTAAAATAGATTGCCAGTATCTCTCTTCCTGCCTACACAACCAGCCCGTTGTTGGACTGTAATCACACATGTTCCGCTTTATTTTAACAGCCGTGGCGTAGCAGCCGAACCCGTGTTTGTTGGATACTGCACCCATGAAGCGAGAGGGCAGTAACTGCTGCAAGGACTTCAGCTTGTTGACTCGAAGTGCCTCTGGGGTATGAATATAGGTACATGCAGTGTGATATCTGAACCAAAACTTAAAATTTTCACTTCTTAAAATATGGTTACTTGACATTCTTGTTGGAATAAAAATGATGGGGATTAGCTTTCATTAGAAATGGGGATTCTTCACAGTGAAATCCGGAAACTTGATACCACAGAATTACCAAATCCCGTTTCCTTATATTCTGAAGCTGAGGGAAAATTAAACTATAAGACACTCTTTAAATAAAGAGCAAAATATCTTTTTATTTCAAAGTATCTTATTTGCCGCTTTAGTGTGTCACCAGATAATTGCAAATCAGAACTGACTAGTAACATGCAGCAAATCAGAACCATTACAGCCAAAATCACTCATTCCTAAAGGTAAAAAAATATCCTCCCTCAACATATTCCAAGGTGGAATTCCCATCACTGTCTTGACAAAACCCTGCTTGTCTTGTATTTTTTTTGCACAGGTCTGGCTCTATTTGCAGAACCATTCAATCCACTCACTTGCTAAAGCAAACTCAGGTAAAAGTTACACCCAGTCCTGATCTCTGGTTCAGACTGTTTTCTAAAACTACGGGAGGTAACACTTACAGCTGTATAGTTTAAAATGCCGTATGTTTTTATTTAGCTGGAAACAAGTCAAGATACACACTGCCAAAACTGTATACTTACTTCACCTACAGATACAAACTTCACAAACTTACTAAAGTGAGAAACAGTCCTAATGGCACATTAAGGTGCACTTAGTGCTCATTTGTCAGAGGATTTGCATCACTTCTCATTGCAAATATCTGTAAGATAAGAATTTGCAAAGCAGCACATTGTGGTTGCACCTCTGGTTCAGCCGCTTGGCAGTTACAAGGCTGTGCCCGCAGAGCACAGTCTCTTGAACCTTCCCTTGGGCAGTTACAAGGGACAGTCTGCTCACACAGCTGCTCATTCATCATTTACCACAACCGGTTGGTCCCAGAAGAACACACGGCTGTATACAAGCAGGATCCTGAAAATAGTTACCAGGGAGGATAGAAAGTATCTTCTTGTTCCACAGAGGGAAGGGATCACACCAAGCCCATCCTCCTCTGAAGCAGTGCAGTTTGCTCTTGGCTGTTCAGGGCTTGATAGCTGGCAAGCTCCAGGGTGAAGGTTGCGGAGCCTGATGTCAGTGAACGCAAAACTGTTGAGTAGCCCTGGACAAAAGAGAGGAGACATTGCTCAGCTTAACGTAAAGGGAGCAGAAAGCTGTTTAGGTCAGAGACGGAAATACACTGCAACATACAGTAATATTTAAAAGGTAACCTACTAGTAGTAAAAGTGCAAGGCATGCATGAGTCTACCTAGTAACATACTTGAAAAAAATACTCTCTGTAGAACCTGGTTTAGTAGTATTTGCTACTTCTCTGACCTGGTTGAAAACATGCTGGTTTAACAACCAGAGTCAGGCACAACACCACTACTAGATTTATAGGCACTTGCTTCACACCCTCGATAACTGAAACACAGATAACTGATAACACCTCGATAACTGAAACACAAAGACACCCATTCCAAACTTATTCGTATCCGTAACAACAGGAAAAGCGAACTAAAGACCAATTAAGCATATTAAAAAGCTCGGATTTGTGTTTTAGCATTAATAAGATAATCGCATACCATCATTTCTGCTAGTGGAACAGCAGCAACCACAACTCTGTTATCTTGACGACTCTGGATTTCCTGAACGCTACCTCTCCGCTGCGCGAGGTCAGCGAGTACTGCACTGAGATGATCTTCACCTACTGTGATTTCTAGGTTCATCAAGGGCTCCAGTACTTGTATACCAGCTTTTTTTAAAGCCTGCATGGAAGGGAAGGAGAGTTACACTGACCGCTTTTATTTTGTTCCAGAAAACGGAACTCAAGCTAACACTGCCTCTCAAATTCTCTGCTTCCAAAAGCTATAAAGTCCACAGCGGGGGCGTTACACTGCCAGAGAAGGGCCACCAGCAGATGTTGATACACATACATTTTCCCAGTAGCGTATCATGCTGCTGTGGCCTACGGCAGCTTACAGTTTCACTGCACCTTTTGCATGCAACGGGAGACACAGGCCGATACCATCGTGTGGGAGGTGTCAGGATGCACCGCCAGTGATTGCACTGTCACATCTATATCCTGAACTGGGAATCCAAGCAAAGGTCCTAGGTAAAAAAAATTTTAAAAAAGAGAAAAAGAAAAAAGCATACTTGTTTTTCAGAATATTAAGACACATGCAAAAAAGTCTCAGGATCGATTTTGAGCTTCTCACTTTCCTCCTTCCCGTCCTTCCCCTTCTTTCCCACAAAGGCTTGACTACTGGTCTTGTTCCTCATTTTGTGATTTTGTCATGATCTGGCGTTGCCAAAAGAGACAAAGGCATGCAGGCTCGTACTTCCTTACTCTCTTTACCAAAAGCACAGAGTTTTCAGAACTAGAAGTTCCCAGGTGTGCTAATCCATACAACTGCTGCCAAAAATGAAGATATTTTAGCATATTGTAACAAGTCGTAACAAGACCTCATTTGAAACAGTACTGAAACCCTTTGTTTAAGCACAAGCCAGAATATCTTCTGTTTTCAACACAATGTGATCGCAGCTAAGCCTGACACTAGCCCATTACCAAAACTGCAGGGTTAACTCCATTCCATGAGGCATGAACCATGTCCAAGTATCCTAGGTAGGTTATCTCCCTCCAACCCAGGACTCTGCACCAGGCTAAAAACTGTGTTAGGCTGGATGGGAGGCCTGAACCACATCTCAGAAATAACATACAGCTGTTTTCCTGCAGACAGGCATGGCCAGAGCGATCAATCGATCTATTTATTGATTTTTAAAGCACTTAATGTCATGAATTTTATGCTGGAGACAGCACAGTTCTCAAGTGTCTTCAAGAAAACAGTCAAGACTCGTTTCACAGCCAGAGATGAGAGATTCTCTCCAACTCAACAAGGCAATGTGGGGAAAAAACCCACCTCATGCTGCTGCTTCTAGAGTAATTCTCATTTATCAATCCACTACCTGTTAATTTTACTGGGGGGGGGGGGGGGGGGGGGGAGAGTTCTGTGGCCACGAATTATTAAATACTTCCTATTTTTAATCAAATGTAAAAAATGCTTTTATTCCTTTAGAAAGCCCTTTGCAATTAGGTAAGGCGCTTTATTGTATGCTTTCATGATATTTGAAAATAGATAAAAACGCCTTCAGTAACTCTGACAGAAGTGCGGTTAGGTACATACTGGCCTTTGAAACCGCTTCTGTCACGTAAACCGCAGTGATGCGACGTCATCAAGCAAACGCCTTATCTCTTGTACCAGATTAAAAAAGCAAACCAAAAGAACCCCAAGCTCACTCTTGAGTGACTGAGAAATCAGCCTTCAGTCCAGCAGCATGCCGACATCCATTCCGGGCATAGGGAAAGGAGTATTGGGCGGGTTTTGTAGCTGTGGAAATTTCAGAATTCTCCTTTGCATGTAATGTTAGTATGTACTCTCTTAGTTTTCAAGCTGCCAAGGAGTTTTGCCTCCTAGAAACATACTAAATAGCTTCTTACAGAAGTGTCAGACCATCACAGCACCTTCCTTACCTTGAATGCATGAATTCGTGATTCCATTTTCTATAGCTCCTTCGCGTTCCTTGGGCAGCACTTCCGTGACACTCGCAGCATACTCGATGACGGCTTTTGTTGCCGCTCTCTCCCCTGACCTGGGCCTCACCTCTAACTCCGCAGTTACAAAGTGTCGTTTATCTCCTACTGTTTTGTCCAATATATCTGCAGGGGGAAAAAAAAAAAGATAAGCAAAACAGCCATGTGGAAAACAAACGTAATACATAAAATTAATCTGAAAGTTACTCATAAGCTCATTTCAGGTAACTCAAGCTACAGAACCAGAAACAAGACGTTCCTTCCATTCAGTCATTCTACCTGTTGCTTGAGCAGCATTTAGGATGGTTTCTCTGTACGCTACTTGAAGAGGTCCCAAATAAGTCTCGATTCCATATTCACGTTTGATTCGGTCATGAACGATCTCTATGTGTAGTTCTCCCATGCCACAAAGAATAGTCTAGGAAGAAGAGAGTTAAGGAGAGAGGAGAAACAAGCAAAACTCAGGTTTTAATACAACCTGTTTAAGCAAGGACTAGCATGCTCTTAATAGTCTTAGAAATATTTCAAATTCTGACGAGCCTAGAGAGAAAAAAGGACTGCCTAAGGTCATCTGACATAAACACCACATGAGTGAGGAGGGCGAAAGGGCCACTACCATGACCACTGTAATAACGGTCATCTTACATTATCTTAAAGACTGTGTAATTCAAACTCTAAACGAGAACTGTCACAACCATGCAGGACACAGAACGACTTCCTCTGCTCTCTGAAGCACAAGTGCACAGTGCTCCATCTCAGTCCCAAGTGCACAGAACTTTGCACATGCATGATGCCAACATTTTGCGAGTCCTCTTTGTCCAAGAAAATCTCCATATGCAAATGAACGAGCTGAAGGGTGGTCCTGACAGTTCTGAAATAAAGCTTGGTTATAAGGTGAGGATCTATCTTACCTGTCCTGTGTCAGGATCTACCTTCACTTTTAAACTTGGATCTTCACGCTGAAGGCAGCTCAGGGCGTTATCCAAGTCTGTACATAAATATCAAACATGATATCTAAGAAGACTTCATTAATTTGAGAATCACAGTGACTGTGTAAACATCACTTTCCTCATCAGGTCAAATCTTACTCTCAGGAGGAATCAGAAGGACTCTAGACAACCACAGACTTCGGCAAACAAAGTCAACTCAAACTACACGCGACTTGCAACTTCTGGTTGTCTCCAACAGATGAACTGCATGCTACAGAGTGCTTTAATTTAATTTTAAAAAATACTGTTTCACAGTGATGTTTATACTCGTATGAAGACAGAATGGAATCTGTAAGTGCTTCACCAAGACAGTAAAAAGTACTGCTCCCTTTTTACAGATAATGAATTGTCAACTAGCTCTTCTATGATTTGCCTAAATATTTCAAGATGAGTCCAATGTGAAAAGTTTCAACTGCCAATTATTTTTTTTCTGATTCCCCATTATCTTAACTGCTGAGGAAAGTGTCTGCAGGAAAGCAGCTACAGAACGACAAACTCAGAGCTGAGGCCACGTTTATCTACCTTACAGTCTTTGGGAAAACAAAACAAACCAAACCCCAAACACACAAAACAAAACATTCAACCCCCCAAAAACCAGGAACACCTTGCAACCCAGTGGCTCAGCCTGCAGACACACTGCTCCAAACCTGCAATCTACCTTGTTCCATTCCATTACACTACACTGGTACTTGTCCTCCCTCCCCTCCACCCCCACCCAAGCTCAGCTTTGTTGGAATGAAGATTCAGTGTTTAAAGCATGTGTTTCTGAAAACAGTCAGATGGAACCAAGTTCTCTGGTACAGATTCCTGGGAAAAGCAGTGAGGTGACAGGTCATGCTGTATGGGTGAATCCTAACTAGACACACAGAAGTCTTGGTAAGTGAAGACTTTACACCACAGAGTCAATCCGCAAGTGCTGACTTTAAAACAAAAATACCCACATTTCAAGGTTACCTGTACTCAGGATACACTGCAGAGCACACCAGCGTGACTACAGCAAAACTAAGCATGGCAGCAGGAAATGAAAGTGCCTTTATCTCTTCTTTCAAAATGAAAAACTACTACATTTCTAGACACAAAAACTGGGAAATTACTACTACTAGTACTGCTTGATGCAGTAATAGCAAAGGATACTGGCAGCGACAATCTAAAATGTATCATCTGCGCAAATCGCCAAAAAGGGCCTTATTAGATCACCAACTGATAAATTTGTGCAACTCGCTCACATCACCCAGCTGTGCATGGACTGGGGATGAGCACTGTCCCTTCCACAGGAGAATATGGGTATGCTTGAACATCTCATTTGTAGAGTATCCTCTCACACTCCCAGGCCGCTACGCTGTACCTTGTTGTTTGGCCAGTGAAGGAGGTTCAATTGTGCAGAAGAAGACGGGGTCGGGGATCTCCACGCCTGCCAGCAGAAGGCTCTCTACATCACTGGTAGACCTCTTCTCTCCCCCCGTATCCCTTCCAGCTCGGCGTGCTGCAGCTACTGCTGAAGCCTTTGATGACACTATGGTATCTCCGGTGGCACTCTGCAACAGCCAGTGATGCACAAGACACAAGGGGGAGAGAATGGGATATGAAAAAAAACCAGCAACCCCCAGACAAAAAAACACAACGCAAACCCTAACCATTTCTCTTCCTGAAAACCACTTGTGCTAAACTCCTCTTACTTACTTATTTATAAACAATTACTGTAACTTCTCTCTTTAAATAACTAAAATGATCTGGAAGAGGAAAAATTGTGCTCAAATTTAGACTAACATTTCTTTGTCCAGTTCACGGCACTTTAAACCTAACTTACTAGTCAAGATATAAAGCCACAGAGAACAGCATCGGTAAATGAAAATTTGCTTATGCATGCCTAAGTTGGTGTGCTGGGTTCAGTCATGAAAGGGCTAACTCCCTTTACTCTGGTTGCCAGGGAACTCTGTTGCTGGACAGTAAGTGAAAACATTGATAAGGCCTCAGCTGGTGCTGGGGATGGCCTGTACTGAACTCAAGGTCTTTTGTCCGCTTCGGATACTGTAGCTGACCCAGACTGACCAAGGAAGTATTTAATTCCATAGTACGTCATGTTCCGGTCTCTTTGGGTGGGGAAGGGGGTCCGGTAGCCATTACTCTTCCCTCCTCTCTCTCTCTTACTCCCTTCCTCGTCTCTCCGGGGAACTTTCTAACCCTCCTGCGTTAGCTGCTTTGCCAACTCCTGTGCTGGCTCGTTCATGTGGGAGCTGGTGGGTTGTTTTGAGTTTTCTGGCCGTGTTATCACTGACAGGGTTCGCTCGGAATGTGCTGCGTAGGCTCCCGGGCTCCGGCCTTCAGGCCGCGGCTCTCGGGCTGCGATCGCTCTCGGGCTGCGATCGCTCTCGGGCTGTGGGTCTCGGGCTCTCTGGGTCTGATTTTCATCCCTCAACATCTGGGTGTGCATTGGTCGGTGGATGGTGGGAAACTGTATCATATTGTATATATTGTACTGTATGTTTCATTTTCTACTATTTTAATTATTTATTAGTAGTAGTACCTGTATATATTGATTTAGATTTAATTAGTAAATAGTTCTTATCTCAATTTTACGAGCTTCCTTATTTCTTTTTCCTCCAATTCTTCCCCTCCACTGGAGGAGGGGAGGGGGATTAGTGAGAGCGGCTTCATGGTATTTTGCTAGCTGGAGTTAAACCACGACAGTTGGGTTACATTTTAGAAAATATGTTCAAATGAGATGTATGCAGCCTGTTCAGACAATGAAACACCAAATGAGTAAACTAATAGAAGCAAATGAAACAAACTAATTTGGCTAAACGGTTGGTTTGGGGTAATGTATTTGGAACATGACTCTCGGTCCCCACTGGAGGTCTGTCCACGGTGTTACATTGCATTTGAAGAGTTACAGTAGGAATAGAAGCTCAGAACCCTACGGAACCACACCTTCAGTTTTCAGCCCTTTCCATGGGATGAGCACCACATCTCCCAGGTCAGTTACTGACAACTGTACACTCTAGGAGGAAGTTTCGTGTATGTGTACTTCAAATGAAGCAACGTCACATATGTCGCGATAATCAAGAACGTGTCTGAGATACAACAGAAGTAGAAAGCAGACTGGTGGAAGAAGCTCCCTTGTAGAATCAGTGTTTTCTCTTACCTGTTTTAACCCAACAGTAAGGGCGATGTTGCCAGGCATTAATGATTGTATTTCAATTTGCTGATCAGCAAAAGGCAGGAGCAGCCGGCTCATTCTCTCCCTGAAAATGGAATTCTTGAATTACTCAGGACTTTTAACAGACATTCCAACGCTACACTACACCACACCCCTATCTTACTCACGTGCAACTTTTGTTAATGTTATATACAGCTGATTGAGGTTTCAGTGAACCTGAGTAAACGCGAACAAAAACTAGCGGTCCACGACATTTATCATGGAGAACTTTAAACGCGAGGGCGCACAGGTCGTCCTTGTACACTGCCTGCAAAACAAAAAGCACAACAAAAAGCATACTTGCAGGATTAATCTGCTCAAACTCACGTTTACCTAAATTTCCAGTCATTTAAGAAGCGCTATGTTTCTTATTGTAATATTAATAGAGGCAGATTTAAAAAAAATCCTAATTTATACCAAAAAGGAAGTTCCTAACTAAGCAGTTCCAGCTCCAGAAGGATATGTAAGATGCCATGTGACTCAGCCAATGCTGAAGGTGATCCCCAGACCCTAATTTTGTAAAACGGCACTACCCTTAGATTAACAATAGACTTCAGAACTCTGAAGTGCAAGTTTGACAACTGCAGACAAGTTGCACTTGTCAATTCCAGTTGCACTGACCAAAGCAGGGTCAGTACTCAAGCGTATTTTTATGTCTGCACATCTTTCGGTATTTGTTTAATACCGAAAAACAGTAAACGTTTTTAAAGATATGAATGCTTTGTTAATACTTTTTATTTTCTCCTGTTATGCTTTCCTACTTATCCTTCCTTCTTCCTGACCCTCCTTTTCTCCTTGTACTTACAGAAACTCATATGAACGCTCATTAGGTGCGGGCAAGTACATAGTAATCGCGTCCAGTAATGGCTGCACCCCTTTGTTCTTCAGCGCACTGCCACAGAGGACAGGTACCGCTCTCTGAGCCACTGTGACTCTGCGGATAGCAGATCGTAACTGCAAAAAAGAATAATTACTTTCTGTTAACACGTGAACTACAATCGAGCCTTAAATTGCATTCCAGCTATCAGAAACTGCTAACAAATCCCCGCAAGTCAAGATGCTTGGAAATGTAATATCGCTCATTCAAACTCCTTTCGCTGTTTTTAATGAGCTCCAAAACATAAACCTAGATATTCAGATGCTAAGACAGAACACACTGCTTTTAAGATTTCAAAACATTTCATGCGGATCTGCAGCTCTTCTTGTGCTTTTTCCAACAGTCCTTTTAACTCAGAATGTTGCACCTCACCGCTTTCAGCATGCAGTGCCTGATGATCCAACCGATTCCTAGCAGCCGAGACGCTGCTTTCGTTATCAAGCATCAGCAGTTTGGACACGAACTGCACTGACTCTACCTGCAAATTCCGTTCACCTTTCCCTAACCGCTTTTGCAGCAGCCCAACTTTCAAAAAAACTAAACATTCCTGAACAAAGCTACCCTGCTCTCAAAGCTGTGCCCAGCGTGTCTGAAAAGCATAGTGCATTATCGTATAAAGTTCACACTAACCTTGAATATAGCTTGTCCTAAATTCACAGTACAACAAGCTCTCTACAAAAGCTGGTGGGATTTTAGTTGATAAAAAAAATGTGTGTCTGCAAAATCATAATCTGCATATGCCAAAGGAGTAACAGCTAGCAAAAACTTGTTCATAAATAACAAAATGTAAAAATTACCTTGTCAGCTGGTATTGAGTCAAAATTTTCACTATATTCTCCTAGAACCAGTTCAGCAAATTCATCATCCAGATCTGCAACCTTCAACAGAAGAGTTCTTTATTATTTGGCACGTAGCAGTTTCACAGATACATCACAAATCTTAGTTATTTAGGAAATATAACTAAAAAGAGCAGGAACAAAACCTTTGAAGACATCAGAGATCACAAACTCAAGCCACAGAAAACTAAGGAAATGAAGGTTTCGAGAAAGTACAGAGTCAAAAAAAAATCAACTCATAAAGCTGCTGTCAGGCAAAACATCAGTGGGAGAGAGAACGCTTGTACTTCTCCCTGAAACTGAGAAAGGCTGTAGCCGCACGTGACAGCCACGATGGGTACAACCGAATGTATTTCAGATCTGCAAACAAGGCAAAGCCGAGAGCAAACAGCAAGTAACCTTTGTGAGCCTGCGGATACACAGCTGGGAAAACACAGAAGAGCCTCCAGGACATTTTGACCTCCTCCATGGCAAAGGCTTGTAGATCCAAGAGCTCATCTGTGTTTTCAAACTGTACCGCTTAGTCTTGACAAACACATTAATTACGCTTTAAACCTCATCTCACATACACCCCTGCACTATCACAGACTGGGGACACCCAAAGTGCAGGAAGGCACGTGCCCCCTCTACTGGCTGACCAAATTCCGAATCCCTGATAATCACAGAATGAGAAAATAATAGAACGGTTTGGGCTCGAAGGGACCTTAAAGGTTCCATGTAGTTCCAACCCCCCTGCCATGGGCAGGGACACCCTCCACTAGACCAGGTTGCTCAAAGCCTCATCCAGCCTGGCCTTGAACACTGCCAGGGGTGGGGCATCCACAGCTTCTCTGGGCAACCTGTCCCAGTGCCTCACCACCCTCTCTGGGAAGAATTTCTTCCTGATACCTAATCCAAATCTCCCCGCTTTCAATTTAAACCTGTTACCCCTCATCCTGTCACTACAGGCCCTTGTAAAAAGTCCCCCCAAGCTTCCCTGTAGGCCCTTTCTGGTACTGGAAGGTGCTATAAGGAATAACAGAAGTCTAATCAAGCTAATAGTTAAACCATGAGAGATAAAGGAAAGTGTTCATTTAATTAAGCAAAAGCAAAGAGTGCAAGACAGCTGGTATTAGAATTCCTAAACTTTACAGTGTTTCTGATAAGGAGTATGAATAGAACAGAAAGGATATAAAAATATTTTACAAAAATCAAGGTTATCTCAATCACCACAATACTGGTCCACCCCTTCCTGCTTCAGGAAGGCCCAGAAACCAAACGGAGAAAACCAACCCTGTTCTTACAAAGCTTTCTATCTGACAATGTATTTCTTAAGATAAGAGGCTGAGTAATACATTCCCATTTAAAACCTGGACATTTTGAAAACCAGACTGTGTATGCGTTTTACTGAACTAGAGCAATATAGAATGGATTTCACTGACTCTGATGTTTCAAAGGAAACTGAAAGCCTAGCATCATCCGTTCATGCACCTGGACAAAGTTGTGTGGAGGGCAACCCTTCCAGCAAAATGGATCGATATCCAAGATAAACATAGTTGTTAACCTCCCGCATTCTTCCTTACGGAAGCAAGCATTCAAATGTAGTCACTACTACACTGCTAACTTTTTACTTGGAGACGAGAATTGCTTAGTCCCTAAGGTAAAACCAACTCTTCCAATATAATCATATAAATCACACAAAATAACATGGGACCTTAAAATGCCAGCCGAGGGGAGAAGAAAAACACCCTGGACAAACGATTTCAAATGTTCTGCACTGCTCAACAGGCAAATTATTCTTTTACTTCCACGAATTCTTCCATTCTTCACCCCTTTTAAACCTGTGCAAAACCTGGTATCAAGTGTATCACATCTCTGTTATCTTTCTTAGCTTCACAGCATGGCAATTTATGTTAAAGAAATATTGACACTGTTCTTTCCTCATCTCTCCCATAGACTTTTTTGGAAGGGTCTGGAACAAGACTTAGGGTGGAATTTAGCTGCCTCTAAGACAGTAGTATCTAGTGCCATTCTGAGCAGCCTGCAACATCCCATCCAGCTTCTAGCTGAAGGGTATCCTGTAGGTTCCGGGTCACATCTGCCAGGCCTCATGTGAATGTCCCAAGTATCTTTCAGCACCCAAGAGAGTACAGGAAGCCACGTTAGCCAACCGAATGCTAAACCGCTGTCTGCTTTCTTCAGTTCCCCGTTTATAAAGCAGGGAGTATTTTCCACTTTGTGCCAGCATGGTGCAGCCAGGGAGCCCAGTCCTATACTCCGCACATTTTGGCACCATGTGAAAACGTTTCCAACATGCATTGTCTTTTGACAGTCGGAAAGGGAGTGAAAAAAACTTGTAATCAGCTCAGTGAGTGCAAATGCAGGTTCTTGCAGCTGGGGAAGCACAAATCCATGCACTGATGTAGAGTGGGGATCACTTGCTAGGAAACAGCTCTGCAGAAGGCAACCAGAAGGTCCTGCTGGACAAGTCAGCATGGGTCAGCAGTGTCCCCTTCCAGCGACAAAGGCTAGCTGCACACCGGGCTGCGTCGGCAAGAGCACAGCCAGTGGACCAGGGCACACAGTTAGTAACCTCTACCCTGCACTTGCGAAGCTGCATCTAAAGCGCTGGCTGCTTTCAGGTTCCCCGGCACAAAGGAGACCAACAAACTCTGCCAAGTCCAGTGGAAAACCGCTGAGGTGGTTGGAGTGGAGCTGGAGGCCCAGAGATAGGTCTGTCCAACCTGACGAGGCTAAGGAAGGATGCAAATGCTGTCCCTTACGAGTTGAAACAGTGGTGGTGGTGGGCCTGCTTCAGGGCAAAGTGCCAGATTCTTCTCAGAGGTACAAAGGGCAAGCAGTGCTGTCACAGCTTGCAACATGTGAAATTCCCATTGGACAAAAAGAAAGAATGTGTGACTACAAGGATGATCAAGCACTGGGACTGGCTGCCTAGACAGACGGCAACCTACATCCTGACAGACTTGAAAACTCAACTGAACAAGGCCTGAGCAACCTGATGTGATGCTGAAGTTAGCCCTGCTTTGAGCACCAGGCACCTCCAGAGGTCCCTTTCGGCCCATTTTTTCTACTGTTCTAAATAACAGTTTTAAATACATTATATATTTACTTTAGAACTTTACTTGTTCTATTAAGGTATTTCTGGCATCCTGGACTTCTTGGAACAGGTTGGGATCATCAGCCTCCAGCAGCGGCTTTTGCTCAAAACTTTTTCCATCATCCAAATCAGAAGTAGGTTTCCAAATTATTTGTTCCTTCGTCACAACATCAACCAGTCCTCTGAAGGTCTTGGCTTCCCCAACAGGCAACTGCAAACAGAATGGAGATTTTAGACAGCTGCAAAAAAAAATGAAGAAAGGAGTTTAGTTTGAAAGAAAGCAAAAAACCATTTGATTTTTCCAAGCTTACCTGTAAAAGCAAAGGTTTTGTCTTCAACTTCTGTTTGATACTCTCAACGGCATATGCAAAACTACGTAAAACAACCAGATACTAAGTTACACAAAACTTAATGACATCGTAAAATAAGTTTATCATTCCTTATTTACTGCAAAAACTAATCCTACCATTACACGAAACTATGCATCTGCATTATCAAAGACGTACACAGTAAGTATGGACATAACTGGCTTGCTCCATGCTTAACAGAAAAACTTTTAACTTGTTTAGATAACGCAGCTTTCAGCAATGACTAAACTAACGGTCTAAATACCTTGCCCTGTGTTTGTCCATCTTGTTCAAAAAGCAAATTCGCGGTATCTGATGTTTGTCCGCTTGCCTCCACACTGTCAGGGTTTGGGCCTAAAGCGAAAGACAAAACGGAAACGCTAGTGCCGACACCGCCCAGGACCAGGCTACAGAAGGGAACCGTGCTGAAGGTGTCGCGACAATCCCGTATCGCGCAGCGCAGAGGAACTCCCACGAGCAGCTTTGTCTCATCTCGTCTCCCAGCCGTTGTCAGTGCCCCTCCTTCACTAAGGGCACACAGGCAAGGGAACGTGGAGAGGAAGTAAGCATTGCGGGGGATACAGAGCGAAAAACATGCAGCAATGACCCAAGACTTCACTGCCAAGTCATGTAAGCACACACAGGCGTACATTGCTGTGACTACACGTACAGCACTAAAAACTACCTCGGTTTTGCCAGGAATCTGTGCACTGCTGAGTCATTTATGATATGTATTTTTATTTGAAAGTTTAAACGGGTATATATGAAAATCAGTTCAGATTCAGAAACAAGTCTCTTACCAACACATGGAAATAATGCAAGGATTTCCTACACGTTTTTAACAAAAAAACCCACAAGGAGATCTAACTGTTTTGCTGTTGAGGGTGGGGGCTGTCACTCCTGGTTCACATACGATGGCTCCTAAATGCTTTCCAGTAGCAAGTTAAATAATGTGACTCACACTGATCTAGTGTTCTCTTACCCTTCCTCTAGGAAAAAGGTATATCCCATGGAACACAGTGATTTCACAACACGTAACTTTTCCACAGGATTGAACCGCTCGTGCACTTCACGCTGTAAAGTCAAACTCCAGCCTGCCTCCACCTTCTCCACGCTACACCCCAAAGGGCATGTTAAACAGGCCACTGGGGAGGGAGAAATTCTATCAGAAAACTACTTATTTTCTACATGAAATCTGAAAATGAGAAACAAACAGGTATTTCTTTCCACTGGCGGGGCCAGCCGGAAGCATTCACCTCAATCAACATTTGTAAAAAACAGCAACAAAACAATAAAACACCCCAAACTTTAATGGGAATCCCACTTATTTGCCCCGTACTACCATGGAAGTTCCTGTGCGTTACAGGACGTGAAATTAAATGCTCAGCTTCCTGAAGCTGAATTTTTGATCAAAGCATCACAAGAGATAATACAGAGCAACACCCCTGTACTACCACTATTATTTTTACAGCCTGATTTCAGTCACTAGAAAAATAAAACCTAAACCAAAATCTATCGGTTATTTTTACCTCGACACCAGCTGACGCATCAAACACCGCCACTGCCCCATCCAGAACTCTCAAGCAACGCTCAACTTCCACTGTAAAGTCCACGTGACCTAAAAAAAATAATCTCCCTTTTATACCCCCACAATTCAAGCAGGCAACATCAACAAGTCGTCATGATTTTTTAACTTTTTGTTTTATTTTTTTTTTTAAACCATGTCAAAAACCCCCTGTCTTCACTCACAGAGAAACACCCCCAAGCAGTCCCTGAAACACACAAGATTGCTTTCAGTCCTGGGATTGCGATGTAACCATTTAGTATGGAAATGTCTGAGCTCACTTTAGTGAGACTGGGCACCAGCAAACAATAAATAGCCGAAGCTGAACAGAGCTCAGCGTAGGCCTTTTTACTGACGCAATTACACCAGCTGAGTATTGCACTGTATCTAAAGCAAAGCCTTACGTTCTACGACGCCCCACCTCACCTACTCACCCCGAACAACCTGAGTACTGCTGAAGTGTAGTACCTGGGGTGTCAATCAGGTTGATCCGGTAGTCCTTCCAGTCAAACGTAACAGCAGCAGACTGAATGGTAATGCCACGTTCTCGCTCTTGGACCATGAAATCTGTCACCGTGTCCCCGTCGTCAACATCTGTGAACAGGAGGCAGGATTACAGTTGGGTAGGTAAATAATTCAAAAGTTGAAACTGTCTTGGAATACAGATGCTGAGAGGGATTTAGAAATATGTGGTATTTTGCTAGCCGGAGTTAAACCACGACACTGTCCCTTTTATATACGTATACGCTTCGAAAACTAGCCTTTTTCAGAAAATTATCATGTCATCTAATTTACCCAGGCTCCCTTTCCAGGGAAAAAATGCTCTGTAAGTCAAACCCAAGCAATTCCAACAACCTTCTTGCTGTTCTTAATCCTAGTAACACCACGAGAAACTTAAAAACTACAGCAGAGTCGAAAATCGTGAACAAATTACAGTTTCAAAATAACTGGCTGCACTCGTCGTATGGAATGTGACTGACATTTTAAAGTTTAGTAATTAAAAGGTAATTATGTTAAAACTAGACCCAAGTGAAAAACAAAGCAAAAGCAAACCAAACCAAATGAGTGAAAGGTTGGGTTTTACTTGTGGGGTTTGTTTTTTAATTTTTAACAAGAAGAGAAGCAATTCCACATTTTTAAACAAGCAGGCCACCGAGTTCCACTGCTACGTGAGCCTAACGTCTTCCACCACACTCCTAACACAGTAGAGAACAGGGAATTCAATTTAAAAGGTCAAAAAGTAGCAAAAACGGAGGCTGCTGTGACCCTCTCAGTCATGAGGAATTCTGTGAGAGTTGTTGAAACAAGGAGTTCTTGCTGTGCTAGGGCTTTCAAAGGAAACGGTTGCTTTTCGTTAGCCTGAAACGGGCAAAAAGAGCTGAAGAAACAGCTTTACCAGAGCGGCCAAAGAGCAGCACGTTAACCAAGGGGGACCTCTGCCTGATCCTCAACCGAAACACAACGCACTACAAGAAAAACACGCGTCTATGATTTCTCAAAGTACAACTACCTTAGAACGTAACGAAGCGTTTATTAAAATTTCACTGTATTGTAGCCCAAGTTTTGTACCACTGGCTCCCACGCCAAGCATCCCACCGGCAACCTCCAACCGCACGGCACGTTTATTGTACGCTACTGAACCTCTCAAAGCTACTCAAGTGCAAAAAGCCTTTCTAACCTCCAAGTGTTCTTATGTAACCAGAGTAATACAGCATTCTCTCTGTTGTTGTAGTCTTCCCCGCATCGATGTGGGCCATAATGCCGATGTTTCGGATTCTGCATAAAGGGAAAACATTGCTTTTACTGTGCTAATTTTTTTACTCAGTGATATCGCATAGATAATTAATATTCACTGAGACTAGCACACCAGATGAGTAACATTCTTCCTCTGTTGCCTGTCTGATAAGGTGTACGTTCCGATACTGAAGTACATTAGCATTGAAATGGTGGGTTTTCTTCAGATTAGTGGCACTCGAGTTTTGGAACAGGTTTCCACTTCAGGGGAAGGCCACTTGTCGGCTTCATCCTCACCCATCTGCCCTCCCCACAGGCAGAGGCAGTCCCTCCACCCTCACGTCCATCCCAATCCCTAACTCCTGACGCCTGAAACAATCCATTCCATATATATCCTTTACGCCCCAACTCCAGCATCCAAGTTCCCGTGAAGCTGTCCTTGATTCCGTCCAACCAAGTCCTTACTGAAGTATCTCGCCAGTAGCTTCCCAAACCACTTCACCGGCTCTGGACATCACAGGCTTGCGGTCAGCCCCCACACTCTCCACTGATGCCAGCTGAATTCGCCCTCGGAACAGCAGCAGTCTTCCAAGGGAACTCCACCCCCACGCCATGCCTGTGGCAGCTCAGCCCCTCATTACCTCGCCCTCGTTACTAAGGCCGTCACTGAACGCAGCTGAGTGCTCCCACAAACACAAACACCACACGGCGGTGGTCTAGCTGCGAAGACATCCCTTCCCCCTGGCTCAGCTCCCGGCACCCACCGTGGATTTGGAGTTTCCCTGAGAGCCTGGTTTTGGCTCTGATGATGTAAACAAGACAGCCCAAGACCTCTGACACCAACAACTCCTCTACACTGAAGTGTCAGAAGGGTAGTAGTAAGGAAGCACTAACTTTAATTTAGAACATGCACATGAACTTTGCATGTGACGGGCACAGCAACAACCCACGACTTTTAGTCACATCGACTGCTCTGACTGTCAGTTCTGTCCGAAAAATAAGCCAGCGCGACGTACCTGGATATAGGAGGGTTAATGACAGAACGCAGAGACTTAACATCTCCTGGAGACAAACAAAACAAAACAACCATTTGTAAGACTGACCGCAATGTAGAAATTACAGATTTTTATAAAATTAAATATACTTTAGAGAATTCCTAAAAACTGTACATTTAAAAATAAAAAAAAAAAAAACAGAGCAGCAACTCACAACCTCAAATTTCTAAGGGCATGTACTTAATTTTCAATAAATACCGCTCGCTCTCTCTTAAAAATGAGAAACTCTACAAAACACTTGTAATTTAGAAACAACGGGAAGAACCCAACACAGGAAAGTACCACCGGCACAGTAAACATCTCGCTCTGCAGAAGCGGTAACAAAACGCGCCACAGTTCCAGACAACTGTAACACCAACGTTCGTCTGAACTGGCAGTTACATAACACGCTTCAAAAACAATTTCTCCTTTAAACACTGCAGCTAGACAGCATAATTCCCAGGGAGAAAATGTAAACTGACCTAGGTTAAGACGGCATGTAACTGAGGAGTTTTTATTTAATACTTTCTTGAAAGATATTGCCTCTCTCACACCCTACTTAGTTGGAAAACAAGCTGCCAAGCTAAATTTTTACAAAACTAATCCATAATTCAGTTACTTAAGCCACTGAAGTTGTGTTTCAGGAGCTCACCTTCCTAGCACTTTAGTTCACCTTTGAACAAATTTCAACAATTCAAACTAGCATTCCTTCACCACCTATGGATCATCGCTCTTACCAGAAAAACATTAAAATGCATCTTACAGGTTAACATCTCAATGAGGGTAAAGACTGATCTTCGGAGAAGCAAGGTAGCAGGCTGGAAGTTCACCAGCAACCCACCACCCCATATAAAAATTCCAACCGAAGAGAGTAAGTCTTCTTCTCAGGTACATGACTGCAGGTTAAAGACTTTCGCTAAGGCACACAGTGCTGAACGCGTTAACGTTTTACTATTTCTAAAAAGAAGTGGGTTACCCACCAGCTAGCACCATTTTCTTCCCACCTCCATCGTGATGTGGAAGAAGCCCCCTTACGTCAATCGATTTCCATTCAACCTCAGTCCAGCTACTCAAAACACAGCAGCAATTCCTTTACCTGAAATTTTGTTTTCAAAGTATCTTTACTGTTTTACCCTGAGTCTGCTGTTAAAGATTTTTCACCAGACCAAGCAGGTTGCTCTAGGTATGCCATTCATTTAATCACAACTCAGAGTTGGGCCACCACCTCAGCGAGTGGCAAATGGCCCAAGATCTCGCACAGTTTTTGTACCATTCAATCAATACCCATTACAGAAGGTCTGAAGTCTCTCTGTATTTCCACTCAGCCTTTCAGTCCCCAGAGTTCATTGTTTATCACAGACCATCCCAATGCCCTGTCTCAGCTGCGTTCTTCTGTCCTGGTTCCAATCCTTGGTTCAGTTTCAGGGCCTCTTTGGGTCGCCGTCTCCGTAATCACTCGTCTGCCGTTTCTGTCTTGCACAATTCTGAGACAGACTTCGAGATGTGCTCTTAAGGGTTTACCTTTTGGCTAGCAAAGCACCTGTGCTTAATTAATTAATCACTCTTTGTTGAAACTGTCTCTGCATGATTAGCTTGGCTGGGTTTGAAACCAGCCTTGGGTGGGTCTGTACCAGGAGCAGGTTGAGATCAAACATTCTGGGCCTGTTGAGCAGTATTTCTGCACTTTTACAAGACCCCAAACCTCAGATCTAAACCTGCGCTAGAGACTAGGAAAGGTTCCTTTACATCTGCAAAAAAAATACACTAATGACAGCTTAAATCTTCTGTTTAATCAGATTCCCGTCTTTCTCCCGTTGTCCAACGGGCTGGCTATCGTCAGTTACTTGACGACCAGTGAATACTTCATGCAACGGGACAGGGGTTCTAGCTCACTTCACAACTGACCTGACTCCTTATACATCTGTACCCTTCCCTTTTTCTTGCTTTCCAAAGGCTTTATACAATATAGGGAAAAGAGCAGCTATACAAAACACTCCAGCCCCTCAACCTTTTAACTGCTCTGTTTGCGGCTAAAGGTCTACAAACAATAACCAAAGAATAGGATAAAATGCAATTTAGAAAGTATTCTTACTCATTTTTAGAGAAATCCTTAGCATCAAGAAAATAATTTAAACTCATACCTGGTGGAGAGCTGTAGTTTCTGAGATTGCGGTTCAGTTGTGTCACACTTGTGACTCCCAGTTTTGTCCTCCTGAAATACACCTGCTTAAAGGGGAGGGGGGGGGGGGGGGGGGGGTAAGGTTAAAAATCACATAGAATCTTTTTCATCATAAGTGATGACTGCGTAGGTACATTTTTGCCAGCTGTAGCAAACTAAACTCAAAAAAAAGCCCGCCTACAGGAACCGATGCTGGCGTTAGATATTCACATAGGCCGGAGATGCTGAAGATAACGGCCTCTCAGAAGCAGGAAGACGGCAGCGCCGGGGTTCAAACCAAGTCCAACCCCAGCGCGATTTGGGAAGCCCCCCAAAAATCCCAGATAGCATCAAAATACGTTGTCGGTAGCGGCAGTGTATGAAGCGGCCCGTTGTGTACGCGATAGAAAATCGACAGCGACAAACATCAGGTAATCAAACCCGCAGGTAACGGAAGAAGTCGGCAGAAACATCCCGAATCCAGCTCCCGCGCCCCGACGTGGGCGCAGCGCGATCCCAACACGAAACGCAGTTCGGACGCCAGTTTCTAAAGAAGAAACCACCAAACCCTGAAAGTTTAACTCAGGGTAACGCGAGTGTTTCTTCTGCTGGCGTGGGAAGCACCGCAGCGTGGGGGAAGCTTACCTCCTGCCACAGACCGCACGGCTCCAGCGCCTTCACCGACAACTCCCTCACAGCCCTCAACATGCTCGCTCCCGTCTCTAGAGCCGCTGCCTGCCGGGGCAAGCGAACATCGCACGGAACGTTTATCGCGGTGGCTCCCCCGTGAGTCGGTGACTTGCGCGGCCTCCTGCCCGCGGACCCACAGCCTTAACGCGCGGGCGCGCCGGGCCGGGAGGACGCGGCCGCCATGACGCCGGAAGGTGCGCTCCCCCCTCCTTCCCCCCGCCACCGCGCTGCCCGCCCGGGGCCCGCTCCCCGCGCCCCCCCACGGCAGGCCCAGGCGGTAAAAGGCGCCCCTCCGGCCTCTCCCCCTCCGCCTTACCCGTAGATTCGGCCCCTCCAAGCGGGCGTTAGCCCTCGGATGACGCGGGCCGCCGCCTCTCCACCGCCCGGAACCAAAGCGCCGCGGGACGGCGTTTCCCGCCGGGGCCGCTTGTCGGCCGGCCCGCCCTTTCGGCAGCGGAGGAGGACGCTGGGCGCAGCGCGGGCGCACGCCGTGGGGCCGCCGCCATGGTAGGGGCCGGGATGGCGGGGCGGGATGGGGGCGGCAGGGCACGGAGGGGACGGGGGGGAGGGCGGGGGCGGCCGAGGGGGCCCCGCCGTCCCGCACTGAGGCCGCCGCCGTCGTCGCGCCGTGGCCCGCTCGGGCCCCCGTCGGCGCGGGGCCCGGGTGAGCGTGCGGCGCCGGTTTCCCGTTCCCTCGGCCGCCCGCTCACCGCGCTGTCCGCCGCCCGCAGCCGCAGAACGAGTACATCGAGCTGCACCGCAAGCGCTATGGGTACCGCCTGGACTACCACGAGAGGAGGAGGAAGAAGGAGGGCCGCGAGGCCCACGAGCGGTCCCGGAAGGCCAAGAAGATGATCGGGCTGAAGGCCAAGCTCTACCACAAGCAGCGGCACGCCGAGAAGATACAGATGAAGAAGACGTGAGTACCCGCCGCTTCGCCGGTGCCGTCCAGCCATCCTGACCCGCGAAGGATGAGCCGAGACGTTAACAGTGTCGCAAGATGGCTTGTAATAAGGGTCTATTTATTTCCCCCAAAATGGCCTCCGAATTAACGAACCTGACCCCTTTCTCGTGCACACGTTCCTCGGGTCTGTCAGCATTGCTGTCAGATCTCAGGAGAGTAATAGTGTGTTACTTTTCGTCAGAGAGGAAGGCTCTCGTCTCTCAGAGTGCTCGGCTGCTTAAGCCACAAGGTGCATGTCTTGTGTTCCTGCCCCGACAGGAATTGACCAGCTTTTATGGGCTGTGCAGTCTGACAGTTCTTACCTTCAGTGAAATTATCAGCTTACTTGGGAAGTTACTCAGGGTTATTCTTCAAATATAAACATGTGCTCGTTCACGAGTATGTCTTCTGAAAGAAGATTTTGAGCAGGCACAAGCTAAGTTAAAAGGATACACCTACGATATAAAAATCAGCCCTTTTTTTGTTTCCCTACGCTTAATACTGGTTCTTTTTCCCTGCAGCATTAAAATGCATGAAAAGAGAAATACAAAGAAAAAGAACGATGAAAAAACACCTAAAGGAGCTGTACCAGCATACCTGCTGGACAGAGAGGGCCAGACCCGGGCTAAGGTTCTTTCTAACATGATCAAGCAGAAAAGAAAAGAAAAAGCCGTAAGTAACTGTATTATGATTCAGGTACTATCACTTCTGACGGCGACCGCTTTGTGTTGCGGGTGCTCAGGTGACTTAGAGCCTACGAGCAAAGTCTAAATATTGATGTCGTATAAAACCTATAACCGTATAATACCTAAAACCTTGAGTAACTGAGCAACCTGGGACATGGTAAGCATATACCACATCTTGATTTTCGTAACTTCAAATGCTAATTAAAGTGCCTAGCTACGAGTTGTGTGAAAAGTGTTGCGTACCACTAATTTTTAGGGAAATTTTTGGGTTATACTTGGTTTGTCCTCTTATTTAGCAATGTGGCATGTTTGACTTTTGGTTTTTTTCTCCCCTTTCCAGGGAAAATGGGAGGTTCCTGTGCCAAAGGTCCGTGCACAAGGAGAAACTGAAGTTCTAAAAGTGATTCGTACAGGAAAGAGAAAGAAGAAGGCCTGGAAGAGAATGGTTACAAAAGTTTGTTTTGTTGGAGACGGCTTTACTAGGAAGCCTCCTAAATACGAACGATTCATTCGACCAATGGTAATGTTCTCGAACCTCAAGGAATGTTTAAGTAATAATTGTTTTGACTTACCGCTTTGAGTTCCTGTGGCGAGGAAACTTTCTTCTGTGATAATGCCCTTGATGGATACTGATGTAGACTGTTCCTGTCGGTTTCCTTGTAGAAATACAAACTTAGACCAGCCTGAGGGCGGGGAGATGCCCCTGCAATCAGTCCGTGTTGAAGTGTGAACGTAACTCTACTCTTACTCCCGTAGCCCAGGTGACGCTAAGAAGTTAAAGCTGCAAGGCATCCAGTTAGTATGGGAAGGTCTTTGGCAAAGGCACTCTGAATAGATTTTAAAGTTGGAGGCTTCTTTTTCCAAGCTGCTGCGTTTTTGTCAGCTGCAGAGGCCGACTCCGTATCTCCCTCTTCTGGCTCGCTGAGTAAGCTTGTAGCGCAGCCCTGACCGTACGCAAGGGAAGCGGTGTGCTTCCAGCCTGGCCTTTCTTACGCAGCTGCAGGAACAGTGCCTGGGCTCCAGCAGCCTGGCAGTGCGCAGGAGGAACGATTAGATTCACCGAGAGTGTGGTTTTCTGTAAATTCCTGTTTCCTCACAGGAATGCACAGAATCATGCGAGCTGCCTGTTGGATTGCACCTTGTTACTGTTTTGATGGTTGTCTTACACACCAGCCTTGGATAGGTTTTTGTTGACAGAGAAAAGGTGGTGGTACCCAGTAGTAAAGTACCGTTCGTGAACCACAGGCTGCTAGATAGAAAGCGCTGTAAGAGATGGGTATTCCATATTTTACAATATGTTAAGAGACTTTTCAGTTTTACAGGAATTTAGGAAAAATTTCTAGCCTTGAAGACTGTTAAATGTGTTACCATAAACGCCTCGTTTCTTACGGAACAGAAGCCATCTGAGGTAGCAAGTATTCTTGTTGTACTGCTATTAGAAACTGGCATACTGAAAATACACATGGAAAAGTTTATTTGGTAATTGATCTGGTTTTTAAACAAATCTGGTGTTCTGTAGTGGGCAGATAGCATTCTGGATTGTAGGTTCTTTTATTCTTCTTCCCAGTCTCTCAAAACACAGCATGCTGAAAGTTGTTAAACTAGATTGGTCGTGAGGGCTTACGGAAAATATTAACTCCTCCTAACACACCTTTTGCAACAGGGCTTACGTTTCAAGAAGGCACATGTGACACATCCTGAACTGAAAGCGACTTTCTGTCTACCTATTCTTGGTGTAAAGAAGAATCCCTCTTCTCCTTTGTATACAACGCTGGGGGTGATTACCAAGGGTACCGTCATCGAGGTGAACGTGAGTGAGCTTGGCCTCGTGACACAAGGGGGCAAAGTTATCTGGGGTAAGTAGTTAAGCTGGCCCCACTGCAGAACTGCTTTTACGAGCCTCAACTCTTCATGGCCTGATGTATTGTTAAGATCGCGTCCTGTAATCGTCATCGTTGATGCGCTGTTAAATATCGGGTTTGGGCTGTTAACAGGCAACTACTAGGCAGCTGTAAAAAGGCAGGTTTTGAGTTTTAGTGTTGGGCTTTCCATTCACGCGTTCAAAATCAAATTGGGCGAACAAGGACTCGGCTTGCTTGCTGGTATCTCGCAGTAAGCAGCGCTACAGGTCTTTATAGACTTCACTACGTGGATGGTGAATGATCGTACTGTGTTTTCAGGGGAAGTTCTGTGCAGAAATGTCTTCACAGGATCAGGCTGACTGTTTTTAATGGAGAGCCTGACTTGGACTACAGCAGAACCTATGAATTACGTTTTTAAATTACCCAGAACTCTATAAATGATCCATTTATAAAAAGCAGCCTGAATTAAATACTCTGAGAACCTGAGTTTGCAGCTCAGCAGAAGGTAGAGTTAGATTTCAGAATGCGTTTCAGTTTTGGAACAGGAATTTCCTACCATTTTTTTTTTTTTCAAGAGACTTGTGGATAGAAAATTCTGATTTGTGACATGAACTACTTCAGGCTTTTGTAGGCGTTTAATTACCTTTTCTCTTCAGGGAAATACGCGCAAGTGACAAACAATCCAGAAAACGATGGCTGCATTAACGCAGTGCTACTTGTTTGACACTCGGCGTTGGACGTGGGCTCCTGCAGAATCAGTGCAGTTTCAACAAGTTTTCAAGATCTCCGGAACCTTCAACCATGCCAGAACACTGACCCCAGAAGCTGGTGACTGCTCAGGTTTTTGGATTTATTACATTTGCGCAGCCAAACCCTGTCCGAATAAAGCGATCCTGTTTTCACGTTTTGCTAACGCCGTACTGAGTTCCATCCCAGACTTCTCGGTGTTTTTACAGTAGCAGGTTCCTGGCTTAGATGTGTTGTATAAAGACGTCATTCAGGTCTGTGCTGGGTTTCTTGGGGGGGGGGTTGGTAGCTGGTGCAGGGGCGCAGGGCTGGCTCTTGAGAGAAGCTCCCTGGGCTCAGAAGTCGGATCCACCTCTGGCCATGGCCAGGTCAGCCAGCGTCTCTGCGAACTGACATACTTAAGTGTGGGGGGTACAGAAGGGGGGAGAATCGGTGTGGAGAGAGGATGTGAGACATGGGGTGAGTAGGTGGGCCAGAGCAGAGGTGCCCCTGCAGCCGTGGAGGGTCACAGGGGAGCAGAGAGCCCCCTGCAGCCCGGGGAGGGCCCCACGCCGAAGCAGACGGCCATGCCCAAAGAGCCTGTGACTCTGTGGGAAGCCCACGCTGGTGCTCCTGAAAGACTGCCCACGCCGGAGCAGTTCATGAAGAACCGCAGCCCGTGGGAAGGACTGATGCCAGGGAGGAGGGACCCCCCATGTCAGGAGGGGAAGCATGCGAGGACCCCAGGGAGGAAGGAGCAGCAAAACCAGCATGTGGTGAACTGACTGGGAAACGCCCCTGCCCGCCCTGTGCCGCTCAGGGGGAGGTGGCACCCCGGGAATTGGAGGTACGGTATCCTTTTATCCTACTGCGCACGCTCAAGGAACGTGGGTGAGTTAGTTCCATCCTCAATTGAGTCGGTGGTTGCGATCTGCGCCGCCGACTTGACCTTTACCCGTTACTTGTTGAATTCTGCTGATGGCTAATCCAAGAGCCTTGTGACTTTGCAGGGGCAAACCCTTCCTCCGTTACCTTTCCAAGCTCCTCCTCGGAGGCCCGGCAAGAGGAGAACAGTTTCAGAAGTTTAAGTTGATGGAGTCTGTAGGGGGTTTAAGGTGTGAAATTTGAGAATGGCCCGACAACCCTGAGCGTACAACTACGGGCAGCTATTTCGGTGGCTGTAAGAAACATTCAGGGAAGAATTAAAGCTCACAAGCATCGACTGATCAATATATATGTTTAGCCTGCATCCCCAAAACACAAGGAACAAAACCTGCTTCTAAACTGGAAGCTTTTGGCAACGCTGTAATTTTCCAGTCAAGAATTTGGCGATAAACAAAGGTGGCCCAACCTATCGCTACGAACAAACGCGCTTGCCGTTTCACGTTCCTGCACTTAACCGGTACTGCACCTCAGAGCAAGGAGCTTCTAACACAAAATTCCAAGTCAAATCCCTACAAGCTTTCTCCAGTAGGAAACTTTCAAACAGAACTCTAGGATTCAGGGTGAGAACAGGTTCCCGTTGGGGTTTTTTGCATTAGTTTCAGGCTAGGGGTGGTCACAGGGGCAGATAAGCAGGCTGCGTGGCAGGTGGCAGCATCGCAGGGTGGTTAAGGTTGGAAGGGACCAAGCTGCACGGGAAGATTCATCTCCCCTGCCCATCAGCAGGCGATGTCAGCCACTTCCCGGGAAGCAGGGCTCCAGTACGCATAGCAGTTGCTCTGGAAGACAAATGTAAATAAAAAATTCCCCTTCCCCCGCCCCTTCATCCTCCTTTTCTTAGCTTTCATCACGGAGCGGACGTCGCACAGTACGGAATATCCCTTTGGTCACTTTGGGTCAGCTGTCCCAGCTGTGTCCCCTCCCACAACCTTCCCCACCCACTGCAGGGAAAGAAGTTGGGAATGCTGGAGAGGCAGGCTGGATGCTGTGTGAGCACTGCTCCGCAGTACCCAAAACACGGGCGTTACCCACACCTTTCTAGCTACCGGTAGGAAGCACAGCCCTGCGAGCGCTGCCGTGGGGAGAACTGACTCCACCTCAGCCAGGCCCAGTACCCTGACAGCTGCAGTATGTTAACCACACCAAGGCGCCTCGTACCGGCTGTTTTGCCAGTTTAACACAATAACTTACTGTGGTTTTTACTTTGTGTAGCGACAAGTGATGTGAAACCAAGGAGGGTCACAAGCCAGCAAGTCGCCTGCTTGGAGAGAGGGCATTTTGTCAGAACAGGTGAGCCCCTGCGGACGTTCTTGCAGCTTTACCCTGTGCTGCGCATTAACCAGCAACGCGGACGGGGTTCTTTGTTTTCTACTGCCGTCTAGAGAACGTTACTCCATTTAGGGCTACACATACGTGACTTGTTGGCCGAGTAACACAGCTGTTGGAACACCTTTTATCGTATGGGGCTGAAGGGAGCGCGTTGCAGCATTTCCAGTTGGCTTGTCTGCAGCAAACTGTTAGCAACTGCTAAGCTGACATCATTCTGCACTGTTAGTGTGAACAGCAGAACGCATGATGTAGCACTCAGGACAGCCTATTCTACAGCTGTTTTTATAGAAGTCTGATGCATAAGCTAAGTACAGGAAATTGTTTTAATTGACAAATGATTTCTCAGTTGTTAATCCTGGAGCTTTTTCAAGCTCGTCGGCAGCAGACAGCCTGTAAAATGATGCTAGTTCTAGTGAACTGAACCACTTCAAAATATGCCTCCCGTATAGCAGAAAGGACTCAGATATTAAAAACACTGAAACAAAAAATAGAAATCACAAAATATAAGTTTAATTACTACTTCAAAACATTTCAAAAGCAGCCAAGACAGTACTAAAAATGGAAGAACTAGCACTCTACCAAGACTGAAGTACAATAGTCTAGAATAGCTACATATCTTTCATAAGATTTATAAACAGGGCATCACTAGTTCAGAAAACATCAAACACCACATTTGAGAAAATAAACTTAGCAGTGTATCCTCTTAGAACGGTCACGTAAAGCAGATGAAGCTGAAACTTAGGCCTATTTGTGGCTACACGTAACTCAGTAGTATTGATGACATTGTAAATGATCGATTTGATTATGGACATCTCCAGATGTAACCGTATTCAAAAGAAAACGGCAACAAACCGAGGTCAGACATCATTTCAAATAAGTTAAAAGTACTTTCGAAATGAGACAGAGCTATGAAACACGAGAACAGCAAACAAGAATTCTGCATGAAACGAAAATAGACCAAATGAGAATGTGGGAGCAGCAAAGCAAATCCTGTGAGAGGCATGTGAATGAACGCTGGATTCAAATACAAAACCATTTACCACTGAAGTGCAAGGCTAAGGTCACAAATCAATGTTTGTAAGCTCTATTACTAGACTAAATAAAGCTGAAAAATAATACTGCTCGCTTTCACCTTACACATGTAGTTCCACAGCACGTGGTACAAACTTGTATGAAGTTGATGTTTTAATCCCGGGTTGCTGGTGCAGTAAGATCTTAAAAATTCTTTAGGTGTTTGATGGTAATAATGTAGACAAAGCAAAACCCTATGTTTGGGTTAATGTCTAAGTTCTAGTGACACCATTTAATTTAGTATTAAATATAGGCATAGCTCTTCTAAGGAGGCCCATTAATCACTAACTTTATTGTATAAGACCCATAAAACATTAATGACTATACCCTTGAAGAGGAGCTAAGGACCGTTAACAGGGTCCCTGCCCCAGACAGCATGGAAAGCCGGATGATGACCAAAGCAGCATGGAGCCAGCAAAGTCCACAGTAACTAAGGTAAAGGTGGCTGGAGGAGATCCCAACCATGGACTCAATTGAGCAACTATGCAAGTTATCCCCCTACACTTTCTAGGAGCATGCACCAATATGTAACCAGTAAGAAATAATGTGGTAACTACTAACCCATTAACGTAACCTTGGGTAGGTTTTCTGCTGTTTTACCAGTCACGTAACAAGATAAATACATCGCAATTCCTTTGGGAGGTGAGCTAGCTTTGTGGAATTACCGCCTAGCACCCACCTTTGTGCAAACATGAAGTAAATATCTCTGTGTGTAAGACTGGCCTATTGCACACCGGGAACCACACCCCGCTTGTGGGAGAACAGTTTTCTGGCAATCCAGATGGGACAGCCATAAGCCTTGTCCCGACTGCCCTGCTGCTCCAGACAAGACTCAGGACCTAGAAGGACTCCAGCACACACTGACCTCTTGATCAGGGAATCCACCTCTACAGATGGATGACATGGAACTCGAGTGCAACACCAGTACGAGATATTTAGAAGGCAAGGGATTACAGAGGTAAGTAGCTGCTTGCACAGTTGTCTGGAATTGCTCTGCATAATACATGCCAAGAAAAACCTACAGCAGGAGCTTTAAAAGGCTTCTTATTCCCACAGGGGGTCAGAATCCAAAGTTGTTCTGCATAAGACATGCCAAGAAAGGCCTGCAGCAGGAACTTTAAGAAGCTTATGCCCACAGCGGGTCAGAATCCGGTATATGAAGCTGTGGGTCAAGAATTTTTTCCTGAGAAATAACATGTAATATGGGTGTGGCTGCCTCTGCCAAAGTGTCCTGTGTACTCCCTTAGCATGCATCCTGAAAAATTAGAAAAAATTTGGAGGGAATGTCATAGAGAAAGATAAATTAAAAGCTTATTGTGCCCAGTGATGGGCAATGTATGAACTGGAGGATGGAGAAAAATGGCCAGAGAATGGATCATTAAAATATAACACTGTCGTGCAGTTAATGCTATTTTGTAGCAGGATGGATAAATGGGATGAGGTTGCACATGTTGATTTGTTTTTTGTTTTAAGGCACGATCATAAAACCTGAAAAAAAGTATAGGTTGTTGATGGATGCTGCTGATGGAATGTATGTATTAGCAGATGTTCATGGGAAAGGAAAGAAAAAGAGGTGATACAAAGAACGTTAAAAGCATTAAGGATGGCGGGGAGGATGAGGATGTGCAGATGTTGGTCTCAAAGGGGGACCCAGCCGATGTGGAGAGAAGGGCTGAAAGAGGGAGGTCACAGCATAGTCAAGATGGTAGTGATGATGGTGACAGTGAAGACCAGTCTATTTCCACCCCAGGAGTGGGAATTGAGAACTTCAGTCCAGTCTCTGTGAGAACAAGGGGACAGCATCCCATTATACAAGCTCCCTTGAGACAGGCCATAGGAGTGGAGGGACAACCCATGTTTGTACATGTCCCATTTGCTACTTCAGATCCGCTGAAGCAGAAGCAGTCAGCGGAGTCTCGCTGGGAGAATGCAGAGGGAATGCACCCTCTATCAGAAACTATTATGTTGACCCATAATTCAAACTGGGGGGATATACAAGCCATGCCAAACACTTTCTTCACAACAGGAGAATGACGAATGGTGGGAATTCGTCTTTCGATAGGGAATACAGGCAATAAACACACATGATCAAAAATCCACCTAGAAGTAATTGAAATAACTGGGATTCACTTTTCATAAGCAAAAGAACCCTCAACAAATGCATCCACGTTCAAAAGGTTATCAACTGAAGTATTAAGCAGATTAATCTTTAGTAAAGATTTCTCCAAAAGTAGAAGATGAGTCAGAATATACTGTATACAAATACCATTTAAGCCACCAGCTCTCACAAATCCCAAATTCTTAGCAATGCAATACATGTTTGCTAGCCACTTTTTATTTTTTAACATCATAAATCTTAGCAGTGAAAGAGAAGCCATACAGAAGTTAGCAGAAGTTTTGTCTTGTGTGCTTTATCAAAAATGTTTGACTAGCTTTAGAAATGCTTCAGGTTCACTTGGAAGTGTTTACAATCATGAAAGATCCAGAACTTTTATCAGTCCTGGGGTTTGTAAGCAGCATCTCTACATACGCTGCCAGGAAGTTACAGATACATGCGACAGTTCACAAAACCCAGATTGAACTCAGTCATCTCAGGCATCCTGAATCGAAAGTTTAGGTAATACACATTTCTTGAAAACTGCCCTTTTTTTTTTTTCCCCCTTCTATAAACTGCTCTTATCAGACTGAATAGGAGAATCTTACTTAATCAGCTGAAAGAGATAATTCACTCATTTTAGAAATGGCATACAGCACAACAAACAGTTGTGTGATTTGCTATACTTTCTTATTCCTGATTTTTTAACCCATTACAAGAGGGGCTTGATTTACTGAAAGAAACACATGGCAAACTAAAAAGTAATTTATTGCACATGTGACCTATTACGGTAAGTATATGGTTTGCGAGGAGAACCTCTGAAAGAAACATGCATGAAAAGCTTGGGTTTATTTCTGTTAGCGTACAGCAAAATTGGACTGCTGCTTTTAAGAGCTCTGAACTAGTGAGCGATCATCCCAGGGAATCAGAAGTATTTGCAATCACCTCCTGCCTCCTAACAGCACAGAAGTTTGGCAAACAAGCGTTTGCTGAAACACCCACTAATAGTCAACTAATGAGTGTCACAACCACCTGAAATGCCAGCACTCACAGGAATCACACACCTGGCAGATACAACATTTTCTGCTACCCCACAGCACCAGCCAAGTATTTGGAAGACACAAACACTTCCATTCAGGCCAAAATGGGATCAAAAGGTGCCCTATCCTTTTCCTGTAATGCAACAAGTACAAGTATCCACGCAACACATGCAAGTAGTAACAAAGGTAGCTCAAGCAATTCCATATACATACTGAAGACTACACTCCATACACTCTGGGAAAAACCTGAACTAAGATGCTCGCTTTGGGAACTACAAGTAGTTTACTGTTTAGGCATCTCAATCATCACCTAAAAAGTTTCATTATCAGAGTGTGCTATGGCTGATAGTGTGCTGACCATGTTTCTACCAATTCAGCTGTTTCAAGTGATTCTCATGAAAGACATGCTGCTTATGGTGTTTTGATCTACTGAGTTACATCTTCTTACATATTTTGAAGCCTAGAATTGCAGATTCTTACATTCTTTTAATATCATCTGAGAAAATCTACAGGGAGGGAGTAAGAAGCAAGGAAGGATTTTTCTTGTTCTGCCTCTCTCCACAGTGGAGAGCAGTTAACAAAAATGCTGGAGTGGTATCTGGCCTCACAGAAGTCTATGGGAATTTAAGGGACCTTGGTAAGGCCAGGATTTCATGCTGTGTTTTAATTCCGTGACTGCCACCTCAAATATGCAAACTGTTCCCTTTGCTAAGCACAACCGTATTTATTCAGCATGGATCCTTTATAAAAGGAGGAGACTGGCTGTTTACTTTCATATCCTGATAAAGCTCAAGGTCTAGTGGTTAAAAATTCAAGAGAACTTGAGTAAAAGGTAAAGAATCCCCAGAGGAAGTGCAACCCAGAATTTTAAACGTTTGGGTTGCATATCCCATATGTTTTATTTACATCCTAGTGTTTTACACAAAATAACTTTGCTATAAATAGATGAATTAACAATCATTATTTAATTTTTAAGTTGGCTTTCCTTTTTTCTTGGGTGGACCTTTGTAGCCTTTCGCCTTTCTTCGCAAGGTTCTCCGATCTACAATGGGTACCTCAATTTCTGCTTCCTCAGAGCTGCTGTCAGCAGCCTGCTCTGTAGTCTGCGTGAACTTATCCATTTGCTCGGACAACTCTTCTGAGGGCTCTTCCAGCTGGTTCTTCTGCCCTTCTTCTCCAGAAGGCTGCTGAAAAGAAACACCCTCAACTTCAACCGCTACCAAAGAGCTCTGACTCAAGGCAGCAGGGGTCTCCTGTGAGTTGCGCCCTGCTTCCTCATTTTGATCTTCCAGTGATGAAGCTGTTTTGGTCGATACCTTTTCAGAAACAGCTTCAGTAACCACGGAGTTGGGTGTGTCATTGCCAGAGGGCTCTTCCTTTGATGCCAAAGCAGCTGGATTCTGAATGACAGTCTTTTCAAATTCTTCACTGCTCTCCTCTACTAATGTACTTTCATCAGTCAGCTCTTCTGACTCATCTGCATTTAAAACCTGGGGGGGGGGGGGGGGGGGGGGGGGGGGCAGGGAGGTGCCAAAACAACCAAAAGGCACAATTAACTCAAGATGCAAGAGGCTGAACAACTCCTAACTAGCAACCCTGGAGAGTATTCTGGCATTCAGCAGTTTTCAATATTACTTGTACAGTCAGCAATACAGTCCCTTCCTCCTCCTTGCACAAGGCTATTTTGTGAACTGCATCTGATATCCAGAGTTACTCTCCTATTTTCAAATTTAAATTATTCAAGGGATTATTCAGGTGCAATAAAAACATTCTGAAATTAATCTGAGAGGGAAAAGGAGTTTCTGTTTTAGACATTAATTTTGCTAGAATGTAATCTGCTGTTCCTCTATAAACAAACACTAGTAAAATCTGTGTTCCAGAAGGGTATTTTAACAGTAATTAATTGCTTGTACACTTAATTAGGGCAGAATTACTAGAAAAATAAGGATATGACTTTTCACCCGTAACCAACTAATATTTTAGTAAGAAAGAAAAGAGAATTACTACCAAGGAAAACTGGAGCAATGTATCTTTCTTTCTGGTATCACACGCACATGTGTCCCACTTCCAAGTATTAAAACAGAAGTGTTGGTATATTCTGTTTACGGACTTGGACCTTCTCACAGGAATTTCATATGACGGTAAGTAATAGCTAGAAAGTAGCCCCTTAACAGAAGAAAACCAGCAAGATATGCAACTCAAAGAAAAACGACTGCACATTTCAAGTCTCTCACCTCCTCTGATACAGTGTCTTCTGAAGGTTTTGCCAGAGACTCAAGGATTAATGGCTCAAGCAGCATTAAGGATTCTTCTCCTTGACTCTCAGACTGCACTTTTGATTCACCACTTACAGCTTCATCGGCTGTTTCCTCTTCAGCCGTAAGTGAGGTCTTACCACTTTCCTCTGTTACCTCACTGATAAGGGGCTCTGATGGAGTTTCCTAGGGAAAAAAAAAAAGACATTTAAATCAAGATTATGCCCAGTCACTGTTCCCCAACGCTATTGGGTGTATCTGTGACCTAAATCTGCAGCTTAGTGACAGAATCAGATAGGACCCATTTCTAGGTACCCGAGCTAAGACAGCAGAGCTTAGTGCAGACTTCACCAGCGTATTAGTTTGGTGTTGTCACCTGCAGTACATGTCTGACCATAGCTCACACTGTTAGGAGCCAAGCCAAGCAGTTTTTATGCATCTCAAGCATACATGCTGCAGTCATTCCTTGAACCCAACATGGTCTAAGATCCACTTTCTCACCCATCAGTAAGAACATAAGACCCTGGAGGCTTTGCTAGGCACAAAGGGTACTCACAGACTTAAACTCAAGCTCTTAACAATTGGTAGATAAAAGCTGGCAAGCTTTAAGTGCAGAAGTAAAAAGAGCCAACAGAAGTCACTGAAGCATACCAGCTATTGGCTTCTTCAAAGAAACTTTTTTAATTAGACACTGGATCTGATCTTGACCTTACTGCAGCTCTCCAGAATACTTGAGTCTGGGAAATGAACTAAGAAAATTAGGTTGGTAGACAAGCTAGAAATTCACCTTACTGAAGATCCTATGAACTCTATTGTTTGCAGTAAGTATAATGCAATATTCCCTGAATCTAATTCTATACTAACCTTAGCTTCTCAGATACACTTCTCAATGAAGCATTGGTATGAAAAAAATCAAGGAGCTGATAGTCACATGGATCAAGGCAGCAAGGACCACATTTAACAGAAACTGTACTTGTATTCCAAGCAATTCTGCTATTGCTATCACATCCAGCTCACCTCCTCGCTTCGTTTCTCAGGGGGTGATACATGTAGCTCCGCTTCCGATACAGACTGGCCCTCATTTTCAACAACCAATTCATCACGCTTCTCAACAGTATTCTCCTCAGGTACTTCTACTAAGGCTCTAGAGTTTTCGGATGTGTGGGCAGGAAGTTCCAGCCTGCAGCAGGTATTAAGAGATATCCTTTGATCTTTCAGATCAATGTATAATTTTGGTGATCTCAGCAGGGAAGTTCTTTCATTATTAATTATAAAGTGCTGTATCACATTCTTGCCATAGGAAAACTAAATTCATCTAAAAATGGCTAAGTCCTCATTAGGAAAAAAAATCAACTAGGAAAGAATTGCATTAGCAATTATAAAATGAATACATCTAACTTCCATTTTATGGGAATAAAAATAAGAAATTTGTTTGTTATTTTAAGTTTAGAAAGCAGTAATCCGTTATGTATTTGGAAGCCACAAAGGGGTGAGAAAGCTAGCAGCTTCTCCCGCCCCCACTGTAGAAATAGTTTAAAATTACAGAGTTACAAAAGCAAATACGTTTATGTAATCACTGGATATGCATGTATTACAAAGACCATGGCTGGAAAAGAACTCAAGGCAATAAACACATCATAGCTGAAGAAGGTTCAAACAGCTGAACATTAAATTAGCCAATAGCTAAAGATGAAGCTCTGATGCACCTGATGGGTAGTAACATTATCTCAAACATTCAGTTCTCATTTTTGAGATAAAACTTGGATGAACTGAAAGTATTAGACACAAGCAAAGAAAAAAGAACATGCAATAGATTTGCAGGAGGCTACTTTACGATTTCATAGTAAAGGCAGTATTGGAGGGTTTTATCCCAGGTGCCAGTCCTGAGATGAAGGGAGTCTCTAGAAAACCTTGCTGCATTCGCTAATGTGCATGGAAGGAGAGAACCAAGCTGATATCCCGCCCTACTGCCATTAGGATTCCCCTAAGCTCTGCTCACATCTTGTACAAAGGAGCTGTGGCACCTTGTTGACTTTGTTTTGCAAGGCCCAAAATACTGACGTTCATTAACAGGCCAGTCCTCTCATGTACCAACTAGCCAATTATTAGGATTAAAGGGGCAAAGAATTTCTCAACCTGTGGCAGTGTCAAACTGTGCCATTTGGCCTGTCTGAATCAACTCAGGGCAGCACACTGGTAGCTTGCAGCACACTAGTGCTGAATCTTAGCTTCACAGAGTAATTTAAACAAAAAAATTGAGCTGTTTCTAGCTGAAGACCTCAGCTTCACATGGGGGAAAAAAAAACCACAACTTTTTTTTTTTTAAGAAGCCTAATGAAAAAAGTTTGAGGGATTTCCTAGACAGTAATCAGGTTATCTTCAGTTCTTCAAAAGAGTTTTTTGGGGCTGTGGTGGTTTTTACTGGAAGAGAATGAGAAAGGGAGACACACACACAGGGCAGGGTGGGGGCAATGCGTGTCTATCAGCATACATATACTCACACACAGGAAGGGGGAGGAAGAAGCAATTAATTAATACACTTATTTAGAACAGCCACAGTTCTGCTTTCTGGATGGAAGCCAGTGCAAATTAGTACTTCATGCCCTTTCTTGTATGAAGTGTTATTGCATGCAGATGGTACAATTCTTTACACCCCCATTTGACAATTACTACACAGGAAAACATCCTTTAAACTGGAAAAGACTTCCCTTCCCCACCCTCCCGCCATGTTCGGATATGATGGTTTTAAAACCAAAATTTATCTCAACAAAGGGATTGACTGTGAAGATGGGTGGCTCCCTATAACTTTTTTGTTATTGACCAGCTCCCAAACTAAGCAGTGACTTTATTTTACTGCAGTATGTCCAGTTATATTATCGCAAGAAACTATGCTGTATGAATACAGGTGTTTTTACCTTCACGCAGACTCAGAACACCCTCAGCCCTCACTGTTTTCTTAACTGTTATTTCCAGTACCTGACGAGCTTTCAGAGAGACTACATTTTGGTGCGGTCACTCTTCAGGTGGTGTCACAATTTTCTTTTACATCAGGCTTTATTTTTAGTAATTTTAAAATCAAGCAAGTAAAGTAGAAATAAAGGAGAATAAATACCAAGTAGCACAAGTGAGACACTGACGCAGTTTGTGACTTTCCAAGCAACAAAACAATAAATCAGTAAAATATGGGCTCCTCTACCTGCTTTCTGACATATGAAGAGCATTTTTCTCAACTCCTTGGGGAGCTTCAGGTTCAGATTTCCGGCTTTTTTTTCCTATCCTGGGACGCTTTAAATTGCTGCATCGTGCCAAAGCACAAACGGGAGCTGTATTAGGATCTTAGGAAAAAACAAAGAAAACGACAAAGTAAATGCAAGTGAAGAAATGCTGTTTAAGATCTGAATATCATTTTTCCCCCCTAATATTTCAGTAAAGAAACTGAGTGCAAGTAAACCACCATTTCATTGTGGTACCTTTTTTCTGAGTATACATGCATAAATAGCTTTACCAAGATTCAACAATCTGAAGTCCTCTCAAATGTTTCAGTTAGGCCTCAGCACCTCAGTGGAAGGCATGTTCTTATATGCTTTGCAGATGAGTATGCCAAGATTGAAACCAGTAAGACAGCCTGCTACTCTATCAATCCATGGCAATCACAGTACTGATAATCAAGGTAATTTTTACCTTTAGATGTGCTTGGATGGACATCGGATGGTTCTTCACCTTTTTGAGACTCAGCCTGTAAAGCAAAAGCAAAGCTAATGTTATTCCAAAAGCTTCTGAATGGACTGAAATACCTTCACCTCCCCATCTGTGGCTGCATCTTTCTAAAGCACCATTTCATGATAATGATGCTATGGCAGAGCAGCTACAACCACACTTACACGTAGGTATCTTATCTCTCAACAGTTTTTTTAAAGTTTTCTTTACTAAAATGATGAGTATTTTTCTGCATTTTACTTCTGGCCTCAATATAGAAAAGACCTGAAAATAATGTGTCATCATAAACACTACCCAAGATATTTTCCTAACCACTCCATTTATAACAGGTGTCCACATAATTAAGTGCTAAAGTCAGGGTGTTTTTTGTTTGTTTCCCCTTTCCGTATAAACCCAAGAACTACACTACAGTAGCTGACAGAATTTATTTGTATTCTCGTAGTCTTATTTTTATCGCAGCATGAAACAGAATATGGCAGCCCATGTAAAAAACCAAAAAAGATCAGAAAAGAAAAAAACCCCAGAACTTAGTGATTCAGCAATAATGCAGCTTACATGCGCAGTCATCACAAGAGGCTGCATATGTCAGAGTTTTCTCCCACTAGCCCTCTTTTGCTTCTTGTTCTTCCAATAATAGCCAGCATCCAGGTGTTCCTGCCAGCTTGCCAGCCTCACTTCCAGCACTACCCAGGAAGGCCAGCAAACAGCGGCCATATCTACTGTCTGCTGCTTTAATAGTTCCAAGTGAGTTTTAAATACCTAAGACTTTTTAGACTAATGACAAATTATCGTTGCATCAAAGCACACAAAATAGGGAGAACTGAATGAAAGAAAAATGAGACTTGGGGGATGGTTTTTCCTGGTTTGGGGGAAGGCACAGTATTTTGTTTGGTGGTCCAACAGTTTTCAAAGCATTGCAGAACTGCTTATAGAAAGTGCAGGTGCCAAGAAGAGAGCTGCCAGGAATTCCATAAAGTTATGATAACTTGGAGCACTTTGCCATCTACCATATTCTTCTGGAAGAAGGCAATGGACAGGGCTTGCTTTCTTAATTCTGAGTTATTGTTAAGGAATATTTATATTAAGTCAAGAACTTTTTTTTTCCGTTTCTGCTGCTGTGCCTGTGTTCCCAAATTCTTTTCTACAAGACACTGGGAGGGGACACAGCCCAGACAGCTGATCCAAACTGACCAAAGGGGTATTTCATGCCATAAAACGTCATGCTCAGTATACAAGTTCGGGGTGGGCCAGGGACTCACTTTCTCTCTCACTCTTTCCCTTGCTGGGGCTCTCTGGGTCTGCCACAGTATCTCTTGGGCTTGGTCTGGCTCTCAGGCTCTCCAGCTCTGGCCTCGCTACTGGGGACCTGTCTGTATCAGTCAGTGGGTGGTGAGAAGTTTTATCATTTGTTCTATCTTCCATTATTTTCATTACATACTATTAATAGTGGTAGTATTATATTCATTACATGTTGTCAGTAGTAGTGGTAGTATTATTAGTATTGTCAATGTTATTGGTATCGCTGTATTGTTTTGTTTAATTTATTTTTAATTATTAAATTGTTATCTCAATGGGGGAGAAGGAAGTGTGTGAGCAGCTGTGTGGTACTTAGTTTCTGGCTGGAGTTAAACCACAGCAGATGATACAACCATTACTGGAATCTGAATCTAAAACTCACTGACGCTGCTCAAGAGATGTTGAAAATGAAAGACAATTACAAGTTGTTGTTTCTGCTCATTTAGAGACAAAACCCATCACTACTCTGCTGTCAGTTTTACTTTGGGAAATGCTGATTTTCTCAACTGGGAAAAAGGACATTTGGCTTATATTTCAAATGTAAAGTTTGCATATTAATAGCTGAGAATATGGATTCAGCCATTATTTTCTATTTTTAATTGAAGTGTTGAGGTCTATCATGAGAGTATGGTCATGTCAATACTACAGACAATCCTGAAGCACACAGTGAGCATGGATTTGTATCTGGAGCTACAAGTTATTCTCAAGAACATTCTGTGTGGCCTCAGAACACAAAAGAGAGAGGAACAGCTTCCTAACAACCAAAACCACAAATATATTCATGATCACATATCCACAGGTACCAAAATCTGGTTGATATTTTAAATAACTACAAAGAAAGCTGCAGTCCTTCTGTATGGACACTGTATAACTGAATGCATATTAAACACTTCCCGCTGTACTGAACTGATGCGAACGTGCACTTCTACCAACACTTTTCCTCATTCTCTCCATTCTTACTACAGGTCTACTGTTCAACAGCCTTTCTAGATGGTTTAATCTCAAAGCCAGTTGAAACACTCTCCCTTCTCTAATCTGCTAGCAAACAGCTCAAATTATAGACCCTGACAGCTGTGGCACAAACCCTCTACGTTCACTGGGACACTCCAACCCCCTTCAAAAACAAAAAGAAAGTTATTTTTAACCCCAGCTTAGTCAGTGTTATATCAGTGGGAAGCATAACATCCACCCAAAAAGTAACAATAATATTTGTTTCATATACAGTGTGGATTTGAGCCAATTACGTTCAATCTACAAAAATGATTTTTCATATTTTGGTTTTTTTAGTAACAAAGCCATCAAGAAAGAGGTAACAGTCTGTGTACATACACTCAGCTGTGTTTCTAGCACAGTCTTCTGTCCACTTGCTTCAGATACTGCTGCAGAGTGGCAATGATCCTCTGTTTGGCAACTACTACCTTCATTCTGTGAGGCCTCTGCTGTTACAGTTTAAAAGAGGAAACAGGGAAATGGAAAATTATAGTACCTTTATATAACAATTAACCATTCCAAATATGATCTCACAATTCTCAAGACAAATAAAAATCTTTCTACTAGTCTCCACAGGCAGTGTTCACAGAAGTCACTGTTGTACTCTGGGTGTGTGTTCAACTTTTACAAAGCGTGTAAGAACAACAAAACAAAGCATCCATACCTTCATTTCTGGCCTTTTCTTTTTGCACTAGTGATATAACAGATTTTCTCTGGAACCAACGCCCTGGTCCCTGCACTTCCCACAAAAGGTACAGATCGTCAGGGTGCTTCTCAAAAAATTTCTTACAGGCTGAATAAACATAAAAAGCACTGTATTATACATACTAGGCTGTAACTGCATTTTTAAAGTTTATCTGAAATCAAATTAATTTGCAATCTTTCATCATACACAAACCACCACAGAAAGAACTGTTCAACAGTCAAGACTGAAATAAACATAATACTGCTTTACCCTAATCATCCTTCTCAAGAATTCATTTCTTCAGGTTTAAAACACTTTCCATTACTATCTTAAACTGAAAGCTTTTTTCCATCCAAACTTTTTCCTATCCAAAAAGATGGATAGAAATCTTTTCTTCTCTGAGTATCTACTTCAGTGTTCTACAACTTCACTGTCCAGTGTCCCTGCCAATCACAAGGCTCAACTCAGAATGGGAGGGCTCTTAGGCAGAGGATATAGTCAAGTGATTTTTGTCACCCCATGTTGTTATAGGCACTCATGAAAAGCACTCTTTGGGAATGTGAACACATCATTGCATGGTTTATCATCCACTGTTTACTTCTGGAATATTTTCTTCTCTGCTGCCCCTCCACCACTCTTCTCCCAAAACACATTCTGAACATCCTTGTGGAGATGCATTCTTTGACATTATTCTGTAGTAGCTACCAGGAAAACTACCATTTTTCACCTGATTCACTATTGATGCATAACGCCAGTAGACAAGATCCCTGGTGTTATCATTCCTTTACCAGGGAAACGGGTTGGTCATTCAATTCTGCTCAAGACAGTTTGCTGGCTGAAGGCTAACAAACCAGGTCTATTCAAATCCAACAGCAGACAGTGGCACTTGGAAAAGCAGGAAACTTCCAGCAGCTAAGGAAGCCAGATGGAAGTGTTCACAGAAGGAAGCCTAGGCAGATGGACACGCCTCTAGAAACAGGGTAATGGAAATGTGCTTCTCATCTGAACAAAGTCACAAGAAACATTGTTTCCAGAACGAGTGTTGTTTCCTAGAAGACATAACCCTCTTGGGTTGCTAATGGAAGAGCCATAAGTGTTTTCCCTGTGCATTAGAACTGTGTCTTCTCACACCCAGGTTAAGACATAGACTTCTTCTGAGAAAGTATGAATTAAGTGACCTTGTGAGACTTGGATGTGAGCAAGAAAAAGGTGCTACAAAGTAGGTATTCATTAGATGACACACAGAAACACCTCAGTCCATTCTGGAGGCTGCAAGGAGGTAAAAATCTTACCAGGAACTACTTCACCATCTTAAACAAATCAGGATTTTCAGCCTTCCCTGAAGAGCAGAATATTTAACACAGAAATTGAGGATGCAGCCATAAACGTGGAGCATGGATGACAGCACTCGTTTGGACATTTAAAGAAAGCACAAAGATCAGAAGAATAAAGCACTTGCCTGTGTACATGAAGGGGGACATCGGGTATCGCAGGCCAAGGCTACTTTCACTGAAGCAATTCACAAAGTCTTCCAGCATCATCAGCCCAAAGTCACCCTCACGATGTCTCTTTCTTACAAACATCGTGTCTATCACTGGCATTTTATAAATCGTATCCCTGCAAGTGCTACAAGGACTTCCTGAAATAAAAGTGGGGGAAAAAAATAAAAAGCCATCAGTACTTCAGCACTGACACGATGCAGCATGGATTTGAGCATATTCAAATAAAGGTTTTTTATAAATAATAAATATTATACCAAGCTATATAATTGTAAATCATAAAATTATATTAGAATTATAAAAATAATTTGTAATTTTCATTAAAAATAAATAATTTTTATCAGCCATTTATTGGCTCTTTGGGCAAGCTGAATGATGTTGCCAATATATACCAAGAGATTAGTGTGTTAGAAAAAGTCTGTAGTACCAGAAAAGAATAGCAGAGTTAGGAGAGATTTCAAAGTGAATCTTACTATACAATTTCAGACGAAAACTACACTAAAAATGAAGGTGAAAGAGAGAGGAGGGAAAAGGAGACAATAAAATTCTACACGAAAGTGCAATTCAAGATTACATCACTCCTCAGGACAAAGAGGAAGACTATAAAATAATTCAGCACTTGTTTAAAGACAAACAATAATCCAATTTTAAGTGAAACCACTAAAATATCTGGGACATTTTACATTGAAATTCTCCCATAAACAACTCTTCTGTAATTAAACAAAAGATGCAACAGATCATCATAACCTATAGGTACTTGCGTACCAGAGGATTCAAAGTGCAGCTATGGACGCAGTGGAGACAAAGGAGCGTCATATATAGTGGCATTAAGATAACGCATCAACTACCCAATCCATATGCAGGCCCTCATTTTATGAGTCTGTGTGAACTATGCCACAGAGTTGCCCCTTCCTCTAACAAGGCCAAACAGAAGCATACAGTCGTCTATACAACACAGTCCGTCTCTGCAAACTTTTACTGAGACCAATGAACATACTTATCTTCATTTTTCAAGCAAGGAAAATGTGGGCAGAGAGGTTACATTACTTGGGTACCCTTATGGAGTACCAGTCAAGTTCCACCACTCTTCCCTAAGGATTTTTCCAGAGGTGTCTTCCTCTGCCTAGACTACTTACTTGGAGAACATGGCACACAGCCACACACAGGTGAAATATCGATAATGCTGGAAAGGTGTTTGCTAACAGCTCAGGCCAAGTAAATGGGCGGGCACCATGCAAAATACAATGAGTGAGCACAAATACAGCAAAACTTTAGTGCCACATAAAGAAGTGTCCCCATTCTAGATTAAAAACAGAATCATTGCTTTCAACTTCCAGCTTTATAAGGCCACAAACACCACTGAAATGTAAATACTACTTTGTGACCAGCACTCCACAGCAATTTTGATACTAAAAATAATACTGAGACTTACACAAATTATGCAATGCATACTTTCTTAAAAGAAAATAAACAAAACCAAAAATCACAAAAAAACACCCCAGTCAGGACAAAGTAGCTGGTTGCTTTCCTGTTTCGACTGCCAGACCAGAATAGGTCAGTGACCCAGGTAGTTTACTATTTTAACAGTTTGAAAAAGTATATATGTATGTTAGATGTGGGAAGTCTCCGTTAACCCTGAATTAGTTAACCCCTCCTAGAGAGGACACAAAAATGCCATACTGTTTCTCCTTGATCCAAGTACTGATATCCTACAAAGTGCTATGAATGGGCTACACAGCCTACCCAAATACTAAATCCTATTCAGTGAAAAATGAAAAACAATGAATTCCAAAATAACTAAAGGGAAGCAATAACATTTTAGAAAAAGTGAATAATAGCATAAAGTGTGTAACATTAATGATAAACATGCCAGCTTAATTGTAATCTCTAAGGGAATGCATGTGTGGAAGGAAAGGGAATCTCTTGTTATCACCAGGCTTAGCTGGGTATCATGCCTGTGAGCAAAGTTTCTATGCTGTCATGCTATAAAATGACAAAGTGATAATGACATCTGAATCTAGTCACTTCAGATAAACAGAATCACTGCATTATGGAGCTAGGTCAAAAACCCCCCAAAAAAACCCAAGCACATCCTAATCCAACCATAAACAATGTGTTCTACAGGGGGAAAAAAAGTTTTTGGTTATACCTCATTTCTACAGTTTCAAATGTATTTTGTAGAACATGAATAAATCTAAGAACGTTCTTAGCTTCCTAAAGCACATACTCATTTAAGCTAGAAATTTTAACAGTAATCTAATCTATTATGATTTCAGGAAAACACCAATTCACTAGGCCTGCAAAGGTCTGCTAAATGCAGTATTTTTCTAATAAGCTCCTTACCTCCTCCCTTCTGCCCCCCAAATCCCACAATACTCAAATGTTTTACCTGTCTTTTTAACTGAATAGAACCCAATAGCCTCTCCTTCATTCCACATGATCTTAGCATACTCATTGCTATCATGACAGAGAAACGGGGTATCAGTAGCTTCCATTTCTTGTGTCCGATAGATAATTCGATTCAGAATGTAAAGAACAATCCTCTCGCCAATGGTCTTCACCTAAGGAAACACCGAAGAACATTTTAGAAAATTGGTCAGATTAGTTAATATTAATTTGTCAACAACATTATTTTTCAAAGTTGTCAGTTAACCCAGCTGCAGACGGAGTCAAGAGAAGCTGTACATGCTAAAGCAGGATGAAGCTCTGGGGTTTGAGGGCAAGGAGACACTTGGAAGCCATAGCAATAGGTTAAGTATAAAGCACTGCCACAGACAGAAGATATTCCACAGCTTCAGTGTCACTCCTAATTCAGTCGGTAAAAGCTGAGAGAAGTGCTGGGAGTGGGTGAGCGGGGAAAGTGTTTTGATTTTATTTTAACTCAAAACTATTTTTGGATTTAAGAAATATTCACCAAACACAACAGCAGTACACCAGCCTCAGACTTCCCAGGCTAGCAGGTAATTGGAGTCCTACAAAGGAGAAGTGATGAGCCTCACAGGGTAGCAGGACTTGGCACACTCAATCACTGTTGGTACAGTGGCAGACAACAGGATATGATGCAGTGGAAGAACTGGTTACAACAGTTTCTGTGGCATGAAACAAGAAACTCAATATCCTTTTCTCTGTCCTGCAGTGTTCCTTTTACATATGAAATTTAAGTTCACCACCTCCTACCCACTGTGACAGAAAAACGAAGGAACCATGCTCTCTTCCATATGCCCAGTCTCAGCTTCCCTAACTACAAAAGATGCAGTTTTCCCAATTTAATCTCCATCCTACCATTAAGAGGCACATGGGAAACAAGGATACATGCCAAATTATCTAGAGTAAATTAAAAAGTAAAAAAAAAATCACATATGAGTGTCCAGATTGCATGAGCAGATATAAATTACACTCCTGGAAAAAGAAGGATTTCCAGTTTTGGAAAAAAAAAAAACTAAAACTCCAAGCTACATAAGTATCAGCAATGGTAACAAAGGTCAAAGATGAGCAATAAAGCAGATACTGGCAACTATTGCCACTGCAAGCCACCAGCTCCAACTCGCCCCTACAAAGCAGGTTCCCAACAATAATTTTAGTTTACTAGTCTCCTGATAAGACCAATAGGTACTGTTAATGGTACAATACAACACCCTACTAAGACATTTCAATACAACCAGATATACCACCTTTAAAGAGTAAAAAGAAAACACACCTTTAACACCATTAGCATCTGAACAGCTGACATACAAAGCTACTACTGTGTAAGAGTCACTCTTGCTCTCTCTACTACCTTTACAACTAAGTTTCCTTCCCCCTAGTACCTATTCCTCTATTCCCACTGACCTTGCTTCGGACTTGAGACTGACAACTCCCTTCCAAATGAAATGAACACACATAATATCTCACACACTAGCTATTTGCTTGCCATTATCTTGAAGGATAAGAGTAATTGCTAGGTGAATACTGGAGTGCTTTACCTGACAAAGCCCCTGTCTAGCAGGGACAGATGTTCTCACAATGTCATCGACTGACCACCACCGATCAGCAAGATACAGGGCTATAGCTTGAAAGAAACAAGGGGAAATAAAAAGTTAGTGATTCTTACTATTCCAAAAGAAACAGATTCATTAAAGCTGCTAAACAATTAGGAGTAACACTGTAGTAACCAAGTTCAGCCTCCCTTCATTGGCACTATATTAATGCAGCTCTTGCTATCCTAGCACAACAAATGTGGTGCTATACAACCCCCTGCCCCCTCCCCATATGCAGTGGTCCCTAGACCAAAGTTTGTTTGAAAACTGAGAATAGTCACCACCGTGCTCTAGTACCTCCTTTCACTAAAAACTGGGCCTGCCAAGAGGAATCTCATTCCTACATGTATTTTAGTTTTGGGTTGCTAATGGATATATTGATATTGAAACTGTGTAAGTTCTAGGGAGTCAGATGAATGTAAAAGGCTGATGGCCATGTAATTAGTAATCAGGAAGAGTTTGATCTGTGAGCATTTGTGGCAAACTTGGCAATTGTATACATGGCATTAAATGCAAAGAGAAAAACATGGAGGATGAAGGGAAGGAGAAAGGGAGAAAACACCCAGATCCAGTGAGGTGTCATCTTAGCCAGAACTATGTTAGGACCTAAAGCTAAAAAAAAATTTACACATGATGCTGATCAATCACTGCTAATAAAGAGCATCTAAATTCATGGACAAATTAACAGATTCTATGAATGCTCAATACATTTCCTTCAGGAAAGGTGAGGTGTACATAAAAAGATCAAGAGATACATGTTGTGCTTGGATTCAGACAAGCACCATGTTATTTTGCCACACATCTCCTGAATTTAGTGGGCCCAGTTTTACTCTGATTAGCATGCAAAGTTCTATTATCCACAACCAAAAAGAGTAATATTGGTAACAAGAATGCAGTGAACAACAAATGCAAAAGGGGCAAAGTTATGAGCTACAGTAGAATGGAATGAGCAAGGGCCTGGTTATACGTATTTACCACAGAGAAAGAAACAATGACACAGAGATTAATATATTTAAATGCAACCTGTGTGCAGGTCTCGTGGTGCAAACAAAGCAAGAACTCTGTGTGACTGCTTTTCACCATAAAGAGGAACGAAGGCCACATTTCCCAGCCTAATAGGAACCTGAAACGAGAGCGTATAACAGTTCAGTAGACTCTTGCTAAAACAAGATTAGCAAAACATACAGAAAACATTTAGCAGGGTAAGTAAGATGCAAGCTGAAAACTGACTGCTTAACAGTTAACTGTAAAGGACAAGCATCAGACCCCAGCCCTTACTTCAGACATTTCTTCCTGAAGACAGAATACATTATAAAGAGCTCTGACTCTTGAGCTCTGGCAGATTTAGCTAGTCATTTATACTGTTACAGTTCTCTGCTGTCAGCAGTTTGCATTTTTGTGCACAACTGAAGTAGTTGTGCAAAGAGCCAGCAGTATGTTCACTTCAACAGCTATATAAGCTGTCAAAGCCAACAGAAGAACAAGGCAGGCAGTCAAGCAGAGAAACAAACTGGCACAGCAAGACTGCTGTTTGTTAACACAAGGCCTAATGTGCTAAAGTGGGAAGGGTGGATTCAAAAGGGTTTTCTTCCCCTAAACTGCACACATTTTAGACACTCCAAAATTGTCTGCCTGATTTCCTCTCAGGAGCAACATCAGAGGGGGCAAATCACTCCACCTTTCAGGTGTACCTTCATGAAAATGCTTTCAAAATCTGTCATTAAAGCATCAAAACTAGACAGACATTAATGGTGTGGTAAATAGACTTGCTTACACAATTTAAGAAGATTATGCTATGTTATACCACAAATGAGGATGTTAATACAAATATTTAGGCATACACCACTTGCAGGAATGCAGGAAAGTACTCAAGACTCTGCTTCTGACAAGGAATCTGCAACACTGACCTTTTGTTCCCACAGAGAATCCTCTCAGCTTGCTCACTTCTCATCAAAACTATACACCATCACTTTTATTGGTACTAGTTATAATAGAAAGGTTCATCTAGACAGAACAAACATTGACCAACTTACCACACAAGGGATAAGTCTTTAAAACCAAGTGTCACATCCAGCCTCTACTAGAACTCCCAACATCAGCAGGGAGTATTTCAGATTAAAAGAAAATAATCACTTCTAAAATTAGTGAACCTTGCTGATCAAGAACTGAACACAGCCATGAAGAACACTGAAGGACTGTGATACAAAAGAGCCAGTGATGTTCAGTAAATCATGAACCCCATAGTTACAATGATAACATTTTTGTGACTGCATGAGTTAGTGATTTTTAGGAAATAGTTTGACTCACCAGTTGAATTTAAGGTTGTTTGTTGGTTTTGTTTTTTTTTTTAATTACTTAATGCATACAGATTCATTGCCTAGAAACAGCAAGTAGTGACTGATGCCCAGATTTAAACCCAGTTACAGAATGAAAAAAAGCTTAACACAAAACCAGAAATTTATAAAATACAAAAGTTTTACTAAAATAATAGTGCAATTCAATAGTTATGGACCGGATATTTTAAATCTTTTAAAACTACAAGTATATAAAGAAAATTGGGACTGGAATATTTGCTGGTTCTTACATTGCCATGGGCTGGAAGAGGCAAGATTTCAGGACAGTAAGGATTCTGCTGCTTAAGTTTAGCCAAGTAGTTCTCTGCTGTGCTCATCAACTCTACATGACTGTATCCATCCAACAAATCCACAGGGAACAACATCCTCTTGAGAAATAAGCAGGATTACTGTAGACAGTTTGAGAGAGACAATGCACAATTTATCACATATTCCTACTAAACATGTAAATAAACCTGTTGAACATCTCTCTGCCGCTCTCTAGAGCTCTCTATATGCAAGCCAGAGAGGAGAAATGTTCCAGGCATTTAATTAGGAAGGTGCTTATTAAAACACGCAGTCTGTAAAACAGTACATGAACCCAATTGATGTTTATAACCAAAAAAGGATGGGTTTAGCCCATAGATCCCCCTAGACCCAAACGTGGCAGATTTCCAACATACAAGCCACTTGTTCTCAGCACATGTACAGCAGACCACATGCTGGCTTGAGTTGTTGGGCTCAGCTGTCTCACTCCCAGCTGATGTTTTTGAGGCCACAGATTAAGAAATGGCCAGTCAAAAAGGAAGAGGAGTTTATTTATTTTGCAGCCTTTGCATTTAAATCTGTCTCTGAAAAACCAAAGCATTGTTCCGAACTTCACTCCATGACTGGCCAGTTAATGCACTTACCAGCTGTTTGTTTCCAAAAGCTGTTAAACTGTGAACAGGAGCTCATCAAAAAACAAGACCCACAACAGAGTAGAGACACTTAAGGGGGTGACAAGACAAAAACTACAACACTAAAGACCAGTGACAGTGGCAACAGCTTCTTGAAAGCTCTTGAATTTAAATTTCCCTTGTCAAAGCTGTGTCAAAGACGAACAACAGCTCCTGGAATCCACTGTGTGCTCTTCAGCTAAGGCTCTCCCACATCTTTCCACACAGAAAGAGACCCCCTCATCTCCTTTCAAGCTACAGCCCAAACTCTCATAAGCATTAGCTACCACAGGTTCATGAGAACCTGTTCTAGAGGAACACAGGGATCTCTTGATCTGTCTTGCTCATCTCCCAGGAACTCATCACCCAGCTCTCAAAACCACAAAGGTTTCCATAGGGGATTTATCATCCCTGGTCTCCATTATGGAGGGGGTTTTTTAAATTTTGTTTTAAATACTAGTCAATCATTTTTTTTATACTTTATCTCCAGTCCCCTCCCTTTAATCCACCATTCAATATTCTACTAATACACATAAATCATATGCAAAAGAGCTTTTTATTTCAGCTCACCCAGTACCAATTACAAAGTCTGCCATTTCAAAAGCTTTTCAACAACAGTAATACACTGCTATTAAGTTGCTTGAATGAATAATACTGCTCCAAGAGATTTTTTTTCCTGTTAAAATTGAAAAGAACTTGGACATGACTTTATTGGCATTTACAAGTGTTAGCTTTAATACTTTTGCTGATGAACACACTAATACTTTCCATGAATACTATTGTTTAGATATATATGCATTCCCCACAGCCATTTCCTTTCAAATTCAGCTCATTCCTTCCCCTTATCCATTATTTGGATTTTTCTCGTCTTCTCTTCCAGTCTCTCACATTCCTCCTGCTACTGCTTCTTTCAGATGCTTACCCTCAATTCACCACCTGTTTCTCCCCACCTACCAGGTGCTGTCCTTGTTAACAGGACACAAGCAGGCAAGAGACACCTGACACCAGCCAATTTCATATGCTCCTCTTGTTTGCAAGTAAGGGGACCCCAAAAGCCAAAGATGAGGCATACATGCAGCAGCAATGCTGCCAGGGAAGAAATTCATCCACTGCTAGTCTCCCCACCTCTAGCAGTTATGGTTTACTTGGCCCATACTACAGTTCTAAACACACCTGCAATACTGCATCACATATAAATGGACTAGCCTGATATATGTTGGAAGAGGAACAGGAAGAGAGGCAATGTGTGAGGTTACATGGCACTGCTTCTACAAGAGGATGAGGCTTTAGCACATGGTTAGTTAAAACAGGACAGGTAAATTCTCCCACATAAAACCCACAAAGTTCTTTTTTTTTTTTTTTTATGCTGGCAGAAAGCAGAACCCCCCTCCACTATTAAAGAAATACCTAAGTTCTTGGATAACTCTAAGAAAAACAGACAACTTGAGCTGAGCTTTCCTTGTTACCTGACAAACAGGCAGGCAAGGCACAAGCTATAACTGAAAGCCTCTAGGTAGTAATTCCTGACATTTTTAGAATAAAATTATGCGGGACCAAAGCAGCAAACATGCAACAAGAACTTCAGTAGATAGTGGAGTTCCAATCACTACAGCACTCCTTCATTCTGCTGTCTCAGTGGAGGCAGGGGACAGAGATCCATGCAGCAGCAAAGATCCATGGGTTACTGATGTGTTAGAAACCACGGAAGCATCTGAGAATGGTCACCTAGGAATTTGGGCTTCTACCCTCCAACAAGATGGTGGTATCAGTAACTCAACTGACATGCACCTACACCCATGCATGCAGCATGGGCAACGAACAGGTGGAGCTGGAAGCCATTGCGCAGCTGGAAAACTGATAGAGTTGCCACCACAGAAACACGGTGGGACACCTCTCACAAGCAGTGTGCAGCTTGAAACTTCCTTGCCTGTCCCTTCTGAAGAGGCGGTGGGGTAGCCCTGTATGTTAGGGAGTGTTTTGATTGTCTTAACGATGGTGATGATGGGGTTAAGTATTTATGGATAAGAATCAGGAAGAAGGCCAACAAGGCAGATATTGTGGTCTGAGTCTGTTACAGACCACCCAACTAGGATGAAGAGGCAGACAAAATTTTCTATAAGTAGTATCTCAATCACTAGCCTGTGTTCTTGTGGGAGGCTTCAGCTTACCAGATGCCTGTTGGAATACAATACAGCAGAGAGGAAACAGTCTAGGAGGCTCTGGAGTGTATGGACAACTTCCTGACACAGCTGGTGAGGGAGCCAATAGGGAAGGCACCCGTTGGACCTGCTGTTTGTGAACAGAGAAGGACTGGTCAGGGATGTGATGAGTAGAGGCCACCTTGGGCACAGCAGTCATGAAATGGCAGAGTTTTTGATTCTTGGAGGAGTAAGGAGGGGGCTCAGCAGAACTGCTACCGTGGACTTCCAGAGGGCAGACTTTGGCCTGTTTAGGAGCCTGGCTGACAGAGTCCCTTGGGAGACAGTCCTGAAGGGCAAAGGAGTCCAGGAAGACTGGACATTCTTCAAGAAGGAAATCTTAAGTGCACGTGTACAGGCTGTCCCCATATGCCAAAAGATGAACTGGCAGGGAAGACCACCAGCCTTGCTGAACAGAGAACTTTGGCTGGAACTCATGAACAAAAGGAGGAATTTATAACTTTTGGAAGAAGGGGCAAGCCGCTAAGGAGGACTGCAAGGATGTTGTGAGGTTATGCAGGAAGAAGGTCAGAAGGGCCAAAGCCCAAAGAGAACTTAATCCGGCCTCTGACATAGAAAGCAATAAAAATGTTTCTATAAACACATTAACAACAAAAGGACAACTAAGGAGAATCTCAACCCTTTACCGGATGCTGGGAGAAACAGTGACAAAGGGTAAGGAAAAGGCTGAGGTACTTAATGCTTTCTTTGCCTTAGTTTTCTCCAGGTACCCAGCTCCCTGCACTGGAAGATAGGCATGGGGAGCAGAATGAAGTCCCCAGAATCCCAGGGGAAGTGATTAGTGGCCTGTTACACCACTTAAAACACCCACAAGTGTATGGGGTGGATAGGATCCATCCAAGGGTACCAAGAGAGCTGGCAGAAGTGCTCAACAAGCCACTTTGTCATGTATCAGCAGTCCTAGCTAACCAGGAAGGTCCCCATTGACTGAAGATTAGCAAATGTTATGCCCATCTACAAAAAGTTTCAAGGAGGAGACAGTGAACTATAGGCCTGTCAACCTGACCTCAGTGCTGGGGGGATGTTATGAAGCAGATCATCTTGAGTGACACCACGCAGCAGGTACAGGACAACCAGGGGATCAGGCTCAGACAGCATGGGTTTATGAAAGGCAGGTTCTGCTTGACTTACCTGATTCCTTCTATAACAAGGTGACCCATTTAGCAGATGAGGGAAAGGCTGTGGAAGTTGCCTACCTAGACTTTAGTAAAGCCTCTGACACCATTTCCCACTGCATTCTCCTGAAGAAACTGGCTGCTCATGACTTGGATGGGTGTACTCTTCGCAAGGTAAAAAACTGGGTGGATGGCTGGGCCCAAAGAATCATGGTGAATGGAGTTCAATCCAGTTGGTGACTGGTCACAAGTGGTGTTCCCCAGAGCTCACTGCTGGGGCCAGTTCCCTTTAATATCTTTATCAGTGACCTGGATGAGGGGATCAAGTGCGCCCATGGTAATTTGCAGCTGACACCAAGCTGGGCAGGAGTGTTGATCTGCCTGAGGGTAGAAAGGCTGTACAGAGGGATCTGGACAGGCTGGATCAATGGGCCAAGACCAACTGTATGAGGTACAACAAGGCCAAGTGCCAGGTCCTGCACCTGGACCACAACAACCCCATGCAAAGTTACAGGCTTGGGGACAAGTGGCTGAAAAGCTGCCTGGCAGAAAAGGATGGGGGGGTGTTGGTCAACAGCTGGCTGAATGTGAGCCAGCAGCGTGCCCAGGCGGCCAATGGCATCCTGGCCTGCATCAGGAACAGTGTGGACAGCAGGGCTAGGGAACCTATACTGGGACACTGATGAGGCCACACCTTGAGTACTATGTTTCGTTCTGGGCACCTCACTGCAAGAAAGACACTGAGGTGCTAGAGTGTGTCCAAAGAAGGGCAACAGAACTGGTGAAGGGTCTGGAGCACAAGTCCAGTGAGGAGCAACTGAGGGAACTGAGGTTGTTTAGCCTGGAGAAGAGAAGGCTCAGGGGAGACCTTATCACCCACTACAACCAACTGAAAGGAGGGTGCATAGAAGTGGAGTGTCTGTCTCTTCTCCCAAGTAAGGAGTGATAGAACAAGAGGAAATTGCTTCAAGATGCTCCATGGAAGTTTTAGAATGGATATTAGGGAACATTTGTTGACCAAAAGGTTTGTCAAGCATTGAACAGGCTGCCCAGAGATATGATTGCGTCACCATCCCTGGAAGTATTTAGAAGACATGTTGGTGTGTTGCTCAGGGACGTGTTTTAGCGGTGGACTTGTCAGTGCTACATTAGCAGTTGGACTTCCAACCTAAACAATTCTATGATTCCATTCTATGAAAACAAAAGCAACCACCATATATTTGCTTATAAGTGAAAAAAAGACAAAAACTCTTCTGCTAGTTAATAAATTCACTGAATTATCCTCAAAAATCATTCAAAGATATCCTTTCTGTTTAGTTTGCGTTACTCAACACTTAGATACAGCATACACTGATTGCACCTGCATCTCATTTATAAGATGAAAAGTTAAAAGTGACTAATGTATCATTTGCAGAGATCAGGTTAAGCCAAAAAAAAAAAATCAAACCTGAGGCTAATCTTGAAGATTGGACCAAAGAAAACCTATTTAACATCCCAGCTAAATAACCAACTACCATTTGTACCATTCAGCAGGTTAGACATTAGACACTTGTAAAGTGACAAGATCTCAAACACTTGTGTGATGTAATTTTCTCAGCATTGAGGAGATCAGAAATATTTTACATTTAAGTTCACTAAACCCCTGAAAAAAATTGGTAACTATGCACAGAAGGTTATCACATTACATTAATACTTTGAAACAGATCATGAAAGGAAAATGTCCCATGCCAATCTACAGCAGAGTGTAAGGAGGTAGTTCAACAGTCCAAAATGCAAACATCTTCATGCTGAAAGGCAAAGTAACCCACCACAGACAAACCAAATTGCTTCCAACAGTAATAAATGAATACAATTCCCTCAAAAAACACAACCGATTTGTCAGCATGTTTAACAAAGGGACAATGCAGATGGCTCCACATCTAGCCAGTCTCAAGTAATGCAGACAAGAGATTAAGGGAAAGAGAAAATTCAGTTTTCCTTGACAAGAGCATTAATTTTTCTCTGCAGAGGCAGCAGGAACAGCACAGATCTCTGCTACAGTCCCTCATACCTCTTTTGTTGCTCTAAGCTTCCACGTGTTGCACAGCCGTAGAACTGTCAGGTCAAATACTTGTCACACATTGAGGCACCGTGCTCTGCTCATGGCATACCACTCTCCAATTGGTTAGCAGTCTGAGTGACTGAGTACATGTGATGTAGCCTTAAGCAATCAAACTCATCACAACCATTTGTACAAGAGGCATAATAGAAGGCAGGGGGGCACAGATTTTTAATTACGCAAATTATGCTTTTCATGATTCAAGTGAAAGGAATTCTTACCTTCTTCATAACTATTTTATTTCACATACTAGTATTATAGATCATATGTAATAAACTCACATGAGCAACATTTGCTTTAATGTGGAATCATATGACTTTCCCCCTTTGCAAAGATTATGTAAGCTACTATGCAAGAAATGGCACATCCTTTTTTAGGAACAGCTGCAGCACCAGAGGGTAAAAGAGATCAACCGCAGGAGCACCGACAAAACCCACATTTAACAGGATGAGTGAACACATTCCTGTGCAACAGGGGCAGTTCCTTATTCACAAAATCTTTATTACTATAAGCATTAAGGTTAAAAAAAAAAAAAGTAGAGTAGGTGAGCAATACTGCAATTTGATTTAATTATAAATTATAGCTGCAACCCCTATTCCATCTTAAAAGTCCAGGAAGAGATGCACAGTACATGCAACTTCCATCTCACACATATTTCAGCAGGAACTGAGAGAACCATTTACACCGTTGGGGACCCTCAATATTGAGTGTCACAAAACAGCAGAAAGACAAGAATGAAAAAGCTGTATTGTTTCTTACAGCATGACAGAGGGCATAAACACAGCTTAAAACTGGTTTGGGTGCCTTTATTTTAGGGGACCTGACATCTCAGTGGTTAGGCTGCCAGCCAAGGATTTAGAGGAATCAGGATGAATTTCCAGCTCTAGCACAGACATGTTACTTGATCTGCCTGAACTCCTCACCTGCAAAATGCAAATAATCATCACCTCAGAGAAACTAGTATGAGAAATACTTTACCAAGATGAAATACTTGAACACAACTTGTACCAAAACCTGAGAAGTACTGGAAGTAGACAATTACTTACACAACACAAGTTAACTGCACAGCTCATTTTCCTTTAAGAAAAAGAAAACACAAAACCCAAAACAACCCACAGAAGCAATTCACCAAGGACTATTCAACATAAAATAACTGGGAGAGATAAGTATGCCTGGTATAACAAATACATGCAAAACTTAATCAACAGCTACACAGCAGGTGAACAATCTTCAGATTTAAATTTGTATTTAGCAATAAATCATTGTTTAAGTAAATAATTTAATTAGTGTTGGGGTTTTTTCTTCATTAAAATTTGATGTTTAGACAACAGACACATGGGATGCTCACGCTATGACTTACAGAACCTTTCTGCTAAACCAGGACAGCTAGTCTGGTCCCAGCCTGCAGGACACACATCGGGTCCAGTCCTGTGATGAAGGATTGGCCTACTTGGACAAAAAGTTAACTGCTGTAATACCTGACCTAAGCTTTAATCTATTTAAACAGATGCTGAAGTATTGGATTATAGAACTCCTCAAGGACTACCATGTATTCCTTATGAATTATCATGCAACTTGAACCAAGTTCTATCTTAAAAATATAATCCTACCATGATATCCCAACCTACCTACGAGGGATAGCATCATGGAAAAGATATAAACCCCAAATTTAATATACACACTAGCTGTTGATGTTCCACAGAAAACCAAGCCGGGACTGCAGAAGTCCCAAGCCATGCTCCAGAACTAGATCTGATGATACACCAAACCAGGAATCATCATCTCGATCAGAGCAGCAGGAACATCATTTCCTTTTTGCCTGCTACTTTCCCACCTTGCAATGTCCAATTGATAGTTTGGTGAATGCTGTAAAGTTGGAAGAGAAATAAGAATTTTTTTTTAAAGTAGTATTTTCAGTCTTCCAGCTTTAACTACAAAATGCAGCATCACATCTGCCACTTCTAAAATTAAGTTCTAATAAAACTAATTCTATTAACAGAGAAATTACATAAATGTTTCTTTGACCAGACTACCAGCTGTCACATACACAAAAAATTTTCACCGCTTTTCTTTCTTCTTTATTCAATATCAAATACTTTAAATTGTGAGGGGTTGTTGTTAAACGTTGGTTTTTCTTGTTTCTATCCAAGTAGTCTAAAATATTTAAATAGGTAAAAAAAGTTGTTCATCCTTTTCTAATATAAAAATAAGTAAATTTTAAACCTATGCTAAGATAATTAACCATTTAATACATATAGAGTATCTATGTGGTTTGTTGAGTCTTGTAGTTTGAAATACGTACAGAAAACCTATCCCATAATTAACAATTCTGACCACTATTATAACAAAGCTTTTGAGTTTTATAAATATATCTATCTCTTTTAAAAAACTTCATTAATTTTAACTTGTGATACAATGTACATCAACTGCAGGAGGAGGAAGACATTTTAGGAAAGGGAGGTGTTTGGTTTTTTTTTTAAAAACACAGTACATATTAAGTTTCTTGAAACCCATAAAAGACTTGAAGAAGCAACAATAAAACACTACTTGATCTGTCACACTAGATATACAACTCAAACTCTCATTGCTTTAACAGCTACATATTTAAAGGTAATTTTTATTGGGGTTTAATTCAAAAAGCTTGTTTATGTATATTCCTAAACAGTCTTCAAACCATAATCTGCACCACAGCACTAAGGCATATAAATACAGTTTCCCCCGCAGTACGGCTTCGGTTCACGTTTTTAAAGAATATAGACATGTCAATCTTAAATACAAGCTCTTGCCAACTCAAATTTGCTCCAGTTTAGGGCTTGAATTTTTTTCCTGAAAGGAAAAAGGAAGAAAAAGAGGAACATAACTCCCAAATAACACTTACTTACAGCCTGTAAAATCCCAAATAGAAAGTTCTTAAAGAAACACAGAGCATTGGTCTAGAAATTGTCAACATCAACCAAGAGCTCTGGATTAATACGTCAACCACATTATCCATAATCTGCTTGAAGCAGCTTATGCAGCTCTGGTTTTCTATCAGAGACACACATCAAAGCTGTTTATTTGAATGCAAATAAACAAGCTAACAAAAAAAAAAATCAATCCTTTCCATTCATTAATTAGCCACCACAATTTAATTTACTTGTATAACAGAATTATGAAATCTTAAAAAAAATTTAACTCCTCAATCCTGGTATAAAACTGCAGTGGAGATCAGCCAGAATTACGGTCAAAAGGTCTACGTGACTGGGTTCAAATAGTCTCTTGTTGAATGAAATACGAACAAGGAAGGAAAAAGAAAGTCCTCTACATTAACATACTTGAAAAAAATTAACTGAAAAGAAATTATGTACAAATACTTTCTTATTTCATTAAAACAACATACAGTCTTAAAAAATTATGTAAAGGCTCATTCTACAATTAATTCTATCCAGGATGTTTTAACATGCAATTTAAAAAAAAAAGTTTGGTAGTTCTAGAAGACTAAACTGCAACCAAAGTGTGCTAACATAAAGCTAGATACTCTTAATAAAAGTACTCTTTAATGTTGTTGCTTATACTTCCAATCAACTGGTGATTAGATTTGCAGCAAACATGAACTTTGTTAACAACTACAAAATAATATGGCTTTAATGAAAACAGGTCAGAAAACTTACCGGTTACCAAAACTGAGGTGACAGAATAGTATTAAGAAACTATATTATGCAGCCTCACTCAAACCCACCTTAGGTAGGCAAGGTTCTTAAGCATATGCCTGATTAAGCACCTGTGTAACACCACCGGCTTTTTGCTCAAGTGATTAAAATTGGGTATTTGATTAGGTAACCTATTTAATCAAAGACAAAGTTCTTAGGTACACAAGCTACAAACATTTTTCTAGAGTTTTGTATTTTAATGAGATTATTATCTGGTTTCTTGAAGAATACATTCTTAGAAGTGAGTTTTTGGAAATTAACAGGCACAAGTGTTTACTATCAGAAAAGCATGCCAGAGATTTACTAAATTAAAATTGTTTGAGACCACCCAAAATAGACACAATTAATAAATCCAAAAAAAAGAGATTTTTTTCTTAAAGAAACCTCCAATGCCTTCCCTTTCAGGTTCTCAGATTCAAGGTGAATACATCTGTACTCAAAATGAGATCCACCTCAGCTGTGTTTGAAAATAATTAACAACTTGAAGCCAGACAGGTAGGGCTAAGTGGGACAATTACTTCCTGGATCCGCCTCTACCATGCATCTGATCTCTCCTGTGTTGAACACTCACTATTCTTTCCAATCTCCCATTTTCCTCTAGTTACCCTTCACTACAAAGGACAAAACTGGTTAGGGTCTTGAAAATAAGATAAAACATTATCGCCCTCTCCCTTATTGCCACAACTGGGGCTGACTGCGAAGATGCACAAATTAGGTCAGGCAATTGCAGACACGTCTAAGGAGTCACTGCTCATCAGCCAAACAGCAACTCTCTGGCTGGCATCAGAATATTCCACATGCAAATTCAAATGTGATGATGACCATGGTTACTAATGGTGAGCAGCAGGTCGCTGAGCTTTGCAATCTTACCCTCCATAACCAATAATACACTAGAACAGTTGCCTGAGCTACAACTACGCCACATGAAGTCTGTGGATGTCACAGCTTTCAGCATAGAAGCCGCAGAAAATTCAAGGGCTAAGCAGTATTCAAGCTCTTTTTGCCTTTTTAAAAAATCATCTGTAGGTGGTTTTGTTTTTACAGTCACTTGCAGAAGACCTGTAAGGCAGCAGCAATTGCCTTGGTTTTGTGGGCGATTCAAAAGAAAGCACAGAAAGGGGGTTAGAAACTAACGTGGGATCTTGCCAGGTGTTGGAGTAAGACACAGAAGTGAAGCACGGAAAGCAAATAGAAAAACTGGATCCCTATCGGTCAGCCCTAAACTGTACTGCAGGCCAGCAAGCACACAGAATTGAGGAGTCTGAGTCTGACTATATGGCCCTACAGCCCATTTACAATGGCTTGAGGATCAGAACCCTGAAACCAGCACTACAGCAAGTATAACCTATTTGGAGCAGTTAAGAATTTAAACCTTACTGTAAATTAAGTATTGCATTTTTTCCAGAAAGGGAATAGGCAACTACCTCCAACCATTATTACAATTATCTTAAGATGACGGATGGTTAAAAATATGCCAATTAATAAATGCAAATTCTGAATTTTACCTGCTATTTGTGCTCAGTGTTCTACAGTAGACAAGTTCTTTCAGCTGCACACAGCTGAAGGCTTGACACTGTGCAACAAAATGATGAGCTTCACAGGCTCTTTGTGGACTTAGCAAAACAGAGTGGTATGAAAGAACACCAGAAGAGCTAGGGACACAGGTAACTAGGAAGAACCATACCTTGACTTTCTCCAGGGAAAGGTAGGGTGTAAGTCAGATGACAAGAATACCACAAACAAAGAACAATGTTCAAAGGAAGTAATCAGGTCTTTCAGACACTATGCTTGGGCCACTGCCATGACGACACCACATGACATTACTGAGTGTCAGTTTGAGCCTAGTCATTTTGTGAAGAGATATTTCAAGCTACTATGCCAGGTGACAGTCACTATTCTCACAAATATAGTGGTAGGTGTAAGCATTTCTGTACGTCCACGTACCAATACTTCCCCACCTCTACCAATGCCACACATGCACAGCACCCCAATCTAGCTCAAAACTGGACTCAGCAGTGAATGTTTGTCTTCCTCATTCCATCTTCAGAAGGATGGCAAAAAGGCACTTATGAACTAACACTATCAAACTAGAAGTAAACTCCACGCTCTGAAAGGCATTCAAGAAAAATTCAACTTAGCATGAATATGATGAGGAAAGAGTCAGGTCAGGGTAGGCTGTTCCAACCAGAAGGGAAAAAGAAAAGCAAGATCTGGTATTTCTTGTTTATGCAGAAGTCCTGTTCCCAAAACAAAGGAAGAATAAAACATCAAAAGAGTATTTCATTCATTTCAAGAATCTGTTCAGACACCATCCCTACTGTCGATACCTACTGCAATCAGAACCAATATTTAGAAAGCTTCATAGCATATAGAACACATTCCTGAGCAGCTCTGTGTTTGCCTTTGCTTTCAGTCTTGTACTTGCCGATGGTTAATTTTTGTTTCCCACAACTGTCAAGGCATAGCCACTGCTGTTTCAGTTCAACCTATCACAACAGCATTATAAAAACACATTAATTAACCTTTATTCACTTGCTATCAATAAACATGTTACCACAGGGCTGAAGTTCTGTGTCTGAGAATGTTAGCAAGAATGTGTTTAACAGCATAAAGGAATTCACACACAATCTCCTCCCTGGTGTCATCCTGTCCTTACCTCCATCATCAGCCATTCTGACATCCTTCCAAGAACTTACATGCTTCTGTGAATAGCATGGAATTTCCCCTGCTTCTCACTGTAATACATATTTGTAAGATTGAAACTTCTAAGCTATAGCTCCGAGTACCTAGGCCCTGTTATGGATGTACTTGATTTTTTTAAATGCCTTAAAGAATTCAATAGCTGACCTTCTCTAGACACACAGACATTACTTGCTTGTTAGGGGTGGGTTTAGAACAAAGTTAAGCAAGTTCACCATACTGTACTGTATAAAAAAACAGAACAGTAATAGCACTGCTAACTCATGATATTAATGCTAAACTAGCGTTCAGCTTTAAGCCTGAGTTGTAGAAATCGGGTTGTTACCTCCTGCTTCTTCAGAAAACCCCTTTCGTCAACTTTCAGAGTAAATGTTGACACCACAAATTCTCAGTGCTGCAATATCAAAAGCAAGCGCAATAAAATACTCTCACATTTTAAAACCCTTTTAAATTGCCTGTGCTGCTGTGGTGGGTTGACCCTGGCTGGAGGCCAGGTGCCTACTAACCTGCTCTATCTCTGCCCTCCTCAGCTGGACATACATGAGAAAATACGATAAAAAAAGTTATTTAGCATCAATCAGAATCAAAGAAGAATGAAAACCAAACCTTAAACCACCTTCCCCCCACCCTTCACTTCTTCCTGTGCTCAAATTCACTCCTGCTTTTCTCTACCTACTGCTCCTGAGCAGCACAGGGGGATGGGGAATGGGGGTTATGGTCAGTTCATCACACAGTCTTTGCCACTCAGGGGCAGGATTCCTCACACTCTTCCCGTGCTGCAGCGTGGGGTCCCTGTTATGGGACACAGCTCTCCATGAAATTCTCCAATGTGAGTCCTTCCCACAGGCTGCAGATCTTCACAAACTGCTCCAGCGTGGGTCCCTCAGGAGCAGATTACTCCAGCGTGGACTACCCACAGGGTCACAAGTCCAGCCTGCAAACCTGCTGCCAGCATGGGCTCCCCTCTCCACAGGGCCACAGGTCCTGCCAGGAGCCTGCTCCAGTGTGGGCTTTCCCTGGGGTCACAGCATCCTTTGGGAATCCCCCTGCTCCAGCATGGGGCCTTCCCTCGGCTGCAGGCAGGTCTCTGCTCCACTGTGACCCTCCATGGCTGCAGGGTACAGCCTGTCCTCTCACCATGGCCTTCACCGCAGGCTGCCAAGAGCATCTCTGCTCCAGCCTTTGGAGCACCTCCTCCCCTTACTCCTTCTCCACTGACCTCGGTGTCTGCAGAGTTGTTTTGCTCACACCTTCCCTCTTCTGGTTTTCTTCCTCCCTTCTTAATCATGTTATCACAGAGCTGTTATGATTGTGACTGGCTCAGCCCTGGCCAGCGGTGGGTCCATCTTGGAGCCTTCTGGCATTGGCTCTGTTGGACACAGGGGAAACTTCTGGCAGCTTCTTACAAAAGACAGCCCTGTAGCCCCCTGCTACCAAAACCTTGTCACACAAACCCAGTACAGCTGCACTGTATTAACACTGACATTGTTATTCTGAACATCCCCAACCATTTCATCATTATCAACCTACAAGGAATTCACATTCCTCCCATTCATGATTATTGCTGGCTAATTCCACACCAGCTGGAAGAAATGCTAGTCAAGTTAGAAAGCCTTTCTACTTGCAGGATTTGCTAACTGCAAAACAGCTAGATAGAAGATTGCTCTTCTAGCTCACCTAAACACATGTCATGTTTGTGCACGTGGTGTGTTAGAAGTATAAAGGCAGTCAAGGTTAATGCAGCATTCCAAGTTCATTGATCCTCAGTGCTTGGGAAAGGTCGATGCAGCAGCAGGCTCACTACCACTGCTGTGATCAAACTGCTCAACAGGGTGCATCCTCCTAGCACTGCCTCAGGGGCTACTGATTTGACAAAGACCACCCCTTTACCAATTATTCTTCAGTGACCCACAGCATCAAAGACACCTATTTAACCACCTTTACTTTACATGTTTTGATGAAGCCTAGGTGTAATGGTGAATTCAATTCATCCTGGCCCATAAACAATTTCTAACCATAAGCAGGTGGTGAGAGACACTGCGAGTACACAGACCTGTTCTGTAGTAATAATTTCTTTATAATAATAATTTCATTATAAGGTGTTATTTTATTACAAAGTACAGAACCAACAGAGGAACAACTCAGATTTGAGCACAAATCCAAAATCTAAAATGCTATTTTTAATAGCTGTACAATACAGTTCTGTACACAATTCAAACAAATGCATTTTCATAAGTTTTCAACTCAAGGAATCTTTTTAGTACATACAGATGCATCACTTAAAACAGCAGTAGGTTTTCCAGTTAACTCTGAAGACAGAAAAAAAAATTAGTCCTGACAATTCTCACTAACAATTTTAGTGAGATTATGGGGAATATTTGAAAGGTCATCACTCTTTTGGCACAGAATTCTTTTACATATTTTAGGGAGGTATTTAAAAGCTTCTCTGAAATCTCAGGCTCACAGGAGAATACCAAGTAAATTTAGAAAGAATAAATATATGCTGTCACACCCCATTGTTAAAAAAAAAAAAGAGAAAAAAGTCAGCAATAGCAGACAAACTGCAAGAATGCCAGGAAAGAGCTACCAAGACACTGCATATGCCATTTCAATCATGTTTAAAACAACACAGTAGAGGAAACACATTAAAGCAGGCTTTTACACTCAGGATTGTTTAATCCATACTGTAACAGCTGGAACCGGAAGTTTGAGAAGAGGGGTTTTGTGGGTTTTTTTTTAAACCCATTTCTATTTTATAGTAGAGGGGTTTTTTTGTTCTTTAAACAGTATACAGAATGATTACCCAAGAGACATTAACTGATGAAAGCAGTTGCAAAAAAAGAAAAAAGCACCTCCACCATAGTTGCCCCAAACTTTACATTTCACAGATCAAAGGATATGGCTTTCTGGAATGTACAGAAGATAAATTGATGACTAGGTTACAATCTGCAGTAATGTATTTCTCTGTAAGGAAATGATAAGGTAGTAACTTAAATAGAGAAATATTTAAGGAATAGTAATATGAAAATAAGTATAAGTACACATTATTTCAGCTCTAATACTATCTGCATTTGAAGTTTATAAGCATAATTGGTAACACCTTTAAATTATTACTACTTGATATTCATTAGTTATTATGTAGATAGAGATTGATAAATAAAGCCTTATTATACCCAAGAATGTAAGCAAGTAAAGGCCTCTTCTGTTGTGAAGTTTCTCCAATACCCCTGAATTCCACGTTCTTCTCTTAGTGATTTAGTTTCTTGCTCTTCTCACCAGGAACAGAAGTCATCCTTGGCTCTATATAAACATTCCTTAGCAACAACTAAAAACATTCATGTTATCAATATTCTCTCAGCACAAATCCAAAACACAGCCTCATACCAGCTACTGGGAAGAGAATTAACTCTATCCCAACTAAAACCAGCACAAATCATCTCTCTGCCCTGATGTTTTCCTCTACAGAACAGGTGATAAACTGTTTTCCTACCAGTCACCATTAACACAAGAAGCAAGAAGTTCCTCAGTATCTAAATAAAGCAGGGGTCAAGAAACAAGAAAGGTGCCAGTGTGGTTAAGGAAACAGAGAAGATGCACACCCTATAGGAAGGGTTTGCAAGAGAAGCTAGACCACGATCACTCTGGCTTGCAGCAATCTTCTATAGGTCCTACAGTAAGGCAGCACTGGTTTTTAGTATACTGATCACTCTACCACAATACTTATTCTCCTTAAAAACTAGCAGGTTGCATATCAGACTATGACCAATGGTGCAACCCAACCCACAAAACAAGGATCTGCACTTCAGCAGAAAGAAGAGGTTCTCTCCTGCACACAGGTACTCAAAAAATCAAGTACCAGCTAGACAGTGTCTCCACACTACAGTCTAGTTTTCCAAATTTCTCATTATTAATTCTGAAATCTCCACAGACCAGAAGAGCTTAACGATCACTCTTTAATGGTTTCCTCTAAACATGACATTAGTATGTATATAAAACCAGTGACTTGGTATATTTTGTTTTCTATTAACGCTAGTAAAACCTCTAGCTCCTAGTGTAACCCACTTTCTCAGGCTGGATTTAACACTCCATAAGCAGGATAGCAATGCTACGTCAACAGATATCTTAGGCAAGATACTTCCTCTTGTTTTAAGAGGGAAGAATCAACCCTACGTCAAAATAAAATCAGAACACCCCACACATTGGGAAACAGGAGGGTACCTGTGTGACTGTGCGCGTCCACACACACGCAGAGCTGTCTTTTGTGGGAGGCATCCACTGCAGCACTGCAATTACTACTTTCATGTATGCGTGTAAAGATACACACCTGTGTATTAGCACTTACACACGTTTGTGGCCATAGTACAGAAATTGCAAAGCTAGCACAGATGCCCCCACAGAACACGTCTGGCCCCAGCCCACACGGAGTGGCCTATGCCAAAACTCACGCCGAACTTGGCATCACGCAAGGCCCGGCCCGCACCCCGCGGAGGCCTGGCGAGGCCACGAACGCCGGGCGCGGCCGAGGGGAGGCCGGGCCGGGCAGCGCCCCCCGGCCGCGGAGGTGCCCGGCCAGAGCCGCCTCCGCCCTCCTCCGCCCGCGGCCACGACGGCCTGCCCAGCGCTGCGATGGCCGCGGCGGGGACCGGGCGCTGTCCCCAGGGAGGGAGCGCGGCGCTCGCGGCGGGGGCGGCGGGGATGTCGGCGGGCACCTGCCGCGGGGCCTGCCGCGGACATGGGGCCGCGGGGCAGCCTCCCTTCCCCCGGCCTCAGCAGGCGGCCGCCGAGCCTGCCCGCCCACCCACCCACCCGGTCAGGCCGGGAAGCGGGACGCCCCATCAGGTTATCCCCTCACACCCCATCGCCTCACCTCAGCCGGCCGGGCGGGCAGCCTCCCGCAGAGGCGGCAGCGGGCTGGTACACGGGCGGCGCAGGGATGAACGGAGGCGGAGCTCCCTGACAGCTCTCACGAGTATCCCCAGCTGCTTCACCTCCGGCTTCTCGCGGTCCTGCTGCCCGGCACTTGATATCATCTGCCCGGCGGCCTGCCCGCCCCTCGCCGCTGACGCGCTTCCGCTACTGCCCCCGCAGCCGCCGCCGTTCCCCCCCCCCCCCCCCCTCCCCCGCCACCCCCTCGCGCCCTCCGCCCAACGTGGCGGGTAGTGTGGTACCTGAACGAGCCGGCCCACCCGCGGCCGAGGTTTGTTGCGTGTCTGCGCGCGGGGATGGGCGCTGGGTGGTGCCTGCACAAAGCCCCGCACACCCTTCGAGGTATGAACCAGGCCTTACCGCGTAGCGACGAAGAAAGCACCGCAGCGAAGGATGAGTCAGTCATTACTCCTGTCTTTACAGAGGAAAGCAGAATTTTACTATTCCCTTACCTCGAGACTCCTATTGCCTTTGGCATCCTGGAGCAACGGATACTTTCCAAGAAACGTCAGATTGGAAGGAACCTCAACAAATTGTCTGGCCCATCTGACAGTGAGGCGAGACCAACACTGGGAGATGTTTGTGTAAGCTGGTTTTTCTTAAATCTCCAGTGAGGGAGATGCCCACAGCCTGCTTAGGTGAACTTCCAGGGTAAAGGTTTTTCTAAAAAAGAAGGAGTGAAAGGAAAAGTAACAAGTTCTCATGGTGTCATGTTCATGACTGTAGTATGCCAAATGACAAGCATGCTGTGAGCTGCGAGATTCGCGTCTGACTACAGCCTCTGTGGCTTGCACTCCAGTCGTATGTTCCTGTGACATAGGATGTACTTAGAAACATGGAATCATAGAACGGTTTGGGTTGGAAGGGACCTTTAAAGATCACCTAGTTCCAACCCCTGTCAGGAGCAGGGACATCTCTCAGTAGATCAGGTCAAACCTCTGTACAACTTGACCCTGAAGCGTTTCTTGGGACATCCACAACTTCTCTCGACAACCTGTTGCAGTGTCTCACCACGCTCATCATAAAAGTTTCATTGAAATACACGTGTTCACAGATGCTACAGCTAGTGATCCTGGGACTTAGCACTAGAGAAAATCAAGAATTTAACAGGATAAATACCAGGATTTACCAGTGGGAGACGTGTTTGAGACAAGTAAAGAACTTGTGGCAGGCATTGCTGTGGGACCTCAGGTGGCTACACACCTGTTGAAGTACACTGGTGGGGCCAGCAAGATTTGGCAGCCAAGAAGGAATTGGTCATTCATCACTCATGACTCAGGAGTGCCTAGTCTATCTAGAAAAAGGGACAACCTGCTCTTTGCAAGATTCACATAACAGACCAGAGATAACCAAACAAGCATATAAAATGTGCAGAATCACAGCTACTGACCATCTCTCTGTATTTCTTTCCTTTCACTCCTAGAAGAGGGCAAACTTACGGGTGCTATTAAATTAGGTGTAAAGAAAGACACGTGTATCTTACAACAGGTTCTTTTAGAGCACATCAAGCAACTATGTCAGGTATATCTATCCTTCAGCTTACTCTTGTTTCACCTCTCCCCCCACCCTTCGTGGACAAATATGGCCTTAGCATCCTTAATAGAGCCATGTTTGCTCCAGTTAAACTGATGTTATCTTGTCATCTCTATTGATATTTTGCCCATCCATGTGACTTATTAGCAGAAGTTTGTGTGTTCCACTGTGGCAGGTTGACTTTAGCTGGCTGTCATATACCCACCAAGCCACTCTGTCACTCCCCCTCCTCAGCTGCACAGGAGAAAGAAAATAGGATGAAAGGCTCATGGGTCAAGATAATAACAGGGAGAGATCATTCAGCAGTTACCACGATGAGCAACCATGCTTGACTCAGGGAAGTTTTTGAATTTGTTGCCAATCAAAGCAGAGTAGGATAATGAGAAATAAGAACAAATCTTAAAACGCATTACCCCCACCCCTCCTTTCTTCCTGGGCTCAAATTCACTCCCAACTTCTCTATCTCCTCCCACCAAGTGGTGCAGGGAGTTGGGGAATGGAGGTTGCGATCAGTTCGTCAGTCGTTATCTCTGCTGCCTCTTGTTTTGAGGAGTCATAGCATACATATGGCTATCATCTTCTGACCTCATGAAAGTGGAACTGCAATGTAAACCACCAACATACACCTCCTGTTGTGCTGTGTTGATTTTGCAGTCAGATGCATGATTGCCACCAGACAGACATATTAATGTGCATGCGGTGCACAGAACTTCAACCATGTCAGCTATTCACAGCAAAAAGGCATTAGTAATGCAGAGACCTGTAAGTGTTTTTGCAGAAGACGCCATGTGGAATTGGAGATGTAGTAAGTTCTCTAGGGGGGCTTTACCATCACAGAGCAACCCAACAGAACACACTTGACAAATGCTGTAAAACAGCTTCACCGTTTTAAGACTGCCCAAATTTGCTTGCTTAAATATGTAGATTCTTTATTGTTTCACCCTCCACATCTTCCACTATGGGATTGCCTGCAATCAGTAGTCTGGCCTCTGCAGCACACATATCCCCTACTGCCCCATCTCCCTGTACAATGCCGTTTCTATGCAGTTAATTTGAAACCTGGCCTTGTGGCCTCTGTCCTCTTGCTGGCCTTACTCCTCCTAAGGCTTATGGCCCCTCACAGATTTCCTAGTGTGAAATTGAATACCACAGCAGTCCCATCTGCTCTGTGCAGCAAAAAGTCAACCAGGCATTCACTAGTCACAGTCTTTGGGAGTTTGAGAGACTGTGCAAGGCACACATGGGAATAAAGAGTCAAAACACACAGATGGAAAAATTTGCAGTTAAATTGCACTGAAAAACTCAAATCAAATTTACAAGATACTAGTTAAATGCTGAAGAATAGAAAGACTTTAGGTAAGTATATTGGGTTTTCGTGGCAAGCTTTTGGCAGCAGGGGCGTTAGTTGCAAGGGTGGCTTCTGTGAGAATCAGTAGCCCCTGAGGCAGTGCTAGGAGGATGCACCCTGTTGAGCAGTTTGAGCACAGCAGTGGTAGTGAACCGGCTGCTGCACCAACCTTTCCCAAGCACTGAGGACCAATGAACTTGGAATGCTACGGAATGCTGCATTAACCTTGACTGCCTTTATACTTCTAACACACCACGTGCACAAACATGACATGTGTTTAGGTGAGCTAGAAGAGCAATCTTCTATCTAGCTGTTTTGCAGTTAGCAAATCCTGCAAGTAGAAAGGCTTTCTAACTTGACTAGCATTTCTTCCAGCTGGTGTGGAATTAGCCAGCAATAATCATGAATGGGAGGAATGTGAATTCCTTGTAGGTTGATAATGAGGAAATGGTTGGGGATGTTCAGAATAACAATGTCAGTGTTAATACAGTGCAGCTGTACTGGGTTTGTGTGACAAGGTTTTGGTAGCAGGGGGCTACAGGGCTGTCTTCTGTAAGAAGCTGCCAGAAGCTTCCCCTGTGTCCAACAGAGCCACTGCCAGAAGGCTCCAAGATGGACCCACCGCTGGCCAAGGCCGAGCCAGTTACTATCATAACAGCTCTGTGATAACATGATTAAGAAGGGAGGAAGAAAACCAGAAGAGGGAAGATGTGAGCAAACCAACTCTGCAGACACCGAGGTCAGTGGAGAAGGAGATGGGGGAGGTTCTCCAAGCACTGGAACAGATATTCCCCTGAAGCCTGTGCAGAAGACCATGATGAGAGGGCAGGCTGTCCTCCTGCAGTCCATGGAGATCCGTGGTGAAGCAAAGACCCATCTGTGTTGCAGTTAGGTTCATGTATCCCTGGAAATGCAAACTCCCCTTACCACCTGGTTAAGAACAATATTATAGTCATTCATCTGTCAAACATATATTGTAAAGAGTAATCTGTGGTTTTTCACCTGAACCCATTCTGTACCCTAATCAAAATTTGTGTCCTGAACTAGCCTTAGGTGGTTTGATGTTAAAAATTGCATCACTTTATGAATAATGAGTATGACAATGAAGAAAACTTCCCCAAAAGTTTAAAACATGAACATATGTAATTGTGGGTGGTGGAGAAAAGTATAAGTGACCAATCCGTTATTTTATTGTGATTTCTTCCTTGCTAATATTTTGTATAAAAGACCCTTTGTATTTCTGAAGGGTGTGCTGGCTCTGTCAGGTGTCTAGCACCTGCTCTGCAGAACTGACATAAATACAAATATCTTGACTCGGTGTAGCTCTTTCACACTGGGTAGAAGAACTCAGATTTGGAATAACACCTACAGCCTGTGGAGGACCCCACGCCAGAGCAAGGGGATGCCCAAAGGCAGCCCCATGGGAAGCCTGTGCTGGAGCAGGCTCCTGGCAGGACCTGTGGTCCTGTGGAGAGAGGAGCCCACAGTGGCAGCAGGTTTGCTGGCCAGACTTGTGACCCTATGGGAAGCTCACACTGGAGCAGGCTGCTCCTGAAGGACTGCACCCTGTGGGAGGGACCCATGCCAGAGCAGTTTGTGAAGATCTGCAGCCTGTGGGAGGGACTCACATTGGAGAATTTCATGGAGAGCTGTGTCCCGTAACAGGGACCCCACGCTGCAGCACGGGAAGAGTGTGAGGAATCCTGCCCCTGAGTGGCAAAGACTGTGTGATGAACTGACCATAACCCCCATTCCCCATCCCCCTGTGCTGCTCAGGAGCAGTAGGCAGAGAAAAGCAGGAGTGAATTTGAGCACAGGAAGAAGTGAAGGGTGGGGGGAAGGTGGTTTAAGGTTTGGGTTTTGTTCTCCTTTTACTCTGATTCTGGTTGATGCTAAATAATTTTTTTCCCTAAGCTGAGTTTGTTTTGCCCATGACTCTAATTGTGGAATGATGTCTCCCTGCACATATCTCGAGCAGCGAGAGGAGGAGGGCAGTGATAGAGCGGGTTGGTGGGCACCTGGTCTCCACTCAAGATGCTCCATCCAAGAAAGCTCAGTTTATCTTATCTCAATGTGTAGCAACAAGAACAAGTTACTGTGAAGCAATACTTGGTGCAGACTCAATCTATAGTAACTATCCATGAGAATACCTTTACCCAATGTTGAGTATAAGGTAATTACAAGAGGGTTTCTCCTTTTTTTTTTTTTAAAAACAAAACAAATTTCTACTGCACTTTTACTCTAACTTCTGGCAGAAAAATATTGCACTTTAGAGATTCTTTCAATAAATATTAAAACATGGGTCCCTTTAAATCCTTTCTTGCAACTTTTTTTGTCTGTGATTGATAGCTGCAAATACTTGACAGCAGATGGGCAGATGCAGACCACTGGTGGGCTTGAACCACTCTTTGTCAGGCTGGTCACTATTGCATTAGCTCATGCTTCTTCTGGCAGCCATGAAGCCTCATGTTTTCTTTCTTATTATGAGACTGTCAGTTATCTGAACAGGAACCATCTTCAGGTCTGAAATAAGGCCTTTCCCTGTCTATGGCCAGGTTAATGTTTTATGGCAGAGGAGTGTTGTGGTTTAGCCCTAGTAAACAACCAAGTATCACACAGCTGCTCACCTCTCTCCCCCAGTAGGATGGGTGAGAGAACTGGAGGAGAAAAATAAAGACAACTTGTGGGTTGAGATAAGAACAGTTTTGTAACTGAAGGTGAAATAAAATAATTATACTAATATACTACTACTACTAATGAAGATAGTATGTAATAAAACAGAAAGGGAAAGAAGAAAGGAAAACAAAATTACACAAGTGTTCTCCACAGGCCAACCGACACTCAACCAGTTCCCAAGCAGCGATTTCCCCTCCTGGCCAAATTCCCCAATGTACATACTGAGCGTGATGCTTGATGGTGTGAAATGTCCCTGGTCAGTTTGGATCAGCTCTCTGGGCTGTGTGCTCTCACAGCTTCTCATAGAGAAGAAGCTGAGAACACAGGTGCAGTAGGGGAAAATGAAAAAGTCCATGTCTTGGTATAAACATTCCTTAGCAACAATTAGAACCACTAGTATTACCAATATTCTCTCAGCACAAACCCAAAACACAGCCTCATACCAGCTACTGGGAGGAAAATTAACTCTGTCCCAACTAAAACCAGCACAAAGAGAAGGAACGACAGCCTTTGTCCTAAAATACCACACACAAATTACCACAGTCAAGCAGTAATCCTGAAGCCTGGATTTCATCCCATACCTTCAACACATCCAAAAGAATCATCAGTTGCTGTGCATGTGACAGGAATGTTGCCTATGCTATGCCTTTGCAGGTAAAAAATATCTCACATCTAATATAGTGATTTTTAACATGGATAGGTATCCCTGTGGCTCTGTGACAATTTTAAAAGGATTTCTGAAGGATTACTAAAAAAAAAAGAAAAAAGGCAAGTTTGCTGTCCTTAGACTTAATTTTAGTATATAAAAGTGAACATTGCAAAGCAGAGGTCTGCAGTGTGTAAAAGAGTGAAAATAATTGCTCTAATTGAACAAGGTTTTAATGCCAAAGAGTTAGAAAACAGTAGACTCTTTCTTTCATCCTCAGATATTTATGTGTATGTATTACTACAAAACATGAATTTGGTAATCGTTCTGATTAGTTCTTAGCACTTTATTTCTTCAGGTGTTTATTCACTGGCAGTGACCTCACCAGCTAGACAGTCACATTTTCAGAAATAGATTATTTTCTGCCTTTTTACTCACAAAACTCACAGCCAAAACTGCTCTTAAAATTCACTTGCAGGTCGCCCTGTGTTCCACTTGTTTCTACACGCTGATTCCCCTGTGGCTGGGGAGCGCGTGTGTCTGCACATCCTGATGCACAGTACAGTGGTGGCAGCAGCACTCACTGCTGTGTGATTGTGCCTACGCTCTCGCACTCCAGAGGAATTGTCCATGTGAGGAGAGCAGCTGCTGCAGTTTGTTTCTGAAGCGAATGAATACCAATTTCAAATCTTCATTTCTTGCAGTCACTATCAAATAGTGTGAGGAAGAAGAGGGGGGATTTGTTAGGGACATGGTAGAAAGAATTTCTGAAATTGTGTCTGAAAACACAGAGAGCAGGACTCAGTATCACTCTGAAGAGAAAACACATGACATCAGGTAGGGAAAACTGTTTTGCAGAAAGCAAAGTCCCAATAAAGGCCAATAAATCACCAATGGGCATGAAGAAACGCATGGAAGTTCTAATAATGGACAGGGAATGATAAGGTTACACAGATAAGCATATAAGACCTTTGTGTGGGAGTAAGAGGGACAGAGAGGCTGTCTGACAAGCTAGTATTATTTTTTACATCTTTTTTTTTTTTTTCTTCTCCATCTAATATCAGGAAGCCCTCCCTCAGAAACACGTGAGTAGAAGGACCCCCAGTCCATGCCTTTGCACTAAGGGAGGACTGAGCCTGGGCACTACGGTCGCAGATATTTGTGTAAACTTGGTCATTTAACCTACCTCTAGTGAAGAGGAGTACACAAAATTGGCCTTGTTTAAAAAAAAAAATTCTCCAATATCTAAGCTAACTTCCCAACAATGTAAGTCAATTATTTTTTATCCCTTGTCGTTATGTCCATGAGCGTGATTGATCAGTCCCCTTACAGCCTAAGAGAACATTTTTATGTGCAGTGCTGTACATTGTTTTTACTTCTCTTCACTATCCACCCCATCCGTACATACTTGCCTCAAAGATCATGTTTCTAATCCTCTTTTCACCTTTTATTGTTCTTCTGTCAGCACTGCAACTTGTCAGTATACCTTTAAGTGCAGTATACCAAACTGGAAAAAAATATAAATGCTATAAACATTAAAATTGAGACTCTGCCAGCACAAATAGACAAAAATAATTACCATAGTCATTATTACTTCTGTTAATGCATCCTGGAAAATCGAAACAATAGAGATTCTGACAGGATATAAGGAATTTAAGGAATTTTTTTAATGATGAAGACAGTCAAGCTTTGGAACAGGTTGACCAGAGAGGCTGTGCAGTGTCCAGGCATGAAGATTTTTCACAGTGAGACTGAGTAACATCCAGACCAACCTGGTCTGACCTCCTAGGCGACCTTGTTTCAAGCAGGAAGTTGGACTAGAAATCTCCTGAGGCCCACTTATATTACCTTATGCTCCTCTGGAAACAATTCTTTCCCTGTCAGTAATGTACTATTGCTGACACCTATTCAGTTAGCCATGTACTATAACACTCAGGTCCTTTTCTAAGGACTGCTACATGTCCTACTAGTCCCTATGTTTGTAAGTGTGCATTTGATTTCTCCTTTCAAAATGCAGTGCCTGTTCCTCTTGCTATTGCTCCCAAAAAGCTCCTCTTTGCCATTTCCCAAGTTTGCTGACGTGTGCTTTTGCTGAGGTCCAGTGATCATTCTGTTCCTACTACATCATAGAATCATAGAATGGTTTAGGTTGGAAAGGACCTTAAAGACCATTTAGTTCCAGTCCCCCTGCCATGGGCAGGGACACCTTCCACTGAAAGTTTCATCCATCCTGGCCTTGAACACTTACAGGGATGGGGCATCAACAACTTCTCTGGACAACCTGTGCCAGTGCCTCACCACCCTCTCCGGGAAGAACTTCTTCCTTACATCCAGGCTAAATCTCCTTGCTATCAATTTAAACCCGTTACCCCTTGTCTTGTCACTACAGACCCTTGTAAAAAGTACCCCCCCACACCCCTCCCCAGCTTTCTTGTTGGCCCCTTCAGGTACTGGAAGGTGCTATAAGGTCTCCCCAGAGCCTTCTCTTCTCCAGGCTGAACAAGCCCAACTCTCGCAGCCTGTCCCCATAGCAGAGGTGCTTCAGCCCCCTGATCATCTTTGGGGCCTCCTCTGGACTCGCTTCAACTGTTTGATAGCCTTTTTATATCGGAGACCCCAGAGCTGGACACAGTACTGCAGGTGGGGTCTCATGAGAGCTGAGTAGAGGGAGAGAATCCCCTCCCTCAACCTGCTGGCCACGCTTCTCTGGATACTGTCCAGGTTGGCTTTCTGGGCTGCCAGTGCACACTGTCAGCTCATGTCCAGCTTTTCATCCACCAGTACCCCCAAGTCCTTCTCCTCAGGGCTGCTCTCCATCCATTCTCCACCCAGCCTGTCCTTGTGCTTGGGATTACCCTGACTCAGGTGCAGGACCTTGCACTTGGCCTTGTTGAACTCCATAAGGTTGGCACAGGCCAACATCTCCAGCCTGTCCAGGTCCCTCTGGATGGCATCCCTTCCCTCCAACATGTTGACCACCACCAAGCTTGGTGTCATTGGCAAATTTGCTGAGGGTGCACTCAACCTCAATGTCCACGTTGCTGACAAAGATGTTGAACAGTGCCTATGCCAGTACCAACCCCTGAGGAACACCACTTGTCACTGCTGTCCACTCAGATATCGAGCTGTTGACCACAACTCCTTGAGTGTGACCATCCAGCCAATTTCTCATCCACTGTCAAATCCATGCCTCTCCAATTTAGAGACAAGGATGTTGTGCAGGATGGTGTTGAAGGTACATGATATTGGTGCCCTTTCTTTATGCACCAAGGTTGTGACCCCATTGTAGAAGGCCACCATATTCAGGCACAATCTGCCCTTGGTGAAGCCATATTTGTTGTCACCAATCACCTCCTCTTTTTCCATGTGCCTTAGCATCAGTTCCAGGAGGATCTGCTCCATGATCTTGCCAAGCGCAGAGGTGAGACTGACTGGCCTGTAGTTCCCTGGATCCCTCTTTTTTCCCTTTTTAAAGATTTAGGTTATGATTCCCTTTTCCAGTCACCAGGAACGTCACCAGATTTCTCAAATATGATGGACAGAGGTTTGGCAACTTCATCCACCAGTTCCTTCAGGACCCGGGGATGTATTTCATGAGGTCCCATGGACTTGTGCACCTTCAGGTTCCTCAGCTGTTCTCGAAACTGATCCTCTCTAACCACGGGCAGCTCTCCATTCTCCCATTCCCTGCCCTTGCCTTCCATGAGTCTGAGGGTATGGCTTGCGTCCTTGACAGTGAAGACTGAGGTAAAAAAAAATCATTGAGCACCTCAGCCTTCTCCATATCCTGGGAAACCAGGTCTCCTGTTTCTTTCCACTAAACACCCACATTTTCCCTGATCTCCTTTTATCACCTCTGTACCTACAGAACACCTATATACACATCTTCTGGCAAGGATCATTCACCAGTTAAGAGGTTTCTCCTATACTGCTGAGGAACTCGTTTTGGTACCGCATTACTTGCGAAATCTGTGCAAGCCTTTCACTAAGACAGAAGGGTCTGAAGCACAACAGTGGAAGGATACTTCAGCCTGGGGTGCCCTGTGGAGTTGCCCAAGAAGCAGTAATACTTCACAGGTGGGTAGAGGCTGCGGGCTCAGTAATCCAGTCTTGAAGGTGTTTTGCTAATTGACAGGGTTGGCAGAAAGAACACGGACACCAAGTTAAAGTTGAAAAGAGAAACTTGTTTACTGCAGTCTAAACCAGCAGACAGCATAGGCAAGGCAACGCATCTATCCTTACTACACCGAGTTACTACTAGTGATTAAGAAAGATACAGCACCAACGGCCCTAATACTTTACCATCATCCAGATCCGCACATCAGCTGGGGAGCCCGGTCGCAGCCAGGATTTGGAGAACCTGTCCCGGCAATTGGGAAATCCTACGCAGTGCGTCCACTCGTAGGTGAGGATCTCCAAAGTCACTGCGAGAGGGTCCAGCTTTTATACAGCTGAATAAACAATCTTTGAGACTCCACGTGCGGACACATCTGATGTTCCCCCCGCTTCCACTGGAATCCACCCGAGGCCTGGCCAGGGCCCAGGGCGGAATCCAAAAGTGGCATCTCGATCTGTTTGGCTCAGACAAGGCTGGACATCTGGCTGTATGGCCTTGGCAGTCTGTCTCTAAATAGATGTTTCATCCTTCTAGTGATTATATTTTATCTAAGCTTCATCCTCTGCTAACGAGCACATCCATTCCACCAATGATCAGCGGGTACTCCCACAGTCACCTCCCATACTGATAGGATGATTCACTCAGAAGTCAACTTTGGTTCGAGGCCTGTGATTCAGGCCTGTTCGAGGCCTGTAATCCAGGCATTTTTATGTCAGAAGGTGACAAACTGCATTCCAGTCTCAAATTGATCTTCATGTTCCATTCTCTTAAAGTTGCACACATCCTTTGACATTTCCAAATACCAGTCTGAGATTTTTACCCTGCAAAATCAAACATTCAAGAGGATGAGCAAATGTAAAACAGAATGAAATGAAACTGCTAGGTAAGTGACTCTGAACATGCCTTACCCTGAAATGCTATAATATCTACAACTTTTATTCAGATCTTAATTTCTTAAGGATGAATTTCTTAATGAAGACTTGAATATAACCTACTTACGTGGGAAAAGGCAGATCTCAGCACCTGCCAACCCTAATTATTTTTCAGATTTCTGAGTGCAGTGATCTACAAGAAACTGTTCTGCTTTGGAGAATTTGTGATCAAGAACCCTAAACCTCAGCTTGTGTACACACAAAGAAATTAATTTTTTTGCCTTAAAACAAGGATAATCTGTAGGGATATTTGTTCTATAACCAATATTCATGACAAGCCAAACAAAATCAACTTCTTTCTTGTTTACTAGGAACAAGTAGAGATTTATTACCTGTGTTTAGCATTCTACTTGTTTAGAGTGAATAATATTAACTAATTAAGTACTTTGGTACATTCCTGCAGAACAAGGAGCTATATTTGTTTCAATTATTTATGTTATACTCTTTGTACAAATAACAGTTGCATTATCCAGATATAAAAATAATGGTTCTTCAGCAAGATTTTATTTTTTCTGCGAAATGTTATTTTTTGCATATTTCTCAATTTGAATTTAATTCATACTATCAATTACAAAATAGGCGAAATAATACTTCAGTGAAAGATATTACCCAGATAAATTCCAAACAGGATCCAAAACAGGGAGCTGCTACTGAATTTCATCGTAGTAGCTGCTATGGGGCTGTGCTTTGGATTTGTGCTGAAAACAGTGTTGATAACACAGGGATGTTTTAGTTATCGCTGAGCAGTGCTTATACAGAGTCAAGGCCCCTTCTGCTCCTCACCCCACCCCAGCAGAGATTAGGCTGGAGATGCACAAGAAGTTAGGAGGGGATGCACCTGACCCCAACTGACCAAAGGGATCATACAATGGTTTGGGTTGGAAGAGATCCTAAAGATCATCTAGTTACAACTAGATATTCCATACCATATGACATCATGCTCAGCATACAATGCTGGAGGAAGAAGAAGGAAGGGGGACACATTAGGAGTGATGATGTTTGTTTTCCCGATTCATCATTATGCATGATGACTGGTTTGGGGAGGACCAAGTGTGGGAAATAGAGGAATAAGGGGATAAAAGAGTTGGTAACAAGTAAACATGCTGCTGCTCAGCATGCTTATCTGGCCACGTCCTGCACCTGATCACCACAGTCTGTCCTGTCTTCTCACTAAAATCCATTTCTAAGCTATATTTCCTGCATGAGGGACTCTCTATTCTGTATGCACATGTGGGCATGGATGTCTGAGTGGCAACAACTGGAGCAAGGACCACACATCACAGGAGCCCATCCAATCATGGTGCCAGCATGGCACTGCCATGAGTGCTCATAGGCAGAGTGTGAGCACTTGCAAAGAACACTCTGGACTCAGCAGCAAGCAGGGGGTGGCATGGGAGCTCTGAATGCGTGCGTCTCTGAGTGAGCCCACAGCAGGAGCTGGCTACAGGAGAGATTGGGGATCCAGGCCAGTCCATGGGACCTGGGGGCTGAAAGACCCATTTGCATCTGTATGTGTGTGTGTCTGTGTAAGGCAACTGAAGGCAGAAGGATCCAAGTGACATTTACTGGGGGTTCCACAGTGTGCTTGTGTCTATGAGTAGGGCCGCAGGTGCTGGGGGCTTGTGTGCACCGGTGCTAGCAACCGTGCAAACTGAGTATCCAGGACCAGTTAGTGAGGGTCTTGGCCAGTTACTGGAGCAGCCCATATTTTGTTTGTATGTACAGATACATTTCCCACCAACAGACCTTCATCCTGATGAGCCAGAGAAGGGAACAGGACAAGGACATTGGTGCAGTTTGTGTTTATGGTGCATTTTCTGTCCATGTTCAGCGGTCCAGCCTGCTATGTGTATGTGTATTGTATACGTGTGTCTGTGCGTGTGCCTACTGGGACTATGTGCTCAGCCTCGCTCCTCGTTGGATCTGGGCATGGAGCTGTGGTGGCTTCATCTCTCTCAGTCTACAAGGCATGTCCTCTCTGTTACAGGGTTTTGACATCGTATGAACATTGTTCTCATCTCATTACAACTGAAGAGTTTTAATTTGTTTATAATAACAAAATCTTACCTCAGTCTCAAAATCCTTAGATTGGGAGAGACTTTGGCTTCTCATTCCAATTCATAAGAAAAAGAATCGCAAATATGGAATTTTAATAGGGAAAAATAATTCTTCTTCACTTATATCCCTGAGAAGCTCTGGAATTCCAGAAGTAGTAAACAAATTACTAGAAATTTTGCATTTGTATATGCTTGTTATGTTATACTTGAAATCAAAAAGAAATGCCATAGATTGGACTGTGCAAACCACCCCACAGTACACTTAGGAAGTACTGGCATACAAATATCTGATAATTTCCAAAGGCCCAGGTTGACCTGAGGAGAATATCCTCATTTTACCTCAATCAGTTATGGTGCAATTGAAATGTTGTCCCAGTTCCACTGCAATTAAGACTCTGCTCATTAGTCTTAGTGAAAATTTCTCCTCTTACAACAACCCTTGTGTACTATAATAAATGAGGAACAGACTGATCTGGTATTGTATTTGTGTTGCATGGAGACAAATACACAGTGGGATGCCCAATAAGCCCCTGCTGCTGCTGGAGCTGGAGGATCAGGCCACCATGAACCCAAACAGCAGTTTAGGACAAGAAGTGTCTAATGTCCTATCCAGCTGGAATTGTAGGGCAGAATGTAGATAGGCAGAATTCAGCCATCCAAACTGGTTTCAGAGTGGGTCAGTAAGAAAAAAACAGACCTTTTTTCCAGACGAATCTAGAGGAATCTAAAAAGCTTTTATAAAGATTGCCAAAAATGTTGAACTTTGCTTCTCTCTGTAGAGTTTAGATTTTTCCAAGCACATTTTATGTTTCTGAGATACTGTACGTATGTAGTACATATGTAATGTATGCAGGGGTAATCCATACTAGTCAAAAATTTTAGTTTATCATTTACTACTGCATCTAAAGCTCATCTGAGAGTCACAGTGGGCTGTCTAAAAAGACTGGTTCTAGGAGATAATAACTGTTTTCTTAGCTAAAATAAAGTGTTTTAAAAAACCAGATCTCTACCACCTGATAAGTGATAAGCTCTGTGATATGTTTAAGTTCTTATGGTATGTTCAGTGTTGATGAAAATTAATCCTCAGATTCAAAGCAAGAAAGGTAAGTGTTAATACAAAATACTAGTCTTGCTTAAGTCCACGTCCAAACATCATCTTTTAAAGTAAGTCAATATTATATTAATTGAGGTTTCTGGATCGAACATAATGGTAAAGTGTCGGTAGCATTACAAACTGACATCTAAACCAAGGCTTTCAAATACTTATGAGTAAATCTGACATAATGCCTACACATAGTTTTTGTTGATTGCAGTACTTTGCTGATCATTCCTGTCTTCAGTTGAGCTCCCAAGAAATTGCAGAGCTTCAGGAAAACAGGAATGCCTGTAGTGTGATAAATTTACGTGAAAGCAGGATACCGCCCCCACCTCCTCCAAGTTACCAGTATTTCAAATAACCCAAGCTCCTATTTGTGAAGTGATATTCCTTGACCTGAGGGGAAGAACACTACCTAGTAGTCTTAGGGTGCAGAATGGGGACGTACTTTTTTTTGAAGGAAGTCAGTCATTTAGGTGGCTATTCAGGCCACCTCATTTTACACATCTGTGGTAGGTTGACCCTGGCTGGATGCCAGGTGCCCTCAAAAGCTGCTGTATCACTGGAGAGGGGAGGAAAAAAATAACTAAAAGCTCATGGGTCTAGATAAGGACAGGGCGAGATCATTCCCAGTTTACTGTCATGGGCAAAACAGACTGAACTTGGGGAAAATTAATTTATTACCAATTGAGTAGAAAAGAACTAAAACCAAACCTTAAAACACCTTCCCCACTCTCCTCCCTTCTTCCTGGGCTCATGATTACTCCTAATTCTCTACTTCCTCTCCCTGAGGAGCTCAGGGGAACAGGGAATGGGGGGTTGGGGTCAGTCCATCACACGTTGTCTCTGCCGCTCCTTCTTCCTCAGGGGGAGGACTCCTCACACTTTTCCCCTGCTCCAGTGTGAGGTCTTCCCATGGGAGACAGTTCTTCACAGAGTGCTCCAGTGTGAGTCCTTTCCACTGGGCAGATTCCTTCAGGAACAGACTGCTGCAGTGTAGTTTGCCTGAGGGGTCACAGGTCCTGCCAGGAGCCTGCTTCAGCATGGGCCCTCCACAGGGTCACAGCCTCCTTCAGGCACATCCACCTGCTCCGGTGTGGGGTCCTCCCTGGGCTACAGGTTGGTCTCTGTTCCACCACAGACCTCCATGGCTGCAGGGGCACAACCAGCCTCACCATGGCCTTCAGCACTGGCTGCCGGGGAATCTCTGCTCTGGCGCTTGGAGCACCTCCTCCCGCTTCTCCTTTTCCACTGGCCTTGGTGTCTGCAGAGCTGTTCCTCTCACATATTCTCACTCCTCTCTTCAACTGCACTTGTGCAGTTTTCTTTTTCCCCTTCTCAAATGTTATCCCAGAGGCAGAACCGCCACTGCTGATGGGCTTGGCCTTGGCCTGTGGCAGGTCCATCTTGGAGCCGGCTGGCATTGGCTCCATCAGACACAGGAGAGGCTTCTGGCATTTTCCCACAGCTGCCTGCTAACACAACTTTGCCATGCAAACCCAATGCACTTTGATTTTTGTTTTCTTTTGTTATTTTGAGCAAAATCAGCTTTCAGATAAAGGCTTCGGAGAAAACGTAGGAGTTAGTTAGTTAGTTTAACTAACTGGATTGCATGTTACTAGCCCGAAGGAGTTCAGTTATCCTTTTGAAGCACCCTGGCATGCCCTTGTGGTAAGTACGATGTCCTCAACTTTAACACTGCCCTGTGCATGTGTCACATTTGGTTCACTGCTACGTGGGGTACACTGGAAAAAACATGCATGGATAGTGTTCAGTTATTGCTGAAGTCTGGGAATAACATAGCCAAATGACTATTTGGCAGTAGGGCATACGTTAACTGAATTATTGATATAAAAATGTCCAGATTACAGGCCTCAAACAGGCCTGAATCACAGGCCTCGAACCAAAGTTGACTTCTGAGTGAATCATCCTATCAGTATGGGAGGTGACTGTGGGAGTACCCGCTGATCATTGGTGGAATGGATGTGCTCGTTAGCAGAGGATGAAGCTTAGATAAAATATAATCACTAGAAGGATGAAACATCTATTTAGAGACAGACTGCCAAGGCCATACAGCCAGATGTCCAGCCTTGTCCGAGCCAAACAGATCGAGATGCCACTTTTGGATTCCGCCCTGGGCCCTGGCCAGGCCTCGGGTGGAATCCAGTGGAGGCGGGGGGAACGTCAGATGTGTCCGCACGTGGAGTCTCAAAGATTGTTTATTCAGCTGTGTAACAGCTGGACCCTCTCGCAGCGACTTTGGAGATCCTCACCTACGAGTGGACGCACTGCGTAGGATTTCCCAATTGCCGGGACAGGTTCTCCAAATCCTGGCTGCGACCGGGCTCCCCAGCTGATGTGCGGATCTGGATGATGGTAAAGTATTAGGGCCATTGGTGCTGTATCTTTCTTAATCACTAGTAGTAACTCGGTGTAGTAAGGATAGATGTGTTACCTTGCCTATGCTGTCTGCTGGTTTAGACTGCAGTAAACAAGTTTCTCTTTTCAACTTTAACTTGGTGTCCGTGTTCTTTCTGCCAACCCCGTCAATTAGCAAAACAACTATCGATTTGAATGATAGTAGTTTTATGAAAAAAAAAGTGCATTCAGCCAACTCAGAAAGGCAAAGTTATATAAGGCATTTCCAGGAGATGGTGCTATTCTCAAGCCCTTTGCAGCTTCTCAGGGAACAGGCCCAGAGGACCGCCTGCCTTTCCCTGGAAGTTCCAGGTTTGCATTATTTTTAAGTAAAATAGCCACCAATTTGATTGGGCTCCTGAATTGCAAGACTGCGTGTTGAATGGCTCGCACTGCTGAACTCCCCTGAAGAGATCTGTGTGCCATCAGCTTGTTGAGGTGCCTGCTCAGGGTGGAGGAGAGCTCCCGCACCCATGTGGAGGGAATCACGTCTGAACCTCTACCAGAAAGGGATGCTTAAGGGAATAAGCCTCATGGGTTTTGTTCTTTGTTTTTCTTCTCCAGAATCAAAACACTCGTGCCTTATTCTAAACAAGAAACTTAAAACCAGATCTGTAATGGGAGTGGGACACGATCTCACAGCACCAAGACTATAACCACTCACCTCTGCAGAGAAATCCTCAGTTTCCTGGTCTGTTCCCAAATAAATGCGTTTGAAGGCTTCCAACTGGAAAGCACAATAGGCAGCATGCTGGGCAGGGAGCCACTGAAAATAGCCTGAAATGGTGGTGCCATCCAAAAGAGTGCATCTCAAAACCTTGTCCACATGGAGCCTTCACTGCCTATGTTGTGCTATGGGTCACACCTGTGCCTCCAACACAGCTCCTTGGGCGGGGATGCTCCTTCCTTTCAATGCCAAATGGCTACTGCTCAGATGAGCTACAGGCTGCAGAAGATGCATCTTCTGTTCTCGCTTCTGCCTGAGGATACTAAATCACATATCCCTCCAAAAAGTGTCCTAGACACCTACTATAGGCTGTTTTTCAGGAGAGAAGATGGTTTTGTATTCAGTTTTAAATCAAGCAACAGTTGTGGCAAAGAATAATACTGAACGTTAGGGAAGTCAACTGGAAATTATAGCCTTGGTTATCAAAACTGCACAGATAAGCTTTGGAGCCTGGATGCCCATTCCCAGAGGAGATCCTATTCCTAGGCTGTAGTCTTGCTCCTGCTCTCAGCCTCCATCACTCTTCATCTTATTTACTTTTTTGCCAGTAGCATGGCTTCATGTGGAGAGTTAGGGCCCTTTCCCCAGCCTGTGTTTCAAGCCAAAGAACCTGTGGCTGGAAGGTTAGGGCAAAGCTGCCAGGCGTATGTGTGAACCGGGACCAAACCTCCCTCCTCAAGCCATGAAGAAGACAAAGGTGTTGTCTCACCCCTTGGTCCAGCAGGAAGAATCTGCATTTTACATGGAAGCCAATGCAGCAGGTGACCCCAGGAACATGTGAGATTTGTGAATCCTGCCAGGCTTAGGCTTGAGGTGCGAGCTGATTCCTGCAGCATCAGGAACCGAGAGCCTCTAGATGTGCCTGGGAGAAGTCATTCAGGCACCAAAGGAACTTGGATTTCAAAATCTCATGTGCTGGCAGGCCCAGAAAGCAGAAGAGGGACAGCTAGACTTTGGCTGGCACTGCCAAAACATATAATCTCTCTGAGACTTGATCTTTCAGCTATAAAAATGAAAGTCATTCATGTTTACCTTGGTGCGTTGCAAGACACACTTGAATAACGTGTCAACCTTACCAAAGCCACTCAAGTAAATGAGGCAGCAGGATCGGATCCAGATTCTGGGTTTGGTGGGGAACAGAGCCCAAGGACTTTCTTTTGCCAGCAGTATTCATGATCTGAAGGACGGATTGTATGTAGTTTCACATAAAGATGAAAAGCCATACGCATTACTTTTTTTAAAGAAAACTATTTTTTACCTCCGTAACTATCAAACACCAAGAGCTTTTTTTTTTTTTTTTACAAGAAGACTGAGAAGTTTAATTCACAATCACCTTTAAAACAGGTTAAATCATTACTTTAGGCCAAGGAGATTTCACCAGGCCCAAATGTTAGAACCAACTTTTTCAATACATGTATGTAGTTCATGGCCTCCAGCCAGGGTCAACTCTTCATGATGTGTAACAAAGATTTTGGATTTCTGTTCCCCTATTTAAAAAAAAACCACTGAAAACTTAAACATGTTTTAATTTAGCTGTGTTGTAAAGTGCCTTCTTCAGTTTCTTGGTAGGCAAGCCCTTTTCAATTATTTTTGGTGCCATATTAGAAAATCCTCTTTGCTCTGGGACAACATTTAAGCATACACTTTAGTTTTAAAAAGTACTTGAAACTTGTTGTGGTTAAACACTTCCCTGATGATTTCAGCTAAAGAATTGGAGTCTTCAGCTGGTTTATATTTTACTTACTGAGAAAGGTCTTGTCTGCAAAAAACTGCCTTGTCTGCAACAAAAAGCTATAAATAGTGAATTAATGAATCAATGAGATTTTAGAGCAGGAAGCTGCTCTGAATTAAATTTTTCAGCTTTTGGAAAATTGCATTAAGCTCTGCAAATGAGCCATTGGGGATGCAAGAGTGGATCATAAAAATCCATTATGAACATATTAGTTGCACTGGGTTTTAGTGTTGTAAAAAAATAGCTTCACTGCTTGGTTCAAGACCTATTGTAAAAAAGAATGCAGAAGCATCTGTTATTCTGTTCTACTGCTCCTTACACCATGTGTGGATGTGCAAACAAAATTAGAGATTGTTTTGTGAGATTTGTTCAATATGCTTAAATTCATCCATGTAGTCACTTCATTGACTTAAAAATAAGGACTGCATTTGGCTCTGTATCAACAACAGAGCAGTGGATAAATGAGCAAAGCTTTTGAGTTTTTTTCCATGCCATTATGGAAAAATTAAAGAACAAATGAGTTTTCTGTTTATTACTGATGTGGCTAGCAGAAGGAAAACATTATAGTCACCCTGCATGAAGTTCATTTTTGGTACTAAGAAGTAACAAAAAAAAAATAACTAATGTCTCTATCAAAGAACCTACTGCAGAAATGGGAACTGTATGAAAAAAAGCCCAACATCTGCAGCAGACATCTGTTAAATATTATATGTAGTATTCATATGCAAGCACTGCAGCTCCAGTATTGCAGTGCACAACACTAAAGGGAACAACAGCATCTGCACAAACTGCTCAGGACTCTCTGCACCCAGACAGTGTGGAGGTACTAGAAAGACACAGTGCCTGTCCAAATTATGGCCCCCACCTCTCCCTTCCTGGCTGAGCATTTTATGCCAATTTACAACGATTTGTGTATTGTAATAAGTAAGCAGGACTTCCATTAAAATAAACAAGACTTCCACTGATGTGGGAGGTCTTGAGACATCTCCTCTTTTATGACATGTACTATCCTTTAGGCTAGAATCAACCTGCAAAACTGGCCCTGTTTTCAGTGAAGCTTCATAGAGCTTCAGCTGCAACTTCCATTGAACTTGAATATAGTTTGATGAGCTGCAGATTTACATACAAGAAAATATGTGTGTATGACACACCTATTTGCAAGCTATGCAAAAAAAAGCTCCACTCAGGAAATCCAACTATACTATCATCGCTACTCCTCTAACCTTACTGTAATCTGAATACTTGTGCATCTGAATGGAACCGGGGCCAGCTCAGCCTTTAAAAAAAACCATGTATTTTTAGTAGCTAAAATGGTTATTATGCCCTGACAACATCCTGCTTATTGGCTCCTTATGTCACAGTTTGTACATAAAGACTCAAAGCCAGACCCAGAAATGCTGACTAGCTAAATAACAGCAAAATATGATAGAAACAGAAGAATTTCAGTTGGAAGGGACTGCTAAGAGTCATCTAGTCCAACCTCTGTTCAATTTCCAAACAGATCATGCTGTTCAAGGCCTTGTTAAGTTTTGAATATGTCCAAGGATGGAGACTAAAATATCTTTTGGGAACCTGTTAATGGGCTTGACCACCCTCATGGTTAAATTTTTTTGTTAAACCTAATAAGAATTTCCTGTACATAACTTCTGTTTTCTGCCTCATATCCCATCACCGTGTACCTCCAAGAAAAATCTGTCTTCTCCATAGTGCCCCATTGGGTGACTGAAGAGAGGAAAAAGATGTCTCTTTTTCCTGCTGTTTTTCAGGTTGAACAGGTCTGTGTTTCAGCCCCTCATTGTATGCCATGTCCTCCAGCCCCAAGGAAATACGGGGAAACTGCAAAACTGTTCCTATTTTCTCTCTTTGCTGTTTGCTTCCTTCACTGTGCTGCTGGACAGATTATTCATACACCTTCGCCTGCCAAACATCTTTCTGCCTTTCCACCTACACACTTTAATTCCCCAAAGCACAGCTTACTCTGATCAAAGCAGTTAAGGTGAAAAACAAGCACATCCTCCTCTTGTTCCAAGTTTTGGACACAGTCTAATGTACCCAATGTAAAGCCACGATGCCAGCATGTGGGACCAGCATGAGTCCAGCACCAAGTCTAAGCTAACAGGTTCTTTCATGGCCTGGAAGGAGGTGCACTGCCAAGGTACTCAAAGTCCAGTCAGTCTTCCTTGGTACAGGTCACCCCTCACCAAGGTGAAGGCACCCCCACCCTGAATCCTCTGCTCCATAGTCATGGACACCAGTGCTCTCCTGTGCTGGCCAGCCGTTGAATCCAATGTTGTACCAGCAGGCAAAGGCTTCATGAAAAACACCAAATACTGTCAGGCTTGCATTGAAATGCTGCGCTTTGGCAAAATTGGCTGTACATCCACCTTCTCAGACCAGAGCTCCTGACAGACCCAAACCGCTCACTCCAAGATCTGCTCCATAAGCTTAATACAAAAAGCTGCCCTAACAGACTATTCCTCCCATCAGCTGAAGATCCTCACAGCATCTTTCAAGCTGTGTAAACTATTCCCTGACTGGAGAAAGTGTAGCAAGGTATTATGGATGCTCCCTAGAGGCCAGAACTCCTGCTACACGTTTGAGGACCCTCAAAGCATGCTTATGCAGAGGAGAAGTAACAAAAAGTCTTTAAGCAGTGGAGTATTCTTAGTTCTTATAATTAACTGACAGAGATGAAACATGCTGAGCCAGCAGGCCACCTTGTGCTCCTCTTGGATTTACTCTATAGGGTCTTATAGAAGGACTTGGTCATTCTACACAAGCGGTTTGAAATGAGTTTTACTGCATGAACTGCCTTTCCACAACCATTCCTGTTCTGTAGTCACTTTACAGACTTCAGACATTGTCCCCATCTCCAGCCTGCTGAAGCTGGGCAGAGCCTTGCTGCAACAGGGTGACTAGTCGTACGCACTGGGACCAGTAACGTGGCACAGGGCTCACTCATAAAGCTCCTCGTAATCTCACCTCATGTCGTTATTGCAGTTGTCATGCCGCATGCCAGGAAATGCTGTCATCTGTTCATCTCTGATGGTGCAAAACTGATTTTAAACCAGCAGTTGATGGGGTCTGAGTGCACAAGCTGGGTTTGACATCAGGGTGCAGGGGAGAGTGAGTCGCTCTGTGCCACTCCTGCCATCTCAAAACATCATTTGGTGTATCTCGCTCTATCAACAAGTTAAGAAAATTCAGCACAGTGTCAAAACATCAGTAATTGCTTCAATAAAAATTAAATATGCTTTCTCTAGCTGTTTCCAGGTTTCGTTGCTTTTATCTTTCACCGTAAGCTGGTGTGTAAGGGCACCACGCAGTCCCTGGCATGTTTCTGGAAAGTTAAAGCTACACAGATACAATTGCTGACTATTTCTTAAGGCTTTTAAAAAACAGTCAGCTTTTGTGCTGGAAAATATTTTAACTGAGTTTTTAAAGTTTGTGTGTGTTCTCTGATATAAATCAAACCGCAAGCCAGTTTATAATTTCTGATAGGATGGCAGAAATGGCAATGGACGTCCTGAACTCAGAAAATTAACTAGCCACTAGGGGACAGCAGAAGTCATACTATTATGACACATAATAAATAATATTCAACTATAACATAGCTAATAGATGTCAAAACGAAACATATTGTGATATCTGCCTGGACTAAGTCGTCTCTCAGTTTCCACTGGGGAGCAGGCCATCAAATTTAGTTAGTTGGGTGGTATAACTAAGAATCGTTTAATATATTACAATAAAAATGCAATAATGAATGTTACAAATCTTTACAAAAATAACTTGCTTAATTTTATCAGAGACAAAATCCTTCCTTCCATACCACCTCAATAGACAGACAAATTAGTCTGGTGTGTAAATGCTTGGACGTGGGAGCTAGGGTTGGATTTGCTAAAAATAAATTAACTGTATCCAGAGAGACTGGGAATTTTGAATAGCTTTAAACAGAATGGTCTGAAGATGTTTGCGAACAAAATGACTTTTAGAAGAATTATTCTTCTAAAGTATTAAGTCTCATGCTGGTTTTAGTGGAATACACAGGAGATAATAATTTCCTGATAGAAATTTCTGTCAAATTCAGCTGATTCTGTGTTCAGAACTAAGATGTGTTTTTCCATCAGAGCAGAAAACCTGGAAAAGTCACACAAGCTGGCAAATGCAGCTCAAAGAGACACAATGCCAGCACTGTCCAAGGGTGTTGTTACACCCTGAGTTCTCATTCTCCAGCTAATACGAACCTGCCCGCCCTTTGATGCACAGATCGCAGCCTCCAGGAAAGAATTGGTCCAAGGCTCTTTCCAAAGATATGCTTTGACCAAGGTTTGCCTTAATTGGTGAAATGTTTCATTGCTCTGTAATGGTTGTTTAAACAATGGGGCCTTTGCTAATGCATTTTGCAACTGCATACTAAGATCAATGCTAAGACACTACCACAAACATAGTCTGAAACCAGCAGACGATAAATAATCTATTGCTGCTCCCGTTATCAGATATTGGCTTGCAACCTAATAGCTTTTACGTTTTCCCATTAGACCTGCTAGCCATTCATTTAGTTCCCAGGAAAGGGTTACTGTGAGAAACAAAGGAACAGGGATGGTATGGTCTCAACAGTTTCTCTTGTATCAAGGAAGCTTAACCGGTCACTCAAATCGGGGGGGTCTCGATTAACGGCACTGTGGTGGACACCCACCAGGCAGCATTCAGACAGCAAGACAGAGTGAATAAACACAAAGCACTGTTGCCCACCAACGGGTTCAAGAGTAAAATCTTATCTGGGCCTGCCTAGTAACAAGAAGAATGGCTTAAAAAAATTGTAACATAAAACAACTGAAAGGAACATTTATGCCTGCTTTCTGGTCTGGGTGCCTTCAGCCTCTGGCCTTTCAAGTCCTCCCTCACAAGTGAGGAGGTTCCACACAGCTGTCACATCTGGGGCTATAAGCACAGCACCAGATGCTCACTTCTGCCATCGGCTTGACTGTAAATTAATGACACTGCACAAATTCTTTGAAGATCATAAGGTGCCTTTTGTGCAGAGTGCATGCTGATATATAATGTAAATGAAATATTAAATTTTACATGGAATATGTTAAAAAAATTACTTTTTCCTATAGCCATAGTTGTACGATACGTAGTTAACCTTATGAGACATGCTAATGAGCAGGGAATCTCTCGTGGAATCCCCATATGACACTGTGATACTGAGGACATTTTTGAAGTCAGGGAATTGACAGGTGCAAGAAATGCAGCTCAGTTATTTTCCTGGCCACCTACCTTGCTCCAGCTCCAGCAGCTACCCAGCAATTTGTTCTCTGCAAATCCCCCACACCCATCTGAGAGCTGCTGCCTCTGAAAACTCATCATTACATATGATACCAGGCTTATCTCAGTGAAATGTTTGATCTTGAAAATGAAACTTAGATGCCACAGCAATTGATCTTTGATGCCTTCGCAGAGGCTCAAGGTGATACTGCAAACAGGGGCAGGGAACAGTCTAGAAATACTGAAAATATTTAAGAGCACAGGCATACACCAGATAAGGTTTGCTAGTGTAGAGATACTGGTAGGGTCAGTATTGTTTCTGAATAAAAGAAATTGTACCAGCAAGAGGTTTGTTGCCCCAACAGCATCCATGCAACTTGCTTTCACTGGAATAAAAATGTATTAAGTAATCCCCCTAGACAATATTTCAATGTGGTAAAAATCTGGACATTTTATGTATAGTTCCCCACAAATATAGAATGTTCCTAAATTCTCCTGTGCTTTTGAAAACCTCCACTTCATATAGCCTGTTTGCCTCAGTATCTCCGTAACATTCTTTTCTAATTCTATTTTAAGCCTACATGCCAATTTCATCCAAGATTTAAAATGGACATGGTTCTATGAAGTTCTTACATATTTCCCCAAAAATAACAGTACTGGGGAAAAAAAAAACCAAACCAAACCAAACCAAACAAACCTCCACACAAAAACCACTGGCCAATCAGTCGTGTATGTAGGTACTGCCTATTTGTTCAGCAGTTTCAAAACTAGCCATAGGCAAATCAGAAAGGGACATGAGAAGAAAATGAAAGAGTCAAAGTGGGGTGCAGTGGAAAGAGGGGAAGAAGCTGAAGCTGACGTGGGAGGAACTGGAGGTGCTGTGGGAGGTAAGAAGGTCTGGGACCATGGGAAGGGCCTAAGACTGACCTGGGGGCAGGATCATGGGGGCATGAGGAGAGTTGGAGAGGGAAAGGGACAGAAATCTGGAGGAAAACAGTCCTCACTAATTCTTCATACAAATACAACTATTTTAGTTAAGTCATCCTTAGAAAGTCTAATTAACTATCCAGGAATCTCAGAGAGATTTGGACACCTGGCAATACAAATACATTAAATTAAAATATACAAAAATAATGCTGGCACGATTTTAGAGTTATTTTATTTCATCCCTACAAAAGCCATAGAATTTACCATTTTTTATGCCATATTGACGCAGATTGATGGAAATGAATGTTATTTCTTGGTCTTGTACTAGTATTTCTGTGTAGCTGCTATACTGTGCAGCAATATCAGATGCCATGAGAAGAGATCTGAAATTAGCTTCCTGAAACTCCAGAAAATAAGCACAGGAAAAAGATTCTCTAGCTCTGAGAATATTAGGCAATTCTATTTCACTGTATTTGGAAGAGACAACAGGCATCCAGATATGTAGGTTACAAGCAAAACACCAACAGAAGTTCTCTTGTTCCACACAACCCAACCCTAAACATGGAGTCAGCAACTGGATATGCTACATATAAATGGGGGGCAGGGGGAGGATACAAGAAGAATACCAAAAAAATCTAAAGAAAATGTTGGGACTATATACACACTGAGCTATTGGGAAGCAAGGGATGCATATGGGGGAGGAGGAACAGATGCAGTGGGACAAAAAAGGGATCAGGGGCATGAGGAAATCCTGGCTGTGCTCTTCCTATAGAACGTGAGACCTCAGGCTATCTTAGACTACCCTGCCAAATTAAGACAATGATGAACATGTTGCGTCATTACTGGCTTTCGTCATGTTTTTTCAGATATTTATGCTGAGACCTTTTCCTCTAAGACAAAAAGAAAACACCTAGAAGACAAGTCCAGAGGAAATCTCTAATTCCTGACTATCTTTTGGCATCTGAACACTACTGGATTTTGAACTGCTGTAAATTAATTTAACTTCAGCTGTTAACATAATGATCTATATTTAAGATGCTCTAAAAAGTTTGTGGCAACCAGTCTAATTTGAGCAATGAATCTTCATTCTTTTATTATGGCGCATAAGTCTTTACTACATATGCTGTGAGTCAACCATTAAACCTTGGTCTTAAAGAATCAATGAGAAGAATGCCTTTTATTGTGGTTAAAGCCCCAATCCTAAATATGATTGTACATATAAACTCCATCCTATTTTGAGCTAATGTGAAATCTCAATTTTCTTTCAAGTTAACATTGGGATTACATATTTCATAGAATCATAAAATGATAGAATGGTTTGGGTTGGAAGGGACCTTAAAGACTATCTAGTTCCACGTGCCCTGCCATGGGCAGGGACATCTTCCACTCAAAGTTTCCACCCACCTGGCCTTGAACATTTCCAGGAATGGGGCATCAACAACTTGTCTGGGCAAACAATTCCAGTGCCTCACCACCTTCTCTATGAAGAATTTCTTGCTGATGTCCAATCTAAATCTACCCTACCCATTGTTCCTTGTCCTATCACTACAGGCCCTTGTACAAAGCCCTCCTTCCAGCTTTCTTGTCAGGCCCTTCAGGTACTGAAGAGTGCTATAAGGTCTCCCCGGAGCCTTCTCTTTTTCCAGGCTGAATGACCTCAACTCTCTCAGTCTATCCCCATAGCAGAGGTGCTCCAGCCCTCTGAGCATCTTTGTGGCCTCCTCTGGACTTGCTCCAACAGGTCCATATCCTTCTTATGTTGGGGGCCCCAGAGCTGGAGGCAGCACTGCAGGTGAGGTCTCACCAGAGTGGAGTAGATGGGGAGAAACACCTCCCTCGACCTGCTGGTCATGTTTCTTTTGATGCAGCCCAGGCTACAGTTAGCTTTCTGGGCTGCCAATGCACATTGCTGGGTCATGTTGAGCTTCTTATCAACTGATATCCCCAAGTCCTTCTCCTCAGTGCTGCTCTCAGTCCATTCTCCACCCAGCCTGTACTGGTGCTTGGGATTGCCCCAACCCCTGTGCAGGACCTTGCACTTGACCTTGTTGAACTTCATGAAGTTCACCCACCTCTTCACCGTGTCAAGGTCTCCCTCTGGATGGCATCCCTTCCCTCCAGCATGTTGATTGCACCACACAGCTTGGTGTTGGCAAACTTGCACTCAATCCCACTGTCCATGTTGCCGACAAAGTTGCTGAATGACGTTGGTCCCCATACTGACCCCTGAGGAATGCCGCTCATCACTGGTCTCCACTTGGACATCAAACTGTTGACTGCAGCTCTTTGACTGTGACCATCCAGCCAATTCTTTATCCACCGAGTGGTTCACCTATCAAATCCATGTCTCTCCAATTTAGAGACAAGGATGTCATATGGGACAGTGTCAAATCCCTTGCTCAAGTCGAGGTAGATGATGCCAGCCTTCCCTGAACCACAAGTGCTGTAACCCCATCATAGAAGGCCACCAAATTTGTCAGGCACAATTTGACCTTAGTGAAGCCATGTTGGCTGTCACCAATCACCACTTTATTTTCCATGTGCCTTAGCATGGATTCCAGGAGGATGTGCTCCTTGATCTTGCTGGGCACAGAGGTGAAACTCCCTGGCCTGTAGGTCCCCAGCTCCTCCTTATTTCCCTTTTAAAAAATGGGGTTATGTTTCCCCTTTTCCAGTCAGTAGAAACTTGACCGATCAACTATTTCTTTATAGGAAATATAGTAAGAACAATACTAGAAAAGTACTTACAGTATAAGAAAAATACTTCAAAAATATTAAGTGGAATATCTCAAGAGATTTTAGCATCAAAGAAAGTTTAAAGCACAGATATGCTTTCCTTTAGGCTTTGATTTGACTTACACAAAAGGAAATAAACAGATAGAAAATCTCTCCCATATACTATGGAAGAACCTATGAGACACAGTCAGCCATATCACAATGGTTCATATATTTCTAACTATTTCTATATTTGCTTCTGCATCTGCTTCCAAAATCCAATTCCAAATTTCCTCCCTTGTCATCTAATGCCTTCAAGCCATCCAAACTCTCAACAGACCAATTCCTTAAACAAATTCATCTTTGCCTTTTACCTTCATGGCAAAACTTACATCAGATGACCATATCAGAGGAAATTCTGTGCAAGACCCAAGAAAAGGAGACTGCTTTTAATCTCTCACTTTTAAACTCTTAACAGAAACTTTGACTAAATTTACAGATTCAAAAATTACTTTATGATCTCTTTTCAATATGAAATTCCACAAGTAGCTAGCAAACCAGAAATTCCTCACTCAATTATAGCATCGTTTTTCAAATAATTTCCCATCTCAGTGTGAAGCCCGCAAATGGGGATACAAAATTCATCCCAGAGAGAAAAAGATTACAGAGTTGTTCAAACAGTTAATTGTTTTCACTGGTAAGAGCAAGCTGGCAGCCCTCCCTTCTCCCCCCACAACTAGAATTACTTTGACCCCCAATTTCAGCCCTTGTTAAACCCTTACTCTGATATAATTGTTAAACAGATTTGATTATGCCAATCTAGTTTCTATCATATTACTTGTATTACAGGGTTTTACTGAATTTTTTTACTAAACAACAGACAGAATCCTCCTTATGAAGAGCAAGTTCATTTCCCTAGAAACCCAGCATGGGATATTTAAAGACTTATAACTCATCTTCTGCCTCTCTGCAGTTTCAAAATTAATTTTTTAATGTCCTCAAAACATGAGTCATTACTGAACAGAGGTCTGCCTGTCCCAGTGTCTAAATAATAGGTCTTGTGAAATAATGAAAATTGTTCATTTCTAAGGACTGAGAATGGAAGGTCCTTCTTAAATATTTTGCAGCAATTGAATATTATCTCTATTTCAAACAGACCTGAAATTTTATTATTGCTTGCCTCATTATGAAGCTTATTCTCATTCAATTGAATTACACAGGTCATTGTGATTGCCCTGGATTTATCCAGGCTCAGGAAGCACAGCTAGTTACTGCCTGTGCTCAGGAACTACTTCTGAATGTACTTTTGATGAAGAGAAAATGAATGAATGAAAAGAATTTAGAAAACAAATAGAGAGAAAAATGTATCTCCAAATCAAACAAAAACTTCATGCACTTTTAAACTGACGCAGATGGTTTGGGCCAGGCAACATTTGTCTTTGCTGTGTCAGACATAATAATTTTGGGTTGGCTGTTCTAACACAAGCTCCTCACTATTGCCAGCAGTTGTGTCTGATTATCTTACCTGCAGTGAGTCAGTCATCGTAGGTTGCCAGGAAATAAATTATAACCTGAGAAGTTCTATTTCTTCATCTAACAGGATGTACAATAGCCACTCTGAGGCCTACTCGCCACGAGCATTGCCCTGACCATAGCACATGGGAAGAGACAGGTAACTTTTCTGTCTCAGGACAGGCTGACTTTGGGGAATTGACATGTAATAGCAATCAAAGAAATATGGTCCTTGCCAGTCATGTAACTTCTTGAATAATTAACAGGGTCAGTGGGTCGGCACTGAATGAATTCCTGAGGTGCAATCTGCAGCTGCAAAGGCCTCAAAGTATACAGAGGTTTCTGCACACAACCGATCGATGTAGCTTCTCCCTTTCAGTGGCACAGTCACTGACCTAACACAACTGCTAAAAAGCTAATTCCTTTTACCCTGGCCGTTTTCAGTTTATAGGAGTGAGTTTAAAAGCCAGCTGAAAGATTTAAGGACAGAAGCCCTACTGACTTCCAGAAGACCTCATGTTCTGATCATAAATCCTCCACATGCTTCTGAAACACATGCTGCCTCCCAGCATGAAGTTTCTCTGTGCCTGAAACAGTGAACCAATGCACTTGGTCCAGAATAGTGCTGACTTCAGAAAAAGTCAGGTCAACAATGAGGCCCCAAACATATTTAAGTATGTAGTTCCCAGCTCCTGATACCCATCTCCTTGTCTCTGACTTGCCTTTGAATGCTGGCTCTCTACCGTTTCCTCCCATCCTATGGAAGAACACTGAAATACTGGATTCTAAAAATCTCTGTCCCCTAGTTCATTCTGTCTGGGCATCATGTCTATGGATGTGCTTGCCAGAAGGGGCATGTCACCTCTGTCAACATAGGACATTGACCTGAAATATGAACGCATGAGGAGGAAGGGGTGCAAGGGCCCTCCTCTCTCCTCATGGAGATCACAGGAGAGCATAAGAAAGGAAGAAACTGTTAGGGCCATCAAGACAGTTCCCCACAAGTTTGGGCAAATTTATAAGGCAATTCATTCTGAAGGACTACATCCACTATAGCCACTCCCAGAAAGTCCCAAACACTGCCTAACACTCCTCAAAAATGATCCACAAGGAACAGAAACTTCGAAGTGTAAAAGTCAGCAGTGCTTAATCTCACACTAAGATCTTTGTTTAGTTCTAACAAAGCAGCACAGAGATGATTATCAGCAATTTCATACTGCTACTCTCACAGCATTTCACCAGTGCACCAATACAGTACCTTGGCAAAGTGGGTAATATGTTTATTTTAAAAATAAATATGTTGAGACAATGACACACTAAGTCATTTGCCTATGACAGATCATACCATGATTCACAGAATCACAGACTTACAGCATGGTTGGGGTTGGAAGGGACCTCTTGAGGTCATCTTGTCCAATGCCCCTGATCCAAGCAGTGCCACCTCGACCCAGTTGCCAGGGACCACATCCAGACAGCTTTTGAATATCTCCAAGGATGGCGGCTCCACAATCTCTCTGGGCAACATGTGCCAGTGCTCAGTCACCCTCACAGTAATGTTCAGACAGAACATTTTCGTTTTGTGAATCCTCCCTTGGTGAATCCATGCTGACTACTCTGGGTGACTTTCTTGTCCTTCATGTGCCCAGAAATGGTTTCCAGGGCTACTTGTTCCATCACCTTCCCAGGAATTAAGTAGTTTCTATTCCTAGTGACAAGATAGGTCCTCAGTGACTTCAACAGACTTTAGTTCAAATCACAAAGAAGTTGCAGATAGATTCAGGAACCTTGGCTTTTAGCGTTAGCCACCAAATGCACCTCTCCATGTTATTGTGATGGTCCACATTGAGCCAGTAGTCACCTTCTGGAAACAGGACAAGTAGAGCTCATTGTTTGAAGAGCTGAGTAGTGAAGTGCCTTCCAGTATCACTTTTGAGGAAATGAGCAACAACAAAGGTGTACTAAAATAGGCTTACTATGAAAAGGCACAGGATGGAAAGCCTGCTGCAGTACACAATTCAGAGGGATTTCCATAACTCTCTGGCTAGTACTTAAACTATGTTTCTCTCCAAAGTACAAAAACAACCCCTCTGCAGTTGGCTGGCTTTCCATTTGTTTTGGGGTTTTTTTTGTTGGTTTTCTTTTTGTCTGATTGCACATTATCTGGCACTTGTATTTCCTCCTCCTGCTTCATAACCCTGCAGTGAACAGACATGCTCTCCCCCTCATATCCCTTTTCCAGGCCTCCTGGTATTCAGCCTCTTCTATTAAAATCTCATCTAACTTCATTATTTTTTAAATATAAAAGGGAAAAATCTATTCCCTCTCCATTGCACTAATTTATTTCTTGACTACATGCATCATTCAAAAATGTAGTCCAATTGTATGAGAGCAAGATGGAAATTCAACTTGCACATCACATCTACAAACCCTTCTGGGTTATGTGGCAGGGAAGAGATACTAAATATAGAAATTAAATAGCTTCCATAGTTAATCTAGATTAAATTAAAATTTTCATATTGAAATTAAATATCTAATGTGGCATTTAATCAGTATATTAATAGGATCATGTTTCAAAATATGAAACACAAAATAGGGCATTCAATATTTTGCACCCCAGAGTCTGACTCTTTAGATCTGATCAATTTTTGCTTAGGTGCCTGCAATTCCCTTCATACACCTTACCAGACAAAACAGTTTTAAAACACAGGAAGGCCTGGCCACAGCCCAGCTGAAGATCTACTGCTGGGTCTCTTTTGGCATTTACAACACCTGGCACAGGACCCAACTAGCAGAAAAGTGGCTAGGGAGACACTGCAAAGGCAAAGCAGCTGCCAGGCCAGTGGCAGGTTACCACCTGGCACAAGCCACTCCGTGCTGATTTAAATAGAAATCTCCTCAAAACAGCTGTGCTCTGTTGAGGGGACTTCATATTTGCTTGGATGCTGGTGATGGCTTGTTCTTCCACAGATATCTGCTGCAAACAGCAAACTGAAGAACTTACACCACCCCAAGAAGTGCTAGAAGCAGCGTGGCTCTCAGCTAGGGAGCTGCCTTTTGACACCCTTGCCCCGCCCTCAGATGCTGCTGTATCTCCTTCCTCACCCCATACATCTCCATGCTTTTGGAGCACTCTCTCATCTCATCAGGATCCGGAGGCTCTCAGGTCCCTCCCTGCCCTGCAGACAATGACCACACAGCCCAGAGCAGCTGGGCATGGCAGCAGGCTCTAGTAAGGCTCTCACTGCTCTAGCCAAGGGTATGCAAGTAGCAACCCTCTCTTAAAGGCTTCATGGATTTCTCTCCATCAGCACTATGCAAGTATTGTTACATGAACCTGGAAACTGTAAAGGAAAAGGAATCTTTCCTAGTCTCTAGTGCGGGTTTAGATCTGAGGTCTGGGGTCTTGTGGAAGTGCAGAAATACTGCTCAACAGGCCCAGAATGTTTGATCTCAACCTGCTCCTGGTACAGACCCACCCAAGGCTGGTTTCAAACCCAGCCAAGCTAATCATGCAGAGACAGTTTCAACAAAGAGTGATTAATTAATTAAGCACAGGTGCTTTGCTAGCCAAAAGGTAAACCCTTAAGAGCACATCTCGAAGTCTGTCTCAGAATTGTGCAAGACAGAAACGGCAGACGAGTGATTACGGAGACAGCGACCCAAAGAGACCCTGAAACTGAACCAAGGATTGGAACCAGGACAGAAGAACGCAGCTGAGACAGGGCATTGGGATGGTCTGTGATAAACAATGAACTCTGGGGACTGAAAGGCTGAGTGGAAATACAGAGAGACTTCAGACCTTCTGTAATGGGTATTGATTGAATGGTACAAAAACTGTGCGAGATCTTGGGCCATTTGCCACTCGCTGAGGTGGTGGCCCAACTCTGAGTTGTGATTAAATGAATGGCATACCTAGAGCAACCTGCTTGGTCTGGTGAAAAACCTTTAACAGAAACCTCATGTTGTTTCCGTACCCCATTCCTGTATATCCTCCAGGGCTTGGCTCACTGTAGTTCAGATAATGGACACATCTGGGTTCCCCAAGCAAGCTGCATTCCTCAATGTAGCCAAAAGCTCCCAGATTATCTTGACATAGTATTGCTAATACCAAAGGCCTGCAAAGCTTTCTCTGAAGTATATTCCTGCACCCAGATGCTTTAATAATTTATAAAGTCAGCAAATCACAGTGTTGGCACAGAGACGCTTTAATATTAAGCTGCTGTAAATCTGGACCAGATACATTCCGCTGAGCCCAGTGAAAGGCAAATAGCAATAACATGACAAGACAGCTGTAATATTCAGTACATTTGGAAAGATGCTTGGAAACCCAAATATTTAACAATTTATGCATTGCTTCTGCAGATGCTTAGGAGGATTCGATTTGGCTGAACGCAAAGGTAAGCTACTAGTAAGGTTGAAAGCATCTATGTACTTACAGCACATAGCACAGTGTTATATAAGGGAGCAAACCCTCGAGAGGATCGTATGTATTTCTTTTACAACTTGCTACATAATCATAAAATAATTCCTCTCATCTGCTTCTAGTCATGTCAGGCACGTGACACAGGAGACACAAATGATAGGAAAAAACATCCAGCTGAATAACCTCACATAATCTTCCCAGCAGAGGGAAAAGGGCAGTCACAGGAGGTTACCTCTGGGGTAGAATGCAGCAGGTTTCAATAGAACAAACGTGTGCATGCTTTGCGATGGGGAGTAGACCTGTACAACCTAAGAGACACATAGCGGAAAGCACTGCCACGCCGGCATGCTTAGTCTGTACAGGCATGGTTCATTACCACCAGCAGGAGTAGTTTTCAAACATGTTAAGCTTTTCTTAATTTCAGTGGAACACAGAATATGTGAATAAAGAAAACAGAGATTGTGCATAAAGAAAAAAGGCATTCCAACAAATGGAAAAATGGTGGGTCCCAGATAAGATAAAAAAGACATATCTAAAGTAGTATTTAAAAAGTCTGGTAATATGAAGCACAGCACACTCCAGAGTTTGAGTTATTTAAAAATCCCCACAATTAGAAAGTGAGGCAATTCACCATTCAAGAATGTGAATGTGAAAGTCGACAAATCCTTGTCAACTTCCATTTACAGTGAAAAGCAGGCATGCTGACATCTCCCATCCATGTTTCGAAGGTAACAGTAAAAGGCATCTCATGTAGACCACAAAGCCTTATCCATATCTCCCATTATGACTTTGTACCAACCCTTCTCTAGTTTCCTTTGTTAACCCCCTCCTAAAATTAATACTGCCTTCCAGATACTGGCTTCACCTTTCTCCTCACTCAGTCTCTCCCAGAGGGTTATCCTGTCACTAGGGTTCCACACACAAAGCTAAATCGTAATGTATCCCTTCTTGGTTCTGATGGCTTGGCTTAAAAAAAAAAAAAAGGTAGTTGACTTTGACCTCCTAAAAGGTACATTTGAGGTTTAATATTTGGAATGTGAAATTAAAAATTCCCAGCCTGGAGCTCTGAGAAATGCCAGGTGAATATCAGATGAACTGAAAAAGTAGAGAGCTGTTTCATCTAGACTAAAGACAATCTTCCAAACATTTGCGACAAATTGCAGCATGTGAATATAAATATGACTTTCAAAGAGAACTATATTTAAGCTCTAATACTAAAATAACTTGTGCATATTGACAGCAACTTAGCAAAGCAGAAGTTTCCACTGGAGCTTAAAGCATGCTTTGACAAAGTCCCAGGCCTACATAAACACTGCTTGTTTACAACACCGACAATAACCTGTTGAAATCAAGGGATCATTTCTTCACTAGGACTCAGAGGTGTCTCCTTAACAAACAATAAGTATCTATGGCTTTGTCCATCCGTACTCTGCACCACACCCTACAGGAGGCACAGCTTTAGCCTATCTTTCTGCCTCAAGCCCTGGCTTGACTGGCATCAGCAGCATTCCCTTCCCAAACCCATGCAGTGAAGAGCTGAGAGAAAAGGCTCTAAATACCCACATGTAGAGGGAATTCCCCCTCAGATGCAGTCCTATCCCTGTCTGTTTTTTGTAAATGCTGATCCCTGAAATGAGGTAAGCGATGGAGAAGCTTTGCCGCCAGGTATCTAGAGTGCCATGCAAGCTTTGGCTGTGGTGCATCCTGCAGTGCTCGTCCTGTGGCTTCCCACGCTGACTGCGTGTCAGGGCAAAGCACCCGTGGGGCATTGCCTGTGCAGGAGTGGGGCCACCGGCTGGTGCTGCAGAGCGCACAGCTGCTCTTTGCCATGGCGGGGCTCCAAAAACCCACAGCCCTGTCACCAAGGAGCAAATGTTTCAGAGAAAACTTTGAATTCATCAATTTCATGTGTGCTTTAAAGCTGATTTTAACCACTGTTGTGCCCTTGCTTGCTTCTTGCCTTGTTGTCTAGATGTCGTTCCCCTTAAGTTCAATGAAATCTTCATCATTAAACAGATCAGCTTTACAATTCTCACTGAATTTCTTATTGCAGAATGCTGTATCCTGGCTTTGTATTTGATTTTGTGTCCCTGTCTTTCCTGATCTTAGCAGCTATAGCACCCTGCTACTCATAGACAATGGGTCCTCCTTCCAGTTCAAGTCACAGATGTCTACCTTTTCAAGCTAACCTTTTCCCACTGCTGCTGTGCTTTACTGTAACAAGAAGTTGGTTAGAAAAACAGGTGGAGAGCTGTACTTCACAAGAACTATTTTTTTCACTTCATTTAGCCATAGAGATAGTTAAACTAGAGGCACACAGCGATCAGGTAACATGCATAAAGTAACAGTAATTAAAGTTCAAGATCTGGTTCCCAGATCCCTACCCAGAGATAGGAGCTGAAAAGAGGGATTTGCAGAGATACTCAGCACCAGGAGAATTCTGTGCCTGTCTCCTAGTGATGAGATACTGGAAAGAAAAAGAAAAAGAAAAGAGCTGATAAAACACGGGTAAAGTCTTGCTGTCTTTCTAGAAGAAATGAAGATCAATTAAGTGTGAATATCTTTGAGTATTTCCACCCTTAGAATAAAAAAGAACCACTGCTGGAAAAGCTTTTATCTACCAAATGAGCTACTTCTTAAGAAACTGCAGTGGCTGTTCACCACATTAAGCTTGACTCCCATTTTTTCTTTTGGCAATAGTTAATGAAAATGATTGTCTGATCAGACTGCTGGACCCAGTGGGCCAAGATGGTAAGAGACAAGAACTCCAAACAGGCTTGGTATCTGCTGCCCTGCTCATCTGCCAAAGACACCAGTCCAGGAGAGTCCCAAGTTTTGTTCTGTTCAGCTGAGCTGCCTGGGATTTATAGGTTACAGCATGGCTAATGAGCTTTGTTAGTCAATCCCAAAGCACACCACATAAAACCCACAAGCTTCCAGGGCTGGGAAAGACCTGGGGGGTGCAGAGACCTGAGCACCCAACTTCTGAGGAGAGGAAATCTGATGAATTATGAAAATTCCTTCCTTTTTACATTGCTGCCCTCAGGGAGAGAGACACACCTGGCTTCCTTCAGAAGGAAAAACCTGAGGGTGAAGGTAGGGAGGTAGTTTGCTTTCATTTTGTTTTGTCTGCGTTGCTGCAGAAACGTGAAACTTGCCTGGTGAGTCCAATTCCCTAATCAAGTTACATGTTGTGTAATGCTCACATTTGCCTGTAGCATCAGCAATAAGATAGCAAAGCTGTAGGGTGTTTTTATGCTTTCCCCTGCATGTGGTCATATGGTTGACCTGATGCCTAGAAAAATGCCAAGGCACCTCCTGGAGGTTGTGCTGGGAGAAGGACTTTAGAGGATCTCTGCTGTATCCCCTCACGTTCCTCTCCTCACCCTCCCAATGTGAAGGGTGAACAATGAAGGAGGTAGCATGGGCAAGCACAAGCTGGGATCCTGCTCCTGAGGGTCCTTTCATGCAACTGAGACCAGCAATGGACCCTTCAGGACAGTTTGACTCGGCACTGCCCCATGATGTGGCTCAAACCAGGCTTTGATTCATTATCCTTGTAGGATCTGTGACCATGTACTTTTTGAGTCCCTTTTTTCTTGTTAACCTCTGTAGCATATTACACTGGAGTCTTGAGGGCTCAAGTCCTCAATCACACCATCATCTTCAAGGGTGGTCATGAAGGCCAAGGTGAACTAGCCCTACACTAAGATTTGTTACATCTCTGCTCTTTATTACAGTTAAACAGGGTCCACTGGAGGCTGGTGTCAGACACAGACATTGATATCTGTGCACTGAGGAGCCTAAGCTTCTGGATGAGGTTAGGATATCTGGTGTCATCTGGGTTTGCCAATGCATCTGTGAAGAAATTACAGTCTGCAGAAGAACCACGGGAGGATGGCAAGAAGTGGTGGAAGCAGCAGGAGAAATCACATGGCTTGGAAGGAGCTGGGAGAGTCATGTTTGCTCATCTGCTCCACGGCACCATGCCTCACGAAGCATGTGACTGGTTCCCATCTGGCTGTGGTAGCAGCCAGCAGAAGAGCCACACCATTTAGTTTTTGGCAACAGACACTGCAGCCTAAGTAAGGAGCGTTAGGCTCTCTGTTTAGTCCAAGGAGGTCCCTTCAGAAGCGATTCAGTGTCTTATATGGTGTGAAACCTTTTAATGTACACTAACTTTGTAGCGTTTGTAGATAAACTCCCAGAAAGACACTTCCCTGATTACTAAGAAAAAACAACAGCAATTTCTGCCCTGTTGTAACTGCTTTCTGTCTCCACCTCTTCTGAACCAATTTATCAGCAGCTTGGTTACATGATAAGTTATTGCTTCAATCAGCAGTGAGCAGGAAATTTAAAAAAAAAAAAAAACAAAACCAAAACCAACAAAACCCAAAAAACCAAAACCACACCAATGAAATACCACCCTAACACAGTTGTTCTCACCAGAACCTATGTGGTAACACCAATAACAGGAGACGCTGCCCTGCTCACTGGAGATCACCACATAATGGTATCACTTTGCTGGTGTGAGGGCAGAAAATACCGAGCATCAGGCCAAGCCAGCTATTTCTGTAACTTCAACTACTGTAAGAAAAGCAGGAGTGAAAAAGAAGGGCAAAGTGTTAGAGGTGAGGAAAGCCTTTCCAGACCTACTGAGTGTTAGGGTTAGACATAAAAAAAAAAATGATGAATAACCTGATGAGAAGGTACCAGAGACATTTGTAGATCACAAGGCAAGTTACAGTTACATCAGTCCACAAGTGTGTTGCAGAGCTTGCAACTTAAGGGCAGGTTAAATAAGGTTACTTGTAAATTATTTGAGAAGTAATCTGATTTGCATCCAGGACATTTCTGTCAACAAAAACAAATGTTCCACTCTGCTGTGTCTCCTCATTCCCTTTGTTCCTGGTTGTTAGCAAGCACCTTATTCTCTGTGAGTCAGTACAGAAGCTCCGTCAAAAACAACTTCCTGTTGGATCCCAGGGTAGGATTTACTCTGCCTGGCTGAAACCCTTAAGTCATACCTTAATTCTAGGTACGTAGGAAAGCCATCTCCCTAAAGTGAAGGCCTATGTTCCCTATGGAGAGAGTGATAAGATACAGTGACAGACCTTAGACAGCCTGCCTGTGACTAGCTGTCTAAGCAGGATCAAGTGTTTTGATTTGGCTTATTTGGCCACTGAGCCAAACGGGTCCCGATTTAGTAGCTGGGTTTTATTTGCTGGCAGTGGTAGAGGTGATTGCCCCATTTTGCACTGCAGTGTAATACAGGCTATTTCTAAACAGTCTGGAAGCAAACATGGCCCTGTTCTCCTGGACGCAGCCGTCTGCTTGGCAACAGACTTGCCTTGAGCCTGCTGTGATAATGGCAGTGGAGTTGAATTGCAGAAGTCATTGCCAAGTGCTTTGGACAAATTCAGCAACACAAAATATTAATAATAGGCAGATTCAGGCTTTCTGATTAATTCAGTGGCCCAGGAAACATGAAGATTTCCCAGTCTGCCTCTCACTAGCAGTTACATGGATAGAGAAAATGACTCAAAATTACACCGTGTTGTATCTGAGCACAACAGGGCTGTATTTCACATAGTTTTCTTCCTTCAAAGAACACAAGCTTACTGTCCCTATCTGGGAGAACCAGTGCTGCAGGTTCAGCTGCACAGTTTTGCTGCAGAGCTGCCTCGAGGCTTGTCTGGCCACATCAACAACAAGAGCCAGCGCTGGACCATGGTCATGCTGCTCTGCACCCAGGAAGGCAAAATGTAGTGGAAAAGGAATTGTGGAGTTAATCCTGGTGTCCCTTTACCATCAGCTGTGAGAGATTTTGGGACGGGGTGTGCTGCCACCGGGAGGAGCAAACTCTGCACACCTTAATCCCTTACCTTGGCAGAAGCGGCAGCCCTGGCCCAGCTTCCCACCTGTCTGGCACAGGGCAAAATGAGACCATTGCCATTTTGCTGCCCTGAGCCATTTCTTTCTTTGACTTGACTACAGCTAGCCTTCTTTTCCCAGACGCCTGGGTTGGCGATGCAGGTGGTGCTAGGCAGTATGAGGTTCCAGTGTTGCAGCACTTCTTCACTGGACTGATTTTGCTGTTATGTGTGCCCTGAGCCACAAGCCGAAGTGTGGAAAATCCTCTTCCCTCTTTCTGTCTGATTTCCACCTGCTGTGTGCTTCCTGTGAAACCATGATAAATATGGGTCACCATGATACTCAATGCAGCGGTCTGCCAGCAAAGGGTCACATCCAGCAGACGCAATCTGCTCACTTTAATGGCATCCCACTGAACACAGTCATTGAATGAGACAGATTTTGTTGTACTTGTTCCTTTCACCACTTAATGTTAGTATGACGGCTTTCCAGAGAAGTCAGACAGGACCTCAGGGAGGCAGCTAAATGCAGAACTCCTTTGAGCATGGAGCTGGCTGCAACTGCAGCCCTTAATAAAACACTCAATTCAATTCAAGCATTGCTAGTAATTAGTATTTTTCCCATTGACAATTCCCTGAGAGTATGATAATGAACTTTGTTCCTGATAAAGAGTCAAAATGTATTTCAGAAGTTTACGACTATGCAATCTGACAGATATGCAAGATCCAGGGGCTGAAAATTTATATATCCTAATTTTCTACTTCCACATCTTGTTCAAGTACTCTCTTGGGTCTTGCGAACAGCCAGCATAAACTCTAATATAGCCAATACAAACCCTTGATATAGCTGGTGATTTTTTTTTTCTGTAGAGATCCAAAAGGACTATGGAAAAATTGTTTCCTATGCAGCATTCACAGACAGGTCTGTGAAACATCTGCCTGGAAAATGATTTATCTGCCCTACTCACAGAAGATCAATTGCAATCAGTAGTTACATGTCCGTGGACAGAACTGCTCACATTCATTCAGAGGCTTAGATTTCATGTTCTGCCAAACAGACAGCCTGGGCTTTTAATAGGATGCAAGCTGCAAATGCCTCAGTGATAACCTAATCTATTGATTTTCCCCTTCTACATTTTTCTTATATGTAGTAGCATTATAATGAGATATACTTTTTCTTGATTCTGCTCAGTTCCTAGTATTACTACTGCCCATAAGCACACACACACACACTCCAAACAACAAATCTATTTAAAGCACTGAAAATAATGTTTAGCGATCTTTCACCTTCTGGTACACCTAAGGAGATGATGACTTTTCCAAGGTACTTTGTGTGTATGCATCAATGAAGTTACAATCCAACGGTTGCATTTTGTGCTCCTCTGATTCTTTTACACAGAATCAACTTCTTTTGGCCAGGTTCTTACCTCCTGCACTACTTGAACAGCAGACCCAACAGAGTGAAAAGAGGTACTGTATATTTCTTTGCTGTAAAATGCAATCTGAATCACCGATTTCTCTTCAGCTAGTTCACACATAAAGCCTGCTCACATCCACAAGACCCACAGGACTTTAATTAAACTATTATTGGATGAGTGTCAGGAAAAAAACACCATGGCAGGAAAGCATTTGCTGGGAAAAGAGGATATAGGCAGCAACAAGAGCTTATGGATGTTGTGCCAGGTAATGACAACCTTTTGAAGGTTCTGGAGGATTTACTTTTATCGACTGAGGAGATAATCAGGACTTCATGGAAGAAGTGTTTTATTTCAAAGACATGAGGAAGGAGGTCTCTGTTATCTGGGACACAGTGAGAGCAGATGTGAAGAAAGAAAGGGAAGAAATAATTGAGTGTTTCTGACACACTAGAGCACAGCAAAGCAGGAAGGGGCAGGGGCAAGGCACTGTGGATATGGGTCTTGCAGGACCAGCGAAAGCACAAAGCAGCTGATTCTGAATGCTGATCTCCCAGCTGCCAGAAAGCCTCCCCGCATTTTATGCAGCCTGTGTTATTTCCATGTCCTAGCCCTGGCACGGGGCTATTTTTGAGTTCCGAAAGAATGGATGGGAATGCAGCAAAAGTCCTGAGCTCTCCCTGCTGGACCAGTCTGTGCTGGACTGGAACAATCCAGAAGGACATCAAAGGATGTGCTTTGCCCAGTGGCTGGACCAAATACTGCCGTTACAGACAGGGTAGTGGGATTGAATTCATATCCCTTGTGCTTCTCTTTTTAGAATGCTTTCAGAATTCCCAGGGGATGCTCTGGGAAGCATCAAGGGAGACTCCAAAGACCAAATCTAAGCAGTGTCCTGATAAAGCCAGTAGGAGTAAGGGAAGAGTGGAAGGGTGAGTTCATTTGTATCTGAGCAAACTACCATAAAATGCTCTAGCAGCCACATGGAGAAATTGGCAGGAGTCATTAATATGCTGTGCCTCCTGTCTCTGGCCGAGTCCTGCTGCAGAAACACAACATTGTACCCAGTGTCAGCGGGAGCAGAAACCTGAAGATCTCCTTCCTGTAACTGGCACAGAAGAGCCTCTGATGGCCTGCGCACCACGCACGGGTGATAGCTTGACAAGGGCAGCACCCACCGAGCCAAGGCGAGCAGCAGAACTTTCTGCCCTACATAAAAGCTTTCTGGCTGAAAGAAAGTTTCCTGGTTTTCCCCAAACTGCTAGAGCTCTCTTCCTAATAGGCTTCCTCAGAGAGCATTCTCAGTAATACAAAAGCAATACTACTAAAAATAACCACTAGAAAGAAATAGGAGAGGCAGCTGGTCACAGAGGGCAGTCCTTGCAGCCTCTCTCATTTTCTCCACCCACAGTAAGTGAGACTTGCTCTGCCATTTGAGGGAATCCGTGCAAAAACCAGCCAGCCTTTGCAAACTTCCTTTCCCCAACACCCCCCGGAGGCTGTTAATACTGACAGGGCAAGGGGTTTTTCCATTGAGGGATTTCTTTGAAAGTGTTCCTGACATTTATATTAATTCTTTCTCCTCAGGGCTGCACCACAAACTCCCGTCCTTATCTCTTTCCTCAGATTTTATCCTTCGAGCTTGTGGCATCCTTAGGGCTCATCAAGGGGCAGGAGCAGCCTCCCACTTGTCAGCATGCAGCCTGTGCCCCTGTCACTCACAGCTCAGGAGCAACCCTGCTGCCTTCACAGCCCAAAGGATATGGTTTTCAATCATGTGCATCCACCTGTACATGGCTTCAAAACAAAACATTTTTGCCTGTCAAGACAGGGTCTCTTCAACACCCTTAAGTCTCTTCAGTGCTGTGCACACAGCTGAGGGGAGAGCAGGCTTCTAGCAACACAGGCTCAGGATTTTATGAGATTTTCTGCCCAGCTTCTAAGTTTTTTTATCACCTTCTCATGTGCATAACACTTAAATGCCTGCAATAAAATGAACTCACCAAGTTGAAATCACAGCCCTTTCTCTTCCTCTTTCTATTTTTTTCTATTGTCTTAAAGAACACTTTTCACTCTGCAGAACACAGCTCGGTCCCTTGCCCAACGCTGCTGCCATGAGCTCCAAGCACTCATCTGGAAGGGCAAACACTAGCCAAGCACATAAGACCTGCAATACTGCAGCTACCCATGATGTGTTTTGGGCACCTTCATGTATTTAAAAAAATCGAAGCTGTGAGCAATGAGCAAGACGTTAAAGGAGCTGACCAACCGGACGTATCAGAGGGAATATGCAGAAACATCCCCTTCACTCTGTAGGTTTGCAGTGTTTGATCCATCCCCCCGTCCTCCTCAGAGTAACACCACCACAATGGCACTTCCACTGCTAGAAGAAGATAATCCCTCCAGAGGACAACATCCTTAATATTACATTAACATCACCTTGCCTGTTTTTCCTGCTGTGGCTCCTACACAACATTATCTCTATTTAGTGCCAAACGTGACAGGTGATGGAGCTATAAAACACACCCCAAAAAAGAAGTGCTTTGATCACTGACAAAACAAGCACATGGAGCTTTTTCCTTCTTTTTTTTTTAATGCCAGAGACAACGCTGTACTCCCAACAATGATAACATTTCTGTGACTATTAGGAAAAAAATTGCTTTTTAAGTTTTACAGTAGGATAGTCTGCTGCTTATTATATAGGATTTTTTCAGCCATCCAACCAAAAGACTGCTACCTGCCAAACCCTTAAGGATTTTTTCTGTATGGAGTTGGCCACAGAAGTTCAGGTCTCCTGATGTTCTCAGGCACCTTGCAGAGTCTGAGCCACTTTCTCCAGGGAGCAACGAATGAGTGCCCATTGAAACATGACCTCCTGTTCCCCTTTCCTGGAGCAAACGCAGTGCTCTGCAGTACAAGGGAGGAAACCCTTGCCAGCAAATTGGGTTTCTGGGTAGCAGCAAACATGACTCATTGCTAAGGCTTAAAAGAGACAAAACCACAGGCTGCTGGACACCAATTTATTTATGAAAATCCCGATTAACTCAACTGTAAAATCAGGCTTCCTCAATTTCTACAGAGGCATAAATCATTCTCTGACAAGTTCCTCCTGTGCATGCAGCCCAGATAGCATTGTCCTTTTCTTCAGCTTTATCCTACCCTTATCCTTTTCTGTTACCAGTTTTGCTGTTGCTTTGTTATTTTTGACTGTCCTGGTCCTTCCCAGAACCACTCCATTCTGAGCTTCCAGATGTTTTCTTGCAGATAGTGGCTTGCTTGAATGTCACTCATCTCTCCCAGCTATAAATTATTCTTCGTATTCTACTGGTTATCCTGTTAAGCCCAGACTTATTTCCCATTCTTTGTGTTGCTTTTAATGGGCCAGTGTTAATGGGCCATAGTTTGCAGATCCAGGCAGCACCTTCCTGGTATTCTGACTGTCACCAGTGATCACACTTTCTATTTGGAGCATCACACGGCATATCACTTACTGTCACTACCAGACAAGCACTGGCAACAGGACACCAGATTGCTTTTAAGAGCTATTTCTGTAAAAAACATGAAGTATCTTTTATCCTCAACCAGCGAATGAGTTCCTGCACTGGGGAAAAGGAGTTGTTGCAAATGTATAGAATTATATTCTCATGTCGTTTAACATAAATCTTCCCAGTGATTATAAATGTCTGTGACTAGCTGGCCCATATTACAGCACCCTGTTCTAATTTGAACATAATTTTTCAGGAAATTAATCATATCTTTCTGGTTCATTTGTTAGAAGTCCTAATTACCATGGGTTGGATTACGCAGAATGGGAAGATTTTCCTAGGTCAGTAGTTATCTCTGCAAATAAAAGTGCCCTGAAAACACTCTACGCAATATCTTAATAGCTTTTGTATGAAACAAATGGATATTAAAAGCTGGAGCTTAATGTTTGTTAGTGCCATGGCTAATGCAAATGGGATCACATTTTGCTCCCAGCTTCCAGGGCTTGCCTACACAAAATGTCCCCTGTCACTGCCATTTTCCCGCTGACTAAGGCAGGCTGCACAAAACCCCTGAAAGCATTGCACCCTGGACTGTGGGTCTTGTACTGTACCACTGTTTGAGCCAAGCGTGTCCTCGGAATAGGCAAACACCACAACAATAGCAGTTGGGCCCTCAGTAGGTTTCACCTCTTCCCCATGAGAGGTTGCACATCTCTCCTACTACAGAAGGTGCAGCAGAGCCGTTCAGGTGAGAAACTCAAGGATATTAGCACTTCTGCTCATTAAGGATCCCATGTCTTTTTCACGCAGGAGTGCGTGGTAAGCCCTAATGTAAAACCCGGAGACTAGAATATTAAGAGGGGTTGAGCTCAATGCTCTAACTGTGGTGGAAGATGAGAAAACAACTTTATATGAGTTACAGTTTTGTCCCTGTGGTTATAATTTTTATGCCTTGCTTAGATGATGGCACATTATTACTGTGGCTGAGAAATCTGTGGGGAGAGAGGGTTACTCAGCACTTCTGTAGGCAGCAACAGTATAGAGGCCTAAGTCAATGGAGGCAGAGGAGGGAAGAAGCTTTTCACCAGAGCCAAGGAGATCTGCCAGGGCAGCAGACTGAGCTCTCCCAGGGCCTGGCCTGGCCAGGGAGAACCCACAGAGACCCAGGCCCATGTCAGCGCAGAGCATATGCATTGCTATTTCAAGTGAGCCATGAAGTTTTCCTCAGAGCAGCTCTGATGACCAGAGTGCCCAGCTCATGCACTGCACAAGGAAACCACAGCCCGAATGGTGGAATTTCAATTTCGATTTAAAAAAACCACCAAAGGGACAATCCCATATAAATCACCAAGGTCACTGACATGCCTATGGCCACCTTTGGCCTCCCCATCCCCCATCTTGCCCGGAAGCTGCTACCACGAGAATTTTTTCTCCCTTTGCGACAAACGTTGCAGTTATGAACCTTCTTTGTCACGGCTCGCTGTGAAAACCACGTGGGTGCTTTGCGCGAGCTGCACGCTCACCGCTCAGCAGCGGTGGCTCGGGTGCCTGCCGCTGTTGGTCCCTTACGAAGCACTGCTGCTCACAAAAGCAAAGGCAGAGGTCTGGTTCAAAGAAAGTCTCTGTTTCTGCGCTGCTCGCGTCACTGGCTGACGGACCGTTTTGAAGGTCACTGTCCGAGGAGATGACTAGATGAGATTTTGGTATCAAAGTTCCTCCCAGGGCTCTCACAAACCGTCAGCAAAGAATAAAATCATCACTACAACGCAGAGTACGTAGGTGACCTTCACTATTTGTCTTTTTTGCAATAAGGCCCAGCCTAAAACAATCTTTCAGTGGCTCTTTCCTTAGTCATTGCCATGCGCTACGGGAAGGTGTGGTAAATACCTTTCCTCAAGTGGTTCTCTACAAAACATGACAGATTGTTTTCAGGGAATTTTCCTAATAGCTTTTCATATCAGGGCTGTCTGAGATGAAAAGTGGAGTGGAGCATTAGGCTTGATAAGTCAGTAAACTCCTCCGTGATGCATTTGTCCTACTGCTGCTGCAGAAGCCAGCAAACCAACTGAATTATGTAGTCTGGTTTTTTTCTTTACTGCAAATTCTGCTGCTTGCAGCTTGTGGTTATGCAAACTGCCCTGAGTCCTGTGTATATCACAGCTACACCCTCACGTGAAATTCACAGGAGAATCATGCACAAAACTCAAGTCAGCAATTTTCATGTATTAAAACTTTCTGATATTTTTCACTTCTCCTTACTGTTTATCTGTATCGTGTTGCTTGTATCTGGTGCAGTAATTTTTCCAACATATCGTTTTCAGCCTGGTTGCTCTGCTTCCTGGCCCAGCAACCATTGCCACTGCCACTACACAGCTGCACAGTCCGCAGCAGCTAACACTACAGCACAACAGGCCACTTGTTATCAGCAAACACAAACCACACAGTTTATTAAACAGTAAAAAATCCGTTCAGTACGATATGGATTATATTAACTTGACTATATTTGTGTTTAAGATTTCTAGGGACGTTGCTTCTTACATGATCAGAAGCAGTACTGCCTATTGGCATTAGCTGGAAAATCACAAGAGCTCGAGGAACCTAGCCCACTATGGATAAAACATGACAAAGCAATTTGCTACAGGAGTAGGAAACATATGCAAATGAGGGCTATGTTGAAACAGAACAAAACCACCAAAAAATGTAAAAAGAAGGAAACCAGTTCTCTAAAATCAAGAGAAAAGATGATAATGAACCCTAGGGAAATCCCCTTTCAGGGTGGAAATTTTACTAAAGTGATCTGAACTTCAACAAGGGTTTGCTTATATGGAGATTTGAACTTTTACATCCAAAACCAGAGGAACATAATTATAGTGCCAGACCAGTTATTTACTATCTTAATTAATAATATGTATTACTTTATATCATGTAACTGTATATGATCACACCATCTTACTGAGATAAAAATCATGTTTGCTGGGAACCTAGTACTCAAGCTCCTGCTTCCTGTCACTTGTGGAAAGCCCAAGCTCAGGTCTATTGTTCACCTCTGGCATTTTTCAGTTGTAATTTGTTAGGCCAACATTAAATTGATATAAGCTCCCCTCAAGGTTTATTCCTATATGTGCTAAGATTCTCTGCTGCTCTACCTCTAATGACTAGCATGTACTAATTCCTATATTATTTCATGGTAACTGGTATGTCTAGGCCTCATAAAAGAGCTGGTGTTAAGTGATAGCTCTTAACCTGGAGCCCCACGGTCAAGGTATTTCCAAGACGGGGAGTTCTGATGCTGCTAGCAAACAGACACGTAACCTGTACTGGAGGGGAAGTGCTGGCTTTGGTCCAAAAGGACTGCTTTGGCACTGTAAATCTGGATGGCTCAGAATCCCTTGCTCTGTAAAAAGCTCATTACTTTTTTGGTGCTATGATACCAGTGTTGCGTTTCTTCAAGCACACCTTTCTTCAACAAATTCTAAACCACCTTCTTATTTTTCTGTTATCGATCCTCAATTTCTCCTCATTGTTCCAATGGAGTATTAAGCACCCCCACTCCTCTACCTTGGAAAAAGTGTGTATTCTGGTTACAACTGTTGTGTATTACAAACCTTAGGAAACATAATGATATTCCTGCTTCTCTGAGTATGTTGGAGAAATGCAGGAATTTCACAGGTCTCCTCGCCCCTACTTTTTGTAATACAGAAGTTTCATTCTTACTACTGGCCCCTGAGGGAAGGAAAATACAAAGAAATAGAAGGTGCACCTGGCTTATAGGCAGATGGGGGACAGCCCCTCTGTCATTACAAATGCACATCTGCAGGGGAACAGAACGGGTTCCTCAACCAACGAGCATGTCCTTGGGGAGAGGAGGAGTTGTACCTTCTAGCCTATAAAATCACAGATAACTTTTATAAGAAGTGGACATGGGTAAGCTGAAAGTAAGCTAATACAGAAAGATAATGAGCAAATCGCCATTAGGAAATTGCTGTGGCCATAACTTCATTAGTTCGCTAAAGACGGCCTCTAGGATCTGCCTGTGGAGTGCAGTCGTAGCAGGATTTAAGGCATTTGCTCTCTTACTTGCATTTCCCGACATACCTCATGCTCCCAGGTTCTGCTGGCCCCAGATTCTAGAGCATAAAACCGTGTTTATTGTAGCCAAGCTCAACCTTATTGAAGTCTGCTGCTCAGCTGCTCTGTCCTCACAAGCAGCGCAAGAACTGCTCAGCGGGTTCCTTGGTCATTGCAAGGCAATTATGTAGGCTAGAATGGAAAGGAAAGAAGCAGAAAATAAAAAACAGACAGGTTGAATAAGGATAAGAAGCCCCTAATCAGTATCTGTGGGATCACAGTGGACACACACACACACATACACGCACTCATCTATTTTTACCTGTCTATATGAACTGTCAGAATATACTGAGCAGAGGTTTTTTCCTTTAGTACTGTGGGAGGAAGCCAGTATAAAGCAATCAGAAAAGAATCTTCAGAGTGACCTTCTGGGCTGATACATCCTGCAGACATTCCCAAAGCTGATGGAGACAGCATGATTCATTTTCATAAATTATTGAACCAAAAACAACTTTCAGCATCCAGAAATAAATACCACATTGGCAACTCTTACATTATTCACCATACATGGACCGATTGAAAATCTATGTGCCAAGCAGTGAGTCAAATGTTTATTCATGGCGGAGAGGTAACAAGGACATACACACACATACACAGAGCCACAGGGTGTTTGCAGGCAGCTTGATTCCTAATAGAGGTACCACTCTTGTTTATTATTTACTGCTAGCTGGCTTTGCAAGGATCATTTACACTTCTAATGCTAAAGGTGACATAAATTCTCAGAATTTCAGTATGTAGTCTGAACGCTCCGGTTCTGTGTGTGCTGGGTGGGTGGCCAAGTCCAAAGTCTCAGCTGCTGTTCGTGTGCTTTCTCGCTTATTTTGGACAACAGGTTTGAAGAATACAACAAAGAAGTTTTCCTTTCCCCCTGTCAAAGGCAGTATGCACCTTGGTAATTCATTCTTCATGAGTGCCACATAGGACAGACAAGGCAGAAGGGAAAGACAAAAAAAGGAGCCAGCAGAAGGGGAGGATTTGAAGAGTATACACATGCCATCAAGTTATTAATATTTGGTCTAACCCTCCTTGAGATTTGTTTGCATAAATTTCATTAGCACTTCTGTTCTATTCACCTCCGATAGCATGCTACCTATTACCACCTCACAGCAACCAGACGTATTTTCACCGAGAAACTGGGTAAATGGTTCACCTGAAAACCTGAGTTTTTCATATTCAAGAGACAACAAAACCAAGGAGATTTAAAATTTAATGTTTTCCAAAGGAAAGTCAATATGGTCGCAGAATAACTGAATCAGAAGTCCAGTATTATATGGAACATCAGTTTCAGCAGGTATTTTCTGACAAGTGTACTGGTAACTTCCTCAAAGCTTTATAGTAATTCAACACCAAACTCAGAGCTTTCCTTCAAATGAAAACATAATTAACATTCAACTGACATTATTTAAATGGCTTTGTCATAGCAGAACCCAAGCAAAACTAACTTCTTTGCACTTCTAAATGTTTTTTCCCCGAGATATTCTGCACTTGTGATGTCCTGCCTCTTCTTCCTCATGGTATAGTTCATGCTCCGCTCTCACACCAGGTTGCCTGCAGTATCAAAACCACCAAATTTAGGGGCTGCCTGAATTTACATTTCTGTACAGACATGGAAGGGGACAGAGATGAAAGCAATACCACTTAAACGATGGCTCACTTGAGCACAATAAAGCCAGTATGCACACATTGGCACTATTTTGGCTATATTCAAGCCCTCAAAATTGCTTTTTCTTTACACATAGATCCAGGAAGAAGGTAAGGTCCCAGGCATGTGATTAAGTTCTTTGGCCTGGATCTTAAACTGGAGGAGATCTTAGATAACCTGTATTTTTCAAAGCAATAAAAGTAATGATGGAAAAAATACTGACAAAAGCTGAAACAACAAAAAGCATAATAAATGAATTTTAAAAAGCCCTAAGCCATCCAGATCTTATGTATACTCTGCAAGAAGCTCCCCACTGCCTTCACGCACACACTCCCTTCTCTGCCTCTACCCATGGCACCAGTGATCCCACACATCCCTCACGACTCCCAGGCCCCCCAGCTGGCCCCACAGACCTCCCTCCCCTCCCCCCCTCTGTGTGGGCCTGGCATGGCTGTACCCAGGGGAAAAACATCCTTCCCTGCCTCCCACTCACAAATCTTCCATGGCAGCAGGTCCTCCAGCTCTGCCACCAGCCCCAGAAGACCCCGTTGTCTTCATAAAGCAGCCCTGCTCCGAGAGCAGCATCTACAAACAGAAAGCTTGTATTAGCCATTTAATTACGAAACAAACATTTCATACATGTAGGATGATGCTGTTGGTCCATGGAGACAAACCTGTTGACCAGTCCAATGCAGCTGCAGAACCATGGTCCGCTTATTAACACTCCTGTTGCCTTAACACATCCAATCCCATTCCAGAGTCATTAAATATGTGAGAGATTTATCATTAGAAGTGTAAAACTGATTTGCCATTGAGGCCATTCCTGACACTGGAAAACAAGGAAAAAACCCAGGTGAGTGGCTGCAGCCACAGCAGGATGGGATCAGTCCCTCAATGCTGAGAGCACAGGCGCATGCTCCTGAGAGGGCAGCCGGAATTATTAGCACAAATTACGTTTTATTTCCATGGCTCATTCACGCTTTAACCATTTCTCTTTCCTCCTAATATTTAATTAAACTTTAATCGTTCTCTGAGGGGGCACCCACGGAGCCTGGCAAATTGGATTTTAAACCTCTGTTCCAGGAAATGAAAAAAACGTTTCTGGAACAGGAAAAGTTACTTTGCGTCTGTTTGAGAATTAAGCTTCTCACAAAGCTTTTGACTGAGCCCCATCTATAATTTTAAAGCGACTTGGTGGTGGGAACAGGACTCCTGTGGAGGCAACGAACAGGAAGGAGAAACACTTTACAGTCTGAAGTGGGACTGTGCTGGGAGAGAAAGCCATTACCTTACACCACGGAGCGTTCAAGGTGTGACTATGCAGCAGCAGCGCCTTTTCATTAAATTCAGCTGCAGGTGAATCAGTAGCATATGATCCACTAAAAAACTTCAGCTTGACTTTTAGCCTGAGGTTGCATCACTGGCTGTCAATTTGGCTGGTGAAGCAGGACTCTGAGTAGGTGCATTGTCACAGAAGGCTGTAGCGTGACAGTTCACGTTCAGCACGCTTTGCTGCAGGACCAGCAATCACAAGTGACAGCTGCAGACTTTTCCCACATACCTGAGCCGGGACCATCGTCAGCTGTGGCTGAAACCTGAGCCCTGATACTTCAAGTCCCAGATCCCAGGGTTACCGGTTTGGATTGCTGAGCCCACACCAGGTTCCCTGATCTCAGCTCTTTGGACCCTTACGTTGGAGTCTGTACCAGTCTAATATCTTTGATTGGGCCTGTGACTTGTTACTGATGTAGCTGCTTGTATATGTGCTGTACAGATGATCTTCTCCTTCACTACTAATTCTCCTTCCTAACAAGAGTCAACTGCGTAAGGGTAAGGACTGTTAAACTGGTGTAACTGCTCCTACTAGAAAGGCTTCAGCTGTTTTCAACAAGAGCAGAAAAATTAAAGCTAGCCACTGTTACCTGTAGACCACTGTTAGTGATGCTAGTTAATGCAAGGGCCCTTTATGTTTGCAATGGTCACTATGAGCAACTCCCACTCCCACTTGAATTTAGCCGTGGTTTTTTCCTAAGTTGATTCCATGACTTTATCTGCAACCTTAATCAAATGCAGCCCGCCTTCTGTATAGCCATGAAAAATCAGAGTAATTCCCACATCAAGCCTTGAAGTTACAGTTAAACTACCACCATCTTCAGGTGACATAGGATTAAATATACTCCTTGGCAATTTGTTCCACAGGCAAAATTCCTTTGCTGAAAAAGTGTTATAATTTGAATTTTATTGCTAATATCTGGCATCATGTTCCAGACACTAAACCTCCATTATATTTCTGTCTGCTAGATTAAGCAATACTGTAGTAGCTGATTTGTTAATTTTCCACATTTATGGCCCAAGATCAAGTTGCTTTTTTGCTTGGGGGTAAAAAAGGCAGGTATCTCCATTTATCAGAAGCACTGGCATAACTTCTTTTTGGCTGCTTTCCCTTCCCTCTGGGTGTTATTTTTCTTTTTTATCTGTTGAAGTCACTCATCCATAACTCAGGTTCCATTAAATGTTCGGCACATGGTTCATTCACATCAACGAGGACACCTGCAGCGATGAGCAATGGCCCGGTCGTACCTTCCAGGACTCATCAGCGACGAGGTGCATACGGATCTGCTTTTCTGTACGTATCACAAAAATGAAGGACGTGATGGAATGGTTGATCATAACAATAGACTTAGAAAACAGAAACAGAAGGATTTTGCAGGAGCGTTTACCCAGCAGCCAGAGGAAAGGAGAATGAATCCACTCTTACAAAGACTTCAGGACCAGTTTCTTGTGAAGCAATGTAATCACGCAGGGTTAGATTCAGCAGCTACACAGCCCCCCAGGTCTGGCATTCCAGTCTTCAAGCACACCCCCATCACAACCTGGGAGAAACGAGAAACTGCTGGGTGCCCTACCCTTTGACTGATAGCATTCCAGGACTGCATCACTTTCTGACTGTGCAAAACCAGCCAACTCACAGAATCAAAGAGTAGTTTGGGTTGGAAGGGACGTTCAAAGATCAGCTAGTCCAAACCCCCTGCAATGAGCCAACTAGATTGTTTTCTCCATGCCCCATCCAACCCGACCTTGAGTGTTTACAGGGATGGGGCATCTATCACCTCTCTGGGAAACCAGTGTTTCACCAGCCTCCTCTTAAAGAAATTTCTTCCTTGTATCGGGTCGAAATCTACTCTCTTGTAGTTTAAAACTATTACCCCTTGTCTTATTGCAACAGGCCTTGATAAAAACTTTGTCCCCACATAAGGTTATACGAATCCTTTAAGTACTGGAAGGTGCTATGAAGTCTCCCTGGAGCTTTCTCTTCTTCAGGCTGAACAACTCCAACTCTCTCAGCCTTTTTTCAGAGGAGAGGTGCTCCAGCCCCCTGATCATCTTCGTGACTCTCCTCCGGACTCACTTCAATAGGTCATGTTTTTCCTGTGCTGAGGGCTCCAGATCTGGACGCAGTACTGCAGGTGGGGTCTCACCAGAGCAGAGTAGAGGGGCAGAATCACCTCCCTCGACCTGCTGGCCACACTTCTTTCGATGCAGCCCAGGATACAGTTAACTTCCTGGTCCGCGGGCACATACTGTTTGTTCATGTTGAACTTCTCATCCACCAAGTTCTTCTCGGCAGGGCTGCTCTCAACCCCTTCATCCCCCAGCCTCTATTGATACCCAGGGTTGCCCCAACCCAGGTGCAGGACCTTGCACTCGGCCTTGTTGAACTTCATGAGGTTCATGTGAGCCCACTTCTCCAGCCTGTCCACGTCCTTCTGGATGGCATCCCATCAACCGCACCAATCAGCTTGGTGTCATTGGCAGACTTGCTGAGGGTGCACTCAATCCCTCTGTCTGTCACTGATGAAGATATTGAACTGTACTGGTCACTATAGAGACTCCTGAGGGACACTGCGTGTGTCCTGATCTCCACTGACCACTACACTCTGGATGCACCCAACCAAGCAATTCCTCACCCACTGAAGGTCCACCCACCAAATTCATAGCTCTCCAGTTTAGAGAGAAATTGGAGAATGTTGGGGGGACCATGTCCTGATTTCTTACACCTGGGGATTGAGAGCTCTTGTTTTATGGATGTTTTATGGAAATCATCCATAAAGATCTGCTAGCTCTATTCTGCTCCTTTGGCCCCAAGAGCAGTTTTCCAGAGGATCCTGTTGACTATCTTCCTGAACATCTGTAAGTTTTCTTTCCTAAAATTCAGGGTTGTGACTTTACTCTTCGCCTGACCCATATTCCTCAGGACTCCAAACTCCACCAGTTCCACCTGCCCAGGTTGTCTCCAATCTTGATGTCACCAATTAACTCACTTGCATTGGTGACCATCAGCTCCAGCATCACATCCCCCCTGGCAGGGCTGTCTATTACCTGGCTTAAGAAGTTACCCTCAGTGCACTCCAGGACTCTCCTGGATTGCCTACAGCTCGCTGTGATACTTTCCAGCAGTGTTGAGGGGGTCTAAAGTCCCTCAGCAGGACGAGATGCCTCAGTAAGGCGGCTTCATCAATCGGCCTCCTTGCTCGGACAGCCTGTAGTAGACACCAACAGCGAGGTTCCCTTTGTTGCCTCAGTCTCTAGTTCTTACCCACAAGCTTTCAACCTGCTCGTGGATATCGTTCAGACAGCTCTTCACACACTATCCATTTCCTGATGTACAGGGCAACCCTCCTTCCCATCTGTCCCTTCTGAACAGCCTGTAGCCATCGACAGCCACACTCCAGCCATGGGATTTGTCCCACCAAGTTTCAGTAATGGCAACTAGGCCGTAGCTTTCTAGCAGCACGGTGGCTTCCAACTCCTCCTGCTTATTGCACGTGCTGTGTGCACTGGTGTAGAGGCACTTCAGCTGAGCTGTTGGCCGTGTCACCTTCTGGGAGGAACACCTCTAAATTCCTCTGAAGTGTTTCACTGGTGTTTCTCTGTTGGCCCCTCTTACCTCAGGAGCCCCTGTCTTATCTCCATAAATCTTAACTGCTCTGTCTGGGCAGACACTTCCCTCATCCCTCTGCCTTGCCTGGGTGGACGAACGTGATCTTCTCACCAATCTTCCCCGCTAACCCCACCTTGGATATTCAGCTTGATTAACAGCAAACGCACCCAGATCCTTTCCCCTTGTAGGCCAGCAGCCACTGCAATTCCTGGAGGACAGAGTTTCAAATCACATCCCTGCCTTGTCGTGCCTCCATCACAGAACGCACCAGACACCAGGAGAACAGATATTCAGAGCCATCTCTCCTGAACACTATCCAAAGTGCCATTTGTTTAACAGGAAATATTCCAGTTTAATTTTTACACTGTTTGTGAGCAACACCCAAATGTCATGCTACCGCCAGTTAACCTGGCAGGTGTGGAGGGACTCTAAGGCAGCTGAAACCCTTGTCAAACCAAGTCTGTGTTACTCTACCCCTCCGCTGGACTTGAATAACCACGCAGAACTCAGCAGCTCAGGTGATAAGAAATTTGACGTAGATTTGAAAAACGTCTGTCAAAAAACCTCAACCAAACAAAAATAGTAGAATTATGACAGCAGGAAAAACTCTGTTTTGATGAAATGGTGGCCAGATACTCCTGGACTGAGCAAGTGACTTTCTGCCGCAGGGTAAAGTAGCTCGCAGAGTGCTACGAATTTCCAAAATACAGCCCAAACCTCCGCTTTCTGCATCTGGTCATCTGAAAGGAACATCTCTGCACGCCTGAGTCTGAGAGTTTTTTCTTGCGGGGATCCACTGCAGCCCAGCCCTTGTCTCCGCTCTTTCCCAAGGCTGCAGTATCAAAGCTCATCATCTGTCATGTTTGTCTATGCCAACAGCCTGTAAACGCCTCTAGGCAGGATCGCTGTCCAAAGGGTTATTTCTAGGGTGGTGGGACAGAGGCCAGCTCTTCTGCCACTCACCTGGTGACTACAGGGGGTTGGGGAGACCATGGCCCCTGAGGCACTGGGGAAGGTGGCAATGGTGCCACCATGCCAGCAGCAGCTCTGTGGTGTGTGTTTGTCCAGCAACCGAAAGCAGCTCACCTCACATAGACTGAAACAAAAACTTCCAGGTAAGTGCTCCAGGTAAATTTTTCTTTAATATCTTCACTTCTTACTATTCTGATTTATGAAATGCCTCATGTTTCCAAAACTGAATATGAAACTACCCACTTCATGACCATGGAGAAGTAAAATGCTACGGCTACTTAATCTTAGGATGACTCAGTTCTTCATGTCTTTGGTTCTTTATGACTTCAGAACCAGATCTGGATGTCTTGGTTTCAAAAGAGGGCAAAGCACACCGTTCAAGAGGACTTCCTGTGTCTGTTCTCAAAATACATGCACAGATATTTTAAATAAATCTTCATTTAAGCAAGCCGTAAGAGAGAAATCCAAGATTCTTCAGCCAATGAAAACAACACAGATAATACAATTAGCTCTCTGCTCTTGAATATTATAATGCTGATGTGCTCTAATGAAGCGAAACAGAGACAGTGTTTGCTCTGCTGGCTGAGTGCGCTGACTCCTGCTCCAGCTCAGTTTCTGGAGGCAGCTCCATCCTCGGGAGTCTACGTTGGCTGATCACTTGTGTGCCCATGGCCAGGTGCTTTTCTGGTTCTGCTCTACCTTATAGGAAGGCTGGAATCTGAGGCCTGGCAAAGAAATAAACCATCTAAACCCGCGCATGGTTTCACAGGGTACAACTCTGTCCTGTGAAGAAGAGGGATGAAGCTTTGCCAGTTGCAGGCTTTCACATCCCAGTTCAGCAAAAGCTTGGAAGTAGGAGTGCATTGTTAACAATGTGATTAGCAACACAGCAGTCAGAGAAGTGGCTCTCCAACTAGCTGCAAGCTGCATGTATTTTATCCCTGTTCAGTCCAGCATCATCTGTTTATTCAATTACTGAAAACTACTTTTCCAGGCCAACCTTTTTTTTTCCTTTTTTGGTGATGTACGTAATTTTACTCCTTTGGTTACATCTTCTCAACACAGCTTTTTTATATACAGCCTGTACCAAGCAGAATTCCAGACAAGAGAAAGAAGTTTGGCATAGGAATAAAGGATACCTTTGATAATTTTCCATTGACATACAAGCAGAGTAAACTATGGGTAATCTCCTAGTGATGGAAGTTCATAATTGTTGTACCAGTTGAGGTCCAGGGTAGCTGAGCACATGCACGTGTCCTGCTAAAGCAAATTAAACAGGAATTCAGCCATGCCACGTGCTGATAGTACGAAGAGCCCTTAGGCCTGTTATGGGACAGAAAGCAAGCTACGCACTCCAAAGCAGCCTAGAGTAAATGAGAGGTAAATTATAACACATAACTGAGATGGGTATTTTAAGGCCATAAAGGAGCTGGGACTGCTGTATGAAAAGGTAAGAAACAACCATAGGAAACAAAAGCAAGCATAACATTTCTTGGAGAAAAGAACCTGATGTCTTCAATCCTGCCCTTTCAAACCTCTGTAGGAGGAGGAGTTCTACTTTTCTGCTAACTGAAAGGTCTTGCAGTTCATCTAGAGCTAATATTTTCCATGTGTCAGATAAAAATGCACTTATCACCTGCATTTTAATTCTTACTTCCCATGGCCCCTAGCAATTTAGTGCTAAAATATTTGCATGTAGTCATTTCCAACTGTATAATTTCCAATTCCTGCTACATTTGTGAATAAATGAAGACTTGGAGCTCTACAGAATAAGATGCAGCTATCCTTATTTCCCAACTATTACGCTATGGTGGGAATACTGCCACTGGCAGCATCTCTGTATACTCTCTAATCTTCTAATTGCCCCAGGTAACGCTTAGACTTGCCATCCTTCCTGTCTCAGAGAACAAACTCAGGCAGAGAAAAGAGGCTCAGCAATAGAAAACCTGCTGCCTGTAATTAAATCACAATGAAATTTCTTAACTGTAGCCGAGGGAAGAGTCTTTTAAATAAACTCCTATGTGTTATAGCAAACACTTGAGATGCAAGGTGGAAGTCAGTCACTGTTTTTTAAAATTAGCACATCTTTATATTGGTTTCTACAAATAACACAGGAAGCATCATTAAAAACTATTGACCTGCCCTGAGCAAAAATAATCACAGGCTACTTCTGCCCTCTCTGATGCAAATAGCAGAGTCTCCTGATTTTTTGGTAAGCGTCTAGTCAAGCTGCAGTAAATTACCAAGATTTTTCAGAGCACCTATTTTTCACAAGAAGAGAAACTGATGCAGGCTCCAGGCTTTTTTTTTTTTTTTTCCTAAATGATCTCCATTTTCAAAATGTACCAACTCAAGTCTTGCTTACCTCAATCAGAGATGGCAGCAGCAACCATGCCATACGCAAGTGTTTCCACTTCCACAAGTCTCTGCTAAGATACACACATGGCAGCTCTATAGCAAGAAAAAGTATTGTCCCTGTGTCCCTTTACAATATACCATCTGGCTCTTTCCTGTCTCACCTGAGAAATCTCCTCGCCTGAGTTTTCATGGCTTTTGCTTTCTCCCTTTTCCAGGAAGAATTGTTACTACATGATTAGCACACTTTAGCCACAGAAAAATCAAAGAGCCTGGTAGTTTTGAAAAAAAACAGGACCAGGATAGTGTTCAACTATCGGCTTGAAATACCAAACAGCACTTGGTGGTACTTTCAGTATGGATTTACTGCATCTTACTCGCAGATCACGTTGTTCTGAAGAATTGTTTCTGTGTGAGTGGAAACTATTACCACCAAGGATGACGCAAGTTCTGTTAAAACAACAAATAGAAACAGGTATTGTTACCTGAACTGAAAATCAAGGTCACACTGTAAACACCCACTAGTGTGCCACATAAATTCCACATTTGCTGCCCCAATACTTTTTTCTCATGTTGATACATTCTGATTCAAATGCCACAGTAATGACATAGCAGCCACAGAAACGCTCAACAGGCCAAGTCCTGTTTAATTATAATGACAGATTAGGTGTCTAACTTCTACTGCTTCCTTTTGCATCCTTTCATTCCAATGTCAAAGAAAATATGTAGTGAGGCATTTATGTTTATACTATCTCCCTGATTCCACATCCAGCCTAATAAACTCATTAGCAAGACAAGTTTTACAAAGGTTGTCTCTGCGTCTCTTTCATTAAAGCTCATTATTCCCTTTTCCTCCTCACTTGACTTTTTCAGGTTAGAACGCATCCAGCATTTCTGCTGGTTTTCAGCCACTAACAAAACTTTGAGCTGGACATGTACACCAGCACCGACAGCCAGAAGCATCGCTACTGCCCTGCCCACACATCCTTCCTGCATGGGAAAATCAGGTTAACTGATAGTCCAGCTGCTCCCTGCCGCCAGCACGGGGCAGGGTGGGTGGGAGAAAGCCTGCATGGGGCTTCTGCAGCAGCAGCAGGAGAGAGGGGACCATCTGATACACGCAAACATACATGCGTTTCACATTTGTGAAGTAACTCAAAAGAGGAATCTTTCTCAGGAGGAGTGAGGAACGGAAGGAAAGGCACATCTGAGGGGCCAGAAACCCCAGTGAGAGCAGAACGGCAGATAACTGCCTATAATCTGAGTTCCAGCTCAAACAAAACTTCCTATTTGCTTTGACATAAGCTAGGTTCAGCCACCTTTCTCACAGAGAGAAATGGGTTTGCAGATCGTGCCTCAGGTCTGTTTTCGGCAAAGACCTACCTGTGTAAAGAACAAAGATGAAGAAGCCAGAGGTAAATAACAAAGCTGATCCCCACCCATGTATTCTAATGACTTAACTACGACACAGGCATCGGTATGGCATCTACATTGCTGAATGTAAAGTCAAAAAACAGATAAAATTACTCAAAAGTTAAGGAACTTACATTTCAGCTGTTGTTTTTCCTAGAAACATTGGAAAATGCTCCTCAGAGTTCTGCAAGACTCCCTGGGACAAAGCACAAGAAACTCCACCCAGATTTAGTGTTGATCCTGTCGTGAGCGCGAGGCTGGGCTAGATGATCTTCCAGCCTGAGCGAAACTAAGATTGTTGGGAACTGCCTTTCTAGAAGCTTGAAAAGCCTTCAAAGTTACCTTCAAGAAATCTGAAATATCTACAATTCATTAGACAATCTGCACTTCATAAAGTTGCAGCTCTGCTTGTACAACTCGTACTCCCCCAGCTAGCAAATGTACCGCTGTAATGGGTGATGCTGCCTCACACCGTGCCAGCTCCCTTTCTCACTACCCAGGAGGCATGAGCTGCCTTATTTCAAACCAGTTAAATTACAGATATCGTCCAACTCAATTCAGTTAAAGTAGCACAAAGTTGCATGTTGATTAAAATTATATACTTCATTTAAATTTAATACGCAGGTGGATTTTGTTTGTAAATCTATGCTAGAGCAAATCACTCAGGTTAACACAAATGGAGACCTGTGTATATACATACATAGAGCCTGTTGAACTAAATACCAATTTTTTAATACAGAATCGTAGAATAATATGGAAGGGACCTTTAAAGATTAGCTAGTCCAACCCCCCTGCAATGATCAGGGACATCTTCACCCAGATCAGGTCGGTCAGAGTCCCAGCTAACCTGACCTTGAACATTTCCAGCTATGGGGCACCCGCCACCTCTCTGGGCAATCTGTCCCAGTGTTTCACCACCCTTAATGTAAAATATTGTTCTTCCTTATAACTAGTCTAAATCTACAGTTTTAGTTCACAGCCATTACCCTTTGTCCTATCACAACAGGCCGTGCTAAAACTTTGTCCCCATCTTTCTTACATATCACTAAACATCAGCTTATGTGTACAGAAGACTAAGACTCAGCCCCCAGGGATGCTAGCATCCTTTTTATATTTTAACCTTTTAACCTTTTTCCATGTTAGAACTCTCCACATTATATGCAAGTATTGATGTATGGATCTAAGTACTGCCAATATTTCGTAATCTATGAAGCGTCTAGAAATTACATCAAGTCAGAACAACCCTGGGCAAACACAGCAAGTCACTGAAATAAGCAACACGCAGTCATTAAAAATAATCCTCATTTATTTCAGAAACAGTACATCAAGGAAATACTTGACCTGTGCGTCCACACGCTCCATAAACAGTTTGATAAGCAATTATTTCCGTGCAACCAACCCACAACAGGTGTCACCCATAGGCTTCTAAGTGCTCAGCAAGATACTAGGATCTTGTTGTTCCCATTTTACAGCTGGATCAGCTGAAACAGAAAACTCAGATGATTTGTCTGAGGTCTCATGGGAAATCAGTGTCACGAATGGGGGGAAAGGCCCACGATTCCTGACTCTCAAACCCAATCTTAAGCCACAGATGTCTTTACCATGAGTAAATTTATAAAAAACAAACACTGAGACCAAGAAATTCCTTGGTTCTCTCAACTGAAATCAGAATCAAACATTTCTCATAGGTGCGGAACATGGTCATTATTGCAGCAATTTTTGGACTGGTAAGACCAGATATCCCAAAGTCACTCAGGGGAAGAGGTCCCTTAATAAGAGCCAGATAGGTAGAAATGGGACAGCAGCATGGAGCAGGCTAGACGCCAGCGTCCACTGCTAGCACCGAAACCAAACTTGTGGCAGAGCAACACCCCAGAGAAACCCCCAAAACACCAAGGGGCATTTCCCAGTTGCAAGAGCTTCTGCAGAGACCCCCTGCACTAACAAACCCTTCCCTCATGCTGTAGCATGAGGAACCCAGTTGTGAGGAGGCCACTTGGCTACCAGGAGGCCTCACAGACTCGTGGGAAGAAGAGGCTGTTGGGGTACAGTTACTCTACAGCTGAACCAGGGCTTGCTCAGGCACCTGTCAGCCGGGATCACGGCAGTGCGAGGCCACGAGTCTTGCACAGAAGGACACTTCTACACAGGGTCTTCATTTCCCCAAGATGGCTATTCTTAGAGTTACCGCTCGGCTTCGCATGCTTTGCACTTCAGCATCGCACCGCACTGCGGAACACTAATTAGAAATAGCACTTCTTGTCCACTGTGGGTAGAAATACTGTCTCAAGAGGACTGGGATGTTACAGGAGGATATTTCTAGTGGCAGAGACAGAAATGAAGACCAACGTCTTTTGGCATGAATATCTACGCTAAGGGGCCGCAGAGACTGCCCTCCGGGCACTGCTCGTACGCTGCCTTTGAAGAATACCAGTGCATAATTGTCTTTCAGTCAACCACCACCGATTTGATAGGCATGGCACGGTGCCTGAGCACACGCTTCACAGAAGGAAAAGCAACGCACGGATGAGCCGGGAGAAGAGAACGATGCTACCGACAGTGCAGTATCTAAGAATCTTTTTTCCCTTATATCATCCAGTCATATTGACATTGCAAAGATCTTTGTTAGCTCCCACAAACAGGAATTTTGGGACTTCAGGTGAGGCCACACGGCTCATTTGGTGTCATGCTGTTTTCTTGGTTCTGTCCATGAGCTGGGCACTTCCAGTTTCCTGAGGTAGCAGATACAGAGGTCTTTGTTTCATACCTTTAAGAAAAACAAAACTGAAGGAAAAGGGGACAGACAGACAGACACGTTGGAGCTTCTTAGGAAAGATGCAAAAACTGTTGATGTAAAACACATTTATGAAATACTCCACTGGGACAGACAGCAGCAGCGCCTCCAGAAGCAAACCTCACCCTCTCAGAATCACCCTGAAAACGATTACAAGATTATTGTGGCAAGTTACAAAACAGTTAATCAGAGAGGCATGACTTTTCATAAATAAATGGCCAGGCACCTGGCTGTCCAGGGCCCTGAACTTTACGCAGAACGGACGTTTCGCTCACCAACATCCTGCAGCAGGTCAAGGCAGAGGAACTGCAGTCGCTGTGCTGTAACAGTACACAGTACCAACAGCAGGGAAGACAATGCTGCTAGAGCGAGGCATTTGAAGCATTTATTTGCAGAAAGTATTTATCAGAGGACACGTGTACCCACTCCTTCTGTTGTTTGGACAGTTTTTCTGCCAAGCATTTTACCAGGACAGGGTCTACCTTGGAGTCAAACTTATTGGCGAACCAGTGTCCGTAATTCAGAAGCCATCTTAATTCCGCGGCCCCGTAGATGCAGACACTGCGAAGGTGTGTACCAGTGCAGGAAGGATACAAATGGTCTTCAAGATAATTCCATTTCACCAGACGGGTTTTGCTTTGTAGGTCCGTTATGTCCTGGGCTGACCTTGGAATTTCCCCAGGGACTCCCGGAACACGTACAAGAGTGGCCCAGAAATGTTCGTCTGGAGAGTATGTATCCCTTGACCACTCCAAAAAGTCTTTTGCAAGAGAGCTTTCGAGGGTATATTGAATAAACGCCCGGCTTAAAACAAAATAGGCACTGCCTACAAATACCTCAATATTGTGAGGTGGTGGATTCTTGGAGATGTTGGTTTTTACAGGCATCTGCATGTACTCGTAAGGCACTTTCATAAGTTCATGGTGATAAGTAAATCGTTCTCTTTTGCTGCTGCTTGGCTTTATAGTTTCCAGCATGTTTCTTCCACCGAGTTTCTTCAGTTCAGCAACCAACTCAAAGTTTGACCTCAAAGGGAAATCTTGGCCACACAGATTAATAACATACTTCCAGGGAACTGAAGAGTCCATCAGATCAGACAAACAATTGAAATCCGCTTGCAGCCGTGAAATATGCGCGTAGTCCACTGTCTCCAGTTTCGATGCAATGAAAATATTGGGGAAACATTTAGCTAGATTGTTCATAGCGGATTTGAATATTTTTGCTGCTTTTTGGTCATAATGGATGCAGTAAATATTTTGATGACTGTACAGTGAATGTATGAGCCTTTCTACCATTATCGCATCTTTGTGAACAACCAAAGAATAGGCAATTGGGAAACTCTCCTCCTCTGCAGAAACAGGTTTTAGGTGGTATTTCCTAAGTGAACGATACACGTGGCAGTCACTTGTCATTGCTACGACATCTTCATCAGCTAAATCAATTATCTCTTTTCTTCTTATCTCTAAACTCTTGCCAATTTCATTGGGGTCTTGTTCATATATAGACGAACAGTTAATTTCATACTGGAACTCATTTCTAAGGTGGGAGTACCTGTTTTTAACATAAGAAGAAGTGCTCAGGAAGTGCTCAACCAAATAAATGCCCCTAGAGGGAAAAAAGTGTCTTTCTACATGGAGGAGCTTCAGCAGTGCAATCAGCCACCCCGTAACACACAGGATCAGGATCTTCCTTCGTGCAGGACATTTGTAGGGACACTTGTGTCTCTTCATTCTGCAAGAAAACAGGTGGTATTTTGAATAAGGAACAAGGCATCAGAGACAATCCCAGCTTCTAACACGGATGTGTGCACACCAGCCTGGCTACAGCATAAACACCACCGTAGCAGGACAGAGCACTGGAAATCTGCAGTTTCTTCCTAATCATCGTGTTATGTGTGATGGATCCCTGGTTTCCTGGAGACGGCTGAACACCTGCCTGCTGACAGGAAGTGGTGACTGAATTCCTTGTTTTGCTTTGCTTGCATGCGCAGCTTTTGCTTTACCTGTTAAACTGCCTTTATGTCAACCCACAAGTGTTTTGACACTTAGCTTTCCAATTCTTTCCCCTATCCCACCAGTGGAGAGTGAGCAAGTGGCTGTGCGGGGCTTAGTTGCCAGCTGGAGTTAAACCACAACGCTCCCACTGTTTATTTTCCAAACCTTTTTTAAAATTTCTTATGAGCTATAAACTGAAGTACAGCAACCCCTGCATTGGCAGAAACATAAGAAATCTTAGACAGGGGATTCAGTGGGAGCAGCAAGGGGATATCTTGTGAGTCTGCAAAGAATCTGTGCTTAATGGTAGATATTAGTATTAAAAGAAAAATAATAGAGCACTAAACTGAAAACTTCAGAATTCAGTCAGAGCATCCTCAATTATTCTACCACCAGGGCTGGCCCATGAAGATGTCCAAGGGGAAATTAATTTCCTCCCTGTCCTCTTCCAACAGGGTCTGACAAGACCAAAGCCCTCCCCATGTCCACATTTCTTCTGAAAAATACTTCACTGTCTCAAGAAAGAGATGGATGAAGACACAGCGCTTCCATCCACTGGAATGAGTGTATATATACTGAAGGCAGGAGCGGTAGTAGTGAGCAATAGCACATCCATCCTCTTCTCTGCCACGTGACATAACCTCAGATACAACCGCAAAAACACGCACACGGCCTCTTTGTGTACAGCAGGGTGTTTAACAACAACCCCGTGTAGCAACTTAACAGCTGAGGTGTTAGCACAATAAAAGCTAAATACAGTGATCCTCTTTCCATATAGCTCTGCTTTACCAGCTGAGCGAGCAGCATTGTTGCTATCTGAATTAAAATTAGACCAGAGTCCACAGCCAGGTGCTGCACTAAACCTAGATCTACTTAGCTTAAACTAAGCTCTACTTTGTCTCTAACTTGAACAGCCTCAAACGTTTTCTTTTGAGAAGAAGCTGTTTCACAATGCTTCGGAGCGATAAAAAGGTGCAGCCACTGGAAGTGGCTCAGACGTCTGCAGATCGCACGTACGCATGTAAAATCAAGTATTGAGGCGTGCACGCAACACTTTCCGCAAGACTAACTTAGACAACTTCAGCGTTCCCACCAACGTCAGGTCTTGCAAGCTGTAGCTTCCGTTAAAACACAGCCTGTCAAGGCAGAGCTGCTTCACTAGTCTCTTCTCCCTTATTTTCCCTTTCCCTGTGCATCTTTCTCCTGGATATTTCTCTTCTGGGGGCATCAGAAAGCAGAAGAAAACACCACATCCTTATTTCATCTGAGGGGTGCCAGGTACAGAGCAGGGAAGGGAGCAGGGTAAGCCAACACATACCTATTTTGTAGAAGCCAGAGCTCAGCAGGTCTCTACAGGTTTTACAAACAGCCTCCGGGTACGCTATCAAAGAGAAAAAACAGATCTAGCTCTCCATAAAGCAAAAAATCCCACCTTTCCCATTCAGTAGCAGGTGCTTTCCTTCACTTCTCTAAACTAATCTCAGCTCGACATCTAATCCAGGTCTCCCCTTTACCTACTTCCTTCCTGTGCCTAAATTCCTGGAGAAGAGCCGCTCTCAAAAGCCGCTCCTAACCAAAGCCAGGTTTCCAGCCATGTGACGGAAGCCCTGCGGAGCTGCACAGCTAACCTACCCTCCTACCCCCTACCCCGTTTTCCTTTGGAGGACTAAGACCTGTGTGGCGTGACCTCTCTGTGCAGCATGCCCTGTGTGTATGGCCAGTGGTCTCCTCGGCTACCAACGGCAACGGTACCACTCCTGGCTGAACAGGAACTGTCTCATCCAGGGAATGAATCTTGCCACCCTCCTTAACTCCTTCTAAAAGGCAAAAGAGAGCCTCGACTAAGAAAAAGGAGAGGGGAAAAAATTGTGTATCTTCCACTGCTCCAAAACTCCTCTACCTATGGTAGTGGAACCCTGGCCAGGTTCCAGCCAGTGCCAAACATTCCGTTTCTAGGCAAAGCAACAGAAAAGCCATTGCATCACACTTCCCTGCCTGAAACCACCAACCTAGCCCACTGGAGCCTGGTGCAGTCCAGAGTGCAAGAAATCACCTGCAGAGCACTGAGGACTCCATCTTTGCAGCTGAAGGGCAAAGGATCCACACTCAGCTCCTTGAACATTCCCATGGGTTTTGGCACTGCCAACCACCAGACACTATTGTACCATGTAAAGAGGTCATAGAAATCCAGATGACTGTGGTGACATGGTTCAAATTCCCTGTGGAGGAAGGAATTAAGGAGCTTTGGTGAGAAATCTCAGCTCCTCCACTGAATCCCCTGTTTATGATGATCTCTCCCTGATTCTGCCAGATGAGACCATCAGGAGCCAGCGATTACATCCACAGCCCATCTGTTTGTTTGGTTTTGGTTTGGGTTTTTTTATTTTTTGGTTTGGCTTGGGGTTTTTTGGGTTTGGTTGGTTGGTTTGGGTATTTTACGACACACACTATATCACCATCACCACAGTGGTCCAGACAGAATCAGGCCTTGTGTGACACCAACTACTCTTAAACACTCTAACCTCTCTCCAGCAGTGCAGTTCACCACCACCAGTATCCCACTGTTCCTCCTGCTCCATCCTTATCACATTAAATTCCCACTCTCTTGCTACCTCCGAGGTAACGGCCAGCCTGCACAGCCAGGCTCGGTATGTCAGTACGGGAGCAACAGCTTCGCTCGTTAGGAACAAATCATTTGCCTCTAACCACAATGAAGTTGGTTTCTGCAAAAGACTTGGATTTCTTGAGGAACAGTGTAAGATCAGGGAATTAAATCCCTCAGGACAGAAGGGCCACCACAAAACTCATCAGGTTCTGATGCAAAACTCTTATTTCTTACCGCATGCAGCACTCGAAGCACCGCTCAGACATCGCAGTGCACTGTAAACGCAGTCCTCTCTGGAGGAGGTGGGAACAAATGGCATGTGGCAGGTGGAAACAGGCACCTAGAGCTACCTGAGGGACCCACCTGGGGTAGCAGTGATGCTACCTCTGCTTATCTTGCTCACCAGTGTTTTTTTTCTCAGGTGCTATACTGTATGCGGGACCAACGTTCCATCTTCTGCATACAGGTTTTATATTCGGAAGGCAGCTTGGCATTGCTACCTTGCCTTGTTTTGTAAAATGTTTGCACTTTCTCTTCTACATGCAAGACGACTTCTGAGGAAATCAGTGGAGACGGATCTCATCTTGCAACCAACACATATCGCACAGCTGGACTATATCCACAGCGTCTGTGCCCGGTCAGGGCACTTACTGGCTGGGATGCTATGTACTGAGTGATTCAGAAGAGGTAAATGAGTGTTTTTCTTGAACATCCCTTGCTTTATAGATTCAAAGATAACAGGCATGCAACAAATACAAGAGAAACACAGTGTTGTGTAACAAAACACATTTTCTTACACAACACATAGTTACAGACTGTCATAAGGTACCTTAAAGACAAAGAGCTCAGCAGGATTCAGGAAAGAATCAGGCTATCAGCTGGCTATTGGGAGTTTCCAGAGCTGCCTTCACCATTACATAATTACGGACAGAAAGCTAAATTTCCTGGAACCACAACATCAGGCAATTATCAGCTGCCAAGACTTCTGACAGGGAATTTTTACCAATAAAAATGTTTCTCTGAGTCTGCTTTTATCTGCTGCTGGACCAGAAGAGGAATTGCTAGTTAGATCCATGATGGCAATATTTGTTTCCCACCCAGAAAATGGCTGAGTTTTCCACTGGTATACTTTACTGCCTTTTTTTGTATTTTCACCCTTGCAAGAAGCTGTGTTGTGGTTTAGGCCCAGCCAGGTGGGATGGGGAGGAGATAATAAGGAAAGGTTTGTGGTTTAAGGCAAGGATGGGGAAGGATCACTCAACCAATACAGTCATGGGCAAAGCAGACTCCACTTGGAGAAGAAAAATCCATTAGTAAGTTACCCATCAATTCATGGCACAACAATGAGCAACAAAACAGATCCTAAAAAACCTTCCCCCTCCACACCCGTTTTTCCTGGGCTACTTCCTGCCCCCCAGCAGCACACAGGGACGGAGAATGAGGGTTGTGGTCAGTCCATCACATGTTGTCTGTGCTGCTCCTTCCTCCTCAGGGAGAGGACTCCTCACACTCTGCCCCTACTGCACCGTGAGGTCCCTCCTACGGGAGACAGTTCTCCGTGAACTTCTCCAACGTGAGTGCTTCCCACAGGCTGCTGTCCTTCACAAACTGCTTCAGCATCAGTCCCTTCTGTGGGGTGCCATCCTTCAGAAGCAGCCTGCTCCAGTGTGGGCTTCCCATGGAATCATGGTCTCCTTCGGGCACAGCTGCTGGCTCCAGCATGGGGTCCTCCCCAGGATGTAGGAGTGTCTCTGCTCCCCCGTGACCCCCCCATGGCTGCAGGGGCACAGCCTGCCCTCTCCCCATGGGCTGCAGAGGAACATCTGCTCCGGCCCACCTCCACCCACCTTTCAGCACTGACCTGGGTGTCTGCCTGGTTGTCTCTCTCACATCCCACTCCTCCCTCCACACTGATTCTCTCACATCCATCTTCACTCCCTTTCTGCAGCCATTGCTTCTTCTTTTCGTGTTCTCCCTCTTAAATATGTCAGTTCACAGAGACACTGACTCAGCTGTGGCCAGAGGCAGACCCAACTTTGGAGCCCAGGGAACTTCTCTCAAAGATTCTCACAAGAACCGTTCCTGTAACCCTTCCCCTGCTACCAAAAACCCCCACCACCGAAACCCAAACCCTTAAAATCATTTGCTTTCTGCAACTGTGCAATGACACAAAAGGAGGAACAAAGTTGGGGGGAGAATTTCACACCCTTCTGAAAAAGTTCAGCCACAGATCAAGTCCTTCCGCTCACTGAATGCTGAGTTGGTCTCAGCAGAATAAACCCTCCTGAGAGGGCTGGGCAAAGGGTGACCCATGCTGCTCTCAAGCGGAAACTCTCTGTCCTCACCTCCAAGGCCCTCTCCAGCCAGGCTCAGCTGCCTAAGGCAATGATACTGGGCTTGCAGAAGGACCAGAAAATGCACGGCACTCCAAGTGGGCAGGGGAGCTTCACTCCTTCCTCTGTGCTTCAATCCAGCGTGCAAGTTTTGTCTTTCAGCAGACTGCAGAAGAATTCTGCAGCTCTCCTGTGGCTCACACAACATTCATAAAACCCTAGAAACCCCATAAAACCAGAGGATAAGCCTTCTCCCCTGTGTACCGAAAGTGTGGAAAGCTATGGACCAAGCTACAGCCAGCTAAAGGAAGTGCTGGGAAGCAAGGCCAAGCTGAAGGCAAAAGCATCCTAGAAAATGCACATGAGGACATACACTAGAATTAGACCTTGGTTATACTGACTTGCAGCAACTGGGAAAAGAGAGAGAACATGGAAATTGGTACAGAAGTAATAACATGTTTGTCTATAGACATTCTTATAAATATATATTTTTTTTGGGGGGTGAGGGGTGGGTGGGTTACGCAGCAAAGGTTTGGGGAAGGTCTGGCCACAGGGGAATGCCTGTGAAGACCTGTTGCCTCAATAGTCACTGTCAGCTGCTATCAGCCAGGTGTGCAGAAGTTTACTTTCCTGAGAGAAATTGTTGCTCCTACTGGCAAAGTACTGAATCTTATTCCGACAATCTGTAAACATCAATTAACAGCTGGTAAAGCTGCAGAGTACCCAAAAGCGTGCAAATCCCTACAGTGGGCACAACACCAAAAAGTAGGGCTTGCTCCACTACACAATCCACAGGCAACCTGCTTGAATAAATCACCCAAGCTCATACTGGAACACTGTCATGGATGTAAAAGTAAAGTGCATCTATAAGGGCCAGAGAAGAAAATAAAACCATCTCTTGGCTTTGACAACACAGAAACATTGTATTTCTACTGAGAGATTTTAATTGCTTGAAATGTTAAATGCTTGCAAGGTGAAACCAAAGGAAAGGCTAATTAAAGGTAAATTAAAGTCTGCTTTTGGGATTATTTTGGGAAAAGGGGGGAAGAGTATTAAAACAACTGTAATTCTAGCTCTGATGACATAACATTTCTAGTCATCAAAGCATGCCTTTTAGGTGTGGCTAGCCTGGATCTGTCGTGAGCAAAGACTGCAGCACATCATGTGTGTATCCGACCTGGTACGCCTCTACCAGAAGGAAGCAACACCTGCAGCACCCCACTTCTTCCCCACTCCTTCACAACCTGACCCTGGCACAGCCTGAGCTCTGCCATGGCACTTGTGGGTGATGAGAGGGGGACAGAACAGGATTCAGCATGAGAGCACAGCCATCAGCTGACTTCCTCCATGACTGCCCTTTCCCATCCCATCCCTCCAGGAGTGACCTCAACTCCTGTGAACAGGAATGGGGGTGAGTTTGCATGGCCTGGCACTCGAGGAGGGCGGGAGCCCTTGGTCTTCACTGGGCACAGGACTTCTGTCCAGATCCTCCCTAAGTAATACAGCCCTTTCATGAACCCTGGCTGCCAGGGAAACTCTCCACTCCTCTCTCTGCACCACACTTTTGCTGAACCTCCCAGATTTTACCATCTCCACGTTGGCCAAGAACAAACACTTTGCGTTTGTGTCAGTCTGATTAACAAACCCATTAACAACCTGTAACATTGAAGTTTAATCCGTGGCAATCCATCTGAAGATTTCCATTGGAGAAATCTGCACTTCCCTTGTTGCTACCACCATAATGCAAGACACAAAAAAATCCTATAAAAGTCTGGAAAGTGGCTCTCCTTTCACAACTGAAGAGGGACAAAGGCAAACCATTCATCCCCCAAGAACTGACTACAGATCTTAGCTCTCAAAGATCATGCCCTCAGCTGCAAAAATTGCTGTGTCAAAGGTTCCTTTATTCATAAACCCACGCACACCGTTCAGGATTCAATCATGAAATGAAAACGGGCGAACTTTTTGGGAAGAGGAGGATATGCTCTACCCAGGCACTCAGGCTTCAGCACAGTGGCTGGGGAGCAGTCCAGCTCAAGGCTTCCACTCACAAACCTCAGGCATTAATTACAACTCCTATGACTGACAGCAAGGCTCTAGTGTGCCTTCTGCAATATTGAAATTTAAAAGGCAATCTCTGAGAAGGGTTAAGCAAGGGTCACGTGTGCTGCTAACACCAGATGCAACCTGGTCAAAAAACTCCGAACATCCCACTCTGTAAGCCATGTGAACAGCAGGGTTCTTTTGTATTTCACTGGCACTCCTGAAAAAACAAGTGCATTGCCTCAAGTCAGTGTATTTCTTTCAAACTCAAAAGAAATATTTCATATTTCTGGATCTTTTATGTAAACTGAATTGAAAAAAGTTCTAAATTTTGAATGGAAACAAAGTATCAGAGATGGCAACAATCCATGTTTTGGCTTGTTTCGCAGTTTAGTTTTTTTGTTTTGACAAAATTAAGCTGGATTGGAGCAACGTTTGTTTCTTCATTTGCATTTTGCATAATAAGGAAGATGTTCTCTTCTGTAAAATTTGTGAAATGTAGCAGTGGCAAACCTGGCCTCCAAAGCAGAGCCTAAGAAGGAGCGATGACGTGCCTGCCTAAGAGGCTCTTCTGCAGTTTCACCTGAATACTGCGCAATCTTTGTTGCAATGTGATCTAAACACGCTGGCTAAGGCCACTGTGCACCATCACAGAGGTAGCCAGGTCATTGCAAGTGAAGCTTGTAACTCTCCCATATTATTTAATTTGTATTATTTCTAGTTCCATAACATCGAACATCTAGGATGCTGAAGGAACACCACCCGTGTTAACTAGATTTAACTTAGCTTTGAGTGTGCCTGCCTGAAGTTTCACTGTATTTAGCAATTCACTGCAAAAGTAGACCTTTGAAGCTGTTTTATCTTCTCAGTGCTATGGAGACAAATAAATCATCATGGTTCAGCTGATGAACTGTGTAACTGGGGTAGCACAGCGTAGCACAGGATACCTCCTACCTGCCCACCATCTCTTTCCTGGAGGCAAGTAGACCACACATACCCAGAGCGGAGTAGGGAGAAGTCGTGCCCACCTCCTGTAAGCCCATGCCCCCTTGAAAGAGAAATAGGAGTTGCTGATGCTGTGTGTTGGAGGCGAAACAGAAGAGTCAGGTATTAACTGGCTGAGTCTGACAAATGAGGTATCTCAGACTATATCTGTTCTGAGATACGGTAGTCCAAGTTTCTTCTCGAAGAGCCTTCTGTGAGCACACAAATTAATTTATTGGGAATAACATTTTTTACAAGATGTGCATCTATTCCTTCAGAGTAAAAGCAAATTTAAAGCACCACTACCACTGAGAACCCATGTGCCGTTATGCATTATTTCATAGAAAGGTTTGGGTAGGAAGGGACCTTTGAACGTTATTGAGTTAAATCCCCCTGCCATGGACAGGGACGTTTCCACTGGGCTGCTTGACGTTGTTCCACAACCTCTAGGAATATTTTACGCTAGAGAGCAGAAGTCAATGTGTTTAAATTACCCAGAGTGCTTCTGTATTTGACCTTGAAGAAAACCAGCAGAGAACCTGTTTCATATCCTGGTTGCTGTACCACATATGTGATACCTTCCTTGCCCAGTGTTTCTCAAACTAAGCATCCAGGTCTCTCCACAGCCTATGGGAATACATAAAGAACCACAAAGGAACCATCAGTTCATCCCAGAGCATGGGCTGCGAGACAGGCTGGATGAGGCATCCCTAGGAAGGCCACTGCCCCAACAAACAGGAGCCAGGACAAGAGCCCAGCTTTTGCACCAGCACTGCGAGCTCTGCCTGCTCAGCTTGCAACAGCTTTGGTGCATTTCTGGTGTGATGTGTTCTGGGGGTAACAGCATTGCACTCGACCCTGATCCTCTGCCGGAAACACCCCAGCAACTCCTCCACCCTAGAGCTGTGCTCAGGGGCAATGGAGAAATCCAGCCTGGGACTGCTCTGATCAGCACAAGCCAAGACAGCCTAGAGAACCAAGCTTCTGCTCTGCTGACTTCCAATGGCTTGTATCCATCAGGGATACAGCAGCTTCAGCCCTCTTTGAGGCCACCCCTCTATAAAGGGTTAAGAAGGGGTTCAAGCAACCCAGAGAGACAGACAGGTTCCCTGCAGCAGGCTTTGGGCTCATGCTGTTACTGGGAGTAACAGCCACTCCCAGTTGGCGCAACTTAGCGACGCCACTGCCATTTTTGCACAGGAGGAATCTGCAGTTCCCTGCACCCTGAGCAGAAACAAATTACCAACTCCAATGTTCCTCTTGCTCTGCACGACAAGTCTCACCTGCAGCCCATACAGTCGACTCTTGCATCCCTGTATCAGCAGTACAAATCAGAAAATAGGAAAACTGACCACCTTGTGAGAAAAAAGATAGTGGACCCCCCTCCACCTGGCACTGAAGAAGCAGCCCCAGCCCCTCCCAAAAACTCTGTTCCTGTTTCACAAACAACTTATCTATGGCTACTGCCAAAAGCCTTCTTGGGAATAAAGCAGTGTCCAGAAAGCTGTTCCTTTAAAGTAATAGCTGCATTATTCGGGTGATTTTTCTTTAACTCAGAAGTCAAAGACCTGTGGGTATTTACATTTTAACATCTACTCTTTTCTCCTTCTCTCCATCTAGTAAAAACTCCCACGGGACAAACTCAGCCATGAAAAACAGTGAAGGTTCAAACAAGCTACTTAGGATAGAGACCGTTTGTAACTAAAAAAGTACCCAATTAAGACCTTGTTTTGACTGGCCCCAAAAGGGCAAATGTGTCATTGGCTTCATCAGAATCTGTGGTCTTCTTCCAACCTTTCCTATGCACTGCAGAGGTGCTCCCAGTTTGTCTGCATTCAGATCAAACTGATTTATTAACAGCTCATCAACCACTTTGTTTGAGACTACAAGGAATTTTGCAACACCCCAGCACTTCATTCCCTTTCCTCATTGTGCCTTTTCTGTTGTAGCTTGTGCTCTATTGAACACAAGGGCTTCAGTGATTAAAGGTAGAAGCTGCCAGGTGGACCTACAGAGCCCACAAGCTCCCTGGATGCTGCCTGCAGGGTGCAGCTGCTACGAAGAGCCCGGTCCGTCACAGGAAGCCCTGGTGGGGCCAAGATGCAGGCAGAAGGATGAAAATCCTGCTTGGAAGGTTGGGCAAGTTTTTCCCCAGGGGTGCTGGAGGGATCTCTGCTCAGAGTCAGCTGGCCCATGGAGAGGGAAAGGTGCTCCAGACAACACTGAAAGCAACAGGATCAGGAGCAGGACACGCAGGCAGAGCTACCTGAGGAAGTTTGCAACCTGTCTGCCTGCAACAACCAACGAAAGGCAACTTTCCTGAGGAATGTTGGGTGTGTCTCAGCCAATGTCCACTGGCCCACCCCCCTGCTCTGACCTCTTCCAGCCCTTCCTGAAGGACCTGTTCAGTAGGTGAGCAAAAGTCCAAGCTCAACCACCGACTACACTGAGTTACAAAAAAACCCAAAAGCCATGATCTCCCTTAACATGTAGCCCTATCAAATTTATGTTGCTTCTTTTCTACTTTAGCATTGCCCACCAGAGAGGTCTGTGACTCTCTACGGTTGGCTTCAGATGTCACAAGTGATTTTTTGTGTCATGCCAGATGGCCAGCTGGCGAGAACAATCTCTGCCTGTTGTCACATTAGCTTGGCTGTGGCAAGACACATTGGCTGCTACCATAATAGGGGTTCTTCGAAAATGCAGGCTGTCAGTAGGCAGTCCTCTCTCCTCAGAAGATCTGAAATACGTAGTACTTGCTATGAATGCTGTCATGGGGCAACCTGTCTTTGTTCTCGCCACAGAGCAAGAGCTAAGTGAAATGGTCAAGCCTGAATGCAGGTCTGTGAAAAGAGAGGAAATGGAGAGAGTGGATGCAGAGGAACAGGAGTGCTCCTATCCAGCCATGTTGTTCTCCTGCCAGTGCAGAAGCCCTTCTGCCAATGCACTGCACAAACCAGGCTCCTTGCTTATCACTTAGGTTAAAAAAATAAAAAGGGAATGGGTGCTGAGAAGAGTTGGAGCAGCAGAACAAAGGTTGGGAAATAATGAAAAAGGAGACTGGAGAGAAGGCTGAATGAGGGTAAGTGCTTTCATGTAGGTAGAATTAACAATAAAAATCAAACAGAGCAGCAAAACAGGTGCTTTCTCTGACTTGCTACTCCCCCATCCCTCAAAGGCATCTGAGGCAAAGTCAGTGCCTACACCTTTCCTTGGAAACCAGGTAACAGTGTAGTTCAGCAACCAACACCATTACCATATAATAGCAGAAACATGGGAACAATTCCCGCTCCTCCAGGCAAAACCACTTTGAGAAAAGCTCTGCCTGATAAAATATCTCTGTTTGCTTAACACACACCCACTCCCACAGCAATGCAAATTTGGTCGAGTTGTTTCCATGACCAGCCCTGCAGAAATACGCAGTTAGTTCCTTCTGGTTTTTCCCCTCTCCTCTAGACAAATCAAGTCACTTGATGTGTCTCTGGGGAAGGTAGAGGGGATGATGTTCCTGGGAAGCTGAGGAAGGAGAAAAGTAACAATGTGCTTCCCTAAGTGTGATTTTCGTTGAGTTTGGTTTTCGTTTGGGTTTTTGTTTGTTTTTTGGGGTTTTTTTTTAGTAAACTAACTGTTTGAATTAAACTTTTAACTCTACGCTGCTAGCTGATAAAGCTAATTTATTCATGGGCTAGTATTTACCGCTGGTAGCTGGTTATTTCCATTGCAAAATTATCTATTGATAGGGATTGCAGAGCTGCTGTAGAGTACTTTTTATTGGCATTAAATATAGATCAGTTGGTTCAATAGAATTTGTCTGGTTTTTCCACTCACTTTCCCTGCACTGGAGCCTCAGCCTATAACCATGTGACATAGCAGTGCCCACTACCAGCCTCGTACCACACAGCTCACCCCCTTGCTTTGGCTTGCCTCATGTAATACTTATATTTCCACTTAAGGGTGGACAAGTAAAAGCTAAATAACTACAATTACTTACATGCTGCCTTATGGACCCCTAATTGAGGTTCAAGATGTGGAAAATTATGCCATTACTTTTAGATCCAAGCCTAATTAAATGATAAGCCTGCCAATTTTAAGACCCTGAAGACTTAAGAAAACACAATGCCCCAAGGAACACAACCACAAAAAAAAAAAATAAAAATTTACAGTTTGCCAAAGCCTGTTTTGTGCTTCTAGAAGAGGAAAGACAGCTTCTCACTAAATACATGGGAAACACAGGTTCAGCAAAGATTCGGCAATTATTGGTATTACATATGACTTTGTCCCAGCATGAAACGCAAAGACTCTTCATTGCATGGGATACATAGACCCGTGTTTCCTAACAGAACCCGCTGTGCTGACAGCGAGTTGTTTTGCTTGTCTGTCTGCCACTCAGTTCCAACTCCCCATATGTTCTTTAGAAAAGGCTGGATGGTCTTTTCTAGTTGCCTACAGTACATCTGTGATCCACATAATTGCAGTAAAATACCTAACAATTCCAGTATGTCCATGTCCCAGAGACATGCTGAGCTAAAGAAACCCTGTGTCTCTTCACTCTGGCCAGGAAAACAGGCAAGTGACTTTATTGCGCTCTACAACTACCTGAAAGGGGTTTGTAGCAAGGTGGGTATCAGTCACTTTTCCCACTTGACGAGTACAGGACAAGAAGAAATGGGCTTAAGTTGCACCAGGAGAGGTTTAGATTGGATATTAAGAACAAAATTCTCCACGAAAAGGATTGTCAGGCATTGGAACTGGCTGCCCAGGAAAGTGGTTGAGTCACCATCCCTGAAGGTATTTAAAAGACATGTAGATGTGGTACTTAGGGACATGGTCTAATGGTGGACTTCGCAGCGTTAGGTTAACAGTTGTAATTTATGATCTTAGACCTTTTCTGTCCTAAATGATCCTCTGATTCTGACTTCTGCAGGATCATGCAAGAAGTCATACAATGCACAAGAGAAATGAATCTGGCTCCTCTGCATCCCCAACTAATCCAAACTGCTTTTGGTGGAAGCTGTTCTGGAGGAGGCCTGAAAAGAAAACCCTCTCAGCAAATCCCTTGGTAGATCCCAGACTATTCTGTCCAGCTACTCAGAGGATTTGCAGCCCTGTTAAAGCAAGAAAGTGTTTAGAAAGCCCAGGGATAGTCAGCCACAGGAATTCTCCAGTCTCACTGCTTATACATTGAGTATTTAAATTCCCTCATGTGCCGGTTTTGGTTGGGATAGAGTTAATTTTCTTCAGAGTAGCAGGTATGGGGTTGTGTTTCAGATCTGTGCTGAAAACAGCGTTGATAACACAAGGATGTTTTAGTTACTGCTGAGCACTGCTTACACAGAGTCCAGGCCCTTTCTGCTCTTCACCCCACCAACAAGCAGGCTGGGGGTGCACGAGAAGCTGTGAAGGCACAGAGCCGGGACAGCTGACCCCAACTGACCAAAGGGGTATTCCATACCATATAATGTCATGCTCAGCATATAAAGCTGGGGGAAGAAGAAGGAAAGGGGGGGGATGTTTGGAGTCATGTCATTTGTCTTGCCAAGAAACAGTTACGTGTGATGGAGCCCTGCTTTCCTGGGGATGGCTGATCACCTGCCTGTTGGTGGGAACTGGTGATTCAATTCCTTGTTTTGCTTTGCTTGTGTGCACAGCTTTTGTTCTACCTGTTGAACTGTCTTTATCTCAATCCACCAGTTTTCTGAATTTTACCCTTCCGATTCTCTCCCCCATCCCATGAGGGGAAGTGAGTGAGTGTCTGTGTGGGTCTTAGTTGCCAGCTTGAGTTAAACCACGACATCTGACTTTAAGAAATGGGAGTATCCATGTTTGCCAAGGACTTAATGCACCATAAAGGCAGGAATCAAAATGAAAATAAAAGAAAAAAAAAGGAAAGAAAAATTTTAAACCCAAACCTGGGTAAATAGAGTTTACTCACTTCTAATTTTGGGCAATCTACAGTTTAACAGCTTCACTCCAACTCATATGAGAGTTTAAAACACTACTACTATGGTGGAGAGATGGTTAACCTTTACCCCCAAACTACCACATAACTTAAAAATTGGGCCCAAAGGGCCACAACTTGTGTACGTTGGCAAGGAGTAGCACTGTAAAAGAGGGTGGAATTTTCCTGTTAGACAGGGAGGCAGGAGAAACTGCACTGCAGAAAAGCTGCCATTAACAGCTCAAAATGTTTCTCTGCTTCCTTAACCAAGCTGCTTGCAGACCCTTGTCCACAATCCCCTGCTGTAAATCATCCCCTTTGAGTCAATTCACCCCACGTAAAAGTCTTCACCGTCAAAGTCACAGCTTGTCACATCAGCAAGATCATTGAAAGGAGAGCTGCAGACCCACCTCGCAGGCTTTGCTGTGGTCTCTTTCCCTTGCAGAGCTCTTCAGAATGCTCTGTCCCAGAAGATCGACACAGGCATGGCCAGCTTGGTGGTTGAACAAAGTCCCAGTGTCTGGTCCATCCTGACGGTTCCTGCAGCCCTCAGCGTTTCAAGCGCGTATGAAGTCGGATGTACAGAAGTAGCAGGGACAACATCATGGCCTGCAAAGATTAAGAAACAATAGTGTAAAATATTAGCTGAAAAATAGTGAGCATGGAGGCACTGTGTGATAAGCTGTGCAAGCCATTATCTCTATAATAAGCATATATGTTCATTTACTCATTTAGCATTTCTAAACAGCAAGAAGATCAGGGAAATAAAACACCACTGTAAATAGACAGATGACAACAAAGCAACCTAATTTCCTTCTACACCAGGGTGAAGAGCATTTGAGGAGAGGCAGGAAAGCACCCAGGTGTGACGAGCCTCTGCTGAAAGCCTCAGTGACTTTGAGACTCACATGGTGCTTCAGGTACTGAGACCTGTGTCAGAGGCCTTGCTCACTCCACAGATAAATTACCACTGTCACCCAGCCAAGGCAAGAAATTTGGGCTACTGGTATCACCCCTACAGTCCTGGTGATACTTTTTAAAACTCTGTTTAAAGATGATCTGCATTGCAAGTTGACCCATACATAAGTACCTCATATGGCATACAATGTCATTATATGTCAAGAAATATATTTTTGTGCTATTATACCTAAGCTTTGTATGTGCAATCGTTACAAAGAAGTTTGAGGAGCTGAACATTGTGCTATTTGCACGTACCACAAACAGTATTTTCCCTCGAGGAAAGCATAGCAGCAGTACTCCTAAAGGCGTATTTAGCCTTCTCCTCTCCATCCGCATTTTGACGAAAGTATTGTGCACACCAGCCTCCTCTTCATCAGCAGCCTTCCAGCTCATATGAATTTATAGACCACACCACTCTATACTATGGAACTTATTATTTGTACTCCATTCTCCAGTGTGGCAGGAGCAGGCTGAATCTCATAAGCTCCAAAGAGAGGTCTGAGTGCTGCAGACCCACAGGATCTTGCAGTCCTGCCTTAGCCCGATGGGCCCAGCACGGTGAATTCAAACTGTTCTCACCGTATATGATTTCCCCATTAGTATTTGGCACTCCCAGCATGTACAAGGCATGCTGAAGCATGACAGTAGCTGGGTCAACTTTACCCCTTTTCGGAGTAATGGGGAGAGTACAGTTGGGCAATGGTATCAAATGTTAGGAATTGATTAAAAAAAGGTTAAGAACACAGAAATAAAGGGATTATGGGAGACAAAAGCTCCCAACACATGCAAAGTTGGACAAGGTCTACAGAGAGCTGCATATCTGAATAAGGTTAAGGTGCCAACTTGTCCTTGCCTGAAAAGCAAGCATGCAGAAAGATACCCCATCAAGCAATGGTGCACCACAAAAATGCACACAGGCCAACAGTGCTCCACAATGTCAATCCAAAAGGAAAAAAGTCTTTGATTAGCCCTGGGAATCCTGCCTGGGCCAGTGGCTAGCTTCCTGATGCACCACACAAGCCACACTGAGGTTAAACAATGTGATAGCAGTGTGGGTCTCCAAGGGGCTGGTATGTACCATGTCCTCTGCTTAATGATGTGTCTGTTTGGGTGTGATGTGATTAGATATTACTCTAAGAAGAGGGACCTGTGCATCGCACTTGGTCACGTTGCAAATCCTGCTGAAGCCTTCTTCAATCTGAATTTTTCAGCAAGAGGTCTGATGAGGCTTGACTTGTTGACAGTTACGCAAAATTTATCTCCCTTGCTGGATTTGGCACCCTGCAGTTTATGTTGCAGAAATGAGCTTTTTGTGACTCATCTGTGTCTCTTAGCTCCTCTATCGATATTTCCTGGGAGACCTCAAAAGCTGGAGTCACTGTATGACTCCTAACACCTTTCTGTAGCTCTAACAGCTACACAAACACCGTAAGCTCCTGCTATAGTCCTTTTAAGCATCGTCTGTTAGCGAGACCAAATTCACTTCAGCATCACGCATCTGGACAGCCCACACTCCTTACCCACTTCCTACCAATCTGTCGCGTAGGTACACAGTAACCACCAAGACTAACGGCAGGCACATCAGTACCTGTCTGGTGCTCCACTCCTAGCTCTGACCAACAGCTAACACATTTCCAAATATCCCTTCCTCACCCATTTCTGAAATCTTTTTGCTGAAGTCTGAAAATGCTCTGTTCTCATCCTGTTAGTAGACATAAACCTTCTTGAAATCATAGTGCACATTGTGGACATGGGCGGAGGCCCTCACAGCCACATCTGGCCAGGCTATACAGCTGCCAGGCTGGCAAGATTTGCATGATCAACAATCTCTGGACTTACCAGTTCGTTATCAACCAACGTTGCAGCATTTTCTGGGCTTTCCTGAATACTACGCAACAGCACTCACTGGTTTCTTTATACCTAATGATAGCACACAGCTTTACCCTTTCATGCTTTTACAATTTTACCTTTGGTTAATTCTTCCCAGCTTACCTGGACTACTTCTACAGAATTTCAGAGATCTAGTCTCAGCCAATAAGGCATTTTTAAGATGATCACAGGGAGTCTGTTGACTGACTAGAATAATTTGCACATATTAGGCCAGAAAATACCATACACAGTACAGATTATCATCCACAAAATCTACAGAACCCGGTACACAAGCAGTTTCAGTGTCCAGTTCCCTTTCCTGCATCCTCACTGTAACTCCAGCACAAGGGTTGTGCCAACACAAGCAATTAAAACCTGAATGTATCCCTTATCACCTCTACTGCTTTTTGAAAAGTCGTAGTCCTTGACAATTTCTCATTTATATGAATCATGTGTCAAAAAGCATTAGCCAGAGTGGTTAGTGATCTTTAAATGCTTTTACAGCTGGGCAGTGTACAGAAAAATACACAAGAACTGGACAAAAAAAACCCCAAGCCATCAGTAAGAGATATGCAAGACCAAAAACCACAGGTGCACAAATACAATAACCTTTCACTTCCCTTTCTATGTTCATCTCAGAAAAGCTACATACATGGAAGAACAGGCACATCACATCCATAGGGCCCATCCAGCCCAGGATGTTGTCTCAGAGTACTGAAAAGCAGATTCTTAGAAGGAGGAGAAAGAGAAGGAGAATGAGTACCCTCCAACATCTTCTCCAGTTTCCATCCCCTTGCAGTTTCCAAAGCCAGGGGTTACAACTTTCTTCTCACGAAATTTTGATTTCTTCCATCCAGTTGCTTTGGAACCCACACAAGTTTTCTGCCATCCAGTAGACTGGGGCAGGAGGACAACACACAGGACACACTACAGCTGGCATGAGCATTGTGTAAAAACCCACTTTCTCTACTTGTTTTCAATCTTTTGCCTTCCGGTATCACTCGACTGTTGTAGTTCTTGGTATCAAAGAGAACAAGCAGCTCTTTCCTGTTCACCGCCTCCATGCTGGTCGAAAGTTTATCTACTTCTCAGCTGTTACTCTCCCAGGCTATCAAATGCAGCAAGATTATTATTAAGGAAGATTATTTATTTTAAAAGGTTACAATTAAGGAAATTTGCCTAACTCAAAATGAAGCAGGCTGGTTTATGGACTAGATCTTTGGAACAATTCAGATGATGTTCAGTGGATCCTCAGGTGGGACACAGTGGACGAGTTAACCTCAAGGGAAGGTCCCTTTACCACAAGCCTTTCCCTGAGGTTAGAACAAGCCTTTTCACCCCAAAATGACGGAAGCTGCTACTGTCTCTCCACGAGGAAAAAACCCAGGTTTTTTTCTGACAGATCCTTGCTGTTCTGTTACTTTTTGTTTCCTCACAAGGAACAAGAGCTTCTTTCCATACTAAAGAAATGAGTAATTGCACTTGGCAACTTAAACACAGCTACAGACTAACACGTAGGTTTCTACCGGTTTACTGTAAGACAGAAAACAAGCCCCGCGAGAGACTTCAGCCAACCTCGCAACGAACCCGGTTCCTGTTACCAAACCACACGGTAAGTTGCTCTAACTGTCGCTCCTCCAGAGAAGCCGCTGTGGCTGCCCGAGCGGGACACACACCCCCTGCGAGCCGGGCTCGGGCAGGTGCGCCCCTGCCTCCGAGCACCTCCGCCGGCAACCGCTGCCTCTTCACGGCCCCGGGACCTAGCGACCCCCCGAATTAACTTTTCAGACGCGCGGCGCCTTCTTACCGGAGCTCGCCAGCAGCACCCGCCCGTACCGACCCTCCTCCTCCTCCGGCGGCGGCGGCCGCCAGCAGCGCCGCGCCGCGCCCCGCCCGTCTCTCCCGCCCCCGCGGAGCCACGCAGCTGCCGCCCCTTCCTCCTCCTCCTTCTCCTCCTCCATCTCCCCAAACTGTGCCGCCGCGGCCCCAGCGCGCCGCTCCGCGCCAAAAGTTACTGCCCTGCTCCGTGCGGGGCCGCCGTCCCCGGGACGCGCCCGTCGGCAGCGCACTCACCGCGGCGGAGCGGAGCGGCCGTCCCGGGCCGGGCGCGCTGCTCTGCTCGCAGCCGCGTGTGTGTGTGCACGGACAGGCGTGCGACACGGCACCCCGTGATGTGGGGGAAACGGGAGGGGCTGCCGTCCGCCCCGGGAAAGCACAGGCGTGCGAGGGAAATTTGGAAGGGGCGGCCAGAGCGCGGAGCATCTGCCCGCAGCCGGGCTCGGCTGTGGCAGCCCCGCGGAAGGTTGCTAGCGGCGTAAGCCGCTGCCGCCCCGTTACGCGTAGCCGACCGTGCGCCTGGGCTCCTTCCAGTGGAGGACACAGCCGCCGGACAACTCGCCTGCGGCTCACCCTGCCGGTGTGAGCGGTAAAACTTTCTCACGGGGACGAAGCCAAAGCCTTAGCAACAGCACCCCAAACAAGAAAGAATCCAACCCCAGAAAACATACTTTTTTATGTATATGCATAAAAAACCTGAGTCCCTTGAATCCTGTTGCATCTCTGAAATGCTTTACTGCTTGTGTCGCATTTGCCCTTCTTTTCTTGGTATGGCCAGAAACATAATTGTTTGAATTCCAGATCACCTACATGATTTCCTACCTGACTGGTCACTTTACTGGTGACCAGAAAAAGGGCCTGAATCTTCTATGTACGTCCTCTCAATCACTGAAACAGGGTGTTTTCCTCCAGTTAACATTAAGGTTTGAAAACCACTAAAGTCTTTGTGTCACAATGACAAAACACTCGCCAACTCCAGCTGCCCCCAAGACTTTATTCGAATTCCTACGGCAACAATATTCCTGTATCGCTTTTGCCTCCCCCCATCCTTAATACCATTCCCACCACCAAAAACCCGAGGTGTATTTGCCCCGTATTGTACTTTAAACACCATCCCAAAGCTGGCTTTCACTCCCACATTGCTCTTACCTTAACTGCTCTTGCTGGCTGCAGGTCAGCTTTGCCTGGGAGGAAGATGCAATATTTTGTGCTGATCCTCTTCCTGGAGGATTTCTTTCCTCTATTCCCCATGTCTCTCTTGCTTAAACCTCGCTGTAACCTCCGGCCTGTGTTATTCAGGAGGTCAGCTTATCACAGGTGTCCCCGCTGGCGTTAAAACCTATGAACCTTGTGCTGTATTGTCTGCATCCCGGCTGCTTATCTTCCTTCTTTCGCCCAGTTTTTTGCTGCATGCCTCGCTTTCTTCCTCACTCCTGTTAATCTCCTCACCAATCTTTTTAACTCCATCTCGGAAACAAACAAACAAATAGGAAAGATGAATCTGAATTCGTGGCTTTTGTTCACTGCATCATCTCTCCTTATCCCCCATCAGAATATTAACAGCAGGCAGAACGCCAGGGGGGTTGTATTCTTTGCATTTTATATCCTTTTTACTTTAGCCTGCATGGCACAAAATACATGCTAACTCACAGCTGAGGGGTGGAGAAGGGTTTTACCAAACGAAAGAACCAAATCCTGACAGGAGCAGAAGGGGCTGTAAGGACTAACTGTCGCTGTTTGCCACCTGTGAGCAGAAGCTTTATTACTCTGCTGTTGTTGGGATCACTAATAGCTGCCTTATCTTTGAGCTGCGATAACAGCTTATATCTTTATACTAAAGTACACTTGGAAAGCATAAATTTAAACAGAGAAAACAAAACACCCTATTCATGACGGTATGACTTTTTGCCACCTCTTAATGGATCTTTACATGAAGAAAATTATCCTAGTAGGAATAGGGAAAATTCACAGTTGTAAGAAGATTTGGGAAGCAGAATCCTACATTTGTTATTAAACAAATATTAAAACATATGTTGTCAAGCTAACACCTTTTTCAAGATGCTTATGTACAATACAAGTATTGGGAAAAAAACCGTGGTAGCTTACTTTTATATATAGCATCAGTAAGAGACAGTGGTTTTCACGTAACACTTTACATTTTTACCTCTTCACCCAGCTTGAATCAATCAGATTTTTTGGTGACTGTATCTTAGGATTGCCTTAGGCCATGTACCCACATTAATATAATGGACTAAAAATATGACTGTCAAGTCCTCACAGTTTTTATACATTAATTTTATTAGACAACTTGTAACAAAGAAAAAATGCCAAACAAACATGTAAGTAATTCTGCAGCCATTTTAACAGTCAAAAGTCTTTCACTTATCAGTGAAAGTGTAGTATTTGAATGAACATTTCCTTTAAACCGATTTGCCTTCAGGTTTGTTTTCCTGCAGCAGCTGTGAGACCACTCCATTTTCTTACTGTGCAAAAAGTGACCTTTACTAAATACCTGTCACTCAGTAGCCTTTAAGTTTTTTGACTTCCAGGCAGCTTGCATTTCTTTAACCTTACAGCCCATCAGGCTATGATGGCTCATGCATCCTAGGGCACAGTATTCACCCTCTGCATATTGGACCCCTGTCTCTTCCTTAAACCACCTTCTGCTTAAGACACTAATCAAATCTCTGCAGAACAGCTCTTCACACTCCAAATAGCGAGCTGAGGTTGTTATGTATTGACAGGAGATATTTCTCATCCCATTCACTGGAGTTGGGAGTAGCAGTTGTTATTACTTCATCTCTTCTCATAATCCAAAGAAGGAAAGAGCAAGAATGCCATTTGAATGCAGATAACTCTCATGACAGTCAAATGTGTTATAAATAAGCTACTGAGGCAAATTCACACATTGTAAAAGTAATACAAATAGAAATCCTCCAGAGATGGGGGGGAATATGTAAGATGATGTAAGATTGAAAAATTCGTGTTCCACAAACAGGCCAACTGCATTTCTTGCCATATGCCAGCACATGTTCTGCCTATCAGAAAGACTTGGCTGGAACATGAATGGAATTTCCCTGAGCATTTCCAATGGCTAAGGCTCCTCTCCTAACTTCTGCCAGCACCCGCACCGTTCTCAAACGTTCGCACATATCCATGCCACATAAGCAAAGCTGCTGGTGATTTTTGAAGCTGCCCATCTTGATTTTTCACCTAACCTAACAGCTTATGTTATTACACACGTGTGTAGCCATTTCTGATAGCCCGTGCTCGGGCAGAGCTGTTCCAGGTTTAGGTGTAGGAAGCAGCGACCGGTGTTCATACCTATCTGGTTCTGTGCAGCCCCATCTGGCATGGGCAGCCACTCAAGTCAGTGGAATTAAGTTTTCAACCTGGACTCTAATTCACAATGAGCACCAGTGTGTAACAATTCCCATTCACTTCCCCATTTCTTAATCTTAGAGCCCAAAATTCAATATTGACAGTTACCCTCACCTGCTACAAAGTACTCCCCAGTCCCTCGTTTACCCAAACAATCTTTCAGTCCATTCCAAGTGCTGGGCAAATGACTTATCAAAACGGCAGTAACAAAACACTTAGTTCTAACAGCTCAAATGTTTACTTTAAAGTAACGATGAAGAAAAAAAGGTTAGCACTAAAGAACTCTTTAGAATCCAAAATCTTCACATCCTTTGTAGAAACTCCAGTGCTTTTCCATCACAGAGCATGGTAGAAACTCCTCTTTAGATACCATTACTATCTCACTGAACTGAAGAAAACGTATCAGACTTTCAACTGAGTTGAACTGGACCGAAGAACCTGTTGAAAATGAATGCAGATGATTACAGAGTGTATATTAGAGTAATAATAAGCAATCACTGGTACCATGATCTCGAAAGGTGTTAACTGTTAATCAGAAAACACGTGTTAGAGGTTCCCAGGAATCTGAGATGTGTCCTAGGAATACTGTAGCATAAGACCCCGGCCATCTTATTGGTATATCTCAGTTGCACCCAGACTTCAGTGCAACAAGGGCAATACTACCCTTCATGGTGCCCAGGATGAGAAGTCAACCGTGCCAGCCATTTCCAATTCCATAACAGGAAAATGCCGTTGATCTTCAACATTGTTTGAATTTCACATATTATGTCCGTGAAGGGGTAAATTTAGGGTACTTCCTCCAAATTAAGGAATCCCTCTCAGAGGCACTGCCCTTTCTACAGTCCTGAAAGGACTAAATGAAGAGGAAGGAATACGACTGTATGTCAGAAACTGCAGAACTAAACAATGGCTATTTGCAATATTTAAATATCTGCTGGACTGAAGGAACTATTGCAATGCACAAACTGAAGGCACCTGTGTTCCTGCAGGAGAAACTGAGCTTTTCGTTTTTGCCTTTAAAATCCCTAACAAAGTAACATCGTAAAGATTCACCAGTAAGAAATGTTACAAGGCACTTCCTCCATAACAGCACCCATTGCAAAAAGCATTTAAAACTCCAGTTTTCAGAGTTCCTTGCTTTTGTTTGTCTTTCGTCCACACTTTCTCCCTTCGGTACCCTTGCACATGCTATTGGAGCTGCTGAGTTGCCACAGCCAGACCAACACAAACTGCCAGTGAGAGCAGAACTGTCACATGTAGATGTTATCGAGGGAGGAAGTAGGGGTGGCCTTCGTTTTTGGAAAAACAAACCAAACCACAAACTCCCAGAAATAGTGTTCAGACACCATGCAAGTATCTGAGCAAAACAGGGTAGGTATTTCAGGATAATTAGGTCAGTCGAGATAAATCTCTGTCAAAATGCAGAGAAAACATGTTTGAAGTGACACCAGTTGGTCATTTAGTTCGCACTTGTTTCTGGGATATCATGCACCATCCCAAGACTTTGTCTTTCTCCGTTATCACAGTTTTCCACTTGTGTCACCTACACCAACTCCAAGACACAAAATATATTCACTGAACTGACATCACTGGTAGGTCCCAAGGCTAACACAATCAGTGTATCTTGCAGGTATTAGACCTTTTAACTCCATGTCTCGGTGAGGAGTTCCCTGCCAATTCCTATCTCCAGGAGCTCACCACCCAAAGCAGCGAAGTGGTAAATTGCTGTCAGAAGCCAGAGTGTCCAGGAATGCAAATACAGAGCCTTGTACACGAGGGTGTACGTTGTTCCACACCCATGATATCCACCCCAAAACTTCTGACTCCAGCAAGAACAGTGTTGTGTGAGGTATCTTACACCTCCAGCGCACCTTCAGTGGGCTCGTGCCGTAACACAGTACGTAAGGCAAGAAAAAGCATGATCTCGTGTCTAGGGTATATTTAAGCATCTTGGACTACAACAAAGATGGGCAGGCTGAATACATGTCCCACCCAAGAAGCTGCATCACAACGCTCCTCACAGAGTCTTTGTCACACTGGAAGAAGCCAACTTACATGCTCACCTAGCAGTGATGTTTCCAAAGGGCATAAACACAAACTTGCTTGAATGGCAAGTCACAAAAATAGTTCTAAGGACACCTTCAGGTATAAAAGATCTTAAAAGTGAGTCTGGGCATTTTTAAAATAAAATAAACCAGCAGAAACTGAGCTGAAACATTGTCATTGATATTGAGTCTACAGTGACATGACAGGAATGACTTCAACCTGTTTTGATATGTTGAAAAAAGCTTTTTCATCCTGAAATGTCCACGTTTTATATGAAAGTACAGAAGTATTTCTTGCCAAAATCTGAAGTTCATTTATCATCTTGTTTTCAGAGATGATACCTGGAGAAAAAACCTTCCTTCCTTACTTTGCAAATGCTCCTCTCAGCACTCTCACTCTAATAATTTATTTACTAAAAATTCTCAACTCAGATTTGAAAGTGTAACAAAGATATGGCCAAATAAATCTATTGAAATAACTTTTCAGCAGTTGACAGCTTTCTTTGTTGAGTCCTTTGGGTCAAATCAATGTTTTACCTATTGGATTAAGATTTTGTAGATTAAACAGCAGCATTCTACCATAAATACAACTTTACCTGAGTAAGTAACATTTCTACTCTCTCCAATCCCTATTTCTCAGTCATTTTAGATAACAGTCAACAGTTAGCAAATGCACAGCAATTTGTACATCCCAAACCTGTCCTCCTCAGTTCTGACATCAGTGTTTGATGTCAGGGTTTCTAGATCCATAGACAACCATAACCTTCCCGCCCCGCCCTCCGCCCCCCCATAGGAACGGATCAGTATTTGAACATTGAACCCCTGTGTTTATTCCTCCATATTCTGACATGGCTGAGTAATGTCCTCCTCGTTTTCATTTTACTTTCTCTTCTCCGCGTTTCCCGCTCCTTTTGTTTACTAATTTTTTTTTTTAATCTTTTAATACCCACTTTGATGTTTCCTTTCTCCCTTTGGCTGTCAATTAACTCTCATCCACTTGCAAAGGACCAGCAATTTACAGGCTGTAAGAAGCAGAGAAAGGCTCCCATACTGCTATCTGAAAACTCATCCTATTGCATTGGGTATGGAAGGAAGTTTAGTAAGGTAAGATGCACACAGGCAGGGCCTTTTTCTGCCTTCCCACTCTTCCTGTCCTGCTAGGTGCTCTCAGTTTTCTGCCATCTTCGTGAACTATAACATAAATATCAATTAGTATCAATATCACAACAATTTTTTTCCCCATAAATCTGAGGAAAACAGATGTCATCTCTTAGTATTTTTTCCACCCTCCTTGCCAATAGCTTTTTGGTCTTCACTCAGATCTGTTTTGGCCTTACAGTTTTGAGACCACTCTAAATGTGTTTCAACTTGTGTTTCCATTTTGTTACAGCTTTACAAGACCTTGTCTCTGTGGCAGCTAAGAACCTGAAAACTGTATTTAAGGAGAATTCCCATTGGTGGCACTACTACAAAAACGTCAGCCCAGAATCTCCCATTGCATAAGGTCAGCCACTGAAGATTGCCACTTTTACACAGTCACTGTTCTCTGATCATTAAAAAATAGACCCTGAAAGATCAGTTTTTAAAAATCACTACCCCAGCAGTATCCTCTGTGTTTTTCCAAACAAGAAAGGTGCTGGGAATATGCAGATATATGGTTAAGCATTTTATAACTATTTTACTTCTGAAAATTATTTGTAAATGGAATTTAAATGCTCCTGCAGTTTAAGCCACATATTTGAGTCGATTTACAGGTATCAGTAAACCCAGTTTCAACACTTTTGTAAAACAGGTAAAGATTATTATCACTTCTGAGGGAAAGCTGAACTGATTTGCAGTATCTCTGGCAAAGACATTCTTCTGACTCAGACGGATCTGGTTCAGTGCAGCTGGTCTAGATGCAGGCTGCAGATGTGTGAGCGAAGAGAAGATCTAAGAACAACATACTGAAAGGTGACAGCATTTGATCTAAAGTGTCACAGGAGAGTATTTAGAACAAAAATCTGTCTTAAGAGCTTTCAAGTTTCCAAGCATTGGACCTTGTTGCATAGGCAGGTGGTTGAGACCATCCTTGGAGGTATTTGAGAGACGTGTGGACAAGGTGAGTAGGGACACAGTGTAGTGGTGGTATTAGCAGTGCTGGGTTAATGGTTGGACTTGATGATCTTAATGGTCTTTTCCAACCTAAAATATTCTATGACTCTAAGTTTCTTGAGCCTTATCCATGCTCCTCTCAGAAACTTAGAGAAGACCAGTCACAATCTAGGAGTCCCAAAAGGCATTGTCCATTCAGACCAAGTCAGGTCTTAGAAATGACAACCAGTGCCTTGCATAAAAAACATTTGGGATCCTCTGACTCTTTAAAAGGCTGCTACTGGATTGGGGCACATGAATTGTGCCTATGATAGTGGCAGTTTTGAAAGTAACTTTCCTTTCAGCTGATCAAGACCTGGTATCTTGGAAGAAGAGATGTCTGTGGATAGACTGACTTTGTAAGACTAGATCTTTCTCTTACAAAATAAGATGCTTCCCTGGTAATCCCCGCCTCCCCCCTCTCTCCACCCCACTTCACTCCCCACCCCCCAGATGCCTTCACTTTTCTCCAGGTGCCTCTACAGTTCTTGATTCACCTCACACAATAGAGATCTTAATTCTTTTTTTGTCCAATGAATGCTGGAATCCAAGACCTCTGCCTTTGCAAACTAGTCAGTAAGGACAGATCTTTTTCTACAGTCAGACATACCATGCCAGTCAGGCATTGCAAGTTAAGGTATCCATCCCCTAAAAGATACAGGCCAGCAGGGATTTCGGCTAATTGCTCGGTGATCCTCTGTGTCCACCCCTATCCCCATTTTGAAAGTTCTTTTCCTCAAGAATTAATTTATCGAGTGATCCTAAATTATGCATGCTGCAGCTTTTTTGTGTTGGTAGTTATGACCCTTTAAAAAAAAAAATAATCAAAGGCTATTCATAACATCTTACATAATAAATAAATAATTTCTGTTTGGAAGCTACCTAATGGACTGTAATGACCCAATCCTGCATAGCACAGCTGTAACAGTGCCAGAAGGACTCAGAGCACCTCCTAATAGTCCCTTAGCCTACAGTCCTTTCCTTCACATAACAGGCACAACTCACCATCTGTAGGTTCAGTTCATCATTTGCCTATAACTAGGATTTGTACAGCAATAACATGAAACTTAATTCATACTTTCACACATAATTATTCCATTCTGTTGGTTACAGATAAAATGCTAGGTTTGAGAAAGTAATATTTCTTCCTTCACTCAATAAAAAATAGCATTCCTCAGAAGTTAATTCTTTCTTTTTGTCCTCCACTGAGATTGGTAAAAGCAATGTCATAAAGCAGAAAAAAAATATGAGGTATCTAGAATCATTCTTCTTTGAAAGTATTCCATAACAGTGGCCTTTCTTGTTACAGTCTGTATCTGCATGGAAAAAGGACTTCAAGGCAGGATTAAAGATCGAGGCTTCATGCTTTATATTCTAAAGCATTAGTTTCAAGGTTTATTCTAAAATCTGTTAACAGTAAATCTGTTTCTAAATGTTTGAAAAATGTACATTAGTAATATTTTAGAGCTTTCTTGCAAGCACTGCCTAGGTAAGTGATATAAATACAGTGTATTATTCCCCATTAAAACTTCTGCCTAAATCATAATCTTACAGAGTAACTGCTTTTTCTCTTCTCCTAGATACGTTGGGTATATGCCTGTTAGACAGTAACAAATGCTTTATATGATATGATACATTCTGAATTATTATTCTTTAGGGTACTTGGGTTGGTGTATTAAGATATTGCCAGATTTTTGTTTAGCAATGTGGGGAACTCAAGACCTCCAATGTGTTACAGAAATCCCTCAATGTTACAATAACCTATCAGGGAAACAAGAGAACAATTTAAATCTCAGTGGCTCTTACCTTTTTAGTATAGCTGTAACATGATTTTTTCCTTAAAAGGCGAGAGAGGTATGATTGACATACATGCAAATAGCAATCAGGAAACATATACTGCCTCCCATAAAAGAATCTATATCCAAGACTGAATTTATAAAGAAATAAAATACATTAAGTACTTTTTAAATATAACATAATGGCTGATGCCATTTTTCTCACACATATTTTCATACAGTTGTCCAGATGGCCTTTCAGTTTCTGAATTAAGTCAATCACTCTATTTAAATATCAAATTATCAAGTTCAACAACCACAAATGCATTCACTAGTATCCTTTATTAAAAGGCACTAAGACTGCTTTAAAATGAGTCATAGGGGACTATTTCTTGGTATGACTAGCAGGGTGCAGATTCCCACCACAGGTTCCTTTCTTTTAAAACTTAGTTATTATTGTATACTTGATCCACTTGTATACTTATTTGGAGGAAAATACATGGGGTTTTTTTTAAACTATTTCTAGCCATTTTAGCAAAACATGAATTTAATGTGCCAAGATAGTGGATAAGCAGTTCCAGGGACAAGCTTGTATAATTCGAAACAGAACGCTTTAAAATATTTGCAGTTTATAGCACACTGAGATGCAGATTGGAAGAAACTGAAGACAAAGTATAAATCAAGTTACAGCTCAGGTCAGAACAGCTGTTTGATAGAAAAAACAATAGCTCATGGTTTTCATGCCCTGGCAAAATCTACAGGAGCTGTGACTCATTCAGTGAGTTTTATATACAGCCTCCGAACAATTTCTAGAGCCTTCTCCTAGACTTTTATCATGTGGTGATTTAAAGACTGATTTATTTTGTTTAGAAGCTTTGTCCCGACTTTGTTAAAAGTCACTCCTGAAAAAAAAATAAGATAGACGCTTGATATAATCCGAACGCTCACTGAGGTAAGATCATCAGGTAGTCTCCTAAATGCTTTCATTTGATGTTACCGGAGTGTGGTGTCAAAAAAGTCTGTCTTTTTTCTGTTTCAAGCAACGCAGTAGCTGAAGCCATTGCCTCTTGAAGCTTGCCGTTTATCACATTGCCTTTAATTTATTGCTTTCATAACTAAGATGATAGTGCTTTCATAACTTTGATTATGATTGCTTTCATAACTAAAAGATAGATGTGTTCTAGGAAGACTATCTACAACAGATCTGTTAGTCTTCGCTCAGTCTCCATGGAACCACCAAAGCAGTTATATGCAGCTGACGAATTAAGAAGATGAGTAAGTTATCAAAGGATTTCTTTTACAACTTGTGTCACTAAGTACAAAGGCCAGAAAGCCAGTGTTTAAAGATCTTGGCTAGGAGCCAGTTTACTTACTCCAAGCTGGGCTTCTTAAGTAAATAAGGTTTCTGAATGCAATAAAAAGAGGAAATTACCAGAAGTTTAACAAGCAAGGCTCCAACTAGATATATGGGGGAAAAAAATCACCATGAGCATGGTTAAGCACATGAATATGTTGTGCAAAGATGTGAAAGATCCATCCTTGAAGATACTTAGAATTTGACAGGACAAGGCACCAAGCAACATTATCTAACTTGGAACTGACTCTTACTTCGAAGGGGAGGTTGGACTACAGACCTCCAGAGGCCCCACCTACCCATTGCTTCTGAAGTGATCTGCCAGTTTCAGAAAAACCTGACTGACAGATAAGAACTGCAGATAATAAATTCTTAGAATTGGTTTCCTTGGCATGTAGTCCTTGAGAGCTGATGGTTTTAATTTTCTTTCCTTTTCGGCCTCCTAAAAAGTGAACATTTTTTGGCTCTTGCTGGCCACATAGCTCAAATCTGAGTCAGTCACGTGACATTCTACCTTCTACCTTGCTGACAGTCAACTAAGAGCAGGTAGAGGATTGTGGAAAGGAAGAGTGTGCAGACAGAGGAAGCCCATACGGTATGCAAAGTTACTGGAACATTTAGCTTTGTAAATCAGCTGACAAAACCATGAAGTGTGTAATCACCTAAAGCAAAAGCCTGGAATGTCGAAGTACTAGAAAACACAAGCCATAAAGAAAACAAAACAGTGTAACAGTTGCACCTTGAGATACCTCTGAGATAGAAAAATAATATTATGGATAGAAATATTAGTCTACAATCCCACTTTGCTTTCAAAGTACAAAATACAAAGACTATATGGTTCATCTCCCTGTCTTTTACAGTCATGTAAATGAGGACATTGTGTAGCTGATGAATATTCTGCTTTAGGTAGCAAGGCAAACACATATATTAGATGCTAGGGTTTTGGTTTTGTGGGTATTTTTTGTTTTGTTTGGGGTTTTTTTTGTAATTTGTTGGTTGGTTTGGTTTTTTTTAAGCGCTTCCAAATACTTCTTTTCCATATTATTACTGCCATTACTCATGGTGACAATGAGCCACTACTCCAATAATACCCAATCCAAAAAATTCAGATATGCAGAATCAAGCTCCTGCAAGTCATGCCAATTTTTAAATAAATAAATAAAATTAAACTTGCAGTTCTCAGTTTACATCTTCACTTAGGAGTCAATAAATGACATTCATCAACTTTTCCAGCGTTCTTCCAAAAACACGAGGATAAAAATAGCAGTTTTCCAGTAGTTTCTGACATATTGTCTGATCCTAAGCAGAAACTGGGGCTCTTAACTGCAGCACTATGCAGCACAAAATACATTGCAAGCTTTCAAGAATGAGTAACATTTCTTTGCATTATAATTACATGGTGCTTTAAACATATTGCAGGAAAAATATACCACAATGGGCTAGATTTGTTGTTTGGACTAATACTGAGGTAATATCTTCAACTAGCTCAAAGAGGCATACGAGATCCCTCTTCCAAGGAGTCGACAATCTAAAGTCTAATGGAAGATTCTTGCAAATATCCACATGCGGTATTTACTAGTAGTCCAATTTTACACTTATCAGGAAGTATTGAAATACTTAATAGCTTGGGTTCATCCTACTGGAGCAATTAATTTGGATTTCAATATTCTCCTGCCAAGTCAGCAGTTTCAGCATTGTAGCTTTGTGCTGGTGCACAAGACAAGAGGATAAGATTAAAAATTAATACCAGGAAAATGAAAAGAAATAAATTAATTACTCTTCTATCATTTTCCAGGACTGGCAAAGCCCAGAAAGTAAACTAGTTAAAAGCCAATCCATGTAGCTGACCTTTACATTCAGAGTTTATTTAGCATGAAGTAAAGCAGCAATGGCACTGCGTATCTGACTGGTTCTTCAGAAACAAACATGGAGGGCAAACAAATACAGCAAATCCATCTGTGGGCTATGTGGTTTCTCATGGCACTTCCAAAGCTTCATTTAAGAGACCTGATGAAAGACTCACTCTCAGAGACTTGTATTTAAAGGAATATCCTTCTTAGGTAGGAGTTTGATTTTCACAGCTTGCTTTCAAATATATTTTTAGTCAGACTATGAAACCTGAAAAACTTCTCCTCAGAACCGGATGCAAAATGTTTGGGTTCTATAAGCTAGAGACATGGGAACTGGGCTGGTGGCTAAATTTTTTTAAAGGTTATACTGCATGTTAAGCAGTTTCTTCCTTCAATTAACAGGGGAATTGTAGCAGATACAAATGAAAATGTATATATGGAACAACATTTCTTTAGATTTCTAACTTACTAGTTTTTGTTGTTTTATGAATATTTAATTTTGCATAATCCCCACATATCTGTCAGTGTTTACCTCTGCCTACAAAATGACTCTACACTCTTACTGTAACTGTTTCCAGACAGGATTGAACACTCAGATAATAGGGTGGCAAGGACCATGTGCTACAAGACCATTATCTTGGAAAGCAGAACTGTAACTAGTAACTATATTTGAGAAAACATGAATGTATCTGTTCAGCAGAGAAACATAACTCCTGCGAGCCATAAACTGTTCAAATCCTACCAAAGGCCTGTTCAGTCTGGCTTTTTTGCTACAGAACTGTGAATACAATTTACTACACAATCTATTCTTTGTAATTTTAAAGACCACCTCTCTTGAAATATTCTGGCCTGGATTTTAAGATACTTAGTATATTTCCTTCAATTAAAAAAAAAAAGAAAATGAAAGAAAAAGTAGTAGTAGTGAGATAACAAAGCATTTTCTGCAGAGGATTCTCAGCTCAGGGATTTACTTAATCCTTTGCTCTGTAGCTACAGGGCCTACATATAGGACTTGCAGAAGCATAAAGAATTGCTTTATAATGTGAGTACACTTTCAGTTTACAAAGGCTGACACTGATGAGGCACTTCAACTCTGATTGGCTTCTTACTGTCTCCCACAGCAGACCTTAGCCAGCACCGTTACCCACTTCTGTGCAAAACGTTACCCGACACGGCTCACGGCGGGGGTTAGAGCTGACCACTCTGACTCTGCACAGTGGTCGATCAGGATTATCCCTCTGCAGTGTAACCAAAGGTGTTAGAGGCAAAAATACTATGTCAAAGTGCAGTAAGCACTGTTCAAATTGTATGAATATTACAGGTAGGGTTTAATGTGCAATCCACACGAAAATGTATTCCTGAAAACACAGATACAGGCTCAGTCAGCTCCACACAGACCAGAGCATGCTCAGGAACATTAACACTCTTTAAATTAGATTACCTGAGATTATTCAGCAATACTTTTCCATAATATTTCCTTCCATCTAAATCCATAAAACATCTGTCTGTGCTATTGAGTGGAAACAATTATCTAAGTACTTCGAATGAAATGGAGTTATTTTGTTAAGTACATCAAACTAACAATATCTTTCTAATTTGGACACAGGAGAGTCAAACACACTGAGCTCTAAAAAACTTCATTATTGCCTCATTCAGATCAATCCAACCTATCAGCAGGGTCATCAGCACTCTTCCTCCCCCACAAAAATCAATTCCATGCCACCCACTTTCTTTTTCCTTTTGTACCTGTTGTATAGCCCTTGCACCCACCATTAGGTTTTCAGGTAGTTAAAAAAAATATCTTACTCTTAAGTTTCCTCCTAACAGCTGCTTCTCTTTCAGTGCAGAGCAATGTTTTCACTACTTCTGTTTGTGGCAAGGATGGGGTTTTTGGCTGCATATTGCTCAGGTCAAAGCTCCCAAGAGGCTGAGCAATGGAGACAGTACGAGGGCTCTGATGGTGCTGGTTGTGGTTGCTGGGGTCCCTTGTGATAGAATTCTTTCCTGAGAGCATAAAAAGATCAAGACAACTTTGTTTTAAGAACAAACAGTATCATTTAACACTGGTTGTTTAATGGACAGAGCAGTTTTGCTTTTAATTTTTTTTTTTTTAAAGGTAAATGCTGAAATTTTCACTTGGTCTTACACCACCTAACACATGCAAGGGCAGACTTTGCTCTCTTACCAGCCCAGCCATAGCTGCTGTAAGATGACTGAAGCATTCTCTTAAAAAAAAAATTAAACGTTTCCTCCTTGGCAAAATTACATTAGATGCCATGCAAATTTAACTTGAAAAGCAGCCTACCAAATATATGCGTTTCACTGCTTTTCTCAAGGAAAACAGCAAAATCACATATGATCACAGAAAAACTATTCTCAATTGCTTTCAGGCAACCTTACTGAGCTCAGCTGCTCACTTTATGGTTAGATAATTTCAGTAACACTAAAATAAACCTCTGAAACAGCTCCCATGGTTCAGCGACTAAGAAATCATCTGGATTCCCTTCAAAACACTCTTTATTCCATACAACTTTGGCATCTTTCATTACTAAAGATGAGCAAGAGTTGTTCTAATCTTTACAGGTGGCTAATAGTTAATAAAGGCAATAAGGGATTGCCAGAGCACAAGAATTGCACTAGTCATGCCATTTTCCAAAGAACATCTTCCGGAAACAGCAATCTGCAAAACAAACGTACATATTACGCTTACTGCAACAACGGGATACGCTTTTATTTTAAGCCACTTTGCTGGAGTTTCAATGTGAACTATTTAACACCAACATCTGCTCTGCAACTGACATCTGCTCTTCAGCTGACATCTGCTTCTGAATCCTTGTTATTCTTGGTCATTTTTAGTAAACATTATGTCATCCTTACATGCATCAGAAAGCAGAGAGGAATAAATTCCAAGCCATATAATCACTGTTTCTTCTGCTTTCCTACATACAGACAGTCTAAAAGTACTGTTTATTTTTTTAATGTTTTGTTCTCACTCGGACTTGAATGCAGGAATTCCTGCTTTCTGCTAGCATCATCCTAGAAGAGACTAAAGGCTCAAAGAAGGGATAAAAAGTGAAATTTAGTTAGTATTTAGATGACTAATTCCAAAATTGCAATCTTTAAAGCTTCCGTTAAATATCTGCATTGGTCTGGAAATACTTTACTTCATGGGTCTTCAAGTTTTGCATTACAATTCCTCAGGTGCTTAAATTTATGCTAATATACAAACCTGGCAGCTCCTTAATCTCAACCAAGATGAAAAGCTGGGACATTTCTTATGCTGGCAGCCACAGAACAGCAACTCCTCACACCTGTCTTTCCTAGGGACCTTGATTTGGTAGAGGTTCTTACGACATGCTTCCTAAATTGGGCTCTGTACAAAGTTCAGGGGTAGCTGCTTCTTTCTGTTATAACATGGCTAGATACAGCCCCTGCCTGTATCATTTTATTCCATCTTTCCCATCCTCTCCATAAAGTAGCTCAGTGAACACTGAGTTAAGATATGGGAAGCTGGAAGGAGCATGGGGGGAGGGGTATTTAGAATAATAGCATTCATTCTCCTCCAAAAATGCTCAGATTATCAGGCCCCATTCTTCTTTTTTAATGATGTTCTGGGATGCATAGAAAAAATCAATTTATTCACACAGAAAGAAAAAAATAAGATTGATTCTTTACAAAAACAGGATAAACTTCTACTATAAAATACACACAGGATGCAAGTACATTAGAAAGATGAAAGAGTGCCTGGGAATGTCGCCAGGCAAGCCGCACAGAACAGCTCACATCCACACCAGCAAACTTTCCTGTGCTTTCGAGCAGGCTGGCGGCAGGCAAAGTGCCCGTTGGGAACAGCCCTTGGAACAAGCTAACTCCTGAACTGGGTCTGGAAACCATTTGGGAGCTGCCCAATGCCTGCAACTGTTCTCACAATACAACAGTGCACGTTAATCCTACCCTGGAACGATTTAAGGCACTGTTTAATTACTTACTGTGTATCTGGCCATATAATATCTGAAACGGAACTGAAACTTTGAACACTTTGGCTTTCCCTCCCTTAATTTCTCACCTAGGGCTAATGGTTAGGCATTACCATGATCTTAAATTACATGTGAAAAAAACCCTTCTTTAAATACTCTTTCCCAGATTACTCTGGGCTATTTGGGAGGGGTGGAAGGGGAAACACTTACTGATCGTCAGGCTGATTTCTGTCAAGAGTATTTTTTGAATGAATGTATTTCTCCGTTTTAGAAGTGACAATGTTTATCATAAATTTTCCACAAGAGGAACAGTTTACAAGAATGGGTGAAATATTCAAAAACCTATTAAAAAATTAGGAGGCTAGATCCATTTTTAAGTCACACCTGGTATAAGCTTAAGTTACTGAAGCAGGGCAATGTAAACTTATCATCTGGATGCTCTTAGCTCAAAGCACATACCAGTAGAACATGATAGTCTGACCAAAAAATTAGTTATTTCAAATTATTGCCCTTTAATTTACTTCTAGTATGTTAAGAGCAGACCAAGCGTTGTACCCCAGTTCATATGAGGTGCAGCGTCCCATCAAATTATCAGAACCAGTCACAAAAGCTTTTCAGACTCCAAGTGCAACTGGCTGTCAAAGGGTTTCCCTGGGAACAAATTACTTATCAAAATTAGGCTGAAGTTCTTAAGTCTGCTGGACAGTTCTGAAAAAACTGTTCAATGTCATTTTGTCATATCAATGTACTCTGTTTCTTATGACTATTTTTACAGAATAAAATATCCCCCTAGTTATTACTGTTGCTTGGAAATACTGGGATTTCCACCAACACAGATTACTCAATATGATCTTAAGATGTACATGAGAGTAAAACTTATGCTAATTTATCCACGTTTCCAACAGAATAAAAATTATTAAATGAGTTTATTAACATTTTTTCCATATTAAGATTTTTTAATGTAAAATTTCACATAAATATTTTTTACATAGCAACAAAGTTATTAGTAATTATTCTCTTTACATAACCAATTTATGGAAGAAAAGAAACTAACTTCTGTCAAAATCTTGTATAAATTCTGACACTATTTTCCAAGCCCAAGATCTGTGATAAGCATACAGTGCAGAAAAAATCAGAAAGCAATAGAGGAATTTTGGAATTTAAGCTCTTTAGAAATCACTTTCTGCTGCTTTCAGTCATGGTGAATAATAGATTTTAAGTGGTACATACCCAAAGGCTCTGTTTCTTGTGATGGAAACTCCAGGTTACTACAACCTGACATTTCTTCAACAAGCAATTTTGACAACTGCGTCCCAAGATACGTAACCTGTACAAACAGATCTAAATGGTTAACTGGTCATTTTAATTAGTGGGGTTTTTTTCTGATAGGTGTAGAAATTTCACTTTTCTTACAAGACTGAGTTTATTCACTTAAAGTCTAATCTGTGTCTGCCAAGATCAAGCAGAAACTCTGTTAATTTGAATCCTAAACAAACAAACAAACAAAAGGCATAATACAACCCATCTGCAAAGCCCTCTGAACTCTGCCCGTATTCTTGTAACACTTGTCCTTGACAGTCTGATGTTTCAATAAGCTTGACCCTTTTTATTCTAACTACCTTTCAGCTTGTTCTGTTAGCCTCCTAATCGTCTTTAAAACTGCTCTCAAAGCACTTCCATCTTACAGAGTGGGCATTCCACAGTCTCCCAACAGCTGTGACAAGTTCATCACTGCACAGGCACAGGTATGTAGCCCTTTGCTACTTATTCATTAAGAGCAAAAAGACTTTCAAAAATTTACAATTGTGCCCTCTTCTGCTTTCAGAACAGTAAGAAGATCCAGATTAATGACATTTGTTATTGCCATTTATTACTGCTATTTTGGGGAATAAAATCAGGCCTACCTTATTCCACACATACTTCCATGTCACAGAAATGTCACCTCCTAGGAGGTCTTTAACCCAGTGAACTGGATTCTGAAGTATTTCTCCCTTACTGGTTCTGACCTTGCCATTGCTTAACAGTGTGGCTTTATGACTAAATTCCTAAAAAAGATAAATTAAGAAATAATTTTCTACTCATAAATTAACAAACCTGAATTAATATCCTTAAAGCATGAAAAACATTATAGCTGAAAAGTTGCATCTAATTCTGCTTTTCTCTGAAAAAAAGTTGAAAGATTCAATGTCACCATCATAAACTGTGCTATGTAAAATGAGAGGATTTGTTCCACCGCAATAAGATATTCTGGCCACACAGACACTACTGTCAGAGCACAAATCTCCCTATGTGTTCATCAGAGCTGTGTTTGCATCTTAGATCCTCTTAGACATAACAAAGCTGTGAATAAATTGATTTGCAATAATGAACTCAGGAACTCACAAGAGGGCAAGTCTGTGCACCAAAAACTGTTAGCAAATGCAGTCTGTCTTACATGGGTGGAACAAACGCATGTCACAGGGAAATTCTAGCAATTATTCAAAGACCAAATATATATGCATGAAAATTTCACTTATGCCAAGGGACATCGCTTACATGTTTCAGGAGGAACCTGGAAGCCTTATCTTACACAAAATGAAGTACAAAAGATTTTACTGTTACTGCTTCTTTGATAATGCTAACACAGCCTGGTTCTGCAAACATATATGCACCTCCAGAAGCATGGCTTATAGTTTTTTTACACTTCAGTTACTGTTTTTTTATATTTGTCTCAGTTAGGCTAACACAGCTAAATAATGCAAAAATTAGCTGTTGGTAAGCGACGTTAGAACTTGGTAAGGCTGTTTAGCATATGTGAGGTTAATCAATCAGAATAAGAGAATGATCCACCAGCAAATACTCAATCTCCTCCTACCATACCCACTGCCTATAAGAATCTAAATTAAGGTGTTTAACCCAAATATTTTGATGACCACTCAATCCAGTTCAGAGTTTCCTAGCCATAAATGAGTGTCACTTTCATTCTAGTAAAAATCACTGACTTCTCTATGCTTCGAACATCAACATTTCAGTACAAGGTTCTAATTCCTTCAGATCCACATGCATCAAGCCCATATCACAGACAACACAATAAATGACAATATGCACACTGAATTCTTCCTCTTTCCATCTAGTCATCGTGAGGTTCAGAGGAATATCACGTGTCCTTTAAAGAACAGAATGATGTGTGTCTACCCATGAAATGGCCCAGAGTAGAGACCTGTGACTTACACATGCTGTCTTATGTTACAAAACCCAAGACCACACAAAACAGCCATGCTCAGCATTCCCGAGCAGATTACAGGTGCAGAAAAAGCAGTCTTTTTGTAACATTAACTACACCAAGTAAGTTGGCTGAAAAGAATCTTTCCTGTTTTAATCAATATGTTGCCCTGGAAATTAACTAGCTAGCAGCTGGGAATTCAGTCAATAATTCCATCATTTGCTCACTACCAAGTCAGTCCCGTGGCAGCCGCCTTACAAATCTACGCTGCACTGTATTGGGAGGCACAGGGGCGTGGTTTTACATTAAAAAAGAGGGTTTTTTTCCTTTGGTGGTTTTTTTTCCCCCTAATATAATTTATGCCAGACTCTAACTATAGAACCAGCTGGCATGTAAGCAAGTAATTTTGTATATATTCATGTCTAGCACAACACTATGAAATCCTTGACGTCACATTCCTTGGTTTGAGGGACTTGACAGTTGCTTCCAAGAATCACATTAAGTCACAGAAACCTTAAAGTTCCCCCTCCTTCAAATATGAAAATCAGGTATTACACAGGTAGACCAACCAATGATTCCACTCTGGTTCAGGCAATAGGAAATGTTGACAAACTGATAATGCAAAGTTAAACACAAATTTTACATATGCATTATTCTGGGTGTGAAAATTACGGGAAGACATCATCCACAGCATTCTCTTTTAAAATCATAAAAGACTAACTGTAACCAACGAATGAAAATTTTCAGTACTAAGTGCTGAAGATGCAAACTAAACCATCGCAACTGCTGTTTCTCCATTTAAGGTGTTTGGGGTTTTTGTGGGGTTTTTTTGTTTGTTTGGTTTTGTTGGTGTTTGTCTGTTTGTTTGTTTCATTATATGCTAATATTAACATTATTGCACCTGAACAATTACCTGCAGTTTGAATTCTAAAACATTTTCTCCTGGCTTAATCCTTCCCAATTCAAGCAGATCTATCAACTGAAGCCTCTTCCTATTTCTTCTTCCATAACTCACTTGCTTTTGTTCACATTCTTGATTACTATAGCTCTTGGAAGATTTCTGACTGAGGTTTACAGTATAATCTGTATTTGAGCTAACATTTGTTAGCACTGGGTTGGTAGTAAATGAGTTCTCTCTACTCCGTAAGATCATTTGCTGCAGAGTATTAGGGAAGTTCTTTGTAGATGCTGACAAAATCACTTGCTGCTGCTGGAAAGCTTCTTTCTTAATGACATAGCTGTGTAGATCCTTATCTGTAAGAACCTGCTGGCAGTCACTGTCTGGTTGACAGACATTGTTATTGACAACAGTGCTTCGGGGTTCTACAGTATTTAATGCGCTGGTCACTGAAGTAGGATTTAAAGACTTGTTTCCTTGTTCTGCAATTGCTACACGATCAATGTCTTTTTGCTGTGAGCGCTTTGCTCCAGCAGTGCAAACGGTAGGTTCTGAAGGCAATGTCACCACTTCTACAGCATTTGTCAGCTTTGACATGTCGAAGGGATATTCTTTTACCCTGTTTTCAGATGCCAAAGCATGATCAGAAGCCTCTTCGCTTCTAATTGCTTCTTTATTTGCTCCTGTCTCATCCGAACAGATGTGTGGATGTTGGCTGCATTCCTGAGCTGAAAATCTATTTTCTAAAGAGAGATGTGCTTCTACTCTGTTTCCATTAGGCATGCTGGCACCAAGCCCCATGCTAAATGTAACTACATCAGGACACATGATTTCATCAGCAGTTAAACTTTGCCTTTTATCATTTCCACAGGAAATAACAGAGTTTGAGATTTGCTTCTCTGAACATGATGCACTGAACGTTCGCTTTGGTTTTTTGTAATTTTGTATTTTCTGGAGTAATTCTTCCTGCTTTTGGGCAATACTCAACAGACCCTTTTGCCTAGAAACAAAATCAGCTAATTGTTTCCTCAGTGCTCCTTTTTTAAAAGGTTCCACTGAAGTCCTATAGAAAATAATAAAAAAATAGTAATATTAAGGACATTGGAGTTACTGTAAACACAAAATAAAAACAGTTCAGTAGACATAACCCACTAGGAACAGGAACAGGTTTCAAAGGACTCTGCCAACACCTAAAATTCGAACAATCTTTTTATCATGTGCAAAGTTTGTAGTTCAAATCCCAGGCTTATGCACAACAAATGCAGAATCCCATCTATAAGTAGGATGCAAAGCATCAAAACTTCAGTAACAGCCTTGTCCTCCTATACTACCCTTAATTCATAGAATTGAAACTGGGTCTTCATTATCACTGGCCAATCTTTTACGACCACAAACCACAACAGTTCACTGAATTCAATGCCTCTGTGGCTTTAATTTGGAGCTTTTTAAAATGAGCTCAGGATGAGCTACTGAAAAATGATACTATCAGACATTTTTTACAGAGTACACAACAAAACATTTTGTGAAGCCACAGCTTTAATAATACCACATGACCATAAATCAAAAAGGACAGAGCAATTTAGGATGTTGTATGTTAGTTTGGGACTGTCCCCCCTCTATGAGACTCTGCTCTCTTGCTGAGCTGGTCTCCCTATAAGACTCTTTCCCGGGGGAGTTTATTTTTGTCCTGCTGGAAAGGGATTCCTTATTTCTCCCATTTCACTCAAGAGCCACCAGCCCAGAATAATACTCTTTTCTCCTAATTCCCCTTCGTGGGGCACGTGGTTGCACTACTGCTCTGCCACGATGCTGGGCAGACAGGGGAGTACCACAAGGCATGGGAAAAGGAATAGCAGCATGATTTACCTTTCAGTGTGCCCACAGCAGAGGTGCCGTGCAAGTAACACCACCCCAGTCTCGGAAGAGAGAGAATGTTGAGGGGATCAGGATGGAGCTACAGCAAGACTAGTTGGTGCAGAACAAGGACAGCCAAACACCAGCATGACACTATTGGTGTCTGTACTGTGACACTGCTTGCTATCACACATGTTTAGAATCAGCTGATCCCTGATACGAGTAAGCCTTGACAACTATGGACTCCTACAAAGGCCACTCAGGCTCCACACACTTTTCTAGCAGTGTTTCTTCAGGGAAGTTCTGTTGCTTTATTGCTAAACAGGTACAGAAGACGCTGCAACTGAAAAGGCAAAGGTAGCGTGGCTAAAATGACAACAGCGAAGTAACTTACAGCCACCAAAAAATACAATGCCTTTTTTATATTTTTTGCTCATTTTTCTTAGGTGAGAGAGACATCTTAGTATCTTCAAAGGAACCCATAGAAATGGAAAAGCATTAGTAGTATCTCTCCCTGGGCCAACTAACTGAACAGAAGATGGAAAATGTGACAATGCCTCCCATCTTCCGTACATTTATGTATGGTGTGACAAAACCTTATATGCTACTTAGTTAAAAATACATTGTTCACCATATAAATAATAAAAAGTAAATTTAATTTAATTTAATTTGTCATGTAGCTCATTACTTTTGACAGATACTTCATTAGCTGCAAGCTATCTGCAATGCCCAGAAATATTTAATTATTTAATAATAATAATATAATATTATTATTCTAATATTTAATCAATATTAGAAAGCAGGTAAGTTTTTGTAGATGTTAATTTTACTGTTCTTATTTCTTAATTCAGTCGCTAGTTTGTTCACAAGGATGATCTGGAACCCTAACTTCACATAAAACCCTCTTTTTTGTGTCTTGTTTGTTTGTTTAATTATTTGTGTAATGTATTTATCTTACATTTTATAGCTGGCTAAACGGTCTGTGAAAGAAATGTTTCAGTTGTTTTGCCCAACCAGCCTATATGGTTTGCCGTGGAACTACCTGAAAGCTGTACACTGTTGCTTTTATATGACAAAATACTGCTAACACAGTATGTAAAATACGTAAACATCCTCTCCAGATGGTCTAGAAGCCTCTGTGGAGCATGATACCACAGTTAGCTGAGCACTCACCACGTGACTAGCATTCAGGCAGTCCCTCTTGGAAGCAAAAAGAGGCCTTGTGAGAGCTAGCAGCAGGAAGCTGAAAATTCACATGGCCCATGTTCACACTGGGGTGAGCACTCCCAGCTCACATTTGAGGCGTCCTCACAAAAAAAGAACATCTGCAGGCATACCCCAAGCCATTGTTCTACACGGCTCCTGTGGGCTGTTGGTTGAACACTCCCAGTCCAGGGGGGCTAAAGAAACAAAACGGGAGGCAAGGACACTCAAAGCAGTGTCTGAGTGGCTACTGCTTTCCTCCATGAAGCTGAAAAAGTAATCTAATTGCTCAAGATCTCCATTTCCTAGGAGGAAATGCTTAGGAGCTTTCCCACACCTTTTGTATATTCACTACCTAATTTCAACGCTCACTGTGCGCACAGCAACTGATTAGTATGTGTTAGCTTAATCCTAAAGTTCATCTTTGATGGACAATAATTAATGGAGGTAACTGAAGCCAGTAAGGATCATGCTTCCGCAAAATCTGAATGAAAACCACGCAGTTCTGCTTTCATACTATGATACGCTAAGCTCCTAACAACCTCTGACACTACCGACAGAAGGAATAGCTGCCTATGAATACAACCCTTGTCTTCTACTTACCTGTATTTTTTAGCAAGGGTATCCCTTTCTGTTTTCTGTTTTGCAAGCATTTCATTCAAAGTATCTTGCATCTGAGACAGCCTCTGGATATACACGTCTGTCCAATATTTTGATACAATCAAAACGATGATGGCAATAAGCAGTAGAAGATAATCACAGTAATAATATTTTTAATATAGCAAATACACAGTCAAAGTGGGAAAATACTGTTACAGCACTACCTTATAGTGTCATGCATACTGATAGGTCTTTACAAGTAGAGTACAAGTAATTCTTCATGGAAAGACATAAATACAAGTTTAACTTAAAATGAAACAGCCCAAGTACTGGGAAATTTTGAACTGCACATGCCTTGTCTCGGAAATTACTAAGAGGAATTGATTAAAGAACTGTCCTATGGTTGATAAGCACTGAAACTTCTGAGGCCCTTTGTGTTGCAAGGAGCTGCACAACATAAAAAATTATATGTGAGGCTACCTGCAGAAGTTATATAATCTTAAGAAGGTGGCTGAAACTTTAATGTTTGAAGTATTATAAAATACTTTAATGAGCTTAGACTGTTCTGAGTTACATATAATGATAAAAACATATGTATCATAGTTTTACATAGTTTCAAATCCGTATTATAAAATAAAATTAATTATAAGTTGTTCCTTTCTGTTAGCCATATTTTTGTAGACTAAGAAAAGCAGTTATAAATTCTTCTTTATATGCCCTATTTTTCAGCCATATGACATCAGGGAGAGCTCAGGCAGCCAGCAGATACCTCTAGTATAATACGCTAAACATGTAATCTAATTCCTAGAATTCTAAAACAAGAAATATGAGCTTTCCATAATCTTGGAAAACAGAAAATTTCAGGATCAAAAATGGCATTTATAAAACATTTCCCCAAACGTTTTTCATAGTATCTACCAGTATTTACTTACCTATGAAAAAAAAAATTATTAAAATATTGCTTTTATTATGGCAGCTTATTAGAGAATTTGAATCTATTATTTACAGTAGGTTGTACTGCATGCAAATACCTTGAGGACTTTATTCTACATTGTAAGACTGTCAATGCACTTCCATATTCTTGTCCAGTCTCGTGCCTCTTTACGAGTAATAACTATAATTCAGTTTAAGAGGTGCTAATTATTACCAATGCTTTTGTCAGCAGTGGCAACAGATCACCATGTTCATTTTTCTCATACTCCTAAACTGGGAAAATCTGATAATATTATTTTGCTAATTTATGAAGTTGCACCAATCTCTTGTCTATAGGCTTCTGCCTATGGTATCATCTACCTGTTTGTCATACACCCTTGAAGAAAACATTACAATTTGAACTAACAGTTCATACGCCATAAATTTAAGTTGGAAGTTATAAATCTGCACAATTCAATATTTCATATTCATTCTTAAAGGGACAAATCGACTATTTTAAATATAATTTGAAAGTTCCACCCTATATTCAAGAAAACAAATCTAAAAAAACTCCTTCCTTTATGTCAAGAAGCAGAACTGTTTCATGGGTGTGAACTACTCCAAAGGAAACAGCCCTGCCTAGATAGCAAGAGCAGCAGGGGGGGCAGAGACTTTGGTCAAGGGCATTCCTGCAGCAAGGCATTCCTTTGCCACTTGAAAAATCACGGTACAGACACAATAGATGCAAACTGCTACACAGCAGTAGCATCACGATCTCCTAGGAAGTCAGTGTCACTTAGTAGGCTGTTGAGATTAATCTGAACTGCGATTTGATAACTTAAGACAAATTATATCTTTGAGCACCAGCATTTCTGAAACTGCCTATCATCCACAGTGTCTGCCTTAAAGATTTCTCCTTTTAGCCTCATAAATTGTTTTAGGTTCCTGAAAGTCCAGCCACATTAGAATGAAAATGGTGTATCTGTCACTCTACGTATACACATGGCTGTTCTTGATCATGGAGGGGCCCCAAAAGAACCCCATGCACTTGTAATGTTGCCAACAGTGTGCATACTTATTTAATGATCCCTTTTTATATGATTAGGTTGGCTTGAAACACATGCCTCCAAGCAGCATGCTTCCCTTTTTTGTCATCATATTCCTTCCTATGTAAAGTGGAAGTACTTCAGGAAGTGTACTTGCCTGGCAGCTGTGATTAAAATCTCATTCTCTGAAGCCGTTGTTTTGCAGAGGAGATACTCAATTATGCTACGTACAATACCATTTTAAAAACAAGTATATTACCAAAGATATTTTAAAACAAAACACAAAAAAAGGTGGAGCTACTTGAATTTATGTCTACCTGCATCTTTGGAAGTTTTCAATTCAAATAGCAACAGTTCTTTTTGCTTCTCTTCTGCACCCTGTATGGCAGCAACAGACACCTGTCAACAAACACATAAATTACAGTAAAAAATTTAGCAAAGTGCACCATATAAAACAGAGACCATGGTGTACAGCCTGCAGAATAAATATTGGTGGGCTCAAGTCATTCCAGCCAGGGAATCACTGCATAAAGGCAATGGACAGATCTACATAGTGCCAAGGTTATACTCTGCAAAGGGTTGTCACAGCCTGGTTTTGTCCAGGCATTCGAACTACTCCATGCTCAGAGTCTCACCCATAAGAGCAGGGATTTGACAGTGAATTTCACCATGACAGCATCACCCAGACAATGTAAACATAGCCCACAGATACAAATTACTTCAATATCATGACGAAAGATCATTACTCTTTCAAAGAGACATTTTGGAAATGTGATGAAAGCCTCAGGATTCCTGATCATTTTTCTATTCATACAGGCAGTAAGAAATGTATGTAAGTATTGACTATGGTTTGCACAAGAAGTGTAAGTGAACAGGAACGACGAACAGAGGCAAGCAATAATACACACACTTAAGTACTGGAAGCCACATTTTATATACTGGAAGCCTCTGCATGGTGCTGTTTTTCACATAAATTCTAAAGGGTTCATTATTTAAATAATATTTTTACATTTAGTCAGTAAATTACACTATGCTATATTACACTACTAATTTAACAAAACTGTTATCTATACTAACCACACTGCCTTTCTCATGTTGTGGTTCCAAAGCTGCATCATCATTTCTACACCAAAAGTAACAATGATCTTCTGATGTTGTTGACTTAGAAGGGTATTTCCTCTCTTGCAATCGAGAAAAAAGTAAATAGAATTTAAAATCAATTTGCAGGAGCATAATAGGTTACATTAGCAAACACAGGTTACAAAGATGGAATGGCAGATCACATAATAAAAAAAGTGTCTTGCATACACAGATGAGATAAAATTTAGGCAGTGTAAGGAAATAAGTCTTTAAAGATACCACTTTCAAAAACACAAGGTTCCTGTGAAAGGAAATATGGATAATATGAAAACTCTGAAGGGCCAAATATGTCCTTATATCTCATTCTCTCAGGGGGAAAAAAAAAACACCAACAAGACCAAACCTCATGTATCCTGTTTTCTGAAAATAAATAAATAAGTCTTAAAAATTCAGCAGTTAATAGAGCTAAAAATATCAGTGCCAGGCAATATACAGCTCCACAAACCAGCAGCGTTCTAATATACATTTTTTACCTCAAGTCTACAGGGTAATCTTATGATGTACATTATGAAACCAACATACCTGTAACTTCAGTAGTCTCAACAGGAGGTACAGAGTGCATAGCACTGTAAGACTTCAGCAGTTCTTTCATTTCATCATCACAAGCTATATCCAAAGCACTTTGTCCTGAATCAGTCCTCTCACAGGGATTCGCTCCATGCTGTAGTAGAATCCTGGCTGCCTATTATATATTATTATTTGTATTGTGATTAGCCTTGTTGCGGATTCATAATATATGTGTTGTATGTAGCATAAGTCACAAATAGTAAAGGTAGAAATAAGGTACTCTAAAACCTGTTACACTTGCAATGCCAATTAAACAAGCAAGTTTAATTAACTTATCAACACAGAACTCATCCAATTTTTCCATTAAAATACACACACAATTCACAACTTGTCATTAAACCTACCATCATTATGGTATTGCTGTAGAGAGCAATTACAAAACTTCACAAAAATATCTAAATTAAAAGGAAGTGGCCAATTGTATTAACACCAAAATGCAGAAAAGTGATTTTTTTTCTTTAGGTATTTAATAGTGAGTTTGTTTTCCAGTTACGTGCACTGATGATTTTTTTCCTAATTCTAAATTACTTGGAGGTCTGTTGAATTGTAAAACATGGAAATGAGATTAGTGGCATCAGTGGAACAACCTACTGCCTAAAACCCAGATCATATGGAAGTACTGATGAGGTTAGAATTTGGCTGGTAAAGAATTTTCATACGTATGATTTCTCATCTTTAGCATTTTTTCTCACATTCGGAGGTCTGTCAGGTATCAGAAAGTATCAGAAAAAGACTGTCTTACAGAAGTTCAGAATCTTCTCCATTGACTTTTCCCCCACAATACAGAATAATAGCTTACATGTGAAATCATCCCCTTCATTTTATCTTTGCTCACAGAAAAAATAAATGCAATGAAATGCCAGCTTTGATAGCAACAGAAGTGGTATGTTTGAGCCAATCTGGCATCACCTCTTTATGCCTAGTTCCCTGAAAATCACTGTGCCAAAACAACATTTTATTTATTTGTTCATTCAAATAAAAGGCAGACATTTGGCTGAGCTTGGGCTGTGCATTTATTCTATGAGTCAAGCATGGATTGAAAGCTGCTTCCATGACCTAAATTTTCTCACCATGCTTATTAGAAAGCCCAAGCCCATGTTTAGAGAAAGTCCCACTCTACATTTGGGGACCTAGGTCACAGTTCCACAGCTGCCTAGGCCCACCTGTGCTGGGGTTGCCTTAATCCTACACCAGCTACAATGGGCCACCCAGGTGCGTTTGTTTCCTTACACTAGCATGGTTCTTACCTGGGCTTGGGGGGCTGGTCTAAACAGAGCCTTGCTTTTGTAAGCTTAGTTTTCTGTCTGTTCAGGTCCCTACACTAGTTTTATCTGTGATCACTGAAGAGCTCATGACAATGCAAGGAAAGAGGTATATGTCCAGTCAGGGGACTAAGGTAGGACTGCAGCTCTGGGCCTTAAAGTGTAATGGAGCCACAGGCTAGTTGTCTACACGCAGGACTCAACACGTTATTCTGGGGTCTGGATGGACTGGGCAGATTTACAGAATTGCTCAATGGTCCAGCTAATCATCACATTCTGAATTTAATTTTTTTTTTCTCAGCAGAGTATGGATTATTTAAGGCTGATTATTCAAAGCCAGGCTGGATGAGGCTTTGAGCAACCTGGTCTAGTGGAGGGTGCCCCTGCCCATGGCAGGGGGGTTGGAACTAGATGGTCTTTAAGGTCCCTTCCAACCCAAACCATGCTGTGATTCTATGATTTTAAATGGCCATCATCCAAGAGTAGAGACAGAAATGATGTTAAGTCTCAGCTTAATTTCCCTCTCAAACCTACTTACAAGCACTAGTCTTGCAGCGTAGACTAGGCATATAAGGAATACCTGATAGTCATTTACAGCAATGCTTTAATATATTGTCTCTGGTTTCTCTACATAACATGGTTGTGCAAATTTTGCAGTCTATTGCTTTGTACCTTTGAATGCCTTCAGGCTGAGATTCAGGATGAGGTGACTCTTACAAAGGAAATATGTTGGTGTGCATCGAGAAATGACCTAGGTGAATTGCTCAGGTAAGGTACCATGAACTAGATACACTACAACGAACTATGAGATTTCCTTGGAAAGATCAAATCCATGAGCTGCTCTGCTGGCAGCCATGCATTTCTGATCTCACCTCCTTGCTCATTTTCTGACTGACGTCTCTTGCATAAATGCTGGACTTTTACTTCAGTGAGCTTTTTGAGCTCCCATGGAAATCCCCCAGTCTTTAAAGTATCAGATGTAGTGTTTACTTATAGCAGCGATTTTCTCTCATTCTTGTGTTAATATAATTTTGTCATGTTCTCCCTGAAGTGAAGGAGGAAGACAACCCTTGCTGCAGGACACCAACAGTAAAAGTCACTCATGTAGGGTTACCTTTTTATGGCAACTGCTCCCAGAAATATTTTTTGACAGTGGCTCTTTATAAACAATCCTGTGAGAGGCCACTAGCAGGTGACTGTTGTTTGAAGCGAGCAATCTTAAGTGCTCTTAGACAGGCATCCCTTCCTTTGACTGCTGAAAAGACTTCACAATCTCGCCCCCACTCACAGATTAAAATCTAAGTTGAGATGGATTTCCTTAACAGTAAATTGAACTACTTTCAAACAGGAATGAAGAAAAATTGTATGCTTGAGAAAAATTTACAAAAAGGAAAACAATTATAACTGAATGTGTTTTTAATATTTTTGATCTGCTATTTTCTTTGGTTATTGTGATACTTCTTTCATTTCAGTGCAGCTACTCCTCACTTTACGTAATGTAGAATCACAGAACCCTAGAATGGTTTTGGATGGAAGAGATCAGTTAATAAAAACAATGGTTGATGTTTAAACAGCAGGCCTAGTTTTCACTCTATACAGAAAAAGAAATTCTTTTACAATGAGGTTGGTATGACACTGGCACAGGTTGCCCAGAGAAGCTGTGGAGGCCCCATCCCTGGAAGTGTTCACAGTCAGGTTGGATGGGGCTTTGGGCAAGCTTATCTAGTGGAAGGTGCCCCTGTCCATGACAGGTGGGTTGAACCAGATGATCAAATTGAGAATGCTCAATTTCAGGATTACTTTTTAAAAGCCCAATACATGGGAGAGAACCATGGGGAGTTGCTGAACTTTTAGAGTTGTCTGCTGGATTGAAAAAAACCAACTGTACAGTTGCAATTGTCACTATTGAAAAATATTTCTTTCTCTAATTTTAATCACTTTAAAGAATACTGGCTTATTTCATAAATGCAAATCTACACTGAAATTTTATTAGCAACTTTGACTTTCCGTATAGAAACCAGGATTTTGCGTTGCTGACCCTCTGCTGGAAAGCAGGCTCAGGAAATCAAATGTAAAATAAAAATGTACCTCCAAACAATTGCCATAAACAGCATCATGTATTGGCAAAATACCGTCCAGACTTCTGCTGTTAACATCAGCACCGGCTTTCAGTAATTCAATGATCACTTCAGTAAACCCCTTAATGCAAGCTTCATGAATTGCTGTCCAACCTAATAAAAGCAAGATGACACATACAGCATTCATCTGATTTGGAAACATCCATACAGATGACTAATTAGTGCTTATACATTTTTCTGTGTTTGCTGTACTATAAGCAATGGATTACTTTCTTTAAGATAAATCTTACAGAAACAATCATCTTGAAATGCCAAGTAAATTACTTCCTGTTTAGTTCGGTTTACTTTAGAGAAAAATTTATCCAATATTAACCAGAAGAATATAATTTACTTTTCTACTCACTACTACAAATAATAAAAGAAACAAAATGATAGACTCTAAAAAACTCAGAAGCATATTAATAGTCTGATTTCTATCACAGTGGCATTTTATAACATCAAGTCTGCCTGGCATCCAGAACACAGTACCATCCATTCTGAGACCATAAAAACGCAAATGTGTTATACATTTTGGTAGAAAAAAACCAGACAACCTTGTCATCTGATTTTTGTGTTCAATTTCTAAGGAAATAAGGTATGTGTGAATGTGCTTCACATGTATATATATGAAGCATGTGCATAAGCATTAGTTCATGTGCATAAGCATTAGTTCTCCCACTGAACTTTCAAGTCCACATCCCATACATATCCCTGAAAATGTGCTCGTCAACGGAGGAGCAAGACCTGATTAAAGCCCCTGCTGAATAAAAGGCTGCACCAGCTCCACAGTGAGACACAAAATCCAGGGATTCACTGATTGTGTTTACACTTGTTGAATTACTTCCCTTTCTCCTCACAATTTTATCACAAATCAAGAATCCACAATCCTATTAAAATCATACAAATTATAACCATATATACTATAAATGATACAAAATTATATCATAAAACAAGCCCCCAAGGGAGTAATATTCAAACCTGCATAGTCCTGTTCATTGACACAAGTTCCAATTGATATCAGAGTTTTCACCATAGACAAATCTCCTCTCCTAGCAGCAATATGTAGCCGAGTTTCCCCTTTTGCATTTCTCCTCTTCTTTCTCCCAGCACCTGTATTACAGGCACCATGTAAAATTACAGCTTCTTTTCCGGTAGACAGAGAGGATTCTAAACACATATGGGGTGTTTGTTAGGAACCACAAAAAATGTTTTGTTATGAACAAAGAATTAAGCTTCACAACTTATTTGAATTAATGTAAATGTGTGCAATACTGTTACCTTAGTTATTCAACAGCACTAACTGACTGCATCAGAAGGTTAGAAGGTACTGTGTAACAGCTCAGATAACAAATATGAAAAAGAATTTACAGTTCAAATCTAGGTGACTTAATGGGTACAACGGATTAGGGATCGACAAAAAAGGTAAGGTTGAAGTTTTATATAGAGGTAGAGAGTATGCTACGTTTCTGCATGGATTGCTTTTAAGTTACCAGGCATGCCTGCTAACTATATAAAGTGCGCACATAAAGGTATTTAGGAAACTACACAAAAGGAAGACTTGACTATCACCTCTTTTCTGTTCCTGATTCTGTATCAGGGAAGAGATAGGTTTCTACATAAGATATTTTTACAGCTGTGATGTGAAAAAATTAATCTTTGATTAACATCTAGTGGCATAGCTGAACTGCCTTCTCATTAAATCTGTACTGGACCCATGATTGTAAATAAACTTGACTGAATACTACTCTTACTGGTTCACAAAGCAAAAAACATCCACTTTAAATCTTATGTGTTCATGAGACAGGTCCTAAATCTGAGGCTTCAGGTTACACATATCAAATTGTAAAAGATACAAACAAAACCTCACAGATGTAAAAAGTACTGATTCTGCATATAGAGTAAGGACAAACTCCTCCGTCAAACTGCTACCAGAAAGACAGGGTGTATAAATCTTCAAAAGCTCTACCATGCATTTTGGCTGTTTGTTAACTCCTGTTTCTGCTGTTATAATACTGTGCTATCAGATTTTTTTTTTAGACGCTTACTGTTCTTTACCTGATTTCTTGAAAATCTGTAATTTGTCCAAAAAAAAGTAAAAAGTGTAAGGTTTTAAGCATTTTGCAACTCTTATCCATGGAGTTTTTTAAATTATTCCTAAAACTAATTAGTTGCTATCTCCCAAGCACTTCCTCTTCTCATAAGACAAACTGTTTTTTCAACTATATTCAGTTATCAGTATCCATTGCTATCAAATATCTCCCATGATTTGACAGCTGCCTTTCTTCAGGCTCCTCTTGCCTTCTGGAAAATCTGCTTTTCCAAGGCTTCCTTTAGGGTAAGCTACTGAGGTGGTCATCCAAGACTGGAAGAATATGAAAGACTTACTGCAATTACGTTAAAAACAGACACATAGTGAGGATATACCCATCTTAATTTTTAAACTAGCTTGTTCAGGCACTGCTGCAGCCAGACCAGGGCTGCATGGGGCTCACTGTAGGTTACTCTAACCTGTCAGAAAGCATTCAGGCAGCCCTCCTTGCATCGGGGGTGCTTGGCCCACACCATACTGGCAACCAGAAGAGTTTCCTTTTTAAATGAAAACTAGAACACACAGAAGGATCACATTATTGAAATACTCCTTCAGTCTGAGACCTACTTTTCTGTAAGATAATGTATTGTGTTTTGTCTAAAAGCTTCTGGGTCTGAACTCCCAAAGCAATCATCTGCTTTCTGGTTCTTCTTTTTCTTCCCCGTTGATTCATGGGAGAATGTCCTAAGGACTCTTCAGAGACATGGGGGAAAAAAAATGCGCACAACACCCATTAAGCTAACGACCCTTAGCAATATCAGCTGCAAGTGAACAGAAATAATTGCAAAGTTTTCCAGTTAAGTTGTCATGCACAACAGTTTTCTTCATGGTCGTTAGGAAATATCTGCAAAAGCATAATGGGACATTAGTATGTGAATCACGAAATACTGGTTCTCCATGGAATGCAATGCCAGGTGGGTCATGAGCAGGAAAGATCAGGAACCTGGGAAATACAAAATCCAGTCAGCACATGTGCAAAGATAAAATGGAGAGATTACAGAAACCAGCAATCAGACTAGATTAGGCTGCCATACCTCAACAACTTCAAGGATATCGCCCTTCAAAAAGACAATTGAGTGTTCTAACATTGGTCTATAAGTAATTCTTTCCACATATTGAACTGTAAGAAAAGAAGCAAGCGGTTTGTACCTTCCTTCTGCATAAGCAGAATACAAATGTCGAGAGCCTAGTAAGTGACTAACTGTAGATGAAAGTGGCACTGCATCATTTAGGAAGAAAAGGTTTTTATTCAAGAACAGAATAATATAAGGAAGACCACTGGGACACAGGAACAATCAGATGAGATACAAAAGCCAGTTAATGAAGAAAAGACAGCAAAAAAAATCTGAAAAATCCCTCAGTCAGAAAACATTATCCCATCTTTCACTTTTTTCTGCTGCAATCTGAATGCCATTGTCCTGGTCTTCAAAGCTATTAAAGCCTTCAACTGTACAAAGGGCTATATTTTCTTGCATCACATTGTCCTGGGATGAAGGAAATAATTACATTTTAGCTGAGCAAATTATTACCTGAAGAATGTCTTTCAGGGGAAAAAGTGACCTGTGAAACGCTATTCCAGAGGAGACCAAAATGTAAGACATATTTGGAATAAAGGTTTTCTTTCAAATCATAATCATATACATATAGGAGGCAAAATAAAAAGGAAACCAATCCAAAACTGTATTAATGCACGTAGACCTTATTGTAAAGATCGAGCAGGAATATAAGAGCTACAAGAAAAAACATATATAGGGGAAGGAATAATTTCTACGTTCAGTGTTTATTCTTTCAATGATTAGCAATGGATGATGAAATATATCAGATATGCCATGGATTTTTTTCCATAATGAAGTATAAAGGCATTTCTACAACAGGAGGAACCAAGCTGGAGATAGGAAAGCTAAATGATGACACTGCCAAATAGCGGAGTGGTAAGTAACAAGCAGCACCTACTCATTTCCTTCTCTCTTCGACTTCCAAAAGAAACCACAAGCTTGCAATCCAGAAACTCCAGAGAACAGTAACTTAAGATGGGTTGAAAACCAGCAACCATCTGAGACAGGAAGAGAAAACAGTATTCTGTACAGCTGAAGGCAGAAGAGGACAAGATGACTGTAAGAGAAAAGGATCAACAGGAACTTCACGGTTTCCCAGATGGTTTTTGTCTTGTGTTACGAGACATTGCAGAGACTGGCTGATGACTCCTTAACTCAACTTATAAGACTAGTGAGCATCCAGACAATGTCCACAGAGGAGGGTACTAAGTAAACAACACAAAGAGGTAAACAGATGAGTATGTTGGTAGCATGTGTGCAGATGTATTTGTCCATAGTTTGTGTACATACTGGTGGGCATGTATATGTTATACATATTATTTTAAGAGTACACACTGTTACCTACACTGGTTTGAAAAGCATTTAATGGATGTAGGAGTATGAATCACAGAATCATAGAATCACAGAATGGTTTGGGTTGAAAGGGACCTTAAAGATCATCTAGTTCCAGCCCCCTGCCATGGGCAGGGACACCCTCCACTAGACCAGGTTGCTCAAAGCCTCATCCAGCCTGGCCTTGAACACTTCCAGGGATGGGGCATCAACAGCTTCTCTGGGCAACCTCTTCCAGTGCTTCTCCAACCTCCTATGAAGAATTTCTTCCTGACATCCAATCTAAATCTCCCTGCTTTCAATTTAAACCTGTTACCCCTTGTGCTGTCACTACAGGCCCTTGTAAAAAGTACCCCCCAGCTTTCTCGTAGGCCCCTTCAGGTACTGGAAGGCTGCAATAAGGTCTCCCCGGAGCCTTCTCTTCTCCAGGCTGAACAAGCCCAACTCTCTCAGCCTTGATTTGAATCTCACTGATTTCCAAAATATCTACCATCTACTTAATGTTAGATTCATTTAGATCCCACTCCAAGGCAAACAAAGTTCGACCAATAGACCCCAATATCACATAACTGCAGTCCAAGGAAGAAACTAAATTTTTTTGTTGCACACACTTAGAAAAAATAAATCAAATGTTATATCCACACGCAAATACACATTCATTCACACATACTTCTATAAACATACACATATATAACCCCACCTTTTCCTATATATGTATGTATATACAAAGCATACATTTACACAGTAGTTACTTGAAAGGAAAAGTGTCACAGAACTGGAAACAATTATAAATAAAGAACAGTTTGAAGAAAAAAAGCCAGCAGAAAAATATGAATAATAGCTAGGAAGTATTTCACAACATATCCCACACTCAAGATGAAAAGCTGCACTGATTCAAGCCTAATGAGGATATAGTCTATAAAATATAAGTGGATATACGTGTGCCAAACACATGGAGAGCCAGGTTTTCTTCACTGATCTGTGATATGCAAAACAGTTAACTGAGGACCAATTTAGTGTTATTTTAAACTATCACTTATGTAACACAGTTAACTAAGGATCAATTTAATGTTATTTTAAGCTCACAGTTATGATCCTGCATCCCCTCAACCACGCTGCTGAAAAACTGATGAATGTAACATAAACAAAACAGAGTAAGTATGTGCACTCTGTAAAAATGAGTTCAGAAGTTCTGGAAATATTTCAAGTATTTGGAACTCACCAGAGTATGTGCTCAACATGCTATATGTATTTTTCCAAATTTTCCCTCATGTATTACAAAAAGACTTCTTCACATATGTCTGGAGAAAAAAACCACCATTTTTATAAAATATTAAATTTTCACCTGATTTCTTGGACGTTTGCTGTTCTGATGCTTGACTGAACTGTGATTGTTTCAATAAAAGCTTGGTTTTGCTCCTACTGGAATATGAGGCTGCCATTTGGCTTGCCTTCCGACAGTCTAATCTTACTCTTTTAGCTTGGACATCTTCTGCTCCAGTAAACTGTGAAACCATGTTGGTCTTTGCATTTCCTTCTTCTCCATTTTTTTCAGTGCCTTTGGTTCCACTTACTCCAGAAAATACTTCTTCATCTGTTGGTTTAACAAAAAAACTTAAGAGTATCTATGGCGTAATACTCTGTAATTTCAGAAATTATAACTGATATTAAAATGAATGTCAAAATTACTACCTAAACTAGGTTAAAAATGCCTGCAGTAACTTGCTCAAATTTTGAAAATAACATAGTAAATCCTTCATCCACTATTCACCATGCATTAACATACTGAGATTGAATCGAAAACAATTCAAATATTCTGTTGTGAAAATATGACCTATATTGATTCTTTGGTATTTAAAAAAAAAATAAAGTACTTAAGAATTTTGTTCTGATCACTTTAATGAACACTTTTTGGTAAATACAATGGGGACTTGGATATAAAACAGCCCCCCAAAATACAAAACAAAAATTACGAAATACTTAATCTGGCATAGTGGACTCTACCACAACACATTCCACGTGTCTGCTACTTATTTACGGAAAAATAAATTCTCTGGAGATGCCCAGCTGGCATTTTTTCATAAAATACACAGAAAGTTTACAACAAACTCATAAATTATTTCCAAACAAAACATGGCACCTGTTTTCTTCAAGGTTTCTTTCTGCATATTTTCCACAATTTGAAGTGTGTCATTTTCACAGATTTCTAAAGTTATAGGCTCAATCTCTAAACCACTAGCATTTTCAGTTTCAATGTGACAACCTTCCACACTTTCTTCTGCGTGAAGCAGGGTCCTCCCTCCTTTCTCTGGTTGTGAAGCGTTTTGTTCAATAGTGCTTAGTACACCACTGGTAGAGTTATAAGGACTTCTAGAAACACTTTCTCCATGAGTAGCTGCTAAAAGCTCATGTGCTAACAGTGTTTCTGTGTTTGCTTGAAGTATCTGTTCAGTGCAGCTGGTTCGATCTTCAGGTATATTAGTATATGTGTTTTCCACCTCAGTTACAATAGTCTGTTGCAATACGTCCATGCTCTCTGAATCTGTAAGATTTGCATAGGCTGGTTCTGACCCACATGCCTGTAATGAAATCTGTTCAAACAAAGGCAAAGAGAGTTTTAAACTTAGAGCCTCCCCATTAATTTTACCATCATCAGATTTAATTTGATTTGTCAAGTTTTGCAAAGAAATTATTCATTCTGAAGGTATTCTCATATTGATATTTAGATTCCTGTCACTCAAACTACTACTGTGACTGCTTGACGTTATGTTGATCTCTGTCACAACTCTTGACTTCCTGTTGTAAAACAGATACATTGTGAGAGGAAGTCAAAACAAGTAACTATTGACTGAGAAACAAGTTCTGTTACAACAGTAGTTTGAGATATTTTTTGTGTATTTCACCAAATTTGTTTTTCTCCTTTGCTCATCTGTAGGAAAACTTCCTTTGATGCTTTAGTATTATCATTTTGAACTCTGCCATCTGCATTTAATTCTCTCCACAAAACAGGCCATATACTTAATTTCATTTTCTGACTTACTTTTTTCTATTATATACTAAAAGAAAACTGATATTATAAAATCAACTGATTTCCCCTGCCTGTGTAGGTTTTTAAGACAGCAGGTCAAAGAAATTAAGGAACTAAGAAGTGTGTGTGTAAAAGTGAAAAAATTAATGGGTGAAATCCAATGATAAATTTTACTGAAGTGCTTTACACTTTTAATTATTTATGAAAATTGAGCCAGTTTTGAGTTAATGCTGTGTCTTTAAAGAATCAAAACTACATTCCTCCTGTGGTTATATACCAGAGCTACAGTTTCACATTACTGGCAAACCTGTCTGCAGTTATTCTAGGAATAAAGGATAATAACACAGCCAAAAGAAGCAGAATTAACTCATGGCAGCCTCAAAACAAAACTGCTCCAAAGGCCAATGACTAACTAGAATTATCCTGTTGATTACTTTGTATCTGTCTATAGAACCAGAATACAAACACTGCAACAACTCACACAACTATTGAAATCATCAGTTATATGACCACAGTAACAGGTTTTCCTACTTAAATGTTTACAATACCTTCCACTTCATCAATCAACTCGTTTTAAAGTGTAATCTAAGACTATACACCGTGGATGTTGTTATAGCATAACATTTCTAAGGACACTGTAGACTGCACTGTTGTGACTAATAAGGGCAGTTATCATAACCACATGAAACTTAAGCAAGAATAAAGTGTCTGTGCACACTGCATTTTATGTTTCAAATACTGCCTGTTACCTTTCTTCAAAGGGGAGAAAAGTAGAGGGTGAGAGTACAGCTTTTAATGCCAAAAGCTGCTGTGCTATATGCAAACAATGACACAAGTGAGGGATCACAGTGTCTTGTCTTCATGTGAGGCACTAGCTCCCACATCTTACTCAGGTCTCACAGCATAACTGTGCAACCCCTGTGCAAGTCAGTGCTCCCTAACCATTTCCGATCGAAACACAACACAACCTACTACACAGAGGCAAGAAGCAGCTATCCTACTGCTACAAGCCAGGCAACACCTTGCAGTTTCAGTCAGGTTTCTGCAAGTACAAAGAGGCAGTGATGTACCATGCTGCCTGTAAACAACCTCTGCAGCACCTGCAAAAAACTCAGCAAAAACTGCTCTTCATGAGAGGCAGCTGGTTGCTGCTGTCTGGCATCTTCAGGAGGCTGCAGCTTATCCCAAGTACCACTAAGGATCAGCAACTGCTTGACAAAGAATCATCACAACATTGAATACCAGTCTGTTGCAGTCATTGGTTGGTATGAAGCATCTAGTATATTATGTGCTGGGTTTGAAACACGTTTCAGAAACAGTCATGTACTTTAGTTTGCTGAAGACTCCTAGCAAGCCCTTAACAGTTCAGCATCAAATTAACATCAGGATTCTTCGTAAAGATGTACCTGGTGCAGGTTTGTATCCTCTACACTTTGACTATTTAACATACTCGTTGAACCATCTACACCTGAAATAAAAATGAAAGGCAGAAAGAAACCAGAATTGAAACCAGACCATAATTCTTTACTTGGCATGTATAGCATATTGTGTCCATAATCTTGTGTGGAACAGTACTTACCACATCCAGATATCCAGAAAAATTATCAAGCCATAAGGGTTCTATTAGTAGTCAGCATGGATTCAACAAGGGGAAGTCATGCTTGACCAATGTGATAGCTTTTTATGATGGCAACACTAGATGGATGGACGAGGGGAAGGCAGTGGATGTGGTCTACCTCAACTTCAGCAAAGTTTTTGACACAATCTCCCATGGCATCCTCATAGACAAGCTTAGGAAGCATGGACTGGACCATTGGGTGGTGAGGTGGATTGGGCACTGGCTGGAGGAAAGCACTCAGAGAGTTGTGGTCAATGGGGCAGAGTCTAGTTGGAGGCCTGTGGCTAGTGGCATCCCCCAGGGGTCAGTGCTGGGTCCAGCACTATTCAATACGTTCATCAATGAGCTGGACAAAGGGATAGAATGACCTCTCAGCCAGTTTGCTGATGCTACCAAACTGGGAGGAGTGGCTGCCATGCCAGAAGGCCGTGCTGCCATCCAGTGTGACCTGGACAGGCTGGAGAGCTGGGCAGGGAGAAATCGAATGCAATTCACTAAGGGCAAGTGTAAAGTGCTGCATCTGGGGAAGAACAACTCCATGTTCCAGTACAGGTTGGGTGCTGTTTTGTTGGAGGGCAGCTCTGGGGAAAAGGACCTTGGAGTCCTGGCGGACAACAGGATGACCATGAGCCAACAGTGTGCCCTCGCGGCCAAGAAGGCCAATGGCATCCTGGGATGCATTAAGAAGAGCGTGGCCAGCAGGTCGAGGGAAGTTATTCTCCCCCTCTACTCTGCATCGGTGAGGCCTCACCTGGAGTGCTGTGTCCAGTTCTGGGCTCCTCAGCTCCAGAAAGACAAGGAGCTACTGGAGAGGGTCCAGCACAGGGACACTAAGACAATGAAGGGCCTGGAGCACCTTCATGTGAGGAAAGGCTGAGAGAGCTGGGTCTGTTTAGCTTAGAGAAGAGGAGGCTGAGGGGGGATCTTATCAATGCTTATCAATATCTAAAGCGTGGGTGTCAGGAGCATGGGGCCAGGCTCTTCTCCGTGGTGTCCAGTGACAGGACTAGGGGCAATGGCGATAAACCATAAAACAGAAGGTTCAAACTGAACGTGAGGAAACCCTTCTTCCCTGTGAGGGTGACAGAGCCCTGGAACAGGCTGCCCAGGGAGGTGGTGGAGTCTTCTTCCCTGGAGACTTTCAAAAGCCGCCTGGACTTGTTCCTGTGTGATCTGCTGTAGGTGATCCTGCTCTGGCAGGGGGGTTGGACTAGATGATCTCTAGCGGTCCCTTCCAACCCCTAACACTCTCCTTGAATTAGCATCTAAACCATATTAAGATATATAAAATAAAAATTCAAATCTTGTCTGATATTAGTTGCAGAGGGTATCTTGTACAAACCAGGACAGGTGAGAGCAAAGTGTGCTTCCAGGGCATTTTTTAAGATTAGTGATCTGAGCAATTATTTTTGAAACTTAGAGGAGCTACTACATTTCACTATCTTCCAACAGGCTTTCCTGATTCCCAAGTGGTTTTTCTGAAGCCACCGATGATGGGATAATACCCTAAATTACATTTTACCCGGTACACCGTATTTGGACGGGGAAGGGGATGGAGTAGCTGAAGTCAAGTCATTGATGTAACAATAGGCAAGGATATTCACCAACGCCAATTCAGAGCCTTGCTGGTGGGTGGCTTTAGCTTTCCAGCTACACTCTGTGCTGACAAAATGGCATAAAAAGAGTATAGCAGCTGCCAAGATCTTACCCTACATATTAATATACTTATTTAATCCATGCAACTCTACGCATTTAGTTCTGGCCAATGTGTTCTTAAACATAGACTAGCCACACCATATTGAAACAAAATCTGGTTCATCACCTTTTGTCATTTTCTACTGCAACATGAACCCCAACCCCAGCCCTAAGACTTACCCAATAACCCATGCTGGAAACAGCTTAAATTTATTTAAGAGGCAATTCACAGCATGGCAAGTCTTTCTCTGCCACCTCAGAAAATCTTGCATACCAGATGTTAACCCTAGCCCTAGGATCACTGTTAGTCCACTGGATCCTGCCAGTTTTAGTCTTAAATTAAGCCCAGTGGCCAAGTTATTGAGCACTGATTCAGCCAAATCCTAATTCAAAACGTAATTTTGAACATTTTTTAGCCCACCAATCTTTTTAAGGTTCAGAATATCTAGATGACCTTTGGTGGCTGCAGCCCTAACCTCTAATAATGGGAGCTCTGAAATGCAGAGTCCCTGTCAGGCTAATCTCCTACAGTAGCTGTAACCTTGGTTTCACTCACATTTGAAGCCAGTAACTCCTGACTACTCCTACTGCCCTGACTCTAAAACTTACAGAATCATAGAATCACAGAACAGTTTGAGTTGGAAGGGACCTTTAAAGGTTACCCTAGTCCAACCCCCCTGCCATGTGCAGGGACATCTTCAGCTAGACCAGGTTGCTTAGAGCCTTGTCAAAACTGACCTTGAACATTTCCAGGAATGCAGCACCTACCACCTCTCTGGGCAACCTGTTCCAGAGTTTCACCATCCCCATTGTAAAAAATTGTTCTTCCTTACATCTAGTCCAAATCTACTCTCTTGTAGTTTAAACCCCTTTGTCCTATTGCAACAGGACCTGCTAAAAATGATTGTCCCCATCTTTTTATAAGCCTCCCCTAAGTACTGAAACCACTTGTCACCAGTGTTCATCTGGACACTGAGCTGTTGACCACTACCCTCTGGATGTGACCATCCAACCAGTTCCCCACCCACTAAACAGTCCACCCATGAAATCCGTGTCTCTCCAATTTAGAGAGAAGGCTGTTTTGGGGGATAGTGTCAGAGGCCTTACAGAAGTCCAGATAGATGACATCAATAGCTTTTCCCTTGTCCACTGATGAAGTCACTCCATCATAGAAGGCCAATGGGTTGGTCAGGCAAGACCCCCCCCTTTGATGAAGCCACGCTGGCTGTCTCAAATCACCTCCCCGACCTCCATGTGCCATAGCATAGCTTCTAGGAGGATCTGTTCCATGATCTTACTGGGCAGAGGCAAGGCTGACAGGCAGACAGTTCCCAGGGTCCTCCTTTCCACCCTTTTTAAAAATGAGTGCAATGTTTCCCTTTTTCCAGTCATCAGGGACTTCACCTGACTGCCATGACTGTTCAAATATCATGGAGAGTGGCTTGGCAATTAAGTCCACCAATTCCCTCGGGATTCTAGGATGCATCTCTTCAGGTCCCACAGGCTTATGTGTGTTCAGGTTCCTCAGACGGTCATAAACCACCTTTTCTCTGCAGTGGGAGGGACTTTGCTCCCCAAGTCCCTGCTTGCAGTCCATCCACCTCAGAGGTTTGGGAAGAGAGGTTGACAGTGAATACTGAGACATAACAGTTATGGAGTACCTCTGCCTTCTCCTCATCTTTTTTTACCAGTTTGCCAGTCTTACTCATCACAAGGCCTATGCTTTCTTCAACCTCCTTTTTATGGCTGACATACCTACGGAAGTCCTTCTTCCTATTCATTGCATCCCTTGCCAAGTTCAGCTCCATTCGCACATTGGCCATCCTGACTTCAACCCTACACAACCAGGCAGCACCCCTGTACTCTTTCCAGGATACCTGTCCCTGCTTCCACTGCCTGTGCATTTCCTTCTTGCTCTTTAGTTTGACCAACAGGTCTCAACTCAGCCATGCTGGTCTCTTACCCTCCATCCTGATTTCTTATGCCTGAGGATTGAAAGCTCTCATCTCTATGGAAAGCATCCTTAAAGATCTGCCAGTTCTATTCTGTATCATTATCCCTGAGGACAGTTTCCCAGGCGGTCCCTATTGACTAACTCCTTGAACACCTGTAAGTTTTCTTTCCTAAAATTCAGGGTTGTGACTTTACTCTTCGCCTGACCCATATTCCTCAGGACTCCAAACTCCACCAGTCCCACCTGCCCAGGTTGTCTCCAATCTTGATGTCACCGATTAACTCACTTGCATTGGTGACCATCAGCTCCAGCATCACATCCCCCCTGGTAGGGCTGTCCATTACCTGGCTTAAGAAGTTACCCTCAGTGCACTCCAGGACTCTCCTGGATTGCCTACAGCTCGCTGTGATACTTTCCAGCAGTGGGGGGGGGGTCTAAAGTCCCTCAGCAGGACGAGATGCCTTAGTAAGGCGGCTTCATCAATCGGCCTCCTTGCTCGGACAGCCTGTAGTAGACACCAACAGCGAGGTTCCCTTTGTTGCCTCAGTCTCTAGTTCTTACCCACAAGCTTTCAACCTGCTCGTGGATATCGTTCAGACAGCTCTTCACACACTATCCATTTCCTGATGTACAGGGCAACCCTCCTTCCCATCTGTCCCTTCTGAACAGCCTGTAGCCATCGACAGCCACACTCCAGTCATGGGATTTGTCCCACCAAGTTTCAGTAATGGCAACTAGGCCGTAGCTTTCTAGCAGCACGGTGGCTTCCAACTCCTCCTGCTTATTGCACGCGCTGTGTGCACTGGTGTAGAGGCACTTCAGCTGAGCTGTTGGCCGTGTCACCTTTTTAGAGGAACACACTCTTGAGGTATTTCACTGGTGTTTCCTTATTGGCTCCTCAGGAGCCCTTGGCTCACCTTCATGAGACTTCAAGTGTGCCCCAGTGTACTCCGCATGTCTCAAAGCAACAGGCTGAGTGCCTTTGCTAGCACCCTGTCTCTCTCTAACCTTGGCATATCATCCCCTAGCTTGCCCCTGGCAAGTCTAATATCACACCTCCTCTCCCTTTATGTCTAGTTTAAAGCTCTGTCAATGAGCCCTAGTAGCTCATGAGGAAAGACCCTCTTCCCCCTTTGAGAAAGGTGAATCCCATCCAACACCAGCAAGCCTGTGCCATGTAGACCATTCCATTATCAAAAAACCCAAAACTGTGATGGTGTCACCAGCCATGAAGCCATGTATTAATAGACTGGGTCCATCTGTTTCTTCCAATATTGCTGCCTGCAACTGGAATTATAGAGGAAAAAAAATACCTGTGCACCAAATTCCCTTACCTACTGCCCCAAGGTCCTGAAGTCTCTTGACTGCCCTTGGACTGCACGTTGCAGCTTCATAACCGCCCACATGAAAGAGCAATAATGGTTAATAGTCTGAAGGCTGGGGCCTCCTTCCAGACATAAGCATGCCACAGCCCACAATGACCCACTGGTGTCCAATAGTCCTATTCTAACTACAATCAAGGCTTATCTTGTGGCACTTCTTTATACCTGCCCCTGAACAAGCATCCTCTTCTGAACCTTCTTTTCCACACAGTTTTTGAAGTTCTAAGACTGTACAAGATCCAACTCCCACCTTAGCCAAAATGTTCACCTACCAGCCCCCTGCAGATTCCCTAGCTACAGTAATATTACCCTAGTCCCAGCCCTAACACTAGCAGTTAAGGATAAGCCGTTAAAGCTTGGCAACCCCTAAGATCTAGATCTAATCCTAGATCCTCTGTTTTTTATTTTATGGGTCCTTCAAAAGTCAGCCTCTATGCTAGTTCAGAACCAAATTTTATCCTTAGCTCTAAGCCATACTTCAACCATCAGCAATTCCAGCCATGCCCCATCTTACATTTAGAGGGTGACAACTGTTACTCTTCACATCTTCATTTCAAATTTAAAGGTAGCTCCGGCCCAAGAAAAAGCTGGACATTGTTATGTTTTATACTTTGCCAATGTACAGCAACTGTGATGGGTAAGGAGTGCTCACTGGTACTCAGGCATCAGACACCGAAGCCCATGAAACTACTGGCAGCAATTAAAGAAATACAGTGCAACAGATGTTCTGAATTCCTCCATTTAGTGGTAATGATATGTCAGAATAATCCTCTCCTACCTGATACTGAATCTCCTCCGGATTTTCTTACACAGCTCTCAAGCAGTTTACTCGTAGATGGGTCAGAAGTTTCCTCTACTGCACACCTTCCCATCCCATTTTTTGGTAAAGGATCAGCTCCATACCAAAGTAATAACTGTACCACCTAGAAAAATAATTTTTTCATAGTGTTTCTTTTCTGACAGTATTTTCCATACTCCTTCCTTATATAAGATTCTCTCTCGTACACAACAACATAACCCACTAAAACCAAATCTGAGACCTACGACAAACAATCCCTCTCAATTCTAGTTAATATACCCCAAGCATTTCCCCAGATGCACCATTATCCTACAGTCTTATTATTTTCATTTTTATGAATTCTTTCTAGTTATTAACCTGATGCCATTAAGCCAAAGTCTCCCAAAATATAGGGTAGGATTAATCCCCATCATAGGTCTTAATTGGTTGAAAATAACAGGTGATTTTAGGGGATGAGTCAGCTTATGTACTTAGGATATCTACTTTAGGAGAAAATAAATTGTGTGGGAGGTGTGTTTATTCTGACTCCTGTGGCTGCAAAGGGAAGCTTTGACAGCTCTTTCAGATGTACAACATTCAGATGGTCTTACCAACATTGTGATTTCTGTACAAATGTAAAGTCTGATTCTGCTGTTATTCAATAAATCATCTCAGCAAAATATTTCATTCGCCATTTCAGAATACTTTTTTAAGACATGGGAAATTTACAATCTGATTATTTCCTTTCTGTGGTTAACCCTGAAATCTTACTCCAGCACTGGTGTGGTTTTACTTGTAGCTCTGCCTTTCTCTCTTCAGCATGTGTTATTTCAGACTGAGCTTGACTCATATCCTTCACCCATGTGAGAACAATGAGAACTCTTGTTCCTTGGTGAGATCTTGAGCTACACATCATACTTGTAAGCTTTCCCTTTTAACTGTACCATTAGAAAGTCTTTCATATACTTAGCATTTTCCTGAAATAAGAAATTAATGTTGCCATATTGCAGGTGCAGAAAGGCATAAACCATTCAAAAGCTGTTTCCCATCTACAACAACTTCACACAGAGAAGGTAGCTTTGAAAGAAACAGTTCCAAACACCATGTTACCAAAAGTCATATTACTGAAGCACTATCACTGTTTTGTTGCTAGTCAGAAGCATAAAAATTTGAGTCTGACAGGCCACTGCAGTGGGGAAACTATACTGCTCCTGAGTAAATACAGCACCACTGTGTAGTACTATTTCCTGTGGATATACCAGTTCATATCACTCTAACGCAGCTCTGTGCTTAACGATGTTGGTGTGCCCCAAGTGACCTAACTAAGATCAGTGTTCTTCCAGTATCGTTCAAGTTGCTGACCCCTAGATACTACTTGTGAGGATAAAAAGTCCTTCAGGCATAACCAGGGACATGGTGTCTTAGGAACTTTCAGAGAACTCAGAAATATTTCACAAACCCACAAGAGTCTGTGATCCACAAGCTGAAAACCAAGCCTGGGGCTCTTAAGTCTCAGAGAAAATTGTTAACGAGTCCACCCGTCCTCTTTGCATGCAAAGAAACAGCAAGCAGGTAAAAGGGACATGCAGAACTCCTACATAAATCTGGGCCACCCTAGAAATATGCACAAACAGATGGGTGGAGACAACTGTCAGACTGAAGGAAAATAAACAATTTAGACACAGGCTTATGAAACCACAGCATTTGGCAACAAAAATTATAATTAATTCACACTGACTTTCTGTTTAAGACCAAATAAAATATAAAGCCATGTCTTCATAACTCTCCATGTTGTGTGTTAATACACAAAAAAATGTCTGTACATGGCTGTGGCTGCACAACATACATGCATGTTTACTAAATCACGAAGAAAAAAGTCATTAAAACTCCAGAAGACTACTTAAGGTCATAAATTATTTTGCAAGGTGATTACAAAATAAGGCAAACAAGTGGTATTAAACAATAGTAATCCATTCCTCAGTATTTTGGACATTGTCCCAAACAGTTAGAAGAACAATTAATTTCTGCTTTTGGGCAAATCATGTAAAGAATGGAATGTTTTGAACATAAATCGGGCAGAAAATACTTGCAAGGTCTGAATTTACCCATAATCTGAAAAGACCAGCCACAATTAAAAAGATTATGTGACCTTCTGGACCGAACAACAATAATTTCTATTCCTAACCATAGCTTATGTTCAATTTGTAATATACCTCATAATGGCCTTCTTTAACTGCATCTTGCAACGGTGTTACTTGTTCATCTCGTCTAGCATTAACATCAGCTCCTGCTTTCAGTAGCTCATTTGCTATCTCACAAATGCCTTCCGGACTTGCTGTGTGTAGTGCAGACCAGCCTACGAAAAAGAAAAACCCATATTTCACAGCTGGGTGAAATAAATTAGAAAAATTTACGTCGGTTTTAGGTTGTTTACTTGATAAATATTTTAGAGAGTATACTGAAAAGGTAAAAACTGATGCATTTTCCAATAAGCTAGATGAAGAAATATTTATGAAAAAGTCACAAGGGTTGAGAGATATCATTCTTTTGTCAAAAATTGCACTTACTAAAGAACCAGGTGCTGCTGTAACAATATTAGTTTTTAGATTTGATAGTTTTGTTATGAAAGAAAAGAATAAAAATTATTCCGCTCACGTCCTTAGTAATTTCTCCCCAAATAATATGTATATGCTATCTTAAGAACAAGACAATTTTTCATGGCACTCTCTTATTTACATAGCCGAGGCTAAGTAAGAAAGAAGAGACAAAAAAACCAAGGCCTGGAGTCTTCATTACAAAACAAAAATGTTTTTGAGACTATCCAAGAATAGTTCAAGTTTCCAAAGAAAGCAATGAAAAATCCTTACTGAAATTCCATATCCATTCCCAGCTATATGGAATAAACCAAGATGTAAGCTTCATTATCTGCAGAGTAGTTCCATTCCATGCAGGAATTGTTGAGGAAAAATTAAAGATGGAATCTAAATCTTTGAACTGGGTTTGGCATAGCCTTGCATCAGCTCCTTAAACATTTATTATGTGCCAGGTTTTTGTCAGAAAAAAAGAAAAGTAGAGGAAAAAGGCAAAACAACCTTCCCATCTTCCAGCTCTCAAACTAGCATTTCCTCCAGAAGAACATTTTGATAGACAGCCATACTATTCAACCATGTCCCATTACCATAACGTTGTCTGGGCCTAATTCACATACTAAATAAGTGATTTAATATGTGAATTAGCCTTATTAAGACTGTTCGGCTCTCACTAAGCAAAATTATCATAATTTCATTGGAAAGAGAAACTCTCAAGGCTCTCTTATACATCACCTAGCCCAGTATGTTCTGTATTTGTATAGAATTGGGTTTTTTATGGGCACAGGATGTTGCATCAGGTTGCCCAAAAATTTTGTGCTATTACACTTTGTTCCTGAATGCTTGAAACTCAACAAAGTTTTAACTACATTGCCTAATGTTGACAGTGCTTCAAGATGAATGTTTTTTAACGTTATCATCGGTACAACGTTTTACTGTAGGCATAGAGCCTATCTCATTAAGAAACTCTAGTAACTCCATATTCTGAAGCAAAAGCTTGAAACCTGTTAAGTGGGGGATAAAAACGGTTCACTTGGGGGAAAGTACCTATTTCTCCCTTTGTTTAATAAACTACTAAGCCCCTGATAAGCTGAACCTTCAATTGATAATCACTACAGTTTAGCAACATGATTCTCCAAGGACCCTGTGCACACTCCAGACCAAGAAGAAACACAAGCTTCCTGGCAACCATTTTTCAGCTCCCCTCAATGCCTCCCCTGGCACTGTGAATCCAGACTCAAAGTGAGAGCCCAGACAGTATCTCTCCCATACCCTGTCCATATCTTAGATGCTGATGTCCAGGAAATAAACAAAAGAGAAAAAAAATCAAAATAACCCAAAAACTCAGTAAGACCCTGGAAACAGAACACTGAAGCACAGGAAGAAGGAAAAAAAACTAGGCTAAGATATGGGTAATCACTGGTGGAGAGCTTTAAAGGAAAAGGCACAGAGGCAGAATACAATCATCAGAACAATGATTCCTAAAGAAAGTAAGACAAAAGTACACTTCAAAGTGACACAGGTCTGGCAACATTACTTCTTTCTGATTGCACCTCCCTCATTAAAATGAAAGAATTATGGCCAGGTCAGACTTTCATCTCCTCCAGGAGGTCAATTGAAACACACTTCGTGCATTTATGCTCCTTTCGCACCAAAAAATACCAGTCAGAATCTGGGGGATGAAGTCACAGTGGCCTGGCAAAAAGTGCAAAGGCAGAAAGAAGAAGCAGTGTACTTTAGCACACTTGCCCACCCATGCTGCAGCTCAACCCACACTATCGACGTTTCCTCTGTTGTCAGCAGGTGGCTTTGAAACCCACCAATAAAATATCTTCTCATTTACCTCCAGCACAAGTTAACACACATTTCGTGTCACTGTGTTAGCTCAAATGCCAGACTCCCGTGCTGTAAAAGTCTGAAAATCGCTGCTGACCCAGCCTATCTCTCAGTATATTCCGGAAGACAGAGAATTTCTACTTTAATTTTAGTCTGTCATATGCCTGCATTATGCAAGAGCCTTTAACTGCAGAACACTTTTTTGTTGTTCCTACTGAACAGTTGTGAAATCCTAGCCCCACCACAGGATGGAAACGCTCTAAGTATGAATCAAAGTTTTCTACCAAATGATCCAGCTGTCCGTGAAACCATTTTCTCTTTTGTTCTGGATGCTTATGAGAGCCTAATGGATGAGACAGGGAACTGCAAAATCATGAACAACAGTCTTGCATTTGACACCACCAATTGATGCTTTAGGGTGTGGCACAGAGTATCTGACACAGGCTATCACGCATGAAGCTGAATAAGGTGAATTGCTTCAATCAAAACGTTCACAGCTGGTCACTCATTTGACATTTTTTGGTGCACAAGATGAAGTAAAAATGCAAAATGCCAAGTACTTACAAATCTACAAAATTAAAGCAGTGTTAAATTATGAAGCTACAACTTCATTTAAGATGCAAGGGGCAAAAACAGACACCCTAAAAAACTAAACTGGAAAATCTAAATCTCAAATTGGCCTCTGAAATGGATCAAAAAAAAAATAATCTTTAAAAACCATTACATGGATTATTTAATTAAGGGACTGTTTTGTGGCAAGCGTGCATAGGATGGTTGAATTAAGGCTAAGTAAACTTAATTGCATCACTTGATAATTTTTAAGTAAGTGCTTACTTTTTCCATAAAATTTTCTTTTTTAATATACTTTTATACGTAGGTCTATATATTTTCTCATTAACAACTATGAAGTTAAACCAATAAAAATGTAATAATCTACTGACTAGTCACAAATCTACAGTCTTGTCCACTGCACAAACTCAAAATACGCACTTTTTTTAGTTATAGGTAGATACTTGTTTTGAACAGTATTTTAATACAATTGCAACTTACCAGCATAATCCTGAACATTTACATTTTCACCAGCTTTTATTACGGTATGTACAAGGTCTGTATCTTGACAAGAAACAGCTCTATGCAGCAAGGTTTCACTAGAGGTGGCATCCCAGCAATCTGAAATTACTTCTTTCTCTCCCTGCTGATCACTCACGGGCTGTGACAAAAAAGAAGTATTACAAACAACTAGTAAGCATGCAGTTAAAACAAGGGCTGTATACAGAGAGAGCTCCAAAAACAGTCTTACAAATTATGTGTGCTCACAGACAATGCAGGGGTTGCTTAAGTGAATAACTGGAATTCTACAGATATGACAGACAGAGGTTGCCATAGGAGAGGCACTCCTAAAGTAGTATGTCACATCATGTGCCCCTGGCAGAATTAGCCAAGGGAATTAGGATACTCAGAATCACAATGTGAGTAATAAATACAGGCTGGCTGACAGCGAACAAGAGTTATTACTACCTGAAAGCTGTTTGGTTGGACATACGAAATGACTTAACAGATTCGAGTTTCCTATGGACATAAGCATTAGATGTTTAAAATGTTTTTAAGCTAGCCAATTGTGAAAGACCTCATCTTGAGCTGATTGTCTCAAAGCTTGCTGACAAAGTTGTGAAGCTTCCTGGTGACTTGGCTTTTGGTGGATTGAGGAGGAAGGATTGCCTGCAGGCCTGAATAGATAAGGGCCAAATGGCCTACCGGACAGGTAAGAAGCAAATAGCCTCTGGAGACCAGTTCCGACCAAGGACAAAGAACAATCACATCGCCTCATGGGGGTCCAGACACAGAGGACCCCCAAGCCTGCCAAAGCATGCAAGTGGTCATGTAGTGATTCTGTGCACCTCATGGGATCAGCTGCATAACCGGAGAGCGTGCGCAGGAGCCAGGAGTCAGCAAAAAATATCCTATAAAAGACTGTGGGACCAAACCATGACAGGGACCCTCCCCACCAAAGACTACAAGACTATGGACCAACGGGATGCTGCTGGATCCATGGTGGTGACTCTCTCTTGCAATTCTCTCCCAACTGTTTGCTAAATTTTCCCTCTTTTCTATTTTCTCTCTCTCCTATCGCTATTTTCTTACACCAAAAATAAACTCCCTGTTAGCAGCATCTGACCTCGTTTGTGTCTTAATCTCAGTCTGGGTACAACAACGAATCTCCCCCTTCCTGGGATAACTGGGCCAGGACACCAATCTTACCTCACTCTTGCACAAGCATAGAAATGTGCATAAGATCAAGAACCGTATTTCACCTGAGGTTCAGTAACTCCCAGCTAAGTTATTTCTAAAGACATAACATCCCTGAACTACAGCTGCCACAGATGCGGTTCACTTGGCTTACCTCCAGCCTACTAAAAGCCAGGCAACTAGAAGACACTAGACACCCTAGTTACCCCTACCACTGGTGGAGAGGAAGAGCTCTTCTTTAGAGATTACGGTGATTCACCTCATCCTAAATTGTGCAAAGGGGAATCTAAATGGTGTATGCCAGAGGCTTATCTCTAACAGTAAGGGAGAGAAATACCACCCTAAAGATAGGTCATCATATGACAGTTAATTTGAGTTACTTGAGGTTATTCACTTGTTCCAGCCAAGTGAGCGTGATGTGCTGCTTATCACTCAAGCTACAGAAACCTGGGTACTCATCAGCTTATTACACACTTGAGTAATAATGAAAGCTCTTAGGACACACCCTCAGCACACATGCATACAAATTCTTTCACAAGGAGGTGGGAGAACTTGTTAGTCCTTTCTTGGGACACAGATGAAAATGGAGGATTTGGTGATTAATTTTTTTAATTGACATCTTCAGCAGAGAGGCCACTGAAGAGGCAAACTGCATTCCTACAAGTGGTCTCTTCACATCAAGAGATGATGTACATTAACACAGCAGTCAGGGAAAACCAAATATTTCAGTTTACAAAACTATCAGTGCAGTACTTTCCATGGCACCATATCCGCTGTGGCAGGAGGGTTAGGGAAAAAATAAACACTTCAAAGAGGAAACAAAAGTCACTTGCTTGACAAAGGACCATATATTAAAATAAATAGGCTGTCCAGCATCCTGATTGCATCTACAGGACAGTACAGGCACTCCTCTTTGGGGTACTTGTTTCACTACAACAAGGATACTCTGAAGAAGCAGAAATGAAAAAATTATCAAAGCGAACAATATACTGTTAAAATTCAAGAGTTGCCAAAAAATTAACTGGGAGTTTTTCCTCATTATATTGCCTCCCCACTTTCTGCTTTCAAGAATATCAGATGAAGGCACCAAAAAAAAGCTAAAATCAATTATTAATCGACAAGAGGTCATAGATCCCCATTCACACAGGACCCTGCTTCAACAATCTTCACTGCAATATTGAGTAAATCTATACATTAAGCTTCACACAAATTTCAGAAATCACTTCACTGAAAGAGCTTTGTAAGTTGCTGTGGTTCTGAGACAATTATTCTAAAGACCTTTTGGCACCTTGAAATCGGCTACCTTTGTGGCACATTTTATTACGTACTGAGATACAAGATAGTGAGACAGTACTCAGATAATACTACCAGCAAAAAATGGAATTAACATAGTTTATAATGCCTTATGTCATTGTGGGTAAGCAAAGTGGATACAAAACCACCTTAAATAGCTAATTATATGTGTCTGATTCACAGCTCCAGATTATTCAAAGACAACACAGAGCAGAGAACTTGATTACAAGGTTTGCAAGGGATGCTTACTACACTCTGTAGTACAAACAAACATCTCCAATGTGTCCTTCTCTTTCCCTTATTATAAACTCAACAGGAAGAGACTATAGCATTGCTTTCCCTTCATAATCCCCTCCAGATTTTTGCATTTGTGAATCCGAGCAATCTATTCCAGCACAGGACATAACACTGTGGAGAGAACAGCACAGGGTAAGAGAAGAAAACAGAAAGAAGGATCACATTTTTTATCCATACACACTGGCTTCTTCAGGGGAGGACATGAACATAAAACCACGCCTCAATTTTTTCAGTAAGACTCACATAGGCAGACCTAAGCAAAATACATGCAATTCTAAATACACATGCAGAAAACCCCCCTAAGTAATCTTTCTAGTCTACAGGAAAGACACAGCTATAATTTCTTCTGTAATACTTGCAAAGCACTTGTATTCGACAGCGGTGAGAACTATGATAGCAGAAAACAGCATACTATAGTCTGTAGAAAAAACAGAACCAGATGGGGTTGGAACCTAAAGTTCAGATTGGCTGGTATATGCCATTGTGATACAATGAACCAACAGACTGGTGGTTTGGAACTTTCCTTGGAGAGAACACGAGAAATAGAAGATGTACAGGGGGACCAGGAGTTTTTGAAACTCCCATGCTGATTCTAGATTTCCACATGTGCTGGTTTTAGTCAGGAAAGAGATAACTTTCTTTACAGCGGCTGGTATGAAGCTAGGTTTCTGGATTTACCCTGAGAAAAATACTGATGAAGTGTCTTTTCAGCTGGTGCTGGGGAGTGCTTTCACCAAATTCAACGTCTTTCACTCTGTTCCTAACTTTCTCACTACAAGCAGTGTATGTGTGTGTGTGGCACAGTTCAGACAGCTGACCCAAACTAACCAAAGGACTATTTCATTCCACAGCACGTCATGCTCGGTACAAAAGCAGGGAGTGGGCTGGGGGGCCATAACCCTTCTGTTAGCTCCATAACTCCTTTGCTGGCTCGTTTCTGAGTGAGTTGGTGGGTCAGCTAGTTTTTCCCAGTTGTGATGTCACTTATGGGGCTCGCTCGAACTCTGCTGCAATTGCCCTCGGGCTGCGGGTCTTGGGCTCTGGTTCTGACTCTCACTACTCAGGACCTGGTTGTGCATTGGTTGGCGGGTGGTGAGCAATTGTATCATATGTTTTATCTTCTATTATTTTAATTACTTATTATTAGTAGTATTGTTATATATTTAAACATATTACTCATTTATATTCAATTAGTAAATAGTTCTTATCTCAATTTTACTAGCTTCCTTGTCTTTTCCTTCGATTCTCCTCCTCCGCTGGAGGAGGGTGGGGGGGAAGTGTGCAAGTGGCTGCATGGTATTTTTATTGCTAGCCGAGGTTAAACCACAACACCACATCAGTCACCAAATTAACTTTACCTGGATTTCTCTTCAAAGCAAGCTCAGCTGTTTTCGTAACACAGATATATCAAAACAGAAAAACACTACTGGACTTTTAAAACAAAAACAATTGACATGTATTAAACATGTGAATTATTGATGCCAGCTTATTCTTTACTAAGATTCACATCTCCAAGTAATTTGCTTATTTTATAAAATATTTTATTATAAAGATAAATTTTCAAATACCAATGAAACCATGTATATACTTGGTCATTTGTTGTCCCCTGAAAGTTAGATCCTGTTAAGGCTTTTATTTCTTACACCTGAATTACAGCAAGTTGAGGCTCAATCATGTTTGTTATCTGTGTACAGTCATCATCTAGCCTGGGAATAGTGGGTTCTGAATTTAACTGCTCTCCTTCAGTGTTGTCTCTCATTTGGCACTACAGGAGTGACAGGTTGTACTACAGATCCTGACAAGGCATTCAGAGCTGTCACAAGCTGTACTGGCATGGCATCACTGCTCTCATCTGCTGACAGATTAATGGAAAAGGCATGACCCTGACACTCTAAATTGTCAGGCAATGGGTGTATAATTTTAAAACTCTCAGAATCACTGAGGAATCTCCAACAAATCACTGATTTCAAATCCACCAGTCTCTATATTCTGCTCAGGGATTGTTTCCGTGAAAATCTTCCCTGGGGATGTCAGTGAAAGAGCTGTATCATTATTATGGGACTGCTATTTTACTCTGTTATCTGTGTCAATAATGGTCACATGGGTTCTCTGGCAATTGTCTAAAACATGCAGAAATATATCTTGTGGTGTTTGTTATTATATCCTCCAGAAGGACATCTGACAGAGGCTTGTATCTGGAGAGCGATCCATAATACCTAATTTCTATGAAATCTAAACATAACAAAAAATATGCTTACAAAAAGGAATGGGACAACTCTGTCTAAAAAGCACCTAATTAGTATTCACTTTAGAATTCATCCATATATATATATGTACGTTTTTAATTGGAAATTTTTGCATAAACTACAAAACTCAAAGCCTTCCCTAAAAACTCATATAATTTCTTGACAAGGGTTAGACTGAGGTCTCAGTTTCAAAAGTAGAGCACTTCAGCTGTTGAATTCCCTAGCAGTGAACATCCAGAGTAAGAGAGACTAAATCTATTATAAAGTCAAAGATATTACGCCTTTGCCAGTGACCTGAGGGTGTTAAAGGGCTTTAAAAGAAAGGCATTAGAACTTCTGTCACCCAGAAATAATGTCAGCGAATACATTCACAATAGTATAAAAAGCATAGTTAGTAATACAAAACATACGAGGTTTGATTATGTCTTTATACGGATCCCATGCAGGTATGGCGCAGCTTCAGTTCAAAAACCTTAGGTGGTTTTGAACCTCCTTCAGTGTAAAACCTTTTGAAGTCTGTACATTTGAGTTTCCACACTGAGTACAGAACCACAAAACTGTATTTGGAAAAGTAACACTACTTAGTGTTTTTCTAATCACTTTGAGGCGCTTGCAACAGATGCACCCATTTTTACACCAATTAATAGTTTTATAATTTTTTTCCTATTCCTGTTTCAAATGCTTGTACAGGAGAAAAATCAGATGCCTCAGCAGACCTAAATCATTTTCCTATATGACATTTGCATACCATAGTGCTGTTGCTTAGTAATACTGGATCTTAAGAAAAATCTTTCAGTACATTTTTAGACTCTTGCTGCCAACAAGTGGCAATACCGGGCAGTGCAAGAATCCTTTAACCACTGGTAACACGATTTTGATAAAGCTCACACACAATAAAACAGAAAGGGCAGAGATCTAACAGCGCTGACTCACATTCAGTTTGTAAGCCATTATAAATCCCTGACTCTTTGTTAAAAATTATTCCCCAGCCTGCTGTTTCTTATCTTGTACTTGTTGTGCAGCTAATTGTTCCTTTTAAAATAGTACCTTTCACTTTGCTGTATTGAATTACAGTTTCTTTCTAGACCACTTCTCTAACTTGTGCAGACTTCAAACAGTTGGGAAAAAAAAAAACACTAGCATAACTTTCTCTGCTTGTAGAACTGTGGTATAAACAGCATGTATGCATATTACAACTTTCCTAAGAAAAAGGCTTGCTGCATTTGCTGAAGGGCAGATGGAAGTCACGTTGATATTAATGGAGAAGCACCATGCAGGCATAAATGATTAATTTTGCAAGATCCTAAAAACCCAAATGCCAACCAAAATCCAACATTTAAATGTGACTGGTGTTCACAAAACACCCATCCAACTACAGCTGCCTGAATTTCTTTAGCACTCATTTCCATGGTACTTGTTCTATAAGTAAGTAAAATCTGCAGAACATAGTAAAAGCCAAACCTTTCCCTCCCTAAAACCTATCCTCAACTGCCATTTATCCATAAAGACACTTAAAGCTCCAGTGCCTATTGTCTCTGTACCTTCTGTTGAACAGGAACAGAGGAGCTGCTGAAGGGGCAAGGCTGAGCCAGCTGGAAACTGAGCCAAACCAGAGAGTTCTCTCTTCCGTGGATCCCAGTCTGGTAAATACTGTCTGAATACACACACCTTTCCTCAAAAGAGGAGCAGAATTCCCCCTTAGTCAGTAGTCCAGCAGTAAAATATCACTTAATCCTGCTGACCTTCTAGCATCAGCCCAGAATCTCTTGCCTCCCCATCTTACCCAGCAAGCACACAGTGGATAACAGCCGAGCATGGCCACGGTTAAATGCAGCCTCCGCTGATTCAGAACCTCACACCAGAGGAAGCAGGTGGACAGGGAAATCAAGCAGAGGTCTCATCTAATAAACCAACCTACCTGACCGTGTATAGGGAAACTGTTTGTTAATAAACTCACTGTGCCAAAGGACAATGAGCAAGCCAGGCTTAGCCAAGCCTTAGGTGTCTACCTCTCCCCAGGCACTACATGAGCAAGCTTAAATTGGGCCTGTCAGTTCCAGCACATGGCACTGCATTCACATCACCTTGGTGAATCTTGACTTTTCAGGATATTTTTTCTCCACATGTTTGAAAACAATGGAAAAGTTATTGAGAAATCAGTGGCTATTTGGTGTCACAGACTGTGTCCTGCAAATGTTACAAGACAAAACTGGACTAATACTGAAGCATAAATAAGGGTGGAGTATTCCTGTATCTGCTAGCTTTGAGTCAAACAACTGCAGAGAAGTTCAGCCTTTCGATACATACATGTAAGAAAAGCCCTATGTGCTGGGTTCAGTCAGGAAAGGGCTAACTCCCTTTACTCTGGTTGCCAGGGAACTCTGTTGCTGGACAGTAAGTGAAAACATTGATAAGGCCTCAGCTGGTGCTGGGGATGGCCTGTACTGAACTCAAGGTCTTTTGTCCGCTTCGGATACTGTAGCTGACCCAGACTGACCAAGGAAGTACTTCATTCCATAGTACGTCATGTTCCGGTCTCTTTGGGTGAGGAAGAGGGTCCGGTAGCCATCACTCTTCCCTTCTCTCTCTCTCCCTTACTCCCTTCCTTGTCTCTCCAGGCACTTGCTAACCCTCCTGCATTAGCTGCTTTGCCAGCTCCTGTGCTGGCTCATTCGTGTGGGAGCTGGTGGGTTGTTTAGAGTTTTCTGGCCATGTTATCACTGACAGGGTTTGCTCAGAATCTGCTGCGTAGGCTCCCGGGCTCTGGCCTTCAGGCCGCGGCTCTCGGGCTGCAATTGCTCTTGGGCTGTGGTTCTCGGGCTCTCTGGGTCTGATTTTCATCCCTCAACATCTGGGTGTGCATTGGTCAGTGGATGGTGGGAAATTGTATCATATTGTATATATTGTATTATATGTTTTATTTTCTGCTATTTTAATTATTTATTAGTAGTAGTACCGGTATATATTGATTTAGGTTTAATTAGTAGATAGTTCTTATCTCAATTTTACGAGCTTCCTTATTTCTTTTTCCTCCGATTCTTCCCCTTCGCTGCAGGAGGGGAGGGGGATTTGTGAGAGCAGCTTCGTGGTATTTTGCTAGCTGGAGTTAAACGACACCCTATAAAAGAATTAAGGCTTCAGAAGGATCAACATTACTAGGTTTTGTGAGAACACTGAGCTGAAGATTACTGCAATACACTTGGACATAAGAGATGCAGAAAAGACCATAGAATCACAGAATAGTTGGGTTGGAATGGACCTTCACAGGCCACCTAGTCCAACTCCCCTGCAGTGAGCAGGTACACCTTCAACTACATCAGGTTACTCAGAGCACCATCCAACCTGACCTTGAACATTTCCAGGGGTGGGCTATCTACCCTCTCTCTGGGCAACCTGTGCCAGAGTTTCACCACCCTCATCATAAAAAATTTATTTCTTGTATGTAGTACAAATCTACCTTCTTTTAGTTTAAAAACATTACCCTCTGTCCTATTGCAACAGGCCCTGCTAAAAAGTTTGTCCCATAAGCTCCCTTTAAGTATTGAAAGGCTGCAATAAGGTCTCACTGGAGCATTCCCTCCTCCAGGCTGAACAACCTCAACTCTCTCAGCCTGTCCTCATAGGAGATGTGATCCAGGCCTCTGATGATTTTTGTGGCCCTCCTCTGGACCTCCAACAGGTCCATATCTTCCTGTGCTGGGGTTCCCAGAGCTGGACACAGCACTCCAGGTGGGGTCTCACCAGAGTGGAGTAGAGGGGGAGAATCACCCCTGATGGCCACACTTCTTCTGATGCAGTCCAGGATACGGTTGATCTCCTGGGCTGCCAGTGCACACTGCCATCTCATGTCCATCTTTTCATCCACCAGTATTCCAAAGTCCTTCTCCTCAGGGCTGCTCTCAATCACTTCATCTCCCAGCCTCTACTGATACCAGGGATTGCTCTGATCCATGTGCAGGACCTTGCACTTGGTCTTGTTGAACCTCATGACGTTCACAGGGGCCCACTTCTCAAGCTTGTCTGGGTCCCTCTGGATGGCATCCCATTCCTCAGGCATGTCAACCGCACCACCCAGCTTGGTGTCACTGCAAACCTGCTGAGGGTGCACTCGATTCCACTATGTCATTGATGAAGATATTAACCATTACTGGTCTCAGGAGAGATCCCAAGAGACACCACTCATCACTTATCTCCATCTCAACAATGTGCCATTGAGCATCCAACCAATTCCTCATCCACCAAACAGTTTATCCATCAAATCCATATCTCTCCAATTTAGAGAAAAGGATGTTGTGGGAGGCCATGCCAAAGGCCTTACAGAACCAGACACACCAATCCTTTAAATATCTTTGACACCCTGCCCTGGATTTGCTGCAGTGTGTCCATATCTTTCTTGTACTGAGGATCCAGAACCGTACACAGTATTCTGGAGGTGGCCTTACCAGTTCTGAGTAAAGGATCACCTCCCTTGACTTGCTGGCAACACTCTTCCTAATGCAGCCTGGGATACTGTTTGCCTTCTTTGCCACAAGTGTGTGTCACTGGCTCATGGCCAGCTTATTGTCCACTCGGATCCTCTGCAGAGCTGCATTCCAGCCAGTTGACCTCCAGCATGTACTTGTGTCTGAGGTTATTGCTGCAGATGGTAGCAAGCACTACATGTACCCAGTAAGATCCTCTCATTTCTATAGGACCCATGCATTTTATGTCACTAGTGCTGCAGAAATTCTCAAAACAATGCCCATGACATTGCAACAGGAGCTGGTAAAGCAGTTGCTTTTTGCTGCAGAAACAGCAAGAGAGCAAATTTCAGTGGCAGTTTCTTTGTCCAGCTTACATAGCCCTGAAAGCAAAGTCAGGGATGAACCGAGACTAGACATCAGAAAGTACAAAGAGGACATTGTGCCTCAGAGGGGCAGCAGGAGGAGGTAACAGGACAGAGGTAGCACAGCAGACACAAGTAACGTCACGGTTGCAGATGATAACACATAGACAGACATACAGAGGCAAAAGCCAAGAACCCCTTCGTGAACTGCTGCCGGCACTTCCTCTGCTAACTGGAGAGAAATCTGCTCAAGTCCTTCAATGCTGCTTGGGCTTACACTGACTGCAAACCAAGAATGGAGGGAGTTCAGGAAGGAAAAATGGGAGAGGCAAAGTGGAGAGGAATCAAGGGAACATTTGAACAGTGGATGTTTATGTCAGTGGTTGCAGAACCTTCAACTTTTGCTCAAGGTATTTCTGGGTTGGGTGGTTGTAAGATGTTATCAAAGAGACTGCTACTACGTATTTTTGGCCACAAGTAAGTTATTATTCCCAAATAGAAGGATAGTTACAGATATTCTATTCCTCCTCAAAGACCTTCCTAACGACTCTCCCATAATTTTTATTGGTGGGAAACATGTTTTAAGCTACTAAAAGTCTTCACTACTGTAGCTTAAGTAACAGCCCTTGCAGATTCTGTGTCATGGTGATGTCTTTCCCACTTGGCGGTCACTGCTATGCTTCTACCCTTGCAGCCTGCAAGCTTAATAACTGCAGTTTCTACCCAAAAAGCAGAAAGGTTAGCTCTTAAGTTGTTTTCATCTAATGCACTGTCAGTTTCAACAGCTATGTGCCTGCTTTTTAAAACTGAAGAACCAGGGTTTTTTTAGTAAAACGTTCTCTAATGCCAATTAAATCATATTTTATATACATTCAGCTGTAAAAATATACTAACCTTTTCTTCTGAATGCTTCTGAAATCCATTCGATTCGGTATCTAAATTTAGGAGAGTAAACAAATATTTCAGTTGTACTGTCACTGAATTCCACTTCTGAAAGTTCTCATCATCTCTAATAAAATGGCCCCACTTCCCAATTAAGGCTAAAGTTTCCAACATTCTTAAAAATTACTACAGTCATGTTCCCTAAGCGGAACTGACAATAAGGTTTCTAGCTAGAACTATTTTGTTACATTTCTTCACTGTGGTTTGGAGGCCTGTGTTTCCAAAGACTGTCAGCAGACGGAACTGCTGCCCATTCCATAGGATGAGGCCTATCCCCTGCCCTCTGTAATTACTATGCAATTAGACAATACAGCTAAAACAATCCAACAATTTACTGCCTCTGAAAAGGGCTGGTTCCACCCTCCTGCTCCCACTACTGTGTCCTGACATTCATGTGACTCCCCAGGAATTTCCTAATCAGAAATAAAGTGAATGGTTTTCTATCAGGTTGGCAACAAATAGCTCAGAGACAGCAGAACAGATGGGGCAGGTCTACTCTGCTGGGAGCAGAGAGGAACAGCACGATGACTGAAGTAGCAGCAGTTCACAAACAGATCTGGGGAATGACCATTTTTGTTTCTGCTCTCTTACAGATGTCTTTGGTTCTTGGATATGTTAGTGAGAAGCACGTAGGAACCCTCAGTGACAGCTACATCCATGCTTACCTTACATATCCATATGGCACCTGAGTGCTACGTGGTCTGCAACTTCTATCAGAAAATTACACAGCAATGAAATAATTTTAAGATGGAAATATACCACTGGCTTGGGAAAACAGTTATTTTTTCAAACAGTCCTAACAGAACACTTGCAAAAACGTAACTTGTAGTTTAAGGCAACTATAAAAACTAAGCAACTGTTTTAAAGACCACATGTAATCAGATTCTAAATAAACCTACATGGATACTCATCTTCAGCTTCTCAAACGATTTTGCCACAACTAGAGCAACTTTCACTTTTCTAAAAAATACAACATACCTAAGGAATTATTTTGCTGTCCCTCTACTGCAGCATTTTGTGAAAAACTGGGCTCAGAATTATTTTCAGGAAGTGATGAACAGTTTATCCAACCCCTACGATGAGATAATATAGAAAAAGTTGTTATGCGGAAAGAATTGTGATCTGCTCAGCTTAAGGAAATTTCTACAGTACTTAGAGTTCATTTACCCACTTATGTACTTACAATTATTTATGGAAACAACCGCAGTTATTTTAGAGGCACACTTCTTTTTAAAAGTACATACAGTAACTAAGACTTTCAGATTTCCAAAGTGGAGCTACATTCATTCTTTAAATGAAAAAATGGCCCTTTCTATTTTTCATTACTTCATTCCATGCTTCTATTAAGTAAAATAAGGTATGCCCTTATAACATGAAAGGAAATACCATCAGTAAAACCTAGTACAGATACAGTTGACCTGGACACAAAATTACCTCTGATATAAACAGACCCTTCCCCAGGCAAACAATAAAACCGCTTCACAACAGAACACACAGAACACTGAGGATAAAATAACACACAAATGGAGGTCTAACGGACTTGATTAATCACAGTACACCTGATCGTAATTCCTGTGTGTTGTACTATACTCACTGCAGCAGAGACTGAGACTGGGCAGATGCGCATGCCTCTTGAGGTATCTGAATGGAAAAAAAATAACAAGTGCGTGAACAAAGTACTTCATTATTCATTTTCTCAGATTTACTACATGCTTATCTTCTTCCTTCTGTAATTGAGTTGGGAAATGGAATTTTTAGATCAGATTTTTACACGTATGTATGTAATCCTTAGATACTTTTTGTGTGTGAGCTATTGGAGAAAAATGTTGAAAATAAATTAAGACTATGAAAGACCAGAAGGAAAACATACCTATGCAAGTAAAATATGACTGCTTTAAACTTCAAAAGTTTTATATATCAAAAGACCACAACACAAGATATTTTGATTTCAACTCCCAGTTTTAATATTTTTTTTGTATCAACTCCCTCTTCTAATTCAATCAGGGTGCTGCTCCAGAGACTGTGGAGTTTAGTGTGCAACCCTCAACACTGCTGGAAAAGGCATAATTAAGGAACTTAGTTGATGAGACCTGCACATCAGCAAGCTCTAAGTGGTAGGGCTGCCACATGCAGACACAGGAAAGGGAATGTGGGTAAGGAGAGAGCTAGTGTCAGAGCAGGGGCCGAGTTCAAACTCACTTGGATCCACTTTTTGTGCATCTATCTGTACCCAAGGGAGAGATCTCCTATAGTAAGGACAAAGGAGCCTTTATGTGAAGCCTGAGGCAACCTAGGAATGAATAAGACAGGAAAGTGAACTGCAGAACGGTTCTCTTCCAGATGAGAGGAAGACTGGGTGTTACTAGTGGACTATCAGCATACCAGCTGCAATTTTAAACAAACCATTGACATACAGCAGAGAACACTCACAGCACTAGGAAAACTCCGGGAAAGAACATATTGGTGTGGACACCAAGCAATGACTTATTTGACTTGCACAAGGTATTAGCAACACAGAAAAACCATTTTAGAAATGACCTGAAGAGCAACATGTAGAGATCGCCCAGGAGGAAGGACTGCTAGAGGGCTCTCTGGAACAGAACAGATTCTTTAGAAACAGTCTGTGCAACAATTATTGACTGATGTGGTTCCAAAATACAGCAACAGGATCACTGGCAGGAAGTTACTGACTTTGCTAAATACACCCTTTGTACGAATCAGCCTGGGTATTTACACAGAACATTACCCAGAGGTCAGGAGGACAGCAGAACAACTACTAAACCTCTCTGGCTAACATTGCTCAGATAGACCCTTAAAGCTCAATGAACTACCATTATATCTCGGAAGAAGGAGGAGCTATTTCAGTTGCTAAAAAATTAGGTTCTAAGCAAAACTAGTGTATTGCTGATTGGTTGAGAGGTCTTCTCAAATCATAAAAGTTCCACAAACACTACTTGTGGCCACTGATGGCAAGTACTGGTAACAGCCTTTTGTCCTATTCTCTTGCTTTTGGTAAGGAAAACCCTGCAAAACTCAACAGATCTTTCTCATTTAAGCACTTACTTATGCAGCCAACTACCCGAGGGGACACTGGATGTGTCCCAAAAAAAGAATGATGCTTAAAAGCTGTCAGTGCCACCCAACAACTTCAGACACACTTCACCAAACTGGGCAATTTTAAAAAAGCCTAAAAAAGGTGAAAGCATAAACTTACAGTCATGAGGCCTGCCTGAACAAGCCATGGAATAGAGTGTTACTAGATAATGGAAATGACCTGTCAGAAAAAAAACTGAATCCTACAAAAACCACTGCATCTCTGGTGGAAGATAAGTCTCACCATCTCTTACATGGTAGAAGCAAACATAGGACTGCATATCCCAAGCTTCCCCCAACCCACCTGAAGCACAAGGGTTGAAGCCAAGACTTTCTAGAACAACCAGAACAGATGTTACATTTCCTGGGAAAATTCTAGGTAATGAATGAATCATAGAATGTTTAGGTTAGAAGGGACCTTAAAGACCATCTAGTTCCAAGCCCCCTGCCATGGGCAGGGACACCCTCCACTAGACCAGGTTGCTCAAAGCCTCATCCAGCCTGGCCTTGAACACTTTCAGGCATGAGACATCCACAACTTCTCTGGGCTTCACCACCCTCTCCGTGAAGAATTTCTTCCTGATATCTAATATATCAGCCACTCCAGGCTGCAGGACTCTCATATCGCATCGCATCAAGACGCTGTATTCACCTAAGATCATTTCTGAGGACACGGTAGCAAGCAAGCTTCTGTGTAAGCATGTTCCATGTTGACTCTCAGAGTGGCTGAAGAGTCACACTGGTGCAATGTACACACGCAAGTATCAAGGATGACAGGCCGATACCAATCCTTACAGCATGCAGTAAAGATTCAGATTTTATGATGTCCCCATGCTAGGCATGACCAAGCTGCCAGTGGCATGCTACCTAGGTCTCACAAAAAAAAAAAAAGCGAGTTACCACTATTTGGTAAAAAGTACTAGGTTTCTTTGCTCTTCTGACTTTTCCTTTTGCAGACATGGGATTTGTCCGTAAGACCTGGAAGATCTCTTACTGGGATGGCAGACTGGCTACTTCGGTGAGAGCCACGAAGCCAGAGACTTAGGTTAGGCAGCAGACAGTCAGATCAGCTCCCAGAGGAGAAAGATAGAGAGTAAATGGGCACTTCTCTCACTTCTTCTGTCTTTAGAAAACTGTGATTTACCTCAGTCAAGACAACCCTAGGACACACAGGCAGCAAAGTAAACTTATGGGAAAAAAGCCTTTGAAATAACAGCATCTTTTATATTTTGTTCACTGTTTCCTGTACTGTCAGCCGAGCCAAATTTATTTGTAATTCTGTAATGATCTGTAAAAACATTCACTTCAGCAGAAGCTTCTTTTTTCAATATAGTTCTTCCCATCTAGGAAGCAGTTTAGTTCTTCTAAAAAACCCTCTTATACTGGAATAAGGATACATAGAGAGTGATCTTTGGACTGGTGAATCCACAGCACTTAAGATGGTGTTACAGTCACAGGTTTTTTAAAAATCTCAGTTAAAGCGTAGAAATCTATTTCTTTCTAATTGTTTCCTGAGTGTGTCATACGTAGGTGCAAAGCTGATTGCTCAACTGAACAGAAGGTTATGGGCTAGGTATCAATTGTGGCAGATATATTAAAAGGTAGGCTTTCTTATTAGTAGATTAGGGAATGCAGAATTATACACAGAGTAGAATAATTACACCATCATCATGCAAACAGACATTTTATTCTGTATTTCAGATTATTATCTCTTTCTGTTTTTAAAGAAACAATTGTCAAGTTGTTGGATCGCATAAGTAACCAAGGATGTAGTCTGGAGCGGTAAACCCTAAAGGTTATCTTTCAGAGTCTGAAGGGAACAAACTAAAAAGTTTGTGCTCCACTACTTCATCTTTATGGTGAGTTTATTCCTCAAATTTGAAAGGTTATACCCTCATAAAATACCAGGAAAGAGACTTTGTTACATTCCTGGAGAGAATATGCTACACAGGTGATAATTGTCTTGCCATAAAAATAATTTCAGCTGCAAGCCACCAGACTCTTCTGCTTATAAAAGCGGGAGGTCCAGTGAGTTTATTAATAATTAATAGTTAGATATGCTTAGCAGGAGATACGTGATTTCTATACCTACTGGATGTATCTGGTTTTCCTTATGAATAGATCTGCACTCAGAAAATTTCTGTATAAAACAGATTTCTGGAGAGAGAGCTCCTAGAAAAAAAAATAAAAATAAACAAAAGCCAACAAAACAACAGAAGAAAAATACAGTAATTAAAGGATTGCTTTAATTTCTACATAACTTCCTGTAACTCCATAAATATCTAAACAAATTTCTCATAACTCAGTAACTGAGTATCAAAGCTTCTGACACAGAGCAGAAGTGCCTAAAGAGTCTATCTGGATTTTGAAACTACAGTATAGGAGAGGCCAGAAATTAATAAAATCATCTGGGGGTGTGTGGATATTCCATTTATTGTCCTGGAACCCTTGCTGCGTTCTATTGGAGATAAACTCTTTCCTCATATTTTGTAAACTAACAACTGCAGTTTTGGTAAGCTGCCTGATCCCTTTGACTACATGTACTCCTATATGGAATACTTTGTCTAACGACTATGCAGATAAAGAACTTCCCTCTGGGAAAAAAAAGAAAAAAAGAAAGAAACCCTTAAGGTTGGAGCCTTAGATTTCAGAAGTAAAATATTGTTACTAACATTAATAAAATACCCATCAAATTATCTTTATGTTGTGTATCTCACCACCAAATTGCTACCACACAAGTATGCACAAATACATGAATAATGAAATACTAGTTCAAATTAATGAATATAAAATGCTACAGGCAGAACACTAAAAATACCAAAATCTGTTACATTTAGAGAAAAAAAAAACCCAAAACTCCCAACCCTCAAACAAACCCCCACTCCACAACCTGAACAATGAGTAAATAACATGCCTTAAACCACATAAATTGAATGTTGCCAGGCTTTAATTCCAATTGATAACCACCGATGAATTCGAATGGGATGATGCTCCTTTCTCAGACAGAACTACCAAGCAACTATGAAAGCTTCAGCAGCAGGAAATGACAGCCATAGGAAAGGTTTCTGCAGATTTCAGTGGGCTATAAATAAGAGTCGTATTAACTCAGAGTAGGATGATTAAAAATATGCTAGTCCACTCAGGTCTTCAAATTGGCAAAAAGAAAAACTAAAAAAAATCCATATGAATACAAAGAACACCGTCTCACTTGAAGAATAAACAGTTAGTGTATTTCTGGAATAAAACGTACAGGATGCAAGTCAAATGGATTATATAAAAATGTCAAGGAGGTACCAGTAAAACTATTATGTAGCTACAACATGCTTCCTCACGCAACCTGCTCCAAGGGAGTTGTTAGAGAGGATTTCAAGGCTTTAAATGAGCATGCATGCATTTATGTCTGAAGTAATTTAATAACACACTTGAAATAATGCTCTTACATATCCCGTCCCAAATGTTGTACGTTAAATTTAAGGAGAATGGATACTTTAAATATATGAAAGGGTCCTTTTAATATTCTATGCAACTACAGATTCTATAAAACTATAGATTAACATTGTAGGCAACTACGTGTACAGATTCCATTTATATTACTATTAAGTCTTTAGATTTCATTTATTCTACTAAAACACAACACACACATCTAAATAAAAAGGTTATTTCTGTGTATACTTCAAAGCCTTCGCAAGCCAGATATTCTCTCTTATAGCACATAGGAAGAACGGAGAAATTAAAAGCAAACCTATTTTTCAATTAAAAATGTGCTGAACATTTTTCTAAACGACAAGCTAAAACTACGGATATAACAAGAAAGCACATGCAGTTCATAGGAACAAACTTCATGCAACACAAGTTTAAATAACATGGACTCAGGCAACATCCACAGCAACAGTTCATACAAGACACAGACCGAAAAAAGAATCTGTCCTACCTTCATTAATCGTTCCAGTTGTTAAAGTCATTTCCTTATGAAGAAAATACCTTTGCAACATTTAAAAAAGAAAGAAAGAAGGCCGTTAAACAGTTGTACACTCTGCTTTTCAGTCCTATAAGCTCAAAGGGCAGGTGTGGGCGCACACCTTAGCCTCTGCTGTCGGGGCACTGCTCATCGCCGGCTGGGCGAGCACACCTCAGCGCTAACGCCAACAGTAAAGGTGCCCTGGACTGCAAGGATATACCCGAGAGTCCGTATAGAACACCATACGTTGGGAAGTTTTACATCACCGCTTTAGGTACTTCCAAGCAATACTGGGCCGCAGAGCCAGCACAAAGAAGCGCAGCTGCTTGGTAGTTTCAATGCTTTGTCACGTCTTAAGGGATGCAAGAGGTAGTATCACGAAAACGCTATCAAAGCTGCAGAAAAATAACTTCAGCAACAATCGTATTTAATAGCGTTTCCTTCATTTTCTCTGTGTCTGGTTCAGGTATATTTCACTGGCACTAAATCGTTATTCAAGAGGATTCGGAGGGACAAACTCGAGATCCACAAGGTGTGCGTAGCATCAGCGGGGTCATTTGCAGAGCAGAGAACTCCCGTGTGTAAGGGCACACAAAACCGGTCTGAACACAGCGGGTAAAAAAACAGAGTCAAAAAAACCAAAACCCAACCCCAAAAAAAGCCCCAGCCACATCTGTGAAATAATCCAGAGGAGCAGTCTGGCACTCTGGAATGTCAGAGGCAGGATGGCTCTGGCGTTTGCCTGAGAGGAAACCCTCCGCCGGGCAGGCGGGGGGGGCAGCATCCCACCTCTCCTCAGGGCGGCCCGGGAGCGGCCCCCTCAGCCCGCCGCCGCGGGCCCCTGCCTCCTGCCGCCGCGCTCGCTCGCACAGGTACGCGCAGCTCGGAGCAACGCCGCGTTACCACCTCCTCCTAAGGGCCTCCTCTTCCACCTCATCGCCCTCCGTCAGAGAGCCCTCCACCACGGTCTCGTCGCTATCGCTGTCACCCTCCCGCTCCTCCATCGCGCCGCTGCCCCGCTCCGCTCCCCCTCCCGCAGCGTGCCGCGCTCCGCCCCTCAGCCGGGGCGGCCATCTTGGGGAGGCGTGAGGCCAGCGGCGCCCAGACTTGGCGCAGATCTTTCATCAAAGCCACAAAGCACTTCGCGTGCCGACCTGCGTGTCCTCTGCAACCGCTCCCTTTTTCCAACGTGTGTGCTGCCGTGGCCGCGTTCAACTTCATCCGCTGTCCTGGGCAATGGTTCGTGTGTGCAGGGGTAGGAACGGGTTGAGATAACCAAACTATTAGTTGGCGATACTTTCACAGTATTTGCAGCAGCACTTATGTGCGTAACCGTACGATCACGCGTTAATCACAGCCAACGGCTTCCTCAGGCAGCCCCGACTCCGGCAGCTTCGTCCTACATCCGCAGCAGCGGGGACAGCATTGCCCCTGCCGCCTCTGCCGGCGTGAGGCTGGGCTGCGGGCGGGCCACGCGCGAGAGCTGCAGGTAGGAAAATGTCCGTGGCAGAAAGCATTATGTCATATAATTCCACAGACTGCAAATTCCAAATCATAGTGACTCCTGACCCCGGTGGACTTGATAAAATTAGCATTTTTACTACATGTCAAATCATATTCATCACCCACTGCTATGGAAAAGGTGTGAGAAACAGGGCAAGATACTAAAGATCATCTTAAACTATGTATCAATTACACATAATTGTTGCAACTGTGTACAATTGCTTTGACTTAGTCATATCCGTATGCAATTAGAGCACAATTGCTGTGCATATTATCGAATGACTCCAGAAATCTCACTGGTCGTGGTGGGTTCAACTTGGCTGGAGCGGCCCACCAAAGCCACTCCCCTCCTCAGGTGGGCAAGAGAGAAATTACAACAAAAGGCTCATAGCTTGACATAAAGACAGGGAGAGAGCACTCAGCAATTATCATCAAGGGCAAAACAGACTCAGCTTGGGGGAAAAAAAAAATCACCTATCAAATCAGAGTAAAAGAGAACCAAACCCAAATTTTACAACACTTCCCCCCACCCACCCCCTCCTAGGCTCAAATTCACTCCCATTTTACTCTACCTCCTGCGCCCCAGCAGCACAGGGAGATGGGGAATGGAGGTGTGATCAGTTAACCACACGCTGTCTCTGCTGCTCAGAGGGAGGACTTCCCACATGTTTCCCCTCTGGGGAAAAAGCGGAGTCCCTGTCATGGGAAACAGGCCTCCCTGAACTTCAACGCAAGTCCGTCCCACAGGCTGCAGTTCTGCACAAACTGCTCCAGCGTGGGTTGTCCGTGGTGTCACAGCTCCTGCCAGCAAACCTGTTCCAGCCTAGGCTTCCCTCTCCACGGGTCTACAAGTCCTGCTGGGAGCTGGCACCAGTGTGGGCTTTCCACAGGGTCACAGCCTCCTTCGGGCATACTCCTGCTCCAGTGTGGGGTCCTCCCTGGGCTGCAGGTCGGTGTTTGCTCCTCCGTGACCCTCCATGGCTGCAGGGCACAGCCAGCCTCACCATGTTCTGGCACTATGGGTTGCTGGGAGCCTCTGTTCTGGTGCCTGGAGCACCTCCTCCCTCTCCTTCTCCACTGACCTTGGGGTCTGCAGAGTTCTCTGCAAAATCTCTCTCTTCATTCCCCACCCCCCCTTCTTGAATAACGTTATCCCAGAGGCACTACCACTGTCGCTGACAGGCTTGGCCCTTGCCAGCAGCAGGTCCAACCTGGATGCTCCTGGCATCTTCTCACAGAAGCCCCCCTGCTACCAAAACCTTGCTATGCAAACCCAAAAATAATTACGCAAAATAATACTTCATTTTTTCAGGAAATAAATGTGAGACACTCAAGAAGATGTGAGTACGAAGAAGGAAGCTGGCAGGGAAGATAGATACGCAGCAGCGAGTTATTGGGATTTGTATGTATCACATTGAAGATGAGAATGAAAAGTCTATTTACACGTTAAAAGACTGAGCTGGCATAAATGATTTTGTCGTTGACAGCTACTTTGGGTGGAGTTCTTAGGAAACCTTTCCACCAGCGTGTCCTTTTTTGAGGATCACATTAACGCTTCACAGCGCAGCACCACGCGGAGCTACTAGAAATATTCCTAAACGAAGTGGCTCATGTGAGAAGCAGCCTGGAAAAGCCAGAGTGTAGATCATCCTCAGCAAAATCCTTGCGGGTCCTGCTTTCTTTTAAGCACGTTAGCCTGCAACTGCTCAGTGCCAGAAACACAAAATGGCTGTGAAAAACCGGAGCGATGCTTTGGAGCCGCGAACAGCGTGTCGCACCTGACTCAGCACCCACAGACTAAGGAGCCTCCCATTCTCTGTGAGCACAGAACAAAAAGTATTTCCTTTTTGGCCGAAAGCCACAAATATATTTATATTGCGCTTCCCCCCTCCCCCCGAATGCCGGGGACACCGCTGTTTTGCACGAGCAAGAGGTCTGCGAGTTATCAGGTTATTCCTTCACGCACGTGAAGCGCATCCAGGCGGCACCACAGGCAGGGGGGGTGAGCATCAGCGTGAGCCGCCGCGGCACCACGACTGGAAGAGCTTACCCGGGGTTGCCCTGCCTGCTCGCCTCGCCGGGAAGGGCCGCGCACAGCCGGCCGACGGGAGGGGAGGCGGCGCGGGGGGTCCCGTGGGCAGCGGCGGGCCGGGGGTACCCGCGGCGGCCGACACCGCTCTTGGAGGCGAGGGCGCGACGCGCCCGTCGGTCGATCAGCATATGTAAATAAGCTGCGTCCTGCCGACCAATCAGAAAATAGGAAGAGGGGAACGCGGTGGCCCATTGGCGGGCAGCCTATGGCGAGATGGCGTGTTCCCCGCTCCTGATCGCGTCTCGGGCTGTGCGGCGTTCGCCGGCTGGTTGCCTCGGCGACGCAGCGAGTGACGCGCCGCGGGCTGGGTGTGGCGGGCCCTCGCCATTGGCTGCGCGATCGGGCGATGGCGGCGGCTGGCGAGTCGTGCCCCGGGTGTCCTTGCTCGGCGAGGAGCGGCCGGCTCAGTCCGCAGCGCGGCGGGAAGGAGGAGGGTGGTACCTGTCTGCGGCAGTGCAGCGCCAGCACCGGGGCGGTGAGCGGGGTGGGCCGGGGAGAGTCGCGTTTCGGCTCAGGAGCGGTGCGGGCAGCCCGCTGTTGCGACACGGGCCCTTCGTGCTTGGGGATAGGCTGCCGCTCCGGGCCCCGAGCGGCTCCTTGGAGATCGGCCGGATAACGGCGGCGCGGAGGAGAGCGCCGTCGCCATCGCCGCCCCTAGGGAGCTGCGGCCGCCCCGCGTCCCGGTGCCGTACCCGCCGCCCTGGGTGTCGGGCGGGGGAGGGCAGAGGCGCTGTCCCGGTGCCTTCTTGACGTGGGAGGGCGCGGCCCCGCGGGGTAGGCCTCCGAAGGCCGGCCGCGGCCCGCAGCGCCCCTGGGCGCGCCGCCGTTGCGCGGGGCTCGCTAGCCGCGCCCGACCATGCGCGGGGCCTGCGCGGCCTTCCTCCCCGGGTCGGCTTCCAGCGGGCTTCGGGGCGGCCCGGCCTTGGTCACGCCGGAGGGCCGTGCCTTTCGGCGAGTCTGAGGCTGCGGTGATGGGCCAGCGAGAGGGTGGGTTCCCTTTTGGAAACACAGGCCGATACCTGGCGGTTTGACAGGGTCGATGCGGTGTCATACGCGTTTCAGGTGAGCTCTGCGCAGGGTTCTGCTCAGCTGCTTTTGCCGCTCCGTTCCTTTATAATCCTGTAGCTATTGCAGCGTCAGCCAGCAAGAGTTGGGAAATTTGTGCTGATTTGATAGATGGTGGTGTAGACGACTGCTCTGAGGTTGCTGGTGAGCTCTGTGTGACAAACCTTAGGTATTTACGTGGTTAGTCACACAGTTACATGGCAGATCAGTGCTCTAAGGCATTGCATACTGCCATTCCAGTTTGCTTTTTACACCCTGGTTAGGTTTTTGAAGGGGTTGCAGTTACTGTTTGTTTATATCTTGTTTTCATTGCCAGAATGGATCGCTTTAGTTCATAGTCTGGAATTACTTGATTGAAAACAAAGGCAGCAGGCAATGGAGGGGATTTATAAAGCATCCTTTTTGGACCACTGTTTTGAAATTTAACAAAATGTTATTAATAATAAACTTCAGCTTTGTATTTAAGGTTACGTCTTGCTAATTTCAAGCTGTGAGTCAGTGTAACTATACAGATATTTTAAACAGAAATATGAGCTGATCATACGCGTTGTATTTTTCTTCTGCAGCACTCAGTAGTGCAGGATCAGTGTATGAAATCTGCATCGGTATTTTCCAGAAATGCCAACTGCATAGCAAAAAACGCCATGGACTTTGGGCAGGTTAAATAAACGTGAAGGCTTGAAGATCCCTTTTAGGTTAGGAGTTACTGCTGCTCTGTTAACCCCAAGATCAGCAGTGAGGCATCCTGTATTTCATAGCAGCAGTCAGTGATAAAACATTATTAAAATAGTTATCCATAATATCTATTGTTAAACAATCAAATTAATATATTTTCCCTAATGGATTTATGTGAAGGCATTTGACACTTAACTAGTTTTGCTTAGAAATGTGGAAAATAGTATCTGAAGGAAGATTTTTGAAATCTTTCTAGCTCTGCTTACAATTTGCTAATTACCTAGATAATAAATTTCAACTGTCAGAATTTAGGAGTTGTATTACTAGTGTTAGGACTGGCAGGATGCTATATGGTCATGTACTGAGTACACGACTTCTGATTTTCCCGACAGAGAATACTTTGACAGGACATTAGTATGCTTTTCTGGTTTTTACATTGTTTCAAAATCTTTGGCACTAGGATATTCCTCTGGCTATGTCTTATTTTAGTTTGCCTAATTAAAATATACCTTCATTCTGCTGAGGAAAAACTGTAATACCGCCTTGGAACAGTTTTGCAAGAACATAAATTTACAAAACTGTATGGAGATTATACATACAGGGAAAAACAAAGGGTAGTGTTAACTTTAAAAGGAGTGGTTTTGTTGTGGGGTGGGCGGGGTTTTTTTGGTTGTTTTATTTTGGGGGTGGGTTTTTTTTTTTTTAAGCTTTCTGTCGAGAAGTGAATTTGTTCAGAAGGAAGACAGTCCTCTCAGTGATTTTTCCCCATTTCGTTCCACAAGCCACGAAGATACTGCCACATCTTCACTGTGGGAGAATAAACAAAATTAGATTGGTGCTGTTGGTGCTCATGTGATAGAAATTCTTACTTTTAGGACACCAAGATGATTCTGGTGTCTTTAGGAACACTAGGCAGATAGAATGGCCCTGTTATTTTCTCCATTGAATGACAGCTTCATTGATGCCCAGGCAAAAGAAATAATACTAGAAAAACTGTCTTCCCTGAGGCCTGATGGATGGATTGTTACATTTAAGGCAACACAGGGGTTTTTTATCCACTTCGAAGTGACTGTGTGTAGAGCCCTCAATCCTCTGTGGAAATCTTTATAGTGCTAGGTTTGTACACGCAGGTACAAATTATAGATTGTTGACTAGGCTGCTATTTAAGCAGCTTTTGAACTTTATGATATAGTTATTTAGTTAACATTTATCACAGTTTTATAAGCTGTTGGTTTTGTGCAGTGAGAAAAGCAAAGTCCCAGTACTAATGTATTTAAGAGGATTTTATGGCATTTTGTTTCTATGCTACAACACACAAGTAAACATCCTTGATGAACTCGGCTAAAGGTACAACACAGAGCAAATAGGCTAGGATGCTGTTTTTGTAACTGAAGGATGTACGGAACATCCATGTTCTCAGTTACAGGTAAGAGAGGTGTGACTTTCTGTCGAATGTTACCTGTTGAAAGTCCAGGGGAAGATGAAATGCATCAATAACTTGGGAATTAGTTATGAGTACAAGAGACCTGTCAGAGAATACTGTGTGTGAGAAGGGCTTGTGCTTGAGATGAGGAAGGACCGGCTGTTTTGAGCGTGATTAGCTTGCATCACTGAAGAATAATTGAGCAGAAAGTAGAGAAGACAGTCAGAGGAAGATAATGTTGCAGTTCCTGCTGTTGAAGTTCAGCATTACCAGCAATGGTTAGTTGGTAATTTATGTGGTTAAAATAAAGCTAATCTGTATTTTTTTATAGGAAGAGTGAGTAGAAAGAAGTAACAGAATTTAATGACTGTTTACATAGGTGGTAAAAACAAGAAGTTGGAGTCAAAGTGGTATCAAAGTTGTGTGACAGGAAGATACTAAGAGGTGTGAGTGGTGGAGACTTACTAGTAAGACCTTACAGAAACAAGGGAGATGTATATGAAACGAAAAAGATTAAGGAGGCAGTGCAGATCATATTATATTTCAGAAGATTAGAAATAAGTGTGTTTTTTACATGTGAAGTTGAAAGTTGATCAGTTTCCTTACTTATCTGTTCCTTAACTGGTTTGGATGTTCCGGTTTTGTTTGTTTGGGGTTTTTTTTCTGAGGGATGATGGCGAAATTTACAGAGCTCTGTCTTTTTTCTCTGAATCTCATACTTGCTTATATGAAATGCTCTTTTGTTGCAGGTTTGCTAAGGATAGAAAAACAACCTTGAAAATGTTGTCCAGACTCTTTCGAATGCATGGGCTTTTTGTGGCCTCGCATCCATGGGAAGTCATTGTGGGAACAGTGACTCTCACCATCTGTATGATGTCCATGAAGATGTTCACTGGGAATGATAAGATCTGTGGCTGGAATTATGAGTGTCCCAAAATTGAAGAAGTAAGGATTGTGAATATTAAAGCTGCATGCAAGTGCTACGGAAGGTTTTCATTAAATCTAACTTAGTTTCACAATGTCTAGTGAACAAGGATTTTATGTTAATATTGTTTGCAATATTTTAATTTTTTAAGACAGACTAGCACTGATACTTATTCTGAAACTTAATTTTTAGTGCCGCTTCACAGTGGATTTTTTTATGACTAAAACTTAAAACCAAATTACTACTTAATGTAAAAGCTAACTAAATCGCTTTGTGTTTCAAACAGGATGTTCTGAGCAGTGACATCATCATCCTGACAATCACACGCTGTATAGCAATCCTTTATATATACTTCCAGTTTCAGAACCTAAGACAGCTTGGGTCAAAATACATTTTAGGTACTGTATCTGATTTTTGTATTTGCTGTATATGTTTTGATTGTGTGGGGTTTTTAAAAACATAAATTGGTTACGTACAGAAGAGAGTTATTTTAATTATTTGCTAGGTAGGAAAATAAATCTTCTGGTTATCTCAAACTACAATTTTTCTTTAAGAGGGATTGTGTAAGACTGTATAAACACTGGAAATGTAATTCCTGAAATAATCGCTTATTGTATGAAACACTTAAAAACGTAAGCCGGTTTTCATTTTTGCTGATCATGAATGAGAAGGTTGATGGCTTTTATTTTGTAGAGCCTTACTTGGAATGCAGTACAAATTTTAGATTTAAATATCTGTGTAAAAATAGCATCTACTTTAGTTAGTACCTCAGCTGCTGTTAATGCACTCTGAGAGACGAGAATTGTCATTTGGTTACTTCAGAATTGATCTAAAAGTACAATTTTTCTTTTTTCCTTTTTTTTCCTCACAATGTGTATAAAATAAAAATTTCCAATTCTTTTTTTTTTTTTTTAAGGTATTGCTGGCCTCTTCACAATCTTCTCAAGTTTTGTTTTTAGTACAGTAGTAATTCACTTCTTGGATAAAGAACTGACGGGTTTAAAGTAAGTAACAAGTTGTTTTGGATTTATTGCTTGAATATTTTTTTCCTGCTGGGATAGAGTTAATTTTCCTCAGACTAGCTAGTATGAGGCTATGTTTTGGATTTGTGCTGAGAAGAATACTGATAACACACTGTTGGTTTCAGTTGTTGCCAAGCAATGTTTATATCAAGTCAAAGACACTTTCGGTTTCTGACACTGCCCCTGTGTTCCCAACATCTTCTCTACAAGAAGCTTGGAGGGGGCACAGCCCAGACAGCTGACCCAAACTGGCCAAAGGGGCATTTCGTGCCATAGAATGTCATGCTTAGTATACAAGTTGGGGGTGGGCTTGGTGTCGCTCTTGGTCTGGCACACTGTCTGGGGCTTGGTCTGGCTCTTGGGCTCTCGCTGCTCAGGGCTGGGCTGGGCACCAGTCGTCAGGTAGTGAGTGATGGTATCATTCATTTTCTATTATTTTCATTACATATTATTGGTAGTGGCAGTATTATTACATACTAGTAATGTTAGGATTGTTGGTATAATTATTTTATTCCATTTATTTTCAATTATTAAATTGTTGTTACCTCAGCCCATGAACTTCCTTGTCTCTTCCTCTGATTCTTCTCCCCATCTCACTGGGCGAGGTGAGCGAGCATCAGTGTTGTACTTAATTGCTGGCTGGGGTTAAACCATATCACCTGTACAATAAGCCTCGAATTTTAACGTATGCCTCTTTTTTCAGTGAAGCTTTACCATTCTTCCTGCTTCTGATTGATCTGTCAAGAGCAAGTGCATTAGCCAAATTTGCACTCAGTTCCAACTCACAGGTTAGGAATTTGGGATTTGTTATTGGTTGTTTTTATGTTTCGAGTTGTTTTTTGGCTTGGGGTTTTGGGTTTTTTGTTTTGTTTAACTGAGTTTTTGAATTTAGTGGTCAAAGGTGAACATTATCCCATGGCAGGGGGGTTGGAACTAGATGATCTTTAAGGTCGCTTCCAACCCAAACCATTCTGTGATCCTGTGAATAATCCAGGTGAATGCTGTATTGGTGATCTATAAAAAAGGTCAGATTATATCCAGATTCTGTGTTCTCTTGTCTTCAATCCAGATCAGTGTTCAAGTGAGTAGTAACACTAAAATTAGTGTGTATAATCATGTGATCTAAGTTAATTGCATGTATGAGTACTTTACACATTCAGAACCTTAAACCAGCAGTTCTTAGAGCTCAGTTAAGGAGGCTATTATTCCTAGACCAAGGTCTTCCCTGGAAGAGTTACTGGTAGAAAATGGTTGATTTCTTGGGCTCAGGAACAGTGTATAAAGAGGCATCTAATGTTACATTGCTGATACTGGAAAAAGCTGATTCATAGACAAAAACTCAGCAGAACAAACACAATGTGTAGACAGAAATATTCATGCTCTGCTGCAATCAACACAGCACAACAGGGAAGGATTGACAGGACATCTTGCTTGGGATAAATTGTAATGGGTTTTTTCCTGATATCTTAAGTTCCGAAATAGAAGTCTATTTAGTGAAATTAATTTATACCTACAAAATACTGTACATAGTAATTGAGCATATTGATTGTGACAAAAATATTCCCCCCACAGGGGAAAGTCTTTTATTTCCTTTTTTTCTGTCAGTTGAGTCTAGAGTGTTAAATAATAAAATAATAAAAGTTAGGGTATAGATAGGTTTTTGGAAGAACTTTTGAAATGCCATGACTTAAGTGAGTTCATTTTTTATGTAGTGTAATTAAAGTCTCTGCCCATCCGTGTTGTAGGAGCTTAGAATACTGATGAGCCAAAGCTAGAGAAATTAATAAAAATTAAATAATCTTGTGTAAATAAAGGATACTAACTTAGGGGAAATAAAGCAATTTAAGAATGTATTCTCTCATAATAGTTCATTTTCAATATATGTTTAATAAGGCCTTATCACCATGATACTATTCAATTTACTAATTGTGTATAATGGTATTATGTGTACTCCCTTAGTTTTGTTTTTCATCTTTAAGTTAATGTACAGAAATTTTTCATTTAAGGATGAAGTAAGAGAAAATATTTCACGTGGAATGGCAATTTTAGGCCCTACATTTACACTGGATGCACTTGTGGAGTGTCTTGTGATCGGTGTTGGTACTATGTCAGGTGAGCGATGCAGTCTAAGGGTACTTAAATATTTCCAGTTTAAAAAGACTGTGAAAGAGGTTGGGATATTGAGAGTGTCACATAATAGGTGTTACCCATGAGGGTGGAGTGACTTAATCTATTTAGTAATAGAGGCTAATTAGGAAGGTGAATGACTTATTGCAGATAGCAATAGTATTTACATCCTGAAGAGAAGTTTGAAACACAGATAACAGCCTTCCTTGAGCACTGTGCAGTCGGAGTGGACTTCTGTGCAACTGCTTTTATAAAATTAAGACCTTCTGTCATTCCCATCATTCCTGTTAGCATCTTAAAGTAGCTGCTAAACTTTTCTCTTGAGCATTCTTAAAAATGAGTTAAACTCTGACTGCATGCACATCTATTTCAGATTCTGGCAAAACCCCAGGTATTTGTAAAAATTACTGCAGACAAGGGAAGTTACTCCAGTTCAATTACAAATAACATGTCTTTCACACCTAGATAGCTCCCTCTGTAATCTGCAACGTCAGTTTAATGGTTTCTTCCTTAATTCTGCAACACTTTTTCGGGTATATAGGCAGTCCATTGCATATTCAAATGTGAAAAAATGTCTTCTTTTTCTCTGTAGGTGTTCGACAACTTGAAATTATGTGCTGCTTTGGCTGTATGTCTGTTCTCGCCAACTACTTTGTCTTCATGACCTTCTTTCCAGCTTGTGTGTCCTTAGTATTAGAGGTAAGACCAACTTCAAGACAACATCAATCATGGTGTTCGGACCTTGAGCTTCTTGTAGGCTATACATCTCTTCACGGAGTTACACGCTTACTTCGGAAGTGAACAGAGGGAATGTGCAAGAAGAGTGATGGTGGCTCAGCTGGTAACAGTACCTTGCTAATGCCACTATGAGTCACACTCAATAGTATGAATTCTGATCTAAAGCAGAGAAAATGAATTATAGTGTAAATTATTAGTTGTCCAGGGTTTTTCATTATTTAAAGTCTAACACAGTCTAAACAGTAGATTCTGGTTTTGTGTGATCATTAAGAAATTGCCAACCAAAGAGTTCACCCACAGTGTTGAAGTCTCTTGTTGGTTCTTCTCCTACGTACTAAATAGGACCTGCTTTTGAATTTTGTTATTTTTGCAGCTTTCTCGAGAGAGTCGTGAAGGGCGACCTATATGGCAGCTCAGCCATTTCGCTCGTGTTCTGGAAGAAGAAGAAAATAAACCAAATCCTGTAACACAGAGGGTCAAAATGATTATGGTTTGTATCTCTTTCACCTGTGATTATGCAATCAGCGAGGTGTCCTGGTGCAATGAATCTAGCTTTCGTTTTCTGTAGACTTGTATTCTGCATCCCGTTAGTATCGTTTACTGTGGTAATTTTTAATAATGTCCCTGTATCTACACCTAAAGTCTTCCTGCATATGCCATTTCTGTGCCGAGCATGGCTTTTTCATGTGTAATAATTTCCTCCCTCTTAACCCCTAGAGCACCCTCAGCTGCCTTTCCTTATTACTTGAGCAACGGGAAGGATGTGGTGGGACAGCTTCAAAGCTCTGAGTGTTAGAGTAGACCAAAATGGGTTTTGATGAGAGGTGTGGAAAATCAGCCTTTTGCTTTAGACTTTTGAGGTATAGGAAACAACAAAAACCCCCACCAAAAACCAACCAAACAGAAAATGTTTAATCTCAGTATGTTAGACACCTAGTTACAGTTGAAACATTAATACCTGTTTCGTTGTTTTCTGTTTTTAATACAGTCGCTGGGTTTGGTTCTTGTTCATGCCCACAGTCGTTGGATAGCGGAACCAGCTGCTCAGAACAGTACTGTAGAAAATGCCGTGGGATTGGATGAGAATGCACCAAAGAGAATTGAACCTAATGTTTCATTATGGCAGTTCTACCTTTCTCGGTAGGCGACCTCACGGAAGAGAAGTGTGTTTCCTTGGTCAGGGTGTATTCTCCATCCAGTGCTGCCAAGCTGTGGTCCTGGGGTGCGACACTTGTAAATCTGCAGGTCTGACCACTGTAGGATTTCTTGGAACCAGAGATAGCATTTCATAAGAAATATTTCAATATTATGCCATTTATCCAATCTCCTGCAAGTAATCAAGAACGTGATCCAGAGCCAGCTGTCCTGTGCGCCTCAAAGCACCTTCTCTTCCCACTGGCACCGGCACCGTTCAGAGCACACTGGAAAATAATTACTCTGGCACACTCAGAAAGTTTATTTATGCGCAGCTTCTGATCATTCACACAGAAGTGCAAAAGCCATGTCAGGATTGCATTTCCTTCAGTACAACGGAAGTTAGTGACACCTGTGGATCCATTTTACTTTTGAAAACTCAGAACTGTCTGTTTTAGGGTTTCCCACCACACACACACACCTCTTACTGTTCAGCATGCATCATGGTAATTGTTAACAGTAGAGGACAATAATGGAAATTTTCTACTTTGTCATTTGGAGACAGCTGTTAAACTAGTTTGATGTAGCTGCCAGATAGAGAAACATCTGTAAAATACTCACTGGGACCACTTTTTAGCTAAGATTTAGTAACTGTTTAATGACATCTGGAAATTCTTGCATTGTTAATAATACAAAGAATGATTTCTCTACCCTAATCTTGCAAACTTGAGTGTCCTGATAGAAAGTGTCTTTTTACTGCAATTACTATAACTGTATAAATTTCGATTAAACTATTACCCTTTCTAAAGCAGATGTCAGAACACTGTTATAAACAAGAAGTTGTATATCCCATGTATTTACTTTTTTGTTTTGCCTGTTTCAGAATGGCCAGCATGGATGTTGAACAAGTATTCACCCTTGGATTAGCCCTTCTCCTTGCTGTCAAATATATTTTCTTTGAGCAAGCAGAGACCGAATCCACGCTTTCACTGAAGAATCCCATAACATCTCCAGTGATGGTCCAGAAAAAGGTCCCAGAGAATTGTTGCAGGAAGCAATCTGGACCTCTGAAAAGCAATCAGAAAGCTAACACAGTAGAAGAAGCTTTAGTTCCCAGAGATGAAAACGGTAATTTTTAGCATTTTGGAGTCTGAACTTGTTCCTGAATATTTGGAACAAATAGTGAAATCTCTGTGTGTTGTATTTGGAATCAAAACTTAAGAATTTTGTAAACTAAATTTCATTTTAATGGTCTTTATGCAGCCGAAGTCATAAAACCTGTATTAGCAGAGTCATCAACCAAGGCTACATTTGTAGTTGGCATTTGCAACCTCGTGGAAAATTCTTCATCTCTTAATGGAAAAGAGGAAGAAACTGAGTTACCTAAAGAACCACGTCCTGTTGAGGAATGTGTCCGTATACTTGGAGATGCAGAGGTACGGGAAAAAAACTTGGGTTTTGTTGTGGGTTTTTTAACATCTGCTGCAACATCTGATTGAAGAATGCTTACAGTTAATTTTCCAGCTTTTAAATGATCCTATTGATTGTAATGTCATTCTTCGGAAAATTATATGGCTTTAGTAACCTGGGGGGGGTGGGGGGATGGGTGTCATGCCTAAAAAACCCTTTAATAAGTCACTTCACCAGTCAGTCAGGGGAGGGAGCAGCTTCATCATTTGTGGCGTATCAAGCCATTGAAGCTTCATTGTGTATGTCGATAAGTGGGTGTCAGAGTAGAAAGTTTTCAGTCATACCCTGGCCTACTATAAAACCTGGCACTTTGTTCCTTTAGATGTACTCTGGTGATGTCAAAGTAAAGTTGTTAGCCTTTTTCATTTGCAAACATCTAAAAGGATTTTCACCTAGAGAACCTGTATTGTCTCTCCCCACCCTTTACATTTCCAGAAAGGAGCAAAATTCCTTACTGATGCAGAGGTTATCAGCTTAGTTAATGCTAAGCATATTCCTGCATACAAACTGGAAACCCTGATGGAGACTCAGGAGCGAGGGGTGTCCATTCGCAGACAGATGTTATCTAAGAAACTCCCTGAACCTTCGTCTTTGCAATATCTTCCTTACAGGAATTACAATTATTCTTTGGTAAGTAAAAGGGAGACAAACAAAACTCACTGTAAAACCATTTTCCAAGTAAATGAAATAAATGCTCTAAGTGATGTTTATGAATTAACAATGAGCTTGGTCAAAACTGAAGTAGAGGGCAAAACAGGCAAACATATGGCACCGCTTTTTATTGCTCTTGTTGGTTTTAAACCAGGGAGGCGGATACATTTTGTAGCTAACCCGAAAAGTATTTCCTACCAAGGTATGCAGCTTCCTTGTCTCAGAAATGCACAATTCTACCAATAGTGAGCCTGAGTTCAGCTGAATGATATTACTTCCATTTTAACTTGAGCTTAAGGCAGTTTATTTGAAATTCATTTATCAGTATCAGGTTTTTTTAACAGTGTTTAAGGCTTAAAAAGACTCAGTACGTCTGCCAAATCCAAGAACAGCATTAGCTGTTGATAGCTGTAGCTGTTAACTTTTTGAGGTGGGAACTGATTGCTTTATGGGCAGACTTGTGGGTTTTTTTGCTAAGATACCTGGTTGTAGTCACTGGCAGAGTATGTACCATGCTGCACCGTACCACCGTAGTGTAACCTTAACCATGCCTTTTGCTGTTATTTTTGTAAGGTTATGGGAGCTTGCTGTGAAAACGTCATTGGATATATGCCTATTCCTGTAGGTGTAGCAGGACCGCTATTTTTGGATAACAAAGAGTTTCAGGTGCCAATGGCAACAACAGAAGGATGTCTTGTAGCAAGCACAAACAGGGGATGTAGAGCCATATGTGTAAGTATTGTTTGACGAGCTTGAAAAACATTATATATTCTAAAACATATTTGAGGTCATGAGGCGTGTTCTTGACTTCCTAAAATTCATTTTTGGTGATCTTACTTTGCTTCCCTTCTGCTTTGATTGTTAGCTTGGTGGAGGAGCAAGTAGCCGCATCCTGGCAGATGGGATGACTCGAGGACCTGTTGTAAGGCTGCCCACTGCTTGCCAGGCTGCGGAAGTGAAAGTGTGGCTTGAAAGCCCTGAAGGCTTTAAAATAATGAAGGAAGCTTTTGACAGCACAAGTAGGTTAGTATAATGGCTATTCCAGCTGTATTTCCTGACATAAGACTTCTGTGGATGGCAGAAAGCTCCTAATTGGGATGTTTTTGGTGGGGTTTTTTTGGCATACTGCAGTACAGGAAATTACATCTTCAGTTTAGCAAACCCACGTAGTGTGAATCTAGGAGAACAAAAGTCACTTTGACTACGTATCAAGGCTAATAGTAAACATTTTCCAGTGATAGGGGGTAAACAACTGCAAGAACTACATTTGCACTGCGTAATATTTAATAGATTATTAATTTGGGCAAGCATGTAAAAATAAACATAAAAGCTTATTTGTATTTTTAGTAGTTACTATGCAAAAAGTAATTCAGGGTTTGGAATGTAGCCTTTCAGGTAATAGTACTAATGTTAATAATTAATTTGTGAGGTTGCAGGGAATACAGGATAAACTAATGCTAGAACGGAAATGCTGAAACATGTAAAACAGTATTGAGAATAAGTCTATTTCAAGCCACAGAGTGTTTTTTCTAAGGCTTGTGATTACCTGCTTTCTTTAGGAAGATTCAGAGAGAGATTTCCTTATCAGTTTTTTTTCTTACCAATGTTCTACGTGTCACCCAAGGACATGTGTATTTCAGCCAGAGTCAACTCCAGCTGCTGTTTTAAATGCAGTATTTCCCGGGTTTTGTTTGCCTTGTGGAGCTCGCGCTGTTGTTGAAGATGGCACGTGTTTTCCCTTCCGGTACACCTGACATAAGAATTTCCAAAGGCCTCATTTGTAGTTTATGCCTGATAGTCAGATGTTTTAAGGGATACAACTAAATCAAATTTATGTTAGCACTTCAGGATAATTTATTTCATGAAATCCAGGAATACAGAGGGCAGTGAATGTTTTTACAGCGAACGTTTGAAAGTATTTACTCAAGAGAACTGTGTGCATGGTAGCTGAAGGTTTTTTCTGGTGCTGAGGGAGGAAGAACATGGTGTAGTTAACACCACTCTCTGCAATGATGTACTGTCATTTTGCCACTTAAAACTAATTTAATATTTTCCCTTGAGGATTGTAATAGTTAAATTTTCTTTCAGGTTTGCCCGCCTACAAAAACTTCTCATCAGTTTGGCTGGTCGTAACCTTTATATCCGTTTTCAGTCTGCAACAGGGGATGCAATGGGAATGAATATGATTTCAAAAGTAAGGACCAGTCCCCTTAAGTTTTTAAAATAAAATGTGTATTTCTTGTAAAAATAAATGAATTATAGCTTACCCATCTGTGACTGCCTGGCATGTGACGACAGAAAGATAAGGCATAGTGCTGTTTGCATAGCTATAAAATAATAAAACGATTTGACCTCATTAAGTGTAAACAAGAATAGGATCAGAATGATGAACGAAAAACTTAACTTTGTCCCTTTTTTTTTAATCATTATTTTTCAAAGAAAGTATTGTTGTTAATGTGGAAGTTAGGCTGGTTGCTCTGTTATTTTGGGCCAAAGATTTTATCCAGCAGTAATGAATCTGTTTTTATCACTTCCGTATAAAGCGTAAGGAGTCTGGTGAGTGGCAGCAGAGAGGCATTCTCCAGTTTTGCTTACTTGTTTTTGGTTTTGTGCAAATGTGGAAGAACTTGAGACACGACCCACAGATTGTTGGGATGCCTTGTGCTGTTTGAGATAAATTTTATCGAGAATAAAGAAAAAGTATTAAAAGTCTGTCAGAACCATGGAAATGGCTGTGGTCACAGACAGGTACTAAATATTGCAGACCTTTTGTCTGATTTCCTAGTGTAGAGAGGCCCTTCCCACTACCTCCAAAATGAATTCATTTCATGCCTCTAGTGTTTGACTTGGTTCATGTCATATCCTCAGTATGGTAAGCATGTGCCCATGCACATAGAATGCATCCATATGGACATACGTACTGGCAAGAACCAATTATTCCCCATATAATTTCCAAAGTGGTTAGAAAAAAGGTAATTTTCTTTTCCCTCCTGATCAGGTTCTTTCCTGAAATTATGAAAAGCTGTAACCGATTATCTGATGAGATTCAATCTAATCTTGCTGTTCCACTCTCCTGGTTCTCTCCTAATAGGGTACTGAAAAAGCACTGGCAAGGCTGAATGAAGAGTTTCCTGATCTCCAGGTTATAGCTATTAGTGGTAACTATTGCACAGACAAGAAGCCTGCTGCTATAAACTGGATAGAAGGAAGAGGGAAGTCTGTGGTCTGTGAAGCAGTCATTCCTGCCAAGGTTGTCAGAGAGGTAAGTGTCTGCTTTCTTTTACTTGTTTGTAAAAGTGCAGGCATTCTACAAAACCAGTACCTATCTTACATCATAAACATTAACAGTAAATTGTTCTCCAGGTAAGGATAATTCCTACACGTATTTCCAGGTACTGCTGTAGGATAAGCAATTTTTCCTGAGACAGTAGGTCTTTTTTTCCTTTCACTGTCTCTTCTGACATAATGTGCATATATTTCATGGTGCATATCTAGTTGAAGACATTAGGACTTTCACGTTTTACCTTTGTAAAATTATGCCACAGTTTGTTAGATTTTTACACATGGGGTTTTGCCTATCACTAAACCCAGTCTTTTTGATCATTTCATTTGTTGTCTCTCACACAAACATGGCATTCCCTCAGGAATTTGTCCACTCTCTTTTGTGAAACTATGTAAACTTCTAGTACTAATATTCCACAGGGCAGCTACACCTTCTGTGAGGACTTAGACCTTTTCGTTGTTGATTCCATTTGATGGTGCCCTAGTTCAGTACTGGAAACGATACTTAGGAGTTTTATCTTCACTCTGCTGCTCAGAATTTTATAACTCTTTACAGAGACCTTCCACCTTCTCAGTTATTCTCATTCTCAGACTGAAAAGTACTAGTTGCTCTATGAGGAATGAGTAAAAAGACTATTCTAGCATGTATTTAAACACAGAATCATAGAACGGTTTGGGTCGGAAGGGACCTTAAAGACCATCTAGTTCCAACCCCTTGCCGTGGGCAGGGACACCCTCCACTAGAGCAGGGTGCTCAAAGCCAAAACATCCTTACCTCTAGATCTTTTCAGTTCTAAAATTACTAAAACTCTGGGTACAGAGTTGGATGCAGTATTCAAAGTGTGTGTGCAGACTGGATTTATACATTGATGTAACGTACGTCTTCTGGGTTTGGTCCTCGTAGTTTCCTAATTTTCAGATTGTTTGCATTTTTACAGTTGATTCAGTGGCAATACCTATTAGAATCCCAAGATTTCATTCCAGAGTAGTAATGGGGAGCCAGTCCTTTGGTAGTGGGCATGGATAGCTTTTAGGTAAATTTGGGATGTTTTTCCCCAACTCCCAGCCATGTACATCACTACGTTTACTTACATTGAACACTAACACATAAACATGTCGATGTTGTAGACTTTGTGCAGATCTGGCATCAGTTCATCAGTTGCTATTCCTGTTACACTGGAATATCTTACATTTTGCTCACAGCACTTTCTTTTTTGTTCTCTTCCATAATTCTGATACTAAATTCAGTGTAAATCTCTTTTCTGAAGGTTTCAGAATACAGTTAGTATAGTATAAATGTACCACTTGATCCGATATTGCTGTGCACACTATTTATTTACCAGTGTAGCACAGTGGTTGGTGTTTGAGCAGTTCAGCTCTGTATTCTGGGGCAGAGAATAACTGGGGAGTATTTAGTGACGGGAGCCGTTCGGAGCGATGTTGCCATCACGTCAAGGTGAATTAATGGGGTATTTCTGCCAAGTTCAGTTTGTTTGTTGTGTTCTGAAGACAAATGAGAATTTGAATCAGAGAAGGTAGCTGGTGAGCTCTTCTTAAAGGCCTGTGCAAGTCCAAATCCTTCGCACTGACTTTCTGCTGTTACTTGGACCATGCATTTGTCCTGCATTTGGAAAGGCTCCTTTTGAACAAAACCCTAAGCAGGTACATAGGGCAGTGATTGAGTCACATTCCATATGGACGCAAACCAGGGGCAAGGGCTCATTAGCCATCAATCGAGTAGTTCTACTCTTGCCTTAAGGAATGGTGTAGTAAAAGTGTATCGCTTTGCCTAGGTGTTGAAGACAACTACAGACGATATAGTTGAAGTCAACATAAACAAAAATCTGGTGGGTTCTGCGATGGCTGGTAGCATAGGTGGCTACAATGCACATGCAGCGAACATTGTGACAGCTATCTACATTGCCTGTGGTCAGGTAGGTGTGCTTTACACCAACCCAGGTTTTCTGTAGTCCAGTAATTCTTAACCGGACACTTGGTTGAGTGTGTTGGTTTTGTTTCGTTTCTCCTTCCTGATCTGAAGGATGCCGCGCAGAATGTGGGCAGCTCTAACTGCATCACTCTGATGGAGCGAACTGGTTCCACCAACGAAGACCTGTACATCAGCTGCACAATGCCTTCTATAGAAATTGGAACTGTCGGCGGGGGCACTAACTTGCTCCCACAGCAGGCCTGTTTGCAGGTATACATCGAAGTTTAAAGCAACTTGGCTTCTTAAATCAAAGCTGGCTTTCATGTTGTCTGTGTTGTGTCCAAGTAATGTTGTGGGAATGGGGCCTCTAGAAACTCAGTGGGTTTGACATGAAACTTTTAGAAAAAGGTAATGAAATGTTTTCATGTGTCTAGTTTCTAAAGCTTAAGATACTTACTGTTAAAGAGACTTAAAGCTAGTTGATTGGATGTAATTTGGAAATACTTATTTAACACTAAACTGACTTAGATTTTGTAGCATAACACCGTATTTTTCTCTCCAGATGTTAGGGGTTCAAGGTGCAAGCCAAGATAACCCTGGTGAAAATGCCCGTCAGCTTGCTAAGATTGTGTGTGCTACGGTGATGGCAGGGGAATTATCACTAATGGCAGCTCTGGCAGCTGGGCATCTAGTCAAAAGCCACATGATCCACAACAGGTGATGGAAAAATTCTTGTTTCTCTGTGCTGTGCTGCCCTTCCTCCAAGTACACGAGATGCAGTAATAATTACATGAATAATTGCAACACGTAATAGCAGTGTAACATTTTAACTATCTAATGTAGTTACCTTACTGTTTCATTAGGTCAAAAATAAATCTACAGGATCTTCAAGGAACCTGCGCTAAGAAGTTGGCTTGAATACTACAACAGCTTTGAAATGAAGAATTGTTCTAGCAACTGACCAGGTGCACAGGGGAAAAAAAACCAAAATCTGTGAAGTTTTAGAATGAAAATCACCTTTGACTCAATGATGTGTATGTAAGATAAACTGAGAGATCTGTGGACTTGTGTGAGACTACTTACACATTTGACTTTCGTCAGTGATAAGACATGACTTGTGAAAGAACTCCTGTCAGATGTCTGGAACGTGGCTTTGGAATTCTCACTCCTACACATTGTTTTCTGAAGGCTCAGTCCTATGTTTTTACAGGTTGAGATTACTTTGACTGGTAAACTCCCAGTAACTACCCAGAAACTACCAAGGAAAGTGATGCAATGTGCTCTGTACATTTAAAAAACAAAACAAGGCAAGCATGTGTTTTAAAGTGATGGCAAGCCTAACCACTTCCCAGGAACTCCCAATTATAGTTTTGCTCACGTGTAAAACTTAAGTCTTAGGCTAGAAGACAGTTTTATTGAATCATGTTAGTTCTATAGAAATTCTGTCTGTATAGTAGTTAATTTGCTGCTGCTTCAGCTAAGCAGCATTCAGTGTTCTAACTCCACAGTTTAGGTTCTTCCTTCCCAGAAAACTTGTGACCTGCAAAGTTCTGAACTGTTAAATGTAGTCAGTCCTGAAGTAGGGAAAAAAGTGTCTTCAGCTGTTTGTTGTTTTGTTCAGGCAGGAGAAAATAGACTTTGAAACTGCTGACTCCAAAAGCAGTTACGTGTCAGAGAGGTAAGCAAATGCAGTTTCTGAAACTCCTTATGATAGGAGTGCCTTCAAACAATAGGAGTCAAGAACAGATGTTTACACTTCTTCTAAAAGAAGAAGTCTGTTAAGGTACAGTGTGTATATTCCTAATTACTATTTTAAGTGTGTGACACTTATTCCCAGGGATAGGTGTACATCCACTGTTTAAGCTGAGATAAAATGAAGCCAGAAAATCACACTGTCCTTTAACGCAAGGGGATTTTTTTTCAATGCTGTAATTCCTTTCAAGCTTTCTTTTTGAGGATGGAGTATTTATTTTAAGAAGAAATCTTACCATGTTTTCAATAAAAGGTACTAATTAAAGTAATTAAGTGAAATGACATGTTAATGCAACAAGCAGTTTTTGTTTTTACATACTGTACTTGGACCAGTGAAGCAGTCTCAGGTGTTCTTAGTGTAATCCAGAAAACCCAGGTTTATTCTGGTTTGATTCACCGTCGGGAATGTTGCTGAGCGCATCGCCCTGCCTAGTTAATCACAGGAAGAAAATGGTTAATAGGCTTGATGATGGGGGATTTTTGGTTTGGTTTGGGGTTTTTCGTTTGGTTTTTTGGCGGGGGTGGAGGGGTGAATCAGTGGACTGGTCTGGGTTTCTTGCGGGAACGCAGGGGCATTCGGGGTGACTAGCAGAGGTGCTCTTAATGTGCAGATTTGATATAAATCATGATGGGTTGTTGTGTAGTACATCAACACATCAGTGTCATTGTAATGAGGTCATCAAGCTAATACACAAGCATGAAGACATACTACATGCTAGGTATGTTACGATAGCATGTAAATATCATGAATGTTTATCTTCCTGCAGTATTGTTGCTAATAGCTACTATGTTTATTTAAGGAAAAGTTGGAACAGCTTTGTCTATGTTCATTCAGTGATCTTAGAGTGACACTGGCAATAAACGGTGGTTCAGTGTTCATTTTGGTGGATTTAACTGACATTCTGTCTTGCAGAATTAACATTTTGTATTATTACTAAACTGTGTACATTTTGGTACAGAATTACTTTTTCAGTTTCAGTAAAACAATGGAAAACATACCGGCTTAACTGTGATGCTTTAAGCTCAGTTGGTGAGTTAGTGACACACCTCGATGTAGAGGAATGGGAGAGGGCTTGGGAGGACGACTGGCGTACAGCACGGAGCACAGCGGGGCTGTGTCACCAGGACTGCTCACCTTGCTTGCAGAAGCCTTGCAGAATTCCTTCGGGGGGGCCAGTCTGTCCCGGTAGTTCAACTCCCGTGCGCAATCCCAGTCACGTCCGTCAGTCTGTAGTCAGACACACGGCGCAGCCTGCACTGTCTTCCCGTCTCGTTGGCGCTACAGGTTTATCCCAGAAGCAGAGGTTGCCATTCCAAGTGTGCTAGAAAGCTGGGGGAACTGAAGCCCTCTCGTTGCCCTGTGTACGGTACAGCAGCGTCTCGCTGCAGGACGCCTGTGGCGAGGCTGTTTCAGTAGGAGGAGCAGTCTTGTTCTGTTTGCTCTGCAGCGCTGGCAAAACCAAACCGGCTGCCTGGAATCCAGTCTCTAGAGCTCTCGTGACTTCAGTGCTCTATTATTACCACTACCAACAGTTTTCCAAGTATTTTAAAACCCTAGAGAGCAGGGAAAAACAGTAAAAAGCAGTGTATTTGACTCTGGTAACTAATCTGTTTCTCTCTTTACCTAGACTGGCTCCTTTCTCCTCTATGCCCTGCGCCTGCTTTACCCCCGCTACACAGCGGTTCCCTTCCTGCTGTCCGACGTGAGCTGTGTCTGCACGTCCCGGAGCTGTGAGGCGTGGAAGCTCTGCAGCTCCGTCTCTCTCTGATCACACAGTTGGTGTCCGCTTTGATTTCTCTCGGCCAGCGCCAGATGTGACCAGTGAAGCGTGCCTCGCCGAACCTTCCTGACGGGACGAGCGGTTTCCGCTCATGCAGGGCAGGCGTGCGAGCCGTGCTCACGCCGAAGGTAGCCGTGGTAGCGGAAGCCTGTAGCGGGTGGTGAGGGGACTGGGGTGTGCGGGACGGGCCCCAGCTCAGGCGTTGCTGAGCAGGCACACCAGTTCCCAGAAACGAGCACAGCTGAGAGCCCGCTTCCTTCCTCACAGCAGTGCTCAAGCTTATCCAGGCTTATCCAGTTCTTCCTTGGTGTGAACCTGCTCGTAAGGTGAATACAGCTCCGAGGAAAGCTGTGATGGATCGTCCAGCCGCCCGCTCCTTCCAGCCGCCTTTTGGGACGGAGTGGACGTTGTTCCTACTCACCGTGCTTTTAAGATGCACTGTCGTCCCCATCTCTCTGGGGACGTGGCTTACCATTCTTGAGGCTGTGCCCTCTTCCCTCTCTCCCTTTGCCTTCGGTTAGGGAAGGTTCACGCTGCGTGATGACACCTGCTCCAAAAAGCAGAGGATGGTTTGTGCATCGGCCTGTGTCTGTTGCAGCAGCCGTTTCTCTGCCCCGCAGACCCTCCCTGTTCCCTGGGGGGAAGCTCGTACTCCAGGCAGACGCATCTTGCCTTGCAGGCAGCGCAGTTGCAGCACCGTCCATCCCGTGAAACCCCTCGCACTGACGGTTCCGCACCTTCCTGCCTGGCGACTGCCGCTGGCCCCAGGCTCACCGTGTGGCACCAGCCCCGGGGAGGCGGCTGGGCGCTGAAGCTAACCTCATCTCTGCAGCGCCCTTGGGCTCCTGCGCTCTGTGACACAGCGCAAAACTACCCCGTGTCCCGCCTTCGCCCCCAGTTCATGTTCTCTCTGCTGCTTCATCTGCCGGGGGGGACACTCCAGCCCCAGCGTTTGTAGGCTCTTCCAGTTACACAACCCAGCAGCATTCCCACTGGGACTCGGGCATGTTGTCCCAGCTGATTGCTCACCCCCACCTCAGCAGCACTGGGGGGGCGGAAATCGGAAAAGTGAGAAAGCTCATGGATTGAGATAAAGACTTTAATAGGTAAAATGAAGCTGCACTCGCCAAGCAAAATAAGGAGTTTAGCCCTGCTTCCCAGTGGCGGGGAGAGTCTTGGCAAATGGTCAACTTGGGAAGACAAATGCCCTAAGCACGAATCTCCCCCCTTTCTCATTCTTCCCCTGAGCATTCTGTGAGTGCGGGGCATGCTGTTTGGTGTGGAATATCCCTCTGGCCAGCCTGGGTCAGCTGTCCCTGCTTGTGTCCCTGCTTGTGTCCCCGCCTGACCTCTCGCCCACCACCAGCCTACTCACAGGGGAAGAAAGCAGTACGAGAAAACCCTGATGCTGGCGAACCCTGCTCAGCAATAGCCAGAACACTGGTCTTCACCAGCACTGTTAGTCACAAACCCAAACCACGGCCTCATACAGGCTGCTGTGAAGGAAATGGAATTCCGTGCTAGCCAGAGCCTCAATAATCTTGATCGTGGCACCAGTATCTGCTGAGCTCCACAACAGCCAAATAAAGACCAGCCCTTAAAATCACAGAACGGTTTGGGTTGGAAGGGACCTTAAAGATCATCTAGTTCCAACCCCCCTGCCATGGACAGTGTTAAAGATTTTTCACCAGACCAAGCAGGTTGCTCTAGGTATGCCATTCATTTAATCACAACTCAGAGTTGGGCCACCACCTCAGCGAGTGGCAAATGGCCCAAGATCTCGCACAGTTTTTGTACCATTCAATCAATACCCATTACAGAAGGTCTGAAGTCTCTCTGTATTTCCACTCAGCCTTTCAGTCCCCAGAGTTCATCGTTTATCACAGACCATCCCAATGCCCTGTCTCAGCTGCGTTCTTCTGTCCTGGTTCCAATCCTTGGTTCAGTTTCAGGGTCTCTTTGGGTCGCCGTCTCCGTAATCACTCGTCTGCCATTTCTGTCTTGCACAATTCTGAGACAGACTTCGAGAGGTACTCTTAAGGGTTTACCTTTTGGCTAGCAAAGCACCTGTGCTTAATTAATTAATCACTCTTTGTTGAAACTGTCTCTGCATGATTAGCTTGGCTGGGTTTGAAACCAGCCTTGGGTGGGTCTGTACCAGGAGCAGGTTGAGATCAAACATTCTGGGCCTGTTGAGCAGTATTTCTGCACTTCTACAAGACCCCAGACCTCAGATCTAGACCCGCACTAGAGACTAGGAAAGATTCCTTTACACAGGGACACCCTCCACTAGCCCAGGTTGCTCAAAGCCTCATCCAGCCTGGCCTTGGACACTTCCAGGGATGGGGCATCCACAGCTTCTCTGGGCAACCTGTCCCACTGCCTCACCACCCTCTCCAGGAAGAATTTCTTCCTTTATTCTTCTGGAGAAGAATTGTACGAGGTCAATCCATTTTCATAAGCTGGAACACCGGGATGAAATAACCATGCCATAAAAATTACACCAATGACCAGTCTCTCCTAGGAGCACGGGGTGAAAGACCAGACCGGGGCAAGTCCATCAAGCTCCGAGCAAGACGAGTCACATCGGTCTGTAGCATCTCCCTCTCCACATGGTACCAGAGCACATTCTGCCAAATTGCTTTGCACTTCCACTTCCCCTCCAAGACGCACTCCTACAGCATGTGTATGCTGTAGGCTGTGTCTACAGGCCACCGTCGGAGAGAAGTGGCCTGCCAAGGAGGCAGTCGCCGCGTAACGTTGCCACAAAAACCTTACCACACCCTCAAAAGAAGCGGGCAGTGTCGCTACCTTCTGCCCAGCACGGGTTGCTTGATCTGTGTTTCACCCACAGCCCACGCCCGGTCAGCGCTTCGTTCGCCACGCAGGGTACAGCCGTGCTGCCAAGGACAAGACTTCTGGGTAAAAAGGTACTCGAAACAAGCCAAGTACTAGCGTCAACGGTACGTGCAGCGGTCCAGCTTGTTCCCCTTCTGCTGCGTGTGAGAGCTGGGATAGCTTGGCGTGAGCTGGCCCAGTTCAACACCAAAACAGTTAAAATTAGTTTAACTTTTGGTAATATCGGCTCTAAAAGAGTGCTTTATTAGTGAAAAGGGCATGTCTAGCAGGCACATGGAGAGACACCACTGCTGGCAGTTTCTGGATAAACAGAATTGCACATTTTTGGGAATAATCTTGGCTTTCCCATGTGAAAACTGTTTCTGGGCATAGAAAAGTACATGCAACTTCAGTTTTTGCTTTGGTAACAGAGTTCAGGAGCAAGGCCAAGCCTGGGGGGGCACCGGGCTGGCCAGCTCGTTGAACTGCCTCACCTGAAAACCTGTCCTGCTTTGCAGGATGGAGAGGAGTAGTTCACAGTGTGTATTATGCTGAGGCGGGTAATGAGTCATCAGTTAACTGATGTTCGTTGTCTTCCCTCCCTCCCTTTGTGCTGCAAGCTGATGTAGTCCCCTTACTGAAGATGACAGTCCCCCAGCTGTTGACATGTCACTGCTTGAGGTGAAATAATGGCATGGAACAACCCACTCAGGTCCTTGAGTTACCTGTTAAGACTTACTTAAATTACTTAACGAGTAATGTTGGCCTTGGAATTCTGTCAACAGCTTTGAAAGAAACGTGAATTATGCAACGAGCTCATTATATAAATTGCCTGTTACATAACCGAACGGAGCAGTTCATCTCCAACAAGCTCACGCACAGATCGGTGGGGTGGATGGCCCTTTGCTCTTAATTCGCCACCCGTGGATGGGGAGTGCCGTACACTTAGTCTGAAAGTGATTTTGATTGATAAAGGTGACAGAATGTGCATCGGGAGCCACAGCCTGTGAGATGAGCGAGAAAAAAAATCCAAGTGTTAGTCACAAGGAAGGAAAAAACCCCCAAACCCCAGTTTGTCTCAAACTGACCCCCCCGCTGTTGGCATTGTTTCAGCGTGCGAATGGCATGTTCCCGCAGGAGCTCTGTGGGGAGGGCTCTGGGCCCTCCAAGTGGTGTGATGCAGGGCAGAGGTAAAGGCCTGGCCCCGTGTGGACACCAGAGCCAAGTGTCTAGGAGGGGGTTTGAGGGGAGCTGAACACAACCCGGGGGATAACAGTTCACCCTCCATTCCTCGCTGTTTCTCTCCGCCTCCTCCATCTGCCTGACCAATGCTGTCTGCTGCATCTTCAAAAGCTGCAGAAAAAGGCTGTTTTTAAGACACCTTCCAGGCACGAAGGTGCGCTGTGGAGCCTTCAGACCCGCGGTGACAAGCTGCTCGGCAGCTGCAGAACTGTGTCGGGGATTGGGAGGTGGGGGGACGTGACGCACACACGCCTTTGCTCACCTGTTTTGTCTGCTCCTTCGGGGGGTTTGCCGGGCTTGGGGCAATGTTTGTTTTCTGCGCTGCACCATGGCACAGCTCCTCAGGCTACGGGGCGCACCTGAGGAAGTTTTTAAACCATGACCCGGACCTTTCGCTGACGATTTTCTTCCGGAATATCAACGCAGGCCTCTTACCCGCAACTGGGGGAGCATGCGCGATGCGAATGCGCAGCTACTGCGGGTGCGGATCAGCCGCGGCAACAGCCGGGTCCCGCCGTTGGGAACCGCACCGTGCCCCGGCTGACCGCGTTGGGGGTGGCGGGATGCTGGGACAGGATGGGTGCCCCATCCCTGGCAGTGTGCAAGGCCAGGCTGGATGAGGCTTTGAGCAACCTGGTCTAGTGGAGGGTGTCCCTGCCCATGGCAGGGGGGTTGGAACTTAAATGGTCTTTAAGGTCCCTTCCAACCCAAACCATTCTGCGATTCCACGAACTCGCCCATCCCAGCTCAACACTCCCTCACATCCCACTGTGCTCCAAGCCAGCTCCCACAGACCCAGGCCGCAGCAGCGCGTCACTGCCCGCGGAGAGCGCGCGTACGCCGGGTCTCGCTTGCGGGCGGTTGGCTTGTGCTGGTGTTTACGGGATTTACCTGGGGGAGGCGCGGGGGCCGCCCAAGGCGAGCCAGGCACACTGTTTACCTTCCGTGCGGCACGAAGGCTTGTTCTAAAAACGGCTACGGAAAAAAATCAAACGTGTAACTCCGGTTTTGGGATCAGATGGGCCAAATTTAACTACGGACCGGGCGTTTCCGCTGCTTTCTGAAAACGGGGGGTTTTCCAACCAGAAACAGGGCGAAAGCAGCCGTGTCCAGCTGAGAAGCACCGTCGCGCTGGACTCGTGCTGACGTATGGCTCTCGCACCCCTTCGGGTAACCGTCTGTTGTCTGGGTAACCGCCCCCGGCCTCCCTCCCCTCCGCCGAGGTGACGGCTCCGGCCAGGCCCCGCCGGGAGGGTCGGTGGGCGCCTCAGCACGCCGGGCCCGGGCGGCACCTCCAAGCCGCCAGGCGGCGCTGCAGCGCCCCCTCCCGAGCCGCGCCGCCGCGTACCCCCTCACGCCCCGCGCCTCAAGGCCCGGCGGTCGGGTCGCCGCGCCGCCGCCCGCACCATGGAGGCGCCCCCCGTTACCATGATGCCCGTCACGGGCGGCACCATCAACATGATGGAGTACCTGCTGCAAGGTAAGCGGCGGGCGGGCCGGCGGCGCCCTCCCGCCGCCGAGCACAGCGCTCGCCGGGCCGCGGGCCTGCTCCCGCGGGCAGCCGGGTCTGAGGGGGGGGGGGCGCGGGGCGGGAGGCAGGGACGGGCGGGCCGAGGGGGACGGCGACGGGCCTTCCGGGAGGGGAGGGTAACGGAGGCGCCGTGTCCGCCCGCCGCAGGAAGCGTGTTGGACCAGAGCCTGGAGAGCCTGCTGCACCGCCTGCGCGGGCTGTGCGACAACATGGAGCCGGAGACCTTCCTGGACCACGAGATGGTGTTCCTGCTGAAGGGGCAGCAGGCCAGCCCCTTCGTCCTGCGGGCGCGGCGCTCCATGGACAAAGGCGGGATGCCCTGGCACCTGCGCTACCTGGGCCAGCCGGAGATAGGCGACAAGAACCGCCACGCGCTGGTGCGCAACTGCGTGGACATCGCCACTTCGGACAACCTGACGGATTTCCTGGTGGAGATGGGCTTCCGCATGGACCACGAGTTCGTGGCCAAAGGGCACGTGTTCCGCAAGGGCATCATGAAGATCGTGGTGTACAAGATCTTCCGCATCCTCATGCCGGGCAACACGGAGAGCATCGAGCCGCTCTCCCTGTCCTACCTGGTGGAGCTCAGCGTGGTGGCGCCAGCAGGGCAGGACGTCGTCTCCGACGACATGCGGAACTTTGCCGAGCAACTGAAGCCTCTGGTGCACCTGGAAAAAATTGACCCCAAAAGGCTGATGTGACAGAAGAGCGGGGAAGTCAAGGCACTGGTTATGTTACTGGTCCCAAAGAGGGTGTTTTTCTGAACTACCTTTTGGGGACAGGTCAGAACAGGGGGCGGGGAATAAAGGACTGAAGGGAATTAAGGAATTAGTTATAGAGGAATAAAGGACTACAGACCAGAGTGTTGACTGCGGTCACCGAGTGTTTTTCCCTCACTTGCGGACATGAGCAAAGTTGACACGAAAGCGATTCAGAGCACCAGGAACGCCAGCGTGTGGTTCTCCTGGTGGGGAGACACTGGTTAGAGCGTAGCGCTTAGCAATCCAAAACCGTGGGACGTACGGGAATTGCCCTGTCTGTGTACCCACATCCCAGTGCTGCCTCCTTGCCTGCCTTTGTGTTTTTTAAAGCACCATTCACGTGTCCTACCCTGTCATCTGTTTTGAAGTAACACATGAATGTCCTTGTGTTGTCGTTTAACACCAGCATAAAGCCAGGAACTACACAGCAATCCAGCAAGCGTACACCTGTTTACAACAACGGTGCACGTAACAGGAACAGCTCGTACGCAGGACACCTTAGTGGAAGTGCTGCTGCAGTAACCAAAGGTAGAACTGGAAAACGCTTCAGCACTATTAGAGCTGCCAGAAGTTTTCCAATCTTTTAAGGACGCTCCATATTTTTCACTGTCGTAGGGTACGGCAGTCGTAGTCTATGAGAAAACAGTAAATTACACGAGGGTTTTGCGTTACGTGACCTCTCAGACCTGACAGCAATATTGGAAACTGACCCGTGGAACAATTAAGAGCATCATACAGCTGCTAATTGAACCAGCGATGATTTCGTTTAGCACCTTTCTTGACAGTCGGATGGTTCCTCACCCTCCCTGTGTCAGGGACATTCCAATCAGGTTGGAGTTTTCAAATACAGTTCAAACCGAAAAAAAAAAGGTTGAGGAAAACAACAAAGGTAAAGAAGCTCATTGAAACTTCCCAAGTTTTAACAGAAATCAACCATTTTACCTGTTACTAAGATGCACCGACTGCTGTCGGAGGCACGGCCACCCTTTAGCGCCACACAACTCCGTGTCACAACCGACAGCAAAGACCGCTCCGGCGGAAAGCTGCCAAGGCGGCCTTTCACGCCGGCGGCTGCATTTTCAACACCGGGGTTTGGACAACGTGAGCTCCGAGAGCAGGATTAGGGCTTGCAGAGTGCGGTGGCACAAGGCCTACTGGTGCAGGCTCTACCTAAGGGACACGGGGACAATCCGGTGCTTGGAACACGGGTGGAGAAGGCCATTCCGCAGGGATTTTTCCCACAGGGTACAAGTGGTGAGGTGACCTATGCAACTGCTCATTGCCTAGGCTTGGAATGTTTTCCCGAGGATACGGACATGCCTGCAATTCTTTTGTTCACACTCAGGCACGACTCACCCTCATCAGACCATGGGCCCCCAAGCCTGGAGTTCTTTGGGATACTGTTACAGGGCGTAACTTCCCAGGGCACGAGGGGTAAGTCCCAGCTCTGCCTGTACCCAGTCACTGAACTGGCTCGTTTGCTCCGTGACTCAGTTGCAGTCCCAACCCTGGGAATCCTCAGGGTCGTTGTCATGTCCTGCCACAGCAACACTGGTTAGGAACCACTTTCCACAGGCTCCCAAGATCCACAGCTTGCTTCTTGTGACAATTTCAGGAAAAAGTCCAGTGGATCAGGAAAAGCGAACACTGCGTGCCAGCTTTTCCACGGGTACATAGTTTTGAGTATGGAGACGTGCGGGAAACCCCAAGTACACGGGTCCTTCCCATCGTGCCTGAAGGAAACTCACGTGGTGATCTGCCTCCCAGGCTTCTGTCTGCGCAGAGGGGCAAACAGATCACAGAGGGTTCATGTGAGTGTAATGGTGACAGAGAGGAAAATCCCACATGGAATTTCAGGTGGGCCGGCTCAAGCAAAAGGAGACCAAATGGAAAGTTCCCAGTGGAAGTTTTTACACTTTAGAGGACAGCAGGTCTGACTGTTGCTTGGCCTGAGCTCTCAAAAATAAAAATACCCCTTTAAAATAGTTAGTTTTAAGGAGAATTAGTCTAAACCTTAAAAACAGCAGCAATCCACACCACCAGCCTTCCCTACTCTGTGCAAACACTGCAGCTAGAAGAGGCAGGTGTGCAGGGAAAAAAAAGGTTACTGCATCCATGGTGACAGCTGAAGAAAAATGGTCACTGAGGCGTAGTTCACCACATGAAATGCTTTTTGCGCACTAGGTGCCTTTCTTCTGCTATGAAACTCAGCTTTTGCAGCTGGAAACTAAAGATAATAGTACTGCTTTTAGCAGTACACACTGGCATGGGCATAATCCCCCAAAATTATCATTCATTATCTACGGTCCTTATATTGTAGCTAAGAGATGGCTACAGAAGTGCTGAACCTTACTGGGGAGTAAATATATTTTTGAAGTTACCTAACCTATGTATTTTATTTTGGGGTATTTATTTTTGCCAGCTAAAACAGGTGCATTCCTCAAGGGCAGGGCTTACCACACAACTCTGTTGCAATATATTGCAGTACACAAGGCCTGATGTAGCTGAGCTTAAGGGAAGGTTACACATCATATTATTTCAAGCTGTTCCCCCCCGTCTTGCTATCTGTAAGGTCTCTACAACTTTACTGATTACCATATAAAAGGTAGAAATCCCTGCGTAGCAAAGCTGGGATTGTTACTAGATCCATCAGGCAGCAGCTATTTCTGCTGTTAAGACAGCTCACCCTACAGCAGCTCATCTCAGTTCTTAAAAATCCTTCATACCCCAGGAAAAAGCCGCCAGAAGTTTATCCCCTGTCACTCCTCAGCCCTGGATCTCTGTTCTTCCCCTGGAAACTTCCATCATGTTGATGTTGTGTAAAGATGAGAGCTGAAATGCTCTGGAAGTGCTCCACACCAAGGCTGCGCTGCACGGGAACGTCTCTTAGCAGGCCCCTGGCACGCCAGCACGAAATGAGCTTTTCGATACGTAAACTAACACGGCGTTCAAGGTTTCGCCTCCGTAACCTCAGCACTGCGCGCAAGCTGCTTCCCTGTTACACGTCTCCCATGCACTGTAATACTGCTTGTAGCCTTATATGTGACCTAAAAGTTGGCTAAAAGGTAAAAGGCTTTAAGCGAGTTTCTCCAAAGCAAAGTTAAAAATAAACTACAAACCAGGATTTTTCTTCATATTTTTTTTAATACTTTTCACTTTTAAATACTGGCTTTAAATCTGTGATTGTAACATGGAAGAGCCAACTTCTTTTAATTTTTAAAACTTACCATTAGGATCATAAAGCTATTATAGAACAAACAGTTACACTCTACACTCAAGGTACTCAAAAATATGATTCATGTTTTAAGTCTGTAGATGAACAATGGCAATTCAAATACAGTGTTATCTGTACAACTTGACAAAAATACAGGTGGACAATCTGGTTAGTTTAAAGAGAATCTGCACAACTTCAGGCAAGCCAGCTCAGCCCAATCAAGGTAATTTTTTTTTCCCCAGAGCACACCACATTTTTCACAGATAAATTCACCAAAATAAGAAGTTCAGGTTCTCAGACAGGATAACAATAACCATCTCCTCATTCCCAATACACGTTCCATCAAGTCATTTCCCTCCGATCTAGTTCGGCAACATTCAAATCCTCCGAACGGACACAGATACTCAGAGGACCATATCCCATGGAGATGACCGCTGCATTTTCAGCCCTTCAACCTGGTTCAGCTTACGAAAATACCCATTCTGGAGCCAGCAGCTGCTTCTGCAAAGACCACCACAGCTCGCTAACAGGCAGAGACGACCTCGGAGCGCACAAGTACGCGGCAGTGACTGAAAAGAGGGATGGGCTCAAGAGACAGGGCAAGTTTTTCTGAAACTGTGAAAGCAAGATCCCTTCCAGAAGGGAGGATCTAATGGCTACCTTGCACACAATCTGAGAGGCCTATAGAGAACTGCCTGATTTAATATGTTTTGGGAGAGGTCAATTAAGACAGATTCCTCCTGTATTTGTTAGGGTTATCTCTTAGGAGACTGATTGGGCAGGGCTAGCTGTAGTGAAGTACCAGTGCCTTTATCTAAAAGTAAAACGTATTCTTTACAAACAGTATCTGTAGTGTAATTTTATTTACAGAATAAATTGCAAAAGTACATCACATTTAGTGCAAATGCAACTAATGATATAAGTTTATATACTGCTTTGTAAACTTTCCATACCTTTTGTAAAATAAAGCTATCCAATTAAATTAATAAACTCACCTGTGTTCCAACAATTACCAGAAACAGCAAATAAGGAGTTAAACTCTTGATATTTTGGAATTTTTTTTTTTAAGTTCCCATCAGTGGCTATGGTGGAATGAACCATTGCTTGGTTGATTGTAAAAAGATGAAGTACATTTGAGGTATAATTATTTTTAACATTGCTATATAAAATGCTCACTGGTGATATAGTAAACATGTACAAATTTTCACCTTATTTGCCTTACTAGCATTACCATATAGGCACTTTTCTACATAATCAAATTAATAGAGTAACTCTGTAATAAGGCATATTCCATGCACACCATTAGAGAAAGGCAAATAAAGAGGGAAGAGTTATGAAGCATGAAATCTGCACTCATGTGCTCTCACGTGTTATGTACAATTTCATCTCTACAGAGAAGACGGGTAGTTTTCCCAGTGCTCTGCAGATCGCATCTATCACCACCCAGGTCTTCATTAAGTTACTATATTATATTTACGTTCAGGCACCTACCATCCTATACCAAGTAAGACTTTCAGCTTTCTTTTGAAAAAAATATCTCTGAAACTCTCTTTCCCCCCACCCCTTGAGAGACACAGGTTAGTGGAACACCAGGCAGTCTCTGAGGAGTTTCTAACTACAGAATCTCTGAGTCGGTACCAATCTGCCACAGCCCTCTCCTAATGAGCATCTCCAGCATCAAAGGCAGGCAAATATCTGACATTTAAATTCTCACAGCAACTAAAGGGAACTTTCCGGTAAGAGCTACACATCCTTATAGCTCCGATGGGGTTCTGATCAAGAGGCAAGTTTTCTACACGAACCGCACAGCATGGATTTATTACGATGAGGAAAACACATGCAGGGTCTGAAAATACTCGTCCTCGTTCTACACTGGGAATGTTGTCTTATGTAGTCCAGATTACTTCAATAAATATTATAGTGTACCTTCTCTCAGCTTCGGGAAAGCCCTGGATATCATGCAAGAAAGCAGTCCACATACAGCGTGGACAGAGGACTTCTGGCTTTCAGGCAGTCTCTTGCCCTCTGATACAGAATCTTCCTAGATATTTCTGGATCATGTCTGATAACAAAAATTCTGTAGCACATATTACATAACTAAAAAATACAATAGAAATATAAAGATATCTGGAAAAAAAATAAAGCTTTTCACACTCTTACTCCTTCAGAACCAAACATCTTCATAAGAGTAAGACAATAGAAAAGGCAAAGTCATAAGGATATTGACAGCCCTCAGTTATTAACTGACATTTTATGTAACAACATGATTCATTATAGAAACCAGCAGCAATGAACTATGATTATACAAAGCAAAACAAAACCTGCCAATAAGTCACCTAGGCTTTACTGAAGTTCCTCCTTCCACCCCAAGACAGCACAGATTTTTGTGCATATAAAGCGCATACAGGATGCTCTATGTGCATTTGTCTTTTGTGCTTTTTAGACACGCACAAAAACTGTGCCAATATCCTAGGAAGGTCGACTGAAAGCTCTGGAAGTTGTTTGAAATTAAAGCAGTAGCCCACGTTGGTGAGTCAAAGTTGTACACGTTCTTCCTCTTCTAAAGCAAGCAAATAAAAATAGAGCCATATACATGTTATCAATACATGTATTTATAATTACACACTGATTCAGCAAGAAAAGTTAGCAGGAGGGAGCTAGTGTTAAATATTCAGCCTCAGGGTGTTGCAACACTTCTTCACTTCAGTATACAAAGCCTAGAACTCGGGCGATAAAAAGACTGTAGATCCTTCGTTCCAGCGTGGAGTGCTCTATGCATGGTCACTTCTCCAGCGTGGAATGCTCACCCAGTCTTGTTCCGATCGCTGCAGGTGAGCAAAGAAAAAAAACCCCACAGCACTGAGAAGTTTGAACACTGACAGGAAAACAAGAACTTGTTTTCTCGTTTAACACCTCAAACAGTATCGGCACTGCTACGATCAGTGACAGCCACGCTGCTGGCAGTTCACCTACACTAGTTCTCCAACCAGTACACAGTCGGTGTCAATCATTACAGGGCCACCCACCTGTTACAGACGGATCAAATCAGTTAAGGCTCGGGAGTCCGACAGAGTAAGTAGAACACAAACACAGAGGTAGCCTGTGTCATGCATACAGAAAGTGATAAAACCTCATTTTCAGATCAGGCTGCGATGCTAGAACTACCGAATGGAATTCGATGGCTTGACAGTACACAGCAAAAGTCTGCGCTAACAAGAATTAAGCGAAGCCTCACTCAGCGCTAAGGCTTAAGTCTGACAGATTCAGACAGCCACAGAAATAACCAAGAAATCCTTTTCTAAAGTCCTATCATCACCTAAATGTTAAAATCATTTCAGATTAGCTCAACGACCTATACCACTAAAATACACCCACTTATTGCAGAAAGCATCTGTAAATCCCTTTTCTTAGGCTCATCAGAAAGGCTAAAAAATTAAGTCACAGCCTTTTAAATACTCCAGCAATTGACACTGGTCAGCCAGAAAAGTTCCATAAAGAAAAATCCTAGGTCAAAACTATTCTGTCAACATGAAAGACTACTTTGACCTTCATAATCTATCAAACATGAACAAGTCTACGCAAAGTAATACTTGGTAATTTGCACAGTCCTTATTTTTCATGCTAATAATACAGGTGAAGTACATGAATGTTTTAAAAAGTATATTTTTCATGCATATATGAAACAAAGCACTGAATTCATGCTAATCATGGCAAGACATTTCTGGATGGCATACCTCTGTTTGGCCTTAAATTTACAACAGTGAATCAAGAATGAAAAATAAAAGAATGCATACCTGCCAATACTAGAATAAAATAGGCTTTCCTGCTGTTTTCTCTTGCACATATGATGTAAAACGCTTCAAGAATTTGGGGTATTCTCGTTTTGCCACTGCCCGTAACACTGATGCTGGTGCCCATCCTCCTGGGTTCACTAGAAGTGGACAAGACGACAGACACTGAAACACAGCAAATCTGCTAAAGGCTAGGAAAGCAAAAATCAGTGTGTTACTCCTGCAACTCTTTCTGAAATAATGGGAAAGAATAACGATCAGCAGATTTTTACACCCTTACAGCTTGTATTGTAGCACTTTCTGCTCTTAACACTGAAACTTGTTCCAGTTTCTGTTTAGAAAACACTAAACATGGCATGCTGAGTCTTTGGGGAATGCCCAAATGGAAGGAGATGTTCTCTTCCTCTGTTGTTTCTTGGAAGCCTTTAGGGAGTAGAGTTACTCCTTATTTCAAAGAAAACGTAAGTCAGTCTTAATTTTTCAAACCGCTGCATTTGTCTGCACAATTGCTACACAGCCAGTGTCTTACAAATGATTTTTAAAGAACCTGAAACAAAATTCAAACTGATCCTAAAATATGCTTCAATTCACAGGGCAAGTATTTGGCTGAAAAAGCTACCACTTCCCATACAACTGCAGGACAGAATTTATCAATGAAAATGTCTTTTTTTAAGTAATTGGGAAACTTCTAAAAAGGAAACAAAGCAGCTTACCTGAGCATTTAACACCACATAGTAGTATCAGTACAGAATTTAATACAAATTACATCACTCCTGTATGGCAATGATATATTGAACCAACTTTTCAAACTCTGATTCTTTAGTAAGACGTGCAATAGGTGGTTCAAAGTAGTAAGCACGTGAGCTACTCCTCAATTGTTTTGTAGCTGCAGGAGGTGAACTATTAAGCGTGTAGCTCCAATACTATAACACACTGCTAAATACTGGGTACATTAACACCACAGTTTGGCTTCCATAACTTTTTGGTCAATACCAAGGATTCTATCAGCTAAAAACCCAAAAGAATATATAGTCTAGATTATACAGCTTGCAAACATCCTCACACAAAATAGATTTGCTCCTTAACACTGAGGCTAAGAACTGTATCCTTACTATCAGCAGCTTTTCAGCCTAACAAGATGAATCAGGGGAAAAAAAAAAAATACAGCAACACATGAGAAAACAACACACTATTAACGAAACTAAAAGCTATGCCAAGTTATCCCAGTTGCAAACATTTCTTCTGCCCACCCGCCTCCACCCCAAGCTTATGTACTGAGCTACAGACCCCTTCCATTTGTTCCTCCCAGGATGCCACACAACGAATGATCCCATTCATGTAGCACATTGAGTATTTCTGAACATGAAGACCACAAGTGTGATGCTATATATAAGTTTCATAGAAAATTGCATCAAGGATTTTTCTGCCAGTATTCAGCTCCCCAGAATTAGCATCTATCACAAATGTCACCGACTTACCATTAGCTACATAGGTAATCTTGCATAGGATGTTGTCTCTGCTTATTTCCTTGTTCCCCTCTGGTGGGCTTACTAACGTCTGGCAAATCATAGCAATATTTATTTTGGCACGGACACAGCGATTGTTCAGCTGCCAAAGAAAATGAAACATTTGTAAGCCTCTAAATCTGTTTCAGCATACTTGACTGCTAACATTTTAATTTACTATAAAGCCCAAGACTCTCCAGAAGCTGTGTGAGAGTTCGCATTCTGTCACTGCAGGGATGTGAGCAAAATGAAAGGCACATGGCGAAGAGGGAAAGGGTTAAACTGAAATGCCCGAATCTGAGGTTTCTGCTTGCTTAATACGTATTACAAGTGAATTGCTTCAATTATTGTGACAAATGAGTACGGAAACATTTACAAATACCAGTGAGTACCCTCTCCCTTGTAAGCAGGGTATGGCATAGGGATCAACACAGATACACCCCAAAGAAAACAATCACAGCTACTATCTGACAGAACCACGACACAACTGAGCAAGACAGAGGTTTAAAGGTTTTACATCTACAAGTATGCAAGCCTACTCTGCATCTGACAATACCCAGGAGTTACTGATTTAATACCACAGAAAAAAACATCAGTTCTTTAAAATGTTCTCACATCTCCAGAAATTTTACTTCCATTCCACTGCAGCACCTTTGATCTGCCGACTGCTGAGATAAGGCAAGAAAGCTTTTGGCTCAGAATGCCGTCCTCAGGTCATGGCATCACCTGGTTAATTACACTGTGTTTTTGGATAACCTCTCAAGCTCCCTCACACCAGTACTGCACATGCATCACCACGTAACAGAAAAACGTTATCTTCAACGCAGAACTTGACAGAATGAAAATAACACTTACAGGAGCACTGTCATGTTCCACAGAGAAATTGCACACAATCCATGTTTCAGGATCGTTTTCGCTGAATGCTGGTATCTTTCTGATGGCAGACAAATACAGCACATCCCTTTGAGAAGCTGGCCACACCCTCTGCAGAGAAACACCTGAATGTAAGCTCTTCCAGTTTTGCAAATTAAGTACTTACTATCCTTAGGTAAAGGAAAAAAACAAGCAAGGCAAAACAGGACAGTCATGTTACAGTTTCTTCAAGTCAGTGATTTTATTTTCAGAATGGAAACAGAACATCACTGTTGTGCAAATGTGTATCAGGTTACACGTCTACAGTTAATTTTAAAATAATTAAGGCAAAAGTTGAATGCCTTTGGAATGCAGGAAAGCTAAGCTGTGATGACTTTTTCAGTGAAGAGACAGGAAGGGGCAGTTCCTCTCCTGTTCCCTCACCCTCAGGGGTATGTTTGTTAGTACTTGTAAGCTACAGACAGAACTAGTGTTAAAGTACAAACAGATGCATCTGCAGTTACTTATGTCTCCAAAGAGTGAGGGAAATAAATATTTAAAACAAGTATTATGTCAAAACGCTTCAGTAAGACAGACGCAGTAAATCGGTATTATGTACGGGAAGGTTTCACAAGGAAAACATCTGATACAGAAAAGATACAAAAGCCATTTTCCTGACACTCAGGGGGGAAAAAGTATAGCTTTTACCACAACACTACACAGTTTACACAACTGTCTTAACTGAAATCATGAGTCCTCTGTTACAGTAGTTTTAAGGTAACTGCATTACTGGTAAAAATTGTAGAAGAAAAATTTGGTTTGTGTACACTAACACTTGGAATCACACAAAATTGGAGATGAATTGGTACACTTAATTCCCTTTTATAAAGCTTTAAGTTACGGTTGCTGAGCTGTAATTCAAATGAACATTTCAGTAAAGCTACACCAGGATTGGTTGCAGAGGGAGAAATAACAAAGTTACAAGAGCAAATGTACCAGCAATTATACCACCTCAGACCGCAAATGTGTACACTAACTAATTATGGTCAACGATAGCCTGCATTACTGCAACAAAAGAGGATAGTGGGTATGGGTTTCTTCTGTGTAGTCAGTGTTGATTTATTGCTTCCGTTCGCTCTAGATAACTCTTGGTGGCTGGCAGTGATACACTTGGAGATTAAAACCAGCCCTCACTGGTTATTACAAGCTCTCTCAGAGACATGCACAAGCAATTACACTATCAAGACAAATTTGAGAAATGGACAAAGTTGCAGTTTAATAGAGAACTCGTTCTGAGATGTTGTTCTGAACAGTATTCCAAGTTAAGCCGTTAAAGTATTTCAGAGTAAGACTGTCACACGCGTGCCCCAGACCGTCTCAGCAAGGTATGCATACAGCTGAAGCATCATTACCTTGTGTGTCTGGTAGATGATGATTGCATTGTCAGCTAAGTTTTCCACAACATGGAAATTTTCAATTGTTGCTGAAAGAGAAGTGTGGGAAGGGAGTCCATCAGTAATCAAGCACAGATGCTATGTCAGTTATAAGTAATATCCTTGCTAATAAACATGCAAAGCTTAAGAACCAGTGCCTTACTTTCCCAGTCATTACGAACATCAACATTCCAGAAGTAGTGGCAGACTTCATGTCCTGTTACCCCTTTCACAGCATGGGTTGCTTTCAAAGGATCTAAAACTATTCCATTCTCTTCCACCTCTCTTCTGTATACCTATAGCCAAATACAAAGAAAGAAGCATGAACTGTTTGGACAAATTCTGTTCTACGTTTTAACAGTTTAACATTTCATCGCGTTTTTAAAAAAACCCTTACCTAGAAGGCTAACACATGAATAATCTGCGCCACGTCAGTGCTCCCTGATACCTACCATTCTTACACGGCAATTCACATTAAAATACCAGTATTTTAAGAATCTCTACTCCAAAAATTAGTAAGCTCCCTTATTTATCACTATGCACAAGGTTCCATACAAGCACAGTAGAGCAGCCAACACAATACTTTGCTACTCTAACACTTTCATACATTGAATTTACACATCATTATGATGCCAAGTTTTAAGCAGGAGAGAATGAGAAAGGAATCTGCAAAGATAAAGCTATTACAAGAGTAACACAGGATTTTGTATGAGTAGATATATTAGAAGCTGCAGCTCTTGTGGACTCTGGTCTTAACACAAACAGTGCTATTTTCAGAGAGCAGTTTTAACAGCATAACTTGCTGAGTGACAGCATTCCCAGGGAATCATAGAATCATTTAGGTTGGAAAAGACCTTTAAGATAGAGTCCACCAGACTGACATTATTCTGTTCTTCACAACATATCATCATCTATCAATTAAACAAGAAACCCAAATGTTTACCTTCATTTCTCCTTCTTCTACCACTAGCTGCCAATTGGCATCTCCTCCTACATCTTGCAAGGAGTATGTCATATGGTTTTGTACCATCTCTTCCACCTTTAAAGTAAAAAAAAACAAAACAAAACAAAACACCACTCACGTTTTTAATTAATCCCATCCATCTTCTTGAGCAGAGACTGTATGGTATTGGAAGCCACAAGTCAGTACTTCAAATCATATGCAGGAACTGAATTTGGGCAACAGAGCTTTCTCTTACAGGGTAAGAATAAGCAGGTACTTCTGGCTTTCAGAAACTAAAGCCAAACCCTTGCCTCAACTTCCAATTCCACTATTTATGGGTACTTCCTATCCTTCCTTTGCATCTCTAACCTGTAAAAACTCACTATTTTTGCCTAAGACAGTTTTATTTCAACAAAAAGGAACTCACTTCCAGTATCTCCAGACAGAACTACAATGCACTGCAAGATATTAACTGAAGAGCATTTAAGAAGCTGAACAAAGGCACAGGGTGGGGATGGGGAGGCAGACAGACAGGCTCTAAAAAAGTGAATGCGTATCAAAAGTCATACTGTAAGAGCAGCGAAGGAAACAGTCACGAGCAAAGCATGCCTGTTCTGTTTCACTGGCATCTTTGCAGAACTGCCAGCTAAAAAGAACAGAAATGCTTACATTCAAAAAAATCATGATACAGACTGAACGATTATAAAACACGAACTTAAAAATTATTTTGCTAGACAGTTGCATGCTTTTCTTAGAGCCTAAATAGTTGATACATTTTAATCAAGCTATGTGAGTATGTCTTTTTTTCTAATTCCATATAACATGCATGAAAATGGGTGCTGGACAGGAAATGTTTTTAGTTTATTTTAAATCTACAATCTTAGATTGAACTAACATGCTGATCTGGCAAAAGTTTGTTCTAGAGAAAATATTTGGGTGGGGTGGGTGGGCATGGTGTGTAGAGAGAATAGTTTCCTGTAAACTAAGATAATCCTTTGGGCAGTTGAGTCCATTAACTTGAAATTGCATTCAAAGGCACTCAGTAGTAACTTCTACATAGTATAATCCAAGCAGTAGCTGAAAAGAGCAACAACTTGACTCCAGTCCATTTGATCCTAATCCTTAACCTCAATTTGCATTATTGTGATAAGGACCTGATCAACTTCAGATTTGCTTTGAGATGGTTAGTTTTTCAGCCACAGTAGTGCTCTGATACTCAGGTTTGTTATGCGAATGCACAAATGTTATCACAGGCATAAAAAGAGGTGAAAATGAGCAGGCCCACATATTGTCGCAACTGCAAGTTCTCCTTGTACTGAACTGCCCATGTACCCATAGCCTGACAGACAATCACTTCCTGTCTTTGGACTCAAACTTGCTTTCTATTGGTTGATTCCTCACCTCCTCCCAGACAAAAACAAACTTCGAAAATCTAACTTCACTACTGGAGTACCAGACAGGACCTTATCAGTGCTGTGCAATGTGACCTACATACATTTTCCTCGCCATAAATTCAAATTTCAGACATTAACTGACTGCAAACGGTCAAGGCAAACGTTGGGGTTTTAGTCCAATAAGCAAGTCCTTGAGTGTTACAGTCCTACTCATAAAACTCGTAGTAAGGTCTGCAGGTGGTATGATTCCAGGCTCCACTAATCTGAAGAAAATCTATTCCTATTTGAAAAAGCAGGTGGTCTGCAGCATTAGTTGATAATTAAAAAAAAATCCAAGATACAGATCCCAGAAGGAAGCTTCATATTCAAAATCACATATGGACTACAGCAGAAGAAAACTAACAGCATGGATGCCATGTCTGAACAACCTTTTGAGACTAAAGAGGAAACACATCAACTCACTAATTCTACTCCAAACTATGATCTTCAGAGCAAGCAGTTAAGAGTAATTCCGTACATTACTGGAACACGTCACAATGACTACACTGACATATTCGGGATGTCAGACTTACTTTCTGAAGGATAAGTGAATATATTGAAACTCTTCAGCAAAAACTCTCATAACCCCCATCTTGTTTGTCAACAACACATTTTCACCTTTCAGAAATAAAACTAGTCACAGAGGTAAAAAAAATGCTAATAGTGAACCTTAACATTTATTATTTTAATACAATTACAAACACCTATTGAAGACAAAAATAAAATCTTTGATTTAAAAGCAAGGAAAAAATATTCGATTTGAAGCAAAGATCATCTCGAGCCCACAAATAACAGGTGTTACTCTACTTTCATTGTGTCAGAAGTGCTAAATTTTGAAACTGTAGGCATTTTTATTAAAGCTACGGAATTAAACTCAACAGTTGCAGAAGATTTGGGTCTCTGCACAAGTGACACGCATGCAAGCAGAATGTAAAAAGACAACCATTTAGTACAGGAATAGAGAACTCCTTTGTTTGTCTCAACGTACTAGTTTAAAGCAAGCAGTGATTTATGTAACAAAAAAACCCAGGTTCTAGAGAAGAGGATGAAATACAGCAAAGATATGCAACCCCCACTCTACACGTTAATACAGTACCTGGGCGCTGAATCTGTGAACATCATCAGAGGCACTGACTAGATCAATGGAAGACATGGAGGAAGAGCGACTATAGGGCTACCAGAGACAGACAAAGAAAAAACCAAGTAATCAGAACAAAGGCACAACAGAGCATTCAGTACCAACTTGCAAGCACAAGATAATGAAGAAAAGGAAAAACAAAAGCACCATAAGCAGCAAGCACAGCAGCAAATGCTGATTTCATGCACCTATTATGTATTATGCTCTCAGTATAGCCCTGAGAGGAACATAGTGTTTCCAGTAACACTAAAAAAACTCAACTGATGCTGGATATTTTGAAAATAAAAATCAATTTAATGAATTTTGGTGAAGGTATCTTAGAAACACTGAAGTTAGTAAGTTGGAATTTTTCCTTTATTATCTGACAAACTCCATACAAGTTAAGAGTATTCCAAGTAGATACCTGAATCAGTGTTTTTTGAGCCAAGACAGAAAACAGTCCTTCTCCAATTCCAGTTGCTTAATTTAAAAATGAGTAAACTATTGAAAGTTACTAGAAACACTTAATAGAAGAATCTCACCTACCCATACAAAATACTACAGAGAAATATCATAGGTCAGCCCATCATTTAGAGGAGATCATGAGAAATCTCTTACCTTTTGGACAAACCGATGAGTCCCCACAGCTGAATATGCATCTCCAGAAGGTAAGGATGTTGGCCAGTGTAATCTGACCTTTTCACTTTGGGACTGCAACAAAATAGGTTTAATTATTGGTAGTCAGCTGCTACTGGGTGGACTATGAAACAGAGTGAGTCATCCTCAATCTACACAGTGGCTACAACAACTAATGCTGCCAATGACAGGCATGAAGCTGTCATCCTGCTGGAATTCTCCTTAGGTGAATGGGCCTGAAGACTGAATTTGACTGTACTTCAAAGTGTATTTCTGAGTTAAGGAAAACAGATCGGCAGCGCTAAGGATCCATGTAGTAGCACAACAGTCACTCAAACCTTTTACTCTCTGCTAAGAGATCCCAATGTAGGTAAACTCTGTTGGGTACTATATGCCCACTAGAAAGTGTTTTATTTCTTAACCAAATCATTGTATACACTATATTCATAAGCCTAAACGTTTTTAAGACAAAGGACGCACCACTTCGTTATTCCCTCTCGTTTTACATACTGCTATCTGTTCTCATATGCTATGTATTACCTCACATGCATCTTATCCCTTTAGATCTGTCACTGAATTGTATTCAAGAAATGAGTTAAAGAAGTAACTGGAGACTACAGAATTTTAAAATAAACAAGCAGCACTAACAGAACCACGTCTTTCACATGCTTCTAGAGTCAGAAGAAACTTCAGAGCGATAACGAGGTTTTGAGAAATAGCTGTGGTGTTTGATAGTCTTACTTGCACAGGGCATCAGTTACACGCAGAGATAAGTTGTATACAGGACACATTTAGGAATTAGAAACTAGTGACACTCACAATTAGCTTAACACTTATGCTGTCGTTTTCTGTGTAATCTGCGAAGTCACTTTCTCAAAATTAGTGTTAAGCAACAATACTTAACTCTGAAAATATTGAGTTCCCCTTATCAGTGTGAAAATAAAGTATCTAGAGCTTCAGGAGATGCACCCCAGGACTGAGTTGAAGTCACAGAAGTCTCCCATGAAGTGCCCATCATTAAGGTATTTAAAGTGTCAATACCTGTTCTTCCATTTTATCTTGTCTATCAAGAGCAGCTTCAACAGCATCAAAGAATTCTTCTTCATTAATCAGACTGTTAGGACCCTCCTATAGCACAAGAAGCAAAACTAGTTCAAAATTTGAGACATGAGTTAAATAAAAGTTATGTATTTCTAATATTAATGTATACAACCGGTGGAAGGAAATTTCTCCTACAGACTCATATTTTCACCAGTATTCTTAGACTACAATTCCTCTGAACACCCCACTTGTCAAAGGAAGTTACTTCCTTTAACTACAGTTTAGGGATAGTTGTATAAAGAATAAGAAACTCCAGCAAACTGAGTAAGAATGTCAATATGCTTTGACATCAGATTTAGGTTGTAATTAACATGTATCTTTCTTAAAAATGTTTACAGTGTGTCAGTAAAGCACACCTATATTAACATCATTTTGTAGTTAAGACTCTTTCCAAGAATTCCAGTGCCTTAGGGCAGACTTCAGATATATGCTCAAAACACATATCTCCTTGGAAAGAAGAGTTTAACACTAAACAGCAGGTAGAGGTGACTCAACTGTTAAAGACTTGATTCTATCAAGTAAAATGGTAACTTCAGAAAGTTAGGTATACTGCTTTGTTATAAAACAAGCTGGTCCAGCAGATTTCAAGAAAAACCCCACTTTACAAGAGGGGTATCTGGGAGAAGCAGCTGGGTTCGTAACCAGGTAGATAAGAAGTCTACCTATCCACCTTTTTCTTTTACAGTGTATGTCTCAGTCACCACACAGAACCTAAGCGCAGGTATCTTTTACATACCTCAACGTATTATTCCTTCTCAGGCTGTGATTTGTAAGTAGAAACATGTTTGATTAATGTACATGAGAGGATCAAGTTCTTAAAACTTCAGAGCAAATGCATTACAGGTGTGTTAGCTTAGATTATTTTTCAGAAGGTGGTTTACGCATTTAGAATTTAACTAGATATCTCACTGAAGAGAAAGCTACTGAAATATGCAATTTAACACAGGAAAGAAACCTAAACCCACTGAATTTGTTAGCACAAGACTTGAATTGATTTTTAACTTGTCACTGCTACTTGGGGTTAAGCTTCAGATTAGAGGACTGCCTGTGCAGTCAGGGTTTTCGTATCTGCTTTACCTATCTATACAGCTATAGTATTAAAAGGTGAAGTATGGAACTGTTACATATAAGCAGTATCAAAAGTACAATAATAAAAAAATCAGCAGAAACGCCTGCAAGCAAAATGCTTTAGACAAACACAGAACATGGAAGCCTGAGGTGAAGACAGACTTCCATTCTCAAAAAGTAAGGACTGAGATTTTTCATCCAGTTTCAGTTTCCAACGTGAGAAGTAAAAGTGGCATAAAAACACTTGCACAAACCAAACACCTTGATTTACACACGCTTCCCCCCCCTCTAACAAACAAACTGATCTTTAAAAGTCAGTGTTTTTAGAAATTTCAAAAGCAGAATTTGTACCTCGTAGTCTGGCCCTCCAAAGTGGGACTTTTTCTTCAGTTCTGTCACAGCATTTTTGTATGCTTCTTCAGTTCGTCTCCTTTTTTCTACCTCCTGTAAAGTTACACGATCATTTGATGCAGTGAAAATGAATTGACTGATAACAGCCAACATGACTGATGATAGTCCACACAAATGGAATGACCACTAGTTTTTCTTCCAAGTAACAGCAGCAAAGCTGCCAATTTCCTGAATTTATTTGCGTGCAGGCACTGTATGTGCCCACACACGCACATGCATAACGTAAAGCTTGGGGAGCTGGCTACCTTGAGGATGCCTTCTTTAAGTCACATGAAAGGAACTACATCATCAGGCAGTAGCTGGTATAGTTTAAGCACATCTATTCATGGCTCACTGAGGTCAGACTGTATCCCACTGACAGTTTATACAATCCCCCTGACACACATGCTTGGGCAGTGGTAGCAAACAGTGAAAACTAAGACTGGTGAAGAGCTAACTTGTTGAATATGGTGAGATACTAATGAGTCACAGCATGTAAGCTTCTATCTATAATTAGCTGGCATAGGATCAACGTGAATCACTGTGAACTCCATGAAGAGATTAACAACATCATTCTCCCGTAATAGGTGTGTGTGACTGTACTGGAGCTGCTGCTGCTGTCTGTATCACTGTATATTATCAATAAAAAAAGTAATGTCAGACTCAATATTAAGTATAATACCTCTGCAAATTCTACATACTGCCAGGTATTTTCAGTGAAAAAGCTATAAACACTTCTGAACTTCTTACAGAATTCAGCTTTAATACACAAGATGTTTCTCTGTTCCTTGTCAGAATCACTTCATCTGCAAGAAAGTTGAGTCTTATGGATGACAACTGAACACTGCACGCTACTTGTTGAGGATCTAAGTCCAATCATTCAGCAATCCGATTTGAACGTCAAAGATTCAGTGGAAAACCCTTAAGCAATACCAAAAGGCTGAGTTTATCAACTGGGAATCTGGTGGTGACATTCACTCAGGAACAGAATTTCCCAGTTTCTAAAGAAGAGTTTGAAAAGTAAAAGCAATGGTTTTGATGTAAAACAAAGTAGTACAGTTTTTCACAGGAAAATTCTCAGGAAAAAAGCAGCACTTAAATGAAGGCAGTATTGTCTCATTCTGAGAATGTAGGCTTTCCCTGCTGAAACTATCACAAAGCAGCAATAACTGCTAACAAGTTTCACAAAATTTTGCACATTTATCTTTTTGAGATTAACTGGAGAGTCCTGAAGATGCAAAAAGGCTTGAATGAAAGTCCTTTGAGAGAAAGCTAGAAGTTTTACCAGAACACTTGGAATGAAAATAACCCAACAAGAAAACCAAACCAACACACAACTCCTCCTCCCACTTGCCCCAAATCCCCACACTTTCTGTACTTCCATCTTCAAGTGAGTGATAATTCACATGTGGTGGAAGACAACTCTCCAAACCTGCCAGCTTCTCTTGGGAACACCGGTAAATAAGGCAGAACTTGGGAAACTGACTGAACAGCAGAAAAATTACCGGTGCATTAAGACTCTGTAAAATTTATTAAGACATTTAAGTTACAATTGTCAAAGGTGAACAAAATCAGCTATCTGCATGTGTTATTTCATGGGCACAAAAGTTTGCTCATTAATAACAATTAGTAAGATCAAAGGAAACTAGAACAGAAAAACGTTGCTACCGTCAAGAAAAGCATAATCACAAGGATTTTGTTGCAAAAAAATCCAATGAACCAAATACTAGATATTAAATCCATTCCTTGTTTATCCATTTTAAGAGAAGGCTATTTTAAATTACATTCCAGAGTGTCATACTGAAAAATATACTGTGCTGGAAAAACGAGGAAAGCTCAAGATTTTAGCAGCCAAGAGCAAAAGGTTGAAAGCAAAGTTGTAACTACAGTTACCTTTAGGCAACACCATTTGCTTTTGGATTTACTTTATTCTGGCCATCTGACTGTTTTGGTAACAGAAAGAAAACCAAATAAATAATTTTAATTTTAGAATTCTAAAGTGAATTTTAGAATTATAAGTTTTAGCAGTCTCCTTAAAAATTAAAGTGTTTGTATAATAATTTCTTGTTTTCAAAGGATCAGAAATAGCTTCCAACCTTAAGAAAGCAACTTAAACCCCTTTTATTAAAAGAGGATTCTAGACAAAGACACTCATGACACTCTACTCACCTCTAGTCACCCCCAGATTCAACAAATGCTACTGAACTCAAACTGCATTACTTCGGAATTTTTTTTAGGACAGCTAAATTTTTTTAGAACAATTTTGAAACATATTTGCTTCAAGTTTAGCGGACATAAATCTATCTTGCATCTTTAGGCTAAGCTAGCCCACTGCAAGATGGAGGCTGTGAAACTCTGAGGTAGCATGGCTCTTACTAATCACCTCTGTGTGTCGGTGCTAAGTAAAAGGCAGAAGCTGGAGAGGGAAGTGAGCTGGATTACAGTGGCACTTGTACTGCTTGTAAAACACACATTGATTTTAGCCACCAACATAAATCTTATTCTTCTTGTGACAAACCCACAAAGCAGAGTCAGCAGTGTGAATCTGGTGACACACAAGAAACTTGATGCTGTCTGTTTCGACTCCACTAGACAGTCTTCTTACAGGCACCCGACAGACCATAGCTCCAAAACCCTCCCAGCTAGAACACAGAGAAGGCATTCTGAACTTTACTATCTCATAATAATTACTTCCTTTACAGAGCAGTTCACACATGCTATCCAAGAAAACCAGCAGTACAAGGACTGTGCTGTCTCAGGCAGGAAAGAGTTAATTTTCTCCATGGTTTGGACAGCTGGCAGAAGGAGTAATTGATTCCACAGTACTTCATGCTCAGTGCACAGGAGCAGAAAGCAGGGCAGTCCCAAGAGGCAAAGCCAGAGGAGGAAGCAGTAGTGACAACACAATCTTTGTCCCTGAGGGAGCTATAGGATATCTGTAGAGACTTCAGTCATTGCCCCGGTGAACATCTCATCACCTGACTGCTCCACTGATGGGATAACGGGGCCAAGTAGCATGGAGTTAGAGGGCAAAGAAGCCAAGCAGCTGGGGTCACTTGCTGGAGAAGGGTGTACTGTTTTTTGCTCAGGGCCGTAGTTACAGAAGACACTCTCATAAAGCCATGTTTAATCACTAAAAAAATAAGATAAAAACCCCACAAGCAGGTCCTTCGACCGAAGCAGAATAGTGTTAGCAGAGTGTGAAGAGTCAGTTGCAAGGGTGTAGGTGTCGAGGGGGACTGCAGGGATGGCCTCTGTGGGAGGAGGCCAGGGGCTGCCCTGTGTCAGACAGAGGTGGCTCTAGCCTGCTCCGAAACAGACTCACAGAAGGACACAGCTGAGCCCATCCATGTGTGGCACCTCCCTGAACACATATTTAAGAGCAAACTACACCCAGGAAGAAAGGAAAGGTGAAAGAAAAGCAAAAAACCAGAGATGGCAAGGCCAGAAGAGGAGCAGCTCCAGGGCAGACAACACAGGCACACTGCAGCCCATGGAGGACCACACGTCAGAGCAGAGTGACATTTTCTGAAGGAATCATGTCCCATGGAGGACCCACACTGCAGCAGACTTTTTCCAGAGGACTGCCACCTCCAGAGAGGACCTATGCTGGAGCAGGGAAAAAGTATGAGGAGGAAGGAGTGGCAGAGACATGTTTTGGACTGACTGCAACCCCACCCCTTCCTCACCCCACACTCCTAGGGGCTAGCAAGCAGCAGGTAGAGGGGTCTGCAGTGAAAGAGTGAAGCTGAGCTTGGCAACTGGGGGAAGAAAGCTCTTTTTGTTTCCTATTAACTGCATCTATTTTAAATCAGCTACAAACTGATTTTCCTCAAGTCAAGAATGTTCTGCCATGACAAAAACCAGTAAGCAACCTCCCTGTTGTTCTCCTGACCCATGAGCTTTCTCATCGTATTTTCCCCCTAGTCCAGTTGGATGGGTGGTGAGCAGCTGGGTGGGAGGATAGCCCACCACAATTCTGTATTTAATTCAGTTAAAATCTCCTCTTCCAAAAGGCTAGCAATTAAGAGGTATATAAATTAAAAATATTTCTTTTATATTAAAATTGAAGTACTTCCCCACAAGTGTGCTGTAAATCCCATAAAATTTAATTGACAAATTTGACTTAAGCAAAGCAAATCAAAACCTCTGAGTTTTCAGAAGCTGTTGTTACTTTAATTTCTGGGAAAACAAGTTATAACAAGCTTGTGACCCCCTTTAAAATATATGTACTCATGATGTATGAAGTATCAGTCACATGAGACCCAAAGTGAAATTCAGGTTTGAATTCGTTAACCACTTGCAGCTAAAAATAAGTGCTTTAAAGTCAGTCCACAGAAGAAAGTGACAAATAATCTAAACAAATTCAAATTCTGTATTAACATATGATTCTGTATTAAAATACACTGATCTAGGAACAAGAAGAATTAACTTCATCCATGCTCTAAGCCAAATTGATCAACAAGAGTGAACTGTGTTTGCTCAGACTGGAGAACATCGGGGGGGAGGGAACCTAATAGTAGTCTTCCAGTACTTCCAAGAGAGTCAAAGAAACTGAGCCAGACTCTTTGCAGCAGCCTGTACTAGAAGGATAAAATATGGGCAGATACTGGAATACAAGTTATTCCAACTAGATAAAAGGAAAAGCTTTTTCACTATACCAACAGTTGAGAAGCAGAACAAGCTGCCCAGAAAAGCTGTGCAGTCTCCGGCCTTGAAAACCTGAAACCAGACTAAGCAGCCTAGTCTGATCTCAAACTGTCCCTCTATTAAGCAGAAGGCTTGGAGAGACACAGACCTCTTCTGGTTTCTAGTCCAACCTGCATTACCCTATGATCCTATGAACAAGCTTCAAGTCTTGGATCTACTGTAATTCCTACAACAGCGATGAAACGGTAACAAGTTAAGTGTTGACAGATGTTGCAATACAGTTAGACAGGACCAGGCCTTTGACATGTGGACAGTGAACCCAAGAAATAGGAGCAAGGGTTCAAACATGATGTGTTTTGTCTGAATGCATTCATCCTTTGAATCATGTACCACTAAAAATATGGAGTGAGATTTGAAGTGTGATGTACATCACATGGAAACATGTTAAATGAAAAACAAGAGAACAACAGCTAAAGGACTGCACAGGGACACCAGTGATGACAGGACTCTAGAAACCAGAGCTTCTAGTGCAACCTAGCTATGCCTCTAGCACATCTCACGAGAGAAAACACTGCTCCTTGTGAGCTGCGGTACTGGTTGAGTAGGCTTAGCACGAACTATCACTGCCATTAGAATAACAGATATCCTAATACCACACACTCACAAAATTTAACCAGTTAGAGTACAAAACATGACAATCTCTTTAATCTCCCAAACAGAAGTGAAATTATTGTGTCTTGAAATGACATTTAAAGTTAGAACTGGTTGTTCTCCTCAGTATTGTCATCATCTCTTATCACAACTAAAACCTTTCAGAGTTTTCCACATCATTTTGCACGCACGAATAATTAGGTCTCTTAGAAGGCTACAAGCAACACACTTATACCTACGGAATACTATCGGGTTCTCTATGGATATAAAAAACCATTGCAATGCTATCTGAACAAGGGACAGGAAAAAGGTGTGCTAGATAATGTTACTGTATCACCAGTCAAGATGAGGCTCTAACAGTTTATAGGAGTAATAATGAAAGCACCTAAAGTTACTGAATGCTGTACATAAAAATAAAAGCAATACAAGGAATAAAAAATGACCTTACCTTATCTAGCCTTTTTTGCCAGCTTTCTTCACGTTTTACCATGAGTTCAATACAATGAGAGAGAGTAGCGAGGATTCCAGCAGTAGTTGCCTTGAAAGTTATAGCTTCTCCTTTGAAGTCTATGCCATTAATTCCTTTGGGTGTCACATGCGGAAACACTAAAAACAAGCATGAATCATTCACTGATAGCTGCCTTTAACTCAAACAAGCGTTTTACATGTATGCTAGTATTTACAGCTGCTTGACAAAAACAGACTGGATAGAAAGTTAATTTAAAAATAAAAATCAAAAGTACTAATAATTTTCAGCTATCCGCAGGGTAAGTAAAGAGATTCTAAAGGAAGAACACATCCCTTCAGCTTCCTCTTGCTATACTGTATCTCAAGTCTGCTTGTAATGCTGTATTACACTGCACTCTGCAAATCATGTGGGTGGAGGGAGTGGTAATAGTTTGTAACAATAGCAGTTTGACAGCTTGAAGTGGGGCCTAATTAACACAGAGCAACCTTAAAACATATCTGATACAGCACTAAAAGAACTATTTCCAAAATGCAATAAAACCCAAAATGTAACATTCAAGGTTGTTCTAAGCAGGCAATTATAGATTTTAAAACCTCAAAGTAAAAAGGTATAAGATAAAAGTATCAAATGTGTTGAATTACCGAAGTACTGTGGGTTTTGCAGTTCCAACAACTACTTCATGCTGTCAAGCAAGCCATCTGTTGCTAAGGCTATTTAAACAAGTCACTTCAACGTGTGACAAAAAAAAAGAACCTATTATATGTCAAACTCGTATGTAGGTTGACATAATAACAAATCAAACACTACACATTAATGTCAGAAAATATTAGAAAGCAGAAGTAACACCCATGCTGAAAACCAGCAAGTTAAAGTAACTCGCGCTATGCCGCAGGGCAAGCTAATGACTTACCACCCAGCTGGTTATCACTGGGGTTTTTTTGCCCCAGTCTGTCAGTTTGCCACCGTTACAGTTTAAAAAGTACACATAAATATTTGCGTAACTTAATCCAGTATCTTTCTTCACGGGCAAAGCAGAGCTTTCAAGCAGTTCAGTTCTTGTCAGGAAAAGAAATGCAATTGCTGTTCTCTAATGGTAGAGCACAGTATCTACACTTCGGGAACAGAAAGCCATTGTCACGGACTTCTTAAGCAATGGTTTCAGTCTCTGGAGGTTTTATATGCCCCCCTTTCAGAAAGAATCAAACTATTTTTCAAAACAGATGATTACAGACTACACACCGCTTCAAATAGCTCAATAAGCCTATGTTCTGTGCTAGAGTACAGCTCATTTTCTGTTTCATGTTAATCAGGAATACTCCCTAAAAGGTAAAGATGATGGGGGCTGGAGAAAAATGGAAAGTAAGAGAAAGAAAAATCTGTTTCAGAAACAATAATGAGCAGAGCAGCTCTCCCTCCCCCTAACAGCTGCAGAGGGAACACGGAGGAGGCTGAGATGGAAGGTGGTATAAGCTGGCAAGGAGGCAAGGCAGTGGATTCACTGAGAATAATGAAAGTTACATGAGAGCTTCACCCCTAACACTTCACGACTGAAAAAATACAGTTTATACTAGTATTTTGCCCTGTTGGTGCAGTCTTACCAGCACAGCTATAATGCCTATAGAGATTTTTCTCTTGATTATGCAACATACTAGACATGCTGAAGAAACTACCACTGGCTGCACCACTATAAAATCATTACAGAAATCCCTATGGCAGACTGTAAGGGAGATGCAGCAATGCAGCCCCATTTTCTGGAAAAAAGCCAGCTTTTGTGCCTGGGTATCTTCAGGTCTCAGCTACAGCTCATTAATATTTCCATACAGTTTCAGTCATCATATATTCCAAGTAATTCTTTACTGACTAGTCTCAAAGTAGCAGTGATACAAGCAGAGTTTGCGGTTTTGAACTCTGTGTCCATAGCTCCTTTCAGCCACTGGAATTCTGCGCAAAACCGAAATTGTAGCAGAAAAATACAAAACCTGTTTCTCAGAAGAGATGGTCACTCAAGAGATTCATTCCTTGCAATGGATGGGAGAATTTTGATTCATTATTCCTAGTGACTGGAGACATTTGTCTTCCTAAAGCATGTCACAAGATGACCTTAAGCCCCATCTCAGTAACCGCTGAACTTTGGCACATGAGAAGTATTTGTCAGGAGATTTTCTATTCCTGAACATCTTTCTTATTACCTTTTTACAGCCCCGCCCCATCACGTACAAGATGGAGTGTTTCAAAATGAAGTCTCATGTCTGGAGATCTATATGGTTCAAGGTAAAGGCTAGTAGGAGAGCATTCTTACCACTGCAACTGCTCTTTAAGTTTGGTGATCAAGCTGCATGGATAATTTTTCTCATATTTTAACTTCCATTTCAACATCATCCAAGTAGATCCTTTTCAATTATCCCATCTTTGAAGCATTTTCCTTAATTTCTGATTTGTTTTCTCTTGCCTTTTATATAAAGGATTACTTCATACCACGCTTTAGCCTTCAATAGCTCTTCAGCCCCTTACTCCTACACCTCTTGTTAGAATAGGTCAGTTCTCCCTTCCTGTTCCTAAGATTCTGCTCATAACAATTTCCCAGATGTCCCAAATGTCCCATGTTTGCTCAAATCTGTTTCCCAATGAAAGAGAAAATTGTTCTGAAGACAGTAAGTAGAAAAAACTTCCTTTATCTTTTACATTTTACACTACCTTAATGTTTTATGGCACTAATGTTGGGTGAAAAAGAAATGTTTGGGTGACCCCAACATGATCCATTGATATCTACACTGTTGTTGATCTCTGGTGGCTAGCAGTAGGATCAATATGGTTAGTTTTCCTCTAAGAATCACTCCATTACTTCAGCAATATGTTTGTGAATATTATTCCTCCAAAGCACAAAAATCCAGCATAAATCCCACTGGTTTACATCAAATTTCTCTCCTTCAGCCTCCGTATCATTTCTATCTATCTAGTTACAGTACAAAACCACTTTCTGTCTTCAAAGAAGGTCCTATTCTTACATATTTTAAATCCAAATACGCTCATTTTCCTGAGTGGAGGGATGGGAACGCTTGCTAATCAAGTTCCTACATCCTTAGATTGCAAGATCCCAATGGGTAAATATGCAGCAGCCAGATGCTCCCTTGCTGTTTTATACAGCTGATCACTGTTTCAGTTACCACATTTATTAATTGGAAAATGACCAATAAATTTGAATACCTTCACAGTTCTCCTCCTAGCTCTTCAAAGATCCTAGAGTACACAAAAAAGTAAAAGCCTCCCTATCCAAAACATCACCTTCAGAGTAGTACACCAATCTCTACAGCCAACTTTCTCCTCCACCCAGGAAAGGTGCAGAAGGGAACAAATTTCAAACGACAATGTGAATATGGTCCCTTAAGTCAGTCTTAAATGCAATGATTTGAGCATTAGATGGGTGCACCTCCTTTTCACAGGAGGCTAAATAAGAGGTTGAACCCATGCTTCTCACTTCCTGGAGCACTGACTGCAGAACAGCTCCAGAAAAACAGGCAACCACTTCTCAGCTATAGTTAAAGAGATTGGTTCAGTCTTTCCAAGACGGGATGGAGACCAAGAACGGAACCTGAAATTTGAGAAACCAAAGAATCTTAACAGCTGCTAGGAAGCTAAGCTTTACAAGAGAGTAAAGCTGAAGATAAATCTTTCGTTATCAGTTAACCCAAGTAGTTGTCTGCCCAATACATGGGCATGCATGGGTGTCTCAACCTGAGACATCTACTTCCCCCACACTGCATCACTTATGACTTACGATTCCACTTCCAGGCAGAGACTAATAATAATTTCTAATCAAAAGCTTTGCAGCTACTAAATATTTGATTTAGTCCTTACAAATCAAACTGAGGGACAGAAAAACTAAAATGGTGATAGAGCTTTTCATAGATATAATTGATGTAAAGTAAATTTAATGGAATCAGGAATCATAACTGGAACCTGAAATTCTGCAAACAGCAAGGGGGTGCAGAAATTTTCTGTAGTGAGCTACAGTGAGTTTATGTACAGGTACATGAAATATATAGCAATTTCTTAGTGTGGAAGTTCCCAAAGACTTCATACAGAACTTTAGACAGGAGGAATATGGATATCACTTCGAATTCCTGTTAAGCAGGTGATAAAAAAAATGAAATCACTTACTTTGCATGTAAATATTCTAAGTTGACCAGATGTACTAAAAATATAGACTTTCCTAATGACATTCCCCATATCCTGTGTGTATATATACCAGATACACTAGAACAATGCAGATATGAAGAAATGTTCCAATGGTAAATTAAGCTGAAACACCTACGTGATCCTACAAAAATTAAGTTTGACAAAGACATCTCTTTCAAAATGAATCATGCAGTAAAATTAATTCTCACTTAACATTTTTAAAAAAGGCTTTTTCTGTTTTCTGAAATTTGTTCTTAGTCCTCAAAAATGTACACCTATACACAACAGCATTAGTGGAATTGTGCACTTGATTACAGGTGAGCACTGCAAGCTTGCTTATCTTTGGTAATGAGGCAAGAAAGATTTATTGAAAACTTCAGAGTTACATGCTACTTAACCTCCAAAATCAGCATTATGATTAATCCTAAGCAGAGCTAGCACTTCATATAATTGAAAAAACCTACTCATATGATGAATTCTGGAAGTATGCCGAAAGCTCCTTCCATTTCCTTTCTTCTTTCCTCATAACAGTTTTGGCTATACTCTAGAAAGAGCACTTAAATACAGCAAGGAAAGATGTAACCCATGGGGACAATAGCTAATTAAAAAGAAAACAGAAGACACCAAAAAGGCTTATTTTGCCCATATATTTTCAAGGTTCTTGATGAAAAGTGTTTACATTTTTGAAAGCGCTTTTGGTGAATATTTCTTTGGGAAATTCCAGCAGATTTGAAACTGGAGGTAGCACAGCTTCCAAGTTTTGTGAATCTAAAAAATACCTTACGACTAACTGAATTGTCAACGTCTAGTGAATGTAAACACTAATGTATTTCAGTCAGGAAACAAGAGAAAGGCCAAGAAGAATGCAAAGAGATTTTAAATGCATACACAGCTTCTGCCAGGCCAGAAGTATCAGATTTCTAGAACAGCGAAACTTTCACGAGTTCTTCACGTTTACTGTATGGATGCAGTGAGTACAATGACTAGATAATTTAATAGAAAAATAAAAATCAGGAATCCATTATAACAATGGAAAACACAGTAAAGGAAGTGCTAGAAATATGATGAGTGAGAATCAGCAACAACGTTGACTTAACCATTATGTAGCCACAGAATTTGTAAAAACCATACCAGGACATACCTAACAAAAAGCTTTAAGAGCATGTTGAAGCACACTGGAGGTAAGAAAAACTGCAGTTACCTGTCACAAAACACAGTTCCCAGTATCTGAATGATGTAGCTGTTTCAACAGAGTTTTGTAGTGAAAATGACTTGGGACACAGAATAGGAAATTCAGCTTGACAAGCTCACATTAATATTCGTGTGAATTATGAGTAACTCAGAGAATCATAAAAGCAACTAGTGAATGACAACATAAGAACTTCCTGTCACATATGTTTAAGTAACTATTCTTGCAGTTTTCTGCTACGAATAAATACTCCTCTTGTATCAGGCTTATACCATTCATATGAATTTTCAGTGAATAAGTTGGGATACTTACATTTTTCCTTGCTGCTGTTACTGTTATGTAAAAAATCCCCATCAGAACGCATTGTCGGGAAATCGTCTTCATCACCTTCCACCACTGAATTTGAGAGAGAGTGTGTTAAGGGAGTGAGAAAACTTTTCCAATTCTTTGCTGAGCAAGAAAGAATTAAGAGCATGTTCATGGATAAGCAGCATTTAAGACGTTTTTCTGTAAGAGTCATGAACCTCCTTTTTCTTTATTCGAGACCACTATCAACATTACTATCCAAAACCATCAGGAGAGTGACATTTGCTCAGTGTTGAAGCTTAGTACTCAATTCTGTGCCAAGAACATCATTATTTTGGTGTTACAACTGGATAAACAGGGAGCCATGATCCAGCAACTATCTACCCTTCTACACCACAAAGTTCGCAGAGGAGCAGAATCGTACTTACCTACCATTTTCTTACTACCAAAAGTTTCAGTCTGCCAGGACAAACCAAAGGATGAATATAAATGCCTCAGGAAGAGTGCATGGATACAACAAGAAGCTGTTCTCTGAGAAGAACAATTCGGAGACACATAGATACCCACACCTGAGGGCCTCAAGTGTGCACTTACTGCTCTAGTTCCAGCCAAGCCATCTCTGGCACATTCACTATGGCAGCACCTTTTCCTTTTTTAAAGAATGTATTGTTTCTATCAAAATTAACATCCTATGGGTTTTTCAAAATGAAAGGTAAGAAACACAGTGATAAACTAACTTGATTTCAACTTAGGAGGGTAAACAATTATTGTTCTGTGACATCAGATGCTTCAAAGACCATTTCTTTTGTACAGCTGACAGCTACAGGTTAATATTAAGTTCATTAGATTTACATGGGAAACCAACTTCTGAAGTGCAAACAGTTAACACTGTTTATACAACCTATGACACCTACTGACTCAATTTAAGATACATGATTTACTTATAAGCCATCAGATCCTACAGTAACTATTTCAAGGGCTATTACTGTGGAACACGTTAAATTCTATGGAGAAGACTTTTCAGTTACAGTTTTACCTTTATCCCTCTGGAGTTCATCTTTGGAAACAGCATCTGCGCAGGCATCAAAGTATTTCTGTAGAGTATCAACTTGTCTGCACAAGATGTCTCTAAAGGTTTCCATTTCTGCAAGCTTCTCGCGCAAGCTATGGCCCTTCTGAAAACGCAAGAGAAGAAAGCCTGAAATGCTTCTACATACTCAGTAGTAGTTCAATATGTAAACAATTGAAAGATTTCTGCAGCTATGAAGAACACTCAGGACAGTAGATAATAGCAGCTATGAAATACTGCTCATGTTAGAAGAATGTAGGAAACTAACAAGTGTTCCTCACTCATCCACTGGCCTCAATTTTTCTGACTTCATCTGCTACTTACTCAACAAAAGCTTATTAAAAATGAGATCTTGCATGCTACCAACTTTATGCTTATTTGCTGGAAAAAAGTCGCTCTATTTCGAGATCTGTGTTCTGATCTTTAATCCCCTTTCTTGTGTTGCTCTTGCCTCTCAGAAGTACAGCCCACTTAAGTTCATATGCTGAACTTAGGTGGACTGCAGAAGACGACAGAAGGAAATCCGTAATTTGTCAATATTAATCAAATTTATTACGTCACAGAAACAGCATTCCTTTTCATTTAGAACATAGGAAAGGTTAATAAATGCTCTTACAGGTTTTACTTTCTTGCAGTCGGAAGATGACACCACAGTGTAGAAGAGACAACAGCACAATGGCACAAGAGAACTTCCTGTATGATCCGTTTGCCATATGATGAATTACTAACATTTACAGTAAACCAAGTATTTTGCATTTTTTATATAATCATGCGAATGAGCCTACACATAAATTGTTTCTTTTCAGTTGCACATGTTATATATTCTAATGTATATATGCAATACGAAGAAAACTTTATTGCTAACCTTGAACGAAGAGGTGGATGTCGCAGAGTATCCACTTGCTCCAGAAACAAGAGACACCATGGAGCCATGGCGGCGTAAACTTGACTCTGATCCATAGCCAGATTCAGTCTAAAAAACAAACCACACACAAAACTAGAGTGCTAAGGCTCTTTAAATAAAGAAATCATGAAAACAAGATTAATGTAATTTCCTCTAAAACCAATCCATTTGTTTCTTGTCAGGAAGCAGTGGGCTTAATAACTCAAATTGTGCCTGAATATTTAAGATGTTGATGCAGCATCTGTAAAGTTACTATGAATCTATTTTTTGTTATGATAATGCCCTGAAAAAAAAAATATTATCTACAACATATATTTAAGGGTTCAAAAAAGGGACAATGTTCCGTTATTTTGGTTTATGCAATCCCTACCGAGCAATTTTTACACAGCATTCAAAAATCTATAGTACTCTACACTTAATCAGGGGATTAACGTGGTTCAGTTTGAAGACAATCAGCCTCAGTCAATCCTTCCAAGCAAGCAGGGCCATTTTATTTCTAAAAGCAACAAAACAGAGATCATAGAAAACCAGACAATTACTGCTATCAAGGGTTTTTTGCTTGTTCCAGGCTTCTTTAGCCAAATTCTTTATACTAGACTCAATCATTGTTTTAGAAAGAAGAAAATCTACATAAAACAAGGTGAGATACTAAAAGTAAGAAGATGACAATAGTAACCAATTAAATAATTAAAATCAATAAAACCCTCCCAATTAAAATAACATTAAGATAATCTAAAAAAAATATTAAGTTTGACAAATTTCCTCACAAATCAAACAGAAGCAGATACTGAGGAACTGGAAGAAGAGTATTCCCCTAAAGGGTAAAATTAATAGCCTATGCATGACAGAGGAGGAAAACCCTGAACAAGAACATAAGAAATAAACAGATGGTTCAGAGTAATATTTGAAATGCTTAATAGATCAATTTGATCAAGTAGACAGTGACAACATTGTGAAGGACTTCTGACAAATACATTCTGCAATAGCATAAAAATTCAGATGGGGCATAAGGGGAGACAAAGCAAATTATACAGAAGAACCCAGAAACAACGATACCATTCTGTTGTACTTTTTATGGAAAAATTGGAAACTGTAGGCTTTGGGAAGTCAGGAGAATGCTGATAAATTAATGAAATGAAATTAAGGAGTATTAACACCACGCAGAAAGGTCAAAAAGTTCTTTGAAGCGTTGGTTAAAACAGGAGGGTTTGGACAATGGGGCAATGTGCAGGACCAAGTATGTATGCTTGGGTTACAAAGGAGCAGTGGCAGAGAAATGCACTTTTAGAGAAATGAAGGTATGACTGAAAAGAAAAAAGTGTGAGTTGCAGAGTTGTCAACATAATTCCTGAATGAACACGACTGAATGAGATTACCCAGCAAACCCAAGAAAAAGAGCCAACAGTCAATTTCTATCTGGCCCGTTTAAAGAGTGAGGTGGAAGACAAGAAAGCATTGAGGAAGCAGAAGAGAAACCATATACAAGTGTGTATCAAAAGCAGAAGCGAAGCTGAAAAATGAATATAACCAAGAAATGCAAGTGTAGTTAGAAAAAAAAGTACTCCCAAAAGTTTTGGTGGAAAAAGGCTAAGCGATCAGCAATTTAAATATTTTGAATTTACAAGTGCCCTTTTTTATTTTAATAAGGCACATATTCTGTTCATTGCTCAGCTTAGCCAAAAAATTAGAAATACTGCAACTGATCTGAACAAGCAGAAATACAAGCGTATGTTTAATGACAGTGTGCAGTGAAATGGCAGAACACAGGACAAGGTAGCTATTTTTCCAGGACTCTTGCTCACTACAAAATAGATTCAAATGCCTGATTTGTAGCAGAAATTACTAAATGAAAATTACAGCAAGAATACTTACTTGTCAGAAGAAAACAGCACTCTCCTGACTTCCCAAATTGGATTGTTGTAACATGACTTAATAAGGAAACTAAGCATAGCAACCAAAGTGCTAAGAGCTCCAAGTTTTAAGAACTAGTCCTACTGTTTATTTTAAAGCTTGGCTTTAAAAAAATCTACTGGAATATGCAATATTCCAGTTGGAATCTGACAAAACGTTGTTTTGTCAAAAATATTCACACTGGATACACAGGGGTTTTTTTCAGAGTATCAGTTCAAGAGTTAAGCAGCATGCCTGCTTTGGTAATGTATTTGGGGTATCAGACTACTTTTTGAATTGCAATGGAATTCAGTGCAAAGATTGCACCTTAATTCACTAGGTTGTAATTTTAAGCATAACAGAAATCCAATAATGTAGCTTTGATTACTTTTTTTTTTAATACTCAAGAAAGGACTTTTCACTTGTTTTACAGACTAAGTCCTACAAAGGCTTAAGAAGTAAAAATAAAGTAGGTAAGGGAACAAAAAAGAATTTTTAAACGGACAAGTAAGAGTTTTAGGCACACAATTATTTCATTTCAGAAATATTTAATGAGTATCTACCTCAATAAAGCATTGCATAAGAGTCACACAAGTCTTTGAAGCATGAAATGTCTTTTAAAATTTTCTCCAAATGCAAATCTAAAAAAATTAACTATTTTACTGGTAACTGCAGTATTTAATCATATGCTACAAATATTAAGATGACTATATGTGCTTTTACTACAGTCAGTTTGACAGTGGGGACTCATGCTATTTTTTCTGGAAGCTGGGCACAGTAGAAAGAATAGTACATTTCATTTCAATACTACATGATTTAATGAATAGATCAATTTGAAGACATAGCCAAAACATCCATCACATTGAGTCCTGAGCACTTTAACTAAGGACAGCAAATAACATATGCTTGCTTTCTCCTTTAAGTGAGAGACACACCTAGGCAAAAATCTGTGTTTAAGCTTAGGAAGTGAAATTTCTGAAATTGGAGATTTAAAGTTACATCTTAACAGTATTACTCTAGAACTTACAAGAACAAATGTGATCTTAGAAGTAGAAAACCTGGAGACATAAGCTACATTTGAATTAAGTAATTTTCTTCCAATATTACTCATACAGTCAACCCTCAGTTAATTTAGTTCACAGAACAAAAGCTGAGGGTGAAAGAAAAACAACTTTTCATATCAAATGTAAGCTTGATTTTTTTAAGGTACCTTTTCAGCAGTATATTTATTTGACAGTCATTTATGCCTGTGATTAATAATTCCATTAATCAGTTTATTCACACTTCAGAATTCTACACAAGACAGCATATACACGGCTATCACCTTGCAAATGCTACCAATAAAAAAGTGGTACACAAAAAGCATTTAGACAGTTTTAAATATTTGCAACCAAGGAGCAAATTCAGCAGATGGAACAGCAGACAAAACAGCACACAACATGAATCCAAAGCATGTGCATTCACAGATCACATTCAAACTGTCTCAGACAATTATGTTTTAATAGCCAAGGGAAAAAAAGAAAATTACATCAAGAATACTTATTTGTCAGAAGAAACAGAAAATAAGAATTCTGCAGAGACATGCACCCAGCTCACAGCAGACCCATGCAAGCAGCTTAACACAGACAACGAAAGCATGCATCATGCGAAGCCCCACCATTCTACTACCGCAACATCTAAACGAGAGCAGGTCACTGCCGCATTTATGTCTTGCAAAGCAGATCATCATCAACTATTCACTGCAGAAATATTCAAATTACATTAGGAGGAATGTTGACACAAGCTTCTTCTGTTCACACATTCTTTCATTTCCCAAGATAAAAATTGGAAAAGCAGATAGAGTCCATGACAGAAGCAAACAGTCTCAGCTTGAAAACAAAATAGCTTGCAGAGGTTGTATCAATTCATACCACCAAGCACTAATGCTAAATTACCATGCTCAGTATACAGATGCAGTTCTTTGAAACACCATGCATATATCATAGCTTCAAGCCTACACTAAAACTTGCATTTGTCAGTACACTGCAACACCTTCAGCTTTCTAAGGCAGTGCACAAAATCCACTAATCCTTACAAAATGCTTTTTCATTACGGTAGACGAGATGAAAGAGCCACATGACCCAAAGCTCCATGTGATTCTTTACTGGAGCAGGTGCTGGTAGCAACAGCAAGGCAGTATGTCAGAAAAGCTGCTTTCAGTAAAATAGCTAAATATTCGCAGAATCATATTGCAGACCTCTGTTATAGCTCGCCACTGAACTGCCAGTTACGGATTTCCTAAAGTGGGTCAATAATACTCATGAGTAAAGCACAGACTCACGGGAAAGCTCCTCCACTTAAAAAAAAAGTCAAATAAAGCAGATTTTTCTCTCATGTCTTCAAGGAACTGTTTTCATTACATCTCAATTAAGTGCCTGTCAAGCAGTTCAATGTATGTTTGCATACCACAGCAGGTACTTTCAGTCAGCATTATAAATTATTTATTATTTTACATAACACAAGTAGTAGGCAGCTCCTCCCTCTAAGGCATATGGCTCACCCTAGGAGGCGATGAAACAGACATTAGGATACAACTCTAATCATGTTCTCCGCAGTATTTGGGAAAAATCCTACCAAAACATCCAAGAGATCAAACCATAATATCTTATGAAAAACAGAATATAGAAAAAAAGAAAGTGAAAATGCAAAATGAAAGAGCTGGAAGGTACTATGAAAGACTTTGGAGACTAAGCAGACAAGCTCTGTAAAACATCTGTGTTGGAGGGCAATTTTTAAATGTGCTGCAAATGTTTCAACATATCCTTGAAGAAAGAAGGATTACTGCTGGGATGCGCCAAGGAAGGGCTACCCAGGGATGGCTGCAGACAGTAAGAACACCAGTAAGATGCTACAGGTAGGGAAGTCCAGGATGCATCTCTGAGGACTGAAGTTAAGGGTACAATTAACCTGTCTCTAGGTCTGATTTTTCAATCGTTCCATAGTCACTGACAATGGAAATTTAAGGTTTCAAAAACAAGGTAGTGAGTAGCAGGAATGCAGAGATGGGAAATTCACAACCCAGGTCACACCAGCTGGAAGATGACACCCCTGCCTCCAGCTCTCCCAAGCACAGTGTAGGAGACTACTTAGAAACCAAAAAGCCCACTAACATGACCTTTCTTTGCAACTGCACAAACAGTAAAGAAATGTAGACTTTTTTTTGCTCCAACAGTGATAAATGTTGCAATTCCATAGTAAATAAACATACTATAAGCACAGGAGGAAAAAAAAAAAAAGGAGTTCTGCGTTGAAAAATACATGTAAGACAACCGAAAAACCAGAAACTATAGCAATATAGCTAAGATTATTGTAACTGCTATACCCACTTGTGCCATCTAAGTAACAATTACCTTTTGGATCTTTACTTGTCAAACCCCATATACTTCTGGTAAGTCACCATGTGTTGCCTGCAAACAGTAAGACTCTAACAGCTACGTGAGCTAGAGTAGAACACAGGCTGATAAGCCCTGGAACCACACACTGCTCTCTAAAGAAAGAGAGAGGGCCAAGAAGCCATCAACACAGATGACTGCAGAGAGAAAACAACGCAGGTTGACAGAAAGGCAAGGCAAGTCAAGTGACTGACCTTTGATAATCCTTATCCATGTAGTTCACACCTGTGTTGATTTACATGCATGCATACTGTTTTTCCATGAATTCTCTTAACTCTTAAAGTACACAGGAAAACTATTCAAAATCTTTAAATACTAAGATTCCACAAAAGCTGAACAGGGAGAGGCAGGTGCTCCAAAAGCAAATGAAGAACAGCCAGGACAAGGAGTGTGAGGACACCCAAGAGCCCACAAAGAAGATGGGCAACAGCATGTCTTTACCATCCTTCTCCTCAGGCCTGGGAACCACTGTGCCAAAGTGTGACTTTACAGAATGAAACTCTTCCCCAAGCAGAATCTCAGCTGACAAAAACTGCATCGCTTTGTATACTGACACAGTAATAAAACTAAAGCAGCTTCTACTGCAGGGCCACGAGGCTATAGCAAGACAGAGAGGGCAACGTTTGTCCCTCTTATGAATCTGGGCTGTCAGGAGGAGGAGAAGTAAGATCTGCAGACCTACACAGGAACTAGAAGTCTCCATTTTGCTATTAGACACTGTCAGGGAAAAGCACTGATTTCTGGCCTCAGCTCCCAATGCACTAAAGTGAGTGTTCTTACTCGCTTCGTGGCTTTGAAAGCTAGAGCGAATAGTCACTGATTTCAAAGAGTGAGTTAATTCAAATACATACTGCTTGATTTTGGTTTAAGGATACCCCATGCACAGCTGTGCCTTTAAAAACAACGTGAGAAACACTCACAGGCCAATTACTTAAGCTCAGGCAGGGATCTCAGTGAAGCAGCATTTTATTCGTGACTGCAATGGCAGGCATGCTCCCCTCAGGAGAGGGTGCATCATAGCAACAGAGTACACATTATATACCCTAGTTCCCACGCATAGAGCCCCCTTCCGTTTCCTCATTGGCTGAGTACTCCAGGTTCACTGCCTACCCAACGAGTGTTTCTGTATTTCATATACATATATGGTATTTAGAACTACTCTCACATTTTTAAGGAAAACGCATGAACATTCCCTTTGTAACACTTCAGTATGTCTTTGGTATATCTTATTCTGCAATTCTTTATCTTGTTGCCAACCTGTTGTTTCTTATGTTTTCATTCTGCTGAGGTGGTGATATTTTGTTTTTTATTTGACCTCGCCAACTGGCCCTTGCTCAGGATGGTTAAGAAAACCAGTTTATTCAAACATATGGTAAGACTGAGGCCTTTCTAGGATGGGAATTTTCCATCTGTAAAAACACAAGAAAGTTAGCTCCTACAGTAATAACAGATCCTAACTGAAAGTACTTGCCATATCGCTTGATAATAATTATATGAAGTTACATAACAGTTAAATTACATCTATTCATTATATTAAATATTATTATATCACCCTAACGTATAAAATTCAAATGGGACCGTTGCCAGGGATGATGCCCAAGTGCTAGCAGGCAGACGAGCCAGGAAGCAGTAGGGAAACCCGTGGCAGGAGTCCGAGAACTGGCCTCCAAGCACTCTGCCACGAGGCACCCAGCAGCTGGAGGAAGAGCCAAGCTCACACCCACTGCTGAACTAACACACCGCGCCCACCCCAGACAGGCATTTACTCACCATCTATCTGACCCTTCACAGTGGCACTGGAGGAGTGACTGCCTCTTACTTGTTCTGTTGTGAGTTTTTTAACCTATTTAAGGTAGTTAAGTATTATATATTAATATATAATCTCTGTGTAGGAGTGGAAAACACACAGCCACACGGTGTTACACTGAAGAATCTTGGGCTATTGGATTTCAAAGGCAAAATCAACAGCCAAATTGGGGTTTTTTCACCTTTGTGGAAAGTTACTTGTTGCAAGTTTGACCCAGTTTTGGTGCTGAGTTGAGAAGCATACACTCTGCTTATTCAGCAGAAACATTTTTATATCAGAAAACCCTAAAATTCAAAGTACAGGTGCACACAAGGTTCTTACTTACACTGGAAGAAAGGGGACTAGAAAAACCTTTACAGCAACACAACACAAACCACTCAGCAGGCTCATCAATACGCAGGAAAACTATCAAAGCAAACGCTTCTGCAAAAAAAAAAAACCCTCAAAGATCATTATATCTCTTGAACACCTAGTGCAGTTAACAGTTACCTTGTCACTGCTACACATGGGAACAGATTTTTTTCCCCTCCTCCATTCGATCCTCAGACATCAGAATGGAAGTCTCTACCTGTTAGATGCTCAGCATACCCTAGAGTATGCAACAGGCAAACACTGGAGGATGCAGAAAGTTCTGTCAAAACGTAAAACTCCGTATTATATTTGACAGGTTTTAAGAAAAATTGATCTTACATCCAAAGAAAAATTGTGAGAAGACATTAATTTTAAACTGCAATCTTACAACAGTAATTTGGGTAAAGGCAGGGGAAAAAAACCTGAAGAGTTTACTTTCAACAGTGTTTGTTTTGCATCTAACGCCCTATCAAATCTAACACATTTTCCTTGACTGTCAGAAACTATTCCCTATTCTTATTTGCCTCTTGCTGTAGCCCTTGTTTTTATCACGTCTCAACACTCACTTCCCTCAAAACCAAGGGAGGCTCACTGCAGCCATCAGATGGTTGAACAAAAAAGCTTGTATGACGTAAGGGACTCCCCAGGACATTCCTCTTTTTGCCATGTTCCTGATACAGCTTCAGATTCCTGAAGTTGTCCAGTGTTGAAGTTTCATGAAAACAATCCTTCTGTTTGTGTCAAATTTGTTTGTTTAGAAACGAAACCCAGTCTGGTTTAAAAGCCCTTTACACACACAGAATCCTGACAGCAGTAGAAGCTTTACGCCCCTTTCCAATCACACATCACTCTGGCAATATAAAGGTTCCTTGTCTTAAGTTCAAAACTAGGCAATAAATTCTGTCCAAGAGTAATTATTTTTTTTTTACAGAAGATTAACACACTAGACCATAAGTATCAATTATGAAATTCTGAAAAGATAATTATGTAAACAAAAAAAGAACAGTTCTGCATGACAGGCTGAGAGGCACTTACATAACAGGAAACATTTGCAAGTTCTTAAATCAAACACCTGATACACAATGGATGCACCAACATTTTAAAGCATTAACTGAAAACATGAGTTGGTTTACAAAGACTTGCACTACCCGATTCTAAAACTTAAGTCAGTGGGTCAAGCACAAATCTAACATGATAAAACCAAATTACTGAGGTGATAGATTAGCTTAACATTTCAACTGTTTAGACATAAGACCTAGTCCCAGACACAGAAAGGCAGATATATGCATACAGTGCAGTTCCCACCTCAAAAAAAACTTCAGAAGCAAATTTAGATTATGCTAAGAGCTCTGTATGATTTTCAAATAAAGGGCATGTTTGGATACCCAAAAGGATAAAAAGTTAGATATCCAAAAGCTTGTTGAATCACTAACCTGAAACATCAGAGTATGTCCTCCCATCACAAGCTATCATGATATACTGCATCGTAACAGGTCAGGACTGGGCAAGTTAAGTTTCAGTACACCTCATATTACTTCTGTGTCAGTTTATTTATGTACGAGCATTTGAAAAGATACCAGCTCATGCATTTAACCTCAAGTCAATATCCTGTGTGACCACTAGAGGGAAATAGCAAAAAGGAAACAGGAACATCTGAAGGTTACTATTGGTCAACGCCCACCAGTAACCCTTGCCCTGTTTCTGCTTTAGTCCCTGTGCACATAAACCTTTACTTGGCAGACAATTAAAAACAGCACTTTTACCTTTAGACTTTATAATTACATTTGAGACACACTGCTAAGTGTCTCCTCGCAGTATGCAAGAAGTAGCAATGACACCCTATTACTGAAAGAATAAGACTGAATTAGAAATTCAAACAGAGATTAATGAAATTATTCTGAAGTCACGTCTCAGCCACTTCAAAACAGGGAACCAATTTACAAAACGTTATTTTCCAGTTAAGACTATCCAAAGTCATAAGCAAGACACTGAACACTGACAAATATTTAGGCACAGATTTCTTAAAACTACATCTAACATGAAGTAGTTAGGCTCAGTATAATGTAGCTTTAAAAAAGAATGCTTAACAGGTGACAGAGAAAACATGACACCTCTGTCTCAAGTACCACGTCCAAGCAGAAGCCTCCCTTAACATTCAACTGCTCTGCCATTAGTCTACAGCTGTCGAAGACACAGCTCATCGTGAAAAGGAGTTTTATATACCAGTCAGCCAGCCAGCCAGGCTCAGGATTTCATGTACACAGTATGCATTAAATAGCTTCTCACCCAACTAGTTTTCCCTGTATGCCCTTTGAGAAGCACGAGAATAAACAAAGTTCTAGTTAAACCTTTCCAAACCCATAAAAAGTCATACAGTAGTGATAGACACATTTCATTTGAAATAAATTATCTACTCTATTCATAATGCTTAAGTTTGAGCAGGCTTACTTAGGAGTTTGTAGAACTGTTTTATGTAATACAATTTCAGAAATCTAATATTTGATAATTAAAATGTTACCTGTGCCTGTATCAGTAAACATATCAATAAAAATGTTAAATTGACCTTATCTGCTAATACAAAACCACTCCCCCCCCACACTATCATTACTCATTCATGTGAAAAGAAACAGACTGCTTTCATTTGCTGAAAGCCAACACCCTCTGTGCAAGACAATAGGAAAAACAACTTCAAGGGAGCACAGGTCTCTACAATAAGCTGACCTACCCTGCCCTTGAAGGAAAAGCTGGGAACTGGTGGGAAAACAGCTCACAGAAGACTGCTTCTAGCGCACCAGAAAACAAACTGAAGGATCCAGGATCTAAAATGCTCAGGACCTGGAAGATGAGCATTATCACCTGTTTTATACAGGATTGTAACACACTGTTGGCCATCGTTAGGTTGTGCTTTAAGCCGTGGGACACCTCTTCTGTTCTTACTACTTTCCAGAGATGTAAAAAAGTATGAACAAGACGGAGGATGCCAGTCCTGGGTACCAACACAAAAACCTCCCTGCAATAAGCATTAGCTAGAGAATAGCATACTACTGATAAAACAAGCAGTTCAGTAGCCTCGTCTAACTCAGTCTCAAGTAACACAAGTTCTCTTGTTTCATTACAGCACCACTGTGTTTTGTACAAGCTGTAGGAGCACTTTCTGCACGAACTTGTGCCTTAACTGCACGCTGTACAATGAAAAGTCCAGTCAACTGCAGAAACACATTCAATATGTATGTCCTCAGAATAAATTATTTTGTAGACCCATATATTCTCTACATAATGCCAAAGTCCAATCCCATTGCTGGTTCCCTTAAATTTTTCAGGGATATACTACTGTATCATGAGAAAACCTCACACCTGGTGGTAGGTGAGGTAAGGCGTTCCCTACCCATGCTGCACAGCAGTGATAAAATCCATATTCTGCCAACAGATCTGCATGCAGTCCAGTTCAGCCATGACAAAGCAGCAGCCATGAAAATGGCAGCAAAGTGAAGTTATGGTATCTTCATCCAAAAACATTCCAGACTCAAAGATGCCCCACAGACTAGGATGGTAGAGGAAAACTTTGCAGACTGCGTGTGTATCATAGGGCTCTACCAATTTAAGACTTTTGAGGCATTTTATACTGTGACCCTATAAATCAACAAGGCTCACAGATAAACCTTCCAGTCAGGTGACATACAAATTTTGCCTATAACTGCAGCTTCTGGTCACATATTCCAGGCTTCCTTTTCATATGCCCAAGTCCAAACACAAAATGGAGCAGGGTTTACTCCAGGTGCATCACCCACCTACTCATGGATGCCCCAAGAAGAGAGCCTATGTATGACTGGTACTGCCAGCTGAGCACTCTCTGTCCAGCAGCCATAATGGCCCCTCTCTTCAAGAATTAAACACAAACAGCCCAGCAAGTCTCTGAAGATCAATTACATACACTCACACAAAATTTAAGTGCTGTACATTGTTTGATTAGATTACAGGAAGTGTAGTCTAAACAGCTATGTTTGCACTTTTTTTTTTTCAATCTTTCAAAATGGCAGGTTTACCTAACAAATTTCCTCAAACCTACTAATACCACTGAACTCATGAAACAGAGATCCTTAGAAAGGATCATTTCAAGACAGGAGCGAGGAATGCTTTGCTGTGAAACAGAAAATATGACATGAGCAAGGAAGAACTAAACTGCTGTATAAGAAGTGTTGTTTTATCACAGAGTGACCAGGTTGCAAGACATCTCTAGTACTACCTCCTGCTCAGAGAATGTCCAAGTAGATACCCAGCTCCCCCCAACCAAGGATGCATTCTTCAGAGAATTATTAATACCTATTTTCAAAGTCCAAGTGATGTTACCAAACATAACCGGAACACAGGCAAAGAAAGATTGGGCTGGTCAAAATGAAACAATCTCCATTGTTTCTAATTAATCAAGTGTGTTGGGCTGGATTGTACTGAAAGCTTTAGTACAGCTTTAAACAGTCTTAACTGGAACTACTTATTAATAAAGCTTCAACTTACAGCTGCTGTTTGAATACAGGCCCGAGAGTGGCAAAAGGCTGCCAAGACAAAGAACTATTCTTTTGCTTTCCTGAAAGGGAAGTTTCAACAGTTTGGTAGCGACAGCATTTAGGTTTGCTGCAGCATGCGCTTGTGTAGTCAACTGAAACTGCTGATTCACTGGCTTTTCCTTAAGCTTTCAGCAAACACACAGTTTCCAGCAATAAGTGAACTTAGGAAACTTAATAACATTATGTGATGAGCAATATCATAAGCATTATCATAGCAGTATCATAGGCAGTTCCTGCTGATAACCGTGCTTAGTTTTCCTCCTTGAAAGAGCTTATTTGATTCAGTTATAAAGAAGAAACTTTGGCTATTTCCAGTAAAGGACTGACAACTTGTGCAAACCATCTAATCCTTCCCCAAAATCACAACTTCTCTACAACATCTAGAGGTTTCACTACAAGCATCATAAAATACCTCAGAGCAAGTAGTTCTAAACAGCTGAGCAACCTCAGCTATATTTTCTTGCTTAAACCAGCAATTTTAAGGTAATACACAAATTCCCATAAGTTACTTAGATTACTAGGAAGAAGAAAGATTGACATCTCTCTCTTTATTCCCCCTCCCTTCCTCACACCCATTTTCTGATGCCTGTGTTCATACCAATCAATATATGACATTTGGATACTAGCAGTTGAATATTAAAAACCTTTCTTCCTCCCCTCCCATTTAAAATAGGTATGCTCAAGACACCAGAACTTTGATTCCTCTGCAGGAAGTCCATTCACCTGGATGACACTAAAGTGATAAAAAAATGCGTATTTTAAAACATTATCTGACATTAGAGAGACAAGGATCTTTTTGTTGTCCTACAGTGGAAATTATATTAGAAGAATTACCTTAGTGCTCCCAGTAATGGCAACTGGACACTGAATTAAAAAAAGAAGACGATGTCCCAAGTCATTGTACTGTGTTTTCAGAAGAATTTCCCCAGCTCTTTACCATCACATCAGCTCCTGCAGCTATTCTCGTTTTCAAGAGGGACATGGGCTGGTGTGTGTGTGTCTGTCACATGGAAAGAACCAAGAAGTTAACTCTGCTGAATGTCAGTGAGTATGCATCATTGCGATGGTGCACCCCACCCATGTGGCTGAGCAGCATCTACTCCCTATGGCTAGGGTGGAAGTCTCGTCTGTCGATATCAACTCAACGAGTTTCACTATAACCAAAGCTCGCTGAAGAAAACCCTCCCCTTAGAAAGTCTTTTTAGAAAGAAAAAAGACTGCATTTGGTAGATGGAGCATACAGAATATTCAAGATTTTTCTATTAAACTGTTAACGCACAGCACTGTTTGACATGATGAGTAATAATTCTGAGTAAACAGCATGGAGATCTACTTGGCAAGTGTCAACCTTTAACTGTTTAACCACTCACTGCTTCCATATTGCAGCTAATTTCTGTTCTCAGTACCACGATGAGCTTACCCTGATCTGAGTAGCATTTTCCACTGAAGTCAAGCTTGACACAGGTCTCTCTCAATGAACAATGTTGTTTTCAGGGAGACCTGCAAAAACATGCTGCCACTCTTGCCACAGAGAGCTCAACTCCTAGAACTGCTGTGTGTCATTCTGCTCATTACCAACAGTCACTTTCCCCTTATTTCTATTAAATGAAAGTATACATTGTCAATATGATCTACCACAGTTGTTTCCACAAACTGAATTAACAGCACCTTTGAGCTTACTACTAGAATCCCACTTGTTTATAGAAATGAGACTGGTTATTGACTGCACAGCCAGCTGCACATTGTCTGGTAGCTTGGTTCCCATCACCTCAAGAGTCAGCATTAGAGTCGGCACCAAGGTTACTTTAGCTGTACACCTCACCCTTCATTAAATAGCATTACAAAAATATTAACTGACATACTCTTAGCAGCTCAGCAGTAGCATCACAAGCCTTTCCTTTTATCTGATACAGAGTTAGCACTTTTCAAAGTGTTTTCTTTCACACAGTACTGCACTCACAAGACAATGCTATGCTAATATGGGTTTTGGCCTGTAATTTTCAGACATTCCTTAAGACATTTCGGAACACCCTAGGTCACCAGTCTGGATATCAGTGATCAAAGTCACTTTAATATTCATGTGCATTTGAATCTTCAGTCAATTCATATATTCAGTTAAGGGAAAGATAGGAAGTAACCCATCTCAACCAAGTTCACTACCTTTTGGGAGTAGGGGTTTGAGAGGAGCAGAGTTCAAGACATCTACTAAGATTATGAAGACTACCTGTTAATGCTCTGAGTAGAAGGAGGAGAAAACTTTTTAATTAGGAACATATGGTGGACAGTCACCACAGGTTTCATGGATACAAAGATTTAAGATTATCTTAAGTGCACATATGTGTAACAGCTTCAGAATCAGATAAGAAGCTTTCGGAGTAACAAGCATGGTCAGCTATGAACCAAGACACCACAAAATGATCTAGCCTTTCTTCACCCAGGTAGTCCCCAGACTTTAGGAAGTACCAGAAGCACAATCACTTAAGAAAGCAAACCCGACCCAAGCAGCACAAAGAATTATTTCTAGAAAGAAACCAAAACACAAGACAGCAGAGTTGGAAAGACTGAATTGAACAGAAGAGCAGCGAAAACTTTTCTACTCTGGAGAAAAATGAAGTTCAAGGTTTACTTGGTCAGAGGAATTACTGTATGGTACAGGACAGGTAACAATCTGCAGACAGTTCTGGAGATCAATCAGATTTAGTGTTTCTCAAGCTGAGTAAGTAAAAAATCATGGTGTTGCAAAACAGGGTAGCTGACAAGACCCACAAAATAATCCTATGCTCTATACAACAAGATTCTCAGTAGGAATACTGAGACTATTTTCGGTGCTGTACCTCAAAGAAAGATGAGCACTGAGGTTGGAGGAGAGCCAAACAAGGTATCAGACAGTTGTAAAAGAAGTTGTCATGGTTTAGGCCCAGCTGGAAACAAAAGTCCCAGGCTCACTCACTCGCTCCTCCCACAGGTGGGATGGGGAAGAGAAAATACAAGGAAAAATTCATGGCCTGAGGCAAAGACAGGGAGGGATCACTCACCCGTTCTGGTCACAGGCAAAACAGATTCATCTTGCAAAAGAAAGATCAATTTAATAAGCTACCAATCAAATTAGAGTACGATGATAAGAAATAAAATAGTTCTTAAAAACCTTTCCCCCACCCACTGTTTTTTCTCCAGCTACCTCCTTCCCCCAGCAGTGCAGGACAGGAAATTGTGGCAGTAGTCAGTTCATGACACGTCTCTGACACTCGAACAGTGGGAGTACTCTTCACACTCTGCCCCTGCTCTAGCATGGGGTCCTTCCCATGGGGTGCTGTCCTCCAAGAGCAGCCTGCTCCAGCATTGGGCTTTCCATGGAGTCCCAGGCTCCTTCAGGCACATCCCCCTGCTCCTGTGTGGGGTCCTTTCCGGGCTGCAGCAGGGGGGGGTGTCTCTGCTCCCCCGTGACCCTCCATGGCTGCAGGGGCACAGCCTGCCCTCTGCCCATGGGCTGCAGGGGAACATCTGTTCCAACCCACCTCCTCCCCCCAGTTCTGCAGTGGCCTCGGTGTCTGCCTTTTTGCCTCTCTCATGTCCACTCCTCTCTCCATGCTGATTCTCTTCACTCTGTTTCCACTTCTGCTGCTGCTTCTCTTTTGTGCCCTCCCCCCCTTAAATAAGCCAATTTGCAGAGGCACTGACCAGCTTGGCCATGTCCAGAAGCACAGCTTTTCTCTACACTTCTTTCTTACAAGAGCTCCTACTAACAAACCCTACAACCACAAAACCCCAACATAAAAGGCAAGAAATATGGAGTGTTCCAAAGATGAATGGTGGAGTCTCCTCTACAGACTGTGAGGAAGACTGTTCTATAAAGGAAAACTCATTAGATGAGGATGGCAAGAAGAAATCCCTTTAGCAGCAGAAACAAGGTAAAATGATTTCCACAACCCCTCACTGTTACCAGTCTAACTTATAATGAAGAATGACGTCTAGTAAGGATGACTTCAGTTCATATTAGGGCAAGAATTAGGATGAAGTTTACGACTCTTCCTTCAGGAGGGCCCTTCAGTTTATTTCTCCTCTGATACCTATACTAGTTAGATGTGACTGAACAGCAAAAAGAAAGTCCCAGCATTCACTTAAAGGACTGATGAACTTGAAAAGCTAGACAAGGTGCTTGGATATGAGACAGCTACATACTACTCCCGTGTATTTCCCATTTCAGTCTGACATTCAGGCCAAAATCCAAAATAAATAAAGCTTATTACTGCACAGCTCAGAAAATTATGCTTGGACTTTGTTATCAGTGAGCATTTTTGTAAACACCTCAAATTCAGCTTTGAAGGGAGATTTCAAATGTGAATGCACAAGAATTTAAGTTACATATTTTGCATCAACATACAACAGTGACACAACAGCAGTAAGAGCACATCTAAGTTCCTGCGCAAGCTTGAGCGACAGTTCATCGTTTCCTAGTTTCCAACTAGTACACAATGTTTTTGCAACACCTTTAAGCATGTCTCTGCCACTCGTCAGCAACTTGCCTACACATTTAAGTCTGTTAAGCTGTAAAAAGTTGTTCCTGTTTAACACAAATATCCGAATGCTGTTCTCCAGTCTCCTTGCAGGCAGGTCACACTGCTGCTCCAAGTCAGTACCTCACAATGCCACAGTGAGTGGGGCACTAGCTTCTGGAGCAATGTGCGATATCACAAACTAATCGGATAGTCTACGCAATCCAAAGCATCAGCATCAAACAGAAAATTAAGACTTTGTTGATGTGCTGCTGAGCATCAGACAACAGAACAAGGCAACTCACCTCAATCTGATAGAGAACAGTATCTAACATCAAGACTTCCTAAAAAAACTTGTTCCAACACTTAGGTCACCAGTGTCAGAGGAAAAAGGAGGCCTCACCAGCACTCTCCTACAATCCTCACTATTAACCTGTGAAATAAACCCCCGTAGTTAAACAAAATTTACTTATTCCCATACCTCCCGTGCTTTCCTTCACCTGTGCTGTTGCTTCCACATAAGCCAGTCTGATTTGTGAATGGGTATGGAGGGTAAGTAGGGACAGAAGGTTAGGATGAAATGCCAGAAAGAGAACATATTAAGCAGCCACATTTTTTCTCTTCAGACCTTAGCAACCACTGTGAAGGAAGCAAAACTTAAAAAAATAAAAATCACACATTATCATGTTTGTGTGACAGGGTTTTGGTAGCAAAAGAGAGGTTACAGGGGTGGCTCCTGTGAGAAGGTGCTGGAAGCTTCCCCAGCTCCAAGCCAGATCTGTCTCTGGCCATGACCAAGCCAATCAGCACCTTTGTGATTAACATATTTAAGAGGGGAAAACAAGAGAGACATGGGGAAAGAGAGAGGAGTTGGACATGAGAAAGAACTTTCTGAGGAGGAAGGAGCAGCAGAGATGTGTGATTAACTGACCACAGCCCCCATTCCACTGCGCTGCTGGAGGGGAGGAGGTAGAGGAATGGCAAGCAAAGCTGAGCCTAGGGAGAAGGGAGGGGTGGGGGGAAGGTGTTTTAAGATCTGGTTTTATCCCTCATTGTCCTAATCTGATGTGATCCCAGAAAGTAGAAGAACTAAATTAATAAGTTCTTTTCCACAGAAGTAGAGTCTGTTTTGCCCGTGACCATGACTGGTGAGTGATCCCTCCCTGCCCTGGTCTCAACCCACAAGCCTTCCCTTGTATCTCCTCCTCCCCATCCCACTGTGGGAGGAGTGAGGAAGCAGCTTTGCTGCCAGCAGGGCCTAAACCATGGCATACTGAAACGTGAACTCCAGGAGAGGAAGTAGCTGCAGGAATGGCAACAGACACCATTTCTATTGCTCTCCCCCATACGACATATCTGAAATCACGCTATTGCAAAGTGTTAATTTTAAAATAATCAACAAGGTTGTGCTTATAATTAGCTTTCACTCATCAACATTAGAACAGGTAACAGTTGCTAGAAATTACCTGATAGTGCCTAATTGTCAGCAACACAGTACACTGGCACCGAAAAGTTAGATTTATAAAGGTCGTAACACCAACACAGACTTCTGAAGATTGCTGGCACAGTGTTTCGTCATGCACTTTAAATATAGCCTACACTAACATCCAAACTACTGATCTCAGTGGTTCCACAAAATCTGCCAGAGAATAAGAAAATTAAGTTTAATGCATTGTATTTACTGATGGCAGAAATTTAAACTTCTCATTTAATTTCCAGTTTAAAAGTTTGTTATATCAGCATGCTAAATTGTTTCCATAGCATTCCTACTCTGCATATACTTTTCTATTAATTCTGAATTATCTTACCAATACTAGTTTCAGACTGGCCACACAAATTTAGAGTGATTTTTTGCATGTCTTTATTGGCACTGTCAGTAAATCAGTTCAATGTTGGCATGGGATTTCGAGAGATGCAGGAAAGAAAACTACCCTGTGTCTTCACAGAATGTTAGAGCTCTCCTTACTATTGCTGAAAGACTCTGGAGAAGTTAAGCATGTACCCTTCTGTACTCTCCCTTCCCTGTTGATAACCTGACCTCTATTTTGCACAAAATAGAACTTTTGATACTGGTTTCTGACCAGATTAACTGGTCAGATTTTTTTTGCTCTGGCATCCACTGCTAAGACAATAGTAGTATGAGAAAGTTACCTGCCTTAGCATTTTCCAATGTTTTCTTAGCACAGCTAACTAAAACTAATATCACAGATCAATATTTACATACAGCATTCAAACAAAAGCTTGACTTCCAGTATTGCTAACGTGAAATTTCTTAACACAGCTATTAGGTTGAAGGAACAGGTAGATGCACTTGGGTCTCAGTCTGAAGGTGAAGCTGCCCAATGACGGGACAAAATGCAGGGAATTTAGATACTCTTGGTGCTTATCAAGTTGGAAGTGAAATTTAAGGTTTCTTCTAAGTTTGAAAAAAAATTACTCCTGCATAACTTCTTGTACTCGAGTTCATAAGAGAAATAAAATACTGAAGTACAAAATTAAAATATTTCTTAAACTTGGCCTTCTGTCTCTTATGTGATGTGCTTCATCCTGTTTACCTGGAAGCTGATTTGTATTACCAATGAATTTAAGCAATCTGACAATAATTCAACCTTTTAGAATTGAAACTAGACAGTTTGAGGGGGCTCCTTTAAGAATACTGTGGGTTATATTTTTATATTTAAGATGCTCCTCAAGTACACAAAGCTATGGTGCTCTAGTTTCAGCCATTGGAAGTTTTGCTTTTGTATGGTGTTGCACTCATGTTACACTACCTAAGACCCACCTCTACCTTCTGTCCTCCCCTCAGACACCTGCCTATCTGGGTGCCTTTTCTGTTTCAACATCACAATTACTGTTAGTAGTAGTATTTTTCAGTGCGTAACAGCATATTCAGTAACTCCTTCAGAACAGTACTTTGACAAAAGAAAACACAACATGCAGATGACCTTGAGGGTCAAGTTAATGACTCAATACATTGTACATAAGGTAACAACTTTTTTTAGGTTAGGTGAAAAAAACCCCCACATTTTGTGTAGTTAGCAAGCACATTGTGAAAAATTTTCAAGATAATGATTTTTCTTTCCCCACAACAAAATTCTAAAATGTCCTTATTAACTGCAATCAAATTTACACTGTTTAAAGTTTGCTCTGCTGTTTCCTAAATTAATCTATGAACTAGGATCCACATTCAGAAAAGAATTGCCTCAAAACTAGACGCCCCAAGTTTAGTTCACTTGTTTGGAAGTGTATCAGTGTTTAACAAAAGGAAGTGAATCAACTGTTTTAACACTTATGCCTAAATTTGAGTTTACTAGCCTGCCAAATCCAGCTTTTTTTTTTTTTACCATCTTAACTAGATTTATACTTGAACAATGCAAAAAACGTGGCACGTGAAGTGTCTTACTGAGTTTGACAACTGGCAACTCAAAAAAGCAAGTTGTAGTACATTAGGAATTAGAATTAACCCCCTAAGGCTGCCACATGCCCTCTCCGAAAGCTGTTTGTTAAAAAAATGCTAGAAGAGACATTTGTGCAGACACTTTCCAGTGTTTCTTTAAAACCCTAAGTAGCTGACTCCTCTCTGGTGTCTAATCAACAGTAAACACAATGAAGTAGTCAATCTTTCAAGGTAGTCATCTGGTGCCTTTTCAGAGCCAGACTTTGTAATTCATGCCTCCTGCTGTAGATAAACACCTTGTGTATCATAATTTCAAAATGAAAAAGAAAACCTACCTACTCCTTACCTGCTGAATTTGTTGGATATCTAGATATTCTTCTAGAGAAAGACCTTTTCCAGACTGACACACCAAAGAAAGGTATTATAAGAAGTTCAGCAAGACTTAAAACAGTATTTCAGTTTGATAAACACAGGATTTTGAAAAACCAAGACTTAACATTGACAACTTGTTTTGCTGAAGAGTCACAATGTCACCAACACATGCAGAATCTGTGTGGAAAAAAATTAAAACTAAGATGGAACAAAATGGGACAAACCTAAGCTGATCCAGGTTCTCATGAAATGTTAACTTCTAGACAAATTCTCAAGTTTTCAACTCAGGTGTTAGATTAACATTAGAATAATTTATTATCTGGATCCCAGGAATTCAAGTTAATTTGCACAAAGTAAGTTTAATTATCCAGGTGGTTCTCACAGCAAACAGCTATTCACTCCCCTCATCTATATCTCTGGGAAGGAATGCAAGTTTATAAGTTAATATATCAACTCTACAAGAGTAGAGGGTAAAGAATGAAAACCTTGGATAAGTTTATTATGTGTAAAGAAACCCTTTCCACTTCAGTAAAAAAAGTAAATCTTGTTTATTCATACTACATAGCACATATTAATTTGCTTTGTTAGTTACATGCTGCAGGAGTCCGTGTTCTCTACAGGTAAACCCAGACAATTCTCCCCACAGAAGTAACAATATTTAAGCCAGTTTCCCTAATCTTAGTTTAGAAATTCCATACTCCATTTTCAAAACACAATAGAAACCTGGAGTCAGTCCTTCAGTTTATTAAGTAGAGTAACTCTTCAAAAGCATCCTCACTTTGGAGTTAATGCACCATCAATGTTTTTACACTGGAGAAATGTGGAAAACCAGTCTGACCTCGAGTTCTTCAGCAACATACACTGCTATTAGATCCACCCAAGAAAAGGTCAGCCACCACCCTAGACCTGACTACCTCTTAGAGTAGAAGAACTAAGGAGCATCCTAATGATACACCCCCGTACAAACAGATGTTTTACCAACACTTGCTCAGCAGATTCAATGAAACATTTAAACAGAAGAAAGAACTCCTGGTTACACATTAACTATTTCCTCATCTGCCTCCCTGACGGTCTTACTGCTGTTTTATTAGCCTTTTCCCCTCCTCTAGTTCAGGGAGATTAATAAGCATTTTAGAAGCTGTATTTGAAAAATTTAATCTAGTAAGCGTTCGGGAACCTCAGTACAAGAAAAGGCTAATGCAATGGTAAAGAGCAAATTCTAACAGCATTTATGCTTGAACATTACATGTTTTACATTTCTTGGCTATCAGCTACTCATTGGTGTTGCTAAGCAGAAAGTTTTTCTAAGTCTGCTCATATTCAAATTTTATATAAAATTCATTTTAAATCAGTGTTTTCTCTGTTTGGAGCACAATGAAACATAGTCACAAAGTTTCAGTCCATCTTTCATACTCTAAAGATAAACAACCTTGTGACATGCTACAGTAAGTCTCACAAACACACTTTTGTTAGCAAGCAGCCTACCAGAACTATCTACCCACTCAGTAAGCAACAAAGAGCTTCAAAAACTAACAAAAAAGTACATTATACAGCAGCAGACTCAAGTTAATCAGAATGACTGCTTAGTAAAGGAAATAGTCTGAATAAAATTGAGAGAGGAAATTATGTGTCAGCTCAAGAACCTAGTTCTCAAACAAAACCAATTTTTATTTGGTAACAAGAAAAAATTTGGTAACAGCTTGTCAAGGAACTTTTGCTTGAATTTCAGTAATCTGACCAGGAAAATTCCTTCAGAAAGTTTCAGAGTAAGCAGACAAAAATCTGCACTTTTGATTGAAATGGGATATTTTGTCTCAAAAAAGGCCATCTTCTCTTATTCTCAATCAAGTATTTTGATATAAAACTTCCACAAGAGCTGAAAAAAATTATAGGATGGTGAAAAGTACCTTGAAACTAAGAATCACTGCAGCGCTGTTCATACAAATGCAAATGAGAAATGGTACTGACTTCAGACTCCAAGAAACCCTATTTTTCAAACCCTATTAATGTTATTAACCAGCACAATTTTTTCTGTGAAGTTGTATACAAGTTATAGGATATAGCACTAACAACTCATTTTGGAAAATACAGAAACAAAGACATTTGGAGCAAGTTCTTTAGGAAACATTAACAATAACCAGACTGAAAACTGTATTTGGACATTTATGTTTAATTACACCCACTTATGTGCACACAGCACTTTAAGGCTTCTGGTGATAAGATTCCTGTATGTATTTTAGTAAGAACAGTTAGTAGTAACAGATGCACCTCCACATGTACAACATTCATCACATGAAGCTGCTATTGTATTATGAAGACAACATAATATTGCACTGGGAAAAAATGATGATTATTCATTATTTTCTGAGATTCAGTGATAAACTTTTAACTCCAGCCCAAGCTATTGTTACAATACTGCACTGCCTTTTGCTGATTTCCTTGCCTTGATCATGGTATCTAGTTGCATACTACAAAGAATGCTTTTAAATAATGTATTGCATTAATATATTAAATGGTTTGACGGTTTATTTAGGAGTGATGTGCCATATTTCACTCTCCATTTAAGAATGAAGACAAGTGCTATTTGTATCGAATACTGTAAACACCAGAGAGTAAAAAAGTTTGTGTAAGAAACTGAAACATGTCAAAAAGCCATGAAACTGCGAACTACACACACTGAAAAGGTCACCAGATTTTGAATAGTCCAGTCTAGTGTTATAACATTAGGAGAGCAAGATGCAAACAAAACTACTTCTTGCAAGTTCAGCATATACAGAAAGATTTTTTTATTTCACCTTCTTACTTGCAGACATACTTTTTTCAGTTTATATAACATTCCACAACACACTACTCACTCTTAGCAATGAACAGAAAGGTAATTTTAATAAAATAATGAGAAAAGCACTCACTGCCCCTATCCCAATACTAACTCTAAGTAAACACTGTAAAAATGGATAGTGGAATTATCCAAGAAACCTCTCATTCCAGTCCTTTAAATGTTGAAAGCAGATGCAGTACCATTTTTAATTTTTTTTTCAGAACCACCAAATTGTTGCAAACATGGAAGTTTAAACTGTCCAAACTGAAATCAATATTAAAAGAAACTTCTTTTAAGTGGAAAAACTACATAATTAATCAGGATTTTTCACAGAGGGAGGTCACTTTTGGAATGCTAGAACTCATGCTCCTCAATGCTCATTAACGATCTGAAAAGGAGGTTGAATAAGATGACTTAAGTTTACCAGTAATACCAGACAGAAAAAGGAGTGCAAACAGATACCTCATAACAGAGTCTGGACTGTAAAGGAGAAGAAAATTCAGAGTTGATAATACAAGACTTTTTTGTATATAAGCAACACAGAAAAACAACTTACACAATGACAAACACTAATCTATTACCACTTGATACTTCTGTACTATAAACAGGTGGTTTTACGTAACTGTCAGCTCAGAACTCAGGAAAAGTTAAGGATAGCTTTAGAAGAGGGAAAGAACAGCATGAAAGATACTTCCCTCTGAGGTTGTGCAGGATTTGAGTTTTTCTGCATTTCTTCTCCAAATTTCAGGTTAAATTCTGCATTTCAGCAGCTAAATCATTCACCAATCCTAGTTTGAATTTTAGCCCATGGTTATCAAGTTCCATATCCCTCACAACCCCACACCTGTAAAGCAGTTTTTGAAATACCAGCTCTACAGACGTGTAATCCAGCAACTTGTTCAATTTATCCTCCTGAGATTTCTTTCAGGTACTGCAATAGTAACCTATTCCAGTACTTTTGGTGAAAATATTTGAGTATTAAATTGGGGTAATTGTCTCAAGAATACTCCACAGTTAGCTCTGGATTTTTTCACTAGACTACAGAAAAGAATCCTGGTTTTGTAACTTCATTTTAATTTTCTATGATACAGAGGTAACAATAAAACAAACTGAAGGTAAAAATGCCAAGATATAACTGGACTAATGGTCTGAGATGAGTTTTTTTTTTACAAAACCATTATCAAATGGCAGCATTTTAAATTTAAAGAGCACACACTGATTATTATAAGGACTGCCTAATAAAAGGTGAAATTTCCTAAGGAGACATAGTACTTACATAAGCATTACTTGAAGAAGCTCAAGGTAAAAATGCATACCTACTTAGATACCTATTTTAACTTGTATTCCTGTTACACCTGTATAACCCAGATGCAGAAGCTGCATTGTGCTAGGTACTGTAGTTAAACTCAACTCCTTGGGGCAGTGCCTATCTTGTGCCTGAAAACATAATGGATGTTTCACATGCCACGTACTTCAAGAACACAAGTTGATCTTCAAGCCCTTTAGGTAAAATAAAAAAATGACTTAATTGGAAGGCATAAGGAATAGATCAGAAATTGCTAATGCAGATTAGGGCCTTAAAAGACATGGAGACAAAAGCCTGTAATTAGTTATAGTGAAAGCAGACAAATGAGGAAAGAGAAGCTTAAAACCAGAATGATAACCTAGGAAAACTGACTCTAAGACTAACACATTAAACATCCAGGACAGATAAGAATCAATTCAATAATCAGTGAGAGGATGGCTAAAATCATTAAAAAGTTCACACAAACATAAGCTTTCCCTTTTTCAATCTAGAGCACCCAAGAAAGGTTCACAGCTGTTAGCTCCAAGTTCTCTAAACTCTTACCTATGAAAAACAAGCAAAACCATTCCTTTGAAACCTATTTAACACACAGCCTTTGTTGTGCAACTTTTCCCTGTCATAAATACCTTGAGTACTTTAATAACTGTACAGGGAAGTTTGTAACTCTCCACGACCACCACCAGATCTGATGGAGTGAGAAAGAAAGTCAGAAAACACCACATACCTTGTGTTGTTCTAGTGCATCTACCCACTGTTGTCTGTGGTCTGGGTCCTGAGCTCGGAGATACCAAACGCTATCGTTGACACTAATATCAAACCTGCATTCATCAAAGTCATGGGGCTGTGACAGAAAAGAGTATAAGAGTAGCCAAAGTTAGCAACATTATCAACAATACTTCACAAGAGTATTTTGACACACAAACACTGTAATTAAAAATCCTGGTCTATACTGTCTTGAATAAACCCTAGTTTCTAAATCCATTTTACGCAGTGTCTCAAATACTTAATATACACACTTCCATAATGAAAAATGAAAGGCTTCTGAAATAGAAAAGGCTGTTTAACACACTTAATGAATAAAATTGTTGATGTTTCACACAAACATTGCCCAAAACTTCATACTTGAAAAGAAATCCTTTTCTCCTGGACATGGCCAGGAAAATACACCCATCATATATGTGTATGTTTTTAATTTCAAAGCAGGAAAAAGATTGTGGTGATTGCTATCACTACTGATTTTAGATGGAAGAAATACATACAATGTAGCAAAAAGCACCAGGATAGAACCATAAAGGAAGCTACAGCAAGACACCAAGGAAGAGTGGGAACTAAAAGATATCTCAAATATTTTCACCATGTATAAGAGGATTGTCAGATAACTGGGAGCAACATGCAATTGTTTCCAGTATCACCACTCAAATGCATTTAACTTTCCGTTTACATGCCTCAAATACTAAAAAGCTTTTACTAACATTACAATGAAGCTGGTAAGGAAAGCACAGGGAAACAAAATCACAATCTGATCTGCCCTGTGCTATGATACTGTCAGTTCAAAGCTACTCTTAGCCATCATCCAACTGAACACAACCTTCCCTGCCTTCTCCCACCCCTTGAAAACTATTCTTGAAGCAACTTAACAGAGGTATAGCTGAATACCTTTATGAATTGGAATACAAAGAAAAGTTACACATGCAAATGACTGTAGGAAGCTAACAGGCTTTAAGGTTAAGGCAAATGACCCAATCTGAAGGACCACAAATACTGATTTGAGATGCTAAAGACAAGACTACACATTAGTAACATCCTTTACAATACAAGAGCCACTCTGTGAATACATTTATCCTGCAGACAACTAAATCACTGTGGATCGCTTGTGAAACACTCCACAAAAAAACTAGAAGCAAGAGTCAGTTGTTAGACACAAAAGTACAGCATCAGCGTGAATTATTTTCAAAAGGACCTGGAAATCAGAAGCTACTTACACATAATAATCAATCTTTGTTTAAATATATCAAGGAGGAAGACAAGCACACCAGAAGCCAAACTACGAAATAAAAATGAGCTAGGAAGAACTTAACAAAAGTACCTGAAGCTTCACCTTTTTCTTTAAAAGCTTCACATACATGGTCAAGCATTTGAACCCAAGTTCAATTTAAAGAAATTTAAACCTCTCACAGAAAAAGAAAAAAACCCCAGCAATTGACAAAAGTGACAGTCAAATCAATCAACTGCAGCTACTAATTACTTACACCTAACCATCTCAATTTAGTTCAGTTAAAACAACTTTCAAAACTGGTACTACACACTGGTTTGCTTTCACTGAACCAAAGAACACAGGGACATAAGAAGGGACATGTGGTGGGTTGATCCCAGCTGGAGGCCAGGTGCCCACCAGAGCTGCGCTATCACTGCCCTCCACAGCTGGGCAGGGGAGAGAATAGAATGAAAGGCTCATGGCTCGAGATAAGGACAGGGAGACATCACTCACCAATCACTGCCATGGTCAAAACAGACTCCCCTTGGGGAAATTAACTGATCTTATGGGCAATCTAAATCAGAGTACAATAACGAAAAATAAGAACAAAACTAAATCTTCTCCTTAGTCCTCAATTCTTCCTGGGCTCAGCTTCACTCCCTATTTTCCCTACCTCCTCACCTTCTGAAGCACAGGGGGATGGGGAAGGGGGGTTGCAGTCATACCATCTCTGCTGCTCCTTCCTCCTCACGCTCTTCCCCTGTTCCAGCAGGGCATCCCTCTCACGGCAAACAGACCTCTACAAACACAGGCTGCAGATCTTCACAAACTGCTTCAGCATGGGTCCCTCCCATGGGGTGCAGTCCTTCAGGAGCAGCATGCTCCAGTGTCAGTCCACTGCAGGCTCAGGTCCTGCCAGCAAACCTGCTCCAGCCTGGGCTCCTCTCTCCACAGGTCCACAGCTCCTGCCAGGAGCCTGCTTCAGCACAGGCTTCCCACAGGGTCACAGCCTCCTTCAGGCATCCCCCTGCTCTGGCATGGGGTTCTCCCTGGGCTGCAGGTGGGTCTCTGCTCCCCCACGGCTGCAGGGCACAGCCAACCTCACCATGGTCTGGCACCATGAGCTGCCAGGCAATCTCTGTGCCTGCAGAACCTCCTCCCCATCCTTCTCCACTGAACTTGGGGTCTGCAGTTATTTCTCTCATTCTCCTCTCTCCCAGCTGCTGCTGTGCAGCATTTTTTAATCTTTTCTTAAATATGTTATCACACTACCACCACTGCTGATTAGCTGAGCTTTGGCCACTGGCAGCTCCATCTTGCAGCCAGGCATAACTGGCTCTGTCAGATATGGGGGCAGCTTCTGGCATCTCCTCCGAGAAACCACCTCTGTAGCTCCTCCACTACCAAAACCTTGCCATGGAAATCCAATACAGGACACGAAGTCTTCTAGTCCAGGCCCCTTTTCTTCAAACTGCATTTGCTACATTATCATCAGTATATATCATAAAGATGTTTGCCAGCTTTAGGGTAGCTACATCAATGTGTCAGGCCTGTTCCCACCCACCTGTCAGGCCCTCCCTTTAGCCATGTGGTGGGGGGCATGCATCTACAACAATGGAATATTCTCCCAAAAAATCAACCAAAAATCAAGCGTACAAGAATTACTACCAGTGTTTTCCTGTGGTGACAGGATTCCTCTGCTCAATCTCTCACACGGAAGCCCTTTGGAGTTAAAAGCAATTACACACTATGCAATTGGGAAGACTTGCCAAAACTCATCTCAGAACCCTGCAGTACTACTGATTGCATACACAACTTATTCCAGCGCAGAACCATCCTCAGGGTTTTTTTCTGCCCCCTCCATCTCTAACATAAACATCTTCCCATGTGATTTAAGACCATCACCTCTGTCCTTTCCAAAGGCAGGTTTATGTATCCTCTTTCTTTGCACAGATTTTCAAATGTATTAAAAGATGGGGTGTCTTGTTGCTAAGACAGGGATGGGAAATGTTTTCCTTGAGATCTAGATAAAACCTCTGAACACTTTTCTGGGCCATCCATTACATGTACACTTTTGCATTATTTATAGTAAGAGACTAGGCCATTTGCAACAGAGGCCTAGGATTATGCTCAGCTCACTCTGCAGTTCCATGTTACAAAAAGCCAGCTGATCAGGTGGTCAGTCACATGAAGATATGAAATATGCACTAACAAGGCCAAATACTGCTTCGAAAGGAAGTTATGCAGGTAACACATGATTTGCTCTTGACAGATGCAAACGAATAACTAGTTATTTTCTGTATTGTGTCAGCAACTGAAATCAGACCCATTATTTTCACCCCCTTTTCTTCTGCTTTTTATTTTTTTTTTTAGGACAGGCTCCACCATAAGAACACTGAATTAACTGAACATGAAAGGCAAATTCTCCAATATGCTTTAAGAGCAAGTAACACACCTGAATCACGTGACCTTTTTTTTTTCTTAACACAGAACAAATCAAGCTTTCTTTGATTAACGCATTTCTCAACCAGGAATAAGTTCACATTTCGTCTTCATCAGTAACTGGACAGTCTTCAGTATGTAACTTTTTGGTCTCATCTGTTACATTCTCCTCCCCACTGAGCTTTGGACAAACTTCCCTTAGTTTTGTTCTTGCTATAAATGCTGTTACTGTTTTCTGTAGATGCATCTAGCAGAGATCACAAAGCATTACTCACCACTTCTCACGTCTGTCCTTCATTATTCTAACGTTCTCCTCAGACTAGTTTGAGCCTCCTCTTACACTTGCTGGAAGTTTTTTCCATTTCTCTTCCCTTCACTTTATTCTTGTAGATCTCTACTAATTTCATTTAGATCTCTTTTTTTCTTGAGGTTCACAGTTTCTAGCCTAGTGCTCATTTTCTTCCTTATGCTCAGAAGTGATTATGAAACAGTACAGTTCTTAGCCAGCCTCCTGACAAGACACTGGAGGATAAATAGGGATTTTCATCTGTAACAAGCTAGGGACCCGTGCTGAGGCCAGGGTATGTCCTACCATCCTTTCACAACCAAGATAAAGTGAGAAAGAGGAATACTTTAGTCATGCAAGAAAGCAGGAAGCAAATAGGACTTCATTTTCTATCCTCAAGACCTAAAGCATGTTGGGGAACTTCAGCTGCTGTTCCTTAACATCCCCACCCCGCTGCAACCTCTATCAGCATACACACATAAACTGAGAGGGCACTGGGGAGCAAAACCCAAACTGGCATGACACTATGAATGAAAGTACCTGAAAACCTTTATAACATTTTCACAGGTGAGTTAGGCAGACTTTAAGAGTCTGCAGCAGAGGCAGCCTGTATGCACTCCAATGGCTCCTTCTAGAGCCAGCATTAAGAAAAAAGCCTCACTAAATCATAATTCCATACAAAGAAACAGGCCTCCAGCATCCCCAAATACCCTTTCTGTATGCCTCCTAAGCTTTGTTCTGAAGCACCAGCAGAGAAACCTGGTAAAATAAAGGCAACTGCAAGTATCGAAGTGTCCCAGATCTTTCTGTATAAAACCAACTGATATTACCTCTTAAATTCTAAACAAGCAAGAACAGTTTACATGAAGAAACATTTACTTGGCTACAGTTACTGAGGAAGTCCATTGCCAGCTCAGATCTCATGAGTCATAGCTTACTGCATTGCCACAAAATCCTTCCTGCTATACAACTCTCAAGCCTGAGGTATTCACAAACTTCAGAGCAGTATCTGCTTGAAAAATACTCGTTTCAATTGATTAAGGCAAATCACACGTGGAAACTTAAGTGTTTCCATATACTTCATAACCTTCAAGAGTACTCCACAGGATAAAAAAAAAATCATAGTTGAACAAGGAAACATTTGCTTGCTCTCTCACTACTCTACATGGTATTTCTTCTTTTCCCTACAGAGGAAAGCCAGGGAGGTTCACAGTAGATCCAACTCAAGTCTGCACATCACACAACGAAGTGTGCTTGGACTGCTATTCCCACTGCAGAACCAAAACTTCCTACAGTTAACTTTTTAAAAAATTAAGAAGGGTTTTCGTATTAAGAAAATACCAAGCAGAGCTCTATGACACAGGCCAAATAGAGGCCTACAGAATGTGAGAACTACCATTCTTCAGTTTTCTCAGACGCAAATGTCACTAGTGTAAGTGTGATGGAGGCTGTCATCTTGCCTAGCATCACAGTCCAGTTATTAACAAAACAAAACCATACATGTCTATGAGGATAACTGCAGTTTATAACTATACCAGTGCTATATGCTGTAGTAACACACATTAACTGAGTGAGGACCAGCATGGTACTTACCTAATTCAGCAGTACAAAGCCATTTATCTCTAAAGCTTTGACATACCAGTTAACGTTGGTTTTGTGATGCTAATAAGTAATTTTTTTTTCATACAAGATTAAGAAAAATTTGTTATAGCTGCACACTGATTTTGTCCATGGCTCAATGTGAAAATCTACCTGTTCAGCTGCTGAATACAATTCTTGTCTAAATTGCAGTCATATTTAAGCCAGATTCCATAAAACCTCTAATGCTAATTCTCATTCATCCTGCTAGAACACCACATTATTTACTTTTCTGTGGACTGAATTATCACAAAGTTTTTTAAGGGAATTATATTCATAAAAGAGTAATTTTACTATGAAAGTAAACACCAAGTACTACTTGGTTTGTTCCCTCTAACAAAACTATTGCAAAATTATGAGAAACCATTGCTTTAGAAGAGACATTTTGTGAAGTGATGCATTTTTGTTCAATTAATCAGGTTTTACAAAATTCTCTTAAGGGAAAAAGCTTGAATGATCTGAATTCCTCTGATGAGGAAGTTAGCTTTCAATTATTGGCAAAGACATTAGCAGTACCTTTCAGTTAAAACATGAAACCTTATGTTTCCTCCTCTTCTCTTACTGCAGCTCAAAGCAAATTAACAGAACTTCCCATTTTTTTTCACGCTGGCTTGAGGATAGTGTCAGTCAAAAGTAAAACTGACTGAACATAACACGGTACGTAAGTGTAAAGTGTTTGCCATATATTCCACTGATGCTAGTGCTGTAACCCACGCTTACAGATTTATTTTTTTTGCAAGGAGGATGCACGTAGGGACAAACCACACCAAGACAACTTTTCCCCTAACTAGAATAAGAGTTGGTGCATTTTGTGTTTTGCTTCATCTGATGGGACAGCACAGGAACACCACTTTGCAGCTCTGATGTCAACCTGCAAACATTTTCACAGTCACAAGCCTGAAAAATCTTTTAAAGATGCAGTCTACACCAGCTGCAACTTACAAATACCTCTTACAAAAGTGGACTAAGTTATGAAAAGTTATACGCTGGAAAATGAGATGCAAGCCAGGCTATCCTAATGAATGTTTGCCAGCTCAGAGCTGGCAAATTCACAACCTTTTGCCATGTGAACACTGCCACTTTTCCACACTGCAAGGTACAATTTATCCACTGGTGTGTGGAGTAGTTTTTCCACCATCCTCATGGAATTCAGGAAGGTGTCCCTTCTGCACCATTCTGCAACTTCCTCAAACCCTCCAGTTACACAGTACCAGAACAAACTACCACTTCATCCACAGAAAAAGTCAGTGCAGTTATCACATAACAAGATCTACAGATGTGCCCATATGTTCTCATAAGTCATTCAATATGGACCTGGACATAGTCACTCAAATGCCAAAACCTCCTCTGGTTCCCAACAGGAAACCCAGAATTCTGGAACAATTTGTGTAAGACAAGAAAGGATAGAGGGAGGCAAGCAGTTATCAGAACATGCTAAATTGCATCTCTAACGTGGTATTACTTTTGAAACAGGCAGAAGTTCAAGAGTGTGACATGTGCTCACGTATTAGCACATCAGCAATGGAACTTCCTCGCAGCAGGAGGCAACAACTGGACAAAGGGAGAGATATGTATTTGATAATTCAGGAAGCAATGGATAAACACACTATTGCATGTTAAACAGAGAGAAGGTGTAGTATCTTCTATGATAAGCTATGAAAGCATAATGCTGAGGACCTCAAAAAGTAGCCTGATGCAACAGAAAAAGGGGAAGCCAGTGAAAGCAATGTAAAGTAACAGGTAACATCATCAAATCAAAAAAAAAAAAATCTATCCACTCCAGCATTTTCAGTAAACAGCATGTATCAAAATAAGAAAAACATTACAGTTATTGAGATGTGAGGCCAATACCAAAGTGTGTATTTTGACTGTGAAGCAAATTAAAACACCCCTATCTGATGTCAGGAAGAAAGAGATATATGAACACTTTGTATATGTACTTACATTGAGGTGGTAATAAAAAAAAGAAGATAAAGAGCTTACTTTAAGATTTGTGCTGTATGATTGAAGGGATTAATTTTAAAAGTACACACTGAAACTGCACTTCTGCTCCTATGTAAAACTAGTTTGGAACTGGCAAAGGCTGTGATTATTCAGCCAGAAAAAAAAAGCAAGCGAAAAACCTCAGCCAAGTTTCAAAAAGTGCACATCTTAAAATAATTTTTCTGAAGCATTTAATTCATGACAGATCCAAACTGTAGAGGAATTATGTTCCCTCCCTAAAAAATTGAAAATGGCTGAACACATGCTAACTTACAGAAAAAATAAAAAAAACAAAACCAAAGCCAAAAACATTTAACAGAAAAGAGTAAAATGGAATACCACAGAAAGTTTAAAGTTTCTATACAGTGAACAACACTCAATCATCGATGGAAAAATCCTCTCAAACAGCTGAATCAAAAATACGTGTTTCACCAATTAATGTTGTGTTTGGCAAGAACTTTACCAGACAAGATCTGTCTAAAAGCATGGTCTTTTGTGCCCTATTAAATACTAAGGAGAAGTATTTAGTCAAATTAGCAGATTTCTTTCTGGAGTCACAGCTCATTTTTCAGAATACTGCCTGAACACTGCTACTCCAAATGGTCTGTTCCTCCTTGTATCCTTCCTTGACATTATTTCCACTGAATGGGCATTACCACTGTGTTTTCCTTTAGAGATTTCTTCCTTTCCCAAAGTGGGAGTACACGAAGAAAAATCCTCCCTCCGCTTAGGAACAACCCTTGTCCTTTCTTTTTCTTTCAAACTAGTACATTAATCACAAGCTGTATCTATCACGACTCTGGATTACTGTGGTGGCCCCCACCCAGCTACTCTTTCACTGCCCCTCCTCAGCTGTTCAGCTCGTGGGTCAAGATAAACACAGGGATAAAGGTATTTACCTACTGCCATCATGGGCAAAACAAACTGAACTTAGTGAAAACTAATTTATTGCCAATTAGAGTTGGGTAGTGAGAAACAAAGACAAAACCAAACACACAGGCACAAGGAGATGTGAAATGAGGGCTGCAACTGCTTTAACTCTTGCCACTACTTCCTCACACTTTTCCTGTGCTCCAGCACGGATCTTCTGCACGGCTGCAGTCCTCTGGGATAAACCTGCTGCAGCGTGGGCTCTCCACAGGCTGCATCCTCTTTCAGGGCTAGCTGCGATGGTAGGACGCCACACAGGCTGCAGGGAATGCCTGCTGGGCAGTGCTGCCCTCCATCGCTCCGGGGGATCTGCCCGGCGCCAGTACCGCCTCCCCCTCCTCCGGCTGGCACCCTCCCCTCACTCCGCTCCCTCTCACGCGCTGCTGGGCCGCAGTTTTGTCCTTCAGCTGTGTTTACCTCGAGGTGTCGACACGGTGGCTGAGGGGCTCAGCTATGCCCTGCGGTGGGGCACACTTCTTTACCCTTTGCCTTCTTTTTTATAATATCATTAACTATCCTAGATCTAACTCTCAGGGCGGAGGAACCTAAAGAAAGCATTATTATAAACTTGTTTGAAATATGTTTTATCAAAAATGTACTGAAAACCCAGGAGATGTTGCAAGTTCTAATTCATTATGTGTCATACTTTCCCCCTCCCCACCAACCAAAACAAAATCCAAGTAGATCCACAAACCTGGGGAATTAGGGTCAGCCAAAATTCACTACACAAAATTCTGTTTTCCGTTTCTCAATTCCAAAATGCAGGCAAAACCTAATAGAAACATTGGACTAGGATGTGTTGCCTTTCCTTGCTGCTATTCTTAAGCAGTAAGAATCCACTTTTTAGTTACAGCAGCTAGCAATTTTTATTTTAACAGGATACAGGCAACCTTATTGAAAACAAGCAAGTAAACAAGACAGCTTCATGCCTACCAAAACAACTGGCAAAAAATGGATCACCTAATAATCTGATCATTACTAAATTAAAAGGTTTCTCATAATGGAATATTTACACATGTAGAAAAATCTTATCAAGAAAAGGCTTGAAAATACAGAAGCGTATTAAGTACTACTACCCAAATATTTCACTTGAGGACTTAGGTTACGATATTTGCCTTTCAAAACTGACTTTTCTTTTAAAAAATTATCTTACCCTTCCAAAACACAGCTAAATTAGAGGGTCCATTGCTCCCATGAAAGCAGAAGCATGCTAAGTAGAATTTAATATTAGCGTGTAAGCATGCTACACAAACTTTAAAAGTAGCTTGGTTTAATCCATTGCAAAGAAGCTTTCTCATCTGAGAATCACCATTTTAAGCCTGGAACAAGCATATACTGTATGTATTACTTAAGCAGTGAAACAACATTTAAAATTTGAAGCCTACAGTTCTCATGAGCAAACCTGGTCAATCTGGTTTTCTGCACATCCAGAAGACAGGTTCAAATGCAGGAGTGATCATATAAAAATAATTTTTAATTTTTTTGTAGGTGATCAACTATCCTGCAGTCTTACAGTACCCAATGTTTTATCCAATTATTCCCCTGTTAATATTGTGGCATTACTATGTGGCACTGAGTCATGCTCTACTGGTTTGTATGCAAGCACACATCTGACATAGCTATTCCCAACTGCCTAATGAAGACACAGTGACTTATACTCTAGACCTTGCTATTACAAATGAGCACTTGAAATATCAGCTAAAACTTGGTCAAAGACATGGAATAGCACTGTATAATCAGGAGAAATGAGGGCAAGACTAAAACAGTTGTAAAACAGCATGTGCACACAGCCACTGCCTAAAGCAATGCACTAGTGAGTATGGATAGCCAGCATAGGAGCTCCATGGATTGGTGATGGGATATTAACGGATTTAGTTTTATTCTGATTTCTCACAGTGCATATCTAATGGGCCTGTCCTGTTTGAACACAGTCTGAAGAGTCCTGAACTTTACTGAAGAAGTACTAACAACCTGCCTTTAGAGCTAACTATCAGTTAATGACTCAGGGTAGGAAACACTGGAAATGAAGCGTGCAAGTTGTTGCCTTGGTGGGAATCAAACCACAGAACTGAGTCCCTTAAGAAAAATATATATGATGCTTCTCAGGTATACATTAAGAGCAAAATATTTGCATTATCCACCTACATCATCCATCAGCCATGGGAAAAACAATCAGAATTATACCATCTGGAAAAACATCAGCTTTATATTGACTTGAAATCACCAAGTTAAACTCACTTGGAATCCCATCCTACACAGCAAGCAGCTAGTTATTAATCAGGCAGGAAGTAAGGCAACTTCATTAGCTTCAAAGAATGCAGAAACCCTGTGTCACTTTAAAAGTTTTATTTTTATAGGGCAGTCAAATGTAGGAGTAGGAACCACATGCACACTACTGTACTCCTAAAATCACTATTTGTATATTGATACAACAGCTTTGTTGTATCTCACACTATGTACTGCAGTCTGCCGTGGAAGACCCAAAAGGTGCACATATACCAGCAGCAAAGTACAGTATGGATTTCACAAGAAACCCATGAGGCAACACCCAGAAAACATACCCTACCCTCAGAGAAAAACCATGCTTTGCAGCACTACATTGATCCAGCAGAAAGTAGAACACCCTGGGTCTTCGACTCAGAGTGATGGGAACGGAGAATTCCCATCCTAGAAAAGCAGTGCAGCTGCAGCTAAAGCAGAAGCCTCCTGTACCTGTGAAAGTAGCACGCTAAGGCTTAAGATCAGCTTGGTTTGAATCCAAACATAAGCAACTTAATACAGTACAACTGTATAAGCATTTCTATAAATGCAACAGTTAACATGACCAGCAACAGGCCTTAGACTAACTGTGCAAGGCCCCAGACCTAATGTGTAAGGCTCATTATCAACTTATGTAAACTGGTTCTGTGAACCTTGGTACCAGGTGTCTCTTATTATGGCATACAACTTAAACATGAGATAAAAGCCTTTAAAGTGCAGACACGGGCTAAAAGCAGAGGCACCAGAACCATAACAACTCCTTAAAGGTCAAATACTAGTCAGTGAAAAAGTGCAACCTCCAGCACTGGGATAGCTACTTTTGCTCTAAGCAGCAGCAGCCACACAAGGGAAAAATAACCCCAACAGCTGAGCAACAGGGCAAGGCACCTGCTGCAGCCTGGGAAAGTAACACCTCCCCAGCACACCACATGTAGCCCAGGACTAGGAGCCTCAATCTTTCACATGGATAGTTATAAAAGACCCTAAATTAAGGTGGGCATGCAGGGTGGTAGTGGTAGAAGATGCCCACTACAATTCTGTCCTTGTCCTGTCATCCACACCCCCACTTCCCCACCCTTATTGAAGAGCTTTTCAGTCAGGTCACCTTGACCTCAGCAACTAGGACCATCAAGAACAAAGGCCAGCTATATGGTACTGGCTACATGGTATTGCACACTTACAGCTAATTTAACATGTTAAGTCTGATATGAGACTGACTGCTCTGAACAGATAATGTAATGGTTAGTGTGTAAAAACTAAAGTGCAGTGATAATTAACAATATGTAACTCATAATAAGCACAAGGCACATTTCTAATGAATGCCAGCATAAAAGCTTTCATTCTAAAGTTTAAAATTGACCTGATTTGTCAGTCTAAACTCTCACACCATCACTAATTCCTTCATATATTTAATTTTATTTGTGTACGTATGTATCTATATATGCACACACATTAATCTGTGAAAGAGTTTAAGATGACAGTTTAAGTAAAAGGGCAACTTTTCTCCCTAAAAGAGAGCCATTTAAAAAGCTCTAAGAATGTATTAGACACTAGTCACAACACAATGTGAGTTCAGTGCCTGTAGACACGGAGTAGCAAATTCTGTTCCAACTGGTCCGTGTAATTTCGTAATGGTGGATTTCAAATGAGTGGAAAGCCACACCAAACAGACTAAGAAGTGGCTAAAGTTGCCCAGAATATTTGATCTAATCCACACTGATTAGAACTCATGACAAATATGGCAAAACCAGCAACTGAAGTGTATGCCTAAAGGAGGCATGACAACAAACTGGGATAAGCATAAACAACACTCAAGTTGTCATCTGTGAAGAACTATTCTGAATAGTGTATGAACAGAAGCAAAAGGCTGCTAAACTAGCAGGTTTAGAAGGCAGCAAAACAAGAGACAGCCTGGTGCAGCTGCATATTGGGAGATAAGAGTATTCTGACCTTTTTACTTGGCATTCTAGGAATGCACATCAGAAAGTGAGGGCTGGTATTGTACAAATCCTCAATAGAGATGTTTAAAATGTCATTAATGGTTATCACAAGACAGATCAGTTTATCAACAGCAGGTTGCCCTGCAGGACTGTTGCGCAACACTACAACCCCAGAGGGGGTGACATATGAACCAACTGTATCCATGAACAATAAATCACTTACGAAGATGCACAGAATTCAGATTGAGCAAGAATAAGGATTGCAAATAACAAATATTTGCTGAGGTATTAAAATCACAGCTTTAACGCCAAATTTAAACACTGGAATTAATTAAGGCTTGGCTCCAATATAAACCATGGGCAGGAACTGAGATCCTGAAGTAGATGTCAAATCATGAACGCTGTTAAAACTTTATTAATTCTCTTAAAAAAAAAAGTAGTCAGGCAAGGGAATGATATTCTAGTTGATAATAAAAAGTTGACAGAAGTACTGCTGAATAACAGCCTTAATTTCAAGTATGTGGTAACACATGATTATATTCAAGTACTAAAGATGCATTCTTCATCAATATTAATTAATTCTCCACTACTGATTTCCTCCCTCCCCCCACATCTTAATCATTACGGAATTCTACATAATAAAATGAAGAACAGTCTCACCTGAGCTGGATGCTCATTCTTCCACTTCTGACTTCCTCAATACACACTAAGAAAGAAATCTTCCATTTCTCCACCCAGCCAAATAATTGCTTTTTGCCTGCAAGGATATTCGTGCTCTACAGCACTTTGATAAATACACGGCAATGTTCGGACATTTCACTCTGAACATTAGCCCATCCATTGCTGCTTCAGACAACTCAAAGACATAAATCTGTACAGAGGATGTGCATGCTAAAAACAATTGTCCAGGAGAATCCCATGTTCCAAGCAACTTCTGCCTACTGCAGCCCCGTGTCATTATCTCCTAGGCATCAACTCCCTTTCTCTCCTTCACTCTGCTGTTGCTCTTCAGCATTTTCCTCTCCAGGATACAATCACCTCAGGCCTTTCACATGAGTAAGCATTCCTGACCACACTTGCCTCTGTCTAGAATATCCATTCAGATTTCTCTCCCATTTAGCCAAGACCAGTCTTGATTTAGCTATTTGGTGATTTAAAGCACACACCAAAGCCTAAAGTACTAATTGCCATGTGTCCTAAATAAACCCCTATCTAGTTAGGGCTTGTATTCTATGTCTTAGTTTACTCAGGTCATCTTTTTAGTAGCAATTAAGGCTGAAGAAGCACTTTATCAAATTACAGAAAATGAATTATTTAATTAAATGCTCATCACTTCATACTAAGCCAGATTGTTTTCCAACCTCAGAGAGTTGCAAACAATGTTTTCCCATGCAATTAGCAATTATTACAAATTTATTGCTATGGTATTTCTGCCCAGGGCATGGATTTAGAGCTTAGCTTTTTTAATGAAAGCTTTCACCAACTAAAAGCTATCAGTTCCCATTCAGCTTAACTAGAAACAGATTGAATCAAACCTATCAGTAGATAAAAGCTGCAATTACATCATTCTTTTATTAAAAGCAGGTCTGTTAACAAGATCAAAGTTCAGAGCAGTAGCTAGAAAAATCCAGCAAATCCAAAGTTTACGCAACCTAGCAGGTGCTACTTCTATCCACTACCACTACAACCACTTCTGAAACGGTTACATTTCACATTTTATGAATTTTAAAAGAAACACGCCATTGTACTGCTAATGTCAAGGTAACTTTTAGAAAGTCTACTTTGCAAAATGTAATTCTTCATGCTAAAAGTTTTTTTAAACACTTACTATGGATATTTGTCTAGCACTGACATTTCCTTCAACTAAAAATACACACCTTTATTCTAAAACTTAAATTTTTGCAGCATTTAAAGTTTTTGAGAATGAAAGCTCTCATAGGCAGCTTCTGTATCTGTTTAAACTGACAAATGCATGAAGCATACTCTGTTAATTTAATCGATTTTTAAAAAAGTCAGTTTTTACTTCCTCTCACAAGTTCCCAATTATTACTGGTGGCCAGCATCATACTACAAATAAGCCAGAAGTGCTGCTAGACTGTTCAACTAACCATATCTTTAAAAAAGTGGGCTAAGTTTTTTATTCTTAGTGGCTGATTACTGGAAAGCGACATCTCACTGTTTCTTCAGACTGTGTAAGGAAATAACAAGCTTAAAATTGGAAACAGCCAGTTTAGCTTTCATGTATAGCACTCTTTCTTTCTGTAAACGGGAACTAACATGTTTACACCTGCCCTAATTTATAACATGAATACTTACTAACTTCTTCACAACAGTAATTCACTTTTATTCAGAAACAAACAAACAAAACCAACCAACCCTGAGAATTTACTAAGCTGTCTCAGGCAGACTCCAGTTTTCTATCTTCTTGCCTGCCCTGAGCTCCAGATAGTCACAACAGATACTCAAGAAACCTACTCTTTTAGAAGTCCGTTCTAAAGGGAATGGCTCGCAACTTGTGTATTAATATTAAACAGCATTACTGCCTTCATTAAGCAACAGTGCTTGCTAATTACTGTTTCTGGAAAAAAAAATTGTGTACTGAAAATGTCTATTATGCAAACTGAATTTATTGCTCAATCCTGGTCCAGGCATTTCCACAGAACTGTCTAAACATCTCTTTACAACACAACAACAATAAGGTGTTCTAAAAGAAATAACCAAACAAATCACAACACTAGTAAACAATAGCATGTTTCCATTAAGATTTTGAGATTAGTATGCATCATCACAGTACAACCAAAAGCAAAGAAAGCACTGCATCACTGTTACTGCACCTCCTTTTAGCTACCAAATTGGAAATCAAAAAGCTATTCTACATCAAAAAGGAAGATGAAGACCAAGCACTGGATTAAAAGAACATGGCAAGTATGACCCCTATCTGAAGAAAAGCTGAGGGTTAAGTTGGAACATGAGCTTTTGGAACTCTTCCTGGGTAGGCAGTCACCTCTAGTGAGAAAAAAATACAAAGTTTACACATGTCTGAGTTTAAACATTCTTAAAATTTATCAAACATGACATTTCTCTAAGCATTTTTCCAAGATCCTCCATATGGATCCATGCAGAGAAGTTATCCTGACCAGCCAAATCCTTTCTGGAAAAAACCTAGAACTCATGAGATAAACAGGTTTGAAAATCTATTAATATAAATTACCACCAGGATTAAATTAGTGCTGGCCTTTCTGTGTGACTGCCTGAGGTGGGGGGGCACAGCAAATGACCTCGGGAGCTCCCTTCCAGCTTAAGTTATTCTGTGCATACCATGTTATTGCTGTATCACGCTGTGACGGCATGAGTTCGTGCAAGTCAGCGTACAAAAGCAGCGATGTCACTATTGAAAGAGACACGGTAATCAAGGCAAAGACAGTACAAACTGAAAGGCCAGTTTGCCTGAAACGTGGACTTCCAGCTCTACAGAGCATTTCTGTTTGTTCTTTTAATGACAGAACCTAGGCCTTTCAACTGCCAAAGCTAAATCCCACAGATCCACCACTACAGGACTGCCATCAACATCCACTCCTAATTGTGTATACAGAAGTCCCCACTGAAAGTTTGATTTTAGTAATGAACAACTACAAAGCTTTATGGTAATGAAGGGTTTCTTTTAATAAACACCATCTGACTTTAACAACCAACGAGGGCAGTAATTTAGGATACCCAGGCTAGACTAATGTAACAAAGCTTACATACGTGCATATGTGAACTTTTTTATAATGCCCATAATTTCTTCTCATCCCTTGACCACACAGCAGAACTTCTGAGTTCTGCCTCCACCCTGCTTTAAAACAATTTAACAACTTTGAGGTTTTTCTCTTTACCTGGTTAAAAGCAACTCAAGCTAGCATCATGCACTGAATTTCATTGTCCTCCTCCGTAACTTAGTTCACATGGCCCATTCTTAACAGTTCATTGCTTGATGTAATATGAGTATACAATAAATATTCATCCTTTAGTATTCCAGAAAAATCAGCTCTTTTCAGTCCCAGTGGTTGAAACAGCAAGTAGTCCAGTCAGACCCCATCTTTTTCATTCAATTAGAGACAACTGTCACCAGAACCTGCCTATTTTGGAGGGATGACATTACAATTCTACATTTGAAATAGCTGAATGGCTGTTTTAAGCTAATTTAAGAAGTCTTCTCATTTAAGAGAGAAGGGACAGTGTCTTACCAAATATCCCTGTAGAATAATCTGACTAACAATCTCTGCCCAATGGAATAGGAATGATAAAAAAGCAGAAGCAACTGTGGCTTTCTGAATACAACATTCATGTCAATTAATGCCATGACTTATCATTAGGCTGATCTCTATTGCTGGAAGTACAGCAAGTCTACTCAGCGACAGCAGCTTTCCAAATTCATGCTTGTACATCAACAAAACATAGACATTCTACACTACTAGTAGCATTAATTACACAGAAAATCATTACATTCCCTGTTGAATCCAAACACGCCTACCTAATCCGAGTATCTGAAAAAAAGCCTCATGAAAATTCAATCACCCTTTTGTACAAGGAAACATGACATCATCAACACCATCTCATACAACTCATGTCCTGCTTTGTACTGAAGGAAAACTTACTGAAAGACATCAGGGTTAGGAGACAGGCAATTACTATGCCTGACTCTGAATCAGCGAGATCAAGGAAAACTAATCTTACAATACAGTGAAAGACTGTTGAAAAATATTAAAGATTAAGTTCCTAACCACATGAAATCAGTGCTACTGAACATAAAGCCAGGAAGAAACTTGGCTTCCCCTCTCTACCAAAGTAATCACAAGACATACAATAGAGAATAAGTTCCACTGATAGCAAAAGTAGTTTTCACACATTCTCATCTCAACATTTATCAGCTATCAGTTTTCTCCTCTGCATTTAAATAGATGATTGTAAGCTGATAGTTAAAAAGACATTACAAGGACATGAAAGTAAAGATTAACTATGTACCACAGGAAGAATATTTTAAACGTTTGTCTTTGAACGTAATTAATTTTTAATTGAAAGTATAAGTTAAAAAAAAAGTACAATTTGCTACCAAACAACTATGAAAACAGAAGCACTCATGCTAAAACTCTGGCTTAGAAAAAGAACTTCTGAAAAGTGAAAGAGAATAATTGCATGATGGTTTCAAAACAGAATTTCTTTATCTAGAGACATGAAATGATCCAATAGTATTCCTGCACCTCTAATATTTACACAATCATTTTAATTGCAACTAGAAAATTATCAGAAGTTTACTAGGTTTCAGAGATGCCATCTCAAACCCACAATCTAGCCATTAAACTGCCAAATACCACAAGGCATTAAGCCTGAATGACAATAAAACACCTAAAATAGACTAAATTTTAGACCTCTGCCCACTTTTCTCCAACTCTATCATTTCTTTCCTAACATACTCAAGAAGCAAAACAACTGAAAAAAAAAATGGAGCAATTCAGCTCCTGGTTACCACATTTTACTAGTGCCAGACAGAAGTGGGGGAAAAAAGAAAGCTATCTGTAAGAATTTCCAGTGTTACACACTTCCTAATCAGAAAAGTTCACCAACTTCCCATCACAACATGCAACGTACCACAAGATTCCAGCAGCAACAGTAGCATCACTCATCTCTCACTCTGTCACCACAACTGGAATTCAGGCTGCGGAATTCAGTGTAGGCTGATGAGCACCTACAGCACACTTCCAGACATCCCTTGGCCACCACCTTCCTGCTTCTGCCTGGCTGACATGCTAAGCCTCTTCCTAGTGAACGTGAGACCTCTTTGGAAGCCCTGGTCCAAGACTGGTACTACTGCAGACTGCCAGAAGTACACCTAATTCCAAATTCCTAGAGACTGTCGTGCGTCATACTCAAGTCAGTCAAATATTTAACCAGTTTTAAAAGTTTAAGCAGTTTTAAAATAAATGAAGGAATCTGTTTTATTTTTTAGATGACTGCAACACCTGTCAGACATCTAAACACAGAAATTTGCTTTTTCTTCACAAGCTTCTTTTCCAAAATGCATACAGTTGATGTAATCAACCTGGTCTTTTTTTTTTTTCTTTTACCAAAGATGTGTGTAACAACATCCTATTTGTAAGCTGAAGATTAGTAAGAAAGAAAACTTCTCATTTGTCATCTTTAATCCAGTTTGAAAAAACCCCCAAATTTAGGGGAATAACAACATTAACAGTAAAATTTAACACTGCTATGGAAGTCCACCTATTATTTCCAGACATCACATAACTGAACTATTTAACAGTAACATAAAAAAGCAACAGCATGCTTTTTGACAAGCATTAGTCATAATTAATACATACCATCACTCTGAAAGCTACAAAAAGCAGATTTTTGTCTTCTAAGGCCAATTCATCTGTATGAGATTTCATTTATATGCAGGTTATTTATTCTCACCAGTGTAATACTGGATCTTTTAGCAATGACAAAACCAGCAACACACCAACTTGTTCAGAGGAGGAAGCATGTGGTAGAACATTTTCTTTTGGAAATGTTCTTTGATTGTACTTCCTAAGCATGACTCCATAGAACTACTACCTTCTCTCTAGAGCAAAGCGTAAAGACCCTGATAGACATTACCTCCTTTGCAAAGCTGGTTTGGGTCTCAGGCCAACCCCTGGAGAAATTCCGCAGCTTGCAGAGGCAACCTGTACTCCTACCCACAGAAACCTCTAACGTAAGAGATGAAAAGCTGCTTACAGCAGCGACACATGAGAAACAGCTTGTTTTCTTATTAGGAACTCCTTGCACTGCTCCACTATGTTTCACTGATAGCACCAGCTTTCATAACAGATGACCTAATAGAATTTGCCAGACCCATGTTTGCTTTCACCAGACATTAGCCCACAAATACGGAACACCCCAAAACATGGAAAAACGGCAATAATGAAATAGCACTTACTGTAATCACAGCCTTGCTCAGACAGATAGAGCCTCTGCAGCCATACTCTGTTTCATCTTCAGACTTACAATAACTGAGTGTGTTGCTTTTCAGAACTACCCATCGATCTTGCCACCCATGAATGTAGTTGGTCCACTGTAAAAAAAAATATTTTCAAATATCAGCTATTATAGAAGTAACAATAAAAGACAGTGTCACTGATGTTTCTTAGGCTTTCAAGCATCAGGAGAAAAAAGCAACTTTTAAAAATAAGTTCTTCCCAGTTCAGAACTTTATACCGCTTAGAACTCCTATTTTTACATCCTCTTCAAGGTACCAACTAAACCAGTTGTTTCAAATGTACAGTAAGAGATGCCTTGACTGCAGCTGCATTGCCAAGACTAGTTAAAATAAAGGTAATAAACATACTGATGACATAAAGAAAGAGGGGAAGGGGGGGGGGGGGGGGGGGGGAAGTCAAGAATTAATCACTAAGGTGAGTTTAGCCACTGGATTTAAAATCTGGAATTAGCCAAAAGCCAACCTTAAGTGAAACATCAAAAAAATCAATTTTATATAAAAGTTAACTTCTAAAAAAATTATTTTACTAAAGTATCTAGTTATCTGCATATACATACAAACATGCCATTATCCCACAGTACAGCATATAACTATTATAGTACCTGGAATAATCAGTTCTTTATCATTGCCCATAGATATCACTTTAGGTTTTAATACCTAACCACTTTCTCATTAAGATGATACTTGCTTATCAGCAGACATCCACCTATTCTTTTGTTATTCAGATTTTTCTGGGGATTCCACATTCACACATGGAATTAAACTGACATTCCAGGAACAAGTCCTGGATTCAGCCTACAAAAGTCTAGTAAGAACTGATTAAAGGTTGTGGTTATTTATCTTATACTTGCAACATCTTCCCAACTTTGCTTCACAGAATCGTAAGACACTGATAGAGCATCAGGACCGTTCTGTAACTGACTACACAGTGGTGCTTGGTTTTCAGCCACAGTGCAAAAGGTATAAATGCGATAAAAATAGAAACAAAAGCATTGAAAATTTTATCATGCCAGTGGTTTTTTGATCATGACAGTTCTTTGACAAAAAGCTCTTTTTAGCATTTATGTCTAACCATTATTTATAATTTTGTAATATACAAACAGAGGGGGGGAATGGAGAAAATTTATTAACAGGGCCATTTCCATGTTATAGTACACTTCGTAGTTAATATATGTCCCATAAGTACGTTAACTCTAATAATAACGAGAGAAGGACTAAGGAAAACAAATTCTGTAGCTGAAAACTTCCTAAGACCACCTTGATTTGCACCCCAAAGATAAAGCCCTTTCTGATATCTTAATACATCAAATTGCTAAGTTCAGTATTTCTTAAAGAAAGCCTCAGCTGTGCTCCGCACATGAACTGGTAGCACAAGCACTCATGGAGGTGTATTTATTTCCTGTCTTTCTCTTTTCCTGCCTCTCCTGTTCCCGACTCCTCCCAGATGTGAAAGGCAGAGTTCAAAGTTATCTTTGGCAAAGGAGCAAGGGACAAGGAGGAAAGCACCTTTTGTTCTTTCAGAGTTAAGTGAAGCAAAGATAGCATTCAATCTTCTATTTGCTGTTGCAGTCAGTGCTTGCTGTTGCAGACAAAATGTGCCATGAATTTACAGGCTCCTTAAAGCCTGTAGGCACAACGATTTGGGAGAGAAAAGACCACTGTTTTTAAAGCATCTAGATTCTTGCGCTTTAAGACTCTTCTACATAGAAGTTCCTGCTTCATATCCACCTTAAAACTGTTAGCAGGAAATACAATGGAAAGAAGTCTAGAGCTCTTACATATTTAAAGAGACCAGTAGGACATACTTCTAATAAGCTATTACCAAATTACTCCGTTTCCTTCAAAGCTTCTCTCTTTACCAAAGGGCAGAACAACTGAAACACTACTAAGCACACAGATAACTGCAGCTTACTTTTATTGTTTTAGAATTATACACAAGTTATTAAAAACGGATATTTCCTTAGTAGAAAGTTTAGTATGCTACCATTTCATTTTAACTTGTCTCAAGTATTACCAAGGCATCAACTAACAAAAAGTAACCTTATCCCTCAAGCATATTCACTGCAACAGGTCTCACCATACTTGATTATTCGTATTACAGCCTGTGTTCTCACAGGAAAGGCAGAATCAGCTACACTCACCATAATCATGCAGAAAAACCAGAAGTTTGCATGTATCTGAGTTACAGGATGTCAGAAGCCATGGCTTCACCTACTACACCAGTAAGAAACAGCATTTGAACTTAATAAAACTCAGTTACATCCCACAAATATTAAAGTTTCTAATAATGGAAGCATCTAATCAAAGCAAAACTTGGGGAAAAAACCCCACACTACATCAAAACCTCACATTCTAACTACGGTAACATCTCGCATCTCTCTCATACTCTCCCTCCCCCATCACTATTACATGACAAAATGTTACGAATGAAAGTCAAGACCGTTCTTTTCTCCTTACTATTCCTCTCACCTTTGGGGTTAGAAGTATTTTCAAGCTGGAAGGAGTTCACCGAGTCCCTCACAAAAAGCAGAGTGCTAACCCCATTATGGCTGTTTTCTCAGCATTCAGACCTGGTTTCTGAACTCTGCATCCTGTGACCTGCACTTCCTACACTGGTTTCTGACCAGCCTTGTATTGTAGGGTAGGAAAAACAGATTAAATCACAGTGCTTTCATCCTGAAAATATTTCACCATTATTCTGTAATAAAACCCCCAAACCAACCCTGCATTCGCACTTACTAGTTAGATATTAAACTTTAAAGTCCTCCTAAAATTTCCCAGTATCACTCGATGCATACTTGCGAGTCATCTTATTTTCAGTGATAAAAAGAGATAAAATCGTGTTTATTTTTAGAAGAGGAAACAAGACTTAGGCCCGTTTTCCTCCCGCTCCTGCCCATCTCCCGTATCTCTCGCTGCAGGAGTGTTTCATTGCCCTGTTCTGATAACTAGACCAAAGGCTGTTCCACTCCTGTGCCGGTGCCCGCTCCGGCGGAGCGACCGCGGACTGCGCCTTGCCTCCGGGAGCTGCCGGAGAGGCGAGCGGGGTGCCGCAGCCCCCGCCCGCACCCGGGCCCGCCGCCGGCTCCGGCTCACAGCCAGGGGCGCGGGTGGGGGGGTCCACCCCCCCTCCCCGCCGCACCCGGCCGCCTCATCCCGGGCCCGGCGCTCCGGACCCCCGGCGCCGGGCAACAACGACATCTCCCCCCCCCCGAGGAAGGGCTTCCTCCCGGGGTGGGGAGGGGCGGGCGGCAGCTGCGCAGAGGTGGGGGTGCCCGGCGGCGGGGACGCGCCGGTGCCCGCGGCCTAAGGAGGGGGAGCGGGCGGTGGGCGCCGCAGCGGCTGCCTGGCAGGCTTCCTCCGCCGTCAGGTGGCGGCTGCCCCGGCCGCGCCAGCGCCTCCCCCGCAGCCTCCCGGCCCCCTCCGCAGGCCCCGGCGCTGGGCGCCTCGGCCTGGGCCCTCCGGAGCAGGCGGGAGACAGGCGGACGGGGCTTGGCAGCCCTCGGCCAGCCGCGGATCAAGCCGGGGAGAGAGCGGAGCGGGGAAGGGAGAGGCCGCGGGGCAGGGGCAGAGGCGTCTTACCTTGCTGAGCACCCCGCAGAGCTCCGCGGGCAGCCCGAGCTCGGTCTCGGGATCCTCCTCGGAGCCGGAGGAATTCCAGCTCTGGTTGTCCGACATGGAGACCCGAGCCGCAGCCACCGCCGAGCAGGGAAGAGACGAAGCAGCCCCCGGCTACGGCAGCCTCAGCTTCCTCCGGCCGAAGGGACTTGGGAGCGGCGGGCTCAACCTGAGCGGCACCGCTGCGCGCCCGCCCCTGCTACCGGCGACGAGACACGCAGCTCTCAGGCTTCCCCCTCGCCGTAGCTCGGCGGCAAGAGCCACAACATAAAGGTGGCGAGGGGAGGAGGGGCGAGCGCGCACCCCGCTCAGAGCCCAGCCGCTCTCGCCACCGCCGCCATCTTAGGTGAGGTGGGTGGTCCGTGCCACTATTTAGCAGCTCCGCCCCAAGCCCGCCCTCCCGGCCCCGCCGGCGGTGCCCGGCGGGAGTTGTAGTCTGCCCCGGGCCGCCCTGCGCCCGGCCACCGCTGCCTTGCCGCCGCGGCCCTTCTGCCTCCCGCCGGCTGGCGGCCGCCATCTTGCTGCCGGTGTCCCTGCGGCGCTACCGGCGGGTTTCGCCTTCGCGCCCCCGGTGAGGCGGGGGACTCCGCCGCCGGCGGGCGAGGGCAGCGGTGCTGCTTGGGGCGATGTTTGCCTGTTTGGGTTTTTTTTGTGAGGTGAGGGAGCGATCTTTAGTGAGGTGAAGCGTCTCCCCGGCCCTGCTTGCTTTCTGGTGCGAGAGACGGGGCCCCGTCGTCCCCGCCTTAAGCCGGGACTCGGAGGGTGCGAGTCAAGCTTTTCCCGTAACAAAAATGGCGGCCGCGGAGGCCGCAGGAAGGGGCGGGAGGTGCTGCCGGTTGCCGGCTGGGCAGCGAGGGGAAGGCGGGCAGTCCCGCCGCAGATAACGGCTCGCAGCCGGCGGGTCCCTGCGCCGTTGCCCGGGGCCGCGGGTGAGGAGGCCGCCGCGGTAGCCCGCGCTGCGCGGCTGGGCTCTGCACCCCGCTGCCCGCCATCGCGCCGCCCGCTGTCGCTGTGCTGCTCCGGCTGTGCCCCCGGCGGCGTGTGGTGAGCAGGGCGGGGGTGGCGGCCGGCGTCATGCCTCAGCCGGGAGGGGTGGCGGTGTCCTGTCCTTTGTTTTCGCAGCGTAGGGAACCGAACGGTAACTTTTGTCTTCAGACGGAACGTTTGAGGTCTGTGTGCTCGCCGATACTCGCGGGTGGAGAGAGATTTGCAGACAAGTAGAAAAAGGCAGTTGAACGCGTCGCTTCACAATTTATGAACAGATGCTGTGGGTTGGGAAGGACTTTAGGTTTGTGCTGGCTCATCTGCTTTCTCGTGATTTCTTGGGGGAAAAAACGAAAACGCGCTAACCGTTGTCGGCGGAGGAAACGTCAGTTCGGTGACACAGCGTGGGTACCCCCAGGAGCGGCGCTCTGCAGGCGTGTTGTCCCTGGCTTCCTCGTGACACACCGCTGTGTAATTTTTCGGTGTTAGGCTGCTTGAAAATTTCCACTGAGGGTTTATGTTTATTTGAAAGAACTCTTAGCATCGAGACAGCTGTTTGTGTGCGCTCGCTGTACATGTAGCAGCTACGGGTTAAGTAACATTAGTACCAGCTCCAAGTCTCTGGTAGGAAGATACTTACAATGAACGCAGCGTTGGGAGGGGTTGGTAAAGCAGCGTCGTTGTCCTCAACGATTAGAAATACAGTCACAGACATCTTAATATTTGTGTAATCACTGAAATGCCCAGAAAAATGTTTATATGAATCTACGGTGGGTAATGTTTTAGGCGTTTTTCAAATATATAAAACGTTGTTGAGAAACGATGATTCACCAGCTGTTTGGAAACAAACCAAGCGAGATATTTTTAATTCGTCTGTTGCGATGTACTGTCTGTTAAGCCAGCAGAGTGGCTGAGTTTTGTATACTGATGTGTGTGCGGATGAGTGATGGTTCCTCTCCGCGCTACGTTGGTGAGGTTCAGTGGTATCACCTGTAAAGCCACTCGTGTTTTCCCCGTTAAACTCTGAACGAGCTACGTTCTGTATCCTGATCGAGAGCAGGAGCTGAAGAGACATGTCTGAGCAAATCCTTTTAGCAGTGAACTGTACTAAGTAGGACTGTTCACTTAGTTCCGGAAGTAGCTCTTTTTTTTTTTTAAGGTTTCTCACCAGAATATGGATTGACTCAGACAGGCGTTTAAAAATAAAAATGCCATGGATAGATATCCTTTCAGGTTGTTTAACAAACATAATCATCCCTTTTAGAGAGGGATAAATTTAGTTATTGATTGTAGCTAATATTTTATAACCAAACTTCAAATGAATAAATACTGGATGCTGAAAGATTTTCCTTTTCAACTTTTTATATAGCGTTTTGTCTGTGCTAACAGATTTTTTTTTGCATCTGTCATGGCCCCTTAATATGTCTTTATATGTCACCATGTTCTTCCAAAATGTGTATTGGGATTGTGAGTACTTTATGTAAATTAACTCTTCTTTCTAATGTTTTGGCCAACTTTTTCATACTTAACTTGCTGTCTATTACTCTTCATGAGATTAGGCCATATCTGCATTAGCAAGAACGTGGTGCAGTGGGAGCAGATTTGCAAAGGAAAGATTTGGTGCTGAGTGCCCTAAGTTCATTGTATGTGTGCGTTTAGAAATGTGTGTCTTCAGACTAGGACTAGTCTGCTCACATGAGGGTGCCTGCATTAGCAAACTGTCATGCATCAGGTGTGCTCTGAAAGCACAGCCTTCTGCTTTAGTTTAGTTTGAAAGGAATCTGGTTTGCCTGGTCCAAGACCAGTCTGGGATGCAAACCAGCGTATGGGAAATGGAGATGATGAAACTGATGCTCATACAAACCACTCACCCCTCCTCACCTTCTTCTGTGCTTTTTCCACTGGGCCTTTGTTTTGTGCTTTATTGCTGTGTCCTTCATTGCTACTCGGTCTGTACCCGCTCTGGTGTCTTAGAGATTGGGAGAAGTTTACAGATTTATTGTTTTAACTGGAAACAGTCATGGCTTCATTAGGGTATTTGAAGAGACACTGTTCTATATTGCTGATTAACTTGTTCATTGTGTGTTACTAACACACATTTGCCCCTAGTGTATATGCGTTTTCTAGTATGTTCATGTTTACGTTTGTTCTTATATTTAAGACCGTTTTTTTCCTGAGAGGATCCTTGAAGGAGCTTTGTTTATGCCACAGCATATTGGTTAATACTATAGGCTATGAAATACAAAGGATTCACACATTTTTTTCTAAAACAATTTGTGATCTCTGTGAATCACTGTATTAGGGCTTTTCTTCTAAGTTAAAAAAAAAAACAACCCTAATCAAAAACCTACAGAAGGTTGCAGCTATTAATCAATATATTGGTAATAAACACATCTGTGGAAACAAGGTTGCAGATGACTACACCACTTCTGGTGTAGATCTTATTGATGAATGTTGTTAATAAAAATTCATTATTTCCTTTATGAATTAAACTGCTAAAACATCTGCTTTCAGTAATCTAGAAGTATTAGGAAAACCTGGTTAGAAATTTGAGATACATCAGTTTAAAAGGTTTTTTAAATTCTGAATAGAGACACAAGATACCACCGGTCTTTGCCCTTTGGATAAACCTGAAAGGTTTAAAGGCACAAGTGAGAGGAGCTGAAATTAGGATTTGCAACATAATTGTACTGTATCTTTCCTGCAGAAAATTAGTAGGAGATGAGTATTCCACTGGTTTCACTGGCATCACTCTTCACATAAGCGGAGAGTTACTCACATAGTTTGATGAATGGCATATAATACATATTTTGGCATTTAATTTTGGCATTGTCAGAAGCAGTCTCTATGATCTGCTTACTTTGCAGTGTGAATTATTTACTTAGTAAAAGGATTGAATTGTCTGTAATTTGTTATATCTTAAAGGCAGTGAATTCAGAAAAGACAGTTCTCGGGCTTTGTTTTTTGAAGACTAATTCTAGGTGATTGTATGGTTATTGTAAAATGCTGAAGGAACTGCTACTTAAAAAATAGTCCCATTCGATTGCGTAAGCTTGGGCACTTGATTTTTCACGAGTGCACATCCTGGCCCGCTTTTCAGTCTTAATTTATCATGTACTTATTACATTTGTAAAAACACATCCTTCTCCAAAGATTCATTTTTCTGGGGAACTAGATATTATTAGATATGGAGAGAGTGAAACAGTAGCAGTTTTGAATGCATTAGTAGGGAAACCTAGATAGTTAACACTATATTTTAGGTGTTAGTAACAGTGTTGTGCAGTGCCTCCTGCCATTTCTGCTCTTCTAAGTCACTACAGGATTAAAGCTGACAGGAGCCCTCTTCTCAGGGCTATTCGGAACCCGGGGCTCTACTGAATATCAAACCCCCTGTGGCTGAAAAGAATTGAGCATATAGTTCAGAGGCACAGCCTGATGTGCTAGCTTTCACATGTCTTTCTTTGTTGGTGGTTTATCCTGCTGAGAAGGAGAGACTTTACAGCAGCTGATACTGAAATCGTTATGGGAGGAACGTGTTTTTACAAGGACACTCGAGTTAAGGAGTTTGTTAAATTTGATCACATCAGCCAGAATGTTTCCTTGCCAAATGAATACTCAGAAAAGACAGGTGCGCTTCTTGTCGGAATGTGTGTAATGTAATGTTACTGTTTTGTGTTAAAATCCTTATGGATGAATCAAGTAGTATGAAATCAAATGCACTAGTGGAGTTTGTAGTATAACCTTTTAAATATGAGAAAATGTTAAATATATTCTAAAGGGGTTGAATTTTGCTAGTTGGTTGAATGTATGTTTGCTCTTGTTTTGGAAATTCAAGAAATGAAGCAATGCATTTGTGGGAAACCCATTGTACAAGTGGCCTGACTATTGATACATGAATTTCTATATCACGGTGGGTTATCTGGGTTTTAGTTTTTTAATGGTGGTGACTCAGAACAGTTGCATGCACAGCATAGATGAAGATACTTGTGTACGGTGAGCAGACTAAGAAGTCTAGGCTGCATGGCTACCAGGTCGGACTTAATTAGCAATTGGAGTGAAACCAAAGTGGTGTCCATTATAAATGTTGATTTAAATGAGTTCTTATTAGGAAGGTCTCATATAGTCTCTTTTATTTATTACTTACAGTATTGTTTCACTAGTACCCAGAGGTTTTGTTTTGAGGTGGCCCGTGATGTAGTTTCCAGTTGTAATAATTTCCAGCGCAAGAGAGACGTTTGAAAGGTTAGGATTGAGCGTCACTCATGAATCAGCCTGCTTGGGCTGTTTGTTCTGTGTTCGCTCTTCGATTCTTTATTCTTCAAGTATTCTTCAATACTTGGCAAAAAGTAGTGAAGTAGAGAAAGTATTTCTTGCTTACTTGTGCAGTATAGTCTTTGGCACACAAGTTTTCATTTCTGCCCAAGAGTGTCCCCATTCTCTTACAGTGGAGTTTAACAGCTTTCTACACCCCTTGTCAAAACTATTATCATTAGACTGGAGTTTTTTTGTTTGTTTTGGTGATTTGTTGGTGGGTTTTTTTTTTTTTTAGCAAGGACTTGATTTCTTACCCTTTGAGTCAGTATGTATGTCTTTCTACATGTCTTCCTTGGGGTATATCTTACATTTCTATAAACTGAAAGCTTTTTGCAAATAGGTGAGTACAAGTTGTCCTGTCTGAGATTCAGAACAGTAACTGATCATTAGTTTATTTTGGCAGAGGACGTTGCGTAAAACGCTGAACTAAATTCCACCTCAATACAAAAAAAAGTGACTGCAAAGAACGGTTATTAGTGACTTTTTTTGGTGGCATTCGCACTAGGGAAACACACTTACCCAGCTTGCTTATTTTCATTCATGTTGCTTGCCTTATGAGGTTTTTGTTGGCTTAAGTGCGTATTATGGTGAGGTGGTGGCCCAGCAAAGTTTCATGCAAAGTATGTTTTTTTGAAGTAACTTGAATTTGAAATTGCCTCTTTTAGAGCCTTAAACTACTGAATTACCCCTTTACTGAAGATGTGTTAAAGCTGTATACTTCATACTTGACTTCTAGTCAAGTGTTCTAGGAGTTTCCAATGATTCACAACCATCCTTTACATGGCTATGATTATTTTAATATTTCTTTTATGGAAGATATTTTTTCACCGCACACTTGCACGGTATCTTAATCTTGTAATTGAAATTAAGTGTGATACTGATTTTCTTCTGATGCAGCATATGTAATGACAGGATTCCTGAAACTATTCCTATATCCATTCTCTGCATTTGTATGTGAAGTTAGCTGCTATAATTTTGTTTTGTTCTCCCTCAAGTAAGAATAGAAAAGTTTAAATAAAGGAACCTCTAAAACATCTTAATTGAGAGAAAACTGGAAGTTTAGTTTGGGTACATGCTAGAATAAATGAGGCATCACATTTTAACGAAAAGTTATTGAAGGCTTCTATGAGTTTTACATAAAGAAAATATTTCATTTACATCCTTGTTTTAGCCATCCTAAATATAAGAATTAAAAGATCATATAGGAGTTTTTAATAATTGTGTTGCTACTTGCAACATCAGCATTTTTTTAGACACTGTGAAGACTTACTCAGAGTAATTGACATGTAAAAGATCGTCCTTTTCATCTGTAGTACCTCTTGATTTCTACCTACATTTAGCTTTTGAGCTCAGTGGGAAGTAGGCCGCTGTGTATCTTAGTAACTTCTTTCAACCTCACAATTGGCATGAGCATATAAAAGATGTCAGAATTCGATTTTCTTTGATGACTGGTACACGGTTTACATACATCAAATCATAATTCACTATGTAAATAAATTCTTTTTCAAGGTTTTCCGTACTGGTGTCATTTTCCAGTCCTAATATTTCTTTGCAACAGGTTATTAACAGTTTGCCTTTAATTGATAGCGTTCAGGTACTTTGCAAGTGTTAATAACCTGCATAACAACGTGTCCACTGAACTGAATATTCTAGAAACATTTTTTATCTTTCTTGTTTATTACTTTATTACATGAAAATAATAATATGAAGGCATTTAAGTTTTCAGACAACACATAGGGTTTCTGTTGGTGAACAGGAGGATTTTTACTGAAGACAGGCTGGAGGAGTGGCACAGGATCAAATACAAGCCGTTCCCTTCAGGCTTAATTCAATCGACTGCCCTAAAGCATGTTAAATTTGAATGAAGGTAGAGTCATTTCAAATTAAATTGTTGCTCTTATTTTACTGCTGTTTCAGTCTCTTGATACTTTCACGTACTCTATAACCTTGTCTGTCTGGTTCAGCTGAGTTTCTGTGCCTGCTCCTGGAAGAGCTGGATTGGGGTTTTATTACTGGTCTTTTTGCCACTGCTGTCCTTCCAGTAGCAATTGGAAAGTTACCTCCTCCACTTACAGATGATTCTCCCCGTTCCCACATCACAGGAGTAGTAGGATAGCATTTAATTGTAGAATGCCTTCACAGACTTCTCTAATTTCACACCCTACTTACTCACTGTGATGCTGCAAGAGATTTAATGTGTTCTGTTAGAGGAAACAGCTCAGTCTTGCAGCAGCTTCTTGAGGTGACAGCATGCCAAAAATATGTCGCTCTTTGCCTAGACTGTTCTGAGCTAGTGTTTCATTAGACTGTAAACCTTTACCCACTTTTTCCAAGTTGTTTTTAGCAGGAATTTTGTAAGATTGTGTCACCACAAGGTAAATATTTCCTCTAGTTCAGTTTTCCATTAAAAAAGTTACTACTTCTCCTTACCAGTTTCTACACTGAAGTTTTGTTTATATTTTGCACGATTATAAAGCACAGTTTTTCAAACTGTGCTTCTCCCACATTTCCCATAAATATTTCTGTTTTGTCTGTGGCAGATAGGTCAACTGGTTTTGTCTGACAGTGCTTCTATCTCTTGTCTTATTGTAGCTTTTGTGATTAATTTCAATATCCTAAATATTTTACGTCTTTTTCTAACCCCCTGCCTCCCCCTCCCCCCCCCCGGCCAGTTGGTCTGAAACCAAGATAAGCTTCAGGTTCTGTTCATGTTAAGCAGCAAAAATTGTGTAAGTTTTTATTCATGTTTTCCTTTCTGTACACCTTTAAGCTTCGGTGGACAATTAATCTCATGTCCTCCAAAAAAAGTGTTTTTGTTTTTAATTCCAACTAAGGTATTATTTGATCTTCATATGCTTTATCATCCTGTAGTACCAATGTATTTTGTTCCACACAAGAAGCTGAAAAAGATGGAACACATCAGGAGACTACCATTTATGAGACTTTATAAAGCAATTATATTGCCATTCCTGATATCATCATGGTAATTTGTTTGTTGCTGGATATGTAGTGGTGTGATAGAGAAGACACGAATTAGTGTTTAAAGGCTCTGCTGTAAAACTGAGCCTTTAAGAGTCATCTGAATGAAGGGAAAGGTTTGTATATGCTAGGGATAAATACACTTTCAGGAGTAGGGAACACCTGAAAAATATTGCAAAAATTCGAATAGGAATGGAAGCAATCTTGTGTTCATTCCAGCTTTTTGAAGGGAACAAGTGATGAAAGAACCAGGGGGAATAGTGGAAGGGCATTTACACTGAGGAAAATATTTACTACGAATTGTAGCTATGCAGGTACTGTGGAACGAATTGATACGGGGTGCGTATGAGCTTGGGATGGAACTTGGAATGTTGTGTGGGATGCAGTGCTTTTACCTTTTTTTGAAGTCTAGCAAACCTGTTCCGGTAAATGTGTATGTCAACTGTAAGAGATTGTCCTACTGTGAGTTAAAAATTTATCAAAATGTTTGTCACCATGGTCATCTTCTGTTCGATGGATACACACAAGAGCTGTGAAGCCACTCGCGGCCCTGGTTGCCATTATAGTAGCTCAAGTGCTACTGGAGGGTCAAGAGAAGAGTTCTGATCTCTACACCACTTTCTGTTCTTTGAAATACAAGCTGGAGATAAACACAGCATTACTTGCACAATCTTCCATCTTTGGAAGACATCATAAATAATCTGAATGTGATTAAAATTGGGATATTTTTATCAGAACTTTTTTTTAAGATGCCTGTCTTTAATAGCTTCACTTCAGTTGGCTAGTATGTTTTAGGAGATGATCTTAAGGAAAAAATGAACACCATTAGTTTAAAAAAAGACACCCGTGTGGCTTTTTACTAGCAAAAATTCATCTTTAGTGCAAAAATACATAATGACCTACTTCACTCTGGTTGCTAATGAGGCCCACTTAAATCCTGGAATGGAAAAGCAGCATTTAAAGAAAAAATATAATACACTTAGATTTGTGTAATTTGTGGTTGTTTAATAGAGCTGCTGTATATGCCTGAAAGGGTGTGGCTTCTCCAAACAGGAAAAGCTCCTGTCACGGGGAGCTGCTTGAAGGGGAAGTTTAGGAGTGAATGTGTTTCCTGCTTGAGGGTAAAGCTGAAGTGGCTAATGATTCAGCAGCTTGGGGTGGAAGAATTTCTTTCTTTAGTGAATTTCTTTCAGTAATGAAGACATGCTAAGTAATATATGCCAGTATTACACTTGGACTGTGCTTGTTTTAGTTCTGGCAAAAACTAAGACTACAGGTTCATGCTACAGAGGGTAAAATTGGCTTTCTTTGGTTCTTTAAAATCGATTTAATAACTGGACAATGTACCATGTAATTAGAGTGTATTTCAGGAGGATTCTGCCATTTAGTTTCATAAGAAACAAGGGAAGATGTCAGACGTTCCCATATTAGAAGTAACCCTCATGTCTAAGAAATTACTAATGGCACTAATTGAGTACTTAAGGCTTGGTAAATTCTATTATTTGGATCCCATGGCTCTACAAATAAATGGAAAAAAGAATGCAGGAATTTTACCCTGAATTAAACAATAGGGTTTTACTCAAAACTTAACTGAAGCCATCTGTTTCTGAAAGATGAACTTCAACACAAAAGTTTTGAACTTGAGCTAGAAATTACTGGGAAAGATTCTATGGTTTGTCTCAAGCAGGAATGAGGACTAAATAAACAATGGTCTTCTGCAGTTTAAAAATTATTTTCCTTTAATGCAATAATCTAGTGAGCAGCACAAATGCAAAACGTTGCCGCATACTAGCTGCTATGAAGAAAATTAAGACTGTCTCAGCCAAAAACAGCAAAGCAGTATTTTGTGTACGAGATAACATAGAAGCAGAAATCTGATGCGCGTGTGAAAGGTGCTAGCCTTTACCTGAAGTTGGTGGTGCTCAGCTATTTCTGTAAAGGAGCTTTTAAAAGAGTGTGTTTTTAAGTTAATAGAAAGGTTAAATCTTACTGCCTCCAAACAGTAATAGAGTTACAGGTGATGCTTTGTGGTGAATGGGGTAGGTCATGCACTTTACAGGAATATAAATCTTCCTTTTTGTGATAAGTATGTTGTTTTCTGAATAAGTATAAAATGCTGATTCAATAAATAGAGCAAATTAATTCCATATTTTTTTGTGTGTGGTGTTCAGCTGGAACTTAGAAACACATATGTGACTTAAATTCTTTCTTTAGATATTAAATCTTAAAAGACATACTTGTTTTCAAGAAGTACTATGGACAACATGAAAAAAGTTGGTACCAGCTCTTGCAGTGATGAAGTTCTACTTAGAATGGGCCTCAATGACAACAAAGCTGGAATGCAAGGTTTGGATAAAGAGAAAATCAACAAAATCATCATGGAAGCTACCAAGGTTAGTTTGATTAGTCTTTTCATGGTGCTTTATCTGTTGTCCAATATCATAAGGCTCTCTTCTTTGCTTCCCCAAATTTTATCCCTGTGTAAATGGAGGGCAGCTTCTAAGCAGAAAGGCATGTGTGGGGGGGAAGGATGGGAGCTGTAGCTTAGGATACCATCAGGTACTGTTGGATTCATCCACAGGGACATGGAATAACACAACTGAGTATGTCCTTAGGTGCTCCCTTTTTGCCTGAACAAGTACCTAAATATCCCAACGTTGTTCAGAGGAAACTGTGAAGGTTTCAGCTTCCTTAGGCCTCAGGTTTTCCTCTTTTCCGTTCCTTTTGCTCACCTCATCATTAATCAGACAAGCAAATATCCTCTATTACCTTCCTGTAACTGAAAAATTTGATGTAGTCAGGGTTTTCTAGTGCTTTCAGTAGAATTTCTTCGTGCTTACTGCCTGTCATCTTGAAGGTCTTCTCAGTATTCAAGAGAGGTGACCGGTAACGTGGAACTTGGTACCAGACATCCACAGACGACCCCACAAATGTACAAAGCATTGAAATATTAGCCCTCTTACTTGTTATTGGAGAGTCTGCACATGGAACTATATAAGGATAACAATTAATTTGGGCAACTCTGTGTTTTCTTACCTTTCCTTGCACAAATGTGTATTTAATTTGGTGTCACTATGGCCCTAGCTTATGTGCTTGATATTTTGCCCATGAATTCTGTGTTGACTGCTATTGCACTGTGGTAGACTGCAGGGGTGGAGCAGAAAAATGTACTACAAACAGCTCTTACTTGGCAAACATTTTTTGGCTTGCATTTTCACCTTGATAATACTTTGTATGCTAACAAGCTCCTTATTGATTAGATCTTTCTTTTACTTATTCTGTTATCTCTTTCTTGAAAACTTAGTGCTTTGTCAGACATATCCCTAATAATGATATTTGGTTAAGTTATTTTGCCAGAACAGCTACTGTTTCACTTCCTGGTATGAAGTAGAATGAAATCTAAAATAGGCTTTCAAATACAGGCATCTATGTATTAGAATATATTTCTGCAGGAAAAGGTGCAGAAGAATATAAATACCAGCTATAGCTTGAGAAATGGGAAAAGAAGTATTGATTCTTTTTCTTTAGTCTTCAGAATTACACCTATAAACATAAACACAGTAGCATTACGACAAGATTTTACAGCATTTCAACTGTGAAATACTGCAAGAGACATAAAAGCCACAGTTTAATACCAATCTTAAGTATTGGGTTGCTTCCCACAACGTTTTGGTACTTTTTTCTTTCTGTGAGTCTCAACAAGTCATGTTTGATTGCAGGTGGGAGAAAAGATGAAATGCGTGTCTGATATTGAAAGAAGACACACTATTTTTTTTCATATTAGCGATTTCTTCTGAACAGATACATGACGCATTAAAGTCTTGCCATTCATCCTTTTTATCATTATTATAAAAGTAGATATTTTTCCTTTTTATATAAATGCCTGATTCTTTTTTGACTACCCCTGAATTCTTGGCATCCATGACTGATAGACAGAGGCTTTGAGCTAAAAATTTGTCCACTTCTGTGGATTTTATTAGGTGGTTCAATAAAAGACATTACCTCTTCCTGCAAATGTTATTTTTTTGTATGCTAAGCAAATGTTGCAAGAAAAATATTTTATTTCCTGGTTTTGAACTTCCTTTTTTCTATTTCGTTGTATGCCCTCTTTGTTATGGGGCAGGAACCCACACTGTATGTTCTCTACATCATTGTTGTCTATGTTTTCATTGCATCTCCTTTTATTCATTACTTTTCTTGAAGAAGCAATTACATACCTGAGAGCAAGAGGGATTTTTTTTATACACGTTTGCTTTTCATCATCCTCTTCCAAATACCTTCTAATTGTGCAGTGTCCTTCAAGATTAAATGGTCAATGAAATACTCAGCATTATAAGTGGATTTGACTTTTACAATGCATTTAACCTACATGGAAATAAATAATGGCTTAAATCAATTTTCAGGGTTTTATACTCCTTATCTTGGAGGTATTGCAAAGAATAGTTTGACTTTTATCTACTATTCTTTCAATTTTTGTTGTCAGGTGTTAGAACAAGTAAATGTATTAAGTTCTCTAAATAATTCCTTATACTCCTGAATATAGGGGATCTGAGAAGGAGATACATATTTGTGTTGAGGAGAGATATGTGAAACACCATTGGTCTCTCTTGTGTACCATTTGTATGAAAAACAAAAGCATGCATTAGAAACCCTTACTGTGTGTTGTTTTTTGTATTTAAAGATCAATTTTTTTTTAAATGAAAAGACAAAAACTGTAGTGGTTTTGCAATTTTTTTGCAGGGTTCTAGATTTTATGAAAATGAACTTAAAAAAGATCAGCAAGTTAACCGGCGAATTGAAAAAATGATGCAGCTGAAAGAGAAAATTACAGCGCAACAGCTCTTGAAAGCACAGCTACAGGTACTAACCTCGTGAAGACTTTTGGGAGTAAACGGCAAATTATAAACATCTTGGTGTGTTTTGGTTTATTGCATTAAATTCTGGTGATAAGCACACTGTTACCTACCAATTTGATGTTTTTCATGCAAGTCAGAGTGCACAGTGTTTTGATGATCTATTTTTAATCAAAACTTGGTAGAAGAATAGGTGTAATCACTCTGAGATGTTCTCTAAATGAGTAAAATGAAGCAAAGTAATTCTTGTTCTCGTAAGTCTGACCAGTTTAAAGCGATGTCATTATGGTTTATGTAGAAATTTTTTAAATAACCTTATTAATAAGTATCAGATCAGTCTTGTGTTTACTTTCTGTTTTTATAACCTCTGTATATTTGTGTTCAGTGGCCTGCAGTGGGATGAGAGGGATCACAGTTGTCAACTCTTATGATTATAATTTATTCTTGATTTATACTAATTAATGAAAAAAATCAAGCAGTCACAAGAAATGTAAGTGTCCTGAACTAGAAAGACAAAGAGGCTATTTCTGTTTTCAAATGCTAATGGTAGATAATACTATCCAAAGTATTATTGTGTATGAAAGCTTGTTAAAAGAAAACAGCATCAAGGTTGCACATGAAACATTCATAGGCACAACAGAATTAAGGTTGCTTGTAGAATCTCAGTTCCTTTCCTTTTTTGTTGGTACTGTGATTCAGTCTTTAATTACATGAGTGCTTGCTATTTTTCCCTCACAGGATTTCTGCTTCATTCGGTGTACAGTGCAGAGAGTGTTCACTAAGTGAGCAATTATTCAGTATTTACTGTTCTCCTCATTGTTCGGTGGGTGGCCCCAAGCTTTATTTGTTGTACACTAGTCTAATCCAGCTTTGAATGCAGAATTACTGACTTCCTTATAGGCTTTTCTATGTTGTACTCCACATAGTGTGAATTCTTTAAATTATTCTTGCAATACTCCAGCAAAGTAGAGTGATACTTTTGTTTTGTGGGTGAGGAGCTGAAGCACATGAAAATTAAACACATCTGTTAATTTTGAATGCCATTTTGAGGATTATAGGTCCCAAGTTTTGGTCTATAATCTTTATTTTGTTAATTGCAGATTTGTCTCAAATTTGTGCCCAGAGAAGCTTGCATTTACTGATTACCTCTGAAAAGTGTGTTACAAACCTGTATGCCTCATCTATTTCCAGTTAATCTTTAACATGGATCAGTTATGTCTCTGCTTTTCTGTTTGTTCTGGTGGGGTTTTTGTTTTGTTTGTTTGGGGGTTTTTGTTGGTAGTTTATAAGTAATTTAATTATGAAAAGATACTTCAATTTCTATCCTTCCTTCACCACAGAACTTATTTTACAGAGAACAGTCCTTCTTTTAAAATGAATGTCAAAGATATTATAAAATTAGTGTGTTGTTATGGAGTTAAAGAATATATAGTGAAAACCAATACATTTGAATTGCTTTGACTACCCTCAGGCTGTCTTTTTCTGAACTTCATTCCTTCATCTTGCAACATATTCTTTTCTTTTAACGTTTTGTATGAAAATTGCCTTCTATAGAAGAAAAAAAGTATCTTAAAAAGAGAAATTCTTTCATGTACATCTTTCAAACCCCATGTTTGAAATCTTTATGCAACTTGCTCAAATAGCAGTAGTCTTTATTTCCAAGGGACTAACTGTTTTCAGCTGTTATACTGGTTAAGAACTGTCATTAGAGAAGGATAACATGCACACATTTTTGCTGGCTGATTTTCGATCTTCGCTGCTATTAAAACATCTCAGTCTTGGATTTTGGTTCTATCCTCTATGCAGATAAGCTCTGGTTCATGATTGTTCTTACCCTCATTTTTTCATGACCAGTTCTGACCCTTTTTCCACTCCTCTCTTTTAATTTATCCTATCCAGAATTTTCCTTTTCTTGCCCCATATTCCCAGATTACCCCCAGTCTTCTTTCCAAAGCGGTCTTTGTCTATGCCACCAGAGTCCCCACTGAAGTTCCCAGTCTCCTGGCTCAACCAGTCTTTATCTGTCTGTATCTGATATCCTAGATGCCTGCCCCTTTTCCTGCCACCTATTCACCAGCTACACTTCCCCTGGCCGCTAACTTTGCAAGTCTTGTTTGTCCTACTTGATTTTCTTAATCTGTGCTGTGTGTGGTTTAACCAGCTTCTCTAGGTCTTTAGATATGGATATAGTCAGCTCTCATTATCTTCTTTTCTTCTTTAGTGTTGTTGTCTCTCGAGTTCTTTAACTTTTCTTTTTAGTATTACCTTCTGATATAGCGTGAGTGAGTTTGTTCTCCTCAAGTTTGTAAGTGGGATGTACTCCAGAATTACTAAGGCATCCATATATATCTACTACTATGAATGTTGCAAGTGCTTATCTGCAGATCAAGTCTTCTTTATACGATGATCAGTGTCTCAGATATGGCTTCCTAAACTGGCAGTTGATGTAAAAACAAACAAAAAAATTTTTGGACAAAATCCTGGTTACATGGTGGGAACAGTAATGTAAATAAAATGTAGCCTCTGCAACATAATTCTGTCTTTCACTCCACTAGTGTGTGTGTTTGCCAAGGATTTTGTGAGGGTCTTTCTCATATTTTTACCATTTTCCTTAAGAGCCCTTCTTTGCAGAAGGGCGCTTGCCACCACTGATTTTGCAAATACTGGATATGAGAAAGTACTTCTAAAGTAAATCTTCTTAAAACTGCCATTTCTGTGTACTTCTTCGGGTTCTTCTGTTGTTTGGCTGGGGTTTTATTTGTGTGTTGTGGTTTGATTTTTCTTAAATAATCTAAAATGTGAAACGTAGTTTGAAGTTTTCCTAATGAATGTCATTGATGTCTTTTAAGGAAAATTATATACATGATACTATACAGTATCATGTAATTCTTAATTTTTTGATAGTTCTGTAATAGAGTTAGATTATCTTAACAACCTAGAGTGGAATTGCTTGAAATTTAGCAGTAGATAATAATACTTTAAAAAGTGTCCAGCTGCTACCAGATTTCCTAATTGCTGTACTGTGTACTGATGTTTGGTATTTTTATCCATGTGAGTTTTATTCCAGATGTTTATTCTGTAAATAGTTACTATTGACATAAAATGGTGTGACTGTTCATATCTCTTCACTTTGTCACATGCTTTTACAAATACAAAAAAGATTATTCAAAATCTCTTCTGTCTTTAACAAAGCAATTTAAGATATAAAACTTGTATTTTGCATCATGGGTCAAGAAAGAATAAGAGGTTACTCTTGAAATGGTCTAGAAGTTACTGTAAGTAAAATTAAACTTCTAGTTACAATTTGTACTTTTTAGGGTTTTTTCATCTAATTTAGAAATAAAAAAAGTAGTATCTTTTTAGCTTCAGAGAAAAATTGAAAAAACCTGCGTCAACCTGGCTTGCCTCTAAGCAAACTATTCCCTAACTTTACTTATCTTACTAAGGAAACATTTGTAGGTGCCCAGAATTCTCTGACTATGTCTGGGTGTGTTTTGTTTTGGCATATTACTTATGGAACCACAGAATGGTTTGGGTTGGAAGGGGCCATAAGGACCATCTAGTTCCAACCCCCCTGTCCATGAGCGGGGACACCCTCCACTAGACCAGGTTGCTCAAAGCCTCATCCAGCCTGGCCTTGAACACTTCCAGGGATGGAGTATCCACAACTTCTCCAGGCAACCTGTTCCACCAACCTCTCTGTGAAGAATTTCTTCCTGATATCCAATCTAAATCTCCGCACTTTCAATTTAAACCTGTTACCCCTTGTCCTGTCCCTACAGACCATTGTAAAAAGTCCCCCCCAGCTTTCTTGTGGGCCCCTTCAGGTACTGGAAGGTGCTCTAAGGTCTCTCCAGAGCCTTCTCTTCTCCAGGCTGAACCAGCCCAACTCTCTCAGCCTGTCCCCATAGCAGAGGTGCTCCAGCCCTCTGAGCATCTTCATGGCCTCCTCTGGATTTGTATCAGTTGCTTTTGCTAAAGAATTACTGTGTTATATTTCTGATTGGTTTAATGGAATTTTACTTCATTCATTGGATGTATATGTTATCTGATCGGTAAGAATCAAGTTAGAAATACATGTTGGGAGAAAAAGCACAAAGAAGCTTTTTATAATGTGATAAACTCAAATACAGAAATGAACTAGAGAAGCAATTGGTAGTATTAGTTACTTAAGCAATTTGAATTTGATAGTAACCTGAAAATTGTTTGTAAAGTGTAGTTTAAAATAAGGATACTTCTCATAATTATAGTGTGGCTTCCCTGCTGAATTAGTAGCCTAGTGAAAAAGATTTTTCTCACTTCTTTTTTGGGTGGCAGGGAGGAGTGTTGTTGTTTGAATGGCTTTCCCCTTGTGCTTTCAGTTTTTCCAAGCCAGTTTTCTCGGCCTCAGTGGTCACAGTGTGCTCTTCTGTAGGTTGAGACCCCATTCCAGCCTTTCATCCTGCCAATGAATTTGGAACAAAACTGAGAGAAACTCTCGTAAATCATTACTGAGCAGTTTAGTTAGAACATTTCTAGCCACTTGTTCAAGTGTCTTCAGCTTCAAAGATGGCAATTTGGATAAGGTTTTTATGCTTTTTATTAAGCAGGCCTGTCAAAGGGAAAAAGAGAGGAACTGTTTTCAAGTAACTGTGCAAATTGCACATAAACATTCCTTTGCTGTAGCATAAACCCATTGCAATCAAGCCAGAGACATTTCTGTAATAGTACCTTTATGCCTTGAATGTATGTGTGTCCCCTTGTGCTTGCAAGCAAAGTGAAACCAGTTCTGTTTCACTACTTCCATTTCATTTCTTGAGCTCTATTATGCAAATTTATTGCCCCCTTTTTTTTTCTTCCTATCTGTAGGAACCTTTTGTGTAAACAGAGGTTAGCACAGTCATTAGTGTGGTTAGCTAATTATAGTTTGATAGCACTTCCTTTTTTTTTTTTTTTTTTTTTATATTTATCTCTTCACCTTCTAGAGTGATGTGTGGTATGGCCAACGTAGTCAAATCAGTAGACCTTAAAAATCGCTTGTCAGACAATGCACTTATGCTTTCTGGTGACACAGTTGTCACTGGGCTTAGTTGAAAGATACTTCAGAAAGCATGTGATCTGCAAGTCTTTTACCTAAAGAATGCGAGCAAATTAAGCACAATTCAAGTACTTCATGGAGTGGTCTGTGTGTTTGGCCTCTGTCTCGTAACACTATGGAGCTGATGAAGCAGGAATACTGCTTACTGTCTACTAGGAGGCGATACGTCTTTAAATCTTGGAGTGAAATGCACTTTCTGTGTATGGGCTTTTCTTTAAGAGTCACCTTGCAGTTTTGCTAGCAATCCAGCCTTATATGATATGGATTCCTATAACAAATACTGAGGAATTTTATGAAGGGATTAACAGTACCTTTCTTAAACAGTCAGGTTCTTTTGCTGCTGAGACTTTATTTCTGGCAACACAAGATGCAACAAAGGCTGAGGAAAAGGCGTAATGCCTTCTTTGCCTCAGTCTTTAATAGTAAGGTCCATTGTTCTCTGGGTACCCAGCCTCCTGTGCTGGAAGACAGGTATGGGAAGCAGAATGAAGATCCCATAATCCAAGGGGAAATGCGTAGTGACTTTCTACAACACTGAGATACCCGCAAGTCTGTGCGGCTGGATGGGATCAACCCAGGTGTGCTGAGGGAGCTGGTGGAAGGGCTCACCAAGCCACTTTCTGTTATCTGTCAGCAGTCCTGGCTGATCAGGGACATCGCAGTTGACCAGAAGTGTTGGTCGATGGCCGGCTACATTTGAGCCAGCAGGGTGCCCAGGTGGCCAAGGCAACCAGCAGCATCCTGGCCTGCATCAGGAACAGTGTGGCCAGCAGGACTAGGAAAGTGATTGTCCCTCTGTACTCTGTACTGGGGAGGCTGCACTCTGAATGCTGTGGGCCCCTCACTTCAAGAAAGACATTGAGGTGCTGGAGCATGTCCAGAGAAGGGCAGTGAAGCTGGGGAAGGGTCTGGAGCATGTCTTGTTTATGATGGTCAGCTTCGGGAACTGGGGTTGTTTAGCTTGGAGGAGACTCGCGAGACCTTACTGCTCCCTACAGCTGCCTGAAAGGAGGTTGCTGAGGTGGGTGTTGGTCTCTTTTTTTCCCCCCAAGTAACAAGCAATAGAACTTCAAGTAGTGCTAGGAGGTTTAGATTGGCTATTAGGAAAAATTTTGTCACTGAAACGATTATCCAGCATTGGAACAGGCTGCCCAGGGAAGTGTTGAGTCGCCACCCCTGGAGATATTTTGAGGAACATGTGGATGAGGTGCTTAGGAACATGGTTTAGCAGTGGTATTAGCAGTGCTAGGGTTATTGTCGGACTTGATCTTAAAGGTCTTTCCAACCTAAACGATTCTGTGATAAATGGATCTGCCCTGTGAGCTGTTAGTCTTCTCTCCAGCTGTCTAGGCCAATTTTCTGAAGTGTAATAGCTTGATTTAGGAGTGTTGGGAATTCTCTAATAGTGTGATTTCAGGGGTTTCTTTAATACCCAGTAGCTAAAGCTGCATATTCAGTGGTCTAACAAAGTTTCAGTCTGAATCAGGTGATGTACCTTTTTGTTGTTGTTTGTTGGGTTGGTTTTTTTATTCACTATGTTTTGCGTTTTTTGTACCATGGCAGGAGGTTTGGCACTAAATGATCCTTGAGGTCCCTTCCAACCTAAACCATTCTGTGATTCTAATATTTGCTGCAGCAGTGTTCTCTTTGAGATCAAGTTTCGTCAAAAACTTGGTTGGGGTGTTTTGTTTGTGCTGGTTTGGTGGGGTTTGGGTTTGTTGTGTTTTGGGTTTTTTTGATAGGCCAGATCCATTAGAGTTTTTAGGATCATCTATACTGTTGCACTTCTGCCAGCTTAATGGTTTTTCAATTACTGATTTTCTTCTGTTCAGGTGGACAGACTTGTGATAGAACTGGAACAGAGCCGTGACCTTAGCAGTACGATCGTACACATTGACATGGATGCCTTCTATGCAGCCGTGGAAATGAGAGACAATCCAGAGCTGAAGGAAAAGCCTATAGCTGTGGGATCAATGAGTATGCTGGTAAGGCCAAATGTGAAGCTAATACATGAATCATTTACATGAATCTAAAGCCTGATAAACCATGCAACAGTGACATAATGACAATACAGAGAATTTTTGTGAGTGTGGAAAAAGTAATGGAAATAATAAAGGAAACGTGTTTTCTTAGACTAGATCATGTAAGCTGGATTTGACTTTTCAGTAAAAAGTGTACTGATGCAAGTTTAAAGGTTGTAAACATATTGAAAGGTGGGGGGCAGGGAATGCATATAAACTCTTAGCCTTTTCTGTCTTTTGTGTGGGGAAATATGTCATTAAACTTGACTATTTAACACTAAACTTCAAGAAAAACTTGATTACTGAATATTAAATTTACCTAATCTCTCCTAAGTCCACCTCAAATTACCACGCAAGGAGATTTGGTGTACGTGCAGCCATGCCTGGATTTATTGGTAAAAAGCTATGTCCACATCTAACTATAGTACCATTAAATTTTGAAAAATACAGCAAAGTGAGTAAAGAGGTAAGTCTGAAAGTGCTCTTTAACCAAAAGTGCATCTGTTCTAGATAATGTTAAATGTGGTAGTTTAAATATTCAACTCTTCAGTGATGTGGCTTTGACTGAAAGTTAAACAAAATGTTGTTGCTTTGGGGCAAGGAGGTGGAAAAGCTTTGCATTCACCCATCTTACCATTTTAATGGTCAGTAGTGAAGCTGATAGAGATTTTCAAAACTGCGTAGTGAGCTAGTGATACCACTAGAGCTTTGTTATTCTTAAAGCTTCAAAACCATGGAGCATAATGGAATTACTAGGAAGCTGCAACTACATAGGAAACATGGAGATGATTATTTCATACAATGCGTAATTATCATTTCGAATGCTAATTACTGGAGAGAGAAGCAAAGAGCACTAGGGAGTTCTAAATGCAGATTCATTTGTTTTAAAAGAAAGGACTTGAAATAAAGAGCAAAACATTATGGAGAAAAGAAATCAAATTTTGATTTAACAGAAGTAATCTTACTTAGTGCCAGGAGAACTACTCAAGATACCCAAAGTCCTGTTTAAAGAAAAAAAAAAAAAAAAAAGAAAAGAAAAAGATCTTTGTAGGTCTGAAATCAAACAAGTGCATGGCACAGGTCTCCTGACTTCAGTAAAATTATGCCAACGTAGTTATTTATTTTTATGAAGCCTCAATAGCTTCACATAAATAAACTAATTACTAATTTTGATTTTATTTGATTTTTCTCACTTCTCTTGTAAAAAATCACATATAAGCAGAAGTATTTCAGAATGTGTTTGCACTTGATAAGAATCTTGGATTTCATTATATGTGTTTCATTTGTTGTTTGATGGGATAAAGTATTAAAGATTCAGGTTTATTTGATTTTTCAGTTATGTTTTTCTCTTGGGATTTGGATTGAAAATATTTAAATTTATTTCATTTTGTCATGGAAAGTTGAGCAGCGAATCCTATCTGTAATCAGTTTCAGAAGTGCATGCGAACAAATGTGATACCTAAGAATTTGACCAAAACTGATAGAGAAAACATGACACAATCAAATTTTCCTCCTTGTTTACCTTTTCTCCTCTTTTTTTTTTTTTTTTTAGAGATTTTATTCTGGCAATTTATTATGTTGCCTTTTGGGAAAATGCACTTGCCACTAAAGATTTTTCTGACATGTTTTATCTATGGCATTAACCAGTGCTCTAAAACACTAGCTATCATTTCGGTTTGAATGTAATTTAAAACTTAGGTGGGTTTTTTTTAAGCTTTGCGTATGTGATGTGTGATGTACAGTGCACGGAATGGTGCATCAGCTCATGTGCTCTGCCGAGTTTCCAGGACCCCAGAGTTTCATTCAGGTGGTTACTGCGGCGCCTGTGAACCTAGTGCCTGTGGAGTCCTTATACACTGACCTCAATGACCTCTGCAGTAAAATACACTGCTCAAAAGCTGTTTAGTTCTCACTTATTATTGATATTGGAAAATTATAATACTGCTTCTCACAAGTATCAATAAATCATTTTCTATAAATATCTTTAGTACTGATTGGTCATCTTGAGGTTTCAGAGTTCATTTGCTCACCTCATAATTATGTGTCAAGATCTGCTCTTACAACAAGAAGGTTTTAAACTTTCATTATGTGTTTATCAAGGTTAGAGAAATACTGACTGAATATGATCCCAATTTTATGCCTATGGGCCTAGATGAAGCCTATCTGAACATAACAGAGCACTTGGAGGAAAGACTAAACTGGCCTGAAGATAAGAGAAGATTCTTTTTTAACACAGAAACCACTGCAGGAAGAGGTAACCTAATTACTCTCTTTTCATGTGGTCACCTGATAACTGAGGGGACAGCTGGTTTCTTTCAGGAATCCTTGGCAGAATGCTGTCCCTAAATCGTAGTTACAATTTTAAGCTGTGTTTTCTTAACAGAAAATTATGATCAGTATAGCGTGGAATTTATGATTAGAATAGTATGGGATTTTTACAAGCAGAATCTGTAAGTAGTGTAATACAACTTCCGATATCTAAATGCTTAAGTAATGCAGAGTTTATAACACAACTTGACTTGCAATTTCTCATCACTGGACCTTCTGCAGAGTGAGTTGGATCTTAACACGTGGTTTGCTGAACCAACGTCACAATCATAACCTAGACTTGTACATCGTGTAGAAGTTGGCGAGTCACGCCCTCAGCCCTCGGAGGAAGCTGACGATGGTGGAGGTGTTCCTGCCCACCGCAGGGTCACGGTCTTGCTGCGCAGCAGCAGTTCTGCTCCAGGTTCACCCTTGGGACTTGTAACCGCTCGGTTTTATGGACAGCACTCTGGGTGCTGTTAGGCTTCCCTGTTCCATGGCGGGGTCACCACCACCACCGGAATGGCTGGGTCCCTGGGACCTTTGAGGGCGGCAAGGAAGCGGGCAATCAGCCTGGTGCCCAGCAGCCCTGAGGCCAGTGGGAAGGGGAAGGAGGAATCCGTTCAGTTTGTCTGCTTGGTGCACAGGACCTTCGGGGCCTGATGATGAGGGCAAAGGGAAGGGATACATGACCCATTCGGTCACAGACCATGGCTGCTTGCCCTATAAAATGGTGTTAGTTGTGCTAACCACATCACCCGGGGTTGGGAGCAGGGGGTACGGGTCACACATTGAGCTGCACCCAGTTAAGTCCTGGCTTAATTTGTCCTCCCATATACTCTCTACCTCAGATTTGTTAGTTTATGAGTTAACTTCCTCTATTACTTACTGTGCATAAAAATATGCTGCTGATGATGTGGAATTGGAGGATGTTTAATTTTTTTTTTAACTTGAGTTTTTAACTTGGTACTAAGTTTACTAAACCAAGTTGCGTGGTTTAGGTTCGTATTTTTCCTTTACAATTCAACATGATGATTTTACAAATAAGTAGTAATAATCTTATGATTTAAGGAGGTATAAAATAAATACAATTACTGTTTTAAACATTATCTGTATTTTGCAGAGATGTTTCCTAAAATACTGTAATGAGTCCTGTGTGTCAGAAACATGAGAAATTGTCTGCAGAGACAGTGTATGTAGGCTCTAGTTATGTGATTATTTTACAAGACTAAAATGTATAATGAGCACTGCAGGAGTTACAGTAATGCTTAAGATATGACTGGATTTCACTTGGCTCTAGAAGATGGAATTGGAACCACATCCACAACTGTATACCCAATCAGGACTGATAAAAAAGGGAGTCATACAAATGGTTGGTTGATGCACAAACCGCATCATTTATATTATCAGTATTCAAAAATGATCTAAATAGCCATTAAGAAGATAAGGATACACTACTGCTGAAAAGCATTAATAGAATAGAAAGAAACACTGGCACAGTTTTTACTAAATAAACATCACTGATGTGTAGTCATATGCCTCGTCATACTTCTCTGACATTTTGTTTCTCTGAAATACAAACAAGCTCTCAGAATGTGAAACTGTAATAGTAAATTTTGTAGAGTCACACAAAGGGCTGCTGGCATTACTTGTACCATGACTGCAGTTGAAAACCAGACACTCACCTAATGATTCTAGAACCAGATATTACAGAACCCTAATTTTCTTCTGAGAATATTGAAAAAACTTCTGCAAAAGATTTTTATTTCCACAAAAAAAGGGGGCATCTGACCTTCACTCTGTTAAAACAAACAAACAAACAAAACCCCCAAATGCCAAAATTCTTGTGTTTTTCTGTTCTACAGCAAGAGGTCACTAAAAGTTGTTGCTTTTCTGGTAGTTATGTCCAGTCTCCTAGCCAATTCTTCCACCGTAAGAGCCAAGCTCAAATCATGTTAACAACAAAGCAGTTACGGCTCTCTTTTCACACCTCCCCCCCCCCCCCCCCAACCTGCTAATGAACTCTTTTCAGGCATTGCAGAAGAAAATAATAAAGTATACGTTTTACACAGATGGAAGAAGTGTTTGTGTTTGTCTAACACAGTTAACGATGATACGTCTGCCAAATGGAATGAAGATGGATACTCTTCTTCACCGGTGCTGTTTGAAGACAGCACACCTCTGATGGGTGACCACCCTGAACAAAGAGATCAGTCAATGGAAAATTCAGTTGTCTTTGGCACTTCTGCAGAGGAAGCTGTGAAGGAAATTCGCTTTAGGATTGAGCAGAAAACTCAACTGACTGCAAGTGCAGGTATTCAGACACATATGAATAATAATAATGCTTTTTATTTCCAAAATGTCACCTTCTCTAATCTCAGAGGGCATTAATTAATAAATTAGCATTGCCACATCATTCTTGTGCTGCAAGTGACTTTCAAGTGTTTCAAGGGATGTTATGGCTATCAAAGCCACTCCTGGTTTTGGTATTTTGGTAGTTTGTTTAATCACAGAAACAGTTACATCATTTTTTTGCTTCTTTCTTCTTGAAATATAAGTAATGTAGAAGAATGACCAGTGCTTTCAGGAGCTAATGTTAGCACAGGTGGTTGTTGTTTTAGTGCTTCATGTGTATTGTTTTCTTAAGCCAGTTGTCATAGTGACATCTGTCGCTACTGCTAAACTGCTGTTAGTTTGAATAGCAGATCCATATTGTTAATATTTGTAACAGTTCTCCACCCTGTTCTTTGCTTAGGGCAATAACAAAATTCATTTAAAAGTTAGTTCTCAAGGAAGTAAATTATGTGTGGAAGTTAATAAACCATTCACTAGCTTTTTAATGTTTACTATCCAAGTTTTATGTCTTTTGACTTCAGGCAACCTACCTGTAAGTCTCCATAGTTTTGATAACAATCTGGATTAGGTCACTAAAAAGAGTGTATGTCCCTAGCCGCTTAGTTTGCGTGCAACCCAAACTGCTTTGTGAACCAAGTCAGTGAGGCACCAGGGAGCACTGAGCGTTATGAAGCAGATGTGGAAGGTCAGGGGCGTGTTGAATGTAAGCAGAGGTAAAGGAACAGCTAGGAACAAGAAGCAGGATGAGACCCCTCTCCCATCTATGTTAACTCAAGAGTGGTAGCAAAATAGTAATTTTGTTGTAGTAAAATTTTGTCTTCCTAAGGGTAAGTTAGTGTTTAGAAATCAGATGTAGCTTTCATAAGTGCATCAAGAGTTTTAAGCCCAAAAATGAACAACAATTAGAAGGGTAATTGAAAAAATACTGATAATCAATAATAAATAGAATTACACTTACAATATTGAATAATATGTTTGTATCAGTGGGCAAATCAAAAGTTAGACCACGAGGGCTGCAGTGCAGAATAATTTTGGTTTTCTTGCTAAATCAATTCCAGAGTGCATTTGTAAAAACAGTTACTTTGACAGAAAAGCACAATTCCTCCTCATCCCTACCAGCATCAGTGAAATATATACATATTTCTGAATGACTACATAGCAGTGGTAGCCCACACAAGACTTCAATTTGGTAAATCTTGTCCAAATTAATTTAGTCCTTTTGCTGAAATACAGGGAAGAAATACCTCCTTCTCATTAAGTGTTCATTGTAACTGCTGTTGTAAACATTTTGCTTTGCCATCATAAAATTGTTCAGTCATGTAACTGATGTTATTGTTAAACACTTGGTATTTATAACCCCTCATGACAGATTAGTGCACTCTGTGTTCACCCTGATTGTCTTAAAATAGTAGATACACTTTGTGGTGCATCTGTTAATGTCTAATCTACCACACATATTTATATACGTTCTCACATGTCTATTACAACATTTTTTTTCAGAACTGTAACGCATCTGGTTATCAGCTATTGTCATTCTTTTGCTTATGTTTAGTCTTTGCCAAAGATGTAGGCTACTCTTGTGTTTTGCAATGTTGGATAACCGAAATTAAACACTGTCTTGTATTTTCTAAATATACAGCATTTGTTTGTTTGTTTGTTTGTTTGTTTGTTTTTAAGGAATAGCACCGAATACAATGTTAGCGAAAATGTGCAGTGATCGTAATAAACCTAACGGGCAGTGCAGAATTACTCCTGAGAGACAAGCCGTGCTAGACTTCCTAAAAGATTTGCCTATTAGAAAGGTAAGAGGTGCCATGACATTTACTCTATCAACCTGTATGTTATGTTGTAAAAGCAATATTTCTACGAAGAAATACACTTTTCTAGATAATATGCTCAGTTGTGTTTGATTTAAATTGTTCTTGATACTGGATCTACAAATAGAAAGTTTCCAACTTACTGATACTTACTCTTTTCCAGGTGCCAGGTATAGGAAAAGTAACAGAGAAGATGTTAAAAGCCCTTGGAATTGTGACTTGCTCGGAACTTTACCAGCAGAGGGCACTGCTTTCTCTTCTTTTTTCAGAAGCATCTTGGCGGAATTTCTTGGATATTTCCCTTGGTTTGGGTTCAACACATTTGGAAAAGTATGTTTTGGGTATTTTTTCTCCTGCCTTCATATTGTTCTAAATTATGTTACACACTGCACATTTTAAGACACTTTACTGACAAATATTACAAAACTTTGATTTGTTTCCTATATTTTAAAATCTCTCTGATACCTGTTATTGTTACACTTACGGCTAAGAGACACACAACAGCCAAACATTAAAATGCAAAAGTTTGTGCAGCCATGTCTAATACATGAAATCCAAAAAGCCTTGTCAGAGAAATTGCCCATAAGTGTATATCAAGAAATCAAGTCCGTGTCATTTGGGATAACCTCATATTTACTGAAACAGCTAAGCTAAAGAGACATGAGTTGTCCTGAGCAGAGCTGTTCAGTCCTGCGTCTTCTGTAACAGCAATATACATTAATTGGTTTTTATTAGTGTCTGATTGTAATGAAAACCACACTGGGATTTGATCTGCTCTGGTGGTAAATTGGCATATTTTTACTGAAAGTAAGTGAAGTTTCTATGTCTGCTGTCACATATATGTACAATGTTTGTAATATCAACTTATGAATATGCTGGGTAGAACCGAAGATGTTACATCCTTCATCATATCTCTTCCTTTAAGGTTCATACTATTTTAATGGCTTTTTAGCCTCCGGGGTGCAGGGGTAGGAGGAACCAGTTTTACTAGTGAATACCTCTTTTCGATAGTATCTTTAGTAAATGGTTGGTTCACCTTATGGTCATTGTTCTTGACCATCTTCTTTTAGGAAAATCTAAGGATACCAAATTTGTTACTTCCAATATTTACGAATAGAATAATAAAGACAATGCACTGAGGAAATCTTACATGCAGAAGAGTTGTTAAAGAACGCTCAGTTAAAACCAGAAAGAAAGAAAACGAACAAAAAAAGCCTTAACACATCACCTTTAACGTGGGCAATGGTTTAGAAAGAGAGCAAACTAATTCCTCAGATAAGAAATACTCAAATATATGTAGTGTGCAGGATTTTGTTAATAGCAGTGCTTCTTCAAATAAGACTTCTGATATGAGAGGGCAGTTTTGTTGTTTAGTTTTTGGAGGGGAGGAGGGTTGGGCATTTTTTTTACAAACTGTTTATTTTTATTGGTGTCTGTGAGTGATCTATGTCTTTTCTTCAGCTACAGTAGTTTAAGTTTTTTTTTAAAAAAGCATTCTCCATTTCACACTTGCTTAAACTTGATGTGCAAGATTTGTAGAAAAAGTTAACATCCAGATTTTACATAAAAGACAGTTATTGAAGCATGAGTGGTTGACTGTTTATTAAAAAGATAAGTTATAGGTAAAGTGAGTATAATAAATTGTTTTTCTTTTTAAAGAGATGGAGAAAGAAAAAGTATGAGCACTGAAAGGTATGTCTCTAATACTGAAAAAAATTACATTATTCGCTAAGCGTGCACATATACCAAGTAGTGTATACTTTCCATAGTCATACAATTTAATTGTGTATTTATGTGTTAAAAAAACGCGTATACAACGAACTCACTAAATCAGGTTTAAGCATTCATTATTTTTTTTCCTTGGCTTCAAAATACTATGGAGGCACCTCTGTCAGTTTGTGTCTTCTCTTTTCTCATCTTCTGATTCTCCTAATGACCTTAATGTATCAAAGTGGTCTTTAGGCCACTGTATAGGGTGGAGATGTATAAGGCCTTGAATCTTTTTCATGTGTTCCAGTTTAATATCAGTATCAGTCCAGTAGACTGCAGTCACATGCATAGCGAGTATAGCATAAGGTAGACTTGCAAACCAGACAATAATTTTGCATGGTTAACTAAATTGGCTACATTTCCTAACTTCTAGCAGAAGGTTCCCTAAGAAAGTGGTGTGTGTCATTTACAAAAGTTCATTTTTAAAAAGGAAATCTGTAATGATAATATGTAGAGCACCATATTAACTACCCTGCACTCTTGTGTCTTTTTTTCTTCTTAAAAAAGAAGACAATAAAAAATCCTTATTCCTATTGAGACGTAATAACTGTCAGCAGATTAAGTAAGCCCTGTAAGGTTCGGTACCACCAGAGCTGAGAAATTTATCGCTGTAGTCTTGTGCTGGCCTGCAGGCAGGCAGATAATCTGGGTAGCCTATTGTGCCTTTCTGCTTTTCCTTCTTTTTTCCCTAAGGGAAGCAGTTTTAGACCAGAGACATCAGTGGACTGCTGAGATCATGAAACTAGTTTATATGGGAGAAGAGGTGGGCCTGAAATAGGATTCCTACTATCTTGCCCCTTCCAAACTTAGGATTTTCACAGAAATGCTATAAATCACTGCAGCATTGCCAGGATAATGTGAGTTATTCCTTGGATAATGATGTGGGACCCATGGTAAAATATTCATTCTGTTAGTTTGGCAGCATGCAAACATTCTTAGGGGAAAGTGAATCATAATAGAGAATGAATTTTCAATACAATCAGGTAAACATGTATATAACTTGAGATGTGAAATCCAGTGGAACTATAGGGACTTTACATTTGTAAATATAAAGCCTGGCATGAAACAATGGGTCTGTGAGACCTTCCAAAAAGCATCTGGCAGCTGTAATTTTTGCTTCCTGCTTTTCTTAAAACCACTGCTAACAGAAGGTTGCCTTTCCTCTCATGTTATTACTTAAAAGCAGATGCACAACCAAAAAAATTACTCTAATTCCCATGTGAAGAAGCTCTAGCAAAGGCAGTCAGCAATCTTTTTGGCAGAAAGATAGTTTCTCCTCTGAGGCTAGACGTAATTATCCTAGCTGGCATATTTTTCATAGCATCTGCATTATTTATTTCTGATACTTGGCTCTGCTGTTGACTTTCTAATCCTTTCTTTCTTCTGATGTTACACAGTGCTGTACAAAGGAGATTAAATACAAATAACTTGGCTAGGTGCATGAATTCAGCTGGTGTTAGTATTCTCTCTTGCAAATATTTAAGCATTAATGACCTCAAATGTGATACATTTTCAAATAATGCATGAAAAATTGAAAGCCAATTTATTTCATTGTTTGAATGGCTTTGCAAACGTTTTGAAACACATCAATGTGCACAAACGTGTAATATTAATTTTTCCTTGAAGTAAACACTCAAACCTCTACAACCTTCTTCTGATGTAGTTTCGTTTAACTGTATGAAAAGTACTTCTAGATGTAAGCCACTGAACAAATTTCAGGAGTCATACTGAAAAAAAGACCATGTCGTTGTTTTAGAACGTTCAACGAAATAAACACAGCAGAAGACCAATACAGCTTGTGTCGAGAGCTCTGCAAAGACCTTGCTCAAGAGCTACAGAGAGAGGGACTTAAGGTATTTATATTCTTCTCTGTTTACTTGCAAAAAGACAACACTTTGCACTCAGACTTACTAAATGCAGTGTTAGGGTGAATGCTTTCAGCAGCATCGTACCATGCAACCTATATTCAGAAGACTCCATTCTTTAATTTGCAGATGTTTAGAATGATTTAGGCAGCATTTTGGTTGGTGGCTATAACACCAACCAACAATATTGTTCTGGTGGCTATTTAATAATGTGAGTGGAAAAAATCCACCTAATTAACCAAGTTATTCAGCATATAAGCACTTTATTGATAAAAGCAATGTTTATAAACAAATAATTGAGCTGATTGTCGGTGAGCTGTGCATTGGTCAATCATGTACTAATGTGTTAAAAACACTGTGTTTCTCTTCTGTATTTATACAGGATCGAGTCAATAGCCAGTAGTGTAGTTTAAGAAGTTCACGTCTCCCAAAGTTGCTGACAAGTTATTCATACCATTCATTAATATGAATGGTAAAAACAGTCTCTGTATTCCTTTTCCCCAAATTTCTGTGTATTATCTGGAAAGAACAGTTCATATTTTCTATGTAATTCTTTATGGTAAAGCAGGGAATAGCATTGTGATTAGTCTTCCTCAGCCATAAAAGGTTGTCTCAAAAGATGACAGGTTGAAAGGGAAATCATCAGCTAAGAAGGACAAAGTGATAAGCTTACAAAGACACCAGAAAAAAAGGTATGCCATTTATTTACATTTGGATGGACACACTAAATCACACAAATGGTTTGGAAGGTGTTGCCAGGGGAATATCTGTGCCAAAACCAGATGCTGTGTGTGACTGTAATAACTTCCTTCCTCCTGCATGGTGCTTTCAGCAAATCCTTAATTGGATGTCACTTACACATCCTTAGTCGTTTTCCCAGCAAAGATATCTGGCACTGAAAATTTCCAAGTGAGCAAATAATTTTATGTAGACAGGGTAGAAGTTGTGACTGCAGCCAGAGCATGAAATCTATCGAACATGCACTGGTGGCAGGCGATCTGCTGGGAACCGTAGCCAAATGACCCAGTTCAGAGAATTTGACTTTGGTAGCAGTTTAGGAGCAAGTGCAGAACCTTGCAGACAAAGTCTTGGCAGTGCTCCTTGCTGCACACAGATAAACACACAGTCTTGACTATGGCTTTAGGGCTCTTAGATTGTTTCTGTGCCATATATGACAGGCTTAACCTTTTCTTCTTTTCTTTTTTTCCCCCCTCTTGCCTAGGGTAAAACTGTTACCTTGAAGCTAAAGAATGTGAACTTTGAAGTGAAAACTAGAGCTTCAACTGTGCTGTCTGCTGTTTCCACTGAAGAGGAAATATTTGCTGTTGCTAAAGACTTGTTAGGAACAGAAATTGATAGTGTTGCTCCTCACCCTTTACGGATAAGACTTATGGGTAAAATATCATAAACTCATTCTTCCTTTTCCGTTAGTCATTCTAGTGTAGCAAAGTAAAAGACTGTAGTCTAAAGTCAGTATAAATGGATTTATCTTTTCTCTATTACCCTGGTAGTTGTTGCAAAGTGAAACAGGTCTGGAACGCTGAGTGGTAACTCAGGAATGTTTTACTAATTGAGACTGTACTAGTTCTACCACCTGTTAGCCCTGGAACACCATACTGCACATGGGCATGAGAGTAGAAACAGATAGCAGTGGTTAATTCTGCCGACTTAAAAGAGCTTTTAAATCTGCTTTGCAGCACAGCGGCAGGTAGTTTCTGTGCTTAAGCACTTTCAGAAACAAATGCTTTAAATAGAAGTGCTTGTAGATTTAAAGATGCTATGCTCTGCAAGAAATTTGAAAATTTCTGTCACAAGTAAACTCTGTGTTTTGATTCTAAGGCCCGTGTGTTTCAGGTGCCTATACATTTTGCTTGAACCGTTCAGTGACACATAAAACTTGCCTATGGTATTAGAGTACACTAAAATATTTTGGTGGGGAAACTTCATGAAAAGCTTTTTTTCAGACTGAGTTCAATATAACTGTATTGAGTTTATAGCCTCTTGTTGTGGTGCGATCAGTCAAAACTTCCTGGGTATTGAAATTAATATTGCAGTTGGGAAAGTGTTCAGGTCGGATAAAATTAGATGTACCTTGTGATCTGTTGTTATAGTTTGCAGGTAGTATAGCCTCCGTTTACAGATAAAATGCACTTTTATTGAGTGCGTGTGTACTTTAAAAGGTGTTAAGAATTAGTGTCACGTTTTCATTGAGTTGGTATTATAAGTTTGTTTTTCATCATAGGTGTACGAGTATCAGGATTTCTAAGTGAAGAAGAGAAGAAGTACCAACAAAAAAGCATTAAGAGTTTCTTAAAATCTGGAAAAGAAATTGGTTTTCTTAGGCTTCAGGCAGGGAAGGCCAACCAAGAATATTTCACAAAAAATTCAGAAGCATTTCCCACAGGGAGTTTTTTTGATAAAAAGCGAGCTGCAAGGCAACTAAACAGGGAGAATCTTTCTCCAAATGAAACTGTAGATAAGCAGCTCTTTAATGATCGGAAATCATCAGCAAATTTTGTGGAAGAAACAAAGAAAGTCACAGACTTGCAGAATTCTGATGTGTGTAAGATCTTCACCTGCCCTGTTTGCTTTGAGGAGCAAAGCAGCAGTAATTTGGAAGAGCTTAATAGGCATATTGATGAGTGTCTCAGTGGGACTTTTGTTAAAAATACTGTGGAAATTACCAAGAATAGCAATTCAGGAGAAAATACACTTCACTTTCTTCCACGATTTAAAAATGAAAATGTTGATGAATGTCAGAAAAATGAAACAGATCAATTAGCAGGAACAGACCAGTCTGCAAGTACATCCGACAACTGTACTAGCTACAGCACAGAAGAATTCACTCAGACAGTATCTGATAAATCGCACAGAGAAAGACAGCCTAGCAATCTCAGTGATATTGCTAGAAACGTGTGTATGAGGCAGAGTTTCTTCCCCAAAAGAATTTCACAAGACAATGGAGGCCGTTTTGAAAAGACAGAACGTACGGAAGAAGCTAGTTCATCCTGTTTCTTTGAAATGAAAGAAGACAACGTTCTTGTTTGTCCAGTTTGTAATACAGAACAGAAAACTACCAGTCTTGTGTCATTTAACAGACATGTGGATGTCTGCTTAAATAAAGGCCTTATCCAGGAGCTGACAGTAAAAAAAGATTTTCCTACTAAGACTTACAACATGGAAAACTCAAACAGAGTTGGTGAGTGTGTGCATTAGGATACGTTTGATTATTCAAATTATCTGCTTGCACAACTAAAATTATTTGTTTGTGGTATACTTTGAGCTTTTCAGGGCTTTGAGACTTTTGCAACCAGTTCATTTGAGCAAAGCCTCTATAAGATTGCACGTTTTTATTTTAAAATATCAAATCTGTTTTCATGGCAAACCGGATTTATGAATGTGATGGTAGCTACACGGTGCATTCTCATTTGCCCTATAGGAATTGCATGTTTGCTACCGCCCAGCCATGTTCAGAAAGGTGTTTGTAAGGCCACTGAGATTTAACTGAAAATCAACATCTTCAACCTGGATGGATTCAGAGATTCAGTTGATAGGAAAGTTCCATTATGTAGTGTGCTGGCAAAAACAGAGAGGCGTTGAACTAAAATGTAAAGGCAGGAACTTGCAAGCCTGTTTTACACCTAATAAAATACAACACATACACATACCTGTCGCGTGCCAAACCGGTAGCCTGTTCACTCAGGTAGTTTCTCTTTGGCCAGGTTAGAGGACATGTGCAGGTAGTTAAGTATCTGCTTGAAGTGCCTTGTCCCTAATCTATCTTGGGAGCTTTATAAGAGGAAATTAAAATGCTAGTGTGTTAGCATTGTCAGAACACAATTAAGACTTAAAATAAGAATCTTTTACACAGGAAATTTTATGAGGAGTATTGTTGTGACATGTGCGAACAGGCTTTGTTTTAAATGAAATACCTAATGTTGGCAAAGATTCTTTCCCCACCCCCTGCAGGATAAAAAATTAAAAATATAATTTTCAACAACCTTGAAGAGCATTAAAACATTAAAAAATTTTATTTTAGCATAAAATATTATCTCTGGAAATGACAACATTCAAATTAATCCCCTGGAATTCAATAAACTGCTGGCTTTTGTTTTTCTCTTTTAAAGTTGCTAATATAAAGTACAGTACTCAAATTGCAGATAGTAAAATGTTATTTGCGCCTTTAGATTAAATTTAATTATATTTAGAAACAAAAGGAAAGGAAAACTTTCAGCAAAACTGTTCTTGTAGAAGTTCTGCTCCTTATGTAATTCCTGAAGTGTTCTTTTTTCTTTAAATTAATTAGTTTTGGGTGTTTCCTATTGCTTTTCAGGAGGTTTAAGCAGAGGACAGCAATGCACAAATCCATCACAAGGAACAAAAAGGTAAAGGTTTTCTGGAAACTTGAGTACATAACTCACTGTAAAACAATGAAACTTATGAAAATATTCTTGTAAAAGGTATACATGGTATATTTTTACTTCTGACTGGTTTTTTTTTTTCTTTCTTTCTTTCTTTCTTTCTTTCACTTTAGGTCTGGACTAACAACTTCACAGTCAGTGTCAAAAAAGGCCAAGCCAAGCAATTCCAAGCATACAATTGAAATGTTCTTCAAATGACTCTGTAGCAACATATTCTATATGAAGTATTTCATAGTATTTTATGGCGGCAGATTAATTTAGCATTGATTGTAGGCTGGATTAAGGTGCCTGTCACTTCGGAGCCGTTGCATGCCTGGGGGGTGGGGTGGGGGGCTGGGGAAGAGAAAGGGAAAAAAAACCCCACCAACCAAACAAAACACCCAACACCACATGATGTCTGAGGTAGAAGAAGAGGCACAACTGAGGTAATTTTTTTCTTTTTTTTTTTTAGTATAATACTGTTTTTCCAGTTGATTCAGAGAATCGAAATTCACTAGCACTTTGACTTTGTTTCTATTGAACATGTGGAACTTTGTTAGAGTCACGAGCAGCCTCATGAATTCCCTGCTGTCCAACAAACAGAACACGAGATCAGGGGTGCCTTTGGGCAAACTCCCTAGAAAGCGGGAATCATTAGCTGGGGGTGCCACGCTCGGCTTACTCACTGCTCTCGCACATGTTGTGCCATCTTCTCTGTTGACTGTATGGGCTGTGGTAGCCATAGCAGCTCAGGCTGACGCTTCCTTGAACAATTCAACACCAAATTTAATTGTGGTATTATCTGTGTGATAACAAAGAAGAGCTGACCTGCTTGATTTCAGCTTATGAACATGTCTTCTCAGTGGACACACAGATTGATTGGTCTGAGTTTCAAAGGAAAAGAGCAAAAATTTGGAGTGTAGTCAAGCTTTCATTGTTGTTACTGAAAGTGACTTCAGTAAGAGTTGATGGGGCAGCCCTGAAGGACCCATTGTGATGATGTACAGGATGAATTTCCTGATTTAAGTAGTGTTTATAAACCTGTTGATGAGAGGAGGATTCCTCCAGGTAAGTCAGAAAAATGCTATTAGATCCTTGGCCTTTCCAAAGAGAACTTCAGTTTTCTTTGCAATTCTGAAATTGTTACTGGCAAAAAGCACTAAATTTACTCTAAATAAAAGGTCCTACGGTGCAATAATAGTATGAATGATATGCAGATATGCAATATGTTTACCAATCTTTCTCTTTAAAATTATTTTGTATTTCTGAATAAACCATATTTTATGAGTGGATATGTGGTAGGAGGAAATTGTAAATTGCACATATTTAAAATAATGTTTAGATTTTTTCTGTTTACACCAAATTGCTTAAATGTAGACATTTTATTATAATTAAATATTTATCAGACAAATAATTTATGACATCGTATTTCTTATCAGTTACACAAACAGTGTCAAACCTTGTATGAAATATAAGCTTCTTTTTAACTTCAAATTCTTTAAAAGAGGTGGCTACTGTGGAAGCATCTGGTTTGTTGTTTAACTGTATTGGAAGTACTTTGGAGTTGGCCTGTTATTTAAACACACAAATGTGTACCTGGTATGTTTTAGATGCCCAAGCTAAGTCAAGAACATGCTTGTTTGTTTTGAAACTTGCTGGAATGATTTGACCATCTCTACCTGCTCATCCATTTGTTTGCCAGATGCCACTGAACCCACTGCTCTGTCATTTGAATTCATGTCAGTGATCCCTTATCTGCTTTGGACCAAACCAAACGAGTTCAGACTGTGTCAGCTGACTCAGTTGACTTTTTCTAAACCACGTCAGTGAGCATTCAGCATGAGCTGTTCTGTTGATGGAGGTGGGAGCTGGAAACTTGGGTAGGAATGGCATAAGAGCAGCCGAGGAACAGTGACATAAGCTCACACATCTGTTTACAAAATGAACACCTGTCCCTTTTTTAGATTGTATCAGCCGGATTCAGTAAAGTGTGGAATTGAATCATTACCTTGTCATTGTGTGTGTTTCTGTAAAATGTGTAACTTCACATCAGCATTTGGGCTGGTTTTAGTCAGGACAGAGTTAGTTTTCTTCACAGTAGCTGTTATGAGGCTGTGTTTGGGGTTTGCCCTGAGAAGAGTGTGGATAACACTGGTGTGTTTTATTTGGTGCTAAGGCATATGGAAAACGAGGAGGTGATTGGTGACAGCCAACATGGCTTCACCAAGGGCAGATGGTGCCTGACGAATATGGTGGCCTTCTACGATGGGGTCACAGCCTTGGTGGATAGAGGACGGGCAAACCAATGTCATTTACCTGGACTTGTGCAAAGCCTTTGACACTGTCCAGCACAACATCCTTGTCTCTAAATCGGAGAGACATGGATTCGATGGATGGACCGCTCAGTGATAAGGAAATGGCTGACTGGTTGCACTCAGAGGGTTGTGATCAACAGCTCAGTGTCTGAGTGGAGACCAGTGACGAGTGGTGTTCCTCAGGGGTCGGTGTTGGGACCGGTCCTGTTTAACATCTTTGTCAGTGACATGGACAGTGGCATTCAGTGCACCCTCAGGAGGTCTGACAACTCCAAGCTGTGTGGTGAGGTCATGACGCTGGAGGGAAGGGATGCCATCCAGAGGGGCCTTGACGGGCTGGAGAGGTGGGCCTGTGCCAACTTCATGGAGTTCAACAAGGCCAAGGGCAAGGTCCTGCACCTGGGTCAGGGCAATCCCAGGCACAGGTACAGACTTTGTGGAGAATGGATGGAGAGCAGCCCTGAGGAGAAGGACTTGGGGGTACGGGTGGGTGAGAAGATGAACGTGAACCGGCAGTGTGTGCTGGCAGCCCAGAAAGCCAACCGGATCCTGGGCTGTATCAGGAGAAGTGTGGCCAGCAGTTCGAGGGAGGGGATTCTCCCCCTCTACTCTGCTCTCGTGAGACCCCACCTGCAGTTCTGCGTCCAGCTCTGGGGCCCTCAACATGAGAGGGATATTGACCAGTTGGAGCAAGCCCAGAGGAGGCCACAAAGATGCTCAGAGGACTGGAGCACCTCTCCTCCAGCCCTCTGGGGGAGGAGAGAGAGTTGGGCTGGTTCAGCCTGGAGAAGCGAAGCCTCTGGAGAGACCTTATAGCACCTTCCAGTACCTGAAGGGGCTACAAGAAAGCTGGGGGAGGGGACTTTTATAAGGGCCTGTAGTGACAGGACAAGGGGTAACAAGTTTAAATTGAAAGCAGAGAGATTTAGATTGGACACTAGGAAGAAGTTCTTAATGGAGAGGGTGGTGAGGCACTGGCACAGGTTGCCCAGAGAAGCTGTGGATGCCCCATCCCTGGCAGTGTTCAAGGCCAGGCTGGATGAGGCTTTGAGCAACCTGGTCCAGTGGAGGGTGTCCCTGCCCATAGCAGGGGGGTTGGAACTAGATGGACTTTAAGGTCCCTTCCAACCCAAACCATTCTGTGAAATTTCTATAAGTGCTTGCACCAATTCGAGGTCTTTCCCAGCTTCTGATACTCGCTGTGTTCCTAACTTTCTCATTACAAGCAGTATGTGTGGGGGAACACAGTTCAGACAGCTGACCCAAACTGGCCAAGGTAGTATTTCATTCCACAGCACGCCATGCTCAGTGCATAAGCTGGGAGTGGGCTGGGCGGCCATAGCTCATTTGATAGATCGCTCGCTTGTTCGTTAACTAGCTAGTTGTTCATGCATTAGTTAGGTAGTTGATGGTTCGGTTAGCTTCCTCACTCATGCTCTTGCTCATGGGGCTCACTCGGGCTCTGGTGCAGTTGCTCTTTTGGGTCCACTTGGGCCCTCTGACTCCCTCTACTCAGGACCTGGCTGTGTATCGGTTGGTGGGTGGTGAGCAGTTGTATCGCTTGTTTTATTTTCCGTTATTTTCATTATATATATATGTATTAGTAGTAGTATTGTTAGTATTATTAGTATTCATAATGTTATTAGTATTTTATGAATTTATATTCAGTTATTAAGTTGTTCTTATCTCAATTCACAAGCTTCCTTGTCTTTTCCTCCGATTCTGCTCCTCCCACTGGGTGAGTGAGCGGCTGTGTGATACTGGATTGCTCTCCGAGGTTAAACCACAACAGCATTACCTACCAAACCGTGAACTACTGTAAGTGATTGAACAAATGAGGTTAATTTGGCTTACCCTCAGAAGTTGTCTTACCCTCTGTTCGAAACCGAAGTCATGGAGGTGTCTGGGTGTCACGAAGTGAAAGTTGTGGAGCACGTTAGAGTTAACGTGGAAATCAAATTCATGGAATTATTCTAAAGCCAGAAATGTCTGCCTTTGGAGATGTGTGTAAAAATACACCTCTTGGAAAGGTGATTCTGTGGGTTTGCAGAAAGTGCTCGGCAACATTATTTTAATGTTTTCCATGTAAATTATTTACTGCAATGCAAAAAAGAAGCTTCCCCCCCTCCCATTTCTTATACCTCATCGATTACTGTTTTTATCTGAAGAAGACCTTCAGTACAAGTATTGTCATAAATTTCTGTGATGCAATTTTTCACCTTAGTTCTTGTGGAGAAGACTGTGTAAGCAATGTTTTTGTTGTGTATATTTTTCAGTGTGTGATATGATTGACTTTAACCTAAAATCTGTTTTCATTAACATCTCAAAATTTCTTTGTAGCTGTGTTTAACTTACTGTATAAAGTATTTCCTCTGGGAGAGCCATTCCACCCTTACTATATCCACAGTTCTGAAGCACGTGAATGACTTTGGTTGGCAGTGGGTTTGTGTAGTGTAAGTATCTCTCTTACTGAAGGTTGATATATATACTTTACCTTGAATTCCTCTTTGAGTTGTGAATGATAGCGGAAAAGGATGACATTTCTGTGATCTTAATGTTCTCCTCTGCACCGCCTCTAAAGAAAGCACACAAAGAGCATACACATGACCACAGAGCAGTGTTCTGTAAGGAGGAGGCTTGGCATAAGTGGGACACCATAGAGATGCCCCCCTGTAAGAGCAACACCTGCTTGGGTCTGTCTTGTAAATCCTCAGTACCCAAAAACTTAGGCTGTAGGATAGTGTTTTCCTACTGAATCTGTTCACTGCTATCTATAGTCGTATCTTCATTTACTTCTGAGGTATGAAATATCTGGCCTATGGAATGCCTTACTGTGGTTGGATATCACAATGACCAATTTTGTTTATTAATTGCCTGGCATTGGTGTCTCAAAATCTATTTCTAGAAACTCTCCTGTTGGGAATACATAAATACTTTGGTTTATGTTGTTTTATTCTCAGAGTTGCTGAGGTTCCACTTGGAAGTGTCAGTAACAGGCAGGAACAACAGCAGGACAGAATTTGGGTTTGAATTCCTCTGCCTGTAGCTTGATCCACATTGGAATTACTTTTGGGGTGGTTTATCCCATCCCTGTCTGTCTCACACTGTATGTAGTGTGCGGGAGCAAGCTGAAGGTTGGAGCCATCAAGAGTCATACTGCCTACAAGTGAACCTACAGCCTGCAGGTGCCCGAGTTTGTGGTCCAGCTGGTGCTCCGGGGATCCCCGACATCTCTTTTCTGACTGCCGTTTGTATGCATGAGCATCTGCTGAGGCTGGCCCTCTCCGTTTCATTGTCCTAATTACTGCTTGTAAGCAAAGGCAAGTGGCAGGAGGCAGCTGTAACCATAAGTGATGAGGGGAGGAATGAGGGTAACTGAGACACTGCAGTTGCACAGTCTAACAATTCGGGCACTGCGGAGTTTCATACTTGCAGTAAGGGTACACGGTTTAGTGCAGATTAATACATAATTTAATAAAAACATAATACTTGCTACCTTGACTTTATATTCAAATCTCGCTTTCTGTTACAGGACAGAATTTTTGCTTGTTCCTTCTTCTTCTTTATGCATTATGCAACGTGTGCTTTTGTCTTTCCTTACATTTTTTCTTTATATTGGTTCTGGTTGTTTATATATTTACTACTACTGTTTTTTTTAAAGATTAAAAAAAAATGCCCTGAGTTCCTGGCAGACAGAGAGAGCTTTGTGAAGGCAAGAGGGGAAGATGTGCCAGCACTCCTTTGTTCTGGATCCTGTGTCTGTTAGTTTCTTCATCGGTCTTCTCTGCGGGTTGCTGGGACCATTTGGAAGAGTCAAGGTTGTAGGAAGGGGCTAGGGAACGCGGTAAACTTGCTGTTTGCAAAAGTTGAGCGCATGAAGTGTAGTTGTAGTGTCAAGAGACAAGGTGTACACTGTGAAACAGTATTGTATGGCAGTAATTAGAACTGGAAACACACAGCTGGTGTAAAATCCAGAGTGTATGTAAAATTATGATCCGGGTTTAAAGATTCACGCTCTAACTCGTGCTCTGTATAAGGTTGCGAATCTATTCCTCCTTCAGTGCCAGCTTTTGTCAGCAAACCTAATCATTCCACCGCTGGCTGCTGTCTCTCATTTCAAAAAGGAGCATTAGCGTTTGCAAACAGTGAGTCTGTGTCATTAGCCCCGTCACCATGCAGAAATAAAACCCTTCCTCTCAAGAAGGTTCGCTGGAGCATCTGAGTCGCAGCAAGCAAGTAAAAGTGAAACCTCCATGATTCAACTACAGCTAAATCAGTTACTTGTTCTTCTCACTCTGGGTTTATTTTCACAGTTTTGGTGAGGTTTGGTTTTTTTCAGCGGTGTAACATTCATCTATCGAAAGTACAGCTGATGAAACTGGCCTAGCAGTGCACCGTGTATCAAGTGTAAAGATTCGTATACATCACAGCCTGACTATAAAAAAATGTTTAAGGGAGAGAAGAATTGCAAAATCTCTTCATGTGGGGTGAGGATAAACCGAGCAAATAGTTTTGTATCCAAATTAGCTCAGTTTACAAACTCTTTTGAGCCTTTCAGATTAATTTTACCATGGGCATGTGCAGTGTTAGTGATCTTGGAAATTGAGACAACTATGTAATTTAATTACAAAGAAAAGAATTATACTGAAGGAACTCAGATGGGTCTTCAGTTGCGTAAGGCTGAATCCTGGTGGTCCCGCATTGTTGGAGCTACTTGCCCAATATTTATTTTGAAACGTTAGCAATGTCAAAGGCTGGTTTTAAAGTAAAATGTGACCTAGTCTGTTTAAACAATATGTCCTCTCTCAGAAAATCATTGTCCACATGAAAAGGAGTATGGATGCTGGCTATGTCAGTTCACAACAGCTGAACCCGTGGGGATGTCTGCCTTGATTTTGACTGGACTTGGGCAAAAGCAAACGAAAGTACTGTCTAGCTGTAATGAGGAGTGTTGTGGTCGGATCAGTACCGCTGCTGCACGTGTGTCTGTCTGCCCAAATTTACAGCAGGCGCACCGCAGTCTCTTGCATCCCAAGGCTGTGCCAAGCTACAAGAGCAGTCAACTTCTCCAGGACAGCGAACACTGGTTGACAGCAGTGGGAATAACTCCCAAGTGGAATTTCCTCCCCAAAATGGCCTTCAGCCTGCAGAGAGTGCTCCGTGACTACCCTGCAGTCAGCGCTAAGCCCACCCGGAGTCCTGTGCAAGCTGTGCTGCCTCCATCTCTCCATATGCCACGATGTGGGAAGCACTTCAGGAGCAAACGGGGCTGCCCTTTTGCCCTGCCTGTGCATTTGTAGGTGTACATTGCTATTTGCTCACAAGCCTACCCACTAGAGAAGACCTGTGCGGGGGGAATAGTGCAAGGATGACCCTGTTTGGCACCTAGCTAGTATCAAGCAGTTCTGTGGGGGTTTACAACCAGCTCCTGAAGCTGCTGCGCTGCTCTCTTGGGGTGATGTGGCCAGGGGCCGGAGTGCCGCAGCAGGCGTGTTGGCAGGGCGCTGCCAGCCAGGGCCTGGCTGGCTGTGCTCCAGTCACCTCACAGCCCCGGGGAACCGGTTTGTCGGCACCTCCCTTGGGGCCCCTTCCCTGAGTGAGGAGGAAGAGGAGGAATGGCAGCGATGAAGGGTCTGAGCCGCTTGCTCCACGCCGGGGAGGACGGCATGCAGGGAGCCGTGGCAGCCAGCCACGACGGCCGTGAGTGCACAGGGGTTGGAGGCCTTGGGCCCTCGCTGCAGGCAGCACAGCCCGGGCTGCCTTGCCTGGAGGCGGCACACCAGGCCCCGTCAGGGTTGTGGGGATGATGGGGTCCACCCAAACCCCCGTCTTGCCTCAGCCAAGAGCTAAAGGAGCGGTGGGGGGAGAAATGGAAGAGGTTAAACGTGAGCCGCTTTATACGTAGTGAAAGAAATCAGTGAGGGCGTGCGGATGTGCGATGGGGAGCCAGGGTTTGGTACCTCTGTCTTCCAAGGGACTGCCCAGCACCCTGCTTTAACTTCACCCCTGAAGCTGCCAGAGGGGGTTTGCTGTGGCGTTAGTCGCATCCCTGGGGCTGAGTGCTGCCAATGGTTTCCCAGCCGATGCGGGTCCCTGCTTCGGGAGGGCGCACACAGAAACGGGAGCCCTGGCCTCCTGGCACTCAGTGGCACAATCCCAGTGATAGGGTCTCCAGCTTTCGTGCCACACACCGGTTTGTGAAAGGACAGCCTGCTCTGGTGTGGGCTGCTGTTCCTGAAAGCGGGTTATTTGTGGAAACTGAGCGCTAATTGTTAAGCCCTGCCACAGCCCTGTCCTGTGATTGCAGCGTGACAGCCAGGAGCTGTTCTCCTGGGCTGTGCTTCCTGCTTCCAGGCTGGTAAAGAGGGCGGATACAGAAAAGAAATGAATGAAATATCACTGTTGGACTCAATAGGTGGTTTTTTCCCATGACTTCTGTGAATTGGAAAATGGTTCTTTTAGAAGAAGGCGACCTAACAAACTACCTGCTTTGCACTAGTCATTTTATTTCTGGTAACAAACAAGAAAACAGAGAGAAAACATTGAAAATGTCACCAAACCATTAAATATATGACAATTTTTAGAAACGTTAGAGCAACTTTTTTTTTTTTGGTCATTTGAATTTAAATATTATTATTTTTGCATTTTACCTCCTTGGCACTCTCCAGCCAATTCAAATTCCTGTGTTTTTTTCTCCATGTGCTTTTTGAGACAATGACAGATTTCATCCTGGGACTTAAAAAGAGGGGGGTTGAGGGGTGGACAGATTTCCATCGTCTACAAGTACAGACATCTCTGGTGCACTCTTCTACTTTGTTGGAAGTCATCCTTGTTTGTGGTATCACTGAAAAAATTGAGGCCACTAAAATATGATACAAATATGAGGAAAGAAAAATCGAAGGTACTTCAAAGCTCGAGTTGCTGTTGAGGAAGGCTTTCTGTTTTCAGATCAACAAAGCAGTTTACTTTTTGCAGCTTTTTACTTCCTTGCCCTTCCAAGAGAGTAGAGATGATGGGATGTTCAATACACTGCAGACAGGGCTCTCGCAAAGAAAGTCAGCTGTTAAAATTACTATTTTTAGTTAGCTGAAAGAAAAACGGAGTATAACTGTATTATAATTATATAGTCATGATATAACCTGTAGGGCAATAAGCTAGACATTTTATATGAAGCCAAGAAAACGACCCCCCAAAAAAATTGACAGCTAAAACCAGTTAATCTATTGCTGTTACTTGAAAACAGAGTGATTGTCAACATTGCAAGGAATGCCAAATCCTGGAGACCCCAGCTTGGGTAGAAAGCTTCCATAAATCCATAGTGTGACCACTCTATACTCCTGTAATTTCATGCGTGAAAAAGTAATTTTGCAAAAGCAGCAAAAGGTCGTGCAGCAGGTCAGTGCCATGGTGTGTCTGGATTGCCACCCTTGTTAACTCCCGAGTTAGGAGGTATTAAGAGAGACCAAAAGGTCGTCTTTGTAACAGTGTACAGCCAATTCACCTTTGGACAGGAGAGAAAAGATCAGCCATTAATTCTTTGTCAGAACTACAACAAAACTGTTCTTGCTGATGCAGATGCAGTAAGGAAACGTCATTTTCTCTTGTTTCTGGAAGGCAGCGTGAGTGTACCGTTGGGGATTGTTCCCGAATATCCTGAGATGTAACAGCATTTATCTTTGCATCCTCATGTAAGATACATGCGTGAGCCTTCATCAGCCGTCAGTAGGGATGAAAGTGACCTAATTATATCTAATTGCAGCTAATTCATGCCCTAAATTTTGTTTCCATGTTTGCCACAAATTTGCCTTCAGTAAGACATTCTGCGACTATTGGTTTACCCATGTTCGGAACCAGGAGAGTGGGAAGCTCTGCCGGATGCATCTTCAGGGTGTAGACTACGAAAATGATGAGGGAGATGTTTATTCCACAAAGATCCCTGGTTTGCTGTAGGCCACACTCCTCGTCATGGATGCCAGGGATGCAATTTTTATTTGCAGCTGCTTTTCGGGGTGGTTTTTTTTTTTTGGCTCTGCCCACACGTTGTATGACAAGCAAGGGATATTCTGTCATTTCCAGATAATTTTGGGAGGATGCTTGGATAACGTCATAGGAAAACTACAAACAGCTTTGCGACTGTCCAGTTTAATTTCTGGCTTGTTTCGTACAGTACATCTGTGACGAGTCCCACTGAGGTTATAATAACGGGTGACATGTAAAACATAACGAAGTGAATGGTGTACTGTTTTTCCTCAGCACGCTCTGCCGTCACACTGCCTCAAGCTGTATCCTCATTAGGCGTTAATGAACTTGATGCATTGCAGTAGGATGAGAGACCTCTAAGGAACAGATACTGGCTGCAGTTTCCAGTCCAACAGCGTGCTGTCCTCTTTGGTCATACCACTGGACAAGTGGTTTTCAGGCCAAAATATTCTTGACACAAGACATCACACTTTAAAAGTTAATCATTCTGATAGGCTAAAAATATCTACTAACAATTTTGCGACTGATTTAACAGCTACCCTAATTTCTAAGTGATTGATTGAATGTTAAGGTAGAAACATAAGAAGTCATCTGATCTCTAGGTCAGCAAAGCCAGTTATCAGACACTGGAATTCTATTTTTCCAGGTTTCTGAATGTTAGGTACATAAATGCATGCTGCAGCTACTTTAGTTGATCAAACATGTTCATTTTTGGGTTGAGACATTAACGGAAGATCCCAATTTCGTAGTAAATTCCACGTTGTGGCCAAATGTTAAGTACACACTTTTTTTTTCAATGTCCCTGTAAAACTCCCCATTTGTTTGGGTGTTTGGTTTTTTTTTCAGTTGGGTCATGCCGTTTGCTTACTGCTATGCATTTTTATGTGTTTTGGTGGTGTGTTCTTTTTTAAAACAGAGTAACTTTTCCAAGAATAGGAAATAAATGCTGCAGTTTGCACTGTTCACTGCTGTGCCTGTAAGAGGCTTTGGGACCCATTTAGATGGCAAGAGGTTTATAAATGAACTCTTGTTCCTCTGAGGAGTGCAAATAATGGTAATCCATGCTGTGGAAAGTCTCCCTCTAATTGGACTTAAAAGTGGAAACTTGAGACATCAGCCAGATGTCTTTAGAGGAGAAATATGTAATCCTGGAACACTTCTATGATGAGAAGCAAATGATTCTCATAGCATAGGCAATCAGGACAAATAACAGAAGGTAAGAACAGTACCATCATCTCTTACATTGGTTATGGCTATTTTTTTAGTAATACAATTTTTTCATCCTGTTTTTCCACAGTACTGCCAGACGAGAGAGAATTTCAATGTGCTGCTAAAATGAACAATTTGGAAACCATGGAAAAGCTGTTTAAAAAGAATGTTAATATAAACGCTGTAGATACTGTAAGTATGAAGCGTCACCGATCACTGATCCGAAACGTGACTCCTTGGGGTTGTTGCATGGTGGAATCCCAGCATGCAATCCCCATCAGCTGCAAGGTGGTGAGGCTGCAGGGGTCCCTTCTAGGGCCTGATTAAGAGATATTTCACATGTCCAGTATGGACAGTAAGATTTGAGCAGCATAACTCACAGATCTGTGCATTTAGCCACTAGTCTGTGCCTCACGTGGGGAGCTGAGGACTTCTGAGTTGTGGTCCCAGCTCTAATATGTACTCTGTTCTTGGGTGACTGTTTCTTGAGTTCCCCATCTTTCAGCACAGGAGGACTTAACCTCACAGGCACTTTGAGAATGAATTTATGCTGCCAGCATCACAAATTTCAAGTGTGAAGCATTACTGTTTGGTTTGTATGGAACCACGGGAGCATTCTACCATGTCCACTGGCTCCAAGCTGAGATCAGAGTTCAGGTTTATCTTAGTTAGATGAAAGTACATTCCTTTTGCTGACATCCACTCCAGGCCTAAAATCTGAGGATGTATACTCCACAGTAACAGAATATAGTGCTGTGTTCCGCGTGAGAGGTAGTCTGACAGCAATGGAATGGTCGTGATATTAATCTGGGAGTTCTAAGAACGGTTCACTCTCGGTGGCTACGTATAAGTCATCAACCCATCAACATCCGATGTTACTTAATCATGGCTTCTGAAAAAACTTGCTTCCTATGCCCACGTGCATTTTTCCCACTGTGGGATTGAGGGGGTAGTCCAGGTGCATTCCTTGGTTTGTGAAAAAGAGAGGGAGACAAAGATTTCTTTCGAGTAAACCTCCGCTGAAAGAGAAGAGTGTTCCCATCAATTACAAAGTGCTCTGAAAAAGGTCACTTAAAAAAGACTTCTTTCTTCCTTACTGCTTTCCAGAATTCAGGAAATTAAACTAAATGCTCTTCCAGTCCTCTAGTTTGTCTCTTTGCTCTGTCATTCTTACATCAGACCTATAGTATAAGAAATGTGCTGGTATAGCCGTGTGGGTGTCGTGCACTGATGGATTCTCCTAGTGAGGGCGTAGCTCATGCTGGCAACCCCATTCTTTCGTTCATGTTGATCGTTCCTGCCCCTCTACTCCTAAGCCAAATAAGCAAGGCTGCCAAAAGGTGAGTTTTGTCGATAGAACTGTTTCTGTGCAAGAGGCTTTTTTCGGCATAAATGCGTGTCATAAATCCCACCTTTTTATGCTTTTGACGCCTATAGCTGTAAATTTAGACTTACGCATGGATAAGTCAGCTGATCTACACAGAAGCATAAGACAGCAAATCCAAACCGACTTTTAAAGTTAATTGGTTAAATCACTTGTATATCCTCGTACGGAGATGCTCAGTGAATTATGTTAAACCCAGTCATGTTCACTTTAATCAGAAGCAAAACTCTCTCCACTAAAGTTTAATTCAATTTATCCAATCCCTATTAAGTTCACACCATTAATTACTTTAATGAAAAATAAATCAAGCGTTCCTGATAAGCACCGAGCCTATTCACCTGTGTAAAGTTACTCACTCTTTGCAAGGTGGAAGCCTTCAGTTACGTAGATGACGACTCGGGCGGGGAAGGTGACTGATACTGAGGGAAGGAGGAGGCTTGTCATGCATTGCAGAGATCTAGTCAAAAACAAGAAGGATGGCAAATGCAAATATAATTGTGTAGATGTGGTCCTCAGCTTTTCAGATCCAGTCGTACAATAAAATTGTGAACATGATGCTGCTTGTGCTGCATGCATCTCCTGCCAGCAGTGTATGATTACTTAATCACATTTGGACATCTCGGTGAAGGGATGGTGCTACGTAGAGTAACTAAATCATTCTGGTTCTACAAGAAATCTTTAAGATCAATACCTAAATTTTATCCAAGGGAACAAAAAGACAGATGAAGACCAAGCGTGGCGATTGAAGGAGAAATACGCAAGTGTATCTGTGTTATCAAATACAGTTGTCAATAATCAGAGAATTCAGAAAACCTGATTGCCTGCACCAGGAAAGGAACGGTATTACGGACCTCACAACCAAAGCTTTGCTTATTTCAGCTGAAGCGCACCGCGTTCCATTTTGCTGTTGCGAGAAGTCATATATCAGTGGTGGATTTTCTTCTCCATCACAAAGCTAGACTTGATATGGCGGATCAGGTAAGTTGGTCTACATGTTTTAATTCACACAGTGTACGAACGCCTTAGGGGAAAAGTAAAAGTAGATATGTTTTAAAGTTAAGTGCTTGTTGAAAATGCTTCAGTTTGTCTTAAGACTTGCACACATTGGTATGAAAAAGCATTGTTAGAGCGAAAACGCATTGCTCAGAGCTTTGGCTGTGTTGGATACTAGAGTGAGTGTAAGGGTGGTTGAAGCCACCTGTGCAAATACTCTGTGGAAGTTGTGCATTAATCACTGGCCACTTTAAATGAAGGTGGAACTGCCAGCTACCCTGCAGCCTCCAACACGTGAAGAGCTTAGCAGTGCATAGCTGGTTCGCTTGGGCCAGGTGGTGATCCACAGTGCAAGATTTGGTTCAGGTATTAAAACCAAATGTACGGTGTCTTATTAATAAACAGGCTGTGCAAACGGAGAGTTTTCCAATGAACTGAGTAATGAAAATAGATGAAGCATTTACCTTTCTTTCCCATTTTCTTCTTTGTCCTTATCCACCACGTGTGGCAGTGTTTAAGTCAAGTAAGACAAATTCCCGCTTGTGGAGCGAGAAAGCTGCCTTGTTGTAGCATTGTGTTGGAACGAAAATAAGACAAGAGAGACCTGTTGGTTCCAGTTACCAGCGGTTCCCGGCTTGGGCATGTGCTTGCGTTATAAGTAACCATCTCCTCGTTAGTACTGTTTGAGTAGCTCTGAAACGTTCAGTGAACACCCCACATGCTGCTTTGAAGAAATACGGCCGTCTTTCTGGACCCTATCCGCCCCTGAACAAATCTTGCACTGTTCTAAGCAATGCTTCCCTTTTACCTGGCAAGCCGAAAGACACTGCCTGAATGAAGTACTCCAGTAGTCTGTGATATAAGTGCTAACAGGGTAGTTCTGCAACAAGTGGGCTTTAAGCAGTAGTGCTCACTATAGCAACAGCTAAGAAACGCATCCCTGGGTCTTTCACAGAGTACCACTGGGTGTAGTGTTGATGTCATTTTATTCTGTAACTATTGAAAATTACTCTTTATGGCAAATTATTTTTCAGTGTCTATCTTCCAGATTTGTTGAGCCAATAAGCCACAAATCAACACATTTTATGGGTCCTTTAATTATCTTGATAGGGTACATTGAAGCCAGGTTGGAAATACAGACCCTTCCCCCCCAAGTTGGGGTCCTATTAAACACTCAGAATCTCATTCTGATGAAGGATTACCTTTTAATTATTAGCTGTCTTTAATTCTTAGATGTTGTTAATCATCTTTGTTGAAAGACCTTGGGAAACGCTTTGTCATAATTAGCTTACAGATCTTAAATATTATGGCATTACACACTGTATCTGACGGTGGTTCTTGCGCTCTCTGGCGGGCAGGTTGATCTTGCAATTGACAAGAAATAGATTGGGGATACCGTGACTTTATTTCTTACTCCGTTTCAGGTTTTGTCATACTTTTTGTATTAATAAGCATCAGGCCTTAAGCGATCTCAGCATTTCTCAGTACAAAAAGTAAGCTGATTAAAAACAGGCAATAGTGTTCTTAGGAGCAGGTACGTGGTGTTCCCTCCTTTGGAGACTTGCACATAACTCGTGGAGATAGTTAAGATGTTTACTGGTTAAGCAGCGCATCTCTAAGAAACCAATAATACATTAATTGGCTAATAAACACACCACTATTTTTAGTACTATTAATTCACAGTTATACCACTCCAAGTTCCAGTGATCGAGTCCCAGTGAGTGACGCTTCTGCTTATTATCAGTATTAGCAGTGATACACAATCACGTTACTGCGAAGGAATCTTACACCACTAAGCTGCAGCTCTGTCGCTTTTCCTGCTGCACTTGATATCAAGGTACAAGTTTATCCCTTCTTATCCGCCTTGCCATTCCAACTCTTTCCATCGTGGGCCTGATGTAGCGTCCAGCAGGGGAGACCAAGGTGGTCTCCTCCTTTTTCAGGGGGAGCTTGTGTCTGTAGGTCACTTTCACCACCGTCAGCAGGCATCCACAGACACAAGATTGTGAACATCACAAGATCCTTCCCTTTTTTGTTCTCCAGTTGATTTTATACCTTATTTGCCACCTTTTTTTTTTTTCTTTTCTTTCTGTGAACCCACTTTTTTGCTGCTCTTGTGCCTCCTTTTCTCCTCCCAGAGTCCTCCCTGTGAAACAGCCCACTCAGAGAATCACACAGGGTGACTGAGGCGGGAACCTCTGGAGATCACCTTCTCCAGCCTCCTGCTCAGAGAATGGTCATGAAAAGCAGGCTGCTCAGAGCCATGTCCAGTCAGGTTTTGATCATCTCCAAGAATGGAGACTCCGTCACTTCTCTGGGCAATTGATTCCAGTGTTTGATTATCCTTAGAGCAAATAGGTGGTTTTTTCATGTTTAAGTGAGCCGTCCTGTACTTCAGTCCATGGCCACTCCCTCTTTCCCTGTCACTGCACATCACTGAGAAGAGTCTGGCTGCAACTTTTTTACTCTCTTCCATCAGGTATTTATACACAGTGATAAGATTCCACCTCAGCCTTCTTTCGCTAAAAACTCCCAGGCCTCTCAGCTTCTCCTCATATGTCAGATGTCCCTTAATCATCTTTCTGGCCACTTGCTGGACTCTGTGCAGTATGTCCATGTCTCTCCTGTACTGGGAAGTCTAGAACTGGACAGAGTACTCCAGGTGTGTCTCACCAGTGCGTAGAGGGTAAGGATCACCTCCCTTGACCAGTGCTCTTCCTAATGCAGCCCAGATACCATTTGCCATGTGTGCTGCAAGAGCGTATTGCTGGCTCACCTTCAACTTAGCGTCCACCAGGATCCCCAGGTCCGTCCCTGCCAAGCTGCTTTCCAAACAGTTGGCCCCAGTCAGTACTGGTGCTGGGGGCTGCTGTTCTCCAGGTACAGGATTTTGCATCTCCCCGTGTTGAATTTCATGAGGTGCTTCTCAGTGCATTTCTCCAGCCTGTTGAGGCCCCTCTGGATCGCAGCACACCGATCTGGTCCATCAACCACTTTTCCCAATTTGGTATCATGTATAAATTTGCTGCAGGTAAACTCTGCCCCATCGTTCAGGTCATTAATGAAACATAGAATCGTGGAATCACAGACTGGTTTGGGTTGGAAGGGACCCTAAAGACTATCCAGTTCCAAGCCCCCTGCCATGGGCAGGGACACCCTCCACTAGACCAGGTTGCTCAAAGCCTCATCCAGCCTGGCCTTGGACACTCCCAGGGATGGGGCATCCACAGCTTCTCTGGGCAAGAGACACCTGTGCCAGTGTCTCACCACCCTCTCCAGGAAAAATTTCTTCCTAATGTCCAATCTAAATCTCCCCACTTTCAAGTTAAACTTGTTAGTGCTTGTCCTGTCACTACAGGCCCTTGTAAAAAGCTCCCCCACCAGCTTCCTTGTCAGTCCCTTCAGGCACTGGAAGGTGCTGTAAGGTCTCCCCGGATCCTTCTATTCTCCAGGCTGAACCAGCCCAACTCTCTCAGCCTGTCCCCATAGCAGAGGGGCTCCAGCCCTCAGAGCATCTTCATGGCCTCCTCTGGACTCACTCCAACTGGTCTATAGCCTTATGTTGGGGTCCCCAGAGCTGGATGCAGCACTCCAGGTGGGGTCTCATGAGAGCAGAGCAGAGGGGGAGAATCCCCTCCTTCGACCTGCTGGCCACGCTTCTCCGGATACAGCCCAGGATGTGGTTGGCTTTCTGGGCTGCCAGCACACACTGCCAGCTCATGTCCAGCTTTTCATCCCCCAGTAACCCAAGTCCTTCTCCGCAGGGCTGCTCTCCATCCATTCTCCGCCCAGCCAGTATGATGAACTGGACGTTCCTCTTACAATGAAGATGTACTGAACCCAGGAACAATGCCTGGGTTAGCATGAATTGCCAGGGACTGGTGTCCAGCTGGACTTTGTGCTGACGATCAGGACACTTTGGGCCTGGCATTTCAGCTGGCTTTCAGTACGCCTTGGTGTATCTGTCTACGCCTGTACTTCATCAATTTGTCTACAAAGATGTCATGGGGGAGAGTGTCAAAACTTATGAAAATTGAGATGAACATTAATTTCTCTTCCCTTATCCACCAGGCTAGTCTTTGCATTGCATAAGGCTGTCAGTTCTAGTTACTTTTTCTCCTTGGCCATAGCTGGGAAGGTTTTTCAGGGCAGACTTTTGAGCCGTAGTCACAGATTTTGGCCAAGCCCAGCTTTACTCTTGTAACCTGTGCACCAGATGCATGTTCCATGTTGTCCACCACAGTTTTCTACTGCAATTTCTGCTTGCTGTGCCCAGTTTGTGGCTCCGTAGTACAGGAAAGACAAAGCTGGAGTGAGTCCAGCGCAGAGCCCCCAGGATGGTTAGGACTGGGGTACGTGGTGAATGAGGAGGTGCTGAGAGGGCTGAGTCTGGTCAGCCCTGAGAGGAGAGTGGTAAGGGGAGACCTTATGGCTGGCTCATAAGAGGAGAATGTAGAGAAGACAGACTCTTCTCAGAGGTGCACAGTGGACAAGAGGCACTGGGGACACATTACAACATGGGAGGTCCCAATTACGTACAAGGGGAAAAAAAAATCACTGTCAGTGTGGTCAAACACCGGAACAGATTTTCCAGAGTTTGTGGAGTCTCAATATTTAGTCTGATCAAAACTTGACAGGAAGAGGTCCTGAGCAACCTGGTCCAGTGGGACAGGTTTTGAGCAGCAGGCTATAGAAGCCTGGCCTCCAGAGGCCTCTTCCAGCCTGAACTGTTATTCCATGAATAGTTTTTGAGAAGTACACTTAAGTCCCTGTCCCACTACACGTTAATACCCACCAAGCATCCTGCTGTCTGGAGTGTTACACCAACATGCATAAAACCTCTTCCTGTTCTCCATTAGAGATGGGAGTGAAGCTATTTATTCCTCATATACAACGGAGAAGATAGGGAAGGGTTCCACTTCTAAGGAAGTACCTTGCTCCCTCTTGCTTCCTTTAGGTTCCTCTGACTCCATCTGAGCAAGTGCTTTTATGGTGGAGAGGAAATGTCATGTGTTTACACAGCACTTAGGACAATGAGCCAGGATTCATGATGCCGCACCTGGACACAGTACACACAAATTGGGGAAAAGCTAGGGAGATCTGTGACCAGGACAGGAGACACTGGCTGGAAGTTCCTTATCCCTATTCCTTTTGGCCCTAAGTTGACAGTAGGGCTTTTTTTTTCCTGTAAGAGGAGAACTTTTTAGAGAATTGGAGAGAAGAAAAGAGAACCTTAGAAAGAGGGCTAACTAGAAAATGATGGGGACTCATGGAAATACAGTCATTACCTGAAATGTCATCCACCACACCCAGTGCTTACTACATACATGGTTTCTGGAGAGAGGGAATCATTTCCAGGTAGTATTTAATCCTCCCATCTTAAAATGTCCTTCTCTGGAGATGCCAGACCTTCTGTCAAGAAAAGGGGCAGCCTGAACATTTAGCCATGTCCAGCATGTACCTTAATTTAAGTGAGGTGAATCCCACTCATGCTGCCAGGTGTTAATACTGATTTTCTGCAGGGCAGAACCCACTCATACACTGATGTAAAGAAATTTGGCACGAGGCATTTTTGTGGTAATTTCTGCCTTTATCATTTTATTTGAAGCATGGCCTGACAGTGATTCACCTTGCAGCCTGGACTGGAAATCTGGATATAATGAGAAAACTAGTTAAAGCAGGCGCTGATCAGAAGGCTGAGAATGAGGTTTGTTGATGACAAATTTTTACCAACCCTAAATATGTTCATGCTGAGAAAAAATCGAACTCTTAGAGTTGCTCATGTCTTTTCAGGAAGGAATGAATGTACTACACTTTGCAGCTCAGAACAACAGCGTTAAAATAGTTGATTATTTTCTCCAAGATCTTCATCTGAACAACCTGAACAAGCATGATGGGGTACAGTATGTTTCTTTCTGTTTAGTTCTTGGATGTCTTGAGGCGTCTGTTGTAGGCAAAACAATCTTGACTTGTGGAATTTCAATGAATTTTAATTTATTGCCAGTTACATAAACTTCTAATTACTCGTTTGGGTTTTGAGAAACAAGTAAGACAAACAGCAAGACAAGCACTTAGGGAAAACACCTTTCCTCCCTCTTTGCCTGTCCCAGCTGAACTCCAGGCAGCTTTCCTCCCCTGCCCCTCTTGCATTTGCTGCACATGATGCTCAGTCCCAGCAGCGAGGCAGTGGGAAGCAGAGGATGTTGAGGTCAGTTCACAGTGGTTTCCTTTTTATTTCCACTCTCTGTTTCTTCTCCAGCAGGGGTTCTTCCATGGGCTGCAGTCACCTTGTGGGTGTACCTCCATCTGTGTGTCCTCTCTTGCATCCTCTCCTGTACCTCCCCTTGTGCATCCTCCCCGGAGCAGTGAACACCCTTTCTTAAATACTTTTTCGCAAGGATATCATGTGCTGCTCTGATGGGTTGACTGCTGACACAGGGTGGGTCAAATTGTCTGTGGTGGAGCCAGCTGGAAGTGGCTGTGAGCAGCATAGGGCTGTCTGACCTCCTCCCACACAGCTCACCCCTGCAGCTCCCTGCCCTTACCAAAAACTGCCAGCTATGGCCGACACGGGCAAATTTTGCCAATGTAGAACATAAACCTACGTGCAGTTGTCCTACAGAGGAGCACCAACTCTCCAACAGTGCCAGGGCCTTCTACTCATCAGGTTTGCTGTCTCTCTATTTTTTCCTTTCCACAGTTTTGGGATCTTGCTTTGAAGGCTTCCTTTATTCTTGTAGGATCCATTACCAAAACAACAAAGCTCCCCTATCCTTTTTTTTGAGTCCTGAATTACACTGGCCCAATGTTGCAGAATTCCGAATCCTTTTACACAAGACAAGGCTGACCTTAGGCCTTGGGAAAGGAAAGGTGAAGAATAATCTTCCTTATGTTGAGGTTATTTCATAATTATCGATTAGTTTCTTGCATTTTTTTTTCCTTAGACATTTAATAGAGGCTGTTATTATGTAGAGAGGATGTCTAACTAATCGGTTACTCACTGTCTGAACAGTGCCATGTTTTTATGTCAAGATAACTTTCAGCAGTGGAGTTGTAAACAGTTGGCAAAACGTTTGTTAGTTTAACCACCACCAAAAAACCCCACAATGTATAGCACTAAATTCAGGCCTTCTGGATGAAACTTCAGAGATAGTGCTCTTCCGGTCTGTGCTCGCAGAATTCAGGTCGAGTGTGCTACGCCATGGAAAAAAATCACGCAACTTCTTTACAGCCTGTTTCTGAGCATTCTCAGACTTTAAGAACACAGTTATTTTGATAAATATTTTCATACAGAAAAAAATAAAGAATTACATACTTTGAGCTCATTTTCTATCTTGTTACCATTTCTGAAAGGTTTTCAAATGTTTTATTCAGGATATGCAAGATGTATAATCTGGTTTTGTTTACGCTAAATACCGCATCTTTTTTTAATTCTTATTTTTCTTGTGTATAACTACTTTCTTGTTAATCTACTTAATCATACAATATATAATTTTTTATGCAGAGCATACATGCACATATGCACACCATATATCTGGTAACTGAAAGAAAAGTATTTTTACTTTCAATAACCGTGTTTCTTTTCATAATTGTTTTCTAGAAAGGTAAAAAGCCATTTCTTCTGGCATCTGAAAAAGGCCATGTTGACATGATAAACAATTTGATTTCTCTGAAGCTGTTTACATCTGAAAAAGATAAGGTAAAGTTTCTTTTCCGCAGGAGTATAACTAAAAACGTGCTTGTGAAAGGTTACTGTGTCTCGGTTAGTTACTACCTAACCAAGGGACATAGGAATAAGCTGTGCAGGTGCTGGCAGTGATCTGTATTGGACCAACAGGAACAGAAGGATGATGATTTTTCAGTAATTAAGGGAGGACAGTGGAACTTCTGGTCTTATAGCCAGGAGACCTTCCCATACGCGTCAGTAATTCCTGTAAAGCAAGACTAGCATACGCTGTCTGCTGGGAGAAGTGGGAAGGTCTGGTGGTCGGCGTGCCAGCCTCTGCACTGGGAGATCATGTGTCCCAGATCTTAGCTCTGCTCGGCTGTGTCTGTGTGTCACTGCAAAGTCCCACATGACTAATTTTTCAAAGCTGTTTAAGCACTTCAGGATGCAATTAAACACCTGCGGGGATTTTTTCAGAAGCGTCTAAACGCTTCAATCTGGTTGAGTTTTCTTTAGACACTGCATTTTAAGGTGTCTAAGTAAAGTTTCAAAGACTGCCCTTTAAATTTCCTTACTCTTTACTTCACTGCTCGTGGAATGAGCATGTCAGCGCTTCTCTGCATCCGAGGCACTGCAAGGATAAATACAGTAAAAATTGTGAGATGGTCAGATGCTGCAGTTATTGAACCATGTAAGGAAGTTACACGTATGCTTGGTTTGTATTCTGGTGATACTTTAATATCTGCAGTGCAACCTGCAGCTCTGGTGTGCCAAGTAGTTTATCAGCAGCAGTTAAAGGCAGTGTTGTCCCAGACATCCAGCAGGCTGAACGTGTAAAGCAGCAGTGATGAGAGGCGAATGCTGTGATCCTGAAGGGTAAGAACCCAGGACAGCAGCTCACCTCACGGGTCACTGAAAACAACTGCACTGTAGCCATCAGTTAATATACCTTCTCCTAAAACCTATTTGGATTTTCTGCCCCTCCGCCTCCACAGTGCTGTGGTTGAAAACTGATCCCTAATTTCCCTGAGGATGAGGATCATTCTCCTTAATTTCTGTTTCAGATTTTCTAGCTTATTTTACACTTGTTCTTGCCCCAGCATTGTCTTTTAGCTCAAAATCTGCTGCTCTTCCTGATAATCATCTAGCTTGTTGCTTGTTTTCACTTGCTTGTTGGTGTGGGTTTTTTTTTTCCTTACTTTCCTAGTGAGGAATTGAAGAGATGGTGAAGAGGATTGAAGATTGGGATGTTGGCAACAAAGGCACTACAAGAGTATATATACTTACCTAGGTTTTAGATGTTTATCTTTAAATCAGTGCTCCTGGGTGCTTGATGTCCCCATCCTTGTAGGAACCAGTGCCCAAAGTTTTCTTCTGCTCCATTCTCTAGGTGTTAGAATTTTAGGGTCTTTTTCACTGGTAATACACTGCTGTTTTCAGAATATGAGATATAACCAGCTCGATGAAGGGCATGTCTGCTTACGTACGGAAGGGTTCCTTTCGGATTAGTCTGAATCGTGGAACGTGCTGTGTGGGTCTGCCTCCTTCTGCTTGTATGTAGAAGAGAGGTGGCAAGACCAAAGGCTCTGCGTTTAAGTGTTTTTATTTAATGTTTTGACTTTATTCTGAGTTTTAAAATACCTTGTTTGACATTTTTGTCCCAAGGAGGGAAACACAGCATTGCACCTAGCGGCCAAAAATGGTCACAGCGAAGTTGTGGAAATTCTGCTCGAACAGTGGGAGGAAATAAATGACCTCAACCAGGTAAGGACACAGAAATTACCGAAGGAGATAAAGTTTGAGATTTGAAAAACCTATTAAGAAATAATATTTTAGAGTTGACCTCATTATTTCTTCGACTTTTCTGTTTGCATCCTGTTTCACTGTTCCTCCTCCAATAAATTCAGCTCTGTTATCTCGTCCAACGTCCCTTTCTCTGTGTTCTGTTTCTCACACAACAGACTCCTCTCCATTTCACAAGCTTTAACTACTGGTAGCAGGAAACAGGAGGGCCCAACCTCTACCTTGCTTCCTGTCTTCCAGCGTTCCTGGCCACCTGTTCCCATTCCTTTTTCTGTCTCTGGCCAGGCTGTTCCCTGAGCCAGTTCAACATGCATGCCCAGCACATACCATCCCAGGCACCTCAGCAAAGAGGTCTTAAATTTGCACCATGTTCATCTGATTTCAGTTGGCTGCACAGGATTGGCTGCAGTCACTGCCTACCTGCTTTTTCTTTCCTGGACTAGCCTGGATGAGTTCATCCAGCATATTCCTAAATTGCGTATTAGCTGTGAAGGTTGTATCCCTCTCATGAGCTGAATTTTAAGGCTTAAATTAGGGGTGGCAGAGTGAAATGCACACAAACTACTCAACTCAGCATTCCTGCTCTGCAAAGCGTCCTTGTGTCTTCTGCTTCTTCTGTGGGGCAGCTGGAACAAACCGGGCAAGTTAATGCCATTTGCTGTGGGCCGGCATGCCCATTGCAGAAACCTGCCATGTGGGTGACAGTGTTCTGCTGGCCCAGCAGGCGACGTGAGTAAGGGACACCCACTCCTTCCCAAGGCCCTCCTCTTCCTCAAGAGGGCCCGTAATCTTCAGATTTAGGGGTCAAAGGGTTCTCTTACCCAATTTGTCTGTTATTTCCAGCTATGCAAGCTTTGAGGCGCACGAGCCCCATTGAAATGTGAAGCACTTGTGTTGCCAAGCCTTGTCTAACAATTGCTGCTGCACACAAAGCCTTTTCTGCCTGTGCCCCTGCCTGGCTGTGGCTCATGGTGCAACCTTCCTGTCCAGCCGGAGATGTTCTGGGCTGTGGATAAGCAGGTGTCTCTTCCCAGCATGAGCAAAGCTGGGAAATAATAAAGGTGTCAGGAGTTCAAGCAAGGAAGAACCAGGATTCATTAGCGCTTTCTATGAATGCTGAAGCACTGGAGTAGCTTTCAGTAAACCTTTGTGTATTTTAGGAGCTGAGAAACAGGGATCAGAGCACTGTGCGGCCGATATAACTTGCTTTACAGACTTGCTGTGGAGACACAGAGACTTTTTTTAGCGTGAGATGATTTGAAATAAATATTCAGCAGGATTATTTCTGCTAAAAGTGCTCCTTATAACTAGCACTAGAGTTGGGAGTTTGTCAGGAATCCATGGCGTTGGACTGACAGAAATGGGCACTCACGGCACGTGCTGGCATGCTAGCGGTCTTGCCCGATGTTGAATGGCAGCAATTGCTAACCACTGTCTTTGTTAATTAGCTTGTTGCTAATAATCTTTGGAAAGATTGTGATTAGTACTTATGAAATGGTCATCTGTATCGTAAACCTGGCAGTGCATCTGTCGACGTAAATGCCCTCCGTCACCGAGGTGTTGGTGAGTTGCCAGTTCCGTGTTAGTTCAGGAGCATTCAGGTTGTGTTCTCTGGTGACCATCTCCCCTCTTCTTTTGAGCTGGGGGAGCCTGAGCTGTCCCGTTTTGTGTCACAGTCTTACAGTCGCGTGGCTTAAATTGGAACAGACGTTTTGTCTCTGTTGGTCTAGAACGGAGAAACTCCGTTTTACTTGTCTGTTGAAGGAGGTCATGAAAAATGTGCTGAACTCTTACTGGAAGCAGGAAGTGACATCAACGTCTTGACTCACGTATGTACACACAGGTACTGGGACATCCTGGGCTGTGGGGAGGGCCTTATCTTCTCTGTGTGTCCCAACTGTATTTTTGCTCTGCTTATTTTTAGGAAATGGCAAATAAATAAATAAAATAGAATTGGGAAAGTGGAGGGTGCTAACAGAATAAAACGGAGGTGGAAGAAATACAGCATAGTTTTATTTGAGAGGGGTCTGTGGTGGAGCTGTTTTATGTACTATGTGTCCAACAGTAAAACATACGGCTGGGAAATGGAAAATTCCCCTTTTTGGCGGCGTAAATGGCTGAACCGATGACAAACCTGTTCTCCACATCTGGTTCCTGGACCCCAGTCCAGCTGACATCTGTTGAATGGCCTTGGCTTGCCTGCTGCGGGACGTTCCATGATTTCAGCAGACCGAGAGCTTGTTTGGTTTACTGGAATTATTAAGTGAAAATTTTCTGTTGGTTTATTTTTAGAAGTTTGTTACTGTGATTGTACTTGCTTGTTAAAGGTCAAACTGAACTAACAGACTAGAAGACACGTTGTCCACGGCACAGGATCGCGGTGCTACACGTAGGGCTACAGCTTGGTATACCCTCACTAGATAAAGAGGAGGGGGGGTGCGGGATCCCCCTGGCTCCCTGCATACCCCTGCTGAGCACTTCGAGTCTGGATCTGACGATGATGATTTGTCCCTTTCATAAGAGAGATCGAAAAGCACTACAGAATACTGGTGTTCTTAGCATGTTTGTTATGACGTAGTAAAGATGGAGGATCCTTCACAAAACCTCGTCACACTTACTGATCCACTTCATTTTATATCATTTTATCAAAGGGAATTCGTTTGGGGGAGGGGATAATAACAGATTTAAATGAAAGATTATTCTGTGCTGATAGCTCTCTTTAGTACTGTTTTTCCAGCAACAAAAATGTAAGCTTTTGCTGCCTATACCGTGTTTCAGAACAACAGCAGTGCTTTGCAGATTGCAGTTCAGAATGGACATCTGTCCTTGGTTGCTTTTCTTATTGATAAGAATATTGACCTGCTTCCCAGACCCGAGGTGAGTGTATATCCATAGAACTCTCCTGCTGCTGTTCAGTGTGTCCTGTCTTTTATGGCCTTTCCTGGGAGTTCAGACAGCTGGATGAGGTTGACTAGTTCCCTCATTTTTGTACTACACACGTTACATACAGTAAATATCCACGTAATACAGATGTGGGTTTGCAATACGTATGGGCCATCAAAGACCGGGCCCTGTTGCGCAAACCCAGCGAGTGCCTGGGCAGACTGCGGCGGTGCAGTGTGGGGGTGGCCAGGCTAAGCCAAGGACCAGGCTGTAGGAGAAGATGAGCTAAGTACCCTGCTTGAACTAGTGCAGGCCTCCCTGTGTGCCACAGGCAGAGTTAACGCATGCAACTGATTTTGAATAAAGGTAAATAACAAGTGAATAAACCCTTCACTGCTTTCAGCTTCTGCACGCAAAGCCTACGTTTTCGAAATCTGCGTGCCACCTCGTTCTTTGAGGTTTTTAAAGAAAGAGATATTCCTAATACTCAAATATTCTGTCAATTTAAATATTACAGTTTTTGCTACATCTGAGATTTTCTGTGAATAGGAAATTATTTTCCACATCTACAGTACAGGATGAAAATGGAACCTGGGCTTCGTGACTTATCTGCCATGATCGCTGGCCTGTTGCATAATGTTATCAAGGAAGAACAATTTATGACGTGCTCAAAATGATTTATTTTAAAGATCAGGTGGTTGTTGTGCTTGCCTTGTGTTCTCATTTGCTTTCTGTGGCAGAGGCAACTCATAAAATTGTAACTTATGTTTTGGAAACCTTTCCAGTGCAGCTTTGCATAAGATCTTGCTTTATTTTTCTGTAGCCCTGAAGAAAAGGTTATAAAGGCACCAGTGAACTGGTGTCTGGCACCCATGAACAGCACTGGTACGGAATTGGTTTTTAGCAGTATTTAACAAGAAACTGGTTAGTCACAGGTTCAACATGCAAAGTGATTCTGCCAATCTAATGGTTGAATCGTGACTGATACTGGACCTGTGCCCTAGTTATTTTAATGAATAATCACACAAATTAAAAAAAAAAATTCTTTCTAGCTACCATTTACTTATTATAAATATGACAGCAAGTCAGTTTGGTATGAAGAATATTTACAGCAGCAATATGTGACAAGAATTTATTCCTGGAAAGTAGGTTTTGACAGCTGTGTTCTCTCTCCAGCCTGTCCAGCTAAGGGCAAACCCAGTTTTCTGGGGGGACAGAAACATTACCCTAAGCAGCCTACTGTCTGCCAAGGGTAGCAGCACATCCCAGGTATGGACACGTAAGGTGGCCACCTTACTGCATTCCTAAGCGTCCACACATCGACGCGCACCCAGCGGGTTCAACCCTTCCAGGTTTCTCAGCTCTTTTTGTTTCAGTGAAATTCTAATGAATGTGCCCAAGTATAATAGTTTATCATTTTCCCTCCACAGCAGAAGAATTCCCCTCTCCACTTAGCAGTCATCAATAATCATCTACCAGTAGTAAAAAGTCTCTTGGATGCCAACCATGATATAAACTCCTTAAATCACGTAAGAACTACTGGGAATTAACATAACTTCACCAGTAAAGAGGAGATTATGTGGAGTTTGCTTGAAAATTTTTTTTTCCTCATGGGCCCGGGGTACAAAAAAATAGGAAGGAAGAGGCAGTTCCCTCCTTATCTTTCCTCATGTGTGCATATGTATTAGTCACTGGTACATGCTGTGCTAGTATTGTTTGTGCAAGATAAGGATTGCAAAATGCTATACATTCAGAAAATACTTGGATTAATTTATTGTTTGAGTGTTCATAGCAACACGCAGGGTGCTGTGTTTTAGGTTTGTGACCAAAACAGTACCCGTAAGGCACCTGTGTTTTTGCTGCTGCTGAAGAGTGCTTGCACGGCACCAAGGCCCTCTTGCTTTCACACTCTGGCCCCCAGTGAATAGAGTGGGGGTGCACAGGGGGCTGGGAGGGGACACAGCCGAGCAGTGACTGTAGCTGACCAAAGTGGTGCTCCATGCCATACAACATCTGCCCAGAGAAGTTGTGGATGCCCCCTCGGTGCAAGTGGCTGGATGAGGCTTTGAGCACCCTGGTCCAGTGGAGGGTGTCCCTGCCCATGGCAGGGGGGTTGGAACTAGATGGTCTTTAAGGTCCCTTCCAACCCAAACCCTTCTGTGGTTCCATGATACTGTGAGTGATGAGCTCAGAGGTCTCTGTGGTGAAATCAGTTAGCATTCTCAGCTGTTAAGTGAAAAGTTGGTGGTTAGACCCTGGCCAGGGATGCCAGCATCTCTTTTCCCCACCTCTAGCAGGACTGTTTGGCCTATGCTTCGTGTCGGTGGTCTTTGGAGGCCTGGCTGGTTGTTGGCCAGTTTGCTGGAGATTGCCTTCACCACGGCTAATCCCCTCAGGTGCTGGATACCCTCCTCTATGGAAGGCCACATGATGTTGAAGTATTTACTTTGGTGTTGGTTTGCTTGATATCTACAAAACCTCCTATAATTGTTAACGACTATTTTCAGCTTTTGCTGTGTATCACTTCGATTGGCTTTGCCTGGGAGAGCCACGACAAAAGCACTGGCCTTGAGCCTACTCTGGTATTTTTGGGCCCTAAACTGCTGCTACTTGGGTGCTCAGAGAACCATCTATACATAGCACCAACTGCCAGCTATGGCACTTCAAAGAGAATCTTTCTTCCCCCTCCCCACTGAACCTACGTCTCAGCTGTCGAGACTGTCCAGCCAGGTCTGTTGAGTCCCACGCTGGGCACCGTGGCTCCCTGTCGGGGCAACGCACCCGAGTCTCCCACATGGCAGGGGGGATGATGCCCATGACAGTAACAAGGACTGTGCTAAATCTGTAGGTCATCCCTTCCCGTTGATCATCTTATTGCTAATGATTAATTTATACACATCTTTGTGGGAGACAGAGGCTGTAATTTGTGGCTGAGATCCAAATAAGTTTGATGATTAGCTCTTTGGTCACAGAGAGGATTTTGTGAACTTCCCGAATACATCTTTCATAAATGTTTTGTGCTTTGTCTCTAGCACATCTGAAGTTACGTGCAATAGCTCCATACATATCTCTAAATTACTGCAGAAAAGAAAGTAGGATGTATTGTTGAAGGAAATTTCTGAGGTCATGTGATCATAGCGTGTGTTCCCCAAAGAACGGATGAGAGACTCTAACGCAGAACCCCCAGGCTGGCGTTTCTCTGTGTGTGAGGTCTTGGTGTTTGACTCTGCAACCTTTAAGTTAAGATCTAAAGGACAAAACAGTTCTCTAACCAGACCTACGGAATGTAGACTTTCAACGTCAGAGGACCATAGGCACAAAACGTTCCATTTAAAAGGATGCTGGGTCACATGAAGCACACTGAGGAACACGCCCAGATATGCAGTTTCCGCAAATGTCAGCATATCTTATTTGCTATTTACACCCATAGATGTCTGGGATTTCTTATTCCAACATTCTGTAGAAAGATAAATAAATAGGTTTTATTTGAGTACATGCAGCTGTGTTGAGACTGCACAGCTCTCATTTCAGACCCGACCCACAGACTAGGCTTGCAGCTGAATGGCCCTTTAGCTGTACTTCTTCTTAATGGTTTGCTTTTGTTTAATGCTTTTTTCCCCTTCACCCTTTCTTCGCTTGCTCCTGTGTGGTTTAAGGCTCACTGAACCCATTGTGGAGCAGGTAGGCTTCTGTCCTACCTTCCACTCCCTAGCATTGTTTTGTGGCTGGGCTGGCTAACAAACCCTGCTGTGGACTGTGGCACAGTGTACTGCTGAAAATTATGGATGCCCAGTTGTCTTTGCATGAATTGGATCAGGAAAAAGGTTACTTGAGCGGACAGTACGGGTGGGGTTGGCAGTCGCAGTAAGCACTCTGTCCAAAACACCTTGTTTTAAGAGGGAAGAGTGCGAGCTCATTAGGTACATTAGAGGGGCATGACAGCAACCTTTTCCTGAGCCAGCTGGAACTCCTGTCTGGTTTTCCTGCAGAGATCCCAGATGCTCTCGTTTGCCTGAAAAAACCTGGCAGGCAGATCACTCAACGGTTAAATGCTTTCATTCTGTTTGGTGTTTTCTAGCCAAGGCCTTCTGTTGTGAAGCTTATTTAGATTCAGATTAAGAGCACTCTGCTTTTAAGGGGGAGTTTGGCTTATTGTATTTATTTGGTGTCATTAACTGCAGAGGCAGGAAACCCCTCTACATCTGGCTGCCGATCTTGGCAATGTGGAGCTGGTGGAAGTGCTGCTGAAGGCAGGCTGCGATCTCAGGACCGTGGATAAGGTAGATTGCATTCCTCTCCCGTGCAAGGATTATGTGTGCCTTGGAGTGGAGTATTATAACCCCACTGCCAGAGACCTCTGGTGGAAAAAAGCACTGTGCTTATGGAGTGGAAAACAGCCTGCGGCTGTTGTAAGTGTGCACCCACAGCCGGGTTCGTTGCCAGGAGAGGCTCAGGTACCGCCAGCCTCGCTAACTGCAGCGACGATGAGGTTCCCCTCTAGCACTCTGGGCCATCTGGAAGCGGCGGTGCCATGTCCCTGGGAAGCCATCCCAGACCGTCTCAGGTGGGTGCTTAGACCCTTGTTGCTGATGGTCAGCCTGGAAAGACCGAGACAAAAATGGCAGCAGCTAGAATAGTACCAAAGTGAAGAGTCTCTGGGGAAGTGCTTTTGAAAGGACAGAGTACCAAATGCAGTTTTTACAAATTTTGCTGAATCACTGCAAGATTGAGCCTGCCCTTTTTACACTGTTACCACTGTATTCATTTTCTGTACGACTGAACTGACAGACTTGATGTTTACCATGAGCAAAATCTAGCTTGAGTTACTTGAAAAAGTAATTTTCATGCATAAAACTGTCCCCATGAGGAGTAAAGCTTTACGGAACGAGGATCACCTCTTTTCTCCCTAGCCTGATGTGGGGCTCAGGGCTCAGTGCGGATGACATGGCTGGTGTGTTTTGGGAGGCTGAGGTAAGAAGCTGCGTTGCAGTTAAGCCTTCCCGTTTGGAGTCATGCCTAGATGAGCCAGAGAGCTGCAGTTCTTTCACAGGCTAACCCAGAATGAAGTCTCGTTCACTTCAGACAGCACCTTAGCCGTTGGAAAATTATCTCCATATTCCAGTGGCAAACACAGAAAATTACTTCTTATTGCCTGTTTTGACCATAAGAACCTGCAAGCCTTTGGGCTGGGTAGTGCCCTGGTGTTACAGCAGTGTTGACAGACTTTCGGGTATGTTATGAGAATATGGCTCTGAGCGAGCACAGCTCTGTCACCTTTCTGCATTTGTTGTATTTCTTGGAGTAGCTTTTCCCTTGTCTGTTTGCTGGATGACCCCTGAGGCCATGCCACCTCTGGGAACGGTTGCAAGTACAGCCCTCTTTGAACTGAATTGGTACTGAGAGGCCAAAAGTGTTCTCAGCCTTCCTTCTCAAAGAGTAGGCAGGAAAAAGGGGAGCCTGCTTTGACTGCATACTGTGTCGCTGGCCTCAGACCCCCGGCAGCAAAGATCCTCAGTCTCCAGAGCTTGTCATGATCTGCACAAGCTGCACGCTGTTACAGCTCAGGAAACGCTCTCCTGGGAACTCTTCCTTCCTCTCCTCTCCAGACACAGTTGAGTTGGTTTTGACAGGCAGTGCAGAGCGCTCCCTGAGTCCAAGACTGCCACGCCACATGTGCAGGCAGGATGCCAGCGGTGTCCGCACTAGCCCAGGAGGTCAGAAACACCCCCTTTCTCCAACCCCCAACCACCCTGTGAAATGCAGAACACCTGCCCGGAGGTGGGATCCAAGGAAGCTCTTGTGGTCTCTGGACTCCTTGCATATTAAACATATCTTTACTGTAAAGGTTTTATGAAATGCAAATTTCTTGGCTTTAAATGTGATGCTTGTCTAAAACCAGACTAATTATAATGGTTGTGAGCAGAGCCAGGAGACAGATACCTCAAAAGGTATCAAAAGGTAGGGAACTTTATAATAGCTGGAGAGTTGAAATGCCTTGGAAATTAACTACTGAACTTTCTAATTAAAAGCTTGGCTTCTTTTAGGTCTAATTTTCTGGAATGCCTAGCAGTTGTGGGGCGAATACCCTGAGTGTTTAAATGTGAGGCAGTTCCACTCAGTGCAGATCTGTGAGAATGCACAATTGCAGAGACAACCCTGTGAAGCCACTGAGATGTGTTTGCATCACAGTGCTGGCAGCAGAGTTGGGTTCATATAGACCGAGCAGCCCTCTGCAGCCGGAATTAAAGGAATGGCTTTGACTGCCTGTACTGCCCATCAAACGTCACCTTCAGTTGTGCTCGCTTCAGCTGCCATGAGAAAGTCATTCCTGCACCCTCTCCTTCTGTGAGCCAGCTTCTCTTACCATCCCAAACAAGATGCAGGTTTGCCCTTGAAGTCGGAGGTTTCCAGCTTTGCCAGCCTACCTATCCATCTGAAATGCCGGTTTAACCACAGCGGGAACGAGAGCGCAAGGCGGTGCGAAGTACGCAGCAGTCTGGGTGCAAGGGGTTTCTGACGGCAGCTGTACCCCCAGAAATTCTGTGGTTCAGGGCAGGGAAGACTGACCACCTCTGGGCTGAGGGGATGGTACAGCTTACGCAAAGGATAGAAGAACTTTGTAGCTACTCTGAAGCTGTAAAACTAGTAGATATGTGTTTTCTTGGGGGGGACGGGGGGGGGGCCGGGGGGGGAAGGATGGGGCTGTGTAAATGAAGCTCCTGTGTTTCTTCCATGGTTTAGTTACCCTCCTATGTGCGTGACAGTATTCTGATTCACTGTCTCTGCTTTCAGCGTGGAAAAACTGCCCTAGCTGTGGCATCCAGGAGCAATCACGCCCTCATTGTAGACATGATCATTAAAGCAGAAAGATATTATGCTATGAAACAGGTAAGAGACATCTTTCCTTACACTGAGAAGAACTAGAAGGGAAAAGCTGGTTCTGATCCTGAGGGGCCTTTTGCCCGAGGTGGTTACTTCTGGCAGATTACGAGACTGGCCTTGATAAACTGGGGTTAGGACTGGGAAACGGGAAGGTCTCTACCCCATCCACGTTTTATCCCTGACTAGCTGTAAAATTGTAGGCAGTATCGTTGTCCTGCACCATGCTCCACACACAGAATGGAGGTGGAGAGAGAGTCTGACCCAAATTCAAACCGTGCCGTCAGCATCAGCGCTGGGATGACCTGAATCCACACTGGTCCCTGCATCCTTTGGGACAGCAGTCTGTGGTTGAAAAATGGAGTGCAGGAGCTCCCTCTCCTGTTTTACGGTGTTAATTATAAAACGCAACCAAGGAAATGGCAAAGAACTATGCAACAAGTGGGAGATTGACCTCAGATTGAATTTCTAACCTTCTTTCCCTCACTGTTATTTGAACATAGGCTGCTCAGCGACAAGGGCTGAGAGTCAGAGGTATTAAGGTGTAGGTGACAATTATTTTGGCCTGCGTTGACTACTCCACGTCACTTAAGACTCTCTACACGCTCTGTAGGCAGCACGTGTCTGAACAAGAAAAGCTAAGCTTAGTACCTCAAAATCGGAGGAGTATTTGGAGCTGGGCTGCTGGCGAGGTCCATTCTAGAGATGTGCCTTAAAACTCAGACCCAGCCCAAAACGGGTCTTGAAAATTCAGGATGTTTCCTGTCTCAGGGTCTTAACTGGGACCATTTAGAATTCTGAGAAAGTTTATTTATTCCATCAGTGACAGCGGTTGCAATGAGCCACAAGGAACCTGCTGTACCTATGCACGATGAAGGTATTTCATAGGGTGGTGAAGGTTCATGTTAGGGCATATTAATTCTCCATAGATCAGTCTTGTATCAGCCTGTTTGGTTTTTCTTGTTTGGAGACACAGGTTTACATGGGCTCCCTAAGAATTGATTAGAATTGCTGGGTTTAGACACTCCAATAGAGTTTAAAATCCCCACATTCTCTCAAACACACTGTCTGCAGACTGCTCCTAGTGAGGCAGGAAAGGACATCTCTTGTAGCACCCACCGTAAAACCTGCAACAAGGAAGATGCTAACACAATTTACATCCGGAGTTAGCAAACGGGGCAAAAGGTTTGGTGAACGGAACTCCCTTGGCTGTTGGCTCTCGTGCTCTCGCTGCTGAGCTGCCACACAGATCTGTAACCTCGCTCATTCCCGCCAGGCAGTGTTTGCTGCCAGGCTACCCAAGTGCCTCCCGGGGCACATAGTGATCGTGCAGGCACGGGAATTAGCCAGTCTGTTAGCACCCTGCTCCACCCCTGCGAGTCCAAATCCACAACACTTCATGTTGCAGGGCATTTTGCTGATAAATCACAGGTTAATTATAATGAAAAACATCCCCACAAACTCCCTGTGCCATGCATATTTGATTTATGCCAGTCCAGCTGGAGTTGTCAGGCACGTTACTGTTTATTTTGGCATGGAGGGGAATTAGAAGTGAAGTCACCTGTTGCCAGAGGAGACAAGCCAGACAGCAGTGAGCCCGTTAAACCACAACAGAAGAAAAGATGTTCAAGCAGACGGTTTTCTGCAAGAGCTCCACATGTTGGGAAACAGAAACATGAGTGTTTGTACTGTGCTACCTGAAGCTCGGAGCACAGCCTTTGGGAGCAGGACATTGCTCGGGTGGCGTAACAGTGCAGGAAACCACAGCGTTTTGAACCATTATTGTAAGAACAGTCTTTTGGATATGCTGCGCTGACTTGCCGCCTGTGACAGGGCATTAGTTACACAAGGAAATGCCGTGACGCCGAGGCAGCGCACATGATGCTGATATGTGTGGGAGAGTCTTGTTCTCTCAGTTTTCCCTTTTTCCTACGTGCAGCATGCTTCTCGTGGGCTGCTGTTACTGCCCCACCCTGCCACTGCCTAGGCACACAAGAAAATAACCCTGCTGTGTGTTTCTGAATTTAATCTGGAACAGAGTTATTTTACGCTTAGCACTTTTAAAGCGTGGCATGCTGCCATTTCCTTTTTTGCTTAGCGTCTGTTTTCAAATCCTGTATTGATTTCCTGAAGACATTTTTCACTTTGGAGACCAATTTGAAACAGGACCAGCACATAAACGAAATAATGAAATATAAAAGTAGTTTGAGCTTACCTGCACGAGGGACGAGGCTCTTCCCTGACACCGCTCAGCTAGGTCTGACATCACGGCTAGATGGATGGCTTCTGCAGAGGTGCCTGAACAAGCAGCAAGCCCATCGCTCCTGTTTCATGCGAGCCACTCACACGGTAGCAACATCACTTTTAATCCGGAAGGTAAAGTGCTTGCAGTTTTGGTACCTTTATGGAGACAATAAAACCAGATCCAGGTCCGACAGGCCATGCACTTATTGGTGCTTATGCACTTCGCTGAAGGGGTCTGATGCCAAACCCAATGGCTCGTGCTGCCATCAAATGATCTGGCAGTCCCCGCTTCGGCCAAGTGGAGCTGACAGGGCAGGGGTGGGAACAGCCTGAGCGAGTGCCATGCCGATGGCCTCTTCTCAGGAGAGGTCAGCATTTTGAGAAGCAGGAGGAAAGAGTAAGCACCGAGGCTGAATGCCAACGACCTTCAAAATGTGATAAAGCAGACAGAGTCAAGGAGCAGAGCAGCACAGGCCTAGTTCTTGCTGTTAACTGGTATCGTGTGTTTAAGTGCCAGAGAAGGAAAGTGGCTTATTTTGCATTTAACTTAGTAAGAAATAGCAATAGACACAAGAGGGCTTCTGTAATAACATCATCCACGCTAAGACCTCCTCCAAATTACTCTACTGGCCAAACACGGTTCCTTTACTTGCCCTGAGCAGATCTCCTGTCAGGGGTGACACATGGCTGCACAGGTCAGTGCTTACTGCTTGCCAAGCGATGGGCAGTAACCAGCTTCGTTACACAATTTATCATTTGCTTTCTCTTTCAGGAACATCTGGCTCACAGCGATGATGGGTCAGACTTCGGCTTGTCCTTCAAACAAGATCATAGTACTCAGACGAAGCAACTCCGTTCCTCCCTTTGGAATATAGCATACAACCAGTTAAAACCCCAGGAATGGAAAAAACTGGCCCTGTTCTGGAAGTTCACGGATGAACAAATTAAAGCTATCGAAGAACAATGGACAGGTAACAATACCCGAGTGGCTAGACATAATAATAAGCTATGAACACCACAAGGCAGAGCTGCTTTATGTGAATATCACAGGTACACACTGAGCACACTGCTCTTTCTTAGACAAACTATGGGAAGGAGCAGTGAATGGATGCAAGCCTTGTCCCTGGGAAGCAGTGCCACAGGCCACTTCTTCCCTCTTGGCCTGAAGCAACCTTCACGTTTGGAAATCAAACGCAGGAGCAGTAAGCAGCATGGAAGAGTCCTGCAGGTCGCGCCGAAAGTGAGGACCTGGGGAACGTTGTGACACAGGAAGACTTTGTTTACGCTCTGTCTTCACAGTTGACATGAGACAGCAGTTTCTGGTTTCAGGCATCTCAAGTGCTGGGAAACCAATACTTCCAAAGCATGAACGGTACTTGTTTACTACTACTCCAGTGTCTGTTTCCACATGTTGTGGAAAAATGAAAGGAAAAAGAAACAATATTGAGATGTGTTACCTTCCCCACTCCCTCTGCCCTTACAGATAGGAAGGATCCTTACAGCTTTAGGATAAAACTACAATTTTGGTGGTTTTTTAAGCTTTGTAAGTCTCAGTCTTTATTTTGCTCCTAGGTGAGAAAGGCAGGAAGAGTAAATGGTAAAGAGGTTTTAAAACCTCTTGGAACTCTGTAAGTGCCGAAGCACAAAATACACTGTTTCCAGCATGTGGCACAGATGCTTTGTGTTTTGCATAGGGAAAAAAAGTTACAAGGAACACGGAAACAGAATGTTGCTCATCTGGTTACATGGCATGTTGCTGGCTCATCAGAATCCCATCAAGCATATCTACAAAGATCTGGTGGAAGCAGGATTTCAGCCTCTGGCTGGTAAGTTGTTGTGTGGTGGGTACAGAGCAGAGGGCACTGTCCCCTGCGAGCCTGGCACGGTGCCGAGGTCCCTGCTGGTGCTGGGGAGGTGTGACCCTTGTGAAGCCGGAGGACACTCTCTGCCTTCCTGGGACTCTGCCCTTGCTGCAGGTCGAGGGTGCTTGAGTAAGAGCATTTGAGTGAGGCTTGAGGTTTCTAAAGGAAGGCAAAGATGTGCAACCTTTTCTTCCCTCCTTTGTCCTGCACCCATGGTTAAAATGTGCATGGCTGTCCTTCGCTTAGATAACTCTGGCCTTGCAGAAAGCAAAGCCCGGCATGCAAGCGTTTTCTCCTCTTACTTTGCAGAGAAGATCAGAGCTGCAAGTAGCACTGACATGGACTCCAGAAAATGTGCAATTTTATGACTTCACCAGTAAAACACGGCATATATATGATGGAATTACATGACAGATGGAAAGTAACTTTCAAACACAAATAGCAGCTTTTCTGGAAGCAAAAACCTGTTTTGAAGTGGTATGACTTTTTCCAAGCCAGAAGAACTCACACTCCTGAAATACCGGTCAGTTCTTTCTCATGTGCTCACTCTACAACAATTTAAAGAATTTAAGAGTCAATGGCTGGCTGGTAATTCATGGCTATACTGCTTAGCAAGAACCACCCCCCTGCAATTTCTAACCTGGCTTAACATCGATACGCTAATTCTGATTGCAACTGCAAATTAAGCCATTTTGTGTTTGACATGAAATGTAAATGAGATGTTTTCTACCCAAAACAAATTAAATTGAATAAGTGAAAATTATGTGTATAAATCAACACCATCAGGAATAGGCTGGAACTGGGCCTCATGTGGGACTCAGGATTTTATGAAGTCTTCCTAGGATTACAGTGTTCCTGTCTGAAGAGGGCTTTCCTCTTGTTTAATTAGTGCTAGCATTAGCACAAGTCTGTCTTCTTCAGCATCTGACTTGTGTACTTAAAATACACATCACGTCTAAAACTGTGTGTGGCTGCCTGCAGAATTTTCTGTCATGGCATAACCGTATGTATATCCTCAAAAAAGAACTTTTGATCTTTAATAGGTAACACATCTAGCAATTATTTATCTGTGCCTCGTTCATGTCTTGAATTAGTATTTGGTAGTGCCCTGCTGAACATGTTTAAAGGTTCTCTCATTACTGGATAGTTTTTATATCGGAAAAACGATGCAGAATGTTTCTCTTTGTAGTCTTCTCTATAACACAATAGCAATGGTTTTATCCAGTAACAGAAGAATTGACTCACTTTGTCTGTCTGCACGTAGCTTGCATTATTTTGTTCTGAATCTTACCGTTGGTACTGAAAAGATGACAATCTGCACCTTAGCCTGAAGTCTGAACATCTAACTGTCTTCTTGTGTGGAACCTGTTTTGACACGGCTGCAGAGTATCTGAATATTGAATATGAAGGACAGGCTGGTAAATCCTCAGGTTTTGGAACGGGGGATCCAAGATGGCCCTGGTCCAAATCCCATCCTGGCTGTGGAGGTTACCACCCTGCTATTCTTAAGTACGCTGCTGTAGGATATAATCAAAATGCATGTCAACCACACTTAGTGGCATAACCTACTAAAAGCACAAGTATCATAAACAAATTTAATTGAGATGTTAGTAACGTTGGAACTAAACAAAGAGATTCAGACAAAACCCATTCTATCCTTTATTTAAGTATGCAACAGATTCCTTAAATAAAAAAAGTTTATCTTAATAAAATAAGTTCTCAAATAGTTTGGAGGTAGAACAACATTTCAAGTTCTTTTTTCTCCTCCAGATGTTTCCTATAAAAGCACTTTTACTTTAAAAAATTCTTTTTAGAAAAGGCTAAAAACATGATACATACTTTAGGCCTTGCTACATCAAATCTGAAACGAGGTTTAGATTGTACCTTGATAAAAACTCCCACCACTGAGACAGATATTCACTCAGTCAACAACTTTTATTGACTGAACACTGGTATGGGTTTGGCCCTGAAGCATTCGCCCAGCTTGTCCTGCGGGTCTCACAGCAGTCGAACCGGAAGAATGGAGCAGAGTTCGGGGATATTTAGCAGCAGTGGCTTGGGATATGGTTTGCTGAAAAGTAATTGGATACAAAACAAAACTTAATGGTACAAAACCCCCAACACCATTAAAATAGCACATGTTCATGGGTGTGCAGGTTTCATACCCCATTAATGCACTTATTTCAGTGTTTTCTTTAGGGTAAATGGGAGGGGAAGTGAGATTCAAAATGCAGCAAATGGCAGGCTTGACGAATTTGGTTGCCTTCGGACAAGAGTTTTACTTTCTTCCCCAACAACTTGCTGTGCTCAGCCTGTCAGCCCAATCTATACCTCCACCACCCCTGGTTCAGCCACTCTTCCTGCTACACACCACGAAACTTTTCTTTAGGCTGTGGTTGCACAGTGATGACACCAAACACTGCTGTACCAGCTGACCACTCCTGCCAAGAGTAAGACTCACGGAAAAGCTGGCCAAGAAAGACACAGCCAAGACTACTATACCTGTGAAATGACTACTACAGAAACAAGACAAATGGATATTAGTGGCACTGTTTATTCCTCCCCTCACCAGTGCCTCCCACCCAGCTCAAAGATGGCACTGTTTTTTATTTTAAACGGGACTCAAGTCCGGGCGTTTTCTAATATCTCTCCACAGTGCTAATTTTTCTTTAAACGTCTACCAGGTGTGTTGTAATGAGTACCGTTACAACCATAATTCTGACCTACCTGAGTGACTGGATGATGTTTTTCAACAATGACTGAACTCATGGGTGGAGCAACTCCCATCACTGCTAAACTACCACAAATTCTGGCTTTTTGTCCCGTATCAGCTCGGCCTGTGATTCGAGCAGTGATTGTTCTTCCTGCTTTCTGTTGAGCAGATGTTATTACTTTTGCCATGGGCTACAAATAAATTAAGAATTAGTTGGTAAAAAACTCTAAACATAGCATTTTCAGTGCTCTAGTATGTCTGCTTAGTCTTATTATCCATGTGCCTAAACAGAACATGGGATGTCGCAGGCAATCCTTGAGGCTGAATTTGTTTCACCTAGTTGCAACCTGCTTTATTCCATCTTTTTCCACTCTGAGATGGTGTTCTGAGCAACTGACTTCTCTCCTGAGGGGAGAAAGGCTAATTTGACAAAAATCAAGCAGCATGGATAGTTTAGCTTTGCTCCCTGACTGCATACTTGAGTGACAGCTGCAGGCACTTCCATCACCCTGGAAAGTCTTTCTAGCTGTGACACAGCAGATACAAAAAAGCTTCCGTGCAGTAAAATGCAGCATCTCTCTCTGACAGTTGGCAGTAAACCGTATCAGATGGGATAAAGAAAGGAGAGCAAGGCAGAAGGTAGTGGAGAAAAGTAAAAGGGACAGTTTAGCAATAAAGAGGGAATGAGAGAGAAATTTCAAACAGCAGCATGCTAAAGCAAAACATATTCTTTCCATAACAAAACGGTATCACGTGGAACACCAACTGTTCCTGCTGCACTCTACGTAAGAGTGTGTGCACTCTTCTTCATTTTGTCACACTTCCCTCTCCCCCCTCCACAACCCATCTAAAATCACTCATAATGTAGATGGGTTTCTGCCACATCAACGAGCGTTCGCAAGTGGGTGTCTTCAGACAGCTATGCACTATGGCAGTTTCCTCAACTGCATACTTGTGTTGCTCTGAAAAGAATGTGGAACTAACAGTACACAAACTAATATTTGTTATAATTCTGCCTTAGAAAAATAAAAAAGTTAAGTAGCACCTTACCAGCTTTTGAGTTAACGCCACACCAGATCCTGCAGCTGTGCTAGTGACGATTACTGGAGGATCGAAATCTAGCCTGGTCTGGGAAGTGCTTGCATGACCCAGGTGGGTAGAAAACTGTCAATGAAACCAGAGTTCACAAAGAATAAATATAACTTTCTAGAAAATGCAGTTTTACTGTTTAGTCATTTTTTGACTATTCAAATTACCCTTCTAAGTTTAACTGTGCAGTTATTTTATCTCTAGTTTTACTGTTTTCTGGCTAATTTAAAAGTATGTGTCTAAAAACTGTAGAAATTGTGTGAATAACATTTGATTGTATTAGAATGAGAAACCAGGGAGAGAGACAAGCACATTTCCTCTGTTCTAACCTGTACCCTAGCGTGAAATTGTTTTACAGTGGCAACGTCTTCAGCCTGACTCCAAGGCAGGTGCAGAACATCCAAGCTACTGGATAATGATCTGGCTAAGCTGGCACAACGGGACAGTAAGCCAAGTTCCCACAGTGTCTGTGTGTGTTACGCTTTTAAAAAAGAAGCTTCCAGTCAAGCCAGTTTTTCTTCTTTTCAGATTATAAACCTGCAAGAGCTTTTTTCCAGAAAGCACCCGAGAGCAAATTCTGCTCATTATAGTGACCCCATCTTCATTACTTTAACGCATTTCCACTAAAAATAAGCAGAGCTTAATGAAAGTACAGCAAGTCACAGCGGCTGTGCCCCAGTCGCTTCATTTACACCATGCAGTCTGAGCCTACCCATGGGTTGCATTTTACATTCAGACTGCCTTCAAATTCGTTCAGTTCCCAGGCTACGGCATTTATCTTTAAGAAGCTCCAACTGAGGAAGTTCATTTCCGTCACTAGTAAGCACATTTCTGTTCCAGCTACATGCTTACCATGTCTTCCAGATGAAAAGTAGTTGCTGGTGGAGGTGGTGGTGAGGGGGGACTATATTGCGAAGGAGGCAGCCTTCCTGCAACAGCAGTACCGTTATCATTTCTCCTACTTCCTACATCTATTATTAGAAACACAAAGTAATGGGATCAGTACATAATCTAGCAAACTCTATGGGGGGAAAAAAAAAAAAAAGAAAAGTCACAGTAAAAATTTTACTGTTCCTTTGGGATTTCCATATAATCTAATCCAAAGCATCAGCTTATTCTTTAAAGATGTCTGTGTGTTTATATACTTATATATATATATAAAAACATTCCTGAATTTGACCCTTCTTTTCAGATGCTTGGGAGCAGTATTTTCCAAGGAGCTTGCTTTCGTGTTATGTCCCAGTATCGCTGTGGCACACACTTGTAGTACAAAGATCTGAGGTCATCCATACTGCTTGCCAATACTAAATCCAGCGTGCAAAAGCTGCTTTTACACTACGGGCCAAAATCTGGTTCAGGTAGAGAGCAGCAAAACACAGCACGGCCACAGCGGACGTACGCAAGGGTGAAAGATCCGTAAGGGGTCTCACTTCAATACAACAAAATGTTACTTTAACTTTCCTAAGAACCTCCTGCAGTTTCAAGCAGCATCTCATCTCCACATACAAGGGCTGGACACTGGCCACATCCTGACTGCAGGGCTGTGGCAATCTATGAGCGCCCTACAGCCCTCATCTCTCCCACCCGCTGGGTAAGCCTGAGCTTGCGCAAAATCCGCCCAGGATTCTTTTGTCTGGCAGTGCAGACATCCTGGGGAGGTCAGATCTGCAGGCCTAGTATCTTTCCCAAGCAGTTTTGGTCTTTTCCTTCAACATACAAACTTCCTTAAAGGAAGCAGAGAGGGGTGTTCTTATTTACTCTCCTGTTTCTGAAGCAGATGATACTAGCAGCAGTTCCAGGGCAAGGGAAATTTGCTCATTCCAGGGACTAGAGTGACACCATGTGGTAGTTGTGGGGTTTTGCGTCTTTTTCTCTTTAAGCGAGCAGGAAAAATATAAGGAAGGTATCCACACTGATACTCAAAGGTTTCAAGGTGAATGTATGCCGGAATATACATTTCGTACATATACATCTATGTACACACACAATAAGCTTAAGCATAGACAGGACCAACGCATAGTTACAGACCAATCAGACCTGATCTGTTATTTAAGAAAGTAATGTGAGATTTTTTTTTAAAGTAAAAAGTCAGGAATTATTGTGGATTTAATCTTTCCTTAAATAAATAAAGAGGTTAAAACCAATCTTAGTATAATAATAAAACAACCCCATCTGTCAGGTAAAATCAGCCAGTTAGATTTCAGACCATCAACACTGACTCCAAATGTTATCGACCCTGCACACTATTAATAACCTACTTCATAATGTCTGTTATATGTATGTTATGTGAATATTGTATGTATATTAAATGTACACTACAGGAACCTAATACATCTGTAAAGGGACCAAATTCTCCTTTTATTTCCAACGACAGTAGGTGGCATTGCAGAGTTTATATAAATATATAATCACTCACTGACTCTGGCACAGGGACCACGTATTTTAACGTCCAGGATTACAAGACTAGAACAAATCACAATAACCGTCTAGTCTGATGTTTGAAGTCCCCTGATCACCGTTCTTTTCTATCTGAGGAAGAACGCAAATAAAGGTTTGTACAACCTTATTAAATAATTACGTAACTAACTTCATTAAAAGCACCATATGACTGTGGCAAGGAAGAGAGACACTATGCCTGGGGCAGGGGAGAAGGCAGTAGGAGAGGCAGTGGAAGAATATGACAGGCATGGGACCAAGGAAACAGAGACAATGAGATGTTATGAAGCTTGGTGAGGACTACAGTGACCACTACAGTGACCACAGGAAATTGAAGAGCATGATGCTGGACACCCAGAAAGTTGGGTAGAGGCATCCCAGCATTGTCCAGCACAGTAAAATCTCTAGGTACGGTGCCTGTGTAGGGAAACAGCTGCTGCTTCATAGTCAAAATCAAGCAAAATGTTTGGTCCGTGAACTCCAGGGGTTGATCATGGCAGCTCTGGAGCTCAGTTTTCTTCATTTCTTTCCTACTTACCCTCTTCTTTACACGTTTACGGAAACAATGCTTTTCCTATTTCACACCACTCAGTTACCCATCATTATTTGGGAGACTCACTCACTGTCTGTTGCATGTTTTTGGAAAACAATAAACAAACAAATATAAGATAAAACTTCAAAAGAGAGTAGTTCTTAATTTATAACACTGTGGAAACTGAAGTACCTGGGCAATGCCCTGTAACTTTGTTCCCAAACTCAGTATCTCCAACAAATCACTCATTCTTGGCCATCCCCCAAATACTGATCCAATGCTTTTACTAGCACACAGCTACTGCACTTAGCCAAGGTCATATTCTAGTTTCCTAAGCAACTGCACAATTAGCACGTATGTTTAACTTGCTCAGAGAGATGCTCAGCTAAGTATTCTCTTACACCTTCTTCAGGTTTTTATTTCCTCTTCATAGCTACATTTTTTGGGAGTAATTTCTCTGAAGTAGTTCAGAAACTTCTGGTATAAGACTGTTAAGTTTAGCAACCGAAGTTACTTGTCTAAGGCCATTAACAACTGCTGAGAGCCACACGTACAGCTGTGACACTTCTGCTGGCACAGCTATTTTCTCTGTAATGCAGACGGCTGCACCAGCACGATTATGCTCCCACTGCTATAGATTGTCTCACTCTGAGGGGGTGGTTTCATTACCTCAGTAAGGGTGTGCAGCTATTTCCCGCGTAGCTGCACAAGTTTTACTAGTGTGCTGCTGATACAATTACGATGGTGTTTGCTGTTCTGGCACAGAACTCCAACTAAATACAGACCTAGGAGATCAACTTAACCCTTTTTTGCAGTAAAAGGCAAGATTAGGAAATAAGAGAGAGCTGTCTGGGAAAGCAGATCCACTGCACACTGAGATTTCAGAGAACAGGAGGGTTTTCCAGGACTTCTCCCTCACCCCCTCCATTACCTGGGTAATGACCTAATTCTGGCTTATCTTCTACACTATTTTAAGGAGTTTGACATCCCTGGCTTCTGGTTCTGCCTTCAGTTGCACATTATCACACTCACAACAAGGCGGGATGAAAAGAACATGTTCCACCTTTAAACTACAGCAGGACAAATTTCAGTATCGAGTATTTCTCAACATATTCGATGGGACTTTTGAAAGCAGTAAGACTTGGATAAACTCTGTATTGCCACAAGTCCCTACATTAAATATAAAAAAAGGGAGCATCCTTTAAAACAAAGAAAACAAACAAACCCAACAAAGCCACAAACACACACTATCAGATTAGAGCTGCTTTTTACACTAACCAGGATCTGTCCTACTGTCCTTGCCCTGAAACATGGTCATTGCTTCCAGATTCAAAGCACATACACCACGCATAAAGGCTTTCTTCATTGTGTCTTCATACTGTTCTCTTTCACTGTGCAGCCGCAGAATCTCAGCTTTTGTCTGTTCCAAAGTAGCAGTTAGCTACAAAAAAGAATAAGGAAACAGCTGTCTTGTACCTCTGAATGCACACTACAAACATATTCCTCGATTAGCTTTAAAAGTCACTATGTACACAAAGATACGCATTGTCACACCAAAAATCTCTGGTTCTCCAGAGGCGAACAGCTACTTGTCACTTCATTGTACTACAGCACAGTTTGCACTAGAACTCACCAAGGACAAGTCCAATTTACTTCACCTGTGTGCAGAAACGCAATATTTTGCATCAGATACTGGGGGAAAAAATGTCTAGAAACATCTAGACTTTTACATCTAGAAACATCATCTCTGGGAGATCTGCTGGAAAGTTCTTGGGTTTTTCAAGTTTGCTGAGAAAGAGGTACTCTGGAGGGAAGGGTGGGTGGGGGAGTGAAGGAGAGAGAGAATGAGACAAAGAAACCTTATTTTACCTCTGCAATTTTGTCGTCATAATCATTGGTGAGCTGAACACAGACATCTTCTGCCCTTAACTGACAGGCTTTTGCTACTTTTTCTTTCCATTTTTCTTCGCTAAGAGAGCGCCATGCTACCCATACTTTCTTCATCAAAGCTGTCCGGAATTGCCTGTCTACAATTCTATTTGCATATTCCTTAGGAAACAAAAATAACCACATCATATGCAAGTCCAGGTTTCTTAAAAACGCATGTACTGAAGAGAGTGTGGATGATTGCTTTACAGTTTATTGCACAGACCACAGTAGGAACACCTACACCGAGTTACACGTGCTGCAGTGAAGTGGTGCACAACATAGCATCAGCAGCTCAGTGTTTCTTCCTGCACACATCACGGAGCATTACTATCTTCAGTATGAGACACCATATTTGCAAACTCCTAGCTTACACAGACCAGTGTTTTTACTCTTAGCTTAATGACCCTTAAACAACAACTCCCATATATGGTGTAACCGTGCACGCGTGAAGCCATTTATTATGTGGCACATTTTGATTCACTGCAGGAACCTGCAGTCACAAGGTTTCAGGTGATTAGTGTAAAACACCTACCTTTTTAATAAATTTAGACTTCAGGATGCTTTACAAAGTCATTTAAGAAGATTATATTATTCTACTCTATTTCAAAATAGTCACCAGACAATGTATTCCAGCTTGAAATTATTTTTCCAGAAAGGAATTAGAAAAAATAAGAGCTGAGTGAAAAACAGACTCCAAATTATTAGTAAATTCTAAGATGTGAGGGAAGGAAAAGAGGTCAGTCTAAACGTCTCTGCAAATCATTGGAGTTTTGGACAGCAACAATGAACTTGAGTCTAGCCAGGAATCTGTACCAATAAACAAAGGTCTTGAACGCAGCTTCCCCTTTTTAACAGCCTGGAGTGGGAAAGGTTTGCAGTCTTGACATGGGATCCCTCGTTTCTGTCATACTTCACCTAGTACACTGTTTCCTGTTAGATGCCTGACGCAACGCCCAACATTGTGTGCGACCAGCTCTCAGCTACTTCAAGTTCTGGCAAAGTGAGAAAAGTTTTAATTGTGAAAATGGCTTCCCCCCAAAATGTGATCCTGTATCATATCACTGTATAAATGCCATGTGTTTGAAATTTAGATAGATATTCCCTTGGCACCTGCTTCAAAATGCAGGTACTGCAAACTGTGGTGTGTTGCTGTGAGCTGATCACAGTAATTAGAGCAATATAAGACAAATACAGGTTTGATGTTTTCCCCATCTCAGAGTATTCCAACAGCAGTGGAATTTTTTTTAGAACTGATGTTATCTGACACTGTCAAACACATCAAGATAGAAACAGTCATTTCTTCAAACTGTAGCAGGAACTGCAGCAACTCTGACCCTTTTGAGTTCAGAGGTTTGGTTTGCATTGCATTTGTATTTTGTACACATACCTCTTGTTTGGCTTTAATATGCTGAATCCGCCATAGTGTAAACGTTCTCATCAACTCTATTCTCTCCTTTTGCCTCTCTAATGCTTGGGTCAAGTTAGTAATCACCTGCAAAAATATTTATTAATGCTACTTCAATAGCTGTGGTCTTTGTAAAGTCAAATAGAATGCCCTTTATGCATCAGTTATTTTTCAATTAAAGCATTTGCTTTTAACAGTAGCTTTCTACTAAATCATCCCCTTAGTCTAATCAAGCAGGAAACAATAATCAGCGTTCAAATCAGGAGTAAAATTCCTGTGGGTTCAACACTCTGACTGCAGCAATTAAACACTTTCACTACATTGTTTTAGGAAAAGTTCAGCTGAATCATTATTTCATCCTATCTCTGCAGCAGTAATAATTAAATGTTACTGTAGCATAAGGTCAGGAGAGTCACCTATTTGCAAAGACAACTTTGATAAATTAGGAACATTTATTAGAAGTTTGCTTTAGTGCATTATTAATTAACTGAAGTGTAAAACCCCAATTTTTCTGCAGAAAAGCTTATTCAATTTTCTGAGCAGAATAAACAAGCTAAGGCGTTGCTAAGAACTAGAAAAATCTCATTAAGAATTGTTATTCTCTTTAAAAGACCTCATGAAGTATGTTACATAGGTCTATAGCAATCTAGCAATCAAAACATTTCAGAGATCACATGGCCTGCTGGACAGAAAATGCAACCAGGGACTTTTACCATCAACATCTAAACGTTTTAATTACTATACAGAAACAGCTGAGGCTACCAAAGTAAAAATTAGCCAGGCATGATGCAAATTCAGTACACCAAATCACAGAGTATTTCTCTGTATTTTTCCCAACTTTTTAAGCTGGATTTGGCCTTCACTCACATCTGACAAACTCCAATGGGCAACAGTGAGAAATAGGGAGACTCTTGGCAGCAAATTAAAGGTATTTTAACTACTGCATAAAGATGGTGAAGAGCAATATGTAACAAAATTATATACTAATGTATATGTTATACTGCATATGCAGTTATATGCAATAGTTCTTGAACATATATTAACAAAACAAGTGATACTTAATAAATTTCCATTTCAGTCAATCTTCAGAATGTTTAACGAACTAGGCAAAAGCTTCATTTCTTTAAGGTGTTCAAAAATCAAAGTCAGAAACAAATGCAAGTCAATTTGATACATTTGAAGTAATTTAAAGCTGATCAATCTCTATATTTTTAAGAATGAGTTCTTGATAGTACTGTATTTTAATACATCTGGTATAAGCTACTTCTCTCTGATTATATGTGGCTACTAACTTTCTGCAGTTTCAGAATAACTGGATAGTCTCAGCTATATAAATAGCAATGAATTTATCTAAAATTACAAGTAAATTTGCACAAATTGTCAAAAATCAGTAAGAAAATATAAGTCAATGGCAATTAATATTTTTTTTTGTAATACACTAAAACGTAAGCTTTAGATGCTATGTACCTATCAATACACACTACAAGTTTTAGCCTAAATCCATGTTTGTTAATTAGTATATTTTTTCCATTAAAAAACATTTGTGAGATTTCCAGTGTGAAAAGAAGAAACTATGGTATTCATAGTATGTGAGAGACTGATTGGCTTTGGGCTATGCCCATGTCAGAATCCAGCAGTTTTGATGAGTAGGGTGTGATACATGGAAGCAGTGCCACCTAATGTTAAGTCAAATAATTTTCTATCTAAACCAATTTTTTTTGGAAACAGAACTATATAATTGGCTGAAGAAATAATTCTTTGGTAAGAGAAAAAAATTACTGCTTTCAGACAGCACTGAGAATTACGGTGCATTAAACGTGAGTGACATAGACTGATACCCAAGAGAATTACGTATGTTTGAATGGTAAACACTGAAATAACTGTGGTTCTGCACATAAATACGAATTAAATAATTTTATGCTAATCCTTTTGTTGTAATGTTACAACATTTATATTTGCTTGGTCTGTAAGATTGGACTGTTTCACCAATGGACACAGAACATCATCTTCCTCCATATTTTAACTGCCTCAATGAGCACCTTTCAAACAAAAGTAAATAGGAATTAAAACCCCAAACTCATTAAATGTTCTCAAGTAGAATGTTAAAAATTCAGGATAGCAATGAGAGAATCCAATTTCATTACGTGATTGCAGGGCTGCCAAAATTTTATATCCATTACCACAACTCTGGTTGATTTTGAACTTGTTGATATTATTGATAGCAGAAAAGTATAACTCAGAGACCTGGAATGTACCAACCCAAGAATTTGTACAATTCCTAGGAATCCTAAAATAGAGAGCCTTTAGCATTTAGCAGACTGGTGCTCATTTAAAATTCCAAAAAACCAATCCAATCATGGGAAAATTAAAGGCTTTTAAAGTGTAAGAGCTAACAGACTCATCTAAGCCAGTGGACCTTCCTGAAACAAACGAGGAACAACAATAGACCCTACATTTAAGAAGCAAACAATGCAAAATGTGCACATGCAATACGTTGAATCTCTGTTTCTAGTATGGACAACGTTATTAGCAACAATGATTTTTTTTCTACTATATAGTATAAATATATTATTTAATTCTCTATGTTACTTGCTTCAAGAAGAATATTGTTATTCAAAGAGGTGGACCCAAAATTCAGTATGGATATTTTTAAAAAGAGAGGAACTGTTAATTATGAGATTGAACTACTACCACCTCATCTTTTCTGCCAATAGAGATTTCACAAGTACGTAGCAGCTCCTTCAGGTTTTCCATCTCACTGCTCAGTTGTTTCACATGTGCAGCGTATTTATCTTTTTCTTGTCTCATTTGAAGTTTGTGATGTTCGATCAAACTAAGCTTCCATTTTCTCAATTCAGTCAGAACATTTGTCTGAAAAGTTAAAACGATGACAGTAGTGCAATTAGTAAAATTACTCTCTCCTCCCTAATCTTTCAATCTTAAAACACTTAGCAATTAAGGGGACATGAATATTTACAGTGATGCCTTCACTAAACAGGCTGTTTATGTCTATAAATATTACCAGACATAATGAACTATTGAATGATAATAACTGAACTAATGGAGAAAGTTATTCCAAAGTTCTTGAAACAAGATATCCTAGTGCTTTTATGCAATATGCAACAACAACCAATAACGAAACCACCACTTCCCAGTGCAATCACACTGCAACTTTTCCTGCACTCACTTGTCCTACAACACACTGGCATCTGCACATGATATTTAAGGATTCCATACAAAATAAATACCTTAAGACTTCCACTCCAGAGATCAAGTATATTTTCTATTTGAGTTACATTTTCATCGGGTAAAGTTAATTCAGTTTCTATGGTTTCATTGATTTCTCTTGGACCATGTGTGGACCCTTGTGAAGAAGTATCTTCTGAAAGAACAGGGCAAAGTCTTTCCATATTGGCCTCAGAAGGATCGTTCACTGACAGTAAGACTAAAAATGAAACAGAGAAAGATTAGTACTCTGGAAAGGCTAACTGGTCTGCATTATGGATGGAAGTCAGAAGCCAGGCATTAAAAAACACCCAAAATACTTAGGACATCAGAAACCTCCTTTCCTCATGTAAAACAAACCAATTCAAATATATGCCTCTAAGATACAACTGTATTTCACCCAACAATCATATTGCAGCAGTACTCAAATCAAAACTACCACTCCTTTAAAGCACAGAATCTTTTAATGTCATTCCATGTTAAAGAGGATGCTCACAGCAAGTACCAAAACAACAGTGTTGACAGAAACAAAAACCATCTCTCTCATTAAAGACTTGTTGTCAGTTAACATCTCAGGTCAAAAATCTAAAAACTTTTGCCACTTTAATGAGACTGTGAACTTCTGAGCCTGGGTGACTTCTTTGTGCATTTGCAATGCAACCTGTGGGTATATTTCAATGTGAACAGAGGAAATTAAATACAGTTTTATATTTAGTTACTCCTTGCAAAAAAATCGGTTATTCAATTGAAAAGTGAATAAAAAAATTGGAAATAAGAGGGATTAGCATATTCCCTGTACTAATATCAATCAGAACAACTTCAAAAGACTACTCTCCTTTGTTGGAGGAAACCTCCAACATTTTAGTCTTCATTTCTGAAAACGAATATTGTCTGTACAATTGGTTTCATAGAGGATGGGTACTGTATTTGGGTACAAGCACACAGAGATAGGCTTAACTGTCAGAAAGCAGTTTTTTCAGTGGACACTGGAAATGTACTTTTCTAATTCATTCAAGGCTGAGTCTGACAGCTGACACTTTTTTACAGTTCCTGTCACTGTTAGGCCTCCTGTCCAAAGGAAGTGAGAAGAGCTGCCTGGCTAATATCCGCACCCACCCCCCACCCTCAAGTAAGTTGAATTGCAACAACTACACTCATCCTCCAAAACAAGAAGGAAATAAGGAAGAACTGTAATGCAGAGGCAGTTGCAACGGCTTTTTGGTATTTCTCCCAAGGTCATATACAACTACACATCATGAAATTAGAATCTGCTTGAGCTAAAGAAGCCCCGTCTAACACACCATTTCTCTAGATTAAATTCCCTACTCCATTACATAAGCAGATGATCATAAACATATTATCCCAATTATACCAGTGTAGTCACATCAGGCTCTAGCTTTTTGTCATTGTTTCTCCTGCAAATGGAGAAGTATTGCTCAGCTAATTGCAAAATCTGAGTATTTGTTGCTTGTAAAGATCTCCAAAAAGCATGAAATGCTAGACAGATGACCCAAACTACTTGAAAAACATCTAATTACATTGATGAAGAATCAGGCTGGCCTTTCACAATATAAATATTTGGCAGTGTTACTACTGTAAAGTATTCCCAGTTCTGTCCTTCATGGCTTGTTCCCAGTCCTGCATGTCACTGTGTTCTTCCTTCAATTGTAATGCTGCTGTAAAATACGTGAAGTTTTGTTGAAAAATAAGAACTTTCATTACTTGCTTGGATTACAAAGATATCCAATTTACATGACATGGTTTGCAAGACATTTACAAAGAAAAAAACCCCCACAGAATAAAATGTAACCAATAAAAATAGGATATTAAGCTAGACTGACAGCTGCCATAGTATGAAATAGTAGTATGACAAATTCATCACTCCCCTCCCTTTAATCCTATCTATGTACAGATTATCTTAACCCAGCTTCCATTTTTCTCATTTACCATAGGATGATCCATCACTAAATCCACTGAGTGTATCTGTTATATGTTTATATCATCATCTCACGTAATTTATCCTGGCCTTACAGTATTGCCATAATTTTCCAGATGTATACATATTAATTTAATTCTTACTCCTAATGCTTTCCTTCTGTCTCCTCGATTCCTTCCACTGCATTATACGATGCCATTCAATTACAGCGTACTGAGGTACCAAGGACTTGGAACCATTTGGATGAAGCATGAAAATGTACTTCATTAAATATCCCCAAATGCATTTACCCCAACAAATCTCTAAATCGTGTTCTTTTTTATAGTACAGGCAATGAAATTAGCTGTTCTTCCAGATGTCTGTTATCCCAGCACTACTATTTTCGTTATTTTCTGTGTTTCTCTACTATCTGACTTTTTCTGCCTTTATTAAGTAAATAAGCTCTGACAGACTGTTCTCACACAAGATGTGCTATCAGTGGCCCAACCTCAGGGCAGCAATTTGCTAAAATACATAAGTATTTAAAAAAAAAAAAAAAATTCTCGTAAGTTTAATGGATCAATACTGAGGACTGGTAGCCTGAAGAGGAGTTTTCTCACTGTTTAGGTATGAGTCATCATTACACATCTTTGTTACAAATAATATATTGCTCCAGCCTTAGTCATGTTCAAATTTAATCAACTAAACTGGTAACGAGAACAGGAAATTAAGTTTTAGGTTTCAAAGTTTAAAAGCATTTGGACATTGAATTAAATAGTACAGCATGTTTTATTCCAATTATTTTGCTTATTTGACTGGAGGCTTTTAGTGAACATATAATGTATCATTAAATTTACTGCAACAAATAGAGATTACCAGTAATTGGACTTTCACTGTCATAGTGGAAACATTCACTTCGGTTTCAAAAACCTGAGGACAAAGTCGAAATGCCAGACCAAAAAATACTCCTCAAACAGAACTTCATTTCACATGGCATTGGAAACTGTTGGTCTCAATGCCAACCTCACGCAGAGAAGGGGTAAAACACCGTTAGGTTGAGAAGCTCTGCAGAAGAGCATTAACTCTATACCCTGCACAGACATGCCTTTTGTTTTACAAATTTACAGAACATTACCCCAGTAATTTATCATTTTGCTATTTTAAAACAGCAACGGCATTAGAGCTGGACAGGGAAAGAAAAAAATATCAAAAAGCCTGGGTTTTATTATCAACATGTAGCAATGCCAAAATAATGGAACTAAATAAAAAAAATTAACTGTCCTTCAGACACAACCTGCTAATCTACCCTATCTGATCATTATCAGAGGTACGGTATTGAACTTGGATTTAACTCCTTTTTCACTGTTCATCTAAACTCTTGTTACTTGCATCAGTCTATAAATATAGGTAATATTTACATAAATACAAAAACCTGTATTTAGAAATATAAATAAATACAAACAAAGGTTTTCTGAGGCCATTAACACCACTCAAGTATCCAATCACCCTTGATAAGTACTAGAGGTGATTTAAGAAATGTTTGTCGGATTTTGTTCAGATCCTTTTTTAGAAGTTGAAATAACCTTCTTTTTACAACTAGATTGTTTCAAGCTCTGTCTCAAGGAGATATAAGACATCTCTTTCCTAGACTGCCAGGACATAGTGACATTTTGAACAGCAAATCTATGTTTTGATAAAGCAGCAAAGCAACAGAAGTTTGTTTATAGTGAGTAGTTAATAGAAGCGTGATGGGGCTGTGTAAATGTTCTTGCCTCAGTCTCTGAAAAGACACAGGGAAACTTCTTTACTCTTTTTAACCATTTTATTTTCATTTTGAAAATAAAAATAGTATTTTGCAAGATGCGGCCCTTTGCAAAGATAAACATCTGACTGTCAATAACTGAGAGGAATATGTGGCTCCTTGTAATGAGCAACACATTAAACAGGAGTGCAAAATTTTGATCACCACCAAGTATAAGAGCATTTTTTTCCCCTGTCCCATGACAATTAACTACAGCTTGTGAATTCTTATTCGGTAATACCAAGCGTATTAAAAGATAACTCTACACAAATATTTCAAGAGCAGCATTCAAGGGAGTGGGTGTGAGTCTTTGCACTTCTATTGCACATCTTTAGGCAATAAAAAGGAATAAAAACTTCACAGACCACACCACGCTGGGTGGTGCAGTCGACACGCTGGAAGGAAGGGATGCCATCCCGAGGGACCTGGACAGGCTGGAGAGGTGGGACCGTGCCAACCTCATGGAGTTCAACAAGGCCAAGGGCAAGGTCCTGCACCTGGGTCAGGGCAATCCCAAACACTAATATAGGCTGGGCGGAGAATGGATGGAGAGCAGCCCTGAGGAAACAAACTTGGGGTACTGGTGGATGCAAAGCTGAACATGAGCCAGCAGTGTGTGCTGACAGCCCAGGAAGCCAGCCATATCCTGGGCTGTATCCAGAGAAATGTGGCCAGCAGGTCGAGGGAGGGGATTCTTGCCCTCTACTCTGCTCTTGTGAGACCCCACCTGCAGTTCTGCGTCCAGCGCAGGGGCCCTCAACATAAGAAGAATATCAACTGGTTGGAGCGATTCTAGAGGAGGCCACAGAGATGATCAGAGGGCATTAGACAACCTTAGGAGACCTTAGGGCACCTTCCAGTACCTGAAGGGGCCAACAAGAAAGTTGGGGGGGACTTTTTGCAAGGGCCTGTAGTGACAGGACAAGGGGTAGCAGGTTTAAATTGAAAACAGGGAGAAATAGATTACACAGCAGGAAAGAAATTCTTCACTGAGAGGGTGGTGAGGCACTGAAACAGGTTACACAGAGAAGCTGTGGATGCCCCATCCCTGGCTGTCTTACAGGCCAGGCTGGATGAGGCTTTGAACAATCTGGTCTAGAGGAGGGTGTCCCTGCCCATGGCAGGGGGGTTGGAACTAAATGGTCTTTAAGGTCCCTTCCAACCCAAACTACTCCATGATTTTATGATGTTTAGCCCCAGGGAAAAAAAAAAAAAAAAAAAGGTAAGACCCCTGTCACAGAGTTCAAGCCAGACAGCAGACAGTGCTGGCTAAAATCTCTTCAGACAAAGATGATAACAAATGGAGTATACAGTCATCTAAGAAAAAAAAAGCACAAGCCTAGTGTTTTGATTCTGGTCTTCTTTCTTATGAACAGCAGTATCACACAACACAAATATTCCCTGATAAAACAATGTTCCACTTGAACTGGGAGACAAAGCTCTGCACAGAGACCACTGGGGACGAGACCTGAAATGGGATTTGTTCTATAATGTAACTCCACATAGCTGGGTTTGAAATTTCTACTCTCCTTTTAAGAACAACTCCTCAGGCTGAAAAACACTTCCTGAACTGCTCTACAAGCCAAGAGTTTTTCAAGAGCATTTGAATCCTGGCAACCTGCTAGTGTGACAGATCCACACTCTACTACAATGGAAGATTCAGAGGAGAGGAGCATTATGCTCATGAAGCTCAGGAAGAGTAGAGGGAGTGACCACAGCTGTTGTAAGGAAAGCTGAACTTAGCACAGGGATGGGCAGATGGTGGCATTTATTCCTCATAAATGGCTGTACCAGTGGAGTGAATCAACTGTTTGCGTAGGTGGCCTTAGTTAATCAAGTGCAAATCCACTCCTGTGTCATGATGGTTAGTGTATAGTGATCAGGAATCATGTCTGCACTGTGATCTAACAGTATATTACATTAATCTACCATGCTGTGACTGTTCACCAACTCCTGCTCAGATTTTAGCTAACGTACAGCTCGTGCCTGGTGTATCCTGATAGTAGTGCCATTAGGTCAAGCCAAGAGCAGCATGATGGACGTGCAGGACATGATGGACAGAAGGGCTAAATGCAGCCATTGTCCCTTGCAGCTTGATGTCTCCTGCAGCCAAAATCCTTGCACACTGATCGTCTGGCAGTTCCTTCAGAATCCACTAACTTACAGAAATAGTAGAGACCAAACTTCCAAGCTGGACGGTGTGAATATGTCAGCTTACCCAAAAGGCTTTTGAAATGTACCCAACAACAGCTCAACTGCTGAGGCTTCCGAGCTTGCCCGTGTGATACAGGGGCGTCTGCGCTGGGACAGAGGAGGAAGGATGAGCACACTATCAGGCTATTATTTTTCTCGTGGGTGTGAGCTGCAAGTTGTGAGTTGAAGAACTTGTGAGTTAGAAACATCTTATGTTAAGGGATGAATGAGTGAATTCACATTACAGTAGTCTGTACAAGGGGGATTGAGCTTGTTTGATGTTTTTTTCCTTTCCTACTGAGCTCAGAAAATAAAGTTTAATTTACAGAGTATGTTGAGCTGTAAATTTGAGATCCAAATGGAATGTGCTTGAATTGTGATTTCAGTGTATTGCTCTATCATTCTGCTAAACCAAGATTCCATGTAATAGCAAGTATCTTCAAAGAGTAAACTGGTATTGGAAAACTAAACCCTCCTCGTGTGCAATACCTAAAGCAACCTGAGAGTACAAGGCTCTTGACAGTAGCCATAGAATGTTCTTTGCCTGTGGAAATCACAGGTAGTTTAAACGTTACCTTTAGCTGAATATATCATACTGCAATTTCTAATATTGCAACCTGCTAAAACACATGAGGATGTTTTACTGTCCCAACTGAAACATTTTGTATCATAATTTTTTAAACCCCAAGCAACTGCTCTCATTCTAGGAGCTGCAGGAATACCTTTCACTATAGTGGCTTTTTTTTTCTACAATTAATCAAGAATAATTGTCATAGTACAAAACATCAGCAGCCTCTATTGACCTGATTTTTATGCAACTTGGTACAACTCCCACACAGGACATAGCTAACTAGACCAAGTTAATAACCTTCAATACATAAAAATCAAAATGCAGAGGCTGCACTTGAAACATTTATGTTGGCACAAGTTTTTGTAACATTATTCACATTCTAATTCAAGATCTGTTTCCACTACAGAATATTCTTTCTCCAATCTCCGTTCTCATGCTTTCAATGAACCCAGAATCATGCCTTCCACATTTCCTATGACAGTCTGATATTTAGAAAAGTAACTCTGGCATGGGGAGAACTTACAGATTTGATGTCCTTAGGGACTCAGATTCTCCATTAGTTTATAAAAATGATAAAACATTTCCCCTTATGGCATACTGGAAAGAAAGGTGTCTTGGCTTGAGTGTCTGAATGTACCTAAACTCCACTGCACAGACGCATTGTGGAAAGATACAGAGCATAACCAATACTATCACTCTCACTTTAATCACATTCCTTATTTTAAGAACCTGTTTCTAGATATTATATCAACATGAGTTAAGTAAATGGTAATTGACCGCTTACTAAGATTGCTGTATACTGCAGTGAAAACAACATACAATTTAAGAAGATAGATCTGTTTTTACTCATGGTTCTTTTTCTAATATGAAATAATCAGCTTTCAGTGTCTGCATTGCCATTTGCAGTTGCACTGGTGAGTTCCTGCTAGCAGAGTTATTTAGCTCTGATCAGCATGGCCAAAAGTTCTTGTGTACATCAGCCATGAACAACACTTACTCCAAAACGATAATTAGCACCAGATTTACACAGCATTTCAAGGCTGCTTGGTCTCTAGTAGTAAAATTATCTACAGATTTTACACCTCATGCTCCTGTATATAGCAGAGATAAACCCATCCTCAATGGTCACAGAAAGAGCAGTGAAAACTGTAGGTAAATATTTTTATCATGAAATAGCATAAGAAATAGAAGTTAGTTTAAAGTAAGTTCTTCCTGATTAAGGCAAACTCCCTAGTAAAGAAATAATGCAGGTATGATGGTTTACTATTTCTTCTGAAGCAAAATTAACAGAGCATCCTCAATCTAAATGCTAGTGACAAAAGCCAACAACATATGACCACAAATACCAGTGTTACTAAAGCATCACAGGAGCTAAGTATATACAGTCTTAAAAACCAAGCAATGAAGTACAACTAGAATAGAATGATTGAATTAAATGAGCAAGAATGACATTCATGTAATGACATAATAGTCGTTACACAAAGACCTTCTCAGGTAACTCTCACTTTCAAATAATCAGATTTTAAATATACATTTAACTATCAAGGCAGCACAGGTAGGAGCAAAAACAGTTGTGACCTGCCAAACTTCAATGAACTGTAAGTGCAGCCCTTTCTGCATTATTAGACCAACCCCTTTAAACGTCTGCATCACAAAACACAGAGAACTGTCAGCACATCAATACTATCATCTGAAAGCAGTGTCAAAGAGAGAACCTTACAGTGCATACGCCTTCCTACATTTCTTGTTGTGCAAAATATAAATGTGCTACATACGAGCTATGTATATTTTTCAAACAAGATAATAAGTCAAAATGTTGTATCGCTGTTCTTGTAAGCTTTGCACATACTACCTGGAGTCTTATGGTGAATGGCATCATCATCTGTTACACTTGAAAATCTGCCACCTGCTCTCAGTTCTGAAGCAGATTCTGACCACTTCGGGACATACTGTTCAAACTTCGGAGTCACTACAGCATAACAAAGCAGCTCTTCATATTCATCCTGTCATAAAGTGATGATGAATCATTATAAAACTACAATTACATTTCTAAAAAATAGGAAGGAGAGGAAATGTTTTTTGATAATTTTTGAGAGGTTTATTATTATTACAGTGAAAAGTAAGAGGATTTCCCTTACAGTTGCAAAGTGAGATGCTTTCCTACCATGATTATAATTTACGCTTCTTTTGTTTCATCTTCATGTTCATTCCAATTACAACTAGATGCACTGTAACAGTTACACAGAAAGACTTTGCTAGATGCCAGAATCAGATACTGCAATAGGCACCTTAAACAAAACCATGAAATAAAAAAAATGAAAAAGTTTCAGATCATGTAAGCTATTAATCACCCAATACTATTTCTAAGCATTAGTATTACTGGAAAGAAAAAGAATGTATTTTTATAGCCGTGACAAAGATGCCAGTGAACACAGTCACATTTCACATTCCATAACATTATGCTTTCTTTGGTAGGAGTTCTAAAGCCAATTATCAAAAGACGTTTGATTATCCAGTGTTTTTTTTAGATTAGATATAATTACTCTCAACTTGTATTATGCATTTTTTTAAATTACAGAGGTATAGGGAATGTGTATAGGTAACTAATAAAAATGCTTTCCTGTTAAAAAGTTATAAACCAATCTAACTGGTATGTGGCATTGTACTATGTACCAAAGTAAGCCAATTAACTTAAAATATTTTTGAAATCTCCCGGTTAAACATATTTCCAAAATGAAAGTATTTAGAGTTCAACATTAAAACTGAACAACTTGTGTTATAGTTTAACTTACAAGACACACAATTAATTTTAAGAGTTTCAGTAGCAGATAAATGTAGAAACTGATCAATGCTACTAATTAAGCACTTGGAAAAAACGCCAGTTGGAAAGTGCTAAACCGTGCCATCACAAGTCATTTTTTCCTCATTTAATACTATCGTGCTAATTCTGTTTAGTATCTTAATGAGCTGAAACCTCATAAACCAATTGTGAACTGAAAAATTATTTTCTTCTTCAAGGTGGAAACAATGAGTGACAGGTACCAGTTACATGTAACATGGTTTTGAATGTACCAGAGGAAAAATACAATGTTTTAAAACTTCCAGTGTAACCCTCACATCCAGCTGGGTTTCCACTAATCAGTGAACATTTTAAGAAGCTAGGTTTTGTACACTTTAGCTGAATTCTGGTTTTCCTTTCAAATTTCCATTTCCCATCTTCTAGCCTATCATGTTAAAATTAAAAGGCTAAATAAATGTGAAGCTGTATAATTTCAATTTTATAGTGTATCTTTTTGATAAGCAAAAGGAACTATCACATTCCACATAATAGGTATAGTTAGCTGCGAATCAACAAGTTATTAATTTTTCCATATCCTTCTAAAGAAATAGTTCAGATTTTATCAGATTATGAGAAGAAAACAGGTATCTTCAGATGAGGTATTAAACTATGAATTACACGGAACTGTAGAAAATTTCTTGCAGCAAAAATTCAGCAGAGTAAGAAGCCAACATATTAGTCTTTACCTTAACTCATCTAAATGAAATGGTTGTGCAGATGACATTAGATCACTTCTCTGCCTTCTTCAAAGAGACCATGTCACCAAATAGCAACTTAAAACTAATTCTTTCCCCAAAACGAGCTAGTTTTCAGTTAGGGCTGATACAGCTGCTTCCACGATTACCTTATCCAATTCAAGGGACATAGTAGGTAAAATGTCAAGTGTAAGTAGGCGGCTCATTTTGAGTCACCCCATGTAATCACTAGCACACAGTCTGTCTTACTATAGGCATTCTGAGCACTCAAAATGTGCACATCAAGTCACGGCAGGTTATTAAAGTCTTTCAAGTTCTAACACTCTTATAAAACCTAAGAACCCTGCTATGTGCAAGAATACACACTCCTATGCACTGACAGTGTCAACAGACAGCATCCCGTGAAAAAAATGGAAATGTTTAAAAATTACAACTGTTGAAATTAAGTTGGAAGCAAATATAATACAAAAGCCCACAGTATCCCAATTGTAATCAGAAACTTACACACTAAAAAATAATCCACAAGACTGCAATAAGAATGTGTAAGACAGAGAAATAGAAATGTTAAATGATTAAGTGTATTATCTCCATCTTAAAAATTCCATAGCAAGGACACTACAATTGGAATGCAATATTGACCAGTGACTCTGAAATAAAAACATTATAAAGTTAAGGGTGTATCTTTGGTTTACGTATTACCTTTGTTGTACTTTAAACAAAACTTTCAATCTGTTCTGCTAACAACAAAAATTCCCTTATAACATAAAACTACAGGAATATAGTTCTAGGCACTCAAGGTCAGAGGAGTTTTGATCATTTAAAGCATACTACCTTGGTTTCGTAGAAGTACATCAATTAGTGTTGCAACAAGGAAAAGGCACAAGGGCATTCCGAGGTTTGGCTTTTTTTCTTCCTTCTTAAAGCATTATAAAAAGCTACAGATATTGCATAGAATTTGTCCTTAGGATTGCAGTCAAGGTTACTAAACAACACGAAAATAATGGATTGAAAGGACAAAGTCTTGCAGAGCTCAATTATAAGTAAATGGAAATTCTCTAAGAGCCAGTGGATCTTTTTTATAAGAAAAGGTAGTAATCTGGCCTCTATTTAAAAGCATCAAATTATCAAAAAGGCCCAAACAAAACAAAAAAGGTCCTTCAAAATCACCTAAAAGGAGGATAGTCCTTCCCTGTCTATATTCCTATTGCTCAGCTGTGACTCCAGTGTCTTTCTTTCTCAACAGTAATAGACTCCTATGAGAAGTGGCTAAGGGCTTGTTTAGTTTGGAGAGGAGCCTGGGGGGCAACCTCATTGCTCTCTACAGCTTCTTGAGGAGGGGAGGAGGGGATGTGGAGAGGGAGGTGCTGAATCCAGTGACCAGGCGCGTGGGAACAGTTCAAAACTGCACCAGGGGAGGTTCAGACTTGACATAAGGAAGCATTTCTTTACCAAGAGGGTGGTCAAACGCTGGAACAGGCTTCCTGGAGAGGTGGTCGATGCCCCAAGCCTGTCAGTGTTTGAGACACTTGGACAGTGCCCTTAACAACATGCTTTAACTTCTGGTCAGCCCTGAAGTGGTCAGGCAGTTGGAATAGATGATCCTTGTTAGTCCCTTCCAATTGGAACTATTCTATTCTAGACATGTTCTCAGTTGCAAAGCAGTCATTCATTAATATTAGTTTACTTTATAATTCTCCATAAGGTGGCCCTAGAACCTACTTGATAATCAAGCAGATCATAAAAGAAAATTCTGTTTTGCATAGAATCCTATCAAGGGAAAAAAATGCCACCCACTACTCAACATGGAATAACCAATTATTAAAGGATGAAAATCTGCTGCTTTCGAAAGAATAGGACAAAGACTTTATCCAGTATCTTTACATCCTCCCAAAAGAATGCTGAGCACAGAATAAGAAAAATTCCCACTGTTATAATTCCAGAATACCTTGGCATATTTGATGCAGGAAAATAAAAAATAGCATTTATTTTCTGAGATTAACTTGGCCACAATCCTACACCAAGGAAAATAAATCCATTAAAAAAAATTCAGTTCTTACAACAGCATGTAAGAAGCCTAATGCAGTTACACTTGATCCCGCACAAATAATGGGTTTCTATCCTACTGTGTTACATTTATTCTGCTTGATAAGACTTAACACACAAAAAATAACACCAGAAAAAACCCACAAAGGTAAAAAACTCTATTATTTTACTTGTAGGTGTCACTGATCAACCTCTTAAGTTTAGATAAGAATTTTCACATAAATTGAAATTTCTTGTGAAATGCACAAAAGAGAAACCAAGTGAGGATGATTTTTTTGGTCCAATTTGCTTCTTTTCAGTAAGATTTTTGTTATTTGTCTTTACAAGTAAAACATTAAAAAGATGCAAGTATTGTTAGATTTCTTCATAATTATCCTTTGCCAAAAAAAAAAGCCATGCCAGTGAAACAAATGAGGATGCCTCTTTCCTACCTGAAGATCTGAAGAAACAGAACTGCCCCGAACAGAGTCTTTTGGCAAAACAGGACTTGTGCTTTTCTCCTCATCTGATGACATTCTGCACAGTTAGTCTATAAAACAGTAGAAGCTGAACATTTTGCAGTTCCAACGTTTACTGTATGTTAACCAATACTATCCCAAGAAACCAAGATTCTGCTGTGGAAACTACACCAATGCTCATTCCGTGGCCTAAACTGCCTGTATAGTCTGAGTATATAATGCTAGGTAGGAAGGTACCTGAACAAAACCATGAAAAGTCTTCCATTGACTTTAAAAGAAAACAATGAAATACCCAAAAGCAACAATATAAAAGTTTTCTCTTATTCTATATTGACTAAGTTTAACACCTAATGCTTGATGATGTATAGTATGAAGTTTTACATCAATGGTAACTAAAATACACTGCTAGAGGAAATAAAAAGAAACAGATACATCAAGAATAAGAGAAGCCTTAATTTACAGACACATTCCTGTGTCAACAGTGTTGTGAGGTATTCTTTGAACTTTTGCGAAGCAGGTGATGTTGTAGGAACTTTCAAGAAACTTGAAGACTTTCTGGAAGATACATGTAACACTTATTCTACTGAGGCTTTGTGTAAGTCCTTCAGTGAAGAACTGAAGCTCTTGTGCTAAAGCTTGATAGGATATGTAGAAAAAAGAATGCTAAAGGATATGGGGGGAATTAAAGGAATTACAGAATGAGTGGGAACTGAGTATTGAGCAAGGTGAATTTCTTAGTTAATGAATGGCAGAATGATACAGTTGGCTGACACACACGGAAAACAATCGAGACACATTAAGCAGGAAGTTGTCAGAAGAGTAAGCACAGGAAGACGACAACCCTAAATAACCAGACATTTGCTACATTGTACATTGCTTGTACAATGTAGCAAACAGCCATGCAAGGAAAGTTTAATTTCAGACAGACCTTTAAAACTGTCAGCTATTATATTCTCAGTCGTTTTCTCAACAGATGCAATTTCTGAAATGTTTCTAACAGAAATGTTATTTTTAAATTGCTAGTTGTACTGTCATTAAATTGACAGGAATATCCTCTTTATGCATCGTCATCTTTTTTCAAAATGTCAAAAAATTGAAATAATCTTATAGCTCTTGCACCACAAACGCACTCTCTGCCACAGGTATCTACACCTTTCAGAATGGGAAGTTTGTTTCCATTCTTATACTATTCTGAAAAATAGTATAAAGCCAATTTTAAATGCTGAGATTTCCTATGGCCCAAGGTGCAAAAGACATGATTACCATCTCCCTGCTTCCTGCTGAGCCCTAATATACTCACTGTTTCTTAAGTACAAAATATGAAGTCTTGAGAGGGTTTACTCAATACTTTTATTGCTGTATACTGGTGTAGATGAGAGAACACTAGATAGATGAGAGGAAAAAAATACTTGCTTCCTCACTTCTTCTGTTTTCATTGTCTCCTCCTACTCTAATAATTTTCTTCCTTTCTCTCTCCCACAAATTATTCCCTATCTGTTCTTTTGGTTTTGGCCTCTCTACCTAATCAAATTATTTTATACTAGCACGCTCCCTTCATTGGTCGGTAAATTCTTTTAATATCAAAAAAGTACTCCTTCAGTAATATTAAAAAGTCAGCTTGAACTCCATATGCCTTCCCACTCATAGTTTCTCAAATTATGTGTCCTGGGTACACTGAAAGTCCTGAAGGCATTCAAATGTGCATGTGTGTGTGTGGGCATTAGGAAGTATCACAAAGGATCAATTACCTAGCACTTAAAGGAATTGAAGTCGTATTTGCAGACAAAAATTACAATACTGTTCTCTTCCCTTCTCAGTCCACTTAAAAATAACTAAACTACCATCAGTTCTGAGAAACTGGAGGACAAATGGAGTTTTGCATGAACACTGATGGGTCCAAGGAAGTGCAGGAGAAAAGTTACTGAGCAAACTTATCAGATGAAACCTAAGACCACTGTCCTGACTTTTATTTTCAGTTTTCTGAAATCATGCCCTGGACAGTCATTTTACTGTATCTAATTCTCTGCTTATCACCAAAACTACTCTCAAGTTTGCGGTCTTCCAAAACTCAAAGGGTTCCTTTGTTACAAGTGATGCTATCTCTCCACTCCAGGCCACCCTTTACTTCAAATCTATAACTGCTGTCTACCTGTTTGACACTGTCTTATAAGAGCCACTCACTGACACCTCAGTGTTTGCCTCCTCATCTCTTTATATCAGTGGACTAGCCCTCCACTGTGTCCATCTGGTCTCCACCTGACTGCCTTTACTGACTTGAATGCTGCTTTAGATACCTAACAGGTAGGTGACCAACTGTGAAGTGCTAGCTAACTGCTTTAGATAACTAACGGGTTACTACTTACAGTTCAAGCATTCCCCACATTTCCATTTTGCCTGCCTGTACCTTCAATGTTTGCACGTAGTTTAACCTTGCATTTTGATTACTGCAACATTACAATGAAAATCACTGTAAACTTAACATTCTAGAAATTTGCTTACATACAGATTATTATGATAAATTAATCATTCACTTCATACACCTCTTTCAAACTGATGTTTACAGACATCACTGCCACATCATGCTAAGAATAACTTGTCTGCTTCGATCACAGTGAACAAACATCAAGTTCAAGAAAAGGCTGTTTAAGTTGCTAAAAGAAAAGTCAAGGGATATTAAGTAAGATGACATCTCTGGGTCAGCAAGCTTATTTGCTAAACCACAAATTATTATATGGTGAAAGATAAGTGAGAGGAGCATCTTCACGCTCATCGTGTTCTTCTACTCTTCCCCGAGCATCTGCCAATACATATGTCTGACTTCATTAAAGAAAGATTCCTGTTAGCAGCAGTAGTTTCTTCCAAACCATGAAGTGTATGACTACAATGGTAAGACAGCTACTTTTAGAAACAGAATGCAGCTATAAGGGTCTTTAGTCTGACTCACCATGGTTGCTCTCATCTTTGATTTTAAATTACTTGAACTGTGCTCAGGATTTTGTGCTTTTGGGTTTGCTTTTGACTAAAAACGATGTTTTCCAAATAATTTAATGTTGCATTGAGATCAGAGGACTCAACACCTCGGAAAGAGAACCCCTCCCTCTCCCAGTACACACAGGACATATTCTTTCCCCTTAACTGTACCCGCTTGCAAGGCTGCAGGGCTCAAGTCCGCTTTTTCCAGCTTTCCACTTACAGCATCTCTGCAACTACCCCTGACGCCTGCAGAACTGATACTACAGTGCCCACCGCTGTCACGCCAACTAGGGACAAGGACAGGCCGCAGAGTGCCACAGACACCTGGGAGGCAGAGCCGCGTAGGCACGCGGGTGGACAGGCTGGAAGGAGCCCAATTCCGGATGTGAACGGGAGGTTTTTCTTAAAAAAAAAAAAAAAAAAAAGAATTCAAACAAAACCGGGCCTTTAAGGCAGGCAGCCCAACTACCCGGAGGCACGGGGTGCCCACAGGCCCCCTCAGGGGACGGTGGGAAGCCGGTGGGGGAGGGGAGGGGACTGCGGAGAAGCCGCCAAGCAGGAACACCGGGGTTATGCAGGTGGTACTGTGGAGGTCGCGGCCCCCCGGGGCGCAGCACCCCGGGGAACAGCACCCCGGCCGCCCCCGCCGCCCCCTCTCACCTGTAGGGACCGGCCGCCTCGGCCGCCAAGCGAGACCGTTTCAAACTACCAGTGCGGAAGAAGCAGCACCTCTCCGATAGGCTCAGGGTGCGTTTACAAGGCATTCTCTGATTGGGCAGTTTGGCGGTAAACTAGCCAATTACAGAGCTCAGCCGGGGAGGCGGGCGAAGCCTGTCGATCCTAGCACCGTCCCCTCGTCGCCCACGGCCGAGTGGAGCCGGCCGGCGGCTGCCTGTCAGCGCCTGCCGCGTGCTGATTGGCCAGCAGCGTTCCCGGGGCTGGCGCGCGGGCCGCGGCCGGCCGTTGGCGGGGCCGTGAGGGGCCTGTGCTCGGGGTGGGGGCAGGGCGGTGCTGGGCCGCCGTTGAGAGCGGTGGCACCTACGCGGGCCTGGCCAGCTCCCCTCGCCCGACGCCCCTCAGTGGCTGAGAGCCCTCTCAGTGCGCGGGGGTGCAGCGCCGTGCCAGCCTAAAAGCTTGGGCTAGGCGAAAGGCTTTAACGTAGTTACTTACTATGTAAAAAGGCTCAGTGCATTGCTTCTAAGCCATACAGAACGTGACCAAACCCAAGACTTAAGTTCCTCTTAGTGTATTTTTCAAACTGAGTAAGATGTATTCGTGCAAAAATGTCCACTCTCTAGGTCATAGCTAAAAAAAAAATAAAGACCACCACAGCCTCTAGATCAATGCATAGTTGTATGATTTGGTAACATTAGGCTGGTGCAAACACAATCTTTGTAAGTATATTTTTTAACAGACTTTTTCAGGTATTTCAAGATAAATCTGTTATCATGGCATTTTTCAGATATATTTTTTTAGGTTTTCCTAACTTTCCTTTTTTTATATAGGTTACATTGTTCTGTTGATTTTATAATGTGTTTATGTATTTTTGATGTAAAATTGATTGCCAAAATCTTACCTCGAGCTCAACCCTAATGACAACCAGGTGGCTGATGTCAGTACAGGCATCAACATGAGATATTTCCTTGCTCCATCCATACATTTTCATGCAGCAAACTAATTTCTTTATTCATACTTTTCTGAAACCTTACATTTAATCCCAGTCATAACTTCAATCTATAGCAAGTGACCAACAACTATCAGAATTAATAGAAAGCGTTGTGCCTTAGCCTCAGTTCTCCATTCTAGCAATCTACACAGTAACCATCTGTTAACGTGGGGTATTACAGTCTTCTTTTCTACAGACTTAATCATAATTTCAGTTTATTTAAGGATAGGTGCCGGCTTTGTTAATACTAAATGCTTTAGGACTTGGCACTTACCAACATTGCATTTTCCCTTAGGTCTAGAAGCTTAAGGAAAAAAGCAAACGTCCCATATCTTTCTGTAAATTTGTAAACCCTAACTAAACCTAGACTCTTTCCTAGATTATAATAAAATAAGCATCTTCTAAATTTAATTTTAAATTACTCCCTAACTACTGATGCCACTATGGGTTCAGCAGTGTAGTCTGCAGAGGATCCTGCCATAAGCCAGCCCTTCAGCTCTTGATAACCAAACAGTAATCCAGCCCCAACCTGTGTGAGTCTTAACCAGTACATGCATATTTGTTCCAAACCCAAGCATAATATATCCGCCCTTGCCTGTGTTAGCTTCCATCTTAGCCAAATACATATTCAGAACTGAGCAATAAACAGGCATTCAGTCATTCCATTTACAAAACTTGCATTTAGTCTTGCTCATAGCCAAGTTAGCAATGCCTGCACCAAAACCTGAACACAGGTGGATATACTGTCATAAAGTGCATTTGTTGTCTGAGACCTAGGACAGGACCTTCCTTTGGCAGAAGTGACAAACGTGATTGGGTTTGCTGCACATGTACTTTGTTAGACTCTGATTAAGACTGAAAATGGGAAAGGGGTTAGGTTCAGTTTTGAACCCAAGAGGGTTTGAAGATGAATTTAATTCCAGGATACTCTGAGATCTTCAGGAGGTAGATGAAGGCCATTTGATCTGTGGAAATGACTGGTTGGTCACTGTTTTTCTGGGTTTATGGAATTTGTATAAGAATAGTTTGGATACATTTTTCAGCAGGAGTAGGGATGTGATTGTGCCCCTGTACTCAGCATTGGTGAGGCCACACCTTGACTACTGTGTTCAGTTTTGGGCCCCTCACTATAAGAAGGAGTGTGCCCTTCTCTGAAGTGTGTCCAGAGAAGGGCAACAGAGCTGAGGAAGGGTCTGGAGAACAAGTCTTACGAGGAGCAGCTGACAGAGCTGGGATTGTTTAGCCTGAAGGAGGCTGAGGGAAGACCTATTTGCTCTCTACAGCTACCTGAAAGGAGGTTGTAGGGAGGTGAGTGCTGGTCTGTTCTCCTGGGTAACTGGCAATAGGACAAGAAGGAATGGCCTCAATTGTGTCAGGGGAGGTTTAGATTGGATATTAGGAAAAAATTCTTCACTGAAAGAGTGGTGAGGCGTTGGAACAGGCTGCTCAGCAAAGTGGTGGGGTCACCATCCCTGAAGGTGTTCAGGGAACATGTAGACCTGCTACTTGAGGGCATGGTCCAGTGGGTATGGTAGCACTGGGTTGATGGTTGAACTAGATCTTACAGGTTTTTTTCCAACCTTAGTGATTCTGTGACATATTTGGAGTTAGGATTGAGAGAAGGTGGCAACACTGGGCTGTTTTTAACTGCAGCACCTGGTAAGGTCTGCATGATTAGATAAGCACAAACTCCAGCCTGCATGACTCCTCATTATCGTGCAGTCTGTGTGTTTTATTAAGGCCTACAATGATGCTCGTTGAGTTAATTTCCAGAAGAGCAGAGTGGAAGGACTGCATTTGCTGATGGCTTGTAATAAGCATGAAGAAGTGGATGGTTTCAGAGAAACATCTTTTTTTTTATTTAATTGGTTGTAAATATGTGTAATAGGATCTTCAGTTCCAATTAGGGTTAAATTTGATGTAGAGACAAACTGCATTTTGTAAGGTATGCATGAATAGGAAGCACACTAGCCTCAGAGCTTGTCCTGGCACTATCGTTTTTTTGTGAATGCTAAATTGAATCTAACAGCCAGCTGTAATCACATCTTGGTGGCCAATGCCTATACCAAAACGAGGCATAACTACTGCAATGATTTGAAATACTTGTCAACATCTAACTTTTCAACAAGGCTTATGCTTGTCTGGTGCACAATAGTGAAACAGCACAAGTTCTTTGTCTCAAACCCAATAACGTAAGAGTATTATTCAAAATAGAGAGATGACATATGTTTCTATCATGCTGTTCATGATAATTTGTGTTGCACACTACTGGTGTAAAACCCATGATGAATCTTTCCATACAAAATAGATTTTTAAATGCATGACTGCCACTGGTACCTAAGACATAGCCTTTAAATATTTGTTTGATTTTCAGTCTTGTCTTTGGGAAAATGCAGAGATTTGAAATTTGAAGGAGCTTGCAATGGGTACTCAAACCAGTCTTTGTGATGCAAACATCTACTGCTACTTTGTAATTAGACAGATAAAAAGCAAAGGAGATCAAATGGCGTAAAACTGATTACTAGTATAAAAAGATAATTGTAGATAGAGAGCGAGCAGTGAAATGACAATAATTACCCTACTCCCACACTGCGGATTTTATGGAGTATCTGATAAAACCTTCTGTTAAAACTTTCTCATTCTGAATTGTATATCAAAAATACGAGTCATCCCTAATGTTGGATTCTAGAGTACAATAGAATGTACAATTGTTTTCACAGAGGAAGGAGATTTTGCCATGCTTTTATGACCACTTGTGTTCATATGCTTCTCTAGCCAAGCAAATGCCACAGCAGTCATTGGAGCCAGGAAAAGTACAGTCATCTGTGCAGACTAGAGATAAGTTTTGGATCTGTTACTGCTCCTATTCTTTTTTGAAGGAAATATGGAGAACGGAGGCAGGAATAAGGAGCTTGGACTGATTTCATAGCATTAGCGCATCTACGAAAGGTTCTCTCTTTGTTCTTTGAAACAGTTTTTGAGGGATTTGAACTGCAAAGTAAACACATTCTAGTTTGTATGAAATATTCATGAATTTTAGTGTTGCCTGTGATTCTATAGCTTGTTGAAATACCTTTTCAGCGTTTCCTTTTCTGTTTTCCCCCATATCTATATTAGTAATTTTGATGGAAAAGCAGGTGCTTTGTAATAATTTAAGTGTGGATACTGGAATGGTTACAGTTTGTCTCTTCCAAGTTAATTACTAGGCTGTTTACTGTGTGAGCACAAGACCTCTCTCCTCTCATGCCCAGTACTGGATGCAGCTCTGGCCTCTAGGTAGATCTGTCCCTTGTACAATGTAGTCTCGCAATCTCTTCTGCTCCATGACTCCATAAGCCTCAGACAAAAGCATTGAATGCCTGGAGGTGAAGAGCCAGGCAGAAGGCACTAAGCTGTGTCTTTTAGGGCTATACATTCGGAGGACTGTTGTGTTATGGCTACCGTCTTGTGCAGTGGGGTTTTGTAATTGTGTGGTCCAGAACCATTCCTTGCCCATCATGTGAACTAAAATAATAAATATAGCTGATTGGCAGATCACTCATTTCAAGATTCAAATCAGATTTTTTGTTTGAACTGAAATAAAAATTTTTCAAAATACCAGCATCTTGTACATAGTTGAAATCCTAATTTTAGACAAAAAATAATGACTAAAGGTAATGCATATGGGCACTGTGATAGTGCAGTTCCATATATTTTGGAAGGTACCAGCATTCTTTTCTTGTGATGATGAGTACCAGAGGAGGGCCTACAAAGAAGCTGGAGGGGGAGCTTTTACAAGCACCTCTAGTGACAGAACAAGGGGTAACGGGTTTAAATTGAAAGTGGGGATATTTAGATTACATGTCAGGAAGAAGTTCTTTATGGAGAGGGTCATGAAGCACTGGAACAGGTTGCCCAGAGAAGCTGTGGATGCCCCATCTCTGGCTGTCTTCAAGGCCAGGCTGGATGAGGCTTTGAGCAACCTGCTCTAGTGGAGGGTGTCCCTGCCCATGGCAGGGGGGTTGGAACCAGATTATCTTTAAGGTCCCTTCCAACCCAAGCTATTCTATGATTCTGTGATTCTATGATAGCAGTAGCAATCATATTCTGTGAATAAGGAACACCTCAGTGTTGAAGAACTCTATCTTCTAACTAATACCCTGCTCTTCTCTTGCAGAAATGCTGTTCTGACCGTGTAATCTGTTTTATAATGATCAGTGCATACATCAAGTATATATCCTTTTCAGAGAAAACATATGAATTGGAATTAGTATTGAGAGATTGAAAATAGTCTGCAGTTTAGTATTTGCTATGACTGAAAAAATATTCTCCCATTTTTTTTACACATGTATCAGCTTGGTGGGCACTTACAGGACAGTGTTTGTTGACGCGCTTGTACATGCTATGGGCTTAGTGAACGTTTCATATATACTTCAAAGTTTCTCCTAGGGCATCTGAATTTTTTTCACTCAACTAAGTGTTTTCCCATCAGTCAGTCTTTTCCCCATCAGTAACAGAATTTATCATGGCTGAAACTGTGAATGGATTTTGCACCAATTGCAAGAAATGTTTTTCTACCACAATGACTTATTGGCATGTTAGATAAAGATTTTCAGTTACATGGAAAAAAGTGCTTCTCGTACAGTGGGTTGAGTAACAATACCTGTTTTTCAAGCTTCTAACCTTTTTCCAATGTGATAACACATGAAAGTGGATCTGTAGGCATTGGGTGAATTTTCAGAGAATGCTTCCCTCAAGATTATTTAATCTTCCTTTGGCAGAATTTTTTTCCTCAAGCTAGAGAAATACCAGCAGCTTATGCTGTGTTTAGTCTTTAGTGGGGAAACAGGAGACCAGCTGAATGAAAGGAAGCCATTTTAGTGATTGTTCTGTTCTGAATATTGAAAAGAATTGGAATGGAATAAGCCTGAATATTGTACTCTTGCTTGTGCTCTGTATTCTACATTCTGTACCATGGCTATGTATGACTTCAGTAATCATCTCCTGCTCTGTGGTAAATAATGCCAGCATTACAGTGACTAAAATATATTGTTTTAATCAAATAATCATCCATGTAAAGTACTTAACAGCAATGCCTTGTTTATATTTTTAATAATTAAAAGAATCATTTCTGTAGCAAACTTCTGAATTGAAAAAACACACTATACGCAGCTTGATAAAATCTTAAAATGCCATGACCACTCTGCATATATTATTCATGGAGTTGTGGGTATGTTCCTGCTATAAGAAACACTCTTGCAGTGGTCCAAAAAAATATGTCAACGATTTTGCCAAAAAGCACCTGGAGTATTTATGTGGTCATGCTGCTTTTCTCCTTTTAAACTGTAGTGGACAGGTGACCAGTTAAATCTCTTCTGATGGGAAATCAAAAGATCAGCATCCCTGGAGATCTTTTTCTGTGTCAGGGTGCACATGTACAACATACTTGTGATGACATATTCTGCTGCAGGGGCAGGGGAACACCACTGTGCTATAGAGTATTGAATGGCTGTAAAATGCACAACACCAGCTTCTTTCAAGACTAGCATTTAGGCTGCCCATAAATCTGCTATTGAAGATCATATCTGAAGAAAGAATACTGGTTTGGGTTTTGTAATTGTTCCTCACAGCAGCATGCAGGAGTTTAGAGAAAGGTAAAACCATCTTTCATATAGGAGTCTACAGAAAGCAGTTGGGAGCAATTAAGTTGTTTTCTGTGAAAATAAGTAAAACGTTTCCCAAGCTTAATTATATTAATGATCTATTCCTAAGGAAAATCTTATAAATAACAAATGTGATGTTCATTGCTCTCTTTAAAAAATCTGCACACTGCACTTGATTTGCAGCTTTTAAGAAGTTCTTTGTGCAAAGCAATACCAGGCAGGTTGTTTGAGGCTTCCATTATGAAGCACATATCCGTTTGCCAAATGACGTACAAGAAAAGCTTCAAATAATTAATGTGAAGCGGACTTTCATCCTAACGCTAAGGGCAGCCCATTTACATGAGTGATTGCATAACAGTCATAATGTTTCAGCATCTCTCCAGCATCTTATGGCAGGATCAACAGCTGTTGACAGCTGTAAACATGTACTTGCATTCTGGTTTGAATGCTTCCAGCTCCTTTGCCTGTAGCCATCACTCTCTCCCCTTTCTCAGGCAAGTTCTGCAGTCCTGTGCTTGCCCGCTCCGCATCATCGCAGGCTGAAGGGCAGTTTCTTTCCTCAGAGCCGATTTCTCCCCGAGACGTGAGTCAGCAGGGAAAGGAGCTGACGGTATTGCCGGGATGGTCCACGCAGAGATGTGCCTCTGCAGTGACGCAGCCTTTGCTCACACGGGGGTCAGCAAGGGTTTTTACATTACCTCTACACCAGGTGGCAACATACCATGCTGCTCTGCTCCTGAGCTGGATTGAAAGAAAGAAACATTTGCAGCTGTTAGTAGAATTCAGTTCGCACGGAAAGTAAAAATCAGCTTTAGGTGTTGAATCCTCACTTGTTCGTATTCTGTCCATTGCTTAACCTCCCGACTCCCCCGGCTCTCTTGTTCAGCTTCAAAAGAGCTTTGCCATTTTAAAGAACTCCAAAAAATTTCTGATCAGCTTGAAGTGTTTTGCAAGAGATGTTATGGCATTCAGCTATAGGATAGCTCCGTAGACAAGTCCCATGGCTCAGAGTGTACTAGGACGAAAATACACTAGCTCAGGCTGAAGCTTGAGCTTGCATTGCTTAAGATGTGTGGAAACGCATAGCTGTCTAAAAGCCACCGCCTGTTGTCCTGCTGTGCTTGACGGGTTGAGAAAGTGACAAAGGTCACTAGGCAGTTTGGTCCTTGTCCCTTAGGTCACAACACAGAATATGACCAAGTGCTTTGTGTACCTTTTAGAGCTGTAGAATTTTCTAGAATCTGGGGCTTAGTGGCAACTTTTGCTCTTTTGACAGTCACCAGACTTGCTATTGATTACTCCTAGAATTATGAACATAGGAGCAATAACGTGGCTCTGCTACTCCTTCCCCTTTTTTTTGGAAAACAGATAAAGTGTTTCAGGAACTTCTATTGTCATATACATTCTATAACACATTATTGTATACTCTATGTATTACAGTATACTATACATATGATAATATACTATATATCATAGTATGCTATAATTATATAGTTTAATATAACAATACTAATAACTATTATTATATAGTAATATAATATGATCAATATTGACAAAGACTGGTGGAACGTCATTAACTGAAAGGAAGAAAGTAGTTTAATTACATGGTCTTTGTGGTGTAAGAGTGTTTACCAAATGCACCTTTTTAAGTTCTAGAGAGGATTGTTGGCATTCATTTTAAGATGCAAAATACTATACATTATGATAGGTTTGGGTTTTTTTTCAATTTTTCTGGTGCCTGGTTAATAAAAATGTTCTCTCTGCTAATAAAGATAGATGCCTAGTCTTTGAAGCACCAACACCCCCAATTCAAACTGTAATAAAAACTTAGGTTGCTATTAAAACGCCTTTCATGCAAGTGTTCAGGAAGGATGCCTATCTGCATATGTCAGTGACATTCAGGATGAAATGTTTTGTGTGATATTCATCCTACTAACGTAAAGCCTTTTTATTGCAGATATGTTCTTATGGGCTATTCAATCTGTATTCCTCTTATAGTTGCTTAAGGGACACCTGAGATAGCTTCATCTGAAAAATCTTTTAGACTTTTATAGTCCTAGCACAGAAACAAGTGCCTGCAGGTTTCAGTTGATTTCATACATTTCTAAAAGGTCAGATGAATCATACCACCAAAGTGCTTATCTCTCTGTTGTGACTATAAAGAGAGTCTAGACAACTAGTTCAGATATCAACGTTCCAGACATTTGCATTTGCTCAGATGATTCCTCTCTGTTGAATTATAGGTACTTCAAATGGAACTACAGACTCTCAGAGGATTTGATTATTAAACTCCAGAATTTGTCAGTTTGGCATCCAAATTCTGCAAGCGTGGCTTAAATATTGACCTGAGTAATTCTAAAGGAATTTTAATTGAGGGAATACAAGTGCTTAGGGAAATTTTAGCAACTTTAAATGGAAGAAGACGAGGGATAGGGAGGAAGATAAAGGCATGTATGTAGATAAGCAAAAGCATTTTACGTAGAATGTCAAAAGCTTTGACACTGGGGTGAAGCCAAACAGAATCAGTGATAGGGTAGAAAGGGCAAGCTTGTATGCGACTACTTTACAATTAATTGATTATTCAGCAAAGTCAGAGGCTACTGTTCATGAAACCCTGCAAGAATAATTGAGTTTCAATTTTTAATTTTTGGAGTTCATAAGCTATCACCTAGCAAAGTTTCCTTATTTCAGGGACACTAGCAGTGCAGGGCAAAATAAACACTGCCTAGCACTCACAGGCATAATCTTTGATTATCTTTACAAGAAGACTTTGAGACAGTGGTTGGAGGTTAAGTTGTAGATAAATGCATTGTGATGTACATAAAAGCACCCTCAACTTTACATATAATATGTTGGATTTTGAGCTGCTCATCTTCACTCAGGATTCATTTTACATTTTATGAGAACATGAGTTTGGTGCTTAGTAATGGTTATCCCTTCCTCTTACAAAAAACTACAGCTGAACTGGAAAAAGTTCAAAGAAAGGTAAAAAGGATGATCTGAAGTATGAAGTGGTTAGAATGGAAGAACTATTAGGCAAACCTGAGTTCTTCAGTCTAGAGAGAAGTCTATTCTCTGATAATGTAACAAAGGGCTAAAACCCCCCAAGTGTTATGAAGGTGGTGCATTAGGGATTTCTTGTTTACTGTCTTCCAATAAAAATCCTGCATCAATTGAAGCTAACAGAAGCCTTACTCAAAGCAAACAAGAAGACTTGGTTCTTCATCTTCTTTTAGCATCTGTAATAGCTTTTGCAAGAAGGTCCACAAATTCGCTCTACAAAGTTTAGATGCAATCAGGAGAAGAGTGCACAAGTTCATGGAAGGAAAATCCACCGATACCCACTGAATACAAAGACATTATCTCTGACTGAGGAAGTCCCAATGTTATGTATTTTGGGAGGTTAAGAGATCATCTGGGAGAAGTCCCATTAAGTGCTGTATTGTTAACTCTTTTCTTTGGGTGCACTTTTGGAGATGGGATACTAAGCTTTCTGAATCACTAGTCTTTGCTCTAACCTAGAATCACAGTTATGTTAGAATCAGCACTGATTTTAAATAATAATGGATTTAATTAATTGCATTAAAATAGATTTACAACTAAAGCATGTTATTCGTATTGAGATATTTGTCAGGTAAATACATAAAATGTATTAGATTTAATTTAAGGTACAGTGAATGCCTTTTATTCTGTGTGTGAATTACATGTGTCTTTATTGTCATTTCAGGAGTGGCCTTAAGAAGAAGTTGAAAGTTTTTAAATATGCCAGTCCTGCATAATAGGATAAGAATAGAGAATAAATGGTAAATGGACATGTTACCTTTAACTCTACTGTTTTCAAGTTTTCTTCCTCATAAATACATATTTTCTGCTTTTTTTGGTTTAGTTTCCTAGGTTTTATTTAACTCACTATCTCCCATTTGCTTTAGATGAGCAGTAAGCGTAGCTGTGCCAAAATCAAAAACATTCACTTCTATTTTTCATTTTTATCAGTGTGTTTCTTTTCCATTTGTGGGAGAGCATAGCTGCTCAGTAGTCCCAAATGTGTGGTAAGTGCTGCAATCACTCCAATTTTTCTGCTTCCCTTCTTCAGGATTGCAGATTACACACTTTCCAGCATGCTATGTGAGTAGAGATAACCGTTCTATTTGTGGGAAAGAACAACAGAGTAACAAGAAATTTGACTTGGAAGAAGAAAGCAAAAGGAAACAGACAACTGTTTGTTTTGATGGTGTCATGGCAGTGTATGGTACACTTGAGAGGGCAAAGCCACCTCCTCAGTGTAATTTTCACGTTAACAATTTTTGAATGCGTATTCATAAAAGTAGTTAGCATTACCTGCCCTTCAGTCTTGTATCTGGTATGATGCAGAGAGTGAGAAACATACCACCCATTTGTAGACAGGCATTAATTTTCTCTCAGCTTTCTTTTCCATTACTCAAAGTTACGCTAAAAAAAAAAAATTTTCAGCAGACAACCTGCAAAAAAATAGCATATCAGGAATCTTTGTCAGAGTGTGCGTGGTTATCAGTGTCTGAAAGACTGTAGTAGGAAACAGAGCTTTAAAGAATGTCTCAGAAGGATGAGCTCTTGGGTTAAGTAAGTTGTACTATGCTGAAATAGAGAAAATAGTTCCAGTAATGTATCTGGCCAGTACAGTATTAGTATCTGTTAGTGCCAGACTCTTTTTGGGATATAAGTTGATTTTGATGTATGGTAGCCAGGGGCAGGAGGAAAAAGTGGAGATGGACATGCAGCAGGGGACTAGAAAACCTTGCTTCTAGAAAACCTTGCTTTGTTTGGACAAAGGCAGAAGCCAGTGACAAAGGCAACCAAACAACTTCTCCCATGAAAGGAAAAAAGTAACCCAAACAAACAAAAGACAGGAAAAATACAAAAGAAAAAGAAAGAAGTGCTACATGCAGATTTAGAAGACATTGTAAATATTTGAGATGAGATTCTGCTTGCATACATTTAGTTGTACAACTAGGACTTACATCTGAGCTAGAAGTCAAAACTCCCTTTCCCATCCGTGAAGAGAAACATGTGCGTATAACATGTTATTTATTTCATCCTGAAGTGGAAATCTAAAAGCTGTAATGGACTCGGGCGACTAGTTCAGGCAGACTAGTTCAGGCAGACATTAAAACTACGGGAGACGTATTCCATTCTGTGTTTGTGTAAGCATGCCCTTGCTGTGCTGTTGTCCAGGAAGAGGAAGATGGGTTGGGAGAAGTTTCTTTTTGAGATTCTGGTTCAGGAGATGCGGTATTCATGAACTCGTTTTCATGGGAATGTTACATTGGGAAATCGATCACTATAGCTTCTTTACCTTAACACAGTTGCATGTATTAACTCTTGAAAGAATAAGACAGCCTGAAAAGTGTAAAAGCAGTATGGAAATTTGTAATGAGGAAGGAGAGGTCTTGGACTGGAAACAGCCGTAGTCAGAATGCAGTTTGACACTGAGAAGTTCCTCTGCTGACGTCAAAACATCTGCCTAAGCAAGAAGCATCCTCCCTGTTGGATACTGTGAGGTGTCTGCATCCAGCTGGGGAACTGCCAGTGCAGGCTGCAAAGATATATACCCATGCTTGGGGTGTGCATATGAAGTGGGGTGCTTTCGCATTGGTGTGCCATGCAGCGAGTTGTAAGAAGCCGCACAGGTACAGCTACAGCACCCACACTTCTAGCAGAAGATGTGTAAGGAGGGGAACCAACACTCCCGAATGGGAGGTGTGTGCTGGAAACCACTCACAGGTCCTGTGAGAAAGAGCTGTGTGCATGTAACTGTGTTCATGTGTGTGTGATTACAGCTTTGAAGAGGTTGTGATGGGAGGTTGGTTTTGTATGTGTTTTTTAGAAATATTTCATACGCATCTAATATAGTGATTTACTTTTATTTCTGAATATTAAATATACAGCTCACTGATTGCAGGTTAATTACATTTGTTAATAAATTGCTTCAATTCTGGTTTTGGTGTAAACTGTCTCTGTGATAATTCGTCACATTTAGCAGAAGAACTCTGAGACTGCAAGCACGGCTGTGGAGTACAGCACCACAGGAGAGGAAGGACAGTTTTCAGCTGCAGAGTAATAACAAAGTTAATAGTTCAGTAACAATTTTTTGATTTACAGTGCAAACTTGCCAGTCTCTGAAATGCCTACTATTGAAACTTTTAAAATTTTGCCTATAGGTACAATGAAAAAAAACAAATAAAGGACTTTGTTTCATAACAGTTAATTTGTAGTAATTCTTGAGGGATAGATGAGAATCCTTCTGAAACTAGGAGCTTGATTAAGAGCCATAATTCAGAAAAGAAAGGTCATAGTTCATTCATTATGACATGAGTAAAAGGGGAAGTAGATTAAGAATTATAGATGATAATTAATAATGCACCAAGAACATTTCCTGTGTGACATGATGCAAAGTGCTTCTTTCTGGAGTTCTGTGATGAACAGATTCTTCAAAGTCTATATTAAAACATTGGAAATAAAAGAGATAACTAAGTAATAGTTGGAACCAATTTTCCTTTAGTTAGATGACATAGTTAAGATATGTTTTAGTATTTCTATAGTTTGTATCAAGTTCAGAGGCTTTAGTTTTTAAAATGTTATGACAATTTTAATTGACTTAAAGCTTTCAGCTTTCCCATTTGACATACTATGTGTGAGTAGATTTTGATCTTAGGAGCTTTGTTAAAAAGCTCTGAAGTTTTATATACATTAAGCCAAGACTGTGATCTGTGTTGAGACTTCAAGCATACTTTGAGGAAATAAAGCATTGTCTTAGTCATAGTTGTGAAACACCATTGTGCTATCCTTAAATAGTCAATTTTTAGTAATTAAGACATAACTTGCAAGATCACATCTTAATTTTCTTCTTCATGCTGCCTTATGCTGCAGTTTTATCATTTCAGTTCTAGTTCTTACACAGATACTGGTGTGTCTTGGACATTTTTCTTTACTTCTGAAGGGAGCAATTGAAATGTGATATAAAGTAGATTGTAAAAAGACTCTAACTAGCTGGTGGCCTTGGCAACCCTTAAGAAAACTCACATTGTTATGCAAAAATTAGGGTTTTCTTCTTCTTCTTTTATGCTTTTCTGATCACTCAGATGTAGCATTGCATCTGTGCAGAACAGTTAAGTATTATAATCACTGATAATGTATGACAAGAATATATCTCATCTAGATGCTGTCAGAGTCCTGTTTGGATTTCTGTATACTGATTGCAGATGGGACATTAGACTGTCAGCTTTGTAGCTCATTTTATTCCTTGTACATTAGGGACAATTATTTTAAATATAAAAGTGTTTGTATGTTATTATATAGTTGACCAGAGGTGGGGGTTTTGGACAAGCCTTCAGTGACATAGACTCTTTAATTTTCTCTATGTCATAATTATTTTATCTGTTTCTAACATTAGTCAGGCATTGTTCTCTTTTTTGTGTACAGAATATCAGGATTTCCTGAGATACTCCTGCCTGTCCATATTAATATTTGATAAAGAGAAGGGTCTAATAGTCCTGACAGAGAAAATAATTGGCTTTAAGGAGTTCTGGGTGGTTGCTTGATATCCTAATATATTTCTGATGCCCTTTGAAATCTCGCTAGAAAATACACTAATATGTACGGCAAGGTATCCGTAGTTGTTAGATAATCATTATTCATAACAAGTAATCAAATCCAACATATTTTCATCTGTTTGCTTTTTTATTTCCTCCTTTTACATTCAGGTCATGAACACCATTCAGTGAGACCAGCAGCTAAACAGAATGAGAAATGGTAAATTTGAAAGGACATCTTCGGGAAACCAAGTAAATGCCTAACCCTGATCATGGCTGGGAAAGCTACATGGTATATGGATTCTTAATTAGTGACTTTGGGAGGCATTGACTGTTTTGTTCTTGTTTAACCACACGCAGAAGTCTATGTTTCTAAAGCCTTAGAGTGGATCCAGGGTTATAATTTGTTTGACTGAGTCATTGATTTATTGCTATAGTACATCTTCCAAAAGCTACATTTTTCCTTTTTTACTAATGGCTGGGGGTACCTTAGCTTAACAGATCAGTACTTAGCGGTTAAATTTCACATTTAGGAAAGCCTTCTGCAGTGCCAGACCATCACCAGAATATTCTGATACAGATTCTTCCAGTAGACCGTACTAATGTGATGGTTACTCTTGTCAGATTTATTACAATTTTTCTATTCTAATATTTTTTTCTTGAGGTTACATGAATTTTAGCATTCATATGAACTGAAAACCATTTTTATCCTTTTATCTGATCTCACTTATCTTCCCATTACACAATGTTTATTATTAAGATCTTGTTAAATTTGGCCATGGGTATTTCAGTTATGTTGTGTTGCAGATTTAGCACTTTCACAGTGTGTCATGCTCCTCTCCTGTCTGCATAAATTAATAGCTCTGTGAAGTCTCCTTTGGATTTCATAATATTCACAGAAATAGACGTTCCCTGAGTGTTTGTGTAGTTTGCTTTCTGTTGTCTCCTTTCCCAAAATAGCTGATCTGTAAGCACCTGAAAATGTGGTACTGAGAGGAATAATGTTTAGACATTTTAAGTTTTATTTTGTTTGCTAGACTGTGTAATTATTTGTTTGTTTACCAACTCATTTCACATAATCTTGCATGCCCACTGTTTTATGCTTTAGGGACCAATTTTCTGGTTGGGATTTCTAGGCACTTTGGGACTATTTTTGAAGAAGGGCAGCTTTTCTTGGGTAGGTATGTGAAATTTCAGAAATAGCTTTTCCAGCAAACATGTTGTCCCACATTTTCAATAAGGACAAAAGGGAATGAAGAACGGAAGTGATGAAATGATTCACAAGAAGTGGTTCAGTGGAGCAAATATAGGCCTGGTTGAGAGGAAATTTTGAGTTAGCCTTGTATTGCTACAACTGATGGTTCTCAAGTTTGGTTCAGTATTCAAATACTTAGTGATGAAGTAGCTGAATATCATTCAGCAGTACTGTTGCTGGGCTTTAAGAAACTGAAAATTGAAATGTAGAGAATTGCAGTCTTACAGTTTTCAAATCAGCTGTTAATTTTGCATGTGTGCATTTGGGTGTGCTGACTACAAGACGAACAAGAAAGAATTTGATAGAAAGGTCCTCCACTAGGGATAAGACTTCATATTGTTTTTCTTCAAATATGCTGAGTACTCAGGTTCTTTCAAAAGCAGAAGAAGCTGCAAGTGTTTGTTACATGTGGAACTGATCAGAACCGTGTCAACTTGCTTGTCAGCTAGTACTATTGGAATACTAGTACTTGAAGATGGTTACTAATCTCAAGCCATTCCTTTCCTTCACTCATGTAGAAAAGGCACTCTTTATGTTAACAAACAGCTAGTCTTAATGTCTCGTGTGAAGGAACTGTAACTTTCAGTGCTTGGCCAGTAAGATTCTTGGGATACCAATGCTTTTCATCAGGGGCAAGGTTAGCTAGCCCCGTGATGTTGAGCCTAATCTTTTTCTTAGTTCCTGTTTGCTTGTCTGATTATGGACCAAATATCTGCAGTTACCTATATACCTATAGTGGAGCAACTGGCTGTGAGAACAGCCAGCAACATACAGCTTTTTGTCACAACATACAGCAGCTGTGACAAGACTCAGACCTGGAATTCTTTTTTCTTCTGAACTGTTGTCATTGCTGGGTACTTTTTAATTGTTTCAGTCCAATTTCTCAATAAAAGAATAATGGAAAAAGGTGTTATGGTCTCCACATTTTTTTTTTCAAGAGAATTTTTATTCCATAGAGGATGTTATAGTTTTCTTAAAACAGTACATGAAAAAATAATTTCAGCTATTTGGGCTTCCAAAAATATGCAGTTTTCTTATGCAAAGACGTATTTTGCTGAAGAGATGTTGTTCGTAGAAAACATGTCTATTTTCTAGCAGGAACTTCTGCAATTTGAACAGTAGGAAGAAGGGAAAAATGTGCTGTGAAATCCATTGAATATAAAAGGCAGTGATACAAGCTCTATAAAAAGGTATATTTTAAAATACAACATGTCCTGCAATGTCATGAGTAGATGCAAACTTCTGATCATTGCTACAAGTAGTGCACATGTGATACAAAACAAAAGGAGGAAGGCAGATAAAGAGGTGATGAGTCCTTTCTGCTTGTTACTTTACTTCTCCCTTTAAATTCTACAACTCCTCTCTTGAACATAGTTCTGTAACCTTACTGCAATTAGCTTGTTCCTGCCAGGGCTTTTGTGACATTCATTATATTCACCAATACTGGGTTCAGTCTATAATGAACTATCTTACCATGGCATTTGAATGCTTATGGAATATTACCATCACATTCATGCCTAATCATGTGTTCTTCCTTCTTGGAGGCTGCAGGAAGAATTTTTTTTCTTGGTGTTGGATTTTAAGAGTACTCAGTACCCCTCATGACCACACATGATCTCATGCAATCTGACTCATCAATCTTTTCAACAGTGGCCCAAATAATGTTGACCAGAAAATGAACAATATCAGCTGCTTCTTCTACTTACCAATGTAAGAATCTCCCTGCTCTGTAAAGGCTATGTCTATGCTAGTAAATTAAACCTCTCCCAGGCACTGCGGCTATCTGCCAGATAATGCCATGCACATACATTAGTAAACTCTCTTGCCCTCTAAAACCAGGGTGATTGTGTACAAATTGCCTTTTAGGAATAGTTCCAGGAATACAGTGCCTCCCAAATTATGTTTATGAATAATTATCTTTATGAATAATTTGGGAAAGGTACATAAAAAAATTGTTTCCAGGAATATTTTAACAATTTGCTTGTACAAACAAGTATGTTCTAGTGTTCAGGGATGTTGTTTAGTTCAGTACTACAGACACAATTTTCAATGGATTCTGAAAATCACAACATTTGGAAGAAATAGAAGAGAACAAATAGTTCTCCTTGGGGAACCAGAGGGCTGACAGTGTACCAGGAATCAGTAGAAAAATATTTCAGCGTGTGCATTTTGAATTCTACATATGTGCTTTAACATTAGGTAGGTATTTGAAATGAGAGCTGATGCTTTGCAGGAAAACCTGAATTAATATCACAAATGATGGGGCTTGTTGCAGGCCTTACGAAGTGCAGTTTTATAGCCAGTATGTGTATATAGTGTGAGAACACACAGTAGTGCTTATCTTCTGACCCTAAAGCTTAAATGCAGATTGCAAGTGTTCTTTACTAAAGGTAACTCATAGAAGTCAAAGGATGCAAGAAACTCTGAAGCCGAACCCATGTAACTAACTCCTAAGTGTTCTTTCAAGGTATGACTTGCAGATGTTTGCACAGCACTCCCTTCTTGTGTCTTCTGGGACATTTATGACTGGAGCAGATTCTTCTTCAACAGCCACTTTTGCACATACTCACCAGCTTAGATACTAAAAACCTCCAGCTTCAGTAAAGGTGAACTGGTGGCTATGTCCACCATGACCTGAGGCAGAGAGAAATAGATTCAGATTCTTGTTTTCTTCTTTGCTGTATTTGGCTATAAAAGTAGAAGACCATCCCTACAAGCTGCATATTTGCCTCTCTCTCAAACTGACAAATGCAACCACCTTGCAAACATGAGGAGTTGAAAGGACTAGGAGATAGTAACCACTGTCCAGCAAACACAGCTAAAGGAGTACCTTCTGGCCACACAGTTGCGATAATGTATGAGGTGAGAAACTGGAGTAAATTAAAATATAATCTAAAATTTTGGAGGTCTGTAAGTTTGAGTTAGAAGATTTTCAAAGCCATGAAAAACACTAGCATATTTCTTAACTTGATGAAAGTCTTTCTAATCTACCTCTTAAGAGTCTCAAGCTGTTTTTCACTCAGTGAATTTGAGAGAAGGCTTAAGAGCAGATTACATGACATGCACAGTGGTGCTTTCAGTCTCCATCAACTCTGCTGGCTGTTACCAAAGAACAATTTCATATTGTCTTGGACGTAGGCCTGGACATAGCCTCCCAGAAGCATAACCCTGGATGTTGTAAGCATGTATTAGAATATAATTAAGTTAGGAAATAAAACCGTTACATTATTCCTGTTAGAGTGCCTTTGTTTAATAATTGCCATTACAGTGGAGTAAGGAAGTCTGTTGTGTTCTGGGACTGGCAACTATTCATCAGTTTGGAAGAACTTTTTATCCTTGGTTGATAGCATATTTAGTCCATTGCTACATCAATGAAAAACAGCATCATTCTGTTTTTAGGAGAATTACTTTGTTCTTACAGTCACCTTATATTCGTGTATGGGTTAGTTTTGGGTACATTTAGATCTAAGTGCTTTCTCACCATAACTGGAGCAATTTCTACAGGCCTGTATTATGAGGCTTTTTCTTTAAGGAAATAGCATTTCAAGTTCCAAAAAACTTGAGGTCTAAAAAGACCCACCAGATAGACACTGAAAAGTTCTCTTCTTCAGTATCTCACTGAACACCATGGTACATTGACTTTGATGCTATTCCTGGCATGCAGAATTAATCAAGTCATCCTCTTATTGGTTGAAATTAATAATTTTACACCCATTAAGTGTATATATTACTTTAAGAATCCTTTAATTTAGTCTTAAATGGAACACTGGGCTCATAGGTTTAGACTGAACCTTTTGATAAAGGGGAGTTCTAGAGAGTATGAAGACTTGGGTCAAAGAGTGAAATAAGCTTTTCTTTTTAATGCTTTTAAATATAAAAGATGATGTCTGCTTGCCTTGTGTTTTTTTAATCAATTTTATATGTTTAAAAACTTTTTTTTTGGACCTGCAGCTCACTGAATTATATTTTTTTCATAATTTCAAGCATATGCATTTTCAAACCCAATCATTAATCACTAACCTCACAGCAGCTTTGCCTGTGAATTCAATCTACTGAGTGACAGAATATTTAATATATAGTTAATGTTTTTCCTCTTGTAATTTTTCAAATTCAACAGTCTTAATCTTGGTTTATTTCCTATGTATGAATAAATATTTTCCCCATTGTTGTGTGCAGCTAATGGCATAGTGTTTTTCTTAATATAAACTATATTTAGCCTGTTAAATAAACAAAATATTTACTATGAACAGGTGGATGTAGTCAGATATAAAGACACATGGAATTAAGACGACAAGTTATCCAGCATGAATGTGGATGACAACATTTTTGCAGAAATCTGAAATATTTGTATCCCAGAGCCAGAGACTGCTCTTCAATATTCTATCAGAAATCTCAACCCAGGAAGTAGAATTATAGAGTCATAGAATCATTTAAGTTGGAAAAGACCTTGAAGATCATCAAGTCCAACCATTAACCTAGCACTGACAATACCACCATTAAACCATGTCCCTAAGCACCTTGTCCATATGTCTCTCAAATACCTCCAGGGCTGGTGATTCAATCACCTCCTTGGACAACCCGTTCCAGTGCCTGATAGCTGTTCTGGCCAAGAATTTCTTCCTAATATCCAATCTAAACCTCCTCTGGCACAACTTGAGACTGTTTCTCTCATCCTATCACTTGTCACTTGGGAGAAGAGACCAACCCCCACCTCTTTGCAACCTCCTTTCAGGTAGTTGTAGAGAGATAAGGTGTGGTGGTGCATTTCTTCCCCTCTTAACTCCTGTAAAGTTTTATGGCCTTGGAGATCCCTATCAACCCCTGGCCATTGTTCAGGGAGTTTGGTGGTTAAGCGTCCCTTATCACATCAAAACACTCTTGCATTACTGAGGTGAGGAGTGGCCATGCTAGGGGTCAGTTGCCTGGTTGTGGTGTGGGATGAGAGTGAAATCATCTCCTGCCAGCCTTGAACCTTATCACAGTCTGGATAGATCGGTACCAGCTGGAAATTCCAGTGACAACCTGCCCCAGATAAGGCCAGGATGTAAAATTATTTATGCCTAAAGTCAATTATCTTGCGACCCTATAAATAGCAGTTCCAAGGATGACCCTTTGAGCTCTCCTGGACCACAGTGGGCTGAGCCCAGCACCTCCCTCTGAGTGAGACGCCTCTCAGAGTTCACAAACTCTCAAGTTTGTGAAATCAGAAAACAGTCGACACAAACTGGGCTGAATAAACCCTCCTTGAGGCTCAACTCTTCGCCCGTTGAGAGATGCACAGACATCCAACATGAATATTTTCACTGAACTCAAGGGAAAATTTTTACAGGTACCTTCATACAAATATACATATATCTCTATTTCTGTATCTGTCTGTGTGTGTGCATGCAACTTTATGTTGATAACCTTGTTAAGTCTTTGATTAAGTTACTGTGCTGATTTGTTGAAAGTTAAGTCCTGCTGAGGAATTGTGTGATCTAATTTTGTGACATATCTGAATAAGTGTTAAGGAACTTGGAATCATTGCTGCCCCACATTGTTGCTATCCCCAAGTTTCACACCAAGCACGAAAGTTCACACACTCTGATCTTTTCCCAGATTCCTTAGGCATAAACCGTTGACCAGGTCTGGGACTAGGGGTGGATTCAGCCGCACCTAGACTTCTCTCTCTCTTGAGTTTAGAAAGCAAGGGGATCCACTCTGAACCTCGTGACCGAACGGGAGGAAATTCCCTTACTCTCTCTCCTTAAATCATTCCCCTTTTCCCCATCTCTTTAGACATAAACCGTTGACCAGGTCTGGGACTAGGGGTGGATTCAGCCTCACCTAGACTTCTCTCTCTTGAGGAGTTTAGAAAGCAAGGGGGTCCACTCTGAACCTCATGACCGAACGGGAGGAAATTCCTTGCCCCTTTTCCCTAATCCATGTCACAACAATCCAATCCTGCCTTGATTTCCCTGACTCTGTAAATAATTTTTATTTAATGTACCGACTACTTTAATCTGTTGCTAATTTGATTTTGCCTTTGTATGCTTTTCCATGTCAAATAAGTAGTAGAGGGGACCTTGCCATCGAATTCTGTTAAGTCACGCTTCTCACATTCATATTAAAAATATTAGCTCTTCCCCTAATATTGGTGACGCTGATCTTTTAAGCAGCCTAAACCACTCAGCATAGTCCCACTTTTGTGACATAAGGTCTTCCCTGAACCTCCTCTTCTCCAGGCTAAACAATCCCAGCTCCCTCAGCTGCTCCTCGTAGGACTTATGCTCCAGACCCTTCCCCAGCTCTGTTGCCCTTCTCTGGACACGCTCCAGCACCTCTGCATCTTTCCTGCAGTGAGGGGCCCAAAACAGAATACAGGATTTGAGGTGCGGCCTCACCAGTGCAGAGTACAGAGGGGCAATCCCTTCCCTGGCCACACTGTTCCTGATACAGGCCAGGGTGCCATTGGTCTTCTTGGCCACTTGGATACACTGCTGGCTCATATTCAGCTGGCTGTTAACCAATACCCCCCGGTAGTTTCTAAGTAGTTTCTAAGTTTTATGTCTTTGCAGCTCTTTTTTATGGCTTAACTGCTCTGCATAGTAGACAGTATTTCCATTTTTCCTAGTTACTTGGATATCTTTCTAAAAGATTCAAACACAAGTTCTGGGATCACCTGAAAAGCCACTGGGGAGGCTCAGTGAACTGCCTTAAGCAAAAGGTCTGATGACTATTGCCTCCTCCACTCATGAACACTATATTCTGTTTAGCACAGAGAAAATACAGACCTCGTTCTCTTGGTATGAGTTATTGTGAAATTCAGTATTGATTTGACTGGGTATATGGATCATAAAAGTCTAGGTTTAATTTGTGCCTTTGGCCACCTTAATATCTTATAATTGGGATTATTTAGATTTAAATTAATTGATTATTATAAATTAAAAAGCATACAAATAAAGATGTTTGTTTCACTGTGTGTGTCTAGACTTTCCTTAGGGCAATTTCAGCACTGTCCTCAAGACCATGCTCACAGGGTATGCAGAAACCAGACTGCACATACGAATTCAGTTGTGAAAGCCAAGCAAGACCTGTGTGTCCAGACAGCACAGTGAATTAACACGCTGCCAGTCCAGGTCTGCATTTCCTTACTACCTTTAATGCTTCTCTCCCTAAGTGAGCATCTGAGAGCCTCACTGAAAGCAGGCTAATGTTGTGCAGGCTGTAGTGTGCTCTCAGTTGAGGTCTGCAGAAGAAAAGACCAAATCATGTCTGCACTCCCCAAGCCACTCTCTGCCCTGCTGGAAGTCAGTACAGTAAAGCTGGCATTTGGCTGTTCAAGAGACTGCCTGACAGAAAGGTGGAAGACAGAAAAAAGAAAGAGTGAAGTTTAAGATATCTGTACACTGACTGCAATTTTTTCCAATATCCTCTTTCTTTCTACCATTTCCCATAGGGATAAAATTACTTGGAGGTTAGTGATACAACATACAGGGCCTCTGAGCCATTATCACTCTATGGGAAGATTCCAGGGCTCTTTTCTCTTCTAAGTGCAGCATAGTAGCTAGATAGCCAACCAAAACCAGTAATCAGTCTTCCCTCATGGAACAGAAAGCTGCTGAAGGAATTATAAAACAAAATTATAAAAACAAGTAGTAGCTTTTTACAAGTAGCTCCTGACTGCTGAGATTATTTATCCTGTATTCATTTTTTATCACCTTTGGAAGTAAGACAATTCTGACATTTAAATTGCTGACATTAAATAAATGTTGGAGTAAAGTTGGCAAAGAAACATGTTAATGTCTTCCTTTTGTCCCTTGGAGAAAGCTGAAATCTTTCAGGGAACCCTTCCTGAAATTCCAGCCCTAGGAATGTAAGATGCTGGCATTTTGTTCATGGTCAAAGGTGGTGAATGGAAAACACAAATAAATAATGTTGTTTAGGAAAACTATGCAGCTGTGATACCCCTGGGGCACTGCCTCAGGGAATGTAATCTTCTTTTGAAAAGTTAGGAAGTACTGCAGTACTTTCAGGTCTTTTAAACAAATGCTGTTGACCATAAGATGGTGCAGTACAGTACATCTCAAGGATTTTTGGTTCTGTGCAGGGTTTTTAAATATTGGACTTCTTCCTAAAAGTGAAGGAACTGAACTTGGTGACTTTACAGAAGTTAATTGCCCTTCATGGTGGACTGTTAAAATTTGATCTGCAAAAACTATTTCTTCTGCTAAAAATATGTGAAAATGGGGCATTATGCAAAAAATTGAACGAAAGGAGATCTCTACATAAATGTAAGAAGGAAACAGATTAAATAGCCATTGATCTTATAAGTATCAATATATGCAAGACAAAGCTTGGCAAAACAAATCAGAAAGTAAATCATGGAGGATTAGGGAGGAAAAAAAGGAACATGGTGTGAGAATGCAGTAATTTTATTGTTTTGTATTATCTAAGATAACTTTTCATTTTCTTTTCTACAGAAAATACTGTGTGTTGATAGGATTTTAATAAAGAGATTGTTCCTTTTTGGTTTTATGAAGAAACAGAGTAGGATTTTCTGTTATTAAAAGCAGCTGCCACAGATCTGTGCTTAAGAGATGGAAGTGGGGTTCTGAGCAGTATGTTTGATGAGTGCGAGAGCAGCACTCACTGGCAGAAGAACTCCATAGAAGCTTTGGCTGGGGTAAGACATACCTTCACTGTGTATATCTTCAATGGACTTCCATGCCATCACTCTAGAAAACGAATCTGACCCAGTTTTGGGAGTATGTTGAGCCTTACACAGCTGCAATGACAGGTTAGACTTCAGGTTCTGGTGTAATGCTGTCTGTAATCTGTGTACTTTCATGGAGAAGATTCATGTGAGGTCACTGTAGTGGTAAGGGTCTGCCAGCACCTTTCCCCAGCTCTCTCCAAGGGCTGTGCACCAACCACACACACATGGCGAAGGGCAGAAGCTGTTAAGAGCCTCAAAATATGTGTATGACTTTGCTGTCAAGACCTGGCACCTGGGCTTGGTTAAATAAATAGCTATCTCACTGTTCCTTTGGAGCTCTGGGGAGGACAGGTCTGCTGACCCTCTAAAAGCAGTAAGCATGAGTATGGGAATGGAGTTCTTAATGTCTTAATGTCTTTTGCTAACACATCTAGCTTTATATCAAAACACAGTTATGATTGATTAGGGCCTGATATTTTTGATAAAGGACATCATTGATTAATATTTGTGGAGCTCATTAGAAGCATGATCATACATCCACACACATATCCTATTAGGGCACACAGTATAATGTGCAATTCAGTTAGCTGTGGGGCAGTGAAGATTAAGCAGCATAGGATCTTTCTTCCAAATTGTATACTGCTGTTTATTATTTCTGGGACTGCAGTTCCCTTTCCTCAGTCTGATTCATTCTGAGTCATACAAAACACGTTCTCATTGAAATGGGGTGCACAGCAGCAAGGGCTGTCATGCTAGTTCTGCACCATTAGGTAATTGTTTGAGTCTTTTCTAGTGGAGATGTCTGTTACACAGGCAGTACAAAAAGGCTAGGAGAATGTGGGCGTCTGGTGGGAGGATTCAAAGTTAGAAGAAAAATACCTATTACAAAAACTTTAGCTTGAGCTTGCTTATTAGGAACTACCCAATATTTCCATTTAAAAATATTTGTAGAATGTAAGTTGAGATATGGAAATGATTGTTCATATGCAGAACTAATCCTCTTTATTACATTGAAAAACAACAATGAAGAGCATCTACGTGGGGGTAGATGTGGGCCCAGTGTGATGTTGGATCTGTTCTTATGACAGACATTAGTGAAATGGTTTTTAAAATGTGTCTCAGAAATCAGAAACTGGACTGTTGGTAATGTTGCAGATTTTTGTGGGTTGACTCATCAGTCCTATTGATAACACCACAGCAACTTATGCATTGCTTTAATCCTTCAATCTCATTTGGTGAGAAATTTAATAGGGTGTATTCTGGTTTACAAACAGGGTTACCCTCCTAGTGTGAAAGGTAGAATTTGAAGCAGACAGTAAGTACTACAGTAAATGTATTTTAAATTAATGTTCTCGTCTGCTGACTAAAATTCCAAAACTGTTTACTCAGAAATAGGCAGCCTACTCCTTCACTGCTTGGAGAGATATCAGATTAAAGAAAACAGCAATGAGGGATAGCACATCAGAAATGACGTCTATAGTCACAAAGGGAGGTATTTATGCAGGGATGAGGCACTTCCCTCCTCCATGCTGTGAGCGAGTCAAGAACGATCATTATGGATAGCTGAAAAATTGCTTCTTCCCTCATCTTGCTGATAGGAGAAGAAGAAAATGTCTGGAAGGTTGATTGGGAGTAAGGAGTAGAGCAAAACAGAATGGCTGACAAGAAATATGCTTTATTTTTAAAGTGTTGGCTGAAGTACAGTTGATTTGATTTGCTTTGGTAGCAGCAGGGATTTACGTTAGATAGAAACAGGAGCAGAACTGCATGAACAAGAAGGGACAGTTACTGTGTTAGTGCAAAAAAGCCAGAACACAACACTATTAATGAAAATATTTAAAGTAAAAGTAAATAATATTATTGCTTTTCCTTTCCTGGAGGCAGAGTAATATATAAAGATAAAATGTTTAAGTCTGTTATTTTACAAGTAATACATGTCTTATTTATTTTAAATCCCTTTTTGCTTTGCGATACCTTCCACAGCTATGAATTATGAGAGTGTCTTTTTTAACTGTGTAGCTTTCGGTAAAATCCATTATCAGTTCATAGTTTGAATTCAGTTCACATCGTCTTCTCATAGACTATAAAGAGGTTCAATCTGTTCCAGAACAGTAATCACAGTCCATTAAACTCAGTTCCCTGTAGTCTTTGTTCCCAGTTACATGTGATGCTGTAATTGTGTGTGTGTGAGAGGGGAAAAAAAGTCTTTAAGCAGCCTTGCAAAATTGTCATGAAGATTTACCAGTCCAGGCAAAACATATGCTTGCTTTCCCTTTAGAGTGATGAAAATTTCCCTGGAAAATTTGAAAGTGTTTCTCTTGCCCACTTAAAAAAAGATAAAAGCATCTCCTAAACCCCCCCCAAACCAACCCCACCCTGGAGGAATAGATTTTCACAAAACTATATCTCAAAGAAGTATTCCTATATTAACTCATTGGTGTTTTTGATCACCAACTTAATCTGCATGCCGTGAAAAGAAGATGGAAAAGAAATAGCCTTTCATGTTATCTTCAGAGATAACGGAGTCCATGATCTAAAACGTTGTCTCTGTAGACTGATATTTTTCTGCTACATCAAACCTGTTTTGATCAGCTTGAACTCCATCGATTTCAGTAGGGTGAATCATAAATGTGGTGTAAGATCACAAGCTTATTGACAGATTTAAGTTAAATAATAAATACAGTAATAAAGGATGTTAGAGTAAAGCTGCAGCCCTATGCGGATTTCAATGTGTTCTCAGAACAGAGGGATGAAGTGTGTCAAAAATGGATGTCAACTGAGCAGCCTGTCTGGTCATAGTAGTTGAGAGAGCTGCAGAAGTAGACCTTAGAGCACCTTCCAGTACCTGAAGGGGCCAACAAGAAAGCTGGGGGGGGGGGGGACGGGGGACGACGATGACACACTTTTTACAAGGGTCTGTAGTGACAGAACAAGGGGTAACAGTTTTACATTGAAAACGGGCAGATTTAGATTGTATATCAGGAAGAAATTCTTCCCGGAGAGGGTGGTGAGACACTGGAACAGGTTGCCCAGAGAAGCTGTGGATGCCCCATCCCTGGATGTCTTCAGGGAGAGGCTGGATGAGGCTTGGAGCAACCTGGTCTAGTCGAGTCTATAGTCAGTTCCAGACCTTGCACAGTGTGGTCTGAGGTCTTTGGTCTTTTGTGTAGGTTTCTTTTTCCACAACCTGCTGGACAGTAAATTCATGCAGTGTTGTTAAAACCAGCTTTAATTTCTTGTCTTAAAGAGAAAATACTTACAGCTTAGTGGAAAAATAATTGGTGCAAGTTTCATGAGAGTGAGACCTCTGATGTTGAATGGTACAATGTTGGTCATGAGGGCACCCTGTGTGTCCTTTTCCTGCATTATTCTGCTGGGATTTGTGGAATTGTAGCCTGTTCCTTTCAAGGCACCAGGTAGTCCCTGGAGTTAGTGTTGCAGTCCCTCTTCAGGAGTATTGGCTGTTACAGAATGGAAAGGAGCTTCTAAAGTTAATATATGAGGAATTGCCATAGGTATTTCTCTTTTTATAAAAACAAACACAGTAAAACTGCAGTAACTACTTATTCTTTTCTTCTCAAAATAAATGTTTTACTGGTGTTTTATAAAATGAATTAATACCTGCCAGCAAACTACTATTCCTGAGGAAATGTATGGAAACATGCAGTGTATATGCATGGAGGAAAGACAGAAATTTGGTGAATAAATAGATTTCAATTTTCAGTATTCAATTCTTTATTCTATGACAAAAAAGTCTATTTTATGAAAATATCTTGACAGCGTCTTTTTAAATGTAAGCTTTGATTTCAAGGCATTTAATTTGCAGCATAGTTTGACTGTGAAACAGACATAGTAATTATCTGGCCTGTTCTTTCTTTTTTTGTATAACAAATTTGTTTAATTGGAAATTGGATAGAAACTTGAAACCAACTATACTTGTTGGTTTGGGTGTGTGTATTGGAGTAAAATGGAAAGGCTCTAGAGTGGAACAAAAAAGTGTGTTATCCAGTAGATAGGTATACTATGTTCTGGGCTTCGCTTATTGCTGCTGGGGTAGTAGCACAAGAAAGCCAAGAGAGATGTGAGCTTATAGTCTCTCAGAAAATACGATGCAGACGGATGATCTGAACTTTTATATTAAAGTAATGAATAGGGGATTGGACATGGTCAGTGACCAAAGGTCATCTTAAAGTGCTATCATGAGGCATATGTATATGGCATTTATATATGTGTATATATACATATGTATATATATATATTTGAGCTGGATAATCAAGATACTACTGTCTGAAATTTAACATAAGAAGTATTGCTTTGTCAAATTGCAAGAGAGCCTTCCTACCTAACATGTATAATTACAGAAATACTGTGACAAATACTAAATTTGCATTTCTATTTTTTTCCATCCCAGAGGAAAATAACACTGACATCTTGGGCTTCAAATCTCCTTTCTAAAAAATACTTTCATTTTATGCTTTAATACACATAACGCATAAGAAAACTACATAATTTGAGTGAAAAAAAGTCATTAAAGGAGTATTAGTTTTGAATGGTAAAGCTCTGAAAAGCATCTTGACTAAGATTCATCGTTTACGTAGTATGTATGTACTAATACTATAGCTGTAGTACAATAAAATCTTGAACTTTAAGTCCTGTTTCTTAAAACACTGCAATACAGCAGTGTAGCATTTTGTTCAACCAACTCACACAGATATATCAGCTTGTAATACTGTGTGCCATTTTTTGTGTGCCAAGTAAACTGACTGTGATAGGCACATAGTAAAATGTTCCATGTATGGAGAGCAGTGCCTAGTGCCTATAATAAAATTCCCGTTCATTCAGAGTTTTCAATATTGTATTTTGCAGTGGTACTGGTACCTTTTACTAAAATTGTCCAGTGTTTCCCATGATGCTCATAATTGCCCTGAATTTTGTTTGTTTGGTCTGAAGGCTTTTTGTAGGTGTTTTTGTTTTCAGCCATTCTTAGGAATAAAGAGAGAAAAAAGTGCCTTTTTCCAGAGCTTAAAATAAGAGTAAATAGAAGTTCTTTAATCTGACATTCTTATGCCCTTTAGGGGGATATTGAAATTTGCCTTTCAGTCAAGGATACACTTTTTTTGTTCTTAGAACATTCGGTTTATATAAATACACAAAGAATTCTGATTTCATATCCACAAGTCTCTTAGTATTAATCAACTAAAATTTCAAATCCTGGTCTGTCAGGGCATACTTCGGTCTCACACAGCTCCTAGTGCTGACAAGGCCATGCATGAAAAGTTCAGGCAGAGTAGTTGTGTCTGCTTTGTTGTCTCTCTGATGCTCCTGCCTGCCCTGCAGTAGGCTGAGGCTGGGCAGTGGAACTGGTGTTCCTCACCTAGGTGTTGCCATCTGCGCGACACAGGGGGAAGTGCCAGTCTGACAGGTTCCTAAGGGATGAGGAGCCAAAGGCAATAGCATGGATGTACCTTGCCAGCTGGGGCCCTGTCCCACTGCCTGCAGTGAGGTGAGCAGGGAAGGCCTGGAGATGAGAGCCAGTTTCAACCAAGAGTCCAGATAACCAGGTCAAGTGCATGGTGATGAGGCAGGTCCAAGGTCTAGCTGGTAAGTCATTCTGCAGGTCAGGGTCTGCACCAATGCAAAGAGAGAGGAATGAGAGATTGAGATTTAGTTAATTATGGAGGCTGAGGGCAAAGCAACTAAAGAATACATTCTGGGACTTGAGTGATGTTGAAAAAAGTACCTGGTTGAGAAGACTTGGACTGGAGGGAGGATCCTGAATACAGGCACATTAAACAAAGAGAATAAGAACCAGACTGGGATAGGGACTTGTTAAAGGGAGCAATGCAAAAGGTCCACATTTAGAGGAACAGGTTGAAAAATATGACCCATTGATAAAACTTGGCACTGTCTTGTGAAATAATGATGAAAAATTAAACTTCTGTGCTCTCAGGAGATATTTGTAGAACACACTGAGACATTTAAGAGCATGACTGCCTATCTGAGTGTACTCTGTTTAAGTAGTACAGGTATGACTCACAGAAGGGTCATTAAAATAGTGTATGGAGGATTTCAGATATGCAGTTTTCTTCATTAAAACATAGTTGGTGTATGTATTTTCTTTACTAAAATCTCACAAAGGTATCAAAGATGAGATCTAAACAAAACCCAACCAACCAACCACCAACAACAAAAAAACGAAAAGAAAAAAAAGAAAAAAAGAAAAAAGTAAGACTGCCACTTTGCAGATGGGTGTACTGCCGTCTTTAATGACAAACTCACCAACTCACCTTTTTTTTCCAGATAACGGATGATATTTTGTAATAGGTGGTGACCTAGGGTTTGTAGGATTCTGCCTCATTTATTGCATGAATTGAAAACTTCACAGTGAATGTGGAGGGGGATTGTAATAAGGGAGTGGGATATCATCAAAATAAGCTTTATGGAGTTTAAATCAGTTGCATGAACACAGGCATTTGTGATACTGTAACCTATGGCACTTGGCTAATTCTGAAGGACGTGAATCTTTTGTAGATCCTGTGTCATATGACAGATTTGTGCAGGTACTTGGTATTTTCTGTAGCGTAGCACTAGACATCTATATTTAGGCACCTGACCTGAGACTGTAATTTGTGCAAAACACTTAGACGTTGAACTAATGACTATATTGAAAATAATCAGCAGATAATTAATACTGGCTTGGACATCAGAGAAACGTTGCAATGGAATGATGTAAATCAGATTTAAGGTCTTGCACTAAACAAAGTAGATAAAGTCAAAGAGGTTATTGCTTAATAAATATAAGCCATTTGGTATGAAATGGGATAGGTACTCCGTATGAAAAAACAGAATAGGAATGTAATTGATTATTTTCATACCAATGCTCAAATCAAGTTTGCATAAGCACCACAGACTGCCATTCTTGGTCCTTTGCTTTAGAGACTTTTACTCTTTTAACTGTTTTCTCATGGAAACATGCAAAGGAAACTAGTGAGAAAATTTTGATTTTTCTTTATCCATGATAAAATTAACAGTAGAGTTACGCTCCTCACTTCTAGTGTGACAGAAAGTGATGCTACTCGTTGAAGTCTGTGGTGAAGAAAAACCCTAAATATAGCCTCCAAAAGAGTACATACTTAAATGCCTCAATCTTATCATGACCTTTCTGATAATTACTGTAAGCATGAAACAATGTAAATGATACAAATAACAACATAGAGATATTTAATATTAGGAAATACTGCAGGTGTATAATAGTTGAGCTATGCTGTTTTGTCAAGAAGTACCAGCATACACATACACAAAAGTTAAGCTTTTATGTTACAAATACTGACACAGGTAGTCAGCCTTCCTTTTTGTATTCGGAACATCTGTGAACAGTGACTCTGTGTGACATTCTCTCTGTCTTGACCCTCAGGCTGCCCATGTACATCCAAGACATTGTGGTCCATCTGAGGAAGTAGTGGGCCATTGCAATTACATCCAGCTGCAACAAACACTGTGGATTGTCTGTTGGCAGGTGAAAAATATTGTGGTACTGAGGGGCGTGGGCTTTCCAGACATATACTTCTGACAGCCAGACTGTCAAGTGTTCTCTTATATCCCCTACACTGAAGGAAAAGCTACAGGAAAAATTATGCCAACTTCACAGCAAGCAAGGATTGTTTTTTAAGCATTCAGGTTGGTCTTTGGTTCTCTAGTGGTATAACACACAAAATCTGATTCATAAAATGTGTCAGAAACAGCAGCTTTGTTTTTCATTGGCAATATGCCACCATTATTTTGGAACTGTAGTAATAAACATGATTGGGTATAAATTGTAAATAAAATGTTAATTTGAGCCTCCAATCTTTCCTTTCTTTCTCTCTCTGTTTCTCCCCTTGTCTCACTTATTTTTGGTTGGAAATCAAAAGAAGGGACCAGACTGCTAAGAGCTTTTTGCCCAGCAGTGTGTATGTACTTGTGTGTGTTATGAAAGCCTCTGCTGATTGCAGCAGCAGGAGCCAGCTTCAGGGAACAAAAGCTGTTTTCTTTCCTTGCCATTTCCTGGTCAGAAATTAATTTTGCATGCATTGGTGTGCATGCATACGCACACACAGAGACCTTGAAACATAAAGGGAGCTGGAATTCGCTTCATCAATGTGTTCCCTGTAGCTCTATGTAAGCTAATCTCAGTTGTAATACACAATTTTTTTTGCTCCTGCAACTTTTATTTTTAGTACTCTGTCGATTTTGTGTTTCAATAAACCTAAAAATTATTTTTGTCATATGACATAATTTATTCTAATACAGCAAATCATTCATTGACCCTTACCAAAGAGAAGGGGCTGCATAGATTATTTCTTTTTTAATAAAAGGTGCACGAGATGGGATTTTCTGTTTGACATCCCAGAATGAGAATGTTGAGATAGAAACACCAGGAGTCAGCTCATCAGTGATCAGGGGAAAACTGGAGAATAACATAAAAATGAGACTTTAGAGGTGTGAATTATATCACTTATGGCAGTGTCCAAATCAAAGACAGTGTTAAAAATTCCATCTTAAAGAGTTGTGTATAAAAAGATTGCAGGCATGCCAATTATGCCATGAACCTACAGCCATGCTGTCATTTTTAATCCCTTTTAAACCTGTGCTTCTTAAATTAACGTAGTGGTGGAAAACATTGTTAGTATAAGACATCAACATTTATGGATGTTAAGATGAGCAACTGAATTCCCATTTCATGGGTGTGCAAATTCACCATGCTTTTTTGTTTGAAGTCTTGTTCCCTACTTAGGGTGGAAGGCTACATTTTCCACTGGTACTGGAGAAGAGTACCAATGAAATTAGAAGCTTCTTCCTTTATAGGTACAGATTGGTTAAAATGCAAAAATGACAGGCAGGTTCTGAGAAAAATTGCCACTATTAACTGAAGACATTGTCATCCAAATTCTGGTCAGGATATTAGTATATTGATTTTTTTTAGTGTTTTTTTTTTTTTTTTTTTTTTTTTTTTGTTTGGTTTTTTTTGTTTCTCAGTACTGAAATATACCATGGAATTCTTAGTCAGCATTTCTACTTCCGCAAAGAAACCTGAGCAAAATTTCTTAAGTCCCTAAAATGTACTAATGTCTGCTTCTTATGGGTTTCTTTAATGGCAGAAGCTTAAACATTCCTGACGTGGCAAAAGATCTGAGAAGGAAAAAGAAGTAGCAAATACATCAGAAGATTCTTCTTGCTTTAAATGAAAGAAGAAAAAGTGTGGTGAAATTACAATATCCAAGGTGCTGCTCCTTTCAGCCTTTCATGGGACATTACTGGTGTTTGAAATCCACCCACAAACTGACTTTTACTGTGTGAAATGCATGTACAGTCCTTTCATGCAGCTTTCTTTTCTTCTTCTAACGGAAGGGAAATGGTAACAGAATGTTAATTAAAGAAAACCCTAATATTAGTGCTGAGAAATTAAGCTTTGCTGTAAGGTTGTGTAGGAATTAGTTTGCTAGTTTCCAGCTGATTTTTGGATGAAGCTGTCAGCTAATTTTCAGTCAAATCAACATTAGACTGCGGTGTCTAATACCTTTTTTGTAAAAGCTGTTGGTAACAGCATTTCATCTTGAGGCTCAGTTGTCTTCTCAAAATTAACTTTGTCAGCTTTAGCAGTGTATGAAGCCAACTAAGTGATGATTTCTTGGCTGAAGCATTTAAACAAATCATAAAATGAATATTTAAGGAGGTTTTTGTTTGTTTTATAGCATGCTTACATATGCCTGTCTGTGACCAGTCTTACATTGATAGGTATTTGAATCATGAATGAGAAAAAATTAAAGAACATGCTGAGGTTCTGCACTTGCAAAAACACATCTCACGCTGTGTGTATCAAGTTAATCTCTGCGTCCCATTTTATCACCTGCTTTAAATGGAAATTTGCAAAAATGATAATGAGGTAATTAATTGTATCACTAACTTTGGAAGGAATTTGAATAAATTCTTATGTCATGCTGAGGACAGTTTAACTTAAACATATGCTTAAAAAACATGCCTTTGCTGAATAGGGTTCAGATTTATTCATGTACTTAGAGATGGAAACATGCAGTAGTTGCTGATTCATCTCTTAGTGGTGGCAGCAGCAGTAAAAAATTTTTAGTGCCCTGATAGAGGTAAAGACTATGATAATTTTACTGCCTCTTCTGAACTTGTCAACTCCAAACTTTGTTTATGACTAGCACAAGCCTTACAAGCCTTGTATTTAGGACTAGCGTCTTCTTTGGTCATTTTACTTTTGATAGTATGCATGTTTTGAATGGCTTTTACCTCATTTTTAACTCAATCATTCGTTGCAGGTTGTGCAGCATATACATGGACACACAGAAAATGTGTCTTATTTGGAAAGTGCGGTTACCTGTTCAGCTAATCTTTTTGAGACTGTAGCACTCAGAGGTCATATTTTGCCCTAAGGCACCCTGTAAAGAGAGAGTAAGTAACATGTGCAGGGCAAAAAAAAATATCCATGTAATAATGTGCCTAACAGCAAAACCAATATGTATTAGTGAACGAACTTCTATCATCATTCGGTTCTCTGCTGCTGTCTGGTCCTGCTTCTGAACTGTTTGCACATGTCTCCTTCCAATGTTGTAGACATCAGTTGCCCCATTCCCAGGATTCTTCTTTGTGCCTCCTGTCAAGGTGCATTATTACCAGATTGGTCACATGCATTAGTATGTATTAGTTTACAGAAATACTTAGTTTGTATCTTTGGTAGAATTAGACCTAAGCTTTAATGTTTGGATTGAGAATTCTCTGACATTCCAAACTCTAAAAAACAGGGTCTTCTTTTGCCTTTTTGCTGTTTTCTAGATTGTTATTAACTGTTTTTCAGAAATGCTGAATAACATAATTTTTCAGGATATATCTAAAATAAAAATTGGTTTACGCAGTCTCGAATTTTGAAATATTCAGAATGAGTACAGCTTCTTGTGGAAATTTGATTATTATATCTTACTGACAAGAATCAAAATATTTGCCTCCTGCATAATTAACTTTCTCCAGTTTGGGGTTTGGTTTTTTTTCTTTTTTTTTTTTCTTTTTTCCCTTGGGGAGTTCTAACTGTCTTGCAGAGTAACAGGGAAAAGAATGTCACTGTAAAGTATATTATTTCCTTAAAGGTAAGAAATTCTATTGCAACTGTCATATTTTTTTAATGATCCTTGTACTGAGTTGTGAGAGAAGATTCCTCTAGAAAAGGAGAAACCTACTTTATATTGGCATGTACTACTTGTTCTTCCCATCACATAACTCATACTGGTGACTAGCTTATCTGTTGCTATCAAGTGTTGTGTTGCATATCAATTGCACTTGTTTTGCCTGACACATTCTGGTTTTAACAGGCCCACCTTTATTTTTGTCTGTTTGTTTGCTCTAGATTTCTCCTTCTGATGTTTTTGATCATTACATATTTAGTCCAGAGCAAAAGTAGGGATGCATCTTTTTCCCTAGCTCTTCCTTTCTAACTGCAATGATAATAAAATAGTATGTTTAGGACTAATTTTTATGGATCACTATGAAAACATATGTCCTTAGGGATTTGCAATAGCTGCTGAATAGTGGCAAATCTGCTGAAAAGTCCCCACAAATCTGTTGGCAAGTCTACAAGGAAAAAATCCATGTGCCATATAAAATCCTGTAAGGTTTCCTAGTGCTGCTAGTAGTACATATTTCTCCAGTCTGTAATGTGTCCCTCTTTTCAATGCCTGGATGTAATTTTTTTTCCAGTTGTAAACAGTATCACAGGTTGTATTTTGTTTTTCTTTCTACCAAGCAAACATACTGTTTGCTTGCCTTTGTCATGTTACTAGTGTCAATTTTAAACGTGTTTTTATAGTACGGAGTGTAAAACCAAGTTAGCATGAGTCAATGTGAGGCCCAGGCCTTCAGGGAGAGAGAAACCGAGAAACCGAACAACCGCATTTTGAAATTCTGACACTGCCACTTGACTTGGAGGAAAGAATGCAGCAAATTAAATTCATCCTTCCTGTGACTTAACTGAAGTAAATGCAGTTCTGCCACAAAAGCATTTGGATCAACCTGTCACAAAGGTCACAAGACTTCCCCCTGCTCCCATAAGTTCAGTAATGTGCATATGTAATAGGAATGATGAAATATCAAGGAAAATAAGCTTTTAATTTCGGCAACATATAATATTGGAGATATAAGGTAAATCAATAACAATACACTAGCCTTTCCATCATGTTGCAAGTTCCTACGAGTTCGTGAAACATGTAGAGGAAGGTTGACTTTGAAAAAAAGATGGATTTCTTCAACATTTATGTTTTTGGAGAATTCTTTGAAGACAAGTATTCTTGAAATGTGCATTTGAAGATGACACTGTGTTGTGTACCTGGCATTCCAGCATCCTGACCTGTGCTTGAATCTCCTGTTACCATGTGCTGTCAGTGGACCTGATTCCTTGCTCACAATACAGTATGTGGCTCAATTCTGTTCCAGCCAGTCTTTGCATGCAGGTCTCCTTTTGTCCCTTCCCATCTCTGGGAATGAAGGGAATGGGACAGGAAGGATGCAATAGGTAATGCATGCCTGCATCTTGCCCCCACTGTGAATTGAGGATGCTAAGTTCTACATGTAGACCAGCAGCACTAGGGAATGCACACCAGTCCTGCATCTTTGTTATAGCCTACTATGCAATGAAAAATGATGCTTTTGCATTATTCCTGGTGCCATCCAGCACGTGCTTGCTATTTCAGGTTTTGTTACCGTAGTTCCATATTTTGTTATTCATTATTTTGAAAGAATTATCCTTCTGCACTCTGCTGAGCAAATGAATAATATCCTATTACTAGAATGGCTGGATAAAGGTTTTCTGCTTTCAGAAGCTCCAGTCCTTGCATTTAATTTCTATAAAAAAAGGAGCATATGCCTTGCAAAGAGACACTTTACAGCCTAGTGCCTGTGCATCATGCTACATTTTAGATGACTGGTTTACCTTTAAAAAGTGTGATGTTAATAAAGCTGGAGAAGGGAAGAGGCATGTCAGGTAATGCAGGACAACTCATAAAAGGATTAATGTGCAGCTAATAGAGAAACTGTATATTAACAGGTTGTAAGGAATGTTTTTTTTTTTCTTCCAGTTGATTCCATTCTTACCATATACATTCCAGTCCTGCAAGTTATTTGAAAAACTGTTGCAAAAGCAACATTTAATCCCAGCAGATCTTGTGTAAGCCTAGTTTTATGTTTCCAGTTCTGCTGGTATAGTAAGCCTGGCTGGAGTCTGGCTTGGATGCAAGGGGAAATGAAAGCCACCTGAAGAAAGGCATGTGTCTTTAGAAAGGAAAAGGATCACAATCCTGAATACGCAATCACTTCCCCATGCAGTGGAGCAAAACCAGTGCATATTAGAGAAGAAATCAAACTAGGGAAATGTTTATTAGATTTAATATTTGTAGCAGTCTTATAAATAAATCTCACCATTCCTATAGCTTGCATGACTGTGAGAGGATCAATGCAATTTTCACTCAGAAACTTTGTTTTATTAAATTGCAATGGCTACTATTTTTACTGGGCTTTCTCTGAAGGTTTTTTTTTTTTCAGGTACTGAAGATGATATAGGCAAAATATTTCAGTTTTTGGAGAATTTAGTATTCTAGTGGGGTTTATACTGTCAGTATTTTCTTAGTGCTGAAAGAAGGATGTTGATTTTTGTAGCCCACCAAAATGTTAGAGTGCCCTAAAACACTGTTGCCAGGATACTAAAAGAAACAACTGCTGAGAAACTGACATATTAAAACATTATTTGGACCTATTATCTACATCTAATCTTTCTGTGAAAATATGAAGTTTTAAGTACACACTTTGTTCCTTTTTCTGTATTTGTGGGGTCCCTCACTCTTAGATGAAGCCAGTCATACAGTCTGATTTCCAGTTCTACTTCTGCAGTGTTCTTCTGGATTTCAAGCTTTGCAGAACAAGCCAGAGAAGGGAGATGAGACAGAAATTAGTTCTATAAAAGCAACAAATTCTTCCAAATTGTGTTTTCACTTTAGTGAAATATGAAATACCAGTTACACAGAAGCTCAACATGAAGTTGCTGCTGATAGCCAGGTTTCTGTCTTACTTTCTGATGTTAGTTGTCTTTCTAGTTATTTCCTTGTTGTCTAAAGAATTGGATATTTGTGGACAGCAGCTTCCTCAGCAACTGACAAATGCATTTATCTCCTTTTCTATGAATACAGTGGGTGACATCTTGTTAGAAGAGGGTATGAATCACCTAAAGAGTTTTAAAAAATTTCTTCTAAATGTACTGAATTATTTTTTATTGCCAGTTTATCAGGAGGAGAATGTACAAGATGAAGTGTTCTGAGGAGGACAAAGAGTGAAATCTGCCTGCATGATGGATGCATAACGTGCCCTAAAGTAGCCCTTATTACTGGGTAGCCTTTTAATTTACAACCATGAGAGGACAATATGTGATCTAGAGTCCTATAGGGAAGGATTTTTCAGATCTTGGTTTTACAAGGGAAGAGCAGCTCTCTCATGATTTAGAAAGCCAACTGAAGAGACAGACAGCATTTTCACAACATGGGTCACAGCAGTGGCAATGAAATTTTAAATTTAACATCCAGGTGATGCTTAGAAGTCAGCCACAGCTTACTTTTGTGCGCTTTCAAACCTCATGTCTTGTAGCAATACCAAAGATCTGGGAAATGAGTGGAGTGTTAGAGCATCATAGAAACCAAAAATATGAGAATGGAATTTAGGAATTAAAAACCCAGCAGTGCTCTTCCAGGCTTTATCTATTTATGACATCAGAAGAAAGCAGCATATGGAGTAAACTTTACAAATTTTTATAGAATTGTCTTTCTCTTGTGGGAACAGGTGTATTGATTTGGTGGATTGTTTAAAGACCTGTCAGGGCTAGTATTTCTTGTCCAACAGCAGACATCAAATTCCTTCAACAGGAAGATTTCAGAGGCCTGCCCATACTACTTGGGGTCACCATAGGAACTTAACTGAGAGCTGTAAAAACCTAATTTTAGAAAGAACAGCACCTGATCCTGGAACACTAGATGGCAGTCATGGGGCCGATGATATTGACTTCTTCCACCTTCATCTGATGATTGTGTTTACTTGTATAAAAGATGTATCTTGTTCTTTAGGAACAAGTTGTTTTAATTTGAAGCACATAATTTTTGAGACTGAATGAGATTGAAGTCTTGGACAAGCTAATATGAAATGTGTGTATTTGACACTTAGATGTCAAATTCTTATGGTGCATATTCTTTGGTATGCTGTATTGAAATCTTGTTACATTCAAGTTCTGTGACACCACACCATTGCCTTTTTGCTCACCAGTGTTTAGTCCTGAATAGTAGTGAGAGCCTAGAAGGTATGGTGCAAACTGTGGCTGAACACTCTCTGATGGGGAAAACTAGTTCTCAGACTCTTTAATCAACAACAGTTGATTGCCTCTTCAAAAAAATGGTATGTTGTTATTAACAAATTTTGTAACAACACTAAAGCTCATTATCTTTTTGTGAAAGGTGTTAAAAAGTGCTAAAATCCAGTGTTAAGCCAAATCCAGCATCAAGTAGTTTTCAAAGATGCACACCAAAAATTAATACGTGCATAATTACATGGGTATTGTGGAGCCACTTAGAAAAACAGGGTGGTGTAAATGTCCATACTAAACACTAGACTTCTGAGCAACCTTCAGTATAATTGATCATTGAATACTACTGCCTGAATATTTACTAAAAGTAAAACCCATATACACTGCGGTAGCAAAACAAACATGCTTGTCCCTCATCTTTAGCATTGATGTCAACTGGCATGGAGTGGCCTGTGTCTGTGCTATTGAATTCTCCTAGTTGCCAAATCAGGGTAGTTACACCCAAACTACCTACTGGGAAAAATCTCTGGCTTGTGGTAGTTCACAAACCTGTTGTTGTTTGCAAAAGTACTCGTTGCACAGGTCCAGGCACCATTCTAACAACCAAAAGGAACAGATGGTCAAATTCCAGGTCCAGTGAACATTGCTTAGCACCGTTTAATTAACTTATACACATATCTGCTCATTCTATTCACACCTGATACATGTCTGGCTTTGTCTTTGCTTTTAAACTGTCAGGGAGTCATAGTTAACTCCAGTTATTTTGTATGTATCTGAGCAACTTCTTCCCATTCTCTACCTTACAAGAGTCACCCCTGCTTGGTATTTGGCTTCTGTTGGACGAAGTGTCATATAACAGTGGATACTTCTGAAAACTATTCATACTTATTATCCACTTCAGAACTGAAGCTGCTCAGGAGTTTTACAATACAGTTTTGTGCCTAGTTCAAAAATGTTCATTTATTAGGACTGAAAGCTGTTCCTTTGGTTGGTTGGTTGGAAGTTGGTTATGATCTGATGAACTTTAGAAGAAAAGCCCAAACAAATAGATTGGGCTTACAGACTGTGTCTTTTTCCAAGGCTTTCCTTTCAAAAAAGAGTTCTGCTTTTCTTGACCCAAGAAATACTGCACAATCGTAGGCCCAATTATACGCATCTCATGCATGATGAGAAAGTGCATCCATTCACACAGAATATTTGAAAGACTTATATTCTCCATCTGCTGTTGGGCTGAACTCAATGTCCTTGTTTAAACCTACAGATCCACTAATGAACAAAACAAATATTTTGGGGGCTACATCTTTGTCTGAGCTATTAGAGACAAATATGCATGTTGTAGGTTACAGAGCTGTGATTTACTTTGATACTGAGGAAGCAGGTCTGTGGGACTTTCTTTTTTAATAGTTGAGATGGTACTAATCTAATCTAATCTAATACACTGCTAACAAGAAAAAGTGCAAATGCATCTTTTTTCTTAATTTTTCAGCATAGAAGTCTCTACCACTGTTCAAAACTCTGCCAAATTGGGGGAGGGAGGAGGAAAGAGGAAAGATAAATAGGGGAATATAGAAAAGGAAAGACAGGATAACCTTAGTTGCCACTGTCTTAGCTATCTGGGAGTGAATGGCCTGTGATAGTGAGATAGATCTGTCTTCTAGACCTGTGAACTTCTAGTTTGCATTATATATTGGAGAAATCCCAAACTCCATCTGGGACTATTAGCCTTCAGGAGCCATCAATAAAATGGATTCCCTGCAAGTCAAGTGAAATCAACTGTAAGCTGGAGACTTAATGCTCTGAAAAGGCTTAATGCTCAGTTTGTCTACAGTCCTAGGTATGGTGAGTCCTTCAGTATGGTGAGAAGAGCTTAGTGTTGAATGCCAGTAAAGCTTTCCCCCTCCCACCCCAAGGAATGGTGTTCAGAAGCTTAGAAAAGAAAAGCAGACAGAACAGTTTTTGGGAACTTTTGGGGTTGTTTGGTTTTTTTGGTTTTTTTTTTTTTTTGGTTTTTTCCTCCAGTTCACCACCTGGACTAATAACTGAGAACAGGAGACTGACTCTGCAACAGCTGCTCCTGATGCACGTCACTAGCTCCTCTTTAATTAGAGTAAAAGACTTTCTCAGCAGCTGTAAATCTACTAACTTAAAAAATAATAATGAGAGTGCAGAACGAACAAAGTGCCTGCTGTTTGCTCGTCTTTTTTTTTTTTTTTTTAAGGTTCTTTGTACACCTTCTGAATTTTTCTACTGTTTAAATAAATGCTTGAAAAAATTATTCTGCTGGTCATTTCATAGCAACAGATGTTACCTAGATGTTTTCTATTGAGGTTACATCTCTGTCTCTCTGTGAGTTAACAGTGCAAACCTAAGAAATTGAATTATATGCAATTCATCTTTAATAAAAAATCAGGTATGATGTTTTTAATTTTAAATCTATTTTGATACTTGAGAGAAAGTAGTTCTGTTAGTACATTTGAACTGGCAAATTACCGGTGGCAGAAAAACAACCACAGTAGCCATTTGTTTATTATAATGGAGCTGTTACATGTCTTGGCTGAACTAATCCACAGAAGAGTTTCCTTCAATGCTCCTAATCACAACATAAACAGCAAAAAATGCAAATGAAAGTGCCTAGGTTTAAGACAACATTTGGCATCCTCTCTCTGTATGTATTTCTGCTCAGGAGCATCATTTTGGCTTCCTCAGGGTAGCCAGAATTATTTGTACAACTATTCAATATTGCAAAGGATACAGGAGTTGAACATGAGTAGTGCTGACGAAGCATTCCAGGGTGTGGACTGTGTCCCACTTTGTGACTGTGTCATATGCATATTGTATGTACTTAATTGCCTGTTAATGTGCTAACAAGGAGCTGAGCATGAAACATGACTTTAATGAGGTGGGAAAATACTTTTGCAGTACATGGGAAATGTTAATTGTTCACTTAGTTTTTAAATTTTTGAAGCAGAAGAAAATCCCTAAAATTGTAGAAAATTAGTTAGCTGTGAAAGGATTTTTTGTACATGATTAACTGGTGGTTTCTGTTATCTTGTAAGTCAGCCATTTAACTCCTCTTCTGCACCCCTTGGTCAATGGTTACTCTCAGATCTTTTATCACTTATTTGCATATCTTCCTTTGAATATGCAGCCACTGTTGATTCCACTGCCTTTCATTTACATTCTCACCTCTCTGGGATGTAGTACTATTCTTTGTAAGAAAAAACACGCCCTCATTCATTTAATACCATTCACTTTATTTGACTCATGAAGGGCTCAAGCAAAAAATTAAGGCACCTCTGGTTTTGATGAGGAGGGCCATTATAAAAATTACTGTAGTTGTTTGCTTTCATGACATGTGATAACTAACTTCATTAAAAACTTGCATACAAAAGCCAGGTGTTTCTCAGATCTACTTTTAGTGGTTAACCTTCTGTATTTTTAGTTTTTTAGTACGATAAATGAAGCATGGAGTATATACAATTGTATATGTAAATGATGCATTCTGCTAGTTCCAGAAATACATAATCACTCGTTAATAGGTGAAACTAATTAATTAGCTATTAGCTATTAATTCAGAATCCCAGCATAAAGTAATGCTTCCTTATATAGCAGAACTTCCTGCACCCCAAATCCTCACAGTTTGGGCTGTTGGCCTCAGAAGACTTGTTTGTTACAGTATTCCTGACATTCATGATAACTGGATTTAAATTGGTTTTAGGGTATAATATTTGAAACAGAATATGGGTACAAGAAGATGTCTGCTTCCTATGCACGACCTAAGCAGCTTATCGATGTTACGTTGAGCCCTAGAAAGAAGTTTTTCTTGCCATTTGTGAAAAAAAATTGGTTTTCTGTGCAAACAGTGCTTTGTGTTGGGGCACATGCAGCTTCTGCTGCTCCTCTAAACAAACCCCGTACTCCTGGCTGTTCTCTAAATCCTTGCACAGTGATGTTAACAGACCTGAATTCCGTATGGGATGTGTAGGTCTTAGCACAAAATAAAGTGGGAAATACTTCTGCTCCTGCAGCTGAAGATGGGGAAGTGTTTCCTCACTGGATAAGCTTGCATGAATGCAGTAATATCAAAAAACCCAACCAAAAATACCCAACTACAAAACCTCTGAAAAGTTTTCTGTATTCAGAGCAGGAAAAAAATGAATTAAAATGGAGAATAAAGGCCATGTTCTAAAGATAAGCTAACACTGATGTCCTCATTTCTATATATTTCTGATTATTTAATCACGTTTGTTGTTTTTGATTTTTACTGGAAGGCAGAATAAAGTGTGTGCCTCCTTTTCCTTCAATTAAAGAACTAATAAACAAAGTATTTTTAGATTTCTTTATTCTTTTTGCTCTATGCCAAGAGGAAACTATTTGGGAAAGCAGAGAAAAAAGACAATACATTCAAATTAAATGTTTCTACAAAATTTCAAAATCCATTTTGTAGCATGTTTGCTGCTGACAGTGTGATACATGTTCAAGTACTTTTGTCGTTGTTGCAACAGAGGAATCAGTTTTTATTATATCAGCTATATTGCTAAAATTGCAGCAGTATCAGCTTCCAGTCTTTTATCTTTTTTTTTTTTTCTCCAAACTGATTTTAAAAATAAATGTCCCCAGATCTCATGGTTCTTTTAGGCATAAAGATTATAAAGAAATTCATGAAGTTGTCCTAGAAGTTAATGGAGGAATCCTTACTGATTTCATTTAGGCCTTGATTCTGTCATATATTCAGAAAGCTGACAAAGATGGGCCATTGGGAAAGTGTGATGCTGTCATTTATTAGAAGCCCAGAAAAAATAATCATAAGCCCTAGTCCTGTAATTTACAGTGTATAGACTGAAGGTTACACCCATGCAGAGTCTCAGTGAAGTTAATGTTGTTTCGTGCTGGCACAGAAATCTGCCCATCTGCTATAATTGCAGGATCAAGACAATGAGTTATAAATTACAATGTTGATGGACCAAACTGAAATGCTAATTCTACCTCTGAAACTTTGGGGGAACTCAGTGCTGTGTTTACCCAGAACACTAGTCAAGAGATGTTTGTCCAGCGTATAGATGGTAGTGATGTTTTAGAGGTAAGTGGCTATATTCTTGGAAGCATTCTCACTGCATTCTCACTACTCTGAGATAAGTTATTTAACCTAATCCATGATGTATGAGAGATATAACTGATCTCTCTCCTGTAGGAGGTAACACAGGAAAGAAATGGCATAACCCTGCATGTCTCACTCTGTTCTGTAGTGTTCTGTAGGAAATGACAGCCTGTCATTTCCTGTACTCTGCTAGAGGTTATGAATAGACAATGTATGTAGGCTGAACATAGTTGCTTAGAAACCATCATTTTAACTTTCTTAAATGTAATTGCCTCTCTTCAGAAAAACATTCATTAGTTTAATTTCTTTCGATGTCGAAGCAATAATTTTGTCTTTAACTCCTCTGAGTATCTCAATAAAGAGAGGGGAGGCTATTTGAAATTCCAAACTACTAATTTTCTTGGACTTTTAAAGGCAAGTCATCTAATAAATGTTAGTGTGGACATTATAATGATCAGATTTACTTTTTCACTCAAGGATAGATTATAGCGAGTATACATTAAACATTGAAATTATTATTCTCTGGATTATTTTTGTGATACAGGAGTGAAACGTTTGCAAGTTTGACATCCTTCAAGTTTGTTCACCAGTTAACTACATAAATACTGTTATGACTGCAAAGCCACAGACAGGTCTGCACCCTTCTGTAAATGTTAGGAAAGACACAATATTAAAAAACTTGGAAGTAAAGTCTGAAAAATGTGAGAAAAAAATGCTTATCTTGATGGAGAATATATTAAAAGCCCTAAGATGAAGCAATTCCAAAGTATAAATTCATCTATGAAACTAATTTTGTCCAGTCCACAGAACATATGGGTGTAAACGCTAAGACATAAAGCACAATAATTTTAAGAAGATGTGGAAAATAGACTTCAGTAAAACTGTCCCTGTTTACACCACCTAAGGACTGCAGTGGGGACATTTTGAGAACATTCGAGTATTGTTTGTGTTGTGGAAATCAGGGGAAATATTTATGCCTTTTTTTTTTTTTTTGATTGGTATCAGTACAAACAAACTTTCTACATAGAATTTTGCTAAGTAAGGAGTAGTTAGAAATAAAATGTTAAAACCTAAATTTTTTATTCTGCAAAAGCCTAGAGAAATGCTCAGTGCTTTGATCTCTTCTAGTGGCTCATTTGGGAGGGTTCATACCTGTGACAAATAATGTTCTTCTTTTCCCTAAGTAGATTCATCATGGTGTGTACTGTGGAATTTATAACACCTCATCGATCACCAGGAAGGTATTGTGAATAAAAATAAATCTGTGTCAGAAACTGATAAATTGTTCTGCTGCTCTTTGCTTCTGGCTACTTATAGTTTGGATACTTCTCCTTCCATATTCCTGTTGTTATGAGTGTATTTCCTGCTGTTGAGTGCTCCTACCCGCTAATCACCTGATGACATCTTAAAAGATGAAAGGAAGGTGAAATTTTATGTCATCCCACAAAGTGTAAGCCACATTTGCAGTCAATTTTTATCTATTTTTATTACGACTGTGCCTAGGAGTCACCATTTAGGACTGCAAAAATGGGCATTTTGAAAAAAGGCGACAGTTGTTCTTATCATTTTAGTATTGGTCGTGACACATCCAGGAGTGTCCAGATTTCAAGGGATTTCTACAGACTGTCCCAAAAGATCATTATTTTCAAAACTGCTCTTTTCCTATATATGAAGGTTGTGCTTGCAGAAATATTTTATAGGCACAGACTGTATAGAGAGTAGTCACATTCTTCTCTGTCTTGTCTGCCCTGGTTATTTTCCCACTATTGTTTGTAGAATAATATTATAAACATATGGTTTTCCCAGTCAAACTCCTCAATGTGGATGCTTTATTCTGGAACAGGAGTAGGAAGAGGATGATATTCTGTACCTAGCAAGCAGATGCAACAAAAAATGTTGTATATTTTTGCTGTTGCTTGTGTACGTAAGGTGTAAGTTTAAATTTGTTGTGTGTTCTCATAATGTGAAGAAGTTGATGCAGTATGTATACAGCACAGTTTTTACTGTCTTTGGATACTTTGTGTAAGGCAAAGTATCCAAACTTACAACTTTGTATAAGTTGTTAGCACATACTTTTCTTACCACTGCTTCACATATTATCTCCTAAAGTTCTTTCACGAAAAAGGACAAAACTCTTCAGAGATTTTGTTATGTTACCCTTTATTCCAGTTTAGTGGAAGATATTTATTATTTATTATGTTACTGGCACGCAAATCAATTAACACAAATGGTATTTAAAATAGAAGTCAGCCATATACTGTATGAGGTGTGTGGTCTTCTAACATTGTTATTGTCATCTTCTTCCTTCATTATTTTTGAAGTAAATGTGGGAAATGAAAGAACTGAGGAGAGAAAATAATTTCCAGCTGAAAATGGGTTCTTTTTTTAAACACATCTTTGTCAAGTGGTGTGCTGGAGAAGACACTTGATACAGAACTAAACGCACATGGACTAGGAACTCATGACAGATTGTCTGGATTGTGTGTGACTGTATATTGGTCTATTCAGTACTATTTAAGAGCTTACATAGGAGTTACATGTCTAAATGCTTTTGAGGACCTCAGCCATACGCTATCTGTATTGTACATAGCAATGTGTATTGGTTCTTCTTTTTGTAGTTAGTCACAAAGTTCCTTTTTGTTATCTAGCTTTGTGATCTACTTTGCAGCTCAAAAACACCTGGATCTCTGTGTGTCTGTTGGGGATCCATAGAAAGTCATTAATAACTTCTGAAATGGGTCCTTGGTTTGTATGCTGATGTTTTGTGGCATGGCTTTTTATACTTTACTACTACATGGAGAACAAAATGTTGTACCCTGTGTACTTATTTCTGTTGTGAAAAAATGCTTGAACTCTTTTTTATCCTTATGCATTCTCATTAGAGAGCCATTTAAGTTCTTTCTCAAGCTGATGCTCTGGGGAACGTCTGTCTCCAGTAGTCTGGTGGGAGGGGCACTTAGCGACGGAATGAAATTTCTACTTACATTGTAAATGTCTTCTCAAAATCACAACTCTAATGTGAATTATGTTCTTCTGCAATAAGCCATTTCTCCTTGAGGAGAGACGAGAAACCAGCTATGATTTTTAGTAGTAATTGTATTCTTAAAGGCATTCACACCCTAGGAAAATAGCTTTCCTATAATTAATCACAAAAGAAAGAGGAGCACTTCAGTATCGCCTCCCTTCTTCCCCCACATCTTCAGCTGTAGCACTGTAGCTTTGGAGCTTCTTTTTGTTCCTGGCAGATAATATGCATATACTGAAAATATATTAAAAAAAAAAAAAAAAAAAAGGTAGAGAAATGTTGCAGATAATCTGCAGTGTCTGTCAAGACTACATTGTACAGAGCAGAAGAATAGTACATATAGTTAAACATTCCAGTCTTTATGGTTGCTAATTCCGCCTACAAAGATCTCTAGGGGAATTTTTCTTATAATCACAAATATAATCAGCCTCCAACAGGGCTTTATTTCTGCAAATTTCTTCACAATCCCTACAGAATCTCAGCACCCCTTCTACACTAAAATCAGTAGCTTGAAAATACCGCTGTAGAGAGACAATCTAACTTCTAAATAGACTGCATCATGAAGAAGCTAAGGACTTCAAATGGAAGAGCCCAGGGGTTTGGCTTTGTCAACTACATAATCCACATCTCCATCTTTCTAAATACAGAGAATCTTTACTATTCCTTCTTTCCCACTGTTCTGATATTTGCTTTTACCTATATATGGGGAGACAAAAGAAATAAAAATGTGTTGTGTTTGCATCTGTGCAAAAAAAAGTTTAATCAAACATTTTCTGTGAAATTTGCAGGGAATGCTTGAAGGAAAGTTAGAAATACCCATTAGAAATAGCAGGTATCTTCACTTGAAAGATACCAATCATGATTCTTCTTTGCAACCCTGTTCCTAAAACCAGCCATGTAATGAGCAGATGACAGTTCTATGAAAAGAGGGGACGTATTCCTTTGATGAAGGTAGTCCTGTTTTTGAGGGCAGAACACCGTCTACCTTCTCTACAGCTGGGTTAGTGGCACTGTGCTGCCCTCTTATTCATAAACCTGTAGTCATTCTGTCTGTGTTCCTGTGTATAGGTGCATGCTAAGTAGTGTGTTATAGGACACAAAGGGGATCGTACAGAATAATTGTATTTTAATAAAATAAATCATGGAATTACCTGTAAGTACTTTCATGTTAAGTTGGAGGAAAACTGTATTTCTGAGCACAAATATCTTCATCATGTGTCAGATACTATGATAATACTTATAAGGAGACGAGTGTACGAATATTCATCCACCTACAAATGACTTATGAGCAGACCTTAACAATAAGCTAGTGCAAGATGAGAACATGTGCAAATGAAACCTTTCATTTCAGCTGTAGCCCGTAGGTGTGGATGAAAACCATACCTAGGCATCTAATGATTTTCTTAGCCTGTAGAAATTTCTGATGTGTTTAGAGACAGAGTACGGAGCTCCTGTTTGCTAGTTGGGTATGATTTTCTTTCACCATAACAGGCTGGCTGAATTTAGAACAGTTTCCAGGGTTGGCACCTGTCAAAATGTCAGGAAGTTGCAACTGTTGACTGACCCTGGCCTAATGCACCCACCTGACCTTAATTTATGATTGGCAGAATCTGCAGCTCGTGGCAGATCAATTTTCCATTGGCACTGCTAGTTTTGATTTGAGGTTGCAAAATACCTCAAATGAGGTAGGAAAGAAATGAAAGCAGAAAAAAAATGGCAGTGGAAAAAATAAAGAAACAGTGACAGATCAGAGCAATTCTCTGCAACACAGAATTATTTTAAGACTTTCAGATCACCCCAAATTAACCCTTTTTGATCTTCAGCCTATTTTGTCATCACTGAATGGAGTGTTTTTAGTATTTAATCATTACAACAGATACAATTACATCTTTTAAGATTTACTTCCTAAAATGTTTTTAGCTAAAGCTAAAACTGAATCTATTAGCATTTTCTACATTCTTTTGTTTTCTGTACTCATACTGTAACGAAATGTATAAAAACCAGATGTTACTTTTTCACGTTTTTCCCAGCTGGTGTATTGGATAGGATATTCCTGAGGGTTTGTACATTCTCCTTCATAACTTCTCTGCAAACTCGTGTTACTTTTCTATTTCTCACACTCCTGATTTTGTTAGCTATCCTGTTATTTAATCTAACATTCATCTGGTGTTATTTAAAACGTGCAAAGTTCATCATTGAATATTACTGAAATCTTTAAAAGAGTAGAAGCAAATGTTTCTCTTTTAAAAAATTATCTGTGAAGATGCTCTATGATTTTGTACTCTCCTATAATTTTACTGTTCAATCTACACTTGCTTGGAATGAAGTCAGAATATAATAGAACTTTGCAGGGTTTGTCCAGTAAGGGTATTTATTGGCCCTGCATAATGTAACTCCTTTAATTCACTGGCAAATAAGAGGCATAAAGGAAGCAGACCAGAAACTAGAGAGATTGAAATCGGTATAACACGTCATAATTTCTCCCTCCAATTTCTTTCCCCAAAAGTAAGATCAAACACAACAGCCAGCTGTCAATGTTAATATGATTAGTAGGTGACCCCCAACACTGAGGAGCATAGGAATCAAAAAAGGCAGAATTGCTGGTGCTGCACCATAAGGGAATGATAAAACTCCTTGACCTTTCTGTTATATAAGGAAGAGCAGACATGGTTTAGACCTGCAGAGAACCAGGTAGAGGCTATGTCTGTACAGTAAATGACTAAATGGTTTAGACATTACATCCGTCTAAATACTGTGTGATTGAACATGTATCATGAAGTCTGGGTAGGTCTTTTTGCCCAGCAGGATGAGTATGGACATATGGTTGTGTTGGGCAATCTCTCCATTTATTTGTTTCCAAATTAATGATCCATTGAATGAAGTTTTAATTTTTATGTCTTTTTATTTACATATGTGTAATTAAAGTCAGATATTATTTATTTTAGAATAAGATTTCTATCAGCTTAGACTTCATGGGTTACAGACAGATCTGGGACAGAAAAGAAGAACTTTAAGAGGAGATTAAAACCAGGACTAACCTCAGGAGGATTCTCCAAATGAGAAATGCATTGGCAGAGATTATTGCTATTGTGAGGGCTGTCACCTGTAGAATGAGTGACAGAAGCTGGCAATTATTAAAGAACAGGAAAAGGTATCAGCTCATAAACAGTACTTTTTTTTGTGAGGTCCAACTTAAAAAACAATTGGAGAAAAGCAGAAATTATTGGTATTTGTAGTTCATGTATAAATAGAAATCCTTTTATGCTATTGTGCATTTTACTTCCTTTAAATGTCTTCACTAGTGCTTTTGAGAACAGCTCTACATTTCTCTCATATTATCTGTTTATAAGTTTATAATCCTCCCATTATTCCTTTGCAGGAATAAAATAATTCCCTTATTCCTGTCATAAAAAGCCACCGGAAATTTAAGAAGCAAAATTAAATATGGGGTTTGTATACCAAGTTATGTACTGATAGTAGAAACAAAAGTGCTAGTGAGAGGAACATTTTGGAATTACCATAACTTTCATGACTTCTATAAAACTTAAGGGAAAAATCTTACTTTGGGGAAAACCTGTTGTGAGGAGAAATTTAGCAGGATTGATTATTTTTGCAACAGGCTAAAAATTGGTTATTAAAAAACCAAATTATATTTTCGATGGAGAAATACAATTCAAGTATAGCTATGGGCTCAGAAAAATGAAGACATTACCATGAAACAGGGTCTCAAGGTAATACATCAGACAACGCATGAGAATACATGAGGCAATTCACAGAAGTTGTCTGAGAGATGCTTCTAACCTGTAAGAAAGACAAAGTTATTTGAATGAGCTTTCATGTGTTCCACTGGCAGCTAAATGAGTTTGCACGACCTCTCCTGATAATTTTCTGCTCTCAGTTGGCTACAATTGCGAAGATGAACAGTTTGCAAATGTGAACAGGTAGGTGTTAACTAGTTAAATCTCAGTAGCTTGCTTGTAACTTATGTTAATATTATCTAAAATTACTGTTAGTCACAACAACCATATTGTTGTACAGTAGTTTTGTATAGCTTTCTTTTAGCAACACAAAGATGCATTATTTGTTATTAGAATTGAAATAGCCTCTAATCACGCACAGCTTGATATCAATGACATAAAAGCAATTACAGTGCAATCATGCAAAATAACATTGTTAGCAGTCTCCACTTACAGTTTCTTAGATCACCACATTCCAAAAGTCAAGTATTTATTAATGTTATTAGACTGATCTTATACTGTACTCCTTCCTTTTCTTCAGTGCATCTGCAAGTCTTAAAAAAGAGAGCACGGCAATTTTATTGCCTTGCCTCTTAACGTGCCTTTAAAATCAAATAATGTCATGGAAAGCTAATTTCTGTGGATCCAGACTGATAATAATTTTGTCTTATTTAATTACATTTTATATACTGCAATTCCCTAAACTAACTTGTGTCTCAACCACAGTAGTTATACCAGAGCTTTCGGTTTTGTAAACATATGTGTCTAATGGAATAGCTAGATTATGCACCTACTCAAAATAAAAGGAAAATAGAAAGACTTTTGACTGAACTGTGGCTCAACAGAAACTGGCATTACAGTTTCTAAGATTTGTGTCACATTTTGAATTGAAGTTAACATTTAAAATACATGTTTTGCCTTGCGTATTTACCTCTCACAGGTGTAAAGAAGATGATAACATGAGAGAGTTGCCTGGATTCTCTAGTCTGCCTTGTACACTGCCTGACATGACAAGTGCATCTAACAGAGTATTGATGAGATCCTTTTATGGTCAAATCTAGAACAGGCAGGCACCAGCAAAAGCTGAACCTCAACAGATTCAGAAAGAGAGGTGGCATAGTACATGCTATGGGATATTTTGGGAAATACACTCTAGGAAAACATGACTGTTTCAGATAGATAGACATAGACATGATTTTACCAGAGATACTACTTAACTAATCAGGCAAAATAAAGCAGTTAGCTAGTTGTGCTCCAGTTTATCACAGCTTTGCAAGGAAACTCAGACTCATGAGTTGAATTAAGGACCATTTCACGTAATGGTCCCTTAATCTGAAATAGACATAAACTGGCAGACTAATTTAGAGAAAAATTTACTTAAAGTAGTCATGGCCCTTAGTGGTCCTATCCTTTCATTTTCCTGTGACTTTCTCTTAGCCTCAGATAGTATTTTCCTTTGTCAGAAGTGACAATAACCAATGAACACTCCAGACGGGAGATGGGAGAAATCACCTCTGATTTGACACATAACCACTGATTTCTCATTGATGGCTACCATTCTGTTCTGGCCATGAAGGAGGCATATTCTCCATGTTACTTTTTTTAAATGGTTTTTTGGACCATACTTTCACCCTTTTTTATTTTATACTTGGTAAACTACTGAAGGATTGCATGACAGAATATCAGAGTTCCTGGCGAGAGAAAAGTAACATTTAAAGTTTTAATACATTGGCTCTAGTGATATCTCCAAGAAGACTTACAATAACACTATTTATTCTTTATTTTCCTAATATTTGTTTTATATTAATCTCATATGTCAAGACTCATAACAAGAACAATTTTCTTTTCCTCTTAGTGCATAATTTAGTTTAGAGAGATATATTTCTGTCCTCTCAGATACTAAAGGTGATCACAGATAAATGTGTGTATGCATGTGTGTACATACATATATATATATATCTAGCTGAATATCCTGTGGATAGATGCTTGATGTGTGGTCTTTGTACATTTATTGTTAATCAGCCAGACTCTGGTTCATCCAGAAATTCCTTCCACTCTTATCAGCACAGCCATCACTCTATATTTGTTCCACATTATAATATGGAACATGATTCACTTTTGAGGAGTATTTACGCAGGTTTTTCTTCCAAACATTCTCAATTATGGGCTCTAGGAAATTGAAAATAACTTCTTCACTCTTCATCTGGAATATTACAGTTTTTCCATAGGTCTTAAATTTGTTGTAAGGTGTTAGAATCACTTTGTTAAGCTGAGTTTGTGGTGTTGATGACCTTTGTGTCTTGTAAAGACAAACACCCATATCCTTTTTGTCTGCATTTTCAGGACTTGCTGATGTAAGGTGTGGTTTAAGTCTGCATGACATTTATGCTCATTAACAACGCTTATTCTTTTGGCTTTAATGCTTACTTACTACATGTTATGCCTGGAAGTAAATACTTTAGCTCTTATTTTCTTACTAGACTCCTAAAAGTTTGGTTGAGACCTCTACACATTAGGACTATATCCTTGTCAAAATGATACACAATACCATTTCACTTCTAACTGTTTTCAATTTAAATTGACAACTTGACACTCAGCTTCACTCAGCCACAACTAATACACTTAGTGATGCAAAATAACATTCTGTTGTCTCAGAGATAACAAATACAGATTCCTTCAGAGGTAAAAGGAACATTTCTAGTTAGTTTAATCAATAAAGTGTTGTCAGTATAGTTTTATTTTGAACTTTTAAATATGTTGTTATGTTTTCTTGAAGAATGGAGATACAGAGTTTAGGGTTTTTTTTGTTTGTTTGGTTTTTTTTTTTTTTTTTTTCACTGTTTACCTGTGAGTCATCAGCATGGAATGGAAACATCATAAATATTTTCCTCCAAGTAGTAACTGCTCAGATTTTCAGACCACACATCAGATTTTTCTTTGTTGCTGTCGTATAACAGTGACAGCAATTTGCAGCTGCATATTGTACAGTCAAAATTAACATATCAAAAGAAAAGGGTCTCATTTTTGTTAGAGGACATATTTTGATCAATTCATGTTAATAACTGAAATTAAATAGACAGTATTTTGAGTGCTGATATTTCTTCAAATCATCACTTTGCAGTGAAAAATTGTTATGCTGGAAACTCATTCACTTGCCCTGCTATGAGTCACTTAGCCTTCCATATGGGAAAACTTGGCATGGTATGTGGGACACTGTTGATGTTGCTATCACTTGCCTGAGGTTTCTTATTTCCTACAATATGACTGCATGCTAGGTGATAGAACATTCCAGGATAAATGGTGTGTTTGAAGCTACAAGAAGAAAAAACACCTCTGTGTTAAATTGACTTACCTCTACTGAACTACAAGGCAACACTGAATAAGCCATATACAATCTTTAGTCCTAAGTGAGTCCAAGGAAGAACTAGTTAATATACACATGAGGCAGTGTATAAGGGTCAGACACTGTGAATAAATTTCTAGTGCATGTCATAATACAATGTACTGGAGCTCTGAAAGAGCTTTGAGGAGTAAAATAGAACAGTGGCAGTAGTGTGGAGTTCTACACTACGATAACTAGCTTGTTGCATATCAGCAGTACTATCATTATACTGCTTCTCAGTGAGCAGTGTGGACATGTACTTGCTTCAGGAAGTAAGTAGAGCCCCAGAGCGTTTTCATTCTTAAGACAGATGTGCATTTTTCTTGTTCAGCTCATAAGAGCGAAAGTTATTGTTATTACAGTTAAATATCATAATTTTGTAGCTGTGTGAACTTCTCTGTTGTTAATCCAGCACTACGGTCATACATTATTATTATAATAAAAATGCCTCATGGAACTGTGGAAACAACACTGTACAGTAAGTGCTCTTTCCTAGACTTAACTGTTCATTCCCTCATGTTAGGAACCTACAGTCTCTGATATGCCTTGAAAACAGCTGTATTCTGATCTCAGATTCTGTAAGTTCAGACTTGACCTAAAATCACAGGCATATTTCCCTCTCTTCAAGGTGTCTGACAACTGAAATAAACCCCACATGTAATTCTAGTAATGACTATTAAACCTAAGCAGAAAAAAAAGGATTTTAGTGAAAATGACAAACAACGCACATATATTAAATCACTTAACAGACAACTTTTCATTGAACTATTGACAGACCTTGTGTATTACCAATACTTTATCTTGTTTACTGACCTGGATATCACATAGGCACTGTAGAATTCTGGAAATCTCTTCCTTGGTTGACTCTTTAATAAAAAGAATGTCTCAAAGATTCACTTACATGGCAGATGTGGTCAGAACAGCTGTTTCTCTGCAAGATCTGACTGTGTTCTGACCTGGCTGAAAGATGGTGTCCCATTTTATTCTTCTAGTGACAGGCCTGTAATACCTTTAACACATCTTCGCCAGTTTGATGCAACTTCAACAGTTTACACATCACCTTCTACCTCAGCGCAGGACTTACTACTTCAATCAACATGGGACATGATGCAATGCTGTGTCAAGTACAACTCATGTTGGAAAGCAGACCTTTGACTCTTAGGTTACAACAGTTCCTTTGATTCCATGGGCATCACCAGAAGAGTGCATAAAAACCAAAATGCAGTTGCTAATCTGTAATACCCTTCTTGTCTTATATTTCTGGTCACTTTATGATGGAGAAGAGATGAGGAGCAATTCAAATATCATTAGAACTTTATTTTCCATCTTGTTCTCCCCTTCCACCACATCTCTTAGCATGATACTTGTTCACTAATACCTGTTGTATGTACTAAAACAGTGTACTTCAGAGGAGAAATGCCAGCAGATGGGACATTTACAACTTCTCTAGGCAACCTGTTGCAGTGTTTCACCACCTTCCTTCAGACTGTAAGTTTAAACAATACTTTAAGACAGATTAAGAATTTTTTGTCATATGGTGACCTGGCCTTTTTCAAGTTAGTGGCCCATACTCATTCAAACATTGTCAACTGAAGCAGCCTTTATAGCAGCAGTGTTTTGTGACTAGTCAGACAGCTCCTCTGGAAAACTATTCTGTGTGAAAGACACTGGGAGTTTAAAGAAAAATGAAAGAATACTGAAATTCTGTGGAAGAGTTGTTTTCAAGGGTCATACAAATGTAAATGGTACCTATACTCTGGTTTTGTAATCTGTTAAAAAATAAGCTCAAGTCATGGAGTTCGTAGCCTCCACTTCAGTGAGTTGTTTTAATTGAAGGAATTAGAGTTGTATGCAGGTGAAACACTGATTCAGTTGAAATTAAATGAGCTTTGCTGTTTTCAGCAAACACAAAATTCTGTTCTCTGTTTTAACACTTGGTGCTCTTCAGATTTGGATGGACCATGAGATCCCTAGATCTAGCGACTGTGCCACTCAGAAAACTTACAATAGTATGATTTTCTTGCACTTCTGATCTTATTTTAACCTTCTGTTTTTAAAGCCATGCAATCACAAATTGCTAGAATTACAATATCATAATTGTTATTACATATTACTAATAGCATTTAAATAATGAAGACAATATTGCAAACAATTGATACTGTTTATTGAGTTCTTCTTTCGAAATAAATTTTTGTCTTTACAGCATCAGTACATTCAGTAAAAATAGCTTGCATTTTGTTTGTCCTGCAGATTTCCCAGTCCACACAGAAGCTGCAGTATATAATATCTTATATATTCCTAGACAGTAGTAGTACTAATATGTTAGAAAATGTATTGGGCACCGAATATGTTCTTTCACTGTTCCCTTTATTTTTCCTGACATTTTGTTCATTTGCACTGAATGAGACCTAGTCCATATTGCAGTAAGAAATAAAAGCGTGTGAAAATTTTAACCTTTATTTTTCCTCTATTCACAACTGAAATTTGAGTGAATATCTGGATAAACAGCTGCTGAGGATTACTGTGAGGATTTAAAAAGTAGGATGGATTTGTAGAAGCCAAAAGTATTTCTAGAAAAAACTGAAATGTTCTGAAAGAGACTATGGCAATTGTACAAGAGGAGATCAAAGCCCATGTTGAGTAAAAGTATAGAAGCATAGAATAGTTTGGGCTGGAAGGCTCCTTCACAGCCATCTGGTCCAACCCCCCTGCAGTGAGCAGGGAAAGCTTCAACTACATCAGGTTGCTCAGATCCACATCCAACCTGGCCTTGAATATATATTCAGTAGGGAAAACTGACATTTATCCAGTAGAATGGATCTGAACTTTCTGGCTAAACTTGAAATGTTGAAACAAACTCAATTTACTGTGGTTCTAGTTTCAACTCTTCATCTCAGAGAGATGTATATTTACTGAGACAATGATTTTCTTGTTTTTGTTATGTGTAGCTTATTGGGCTCTTTAATAGTATTTTTTCTTCTTCATTGGAATATGAAACAATACTGGTGTCAGACAACTTGGATTTAATTGCTTTTTAAAGAAATCATATTTAAAAATAATATTTTACATAGTTTAAATGTAGACGTAGTAAGGAACTCTCAGGCTGTTTTCAACCAGGCATGTTGTACAAGTTCTTCTATTTGCTGGTCCTCTCAGGATTTTAAAGTTAATGACATTTCCATTGAGTAACTTCTTGAAACTTTTCTTGACCTTTAGAAGAATACTTTGAATATTTTCCTTCTCATCTTCAATTTTTCACAGCACTTCCTTCTCTTTGCTGACACTGAGAATCTCTAACTTTCAGTTAATTGCTTCTCCTGTAATGGCTTTGTCTTCCTTGTTCCTTTACAGATAATGCTGTCCTAACATAGACACATTAAATTAACTGAAAATCAGTTTTGGTTTTGCCATGGGTTCAGTATGTAGCATTTTGAATCTATCCATTTTTGTAGCTTTTTCTTCCAGAATTGTTTGTGTCTAATTCACCCCTGTAGCTTGTGCAAAGTTTTTTTCTCTCTAGCAAGGATGAACCTTGCTAAAGGATTTAAAACCTATTCTTCAAAGCGCTTTTAATTTTGAGGACATTCAGATAGATATGCCGAATTATTTTCCTGTAAATTTATGTTTAATTATATATAGAACTACCACCTCACTGTAAGGACAGCTGTTACTGTGGATTCTCTCTTTGGGTGCCAAGCTGTTAGTCAATGTTCACTCATTATGGAAACTGTATAACTTGTTGGTAATTTTTCATTTTTTTTTCCTTAATTCAAAACATTTAACTAGTCTAAATGTGCACACATGTCCCTCTTTCTTAACACACAATCATGATGGGTCTCATTTCTGCTCACCGTTATACAGGATAGTTTGTGTCATCAGATATATGTCGTAAAATCTGGACTCCAGTTATGTATAACTGAGCAAGGTTTAGCCCGTTTGTACCTTTCTAGACATGTATACAGCAATTCCGGTTATCTTTTTTCTTTTTGAATACATGACAAAGGTTTTATTTATGTTCATTTTTATGCTTGCAGACAAACTGTTTCTCCACATAAAACACTGCACAAAGATATTCCTCATCATTTCCTTGTAGTCTTTTTTTAGATGTGACCATCATTTTTCCATCTTCTCTCAACCATATTTTTCTCTCCTTGGCATATGGGAGCAAGTAAAACTGTTTGCTTCATTATTTCAGTTCTGATTTCATCAATTAGATGAATTGTGTACACAATAAGTGTACTTGTTTCCGTTACTTCTAAGGATCAAAGTGCAATGCTTCACATTTGGTGGTTGTTATCTTTCGACAGTAGTAGACCTAAAAGAAAGTTCAGACAAAATTGTGCTGATAAATTATTTGCTGTGTTGCAAATGCTACTCATGGGATTTCTACAGTTGAGAGTCATACTCAGGGATTTATCCAGTCTGGTCACAACTACACAATCTCCAATAGAATTGCACCAATTCACAAACCATTTGAGGTTTGAAGGGACCTCTAGAGAATGCCTAATCTAACCTCCAGCCCAGTTCAAAGCAGGGTCAGGTAGAGTAGGTTGCTCATGGATGCGTCCAGTTGGGTTTTGAGTACCTCCAGGGAATGAGTGTCCACAGCCTCTCTGTGACACTTGATCCAGCACTTGACTGCCCTCACAGTAATCAAGTTTTTTTCTTGTGTTTGGATGGAATTTCTTGTGTTTGTGCCCATTGCCTCTTCTTCAATCACTGGGCACCACTGAGAAGAGTCTTTATCTTTAAAACCTGCCATGAGATATTTATAAACATTGATAAGATTACCCCAAGCCTTCTGTTTTCTACGCTAAACAATCCCTGTGCTCTCAGCTTCTCACGTAAGTGACGCTCCAGTTGTTTGTTAATAGTCTTTTTGGCTTTTCCATAGACTTGCTCCAGTAAATCCATGTCATGTACTGGGAGAACCGCCCCAGTACAAGGATAACCAAAAATGGAGACTGCACAGCCTCTCTGGGCAACCTATTCCATTTCACTGTAATCACAGTGAATTTTTTCCTTTCTATCCAGTCTAAATCTGTCTTGTTTTAGCATCTGCTGTCCCTCATCCTCCCAGCATGCACCATGGTGACTGGCCTGGCCTCTTTTAGTTGTTTCAAGAATGTTATTAGCTCTTCCTGAAGGTTTCCTTTCCAGTGCTGAACAAGCCCAGTTTCCTCAGCCTCTCCTCACAGGGAGCCAGCCAACGGTTCCAGCCCCCATACCACCTTGGTGACTCTCCACTGAACTCACTCCAGCTGTCTCAAGCCTTTATTGTATGAGTGGCCCAACAGTGGACACAGTTTCCTGCATGTGGTCCAACAAGCACTAAGTAGAGGGATAATCTGTTCCCTTGATTTGCTGGCTGTGCTCCTGCTGATGCAGCCCAGGATGCTGTTAACCATCTTAGCTGCCTTTTCTGCAGAGCTATTCCCTAGCCTATCAGACCCCTATCTATGATAGGACAAGAGGAAATGGCCTCAAGTTGTGCCAGGGGAGGTTTAGATTAGGTATTAATTAAGGGGCAGGATAATACGGAGGACACTGTTGTGGGTGTTACTACAGGCCACCTGATCAGAAGAGGAAATTGATGAGGTCTTCTACAGGCAGCTGGACGTAGCCTCATGCTCACAGGCCCTGGTTCTCATGGGAGACTTCAGCCACCCTGATATTTGTTGGAAGAACCACACAGCTAGGAATGCACAGTCCAGGAGATTCCTGCAGAAGATTGATGACAACTTTTTTCACACAGGTGGTGGAGAAGCCAACAAGTAGAGGGGTGTTGCTGGACCTTGTGCTCATAAACAAAGGAGGACTGGTTGAGGATGTGAAAGCTGGGGGCAGCCTTGGCTGCAGTGACCATGGGATGGTTGAGTTCAGGATCTTGCATGGAAGAAGCTGGGTAATAAGTAGGATTAGAACCCTGGACTTCAAGACAGCAAACTTTAGCCTCTTCAAAGACCTACCTGGAGGATTCCTGTAGGTTAGGGCTCTGGAAGGTAGGGGTGCCCAAGAGACCTGGCTAATATTCAAGTGACACTTCCTCCAAGCTCAAGAGTGATGCATCCCTACGAGTACAAAATCACGAAGAGGAGGCAGGTGACATGCATGGATGAGCAAGGAGCTTCAGGAAAATCTCAAGTGGAAGAAGGAAGCTTAGAGAATGTGGAAAAAGGGAACGGCCACCTGGGAAGTATATAGGAACGTTGTCAGAGTATGCAGGGATGCAACGAGGAAGGCTAAGGCCCGCTTAGAATTAAATCTGGCAAGGGACATTAAGGACAACAAGAAGGGCTTCTGCAAGTATGTCAACAGCAAAAGGAGGACTAGGGAAAATGTAGGCTGCCTGCTGAATGAGGCACATGCCCTGGTGACAGAGGATGCAGAGAAGGTGGAGGTACTGAATTTCTTCTTTGCTTCAGTCCTTCCTGTCAAGGCTGGCCCTCAGTGATCTCAGATGCTGGAGGTAAGAGACATAGCCTGGAGTAAGGATGACTCTCCCTTGGTTGAGGAGAGAAATCAGTTAGACCACTAATGAGACCACCAATGATCACCCCTGTCTGGTCTTTTGCCTCCTATTTTATCAGTTAATTTATTTGGGTCTGGATTAATACTTAGATGAAGATTTTTTGAATGATAGTAGAACAATGGATGTGCAGTTTCTGTTCTGCTTCTCGCTTTCAGACCCTTTTCCACTCTTTCCCATCACACTAGTACTATACCTAGTCCTTGTAGACCTTAGGTTTAAAATGCCACATCAAGAAACCTTTGGGTTTATTTGCCTGTGAGATGTTGTGTTGGTTTTAGTCAGGACAGAGTTAATTTCTTCACAGTAGCTGGTATGAGGCTGTGTTTTGGGCTTGCCCTGAGAAGAGTGTGGATAACACTGGTGTTTGAAGTTGGTGCTAAGGAGTGCTTACAGCAACTCGAGGAATTTTTCAGCCTCTGGTACTGTACCTGTGTTCCCAACCTTCTCGCTACAAGCAAGGTTGGGCCGGGGTGGAGGGTGAACAGTTCAGACAGTTAACGCAAACAAACCAATGGAGTGTTTCCTTGCATACCGTGTCGTGCTCAGTATATAAGTGGATGCTTGGGCTGGGGGGCCATGTTGGTTAGCTAATTAGGTTGTTAGTTGGCCTTCTCTGTTGCTTTCACTCATGGGCCTTGCTTGGACTCCGGTGTGATCTTACTCGAGATACTGGCTTGAACCCTGCTGTGAGCACTCTCAGCCTCTGGCTCTCAGGATCTCTGACTCTGGCTACTCAGGACCTGGCTGTGTATCGGTCAGCAGGTGGTGAGCAACTATATTATTTGTTTAATTTTCCATTATTTTCATAGTATTGTTACAGCTATTAGAACTGTTACTATTATGGGTATCACTATTTTATTAATTTACTTTCAATTATTGAATTGTTCTTATGTCAATCCATGGGTTTCCTTGTCTTTTCCTCTGATTGTCCTCCTCCACTGGAGGACAGGGGGGGTGAGTGAGCAGCTGTGGTACTTGATTGATAGTTGGAGTTAAACCATGACAGTCCTTTTTGGCACCCAACACAGAGCTTGAAGCATTGAGGTAATGACAGATTGGATTATTCTGTGTTAAAACAGAATTGTGATAAATATTTGTTACAGTGATGTGGTGGTGGCTAGTCAGGATCTCAAATTCTTTGCTCTCAGAGCTGTTATTACAACTGTGGGATCTACTGCCCTATGTGTTCCTTGCTATGCTGATTGTTACTGGTTTAGCCTTGTTGAAGGGTAGTGTTCTGCTGGGAGGTGTAAAGGGGTGGTGGGAACAATCTAGTGTCTGTATCCAGTATTTTCATCACCCAAGTACTCCAGATGCCATCTCCTGGACACCTGTAACAATTATACATTTCACCTTTTCTCCTAGAGGACCCAGTTTAGGGAGGAAGAATTGTCCCATTTTTTTCCCTGTTCTACAAGGCAAATGGGGTTGCATGAGTACGTTGGAAATTTTTCATGTGCTTGGAGTGTCCTATTGGTAGGGATCAGCATGATTCTGAATGTTCTCCAGATCTGGTTCAGAGTTAAAGAACTGTTGGGAAATGCTGCCCCATCTGGTACAGGTGCTCAGTGCAAATGCAGGCACTCTGTTTTCTGAACTCCCACGATGGGAAATGCAGCCTTCCAAAACCCTACTAGGGGCCAGGCAGCTGTCTGAACTCTCACAGCAGGAAATGTGACCACACAAATCCCAGTGGCTATTCCACCCCCACAGCTACTCCTTCCCCCAAGGCAACTCCAACCCCTGAACGGGCACTGCAGCTACTCCATCCCCTGCAGCTACTCCACCCCCTGCTACGGGCACTGAAGCCCCACAAACCACCGTGTGCCAGTGCTGGTGTCAGTGTAATTTGGTGCCAGTGTCAGTTGCCCCAGTACAGGGAAAAAAAAAAAAAAGGACACAAAACCATCCTGTATGATAAAGGAGGAGGAGGCAAGGCTGTCACAAGACGGAGGAGGAGGTGGCAGAACAACAAGTAACCACTCCATCTTTATCTCTGGGTGAGCTATGAGATACGCTAAGAGGTTTTGGCTGCTGCTCAGGTGAACATATTATCACCTGGCTGTTCTGATGCTGGGATAATGGAGCAAGAAACATGGAATTGGAGGGAAGAGAAGCCATGTAGTTGGGGTCTGGAAAAAGAACACAAAATATAAGCATCTGGAGATGATTCCTGACAAGTGTGAGGGAAGGGTATCCCTTCAAGAAGAGTGTTCCAGGCAAGTGGAACACCATAGAGAAAGGTGTCCAGTGCCTGAGGGAATTAGTTGTACTAGAGATCATTTATTTTGACCCGACCAATGCTCAGTCCCTCACAGATCCAGATGCAGTTTGAGGCACATGACCCATGTGGTGGAAAGTACTACAGAGTACCATGACAGAAGCTCACCATCCTTGTATGGCAATGTGTTGGCAATAACAACTTGGAAAGAGGATGAGACACTGACAGCGGATTAGGTGGTTCACCAGCTCTGGGAATATGAAGAAAATCTCTCATACATACAGACTTGCATCTTGGCTGTAGATAAACTGCCAGATATACTAGCCAAGAAACTGTCCCAGGAGTTCCAGCGATTCAAAGAGGAGATGTTCCACTCCCCACCTGCGTGAGACAGTATCTCACCTATTAGCAGTAAGCATTCCTCTGACCAAAGAAGAGAATACAGAAGGTATCCAGATTCTGGATCAGAACATGAACTATTGACATTATTGGACCTTTATTCACAGTGTTAGTGTTACTTCAAAAGCCTGAAGAATTTATGTATCAGGGATTTGATCCTGTCAGTCACTATTCATGAACAGTCCCATCTTTCAAATGTGAAGTCACAGGACATGTCTCAAGTAAGACAGGTTGGATACAGTCCTTAACAAAACTAACCAGAAAAACTCAAGACACATTGGAGTGGACAGAGGCTTTTTCAGGCAAGAAGGGAACAGCTTAAGGTCAATTTCAGCAACAGTGAAACTCAAATCTGGTTAGGAAAAAGTGAACGAGGGTTACTGACAGCTGGGAAATTTAGACTTCTAAGCAATGAGAAGCACTTTGTCTAGTTTTGTCTAGACTAAGCAGTGACAAACTTGAACCATACATCGTCACCATCATCATTAAGGTCCATGGACTTTGAACATGCAAGTGTCATGGAAATGTCTTCCCTCTTTTTTTTTTTTTAATAACAACTGTCCCCTTTTAAAAAACCCACAGTTTTGATTCCTTGAAAATATTCAGCAGAAAAAATATTTATGTAACCTTTCAATAATTCTGTTAACTAATATGGCAAAGTTCCCTGATATATGAGCACAAACCCAGTTTCTTTTCTTGTCTCCATTTGGAATAGGAGGTACAACAGATGAAACATAATTACTGTCTTCTTGGTAGGTTAATTTGCTGGGTTTTTTTTAAATTTACTTCTGGAGATGCTCCTAAATAGATGTGTTATCGAGCATATCCTGTAGAATCTTGCCTTTAAACATTTTTTTTAAGCCAATAGTTTATCCACAGCTATTTGTGGCAGAACTGTCATTAGTGTTAAGTTTCTCCTCATGGGTTGATGATTTCTTTAATGAAATTTCCTGTCTTGGGCAGTACATAAGGACATAACTTTTAGAGACTTGTGCCTGTATGTGGCATCAAAATCTGTCCCTTTTCCAGAATTAGCATTTCTTGAAATACTTCACTGCATTAACGGCATTGGGTCCTTCCATAAATGGTGAGAAAATAAAGAGAGGAATTCTCACTGTGAATTCCCACTCTGAGTTAATTTCCACTTTGAATCACCAGCCTTGCAGGTAGCCTGTTTAGTGCCAAATACTATCTCCTGCCCTTTAATGGGCAGGAAATTTGCAGTATAACTTTCCCTCTTTTGACTTTTGATTCTGTCCTCAAGAAGATTCACTGCAAACGCAGAGAATGGAAAGTTATATTTATACACTTATTAGGCACATTTATAATGCCATTTTGCTTAGCTGGCAGGGCTGAACAGTTTCTCCTAATCTAGCTGACTGGCTAATTGTACACAAGTACAGTACATGTGCTTTCTCTTCTGGGTAGCTGTGGGTGGGCACTGAAAGCAAAATCTTATGTCTGCTGGCATTGCACAGAGAATTCTTTCAGCAGTAGTGCAACAAGTTTGTCTCACAATTTGGTAGTGAGGTTTAGTTTAGTACAGCATTGTTCTCAGAGTGCTATAATTACTGGTCAGACAATAGTTCTGTTCAAAACTTTTCCAGTGATTTATGACCTCCTCAAAATTTCTTATTCACCTGGCATTTTCTTGCTTGTTCTTCATCAAAACTAATTACTTTTAATGGGAAAACTGGAAGAGAACCCTTTCAAATTATATGAGTTGTGTAAGCATAAAAAAAGGAGTTTCTCCTGCCATTAAAAAACCCTTTTTTTTTAAAATGCTGGAATCCTTTGAAAAGGTGGATGTCTTTTCTTCACTAAGAACGTTTTCTTCAAGATTCAGCATTCACAGTTCAAGCATGTGTAGTCTTAAATGGATGGTAGTAGGGATCCCTGAAGAAAATCAGTGGCAAGTTGACATGAAAACTGTTGGGGTTTTAAGTATCAACCAGGAGTTTGTAATTGAAAAATCTATAACCCATACAGGTCTTCTGTTAAACTATTTTTCTGCCTCAGTTTATGGAAATGAAGCCTGGAAATCCACTATAGCAGTAGATAGGCCTCTGGATGCCTTAGAAAGGAGATGCCTAAGAGAAACAATTAGCATTAAATGGAATAAATTTGTAACATGACAGGACCCATCAGAAATGTCAATGTTCCTTTTTCTGTTCAGTCATCTATAAAAGAAGATGGAAGTATCCGGTATATACTTTTAAAATGGTAGATATGCCATAAGGCAATTCAAAGAATATGTAAATGGGTCTGAATGAAAAAGCCTTAAGATAAAAAACACATTAAGAAAGAAGCCTAGCAGCAGAGAGGAAGTGCTACGAAAAATCCATCTGAAACACAGTTAATACTCCAAAAACATTTTTTGTAAGCTTGGAAATAGTTCAAATTCTCATTTGACTTTGCTTATTTATTTTAATTTATGTATTCCTTCATGTTACTTGTGTGGTTTTTCTTGAATATGGTTTCTAATTTCTGATCCAATCATTAGAAATGAATATAATTTCTGAGGTACAGAAAATTTTAGTAAGTATACTGGTCTGTCAGTGCTGTCAACAGAAACAATGTTAGATTTGCATCTTGCAGGCAGTGTACAATTGCAGGCTTTGGAAAACAACTACCTTGCAATTTTAGTGAGATATCTTAATAAAGTGTGCATTGTATCAATAATAATTACAACAACAACACTTTTCAGAGTCTAGAGGACTGTATCTCAGAGGAAACAGTCAAAGACAGTTGCATTTTTTTCTGTGCTAAGAAAGTACTGAAGAATTACTAGTACTTCTGGCCCAGAGAAATTATGATTTTTATAAGTTCTGTGGCAGATTTGCCACCCATGCTTTCACCTTGCCAGTCCAAGATTATGTATGGAGAAACCATGAACACATACTTTGCTGACAAACCAGTTAGGGCTGAGCTGCTGGCAAAAATGTTAAATACTCCCAACTTTCAATAGAAGGCATCAGAGTTTACATATTCATTGATTATGAAGCCAGACAGTACCTTTGTTGGTATCTTGACTGACTGTCTATTCTGTAGGCTGTGGGCCTGCCTTTAATTAATTGCTATGCAAACTTGAGTATATCTTCAGAAAAATGTCTGGGCTTAAACTAAATATGTCAAGGGTAGAAAACCCATCCTAGTTTTTTGAAGTTGCTCCAACTGTTAATTATACTTTCTGTTAAAATTTTATGTCTATTTGACTAATATTATCTAGTTTGAAGCTTCAGCCTTTGGTTCACGTTGTCTCTGTAAATCTCAACATTCATTCGGTCATACCCCTTCTTTCTTTCTGATGAGAGACTGATCTTTTCTAGTTTTTCATGAAAGGATATGATTTTTGACATTTTAAGGATTTCTATGGCTTCTGTCTCAATTTTTCTGCATTACTGTGTATGAGAGGCACAATATTAATGTCTTTGCAGAAACTTTTCCTAGGCAGTTTGTAGCCTCTCTCATGGATAGTGAAAAGGCTTCACTTCCTGTTAGAACAGCAGCAATTTCTTCAATTCTGATTTCTTACCCAGAACTCTAAAACTGTTACAGTGCTTACCACTGATAGAAATAAGATACCCAATCATACTGACTATTTTAAAATAAAGATTGTTTCAGAATATGGAAAAAATGCACTGATGATCAGCGTAGTTTTTAAATGTGTTACCGAAATAGGACTACCACTCGACAGGATTATCACTAAAAAAAAAAAAAAAGAGATTTTTATCTATATTTTATTGAAGTGTAAAGCTTAGCTTGAATTTAAATGTTTTCCTGTTTACAAGTTTCCATGTTATTATGCGTTATTGGAATGCTTGCATGAAAACCATAAATGTATTTCAGGGTTTCCAAATATCACAATGTTAATATTCAGTATGTCTTAAAAAAAATTAAAAAGGTTGTGTATTGCTAAAATATTTATTTTCTACAGATATTTATAAAAATATTTAGTTTTCTACCACTTAGGAAAATTCTATATTTATGCGTGTTTTATTTACTGGTGTTTAAAGACAAGTACTTAATTTAATCTGCATTTTTAATTGAGCAGTTATTCCATGGTAATGACAGCCTATGTTCAGATTTCTCTAGCTGTTCATTTAAAAGACTCATGAAGAAAAATGCACTGATTGCAAGAATCTCTGTGATACAGGATGCAAAGATGTGCTTTTTTGGGGAAGAGTTTTCTGTAGCACAGTTCTTGTTATATCTAATAGCTGCTCATATGAATACTTGCCTGCTTTTAACTGACATCTGTTCTTTGGGTTGCTTCCCTTCTGACCAAGGTGAGAACTGTAAGACTGCAGTTTGCTGACACTTCAGGCCTTTGTCTCTTTCGATGTGGTTTCTAAGAAACAGGGCAGCCTGGGTTATAAAAAAGTTAGAATAAATTGTAAGACTGCTAACTGCAAAGAAGCTGGATTAAGGCCTTGGTCACAGCTTGAGTGATAGACAGGAATCACTGGTTTAAGTATATTTGAAACATTTCATCGCATGTGACACACAAAATAGATGAAGTTTGAAGGGGTCTATGGAGATGATGCTGAAATTTAGCATCTCTTTGCTCCAAAGCAAAATAAATTCTGCTTAAATTATTCCTGAATAGATAATTGTATAAGCAAAATGTTTTTCAAAAATTCTGAAGCTTTTGCAGCCTTAGGCAATGGGTCACAGTCCTTCCCATTCTTACCCTTGAGAAGGTTTTTGTGACACTTAAGATAATCTCAATTATAGTAAGACAACTTGCAGTTACCTTGTCTGTTTCATAGAGCCATGAAGAGACTGTCATTTCATTGTGGAAAACATTTTTCCTGTTTTAAGACTGTTCTCCTGATCCTCTCAGTCTTCTCTTAACTATAACAATCCAGTTGTCATTTTTCCCTCACATGTAATTTTTCCTAAGCCTCTGATCATCCAAGATACCCTTCTTGGAGCTTTATTTTTTGAAGGACTGTGGTGAGTTGATCCTGGCTGGATGCCAGATGCCCACCAAAGCCACTCTATCACTCGCTCCACAGCTGGACAGGGGACAGAATATATAACAAAAAGCTGGTGAGTTAAGGTCAGGGAGAGATCACTCACCAGTTACCATAATGGGCAAAACAGTCTCAACCTGGGGAAAATTAATTTAATTTATTACCAATCAAATCAGAGTAGAAGACAACTAAAACCAAATCTTAAAACACCTTCCCTACACTCTACCCTTCTTTCCTAGGCTCAGCTTCACTCCTAATTTCTCTACCTTCACGAGTGACACAAGGGGAATAGGGAATGGGAGTTGTGGTCAGTCCATCACACGTTGTCTCTGCTGCTCCTTCCTCCTCAGGTGGACAACTCCTCACACTCGGCCCCTGCTCCAGCGTAGGGTCCATCCCACAGGAGACAGTCTTCCATGAACTTCTCCAATGTGAGTAGAACCCACTGGCTGCGGTTCTACATGAATTGCTCTGGCGTGGGTCCTTTCTGCAGCATCCTAAGTCCTGCCAGCAAACCTGCTCCAGCCTGGGCTCCACTCTCCCCACGTCCTGGTGGACCCTGCTCCAGTGTGGGCTTCCCACAGGGTCATAGCCTCCTTCGGGCATACCCCTGCTCAGTGTGGAGTCCTCCCTGGGCTGCAGGTGGGTCTCTGCTCCCCCACGACCCTCCATGGCTGCAGGGGCACAACCAGCCTCACCATGGTCTGCACCACGGGCTGACAGGGAGACTCTGCTCTGGTGCGTGGAGCACCTCCTCCCCCTCCTTCTCCACCGACCTTGGGGTCTTCAAGGCTGTTTCTCTCCCATCTCACTCTCTACAGCAGAAATTGCTGTTTCCAGGTTTTTTTTCTTTTTTTTTTCTTAAACATGTTATCCCAGAGATGCTACCACTGTCACTGATGGGCTCGGCCTTGGCCGGCGGTGGGTCTGTCTTGGAGCTGGCCGATGTTGGCCTTAGTGGACATAGGGAAGGCTTCTGGCAGCTTCTCACAGAAGCCACCCTTGCAGCACACGACCCACCCCCTCCACCACTCCTCAGAACCTTACCGTGCAAACCCAGTGCAAGGAGTCATGTCTTTCTTCGGGTTCTATCGGCAACACATGACATAGTACTCCAGCAGAAGCCATACGTGGTAATAAATTGATTTTTTTCAACTCTCCTGCAGACATTGATTTGGTTTACTCTATGTGTATGCGTTTCATATGCTATTCATGCATGTGCATTTAGATTTGAGATTAGTAGTGTACAAGGTAAAATAAAAATGCAAGCAGCTGTGCATGCAGAATGCCTGTTACACTGTATAAATGCAGTTTTAGGATTTTCCATCAGTTCCATTGTTGATACGTGGCTCACAATTTATATATATTTGAACATAGCAAAAGCAAGGTTGTGGTATTCACAGGACATTTGGATTTTAAAAAGTCTGGGGACCAATGATCTCTAGCAGATAGATTGTGATGGAATGCTGGTTGTTAGCTGAGTCATACTTAGTCTTCACTGAATATTAAATCTGAAGCTTTCTTATGCATTTAAATAGAGCAGTACAGATCTGCTTAGCAAGTAAGACCTACAAGAGATGTTTGAAAGCATTGGTGTTTCTTAGTTCAGAGAAAACTGAGGGGAAATAGTTATATTTACGTGTGGAAAAGAGTATTAAATGGAGATGTGCTGGCTTTAGTCAGGACTGAGTTAAGTGTTACTTAATTGCTAGCTGAGGTTAAACCATGACAGGGAGGCAAGCTAAAATAGTCTGTTTATTTTAATCAGTCCCTAGTGACAGATCAAAAAATAAAGGACTCATCTGCAAACATTGAGAAATTACTGAAGTATGCAGATAAACAAATTTTAATTAATTAATACATTTATTGCTGGGTGAATTTTTAGAGTGAATTATTTATCTGATTAGGTCTCTTCTTTTTAGCACTCTATCCATGGAAAGGTTTAGAGAAGTCTCTAGTTTCTTTCTAATGTCTTCAGAGACAAGAATGATCCTAAACAAGTGAGGTTTATAGCAGGTAGAGTGCGATTTTTCCCTGCTGTGTGATCTGACATTATTGGCAGACATGGAGAAATAGTCTGAAAATTTTATTTCTGATTGTATTTTTAAATAATGCTCATGTTATTAATGTGGGATTAAAACTTTTTTCATGCTCTATAAATAGAGAGCTGAGCAAAGACCTAGTGTCTTGATCAATGTGGGAAGTAAAAGATGCAGTGCTTCATGATGAGTAAGTCATAGTGGAGCAAAGAGAATGAAAGAGGCAAAAGAAAAGGGAAATATTCACAAGCCAGTAGACATAATTTAGGGGTTCACGTGGTGTTTCTAGATTGGGTGCACACTACCCTGCATTTTTAGAAGTATAGTCTTATAGTAGGTGTTCTTGAAGCTGTTTAATTTTCCTCTACTTTGTCCTCTTTTCTTCAGGCCTTCAATATTGTTCTTCTAAGCTTTCCTGCTGTTGATGCCTAGAGCCTGCTCTCCCCTGTACAAGAGGGTACTTGTTTAAATTAGCTGGAGAACTTCTTATTTGTTCTGAATTGTCATGTCACCAATGCTGCAAGCAGGCAGGGAATTTGTTTTTTTTGGGGTTTTTTTTGTTTGTTTGTTTGTTTTCTTTTTTTCCCCCAGATAGTGGGGTTTTTTTGTCATGTTTGGAATGCTGTGCTTGGTGGTTACAATCTGCTTTTTGAATGTGAAATTTTTTATTCTGTTTTGATTTAACGAAATCACCCAGAGTAATGTATTGACAGATGCAGCTGTGGTAAAACTGGTATTCACTCTCCAAGTAATAATTAATTGATGCCTTACATATGGACTGAAAGAGAACATTGATTAAGTACTTGTTACAGGAGAATGTAAAAATCATTCCTTAACACTGATTATGTCATCAGGGAAATAGTAGCTTATTGCCACGCAGCATAACCTCTGTGTGTTAAACACTTTCACCTACTTGGTTATATCCCTAGTCAGAACACCAGGTACTTTATTTCTAAACGATACCAGTATCTCTTCCCTCACTCCCCAAAACCATATTTTGATAAAAATGAGGCAGTGATTTTAATTTAATTTAAGAAAGATTCTCAAAGAAAACACAGTTCTTCCTTGCTGTTACGCTTAGAGTTCTTACAGAAGCAATAAAAAAGAATAATTCTGTAAAAGAATTTCTGCTTTAAAATGTGATGTTTAGACCTACTCAGAGTAGACCTAAGAAAGCTGATGGGAGTCAGCCTTATTCTCTGAAAGACAGGCAAGTTTTTCATTAACAATCAAGATCTGATTTTTTCTCTCTCAATATCCTGTAGATATTTTTTCCACACAGATCACAGCTCTGATGTTTCTGACTTTCTTAATTTTATTTTCTGGTTTTCTACTTTGAAAAAAATAGATCTTCCAACTGGAGTGTTTGCTGTAAAAATACTATAAACAGTCAAAAATTAATAAGTAATTTTGAAGATGCAAAGAAAGCACAAAATGTTATGGAAAATAGAATGGTGACAGGCTAGATAGGAAACTTCTTTGTCTTTGTTTTTCTTTATTCCTACACCTCACATTCTTGATTCTGAGTGGAGCAGAAGGGCATCTGGCAGGCCAATGCCCAGTTGTGCAGCTGATGTCCTGTGCAAAGCTTTGTCTTGGATAACAACTACTTGGTTTGCTTTAAAAGATAAAAAACACAGAGGAGAGATGGACTAACATGAGGGGGCAAGCACATCTTTGCCAACAAGTGAGGAAGACTTTAATCTAGGTTTGCTGGGGAATGGTGACCAAAGCCTGAAGAGAAGTGTAGGGAGGTGAGAGAGGCATAGGGAAATGCCTAGGAGCACGGCATGAAGGAGGCTCTCATATTTCCACTGAGAAAGCAGTGTGACAGGACACTCATCTCAGACACCTGTGCATCAAGTCACACAGCACGGGAAACACACAGGAGAAGTCATAGAATCACAGAATCATAGAATGGTTTGGGTTTGAAGGGACCTTTAAAGATCATCTAGTTCCAACCCCCCTGCCATGGGCAGGGACACCCTCCGCTAGACCAGGTTGCTCAAAGCCTCATCCAGCCTGGCCTTGAACACTTCCAGGGTTGGGGCATCCCCAGCTTCTCTGGGCAACCTGTTCCAGTGCCTCACCACCCTCTCCATGACGAATTTTTTTCCTGAAATTTAAATCTACCCACTTTCAATTCAAACCCATTACCCCTTGTCCTGTCACTACGGGCCTTTGTAAAAAGTCCCCCCCAGCTTTCTTGTTGGCCCCTTCAGGCACTGGAAGGTGCTATAAGGTCTCCCTGCAGCCTTCTCTTCTCCAGGCTGACCAAGCCCAACTCTCTCAGCCTTGAGTCCAGGTGCAGCTGCAGAGCTATGATCTCACAGGGTTCACAGAGACATGGTGAGATAGTTTGCTTTAATGGAGTGTTGTGACAAATGGCTGTGGAGTCTTCAGGAGGAGTTGCACTTTACACAAGGGCACAAAGCTCAAAGGCACAGAGCAGCTCAGATTTGCATCTTTATGGGTAAAGGAGCATCAAAGAGTCAACAATCACAACTTCATGGTGGGTGTCTGCTACAAAAAACCTAATAACAAGAAGCTTTCTTTAGATAACTGGAAGAAGCCTCACAAGCGCAGGCTGTGATTCTAGTGATGAATATGAGCTACTCCAAACCTACTGAAAGATGGCTGGGCAGAAGCAATCCAGGAGATGTCTGGAGTGTATTTAATACAATTTCTTGATGGACAAGCTGACTAGAGAAGATGTTCTACTCCATCTATTACTCTCACAAAGAACTGGTTGGGTGTGTGAACGCTATGGCACTGTTGTGGCTTAGCCTTATCTGGCAATTAAGTGCCACTCAGTTGTTCATTCACCTCTCACTCACCTCCCACCCTCCTCCCACAGTGGAGAAGGGTTGGAGGAAAAAAAAATTAAAAACAAGGAAAGCTCGTAAAAGTTGAGATAAGAACTATTTAATAATAGAAATGAAAATTATATCAAGCTAGCCCAAAGCCTTATCGATCCTCCACCCCAGCCAACTTCACGCTTTCCAAACACAGCCTGACCACTGAGCCTAACAAACCATAGAATGAAACAGAACCCCTTGGACGCTGTGGGCTGGTCAGCTCTGCATAGGAGAGAAGCTCGTTCCTGCCTGGAACCAGCACAGTCAGTCTTGGCTCTAGCCATCATGAAATGGAAGAGTTTAAAATACTGAGAGAAGTGAGCAAAGTTAATAACAGAATCACAACCATGTGCTTTAGGAGAGTAGAGACACGATGGACTGAGAAGATAAGACAGGGTTCCTTTGCTGCAGATGTACTATGTTAACTTGGTACCAAGCACCAACTGCCTGTGGGGTCATTCATTCTATTTGGCTGTGTCCATGTTTGTGTAATTTATCAGACAGACAATTAGAGCTAAAGCTTTAGATTCAGGCTCCTTCTCACATTTTTGCAATTGAATATGTCCACTGAACACGAGGCCTGTATGAAACTCATCTATTTATTACTCCTTTCTTGTTTAAAACTAGTATTTTCCTGATTTCACTGTAAATTTATTTTAAAAGAAATAATTTCATTCTCCGGGTGAAAAGGGGAAATGAGTTCTTGGAATTGATTTTCTGGTTCCAAATCATGTGCGCACCATATAATGAAATGTCACTGACAAGAATGAACGAGGAGGTCAATAGGTGAAATGTGGAAATGAAGTGCTATAATCCTGAGGAAACCACACAATGAATTTTCCTGGTTTATGAGACTGTCATGGCTTCTAACCAAACTATGAGAGACAATCAAGTGCTGTTGTACGTCAGATTTACTCCATAAGAGTTCCACATGCATTGCTCCAAAATGATTTTTCTCCACAAACCTTTCTTATGGAATGATGTCAACAAAACCCCAGTTAAAATTCCCATGCATTTTCTCCTTCTTTCCCGGTCTCTAATTTATATTTAAGAAGTTGAAGCCAGAAGAACTTTGGAGGTGAGGCAGTTAACAGTATGAGCTGTAGAATTTCAGGCTTCATCGGTCTGTCCAGCACACAGAGCTGAGGATCAGACTGTCAAGTGTGCTTAAGGCACCTTCATAGTCTCCTGCTAGCATAGCCTGCTTTTGTGCTGGTGCTGCACCACTGAAAGCTTTAATCTCATTTTTATATGCCTTCTTATGTCCTCAAATTCAACTCCCAGGTTAGATGCCCTTTATCCCTGTACAATGCTTGGAGAATGTCAGGTGTGTAGGTACATTATTCATGAAGATATTTTGCTAACATATTAAGTATATCATAAAGCTAATGTACAGACCTATGCTTAGGCTACGCTTCTAAGAGAAAGTTTTCTATCCAGACAGAAGAAATTTCAAGATATTTCTTCCAGCTTCTGAATGAGCGCCCTATTTGGTAGTAGAGGATGAGAAGCAGGGTATTATGCCTTTTTGACTGTGTTTTGGGTGAACAGTTTGTAATTTTGTAAGCATTACTGGTGGGCTTTGAACCCCAAATATACATGATTCCCGTTTGAGCTTAGCGTGAGATAAAGTGAGCACGCCCAGTCTTTAGTTGCCCAGTAACAGAAATTTAGGATCTTGACAACTATAATGAGAAAACTTGTAGGTCTCCAAGTTTTGATGGTGAATTTTAAGGGATATATTTTGGATATGGTTGCCTATGGTGTCATAAATACCTTCAGCCTCCCTAAAAGTGTAACATGAAGTAGATAGACTATTCTTTATAATCTAAGAAAGATAAGAAATCTTAGAAATATAAAAGATAAGAAGGGCTAATGGGATTTTCAGATATCTGTTTCTGTATGTTACTTTCTTCTAGTCCGAGGCACTTACAGGTATTAGCGTTCCTTTTTTTTTTTGGTCTGAAATACATTCCTTTACAGCACAGGGAAGAGGTTCCAATTAGATAATAGTAAGTGTATGAGTTGAAGGAATCACTTGAAGGTGACTGTTATAGTTCCAGAGAGCTGCACAGAACATTCTCTGAGTCACTGTGTCAGGACTACATTTCTTTCTGTCACAAATTTGCTCTCAGCAAATCACAGAATCACAGAATGGTTTGGGTTGGAAGGGACCTTTAAAGATCATCTAGTTCCAACCCCCCCGCCCTGGGCAGGGCCACCCCCTGCTAGACCAGGTTGCTCAAAGCCTCATCCAGCCTGGCCTTGAACACTTCCAGGGATGGGGCATCCACAGCTTCTCTGGGCAACCTGTGCCAGTGCCTCACCGCCCTCTCCATGACGAATTTTTTTCCTAATATCCAATCTAAATCTACCCACTTTCAATTTAAACCCATTACCCCTTGTCCTGTCACTACAGGACCTTGTAAAAAGTCCCCCCCAGCTTTCTTGTCAGCCCCTTCAGGTCCTGGAAGGTGCTATAAGGTCTCCCCAGAGCCTTCTCTTCTCCAGGCTGAACAAGCCCAACTCTCTCAGCCTGTCTTCACAGGAAAGGTGCTCCAGGCCTCTGAGCATCTTTGTGGCTTCCTCTGGACTTGCTCCAACTTGTTGATATCTTTCTTATTCTGCGGGCTCCGTAGCTGGATGATTATTCCAGGTGGGATTCACAAGAGCAGAGGGGGAGAATCCCCTCCCTTGACCTGCTGGCCAGGTAGATGATGTCAGTTGCTCCTCCTTTATCCACCAACACTGTAATCCTGTTGTACAAGGCCACCAAATTTGTCAGGCATGATCTGCCCTTGCTGAATCCATGTTGGCTGTCACCAATCACCTCCTTGTTTTCCATGTGCCTTAGTATAGTGTCCAGAAAGATCTGCTCCATCATCTTGTCATGCACAGTGGTGAAACTGACTGGCCTGGAGTTCCCTGGATCTTCCTTTTTTCCCTTTTTAAAGATTGGAATTATGTTTCTTCTTTTCCAGTCAGTGGGAACTTGACCAGACTGCCACAACTTCTTGAATCTGATGGATAGAGGTTTAGCAACCTCATCTGAAGAGTTCCCTCAGGGCCTGTGGATGTATTTTATCAGGTCCCTTGGACTTGTGCACCTTCAGGTTCCTTAGGTGGTCCTGAGCCTGATCCTCTTTAACCATGGGCAGCTCTCCATTCTCCCAGTCCCTGCCCTTGCCTTCTGTGACTGAGGAGTTATGGCTTGCGCCCTTGACAGTGAAGACCAAGGCAAAAAAATCATTGACCACCTTGGCATTTTCTATATTTTAGGAAACCAGCTCTCCTGTTTCTTCCATAGAGGTTTGACATTTTCCCTGATCTTCCTTTTATCCCCTATGTACTTGTAGAAGCCCTTCTTGTTGCTCTTGATGTCCCTGGCCAGGTTTAATTCTGTCAGGGATTTGGCTTTCCTAACCTGATCCCTGCTTCCACACACTGTGGACTTCTTTTTTGTGCCCCAATTTCCACAAGAGCTGCTTCTTCATCCGTGCAGGCCTCCTGGCATTTTTGCCCAACTTGCTCTTCATTGGGATGCACAGCTCCTGAGCCTGGAGGACAAGGTCCTTGAATACTCACCAGCTTTCTTGGGCCCCTCCTCCATCCAGGGCTTCTTCCCATGAAACCCTGCCAATCAGTTCCCTGGAGAGGCCAGAGTCTGCCCTCCTGAACTCCAGGGTAGTGAGCTTGCTGTGCACCCTCCTCGCCTCCTTAAGGATCTCAAACTCCACCATTGCATGGTCGCTACAGCCAAGGCTGCCCTTCAGCATCACATTCCCCACCAGCCCCTCCCTGTTGGGGAGAAGAAGGTCCAGCATCGTAATGAATACCTGATGGCTAGTTGTTTGGACATTTTCAACATTTCCTTAAAGACTACCAACAATGCCTGTTTGTAACCAGGAAAGATGTAGGTACATACATATGTTCTGTTAAATATTAGCAGAAATTGACAACATTTGTTATTTTAGTGAAGTAAGACCTAAAGAAAATTAAAAAACAGGTTAAATTAGTTGTTCTGAGTATTGATTTTGTGTTTAACTATAAGCAGACCTGAGAACCAGGCTTATTACCTTCAAGCTCAGTTGAAACTGGACATGGATATGCATATGGATATGGATAGCAGAGGAGATGCAGCCGGCAGCCATTACCATAGTGCTTGAAAATAGGCAATGTTACAGTGCAACATTCAGGCTGGGAGAGAGGGGATCTGTCTGCCTCATTAAATCCATACTGCATGACATCTTTTATGTATCCTGAGTATCTTAATCTAAACCAGAAAAGGGAGGGATACCTGCTTTTAGTTTACTTGCATCTTAATTTATTTTTTTTTGTTACTCAGTTTTTCTGCCCACATTGTTCAGCTACACAGGGTCAGCTACACAGTTACTTCCCTTTTGATGTAATTAATAATTTATAGTGAGTCATGTCTTAAAATGTGCTGTTTTGCCAGAAAACATTCACAAGCAGGAATGACTTGTTGGATTAATTGCTTGCCTCATCTGTCAGAGCTAAAGACTGGTATTTCTGACAAACCATCTATTTACAAATCAATTCCAAATAGAGTAATGAAAGAAGATTTGTATGTGGAATCTTTGAACAGGTCATATATATTTCAAGCTATTTTGTCACTGGCAAAGGCCCAGAACTTGCAAACATTTATGCATCTGTTTAGTTTATGCACAAGCAGGTTTGTTGTGCTGCCTGTGTCTTCACAGGATCAGACTTGAAAGCACAAGCAGCTTATGCCTATCAGCTATTAGTCCTGTGGCACATGGAACTGGAGTCTTTTGAGTTTTAACCTCTGCAAGCCAAGTAAGAAAGTACAAGCCTTTTAGAACATGTACTCAAAAGTAGAGTTCAAAACATTTGGAAAGAGCTACCTGAATATACATGGTTATATATTGCTCATCTTGTGAAATAAAAATATCTAAGTAATGATAATAGCCAAAAAAGTCCCATTTGACTTGTTACCAATTTTATAGTTACAGTTCTAGAAACCAGGAATGAAAATGCATGTTTCTCCACTCTGTCCTTTCCTTTTCTGTGACTGGTCGGGATAGTTATAAATCCAGATTACTTTTCTTTGAATGTTGCTACCTCAACATTTGAATAGGTATAGTTCCTCAAAGAATAAATCCAGATCAGAATCTGCTTTGGGCTGGGTGAGTTAGGTTTTAACCTAGCTTTAAATGTGGAGTGAGACTTCAGGATGTCAAGTCACTAACATCTTAAAACTATGAATTTCATTTTTTCATTCATGTTTCTACTGACTGATAAATGATGACGGGACCTTTTTCCCCTCTCTATAAATGCAATATCATTGTGTACTTTGATCTATTTAATATCATTTTGATCCCAAGGAGATGGTAGAAAATGACAGCATATGCATCAACCCCTTTCCATCTCTGAAAGCAGCTCAAGTTTAGATAAGAGTATTTATAAAGTATTTTAGTTACAATATTTTTGTATAACATACATATAAACATGACAGAAGTCTTTCCACCTAGGCTGCAAGCATAGTTCAGCGGTTCAAATTAAATGACCTCTGACATTAGTAGCTGATATGTTCACCTATTCTCTGTGGATTGGGAACAGGAGTACTTCTTCAAAATTGCTTTGTTTACCCTCACATTATATCTTAGATAAATCAATAAAACTCTGATCCAACAAAACAACTGTTTCTCCTGGCATAACCAATGGTATTCTGTGTTCCATTTAACTTTTAGCTTAGATTTTTTGTCTAATTTATGGCTAAGACCTACCTTTACTGTACAAGTCATGAGTTCTATTTGCATATTTAGTCACATGAAATATTTTAGGAATACATTACACAAAAGTGACAGAAATGAAAAAGAACACACAATGCAGTTTGTGAAATGATATAGTTATACCCTATTAGTTCAGGAAAATTCAAGAATCATTTATCACTGTACAAAGGCTTATGTACTGCGATATGTAGAACATTGTAATTTTAAGATTAAAATCCTGCATTTTACTAACTTGAAGTTATAGCAAGTCTAATAATAATTGCTTGCAGCGTCTTTTCTAGATTTTTTGTTCAGAATTTTTTCCAGGGCTCTTATATTAAATCCTACATAGTAATTATGAAACTCAGACAATAAGAAAGTGAATAACTGGAAGACTCTTTTCAGATTTATTACTTATTACTTACTCATGACATTTTAAAATGAGATTTAGAGGAAAGAAATTGGAGAGCAGGTCCTTGTTACTTAACACCGAAGAATGTTCATACAGCTATTACTACTGCTATATGATTATGGATAATTGCACAGAAAATAGCTTTTCCATATCTTCATTTTGAAATAATTAAATATCCTTCTGAATTTTAGTTTTCTTCTATATATTTCATAAGACTATGATTTTTATTTTTTTTTTATGCAGCAACCTCATACTTTCAGAGTGTTTATTTTTGCCACATTTAATAGTAACAGAAAGTCAGGAATCAGGAAAGAATAAAACAAATTCTGAAAAAAACTAAAGTGGTTGGCTGTATCTAGGCTGAAGAAAAAAAGGGCTGTTAGCTGCCATTGGACAGATGTCCTCTAGAAATATGAAGGTCTGGTACACAAAATAATTGCATAGTTTGGCAACAATTGCAAGCACAAAAATTCAAAACATACTAGTGAATTTTTGCCAATGTTCCCTCTTTCTGACAGCTGTTAGAGCTTTCTGCTTCTGCTAAGATCTTCAACAAGATGTGTCATAGATATAGAGTAATCACTAACTTTTTAGTTAGCTGTAGAATGACAGACCTGGGTGACTCCTGAGTCACCAACACACACTGGATAATAATGAGCTCACCAGACTTTGGCCAGACTGATTAGTTTCCTGGGTTCCCTCAATATCTAGTGGAGAGACGCAGGTATCTCTAGGATGGCAATTGTTACATCCTGATGTGTCTATGAGAAATTGGAGGAATCACGTTACAGTTGCCCTTCCCTTGCCTAGTTAACTTCAAAGAAAACACACAACCAGTATAAACACAAATGTAGGTACAAATTAGGTGTAGATACAAAGTTAAGTGAGGTGAATTCACTCTTGTTAGGTTAGTAGAAAGATTAGTCTTAAGAACACTATTATTTGCTGCATCCAGGTCTTAAGTAAAAACAATACAAGATTTTCAGGTGAACAGAGACCATCAATGTGCCTATTTGGTGCACTATTTTCTCCATTGTTCATTTTTACTCTGGAGGAACAAGAAGCAATCTCACTTTTTGTTGAGTTCCACTGTTCTCAGAAGATACCATATCACTTCAAAATGTAGAGTGAGCAGGTCACTGTTCAGCCTGTAAATGAAGAAAATAAAAACTGTATCCTGACAAAGAATCTAGAATCCTCCCCACACCTCCCATCACAGCTGTAAATCCAGTTTTGTTTTTTTTCTCTTAAGTAGGATGTTGTCCTTCCAAATTGAGGGTGCTTAGTCTCCTTTTAAAAGGAAAGATGCATCTTGCAGAGTTGGAACTAAAGCCAAATCTCAGATAACAATGAGAAATAATATGTTTTATTCTTTCTGTCAAAAGTGTATGTAGCCATTTCAGAAAATAAATGACTGGCTTAGGACAAAGCAGCAATATGCTGATTTAGAAGGCCAAAGTGGTTCTGTTCTTCTTTCCAGGCATACCTCTAATCTAATGCATACTTTGGACATTAATACATCTGAGTAGATTTTTGTTCTTAAAAGTATTTTCTTTTATATTTTTTTATGAACAGGTGGAACTTTTTTTTATTCCTTCAGAATTTGTAAATATTTAGGTTTTTTTTATTTCATGCTAGTTTCTGATACGTATTGATTTTGTTCTGATTTACAGCTGTGTGTAACTTGGGCCTCTGTGTGTAATTACTGTAAGCTATATTTCTATGTAAGCTACATACATTATTTTCAAAGTAGTGAATTTTTCCTCTCCCATTTGTTTTTGAAGAACTACTATTTAGAGCTAATCTGGCTCTCACTCAAAGTAGACATTTGTGTGATGATCATGCTTTAGTATTTCTTGATTTGGGAGACTCACCAGTCCTGACCACAATCTGTGTGTTTTTATTGAGAAATTGAATCCATTTTACTTGCCAGTCTTTTTGCTTTAGGGGATGACTTAGACATCAGGCACTAGTGTATTTTTCAGTTCTTTATTGGCTCTACTGACCTTACAGTTTTTAAGGAGACACGAATGGCCTTTTTGGATGGTGTGCAGTGGAAGGTCATTATCCAGCCTTGTAGGAAGCATCACAAACTACAAAAGGAAAATAAGTTTTCTTTTTAAACAAAGACTGGAGGGGAAATCTCAGATACTGAATCTGATGTCTGTGTGTCTCTCACAGCTCATCAATAACATAGGAGTTCCTCATGGATGCTTGAGGAGCGGATGTTTCTAGCTGTTGTGATGGGCCCAACAACACTTTGTGTCATAAAACAAAATTACAATGAAAGAGTAAATCCCAACTTCAGGCACATAACAAGGAGGTTAAAAAGGGAAGCCAGTCCTTTATTTTAGACTTCTAACTAAAGAAGATTGATTTTGAATCATCCAACTGGAACTTGTCCATGTCCTTACCCTTTCTATATCCGTGTGTATGGAGTCAAACAACAAATGGCACACCAATTTGCAGCAATGCAACTAGTATTATTACAATAACACTAAATACATGGCGGCTAAAAAGATTTGATACCTCTAAACCAGAGGTTGCACAGTTTTCCTGTGTACACGGATAGATAGGTTTAATGGTAATGGAAGACTCCAAATCAGTCTGGTTCTAGTAGTGGCAATTCTCATTTGGTCCAATTTTAGTGGTGATTGAAAAGATGGCACAAAAAGAAGTGATGTGCACCAAACATAACACCGTTACGTTTGATTTATTAGGCAGACCAAGTGAGTGGAAGGTGGTGTCAGGGAGGTGTCAGGGAGGTGTCAGGATTTATATTCACACATACGCATATATCATCAACTTCAAACTGCTGCAGTTACAACTCTAAGTGGTGCCACTTCAGGGAATGTGACCATCTCCATGTTGGGCTTGGGCAACAGCTTAGCTCCTGTATGGAGCTCCTCTATCTAGGCATGCTCCTTCTATGTGGTATTGAACACCTGCATATTGATGTCCCCCTTTCTCTACCTTTGCAGATTGTTCCTCTTTTGGTTTTTGCTGATAACGCTCTGTTCCTGCTTGCCATGGCTTAATATATGCATTTCCTGCTCACTTTATACTTGACTCTTGGCCAAGGTATGGCCACAGTACTCCCTTGTCAAAAAGGGAAGACAAAAGTGACTCAGAAGAAAACCAGCATTCATCACAATAACATCATACTCATGCCACATGTTTGTTGGATGTGTAAAGGTCTACCCCAGAATCCCAGTCCTCACATCCTTCCTTCAGGCATTTATATGCCATGTTTCATGCTGCCTGCACAAGTGACGAATGAGCTCTCTTGCTGTTTCACAAATAGCATTATTTGTCCTAGAATTCTATAAAAATACAATGCTCTTCCAAGAATTCTCTCCATAGCACATAAAAAATATCAGTAGTCTAGTTTGTGACAAATTGACACCATATGAGAAAATACATAATGAACATAATAATTAATTAGTGTTAAAAATTTCTTTCTGCTGTCTTCATTAAGTAAATATTATATCGTATTTTGCTGTTGGTTTCATGAGTCACCGAATTTGTTCCCTTAATATTAATTGGTTCTGCGAAATAACTCACAATAAATTTGATTCCTTGAGAAAACAGCAGAACAACTCTCTCCTTTAGAATATTCTTCAATGAACTCTATAAAAGGACAAATGCATCCCCAATAACAATACCTTCCTATACGATCCACAAATACATCATGGATCTTGTTATCATTAATATCTAAAGTTTCTTTCAGAGTGGCCAATGGTCTGTTTTAAACAAGAGTTTTCTCTCATATACACAGTTTATACCCTGTAGTGGTGGAATTCTCATGTCCAAACCATGATTTCATGATCACTTGTCTTTCAACAGAATAAATAGTATCTTATCCAGAATTAGCACTGTTAAATGGAAAAATTCCCTACCTTTAAGTCACCTTCTGACATGTCTTCAGAAGGTAGGAAAAACCTTATTAAAATGCATTCTCTTTTGTAATAGTGAAGAAACAATAAATATTACAGTAGTGAAGGTTTTTTTAAGAGAAATGGTTTCCACTTGTCAGACGTGGTCTACCAGATGTGATGTAGCAGGATCTCACATCTCTATGTAGCAGAGGGCTGAAAAACTCTTGGATGGGGAGGTGTAATGCCGTTGAGAGTCCTGTGATGGGTGGGCTTGATAAAACACAGCCATCATGTGAGCAGAAGGTTGTTTTCAAGGCTGTGATAGGGAGTAAGTATTCTTGGTGCCATTTTCCAAAAATAAGGAGGTTTGGGATTACAGGACCTTTACACAATCTTGTAGTTTGGAGGAAGCAACGGCTTGTCGATAGAAAAAAGAAGGACCAAATCTGGCATGGCTACATTAGGAAGCTTTAGCCCTTCCACAATGACAAACACTGATCATACAAGCACGTTAGTTGTCCTTTTTATCTTCACAGCTGTGAGGCAAAAAAGCCTCCCAAAAAAATGTAAGGAAAAATATCCTTACCCCAGGCAGCCTAAAGCCCATCTTCAAGAGGTGTCTGTTAATTCTCTAATGTCAGTTGCAGTAAGACACTAACTCTTTAGCTGTAAGCTGATCCTATAGAATCACAGAAACACAGAACGGTTTGGGCTGGAAGGGGCGATAAAGATCATCTAGTTCCAAGCCCCCTGCTGTAGGCAGGGACACCCTCCACTAGACCAGGTTGCTCAAAGCCTCATCCAGCCTGGCCTTGAACAATTCCAGGGATGAGGCATCCACAGCTGCTCTGGGCAACATGTTCCAGTGCCTCCCCACCCTCTCCAGGAAGAATTTCTTCTGATATCCAATCCCAATCTAACCACTTTCAATTTAAACCCGTTACCCCTTGTCCTGTCACTACAGGCCCTTGTAAAAAGTCCCCTCCCCCCAGCTTTCTTGTAGCCCCTTCAGGCACTGGAAGGTGCTATAAAGTCTCTCTGAAGCCTTCTCTTTTTCAGGCTGAACAAGCCCAACTCTCTCAGCCTGTCCCCACAGCAGAGGTGCTCCAGCCCCCTGATCATATCTGTGGCTTCCTCTGGACTCATTCCAACTGGTTGATATTCTTATGCTAGGGGCCCCAAGCAGGCGCCAGTACTCCAGGTGGTGTCTCAGGAGATTGGAGTAGAGGGGGAGAATCCCCTCTCCTGACCTGCTGGCCACGCTTCTCTGGATACAGCCCAGGATAAGGTTGGCTTTCTGGGCTGCCAGCACTCCCTGATGGCTTATGTCCAGCTTGTCATCCCCCAGTACCCCCAAGTCCTTCTCCTCAGGGCTGCTCTCCATCCACTCTCTTCCCAGCCTGTCCTTGTGTTTGGGATTGTCCTGACCCATGGGGAGGACCTTGCTCTCAGGCTTGTTGAACTTCATGAGGGTGGCACAGGCCCACCTCTGCAGCCTGTCCAGGTCCCCCTGGATGGAATCCCTTCCCTCCAGCAACTCAACCGCACCACACAGCTTGGTGTCATTGGCAAACTTCCTGAGGGTGCACTCAATCCCACAGTCTACGTCTGTGACAAAGTATCCCCTCTAATGTTCCAATAGAAACATGTTAAGTTATGAGAAGTAATAGCAACAAGAAGTTGAAATGCAAAGTTTTAGATATCTGTACCTTTTGAAAAGTGAAGTAATAATCAATATGAGGCATTTTTCCAAAATGCCTCATTATAACACAGATATGTATTGAGCACAAAATATCTGTTTACAGCTTATGTCTGCATCACCTGTTAGTTCATCCTTTGATTTTGATTTGAATGATCATACAGTGTTGTCATATACTGGCATACACAGGTCTGTTCATGCACAGAGTTCTCTGAATTTGTTGTGTAGGGGACACGTTCATCTGTTTGCCTGTCAGATATTCTTTCAGTTCTTACCTGATTATTTCTGAAGTACTGAGAAGCCAGCTGCATTCTAATTCAGCAGATAAAATCAAGCATTCTGACAAGATATTTCTATATGTGCAGCTAAACATCATTATACAATTGAATAGTGTCTGACAATGGCAATATATAAAGCACACATAAGAATTATCATTATTTTAAAATTTTGATCAAATTTTAATGGACCCCTGTTATGCACTGCCCTTGTAGCTAGCTGTTTGCTGTAGTCTGTCATTGTCCCATGTAGCACAGAATCCTACGGTGGTAAGATCCATTGTGATATGTCATGGAATGAAACAAAGCTCTGGAATCTGCTTTTCTCTTCTGTCCTCAGCTGAGAGAGCAGCACCCAAAGCCATAATGAATAGTCTGTAAGAGAAGTGTCTTCCTTAAATTTAGTCTCTAGTGGATAATTGTCAATATACCATCCTGAACGTAATGACATGAAAAAAACCATACATAGGTTGCCTTTTCATTTTGTCAAAAAGCATTTCAGTGAAGGAAAAAGCCCGAAACTTTCTAAAAACATGAGGTGTTTATATTTTGTGATGTTGTGATCTGGCTTCTGTCTCGAAAGGTGAGGTGCATTTAATCTTCTATGAACAAAGAGCTTTCAGAAGAGCTATCTATGTCCTTTCCTTGCTCTCAAGTTTAATGCCTGTATCTTTTTACCAACATTCTTAGCTATACTCAATCAATCATGCACCTTTTCCAACTTTATCTAGAAAACGGAGACAGGTTGACTGCTCAGTCGACGTCATATGAATATAACGAAGTTCTTAAATAGAGTTTTGAAGGTTTCTTGTAAACCTGCCTGACTCATAATGTATTCATTTTCTGTTTCTGCTTTTTGTGGAAAGCTTTCTGTATATTTTCCATTACTGATTCATCAAATATGTATTTATGTTGACTTGTTTAATGACATAACTTAGTTGGGATAATTAATGTGTTTATTCTTCCACTTACTCAAGACAATGCAGTGATAGAATTGTTTGCCTGTTAAAACTACTTTGTCCGTCAAGTACTTTTTCTATATATCAGAATGTCTCTTTCAAGGGCAATTGTGTTTTATGAGGGATATCTTTTAATTCATACCAATAAGGAAGTATCAGTACTAATTTTGTAAGTATCACATACACTCTTGAGGATTTCAGATAACAGTGGACTGGTAACAAGAAGAAACTGCCCATTTGATTCTACATAGGTAGGTTGGGTCACTATTGTCAAGCCAGTAGGTGGGACTGAAGAGGATATTGGACCCTAATACAGAGATAGAGAAGGAAGAGATGTTTTGAAAGCACAAGGCAGACAACTGCCATGGATGTCAGTCCATCTGACAGATTGACTTTGACCCACAGACAGAAGGCATGCTATGTTAGGTCTGTCTTCTGCTTTGCCTAACCATAGATGGGTTTAGCTGAGGGGAAGGAGATTGTAGAAGCAGCCACGGCAAGTTTTGGAGATGTAGATAAGATCCAAAATAGAGTTGTATGACTTTTCCTTCTCTTTTCTATGGATTTTATTTATTTATGTATTTATTTTAGCACAGGCTTGTAGTTTTTTATAACTATAGTGAAAATAGGTCATTCAGATTCCCAGAGATCAAGGGACATAGATGCCAAGTCAAACATGGCTTATTGTGTTAGCTTATTTGGGGAATTAGGGTGATTAATGCCAAGAGGAATCAAAGAATGTTTGAACTATGTGGTTACTCTGAGCTTACAGGGTATACCTGAAAGCAACCGCTATCAAACTCAGGTGGGAGTTTGTTTGCCCTTTTGCCCTGACAGCATCTTGAGAGACCCATAAGCAAATTACCCTTGCCTGGATAGGGATGTAAGGTCAGTTAGCAAAGACTTCTAATAGGGGTGGTCAGAGCTACCCGCTTTTCTAAAAGAGAAGGCTTGTGACATGGTTTTATAATGTGAAATATGAGAGTTCTATGTTGGTTTTGGCATTGGAAATGGAATAAATGTGAACATATCACAAGCTTTGCAATGGGGAGGTGTCCCCCGTTGTTGTCCAGTTGCTTCAGAAAATTATGTCAGACTGTCATGATAGGGTTTTATTTTGCTGCTATACAGAAAGACAGTTCTGCAAGATGGAACTCTATTTATTTGTGTGGGAAGAAAAAGGCAAGAATCTTCAAGGCTTTCTCTCCCATCTCTCCACAGAACATATCTCCAAATGGCAGTCCTATCTGGTGCTCAGAGATTGTGTTGCTTTGAGGAGGTGTACCATTGATTGTCTTGATGAATAGCTGTCAGATAGGGTAAAAATGGAATAGCATAAACACACCAAAAAACATATCGTTATTGAAGAAAGCTAAGTTTCACTATAGTCTTGCTGTTATGAGCTGAAGAACAGAGTGCAATTACTTTTCTTTCATTGTAAATATTATTTATATAAAAGATTATAAAATTTACCTGGAACTGACAATATCAGGACAATGGCAGTAAAACTTGGCATTTTCACTTCTTATGTCTTAAAGTAATATATGGGGTTTCATTTTTATTTCATGTGCTAGCATCACCCATAGCAGTACCCTGAAAGCTTCCATATTTTGTTTTATAACTTTTTAAAGAATATCAGTCAGATTTTATCTGAGGCAAAATGAATAATAAATGACATAGAAATTGACATCTCTGTGGGTTGTGAAGCTGTGAAAAAATCTGATATTTTTAGTGTCTTTTAAATCAATGCTATTTCCCTCTTTCGCATTCTGCATATTCATTTATACTTAATATGAGTGAGATAGTAATTTCCCATATTTTGCTGGATGTTAATGGTAGCTCTGTCTTGTTCACATTACTGTGGCTGACCCTGAGTTTAGTAAATTATTTTCCCCTATAATTTTCAAAATGTCAGGATACAAAACAGGAAATTGTCAGTTTTTAATCTGTTTGACATTTTAAAAATGGGCATAAACTATGGTTTATAATGAAGCCGTCTACATCAGAGACAAACCGTGGAGATCAGTTTTACTATGGATTTCATGTTGAACTATAGCTCTAAAAAAGTTGTACTGGAGTTATGACACCATTTGGCCTCCTAAACGACTTGTATTTCTACTGAGCTGATGAAGTCTTTAACTAACTTCTCACTGTATTTGCATACTCAGAGATAAGAATTGTTGGTACATACCTTCCAGAAGGGATGTGACAAATTTATATTACACTGAACTGTCTGAATAAGGGAACAGTTTGTGTTGCTAGGGATACAAGAAAGAGCAGAATGCTGCAGACACTGCTGTGCTGGAAGATTACCTCTATCATTATAAAGGGAAAACAAGAATAATCAATTTTTTTACACAGTTTCAGGTGATCATCCAAATATTCACTGAAGAAAAAGAGGTTCAGGTTTGACATTTTATATTAAATAGTTTGTGCCGAATAACCTTCTAAACAGGAAGCCAGAAAAGAGGCAAAATTCTCTCAAGTATGAAACAGTATAATTTTTTAAAATGCCATTATGACTACATTAATTTTAATAATTACAATAAATGTTACAAAAAAAAAAAAAAAATCCTTTCCACCTTCAAAAAGCAGCTTTTGCAGTTGTGTTTCAAAAAGCTGCAGATTCAGCATCTTAAAACTTCCAGCATCTCCACAGGAAATATGAATAATGAATAGGGCTCATACATTAAGAAATGACTGAATTAAGACCTGCAGTTCACTATGGTACAGGTTTGCAGTTTTACAGTCCTACAGCAAGGCACACTTGCGTTTCTGAGTCTAGGTAAACTAGAGTGCATACAGCATGAACAGCTGTCTGAATGATATCCGCGAGCACGTTGAAAGCTTGTGGGTAAGAACTAGAGACTGAGGCAACAAACAACAAAACAACACCTCGCTGTTGGTGTCTACTACAAGCTGTCCGAGCAAGGAGGCCGATTGATGAAGCCGCCTTACTGAGGCATCTCGTCCTGCTGAGGGACTTTAGACCCCCCCAACACTGCTGGAAAGTATCACAGCGAGCTGTAGGCAATCCAGGAGAGTCCTGGAGTGCACTGAGGGTAACTTCTTAAGCCAGGTAATAGACAGCCCTGCCAGGGGGGATGTGATGCTGGAGCTGATGGTCACCAACACAAGTGAGCTAATTGGTGATGTCAAGGTTGGAGGCAGCCTGGGCTGGTGATTATGCACTGGTGGATCTTTAAGGATGCTTTCCATACAGTGTTGACAGCTCTCAATCCTAGGGAGTAAGAAATCAGGGAAGGATCACAAGAGACAGGAATGGATGAGTTGACACCTGCTGGTCAAACTAAAGGGCAAGAAGGTCAAACTGAAGGGTGCAGGGAGTGGAAGCAGGGAAGGGGATGGGGATGCTGCCTGGTTGTTTAGGGTTGGAGTCAGGAAGGCCAAGGTGTGGAAGGAGCTGAACTTGGCAAGGGATGCAAAGCATAATGGGATGTCCCTGCTCATTGCAGGGAGGTTGGACTAGATGACCTTTAAAGGTGTCTTCCAACCCAAACTATTCTATGAGTCTATGAACTTAGAGAGATCTTTTCTGTGAGTAAAATACCGATGCAATTGAAGCCAGATGTAAAACCCTCACTAGTTTGTGGAGGCAAGGATTTCAGTTCACAAACACCACATTAACATTTCCTAAGCTGAATCACAATGATGGTCAGTTTTCTGATGACTATAACATTTTTCATCTTTTATTTTTTTTAAATGGTCAGTTTGTTAACCACACTTTCCAACTGTAAGAGAAGAAGATAATTACTGTACACTAGCATTTAAAAAAATCCATGAACGTGCAGGCAACTAAACACCTCCAGATAAAAAACAGTGTTGAAGTAGGTATAAAATGGGGTGTTACTTCCATTTCATTCAGGTTGTTCCCCTGGTTGGAAAGGAGACCAGAAAGAAACAAAAAAATTGATAGACATTCTCAGAGTGAGAACAAATTAATAGAACTATCTAGCCATGTTAGTAAAGGAATAAACAACCATCATTCTGCACATTCTGTTCTCTCAGATGTAGATCTGCAGGCAGGATTCATCATTGCCTCCATTAAGTTATTAATTTTGTCATTTGAATTTGAAAAATTGTTTTGTGGCTTCTGCTCTGGCTCATACCATCAGATGTCTGGGGCCTGTGTTGTTTTAATTTATTTTCCAGGACCAACAGAACATATACACTAAACGAAAGTCAGGCAAGCTAAATCAAAGAGCATTTAAATGTGAAATCCTGGGAAAATGCCTCCAAAAGGAAGGTGCAGAATGGAGGGAAGTGTCCTTAGATGGTTTCAGTACCAAAAATGCTTCTCATTCATTAATTTTACTGTAGAGGAAAAAATCATGGTGTGACAACTGGGACACCCATGTTTTCTTCCTGCATATTCTTATTTTAAATCTCTGCTGCTCCTGAATAGATAATACCGTTGTCCTTGTTTACCAAATTAGTTGGAAGACCTTGAACTTTACAAGCCTATCACTGTTCTGAAGGAAATGTTGCCTTTGCTGTCGCTCATTTGTATTTATTTACATGGTTACTTAGCTGTGTTTGAGAGAGAATGGAAGAATTTTCCCATTAAGAGCAAGGAAGGTATTGTTTCTCTGGTAAAAAGAGCTTAAAGAATTAGTTCCTGCAGAGTTTTTAGTTCCAGTATTGTATACACAGAAGGGGTCAACCTAGACGTCAACTCTGAAGTCTTCTAAATAAATCTTAGAGCTTTCATGATTGTCCATTATTGTCCAGGAAGCTTGACAAGTTTGAGGGTTAAAACTCCCACTATATGCATTACACAACCAGTTAAAATTGAGTTGACTTTTTAAAGGTTTGTAAATTAAATAACATTGTTTAAAAAATTGTCACTGTGCTGGAAAGTTCCATGGGGTTTTAAGATTTATGTAAATTCCAGAAGCGTTTCAGGATCTAAGAGAACTGTTATAACCACTGAATGCTATTTTTTTTATTTTGAAGACTATGAGGCAATTCAGTAGGTCAAACTGAAAGTTACCAGGTCATCAATATATATATTAGGTAATAATTTCCTGTTTTTTACTAGGCGTGACTCTCCTTTGTACATGATAGCTTGTTTAATATTGTTGGAGGTCTACAGATGCAAGTGAAGGAAGATAATATTCAGAAAGAGACAAAATTGAAGTTCAGAAAAAGTTGGATTCCTCTGTTCTCAAAAAGATTATTAATTTGTTCATTTGGTTGTTGATTGGTTTGGTTTGGGTGGGTCGTGTCCCCACCCCCGCCACCCCCCCACCCCCCACGCCCCCTTCTTTATGACTTTTCCTATATTGCAATTCTTGCTTTTCATTTGTTCTTGTATTTTTCTTCTTTTCTTACGGGTAGTGGGCCAATTCCAAGGATCTGGACATATAAGAATAAAATTATACTGATACACTGTATCACTACAAGTATAGATTATCTATTTCAGATGTCTAGAAAAATATAAGGAGTTTTTCTGTCTCTATAATGGTGATTAATAATAACCACTTGGGCTTACACAAGTTTATGTAGTGTAAATTCATGTAGTGTAATTGTTTGGTATATGCTTATTTGTTTGTGTTGCAAATATAGAGAATTCCTTGATTAGGCACGTACGCTTTGATCCGTTTTATATCAGTAGTCCTAATTATGAAACTGGGTATCCCGATTTCAAAGCCATTATAGACTATTCCAACATAGCTATCTTTAAAATCACAAATTCCTCATTTCAATAGGAAAATCTATTTTTGTGACATAAGAGGAAGGGTAAAGGGATAAAGACATTATGGAAGACAGAGATTAGAAGAGGTCTTAATTACACTGGTAGCCTCCTTTAGGACAAATATCCCTCATAAATAAAAGGATGATGATAAACTTACAACTGTGCGTGTTCTAATGAGTACCTGTCTTAATAAAATTTTAAGTTGTTCAAGTTTAAAAACGGAACATTCAGAATATAAGATGACGCAGTTTTCTCTGCCTCATTGGAGAGTGTTCACTCGGCTGGGAAAAATAAAATTCTTGGATTACATGAAATGGTTCTGTAAATAAACAGAATTTTGGTTAAGGGCAGAGTTCTGCTGTTAAATGCGTTTGTTTCAAATCTACTTTTCTTCACACCAGTTAATGCAGTTTTGGAGAAGGTATATTGCTAACAGAATTGATAAATAAACAAGCTTAGAAAGACCAAAATGGATTACCATCTCCCTTTATCTTACTTTGATTTTACCCTAGCTCTTCCTGACAAGCTGTAAAAATTACTGTGGCATTCATGTTAATGTGAGCTAACCTTAGTCCACATGCTGCGGGCCATATTGGGTTTCAGCTGTGCTGGATGTCAATTGCTTTGGGAATTAATATGAAAATACTGTTGATGCAATGGATTCATTGGTGTCTTTGTTCCACGGTGAATGTTGAGTATCAGCCTATTAGTTAGTAGAGTGTGCTCATTTGATTCATGTCTTCCAAATGTGCCCTGGGTTCATCTCACCAGTAAACCCTTTGAATATACAGCATCACATTTCTCTTTGCTAGAAGGAACAGACAGTAAAAGGATATTTTTTTTCTAAAAGCTTATTTATATTATTAAGTGTATTAAGCGTAATATTTGTTTTAATTATGTTTTTATGTGGAGTGCCTGGGGACGTATGTGTTACAGGCACTTTAAAACAGAGATTGGGTTAGAGTAGCAGGAAAGCCACAGAAGTTTCATACTGCAGCTGTCAGGAGTCAAATCAGTGCAGTAAGTGGCTGAGGAAGCTTGGTCTTGGTATTGAATCACACATATGTGAGAAATATGACAAAGTTCCTTTCTTTCACAAAGGATATCACACAGCAGAGTTGTGTCAATGACCCAGTTGCAATTTCTCACTTGCTGCCTAATACCAGTCATTGATCTAATATAAATCAGTGCCATCAGCTCTCCACTTCTGTAGTTTGAACTTCTCATTAGGAATACGATGAGAAATAATGAAGCCATATTGTAAAGAAGAAGGCTTTGGTTGGACATTGGAAAGAGCCTTCTAACTCTTCATAATGAATTGTATAAACAAATAATAAATGTTCTTAAAAAACAGGCAAGACATGCATGCTGCCAGATATGATATAGAAATATTTTGAATCAGGATGGTGAGTAGGATGACCTCCTGAAATCCCCTTTCTTTAGTATGTTCTGTAGGAATATTTTAAGGTCAGTCTACTAAAGATTGCATAAATAGTATCCTTTAAAGTTTTCCTTTTGAAGTATTGCACTGTGTTACAGAATCTAAGGGATGCAACTTGGATTCAGAGTAAATAACTCACCTCTGTAAGGCAATAAATCAATGTCAGATTCTCCTTCTTATTCTCTGGATAGAGCTTCCTCTCTAACCTCACTCAAGGGGACACAGATTTCTAAGGTCATCAAGATTTCCTTCCAAGAGCAACATTAGCCAGAGCCGTGTGTTAGGAGGGGATTTTTAGTTACGTTGCCTGCAGCTGAGCTTCAAACTATACAGGGCCACTATTCCACACAGCACTAGAATGCTTGGTCAGCACATATAACTCAGTTGCCAGGTAACTAGAGAATTCTGATTTCAGAAATTGGCAATGTCAGAGAAAAGTTCAGGCTATTCATCTATTCGATGAGGAACATTATCATTTTCTCTTTAATGGGATTGAAACTTCTCCTTTTTTTTTTTTTTTCTGTATCAGTAAAAACCTTCTAGGCATGAGAATGTTTTCACACAGTAAATTTCTTACTGTTTTTACAGTCTTTCAGTGGCTTCCTTTAGTAATATGAGCACAACCATGCAATGTCATCACTCCAGCCACTCTACTGCAAGTTAGGACCAACACTGCTCAAGATACTAAGAGAACAACTTGTTTTATTTTTTTAAACAACTGCAAAAATGTAAAAATTATCTGCACTTCCATACAACCTGGCAGTGGTAAAATGCCACCAGTTTTGCAAGAAAATGGAAATTAATTTCTGTTCTAGCTTACCTCTTTTGAGTCACTGTCTTTCTACAGAATCAAAGGAATTTTTGCAGCTGCAGTACTGTAGATTTTGCAAGATAAGTAACATTATTTCTGTCAAGTTTTGTGAAAGACCCAAACTTCTCCTTAAGCATTTCAGAAAACTCATGTTTTGGAACAGTTTTATCTTGGTGTGGGCTTTCCTCGCACATGCTGATTAGTGACTCATGCATTCTGTCCCTATCTGGCTTCTCACAGAGGCAGGGATGTTTCAGTGATGACTCATAATCATTTTTGTCTTTTATGTTTCTTACTGTCTCAGTGCAAAGAGAGATATTTTTGGCATTTTTGCCTACTGATCTAAAAATGCTAGGCTTTTGTTTCCCACTTATTTGTCCATAGCATATGGTAACTGAATTGTACCTGCCACGAAATACTGTAGCCTATGATTCATGTAATGTATGAGACATCTTCTGATGTTCTTGCTTGATGAAGTTTCTCCTTCACTGTCTCAAAAACTATTTTTATGGTAATCATTATGTTATTTATATCCTAGGAATGGCTTCTGCTCAGGCTGAAGTCAACTGTTCCTTTTTCAAACCTGGACATGGGACAGAGGCATAAGTCCCATTTTAACTCAGACTTACCCCTTCCATTTCCTCATAATACAGAGCTAGGTAATTATAGACCCCAACATCACCACACATTAGTACTTTCCCAAACCACTGTTCAGAAGTGGCTACATTATATGGTGGGAATAAGCTCCGGTTTGGAGCACATGAACACTATAACACAGCCATTTCCCCTAAGGAATGATGCTTGATCAATTGTGCTACAGAGAAAGCAAGAGCACTGCTATGCACTGAAGTGGAGACACATGCATGTACCTGTTCTGTGGAGTTCACTGCTCACCATTCTATGATCTTTACAAATCCAGTCTTATCATAGAATCACAGAACGGTTTGGGTTGGAAGGGATCTTAAAGATCATGCAGTGCCACCCCTCCTGCCATGGGCAGGGACACCCTCCACTAGACCAGGTTGCTCAAAGCCTCATCCAGCCTGGCCTTGAACACTGCCAGGGGTGGGGCATCCACAGCTCTGGGAAACCTGTTCCAGTGTCTCACCACCCTCTCTGGGAATAATTTGCTTAGTTTCAGCAAAACGTATATGAACTTCTCCTCTTCTCTGCCTTTGCACTCATATTTGATTTTGGAAGGGATGGAAGCTTCTGGAAGAATAACCTTTGAAACATGAGCCTGTGATACAAGGGTAAGGAGGATGAGGCAGACCTGTGCATTGTGTAGGAAAGCTGAGTCACCAATGATGATCATTTTTATACATTTTATCAGCTGGTATACAAGGCACCTGCATAGGTAGTAAATACTCTTCTTTAAATGAGTCACTATTCTCCATACACTCAGTGAGTGATATCTCAGTAATTGTAGAGGATTTCTGCCTAAACTGATTTATAACTAAATATTACCATGTCTGGAAACTTGTACCTACTATTAAAAAACAAAGCCTCTCTGACTTTTGTATATTGGAGTCACTGCTGAAGATTATAAGCCATTAGATCAGTGTTCAAGGATGATACATTGATAATGTAAATATTTTTTTAAGCCACTTGAAGTCTTATTAGTCTGTGGTAAAATAACAAAAAATCTGCTACAGTGTTCAGGTGACAAAGAATTAGAATACAATTATCTCTATAATTTTACTTTAATGAAAATAAATCTTGTCAAGTATGTTTTTTCCTTTATTTTTTTTTTTGAGACAGCTGTAAGTTACATGAATAAAAATAATGACACAGTTGTAATAACTAAGCTTTTATAAAGGGTTAATTCTTAATTACATAGAATCCTGTTTAAAAATATTCATGTTCTTTAATATTGATAGGTCAAGCATCAATGAACATTGATGAATGAACAATGAAAGGAGTTGTGGATGCCCCCTACCTGGAAGTGTTCAAGGCCAGGCTGGATGGGGCTTTGAGCAACCTGGTCTAGTGGAGGGTGTCCCTGCCCATGGCAGGGGGTTGGAACTAGATGGTCTTTAAGGTCCCTTCCAACCCAAACCATTCCATAATTCTATGATTAGCAACTGACTGGTGGTTCTCAAAAAAATTGGGGGATTTATCATTGAAAGGTTTTCTTTTAAACATTTATATCAGTGACCTGGAAGTAGGTTATGAATGTTGGATATTATAGGATTATTTGAGGTGGATGGAAGAGTAAATAATGAAAACAGTCACCTGCATCACTTGGTAAAGCAGGTCCTTTCAGACAAAGTGTGGTTTCATACACCTAGTCACAATGTCATAGAGCTGAAGGCAGGGAGTAGGATTTATATATGCACAATGCAGTCTCTAACTGGGTAACTTGGGGAAATTAATTGACAAGTATCTTTATACGAAATCCTGAGATGATACTGTGGCAGCAAATGCAAACCAACTATTTGGTTATTTAAATACAAGAAGAAGGGCAATGACTGCATGTGTATACATTTTTGGTGAGACTGATGCTGGAATATTGCAGTGCTGTTCTCCACAAATTAAAAAATTTGAAGCTTCACACAAATGATGTATGCATTGAATGGCTACTAAATGTAAAGATCTCAAATGTACTGTCCTATGATACAGAGAACTACATGAGCTGACCTGGCCCTGTCTCACTTTAGCTCTCTGGATATAAACCATAAGCTATGACTTCTTCCTTGGACTCAGACACAGCCTCGGCATTAAGTATTTTCTCTCGCTACTCTCATGCTAACCGCATTTGATTGTGCAGGGCATCCTATTGTTTATTGTGAAGAAAGGTATGTAAGAATCCCAAAACAAACTGCCCTGCTCTTCCCATGGAAACTGGTGGAGGTCTTAGCTTCCCGGGTGGGGTTTTTGTGGACCCATGTATAAATCAGAGTACAGAGAGAAAATAATACCAAAACAGTGCCGATATTGTCAAAATCTCTTCTTTAGTTGTGGCTGACAAGAGACTATACATTTTTCCAATTGGCACTGTAGGTTATTATCTGAAAAACTGCAGTAACATTTGTGACTTTTGAGCTCTGCCAGCTTAAATTTACACACTGTCTCTAAGCAAAAGAAAGCTCTTTTTTTCATATTTTGATTTTCAAATACAGTTTCTATTGTGTTCATCTTTACTTGAGTAGTACAGATTGTAATATTTAAATACTGTTCTCTGACTTTTGGCCTGTTGTGTCACCTTTACATCAGGACAGGATATTATACTGGCCTACAAAGTACAATCTGCAGTCTGTTGTCAGTCACTTATATCAATGAATGTTGTAATTCCAATTCAGGTTCTTTAGTCTGAAGTCAGCCATGCTACTTAATCTTTTAGAACAGCTACACAATGAAACCTTCTCAGCCTAATGGATTCAGGCATATCTTTCCTTGGCTGATACCCAGAAATTGATTGTTAGTTTCTTTCTTCTTTTCTTCTCCCTTTAACTGACAGAAGTGCTTTAGAGAAAAAAAACATCTTTTCCATCCTCAGGGAATGCTGCCTTTATCCACACAATGCCAACTCACCCAGCCCTAGGAACTCTACTAGGAACTGTAAGAAGGAACCATTTTTAACTCACTGCCGAAAAAAAATCCTTCCCTTGTATAGCCTGCAATGACCAGAAAAATCATACCTATTTTTGTCAACCCCCAGTGTGGTTTGTCAGTTAGGAACCATTTGAAGGATGAAAGGAATGAAATGTATTTGAAATGGAAGTCGAACTGCTCTTCCTAACAATTAATTTGAGCTAAAGTAACTCTGCTCAAACCTAGAGCAGAGTTCAGATTTCTCACTCCGTCAAAGCTACTGGAGAAGAGCATCACTGATGTTGAAAGACAGAAGTATGCAGAGATTACTGTAGAAATTTTGACTGAACATTAAATTAGTGAAGCCAAGTGTGTGCTTCTTGCATCTCATGTATTGAAAAGCTGTGCCTTTGACCTTTGGTCTCCCTTCCACTGGGAGCTATTTTTCCTTCATTACAGAGAAAGCACTTTCCTCTATAGAATCACTCTCTCACCACCATCAGTGATGCATTTTTCCCTCTCCCGCGTGCCTTCATAACTCCTTATATTAAGTCTTACCATATATTTAGCCCTACCTTATGCAGTAATGCTTAGATGTATAAATGTAACTTAAGTGCGGAAGGGGAAAACATGGATCCTCAAACTCCAGCTCAGCTACTCCTGAACTCACGAGTAGCTGGTGGACTGGGCCACCAGCATTTTCCTTAGAGAACTGTCAAAGTACTTGAGTAGCTGTTGAGGACCATGCACAATAGGACATCAGGCCTTGCCAGTGGGAAGCAGTAGGTTTCAGTCTCCTACCCAAGCTTACTCACTTTGAACGTATTTCTCTGTGTTTTAGACTACAGTACTCTGGTTCAGCGTACTACCAGGAGGGGTGACCATACTTTTCCTCAAGACTTATCATCAGACTACTTACTGTGAATGTCTGGCACTCAATTTCAATTATTTTCTGTCTCTAAAGAGACTGAAATTTATGTCTTCTACCTCTCAGATGAATCCTCTGACTAAATTATTAATACAATGTTTGAGGATAAATATCCCTAAATCATTTTTGTTGCTTTTCATGAAATAAAGGAATATTTTACTATATAAGAAAGGAGGCCTCTTTCATACTTCCCACCTTTAAGTGCCACAAGGACTTGATTACAAAATCACTGTCTCCCTCACACACTGAAGCCACTTCTGAAGGCCTAAGAGATGCCAAATGTGCATCCAAGTTCATACTTACTCTTTTAAGCCGAAACCAGTCTCCACAATTCTCCTAAATGATGGTTAGTTGCTTAGCAAGTTCATCCACAAGTTCCCTCAGGATCCATGGATGCACCTCTCCAGGTCCTATGGACTTGTTCACCTTCAGGTTCCTTAGATGGTCTTGAACCTGGGCTTCCCTGACAGTGGGCAGTTCTTCATTGCCCCAGTGCCTGCCTTTGCCTTCTGTGACTTGGGCAGTGTGGCTTGAGTAGTGAAGACTGAAGTTAAAAATGTTATTGAGTACCTCAGACTCCTCCACATCTCAAGAGACCAAGTCTCCAGTTTCCTTCTGGAAATGGCCCACATTTTCCCTAATCATTCTGTTGCCGATGTACCTATAGAACCCTTCTTGTGACCCTTGACATCCCTGGCCAGATTTAATTCTATAAGGGTTTTAGCTTTCCTAACCTGATCCCTGACTGCTCAGACATATTCTCTGTATTCTTCCCAGGTTACCTGTCCCAGCTTCCACCTGCTGTAGGCTTCCTTTTTGTGTTTGAGTTTGTCCATGAGCTCCTTGTTCATCCATGCCAGCCTCCTGGTGATTTTTCCAGACTTCCTCTTTGCTGGTATGTATCACTTCTGGGCTTGGAGGAGGTGATCCTTGAATATTAACCAGCTTTCTTGGGGCCCTCTTTCCTCTAGGGCTTTATCCCCTGGTGCTCTACCAAGAAGATCCATGAAGAGGCCAAACTCTGCTCTTCTGAAGTCAAGGGTACTGAGCTTGAGTACTTAGGGCAGTACTCCTCACTGCCCTAAGGATCTTGAACTCCACCATTTTATAGGTGCTGCAGCCAAGGCTGCCCTTGAGCTTCACATTCTGCAGCAGACCCTCCTTGTTGGTGAGAACAGGGTCCAGCATAGCATCTCTCTTCATTGACTCTATCCACTGAAGGAAGTTATCATCAGTACATTCCAGGAACCTCCTGGGTTGCTTATGCCTCGCTCATGCCCTGCTCTGCTGTCCCCCCAACAGATACCAGGGTGACTGAAGTCCCCCACGAGGACCAGGGCTTGATAATGTGACGTTGCTCCTATCTATAGAGGGACTCATCTGCTCGGTCTTCCCAGTCAGATGGTCTGTAGCAGACCCTCCACTATAATGTGACCTTTCTCTTCCCTCCCTTTAATCCTGGGGACAATAACAGGTCTTGTGGTGAGCTAGAGAACAGTGTCAAAAAGCCATGCTAAAGTCAAGGTAGAAGACATCTACAGCTCTCACCTGTATTCATATGAATAATTTTAAAAATGTTTTTTCCAGAATACAGTTATGAGATATACCACCAGTTAGCAGAAGCCTTTGCCCAATGGGGTGATGTTGCTATCTTCAATTGTCTTTGCTTTAGATTTCTAAGAGCTACCTTAAAATATGGTGCAAGCTAGGATGGTGCAAAGCCAAATCATAAATGACAGCATGAAATGGTGACACAGCAGTTGAAGTGTAAAAGCTCAATTCCTCTATGGTATTGAATTAGGTCAAAAGTCCCAAACATGATGGACAGACTTTTGAGAATTGTGGACCTGTTAGCAACAGAAGGTCAGTTCTTAAAATGCCATGTATCCCCTCAGTCCATCTCATCATCTACTTTCTGCAAACCAAAAAAGTTTGAAATTAGAGATCACTGGTAATGTCTAAACTTCTGCAGGGGAGGAAACCTATCAAGAAATTCAATTAAGGATAGTGAGCCCAGCTACTCAAACTCCAAAGAATGCTGAGACATTTACTTCCAAAGGAGGTTGGAGCACCTCTGCTGTGGGGACAGACTGAGAGAGTTGGTCTGGTTCAGCCTGGAGAAGAGAAGGCTCCAGGGAGACCTTAGAGCACCTTCCAGTGCCTGAAGGGGCCAACAAGGAAGCTGGGGGGGACTTTTTATAAGGGTCTGTAGTGACAGGACAAGGGGCAATGGGTTTAAATAGAAAGCGGGGAGATTTAGATTGGATATCAGGAAAAAATTCTTCCTGGAGAGGGTGGGGAGGCACTGGAACAGGTTTCCCAGAGAAGCTGTGGATGCCCCATCCCTGGAAGTGTTCAAGGCCAGGCTGGATGAGGCTTTGAGCAACCTGGTCTAGTGGAGGGTGTCCCTGCCCATGGCAGGGGGGTTGGAACTAGGTGGTCTTTATAGTCCTTTCCAACCCTAACCCTTCTGGGATTTTATGATTTCAACAGCTGCAGCACATCATACCTGACCTTTTTTCTCCATGTTGATTCTCCACAGCATACTGAGAAATCACTCGAATGTTAAGCAAAAACTTATCCTTACCTTTAATACACTTTTTTATCTATCCCTTTATGATACCCATATTACTAGGGATGTCAAGTGACAAAAATTTTTCTTAGAAATAAGGGGACAGGCATCCGCAGAGATAATGTCCCTGCATGCAGATATTGGAACTTCCTCAGCGAGAGTGTAGGAATGATTGCAGAGTTTCTTCCTTGGGTTTGTTAGGTGGCAGTAATATGAAAATCTTCCAGATATGCGCTCCACATGCAGATATTATCAAAATGGAATATGAATATTTTGGTGGTCATTGCACCCTAAAGAAAAACTGGTGAGATGTTATTTGATTGTTAGGGCATATACAGGGGAAGTGCAGGAAGCCACTATTTCAAGAAACTGAGAGCCTTTAAAAAACTAGAGCCAGTTTACTTTGAGATTCTTGATGTTCCATTTCTTGTATAATTCTGAAGGGCCTGATTGCTGCTGTGTCCCTGGCTAGTAGAACTTATCCCAGTGTATGCAACAGTTTTAATGTATGTTATGTGAGACAATTGCAAGGTAATGGCAGAATGTGCTTTAGAAAGACTGAAAGCAGGATACAGATCTTCAATTGGCAATAGCAGTTCAGTGACAAATATAGCAATTACAATCCCTATCTGCTCTATTTTGCATAACATATGTTAAACTGAGTCAATAATTTCTTCTTCCATGCTGTATTTTCAGACTAAGATCAGGCAATTATAAAGTCTGATTTTCATAAACAAGCTGAAAAAGAACCTGAAATGGAAAAGAAGAAGGAACAAAGCCCCATAAATTGTTTCTTTCCCTGACTGTTGATTTTGTGAGACACATATCTGTGTATGTGAATTCCATGAAATTCGAGTTAGCTCACTGTGAGGAAGAAGGTAACACAACACTAGGCCATCTCCTCATGTTTCATTCTGCTAACTTATCAGAGAATTTTAGCAGATTTAATGTCAAACTTTTATAATTACAATAAGGATAAAATTTAGTTTCTGAAGTGGTACACTTCAAATTTCACTTAAGATTTGCTGCAGTCACTTATTTCTCTACATGTTGCTGATTACAGTCCTCTAAGTCTGAGAGGACTTTTAGTCTTGGATGACCTATGAACTCTGTTTCCATGGGGATATGCTACAGTAAAAGCTAAAAAACTCCTTAGAAAAATAATGATAAATAGGAAGATTTTTGATGCTGTTATGTTTCTTCTAGTCTTCAGTATATGGAAAGAATATGCATATTTTTTGTTAGATTAGCATATTTATCATATATATATGAAGATTAAACCAAATCCATGCGAAATCTAAGCTTTCTGAGTGTGTTTAAGAGAGAGTTGTGAAAGGATTAATGTCTGTATAACAGGTACTACCAATTTCAAAACGTGAATAGAATGCAAAATGCTGATTTTTAGCTATAAATGTATTATCTCTTAAAAAAAGATGAAATAGTGTTGATAACTGGAAAGTTAGTGAAAAAATGCTTTTTATTTCAAGGAATTATTGAATCAATTTCAGGATTCATAGTTAGAGACTATACAGTTAGTATGATCTAAACTGTTGGCAGGAAGAGAATTTTGAATTAATTCCTTTTGCATTTTTACAGCACTTGAATAGCTTGTGAAATAGCTCTGAGAAGATTAAATGTTTCCTGCAAGTAAACGCTATCTATTTATATGTATCATTCCTTTTTTCATTACCAAGCATCTATATAAAGGAGCAACCCAGCAAAGACATAATGGAGTTAATTTCAACTTTGCTTTGTGCATGCCTTTTCAAAAAAGCACACTGAAAAAAATCAATTTATGTATTTTATCATATTATTTCCTAAAAAATTCCAATGGTAGGGGAACATTAGTAAAGTATAAGGTGTCCTTCATTGTGACTTTATAGCTTTTCTCCAACTCTGCTGTTTTGATAGTGGTGATAGAACCTCCAAAGTCATGGTGAAGAGGTAAATCATAATGACATATTTTAGTATATAATTGGGATGAACGTGGGAGCAATTCCCAACTTCTAGGTCTACACCCAAATGTCTCCTGAGGGGATACTGGGATGGAACCTGGATGGGAAGTGTGCTGTGCCTGCATGATGCTTTTCCCATCAGACAAAGGACAATTCTAAGTTCTGACACTACCTTCATGGTCTACTTGGGGACCGGCAATGCTAAACATAGTCACCTTACAATTTACACTCAACTTCAATGCTCTAGTGTTTCATTAGCAATAACTGATGCAGCAAACAGGTGACCACCCTTGTATCTTAGATCGCTTAGCAATTTTAGTCAAGGATTAAGAATATATTGGTAAGGATTTTAGTATCTTTTTTAGAAGTCAGGTATATCGAGCTTGATGTGTAAAGTGTAGACTCTCTTTTTGTGGAAGTCCAGATTATTCTGACACAGTAAAAAACCTGAATATGTAAAATATCTTAAATAAATTAATAAATACTAATAGAGGTTACAGTGAATAAGCAGTGCTTCTTTACACAGCCGCCACAGGACTGAGTTCTTGGTATGACTCTTTTTTTCCCCAAATGCATTTGGGCAGATTTAAGAAAGCAAGATCCGTCTAAATAACCATTCACAAAGTGGCAATCTCTAATTTCAAAGATTCTCAAGCCACAGATTGCTTGCAGTAGGAAAAATGCATTGAAAAAGAATATCACTGTACATTTGCCTGTTCTTGTATCCTTCCTCACAGTACTGCAAAATAGCTGAGCTTGAAAGGGATCACCAGAGGTCACCTAGTCCAAATCCCCTGCTAAAACATGGTCACATAGAGCCCAGGACCATGTCCAGGAAGCTTCTGAATATCTTCCAGGATGGACACTCCACAGCTTCTCTGGGCAACTGTGCCAGAGCTCAGTTACTCTCACCATTTTTACTTTAAAAAACTTAAAGTTCCTAAGCATCCGCTTCTGAGCACTGCCCAAATTAGTGGGCTAGGTGGACCTTGGGTCTGACAGCTATGTAATGTTCTTCCTTATGTTTTCCTGCAGAGGTTTTCCTGGCAGGGTAAAGAAATGGCAAGTTGCTCACCAACACGAGATCTCCTCTACAAAGTCTTCCAGAACGCTAGAATTCATCCTTCATTTCTCATCCATCAAGCTGTCCCTTAACCTTGAACGTCCCTGTGATTCACAATGTCAGCCTTTTCTCTCTTGCATCTGATTTGCAGATCAAATACAGTGCTGTTTAGCTTTGGGTTTTTCAAGCTCACTACTAGCTTATCAGGAATCACATTTTAGAGCAGCTTTTTGTAACAATATCAAACAGTGTTTAATACTGCAATAATCAGATGCTGAGGAAAAAATGGTCTAGACTAATAAGCTGAAACTTCCATGCATAAATGGTACATACAGTTACCCATATATTGAATATTGAGTTACTGTATCTTTAATAGCTATCTAATACAACTTCACCAGTTAGAAGTGATAAAAAAGACTACAGATTCCTTTAGCCTCCTAGAATCTTTTTTTTTTGTTGTTGTTTTTTGGTAAATTATCATCACTGCAAACAAAATACTGCAATGTATTGATATAACTTCAGTATAATACTTCAGCAGATTAAGGTTCTAATAGTTTTCCAGTGACATGAATGATAGTTTTACTGTAAGTGTGTAGCCAGTTTGGGAAGTCTCTTAAGTGACCTACCATTAAGAGTTTAGAAACCAACTGTTCTTCCTCATATTTTCAGCACCAACCCTTCCCCTTTTGACAGTAGAAGGTCATTAGCAAGCACCAAATTTTTCAGCTTTTTTCTTTATAGAAATCCATCAAAATTCTGGTTTTCTTTAATCACTACTTAAGGTTTAGTAGTATCCAGATGCAGCCCTGTGTGATGGAGAGCCACCCCATTTAATCAGTGCTGTTGTCATACGTTGGGTTGTGATGGTACTGCTGTTGCCTAGCACTTGAAAGCATAAAATTCAATCGAAGAGTGAATATATAGAGTGGCAGATTCTTAGCTTGTTTAAACTACTTCTTCTGTATATTCTGGGTTACAACTCTGGCTTTATATACTAGGGTGTGTTTTCTTTTCTTTCCTTTCTTCTGTTTTTTTTTAGCCCATTGAAAAGAATATAAATAGCATTGCGTTTTGCATAGGCTTAGGTCTATCCAGAGCATGAATGAAGAGTAAAAGGAGAGTAACTGTATTATGTGGCCTTGAATACTTCTGCTGCTGACAGTGCTGGTGCAAAGACTACAATCTCCTTCAGATTTTTAATTTTTCTACAGCTGATTTTGCTTATGTATTATCATAGGTCTTGTTTCATTCAAAGAATATTTTTAAAGGTTATTAAAGGGGCATAAGAATAACCCATTTGATTCTTGAATTTTGCAAGGTTTTGAAGGCCTGGCAGATTTTGAGTAGACTGAGGTATTATTTCACTTTAAACACAGGGCCCAGCAATGCTGTTTGTTTATACTCCATTTTTAGAAGTCCAGTGTCAGTGCTTCACAGGACATTAGACTTCATTATATGAAAGTTTAAAAAGATCAGGCTAAATTTTCTTTTCTAGATTCTATCTCATTGACATAATTATCATGAATATATTTTTGTATTACAACCTATTATTTTTATTTTACTTTAGGATTAGTTTTCTTCCAGTATTTGCAGTCTGGTATGGTGTTAGAGGTGAGTAAATTTTTACAATTTCATCAAATATTTTTAAAGCTGAATTAAGTGCTCCTAAGTTTAAATTCTTTTTTGTATTTGCTTTTGCAGGTGTTGGAGCAAGTAAGCTTGCTGGCTGAAATGCTCATGAAAGTAGCAAATATTAAGTAAATATTAGAGACTACTGTGAAAAGTTAAATTCTGATTGTACAGACCCAAATAACCTTCACAGAAACATGACCCTGAGTACCACCAGTCAGTTAGAAAACAGAAAGTGGTTGTGATGCTTCCTTCATACACTTTGACTTGCATTTTAAATATCAGCCGTGGAAAAGTATTTGTGAAATATCTCAGGTAATACAAGACACATACAACACCAACAAATTATATATAATTAAAATGGACATAGTTATAGTTATATCAAAAGATGTAATTCTGTACCTCTGACCTCATTTGTCCTTGGTCTTCCTTTAAATTATCTTTACCTTATCTTCTTGTTTCTTTGTGGCATGATTCATAGATTAATGGTAGGATAGTGAAGCCCTCCCATAGTTTGTGTGGAAGGCATGGAGTTTCAGTCACTATGGTGTTAGATTCGTATGGATATTTCACTAATGAGATAGATGTAATTGATCCTGTTCTGTGGTAGGCTAGATCAGAGATCCTATTGAGGTTGTTTTGAGACCTATTTTTCTGGGATTCCAAACTCTACTTGAGTAAGGAACTCATCAGTGTTGTGTCTGGGGAAGATATTTATTTGCATGTAGTAACTTTGGATCATTCAATAAATGAATAGCATTAATAAATTGCAAAATGGGAACATTTAGGTTTAGATTCTGCTTTAGTGCAGAAAAAAAAAAAAAAGCTTTTATAATTAGTTAAACATGAGCCACCTTGACTGCTGGTTCAGTGAAACAGTATCCAATTTATACAACGTATATTGAGAACAAAATTAAGTCTGCTGAAAATTTATCCTTGTAATGTTCCTTGGTGCACAGTAACTGTATCAAAGAAAGTACCAGTGAATTTGGGGTGTGGGAGAACATGATGTTTACTTCATTCTCAGTCTGCTCTTAACCAAATGAATAGAGTGTGACCTTGCTTGTTTCCATATTAAGCTCTCTGAATACTTCCCATGACTCCAACCATTGTAAAATGAAAAAAAAAAAAAAGTTATGTTTTATTTTTAGATTCATATTAAGTAATAATATCATGTTGGTGTCTTTCCACTGTTCAGTGCTTGCCTTGAAATAAGCACACTTACCAAAGATTCTAGTAAAGCCACTTCTGTTTCTAAGCATCTAGGTCAACGTCTTGGAAATGTTTAATGGTTTGGTGTTACCAATGTCTTAGCATTCAGCCCTTCATGAGCACTGGCCCTTCTTGTGGTATTTCAATAAACCAATATTTATATTTGATACATGGTGATTCTTTTTTGAATGCTGTTATGATTATTAAAGATGTTTTATGACTGCACAGAAAGTCCATGGTTATATACAGTCATGTAAACATAAACAGATTGCATTTAGGGTGGACTGAGGAAACACACATCTGTTATATGTGTGCTCACTGTCTCCAAAGTCTAATTGTCATAGGCTGAGGATGACTATATTGAGTTGGAAAAGTTGAGAGAGTAATATGTCCATTTGCTGTTAAGGATTATTAAAAATAATCCTTATTTTTAATTCTCATAGTATTATTACCCAGATAGTCTGCAGATTATATATTGACATTTAAAATGTATGGTATTATTTTTATCTGTATTATGCTGTTTATAAACATATGCTATTCAAAAGTCTTTAGGAGTTGTTCAAGTTAAGCAAGATTTACTAATCCATTTCTGATTTTCAAGGGTATGATGTCTCATTGCTTACTCTACAGACATCCTTAGGATCAGGTATTGTGAACCACAGTACTACATCTTAGCCCACTCTTTTTTTAAACAGTGTGAATGTTTCTAATACTTTGGAACCCAAATTTTTCACCTTAACGTGGCACATTACACTAGCTGAGTTTCTATAAGGCATTGAGTTTAAAAGTTAATGCAGTATGAAAGTACTTTGATATGAAAAATACTATGCAAAAGATAGGTATTGGTCATGGAAGAAATACCATAATGTTAAGGAGTAGTATGTTTATTAATTTATTCTCAGTATAATCTCAGATATCAGTTTCAGATATCAGTAAATTTCTTAGACTGACCTGCCTAAACAGTTGTTCACATCTTTAGGTGGGAAAAAAATCCTTTAGGATGAGCTTAATAATTATGAAGACATTACTCCTGTAATTACAGCCATATTACCCAAGACCTGACTGTTTCCTAATGAGCATAACAGTTTTGACCTAATTAGCTGGTGACACAACAATATTGTAACTTCAGTTAGACAAAATGGGGACACCATAAACCTTGAGTATCCAGTGATGCTTAGGTTGTGTGGTTAATCCCATGTGGATAATCTCACAACAGATATTTCAATATAGCATATGCCTGATCACAGATAAACTTGCTGGTTTATGGTAGAGTTAAATTGACTTTCTATCCTGATTTTTTGATAGAATTACAAATATTGTTATCCAGACTTAAATGTACTTGACTTACAGTATTTTCCATTCATATAGGTATTGGTCTGCCCATTCTTCCTTAGACCATTTATTCCATATTTGCAAACTGCAGCTTTGCTTTAAGGATTTTACTGAATTGCTTTTACTGCAATGGATATTTTCTACAACTGTGTAAACATCTTTGGAGTCCCATTCAACAATTAAGGCTGTACTGTGGCATTTATGTTAAAGAGTACCTGTGGGTGATATCCTATAACTGTTAAGACTGAGTAGAATTAGAAGAAATCTGTTCGTTATGCCAGCAAAAGTATAAACTGGGAGCTGGGTGGATTACTGTGGTGTGAACTGTACATGATCTTAAAAAAAAGAGAGAAAGTAAGAATGATCTATGATCTACATTTAGCTTTAATTTTTTAATTAGCCCCTCTGTGATTACCATATTTGAGAGAAGAAAACCAAAAGAGACCTGAGGAAGGAGAGGGGAGTGGGAAGAGAGAGAAAGAAAGCTCCTGAAGGACTGCACCCCATGGAAGGGACCTATGCTGGAGCAGTTTGTGAAGAACTGCAGCCCGTGGGAAGGACCTGTGTCACAGAAGTTCATGGAGGACTGTTTCCTGAGGGAGGGACCCCACGCTGGAGCAGGGGCAGAGTATGAAGAGTTCTCCCCTGTGAGGAGGAAGGAGCAGTGGAGACAATGTGTGATGGACTGACCGCAACCCCCATTCCCTGTCCCCCTGTGCTGCTCATGGGGAGGAGGTAGAGAAATTGGGAGCAAAGCTGAGTCTGGGAAGAAGGAATGTCTTGGGGGAAGGTGTTTTGAACATCTGGGTTTGTCTCTCATTATCCTACTCTGATTTGGTTGGTAACTAATTAAATTGATTTTTTCCCCAAGTGAATTTTTTCCCCATAACCATAACTGGTGAGTGATCCCTGCCTGTCCTGGTCTCGATCCACGAGCCTTTCCTTATATTTTCTCCTCCTTATCCCACTCTGGGGAGCAGTGAGCGAGTGGATACTTGGGGCTGAGTTGCCACTGGGCCTAAACCACAATGTTACATAACTGCAAATACAAATGCTGCAAAGACTATAAAGAGTAAGACTAAATTTTCACTGGATAAGTGTATAGCACGCTGTGTCTTAATGTCCTGAGGTAAGAACTGTTGCCTTCCATAATCCATCAAACAGTATCACGGTGCTATATCATTGACAATCTGTGATGCATAAATGTAGTAGTTATGTCCAAGACTAGTAGATCCTGTTAGGGCTGTGCAAAACAACCAGAATTTGGCCTCAAATCTCTCTTATACAGCCAATTCTTTATGGTACCTGGATGTCTCAGTCATTACTGTACCTACGCTTCCTTAACCTTAGACTTACTCGTCTTTCCTTATCCAAGACTTATTTATCAGGTGTCACAGGGAAGTTTGTGGGCAGGGTAATTTTTAACATGCTTATGTAACTGTATTACACAGTCCTTGCAGCCTGCCCTGTCCAGGTAACATAAGCTCCTCCTTTTCCCTGAGCAGAAATACTGCTTGAAGAGATGTTACTCAACTCTTGGTGTTTGGGATTCTCAGGGGCTTAAGTTTATCCCTTTCCCTAACCTGTAATGGCCAGTTTAAGGGCTGCTAATATTAAAATCTAAGTTAGTGGGAAGAATTCTCCCTTGGCTGTCATAACAGTTGTAATAAGCAGCAGAGACAGCTGCCACCGAAGTTGAGGAAACACAGTATAAAAAGGCACCTAGAAACATCAGAGATTAATATAGGGCACACACCAGACCCCAGTGACAGCTACCTATGAAACTGGATGGATTAGCAATCAGTGTTCTGAGCAGAAGTCCAGTTGGCTGTGTTTTTTCCTAAATTCTTCAAGATACACTTCCACACCCCCATCTTAGTCCAGAAAACATGCCTGATGATTTTTGTTATGAAAAAAGATATTTCATGGCTGTTTGCAAGTCTCCCCTTTTGTCTCCTTCTCTTTGAATTCAACCACTCTGACAAGTGTAGAAAAAGAGCAAACAGAATTAGACTTCTAATAGAAGAGATTCTTTTAAATATGCTTATTCACTCATTCATAAACAGACATTCATTTCTGTCTGTTAAGTTTTTGAACTCTAAAGTATTTTGAAAGTCATTAGCGATCCTTATTTCTGTTTTTGCTTCTCTTCTCCAGTTACTAAACAGGGTATGTTTAGAAAAAAAACAAAAAAAGATCACTTTCACAAAAGGAACAGTTGGGTTATTTTCGTCGTTATCGAGCTAATGTTGTACTTACAATTATATCGTTCCCACTACTTTACAATGCCTTACTAATTACACTAAAAGTATAGCTTTTCCCTTTTGTGTTGGTTTATTGATTGTTTCTTCACAACTCTAGTTTTCTGCCAGTACTGCCAGCTGCTCCTTTAAACTTTTACTATGCAAAGAACTCGTATTTTCTGTGAAATGTCAAAAAGTGCAATTAACCTTGCTTTGACCTTTTCTCTTCCTTGAGTATACTGCTTTGGATTCTGTGTATAACAAAGGGTTGTCTTTCATGTTGTACAAACAACATCAAATACTGAGAATGAACCTTAACACAAGGTTATGCATTGGCACATGAGTGTGTACAAGCTTGTATATTTAGTATATAAAAATATATCTATGTATGTGTTTGTATACATGTATACATAATATAATGATCATAAAGGTCATGTCTAGTGGAGGGTGTCCCTGCCCATGGCAGGGGGGTTGGAACTAAATGATCTTTAAGGTCCCTTCCAACCTAAGCCATTCTATCTATGTGTATTATATATGTAAAAGCTGCCAATATATTAATAGTATCAGTTATTAGAGAGGAGCATGCTTTGGAAATTTCTCCACAAATGCTCTGTGTCTGTTACTGTGCAAATCTTTTTTCACTGAAATACATACCTTAAACTGACAAAGCAGATCACAAGTAAGAGTTACATTATGAAAGATAAGGGTATGCATAGTGTGCAGCAGGTAGCAGAAACCCCACTTTCCAGGTACGGATGGGAATTAGATGTCAGGGACTTCAATGCAACCTCCATTTCGGGGGATCAGGCTGTTTGGGCTCAGGGCCAGCCTTGGTAGTGCAGCTGCCTCGCCTGGCACCAGGGAGCTGTCTGGAAATCACAGTTGAGCAAAAGCTTTGAGAGAGCCTGTCCCCCTTTGCTTGAGAACTGCTTTTAAGCCCAGGACCTTGCCCACTGTCTCCATCATAGCTACCTGTACCCATGCCTGGCCATGTGCCTTCTTGACCCCAACTCTGATCTGCTGACCTGCCTTCATCCCAGACCTTCCTTATACCTGTGGACTTGTCTGGCTGTCACTGGACGGCAGCTGGTCTTGTTTACTATCTCCAGACCTGATCCTGTCACTGACTTGTTGACTTGAACTTCTGGCTTGACCTTGGACCTGCCCTGTGGCTGAGAACCTGTCTGAGACTCAGGAACCTTGTTACTGCCACTGGACCCCTCCTGCTCGCCTTCTTTGGGTGCTGTGTACCTGTACTCCTTGCCACTACCCCTGCCTGCCTCACTGTCATGTTTAGCTCCCAGCTTCCCTTCCTGAGCAGCTTGCTTCTGCTACTCCTTGACATCAGGCATGTAATATTTTTTTTAAAACCCAGACCTAATCACAAATATAACTTCATTTCATTTGGGTTTGTGGTGCTCAGCTTGACGATCAGATTCTCAGAGGCATTGAAAGTTGAGCATCCAAACATGGGAAATCACATTTGGATCAAGTTCTAGCCCTTCAAATAGCTGACCCTCCTTATGTACCTAAACTTTAGTAATAAATAGGTGGCAGGGCATAAATCAGCTAGAGGCAGAAGTTATAAGATTGACACCCATTTTGCAAGTGCAAAAGATGTAGGTGAACATTGCTTACCTATTGGTGACTTCATCGCCCAAAGGTTCAGCAATCCCCATTTTCTTACAGTGGTTGTCTCTACGTACCCAGGCAACGAGCTCTCGGATGTGTACACATTGATCCCATGTCTGCCAACATACTCAAAGTTGGTCAAAAGATCCTCCACCTTACAGTCAGAGAATTTCAAATGGAAGCATAGAGGTGTTATTTTCAGTATCCTGGGAAACAACATTTGGCATTAATATCTGGTAATTTCTGCCCGTCTCTTCTCTGACATCATCCCAATTTCAGATATGTTTCTGGAACAAAACAGCCATTTGGATGATTGTCTCTGTGGGCTTTCTGGGAGAAATAGTTGACTTTGAATGTTATAAGAACAAAATTATTAGTGAACACATTACATGTTGAGAATACATGTGATGAGAAGTAGATGGAGCTGTAATAACGGAGGCAGCTGGGAGAATACTTTGTACGGTGTTGCTCCTAGCAACAAAATTCTCAATTTGGACATTGTGGTCATTATGTGTATTCAGAGAAATATCATTAGATGAAGAAAACTGAATCCTCTCTTCCTGTCATCTCCTTCCTTATATACTACTGCATTTTATGTATGTGATCTAAGGCAAATAAAATTAGCTCAATAATTTATAAATTGATGAGTAGGAGATAAGATCTACTGCAGCTGCATATCTCAGTAAAAACAGTGATTAATTTAAATCACATCTTTGATTTGTTTATGAAACACCATGAGTCAGAAATAACATTTTGGTTTTTGGGGTTTTGTGGGGGGTTTTTTGGGTTTTTTTTGGGGGTTTTTTTGGTTTTTTTTTTAAGAGAGACCTATGTAAAAGTCTAATGCTCCATTACAACTTCAGTAGTTCTGGCTATAAAAGTTTTGCCATCCTAAAGGTAAAATAAATGTGACTTCAGGTGGGATTTCTATACAAGTTTTCCCATTCTGGGAACTAAGCATTCTGAATATTAAATATAATACCAGAGAAAGAAAACAAAGAGAAGAGCTGCTAAGGACAACTGGAAAAATTATTCAAGGCAAACATTTGATGAATTATATTGCCCAAAAATAGAATAATCAACATGTTTATTGTGAACCTTATAATAAAGATGATTATCTGACATTGGAAAAGGCTTACTGAGCATTTTTAGATTTGTTTTGCAAATTATTTGACTGGGCATAGTTTTATAATTTAGATACAACAGGACATCATTAGGGGAGGAAGAGTGAAAAATAAATGCCCTTCAGAAACCCCAGTGTGAAGTATCTAGTCACGCTGATGAGTTGTTAGTCACATGAATCGTTACTTGGATCGTGCTTATGTGAGTAACTGATCGCTGGAAGACAAAGGACGTTACAAGTCTGGCTTTCAAAGGTTTCATGATAACTGTGTGCTTGTAAATGTCTATGAATCACCAAAATGGTATCAGTCAGAGTTTAGACTTACCCCTTCTCCAGCTGTGGCCACGTTTGCTTCATACCAGAGAATATATGAAAGTTTTGGATTTATGATGGTGACTCAGCTAGGATTTAAAATAAACCATTAGAAGCCTCCTTATTCTTCGAATCAAAAGTAGCTTAATGGATGGACTCTACAGGCACTCCTAACTCCACTATTTTTAAAATATTTAATATGATTATATTTAAAATGAGACAGTCTCTTGGAACATGTTATTTTCACAGGGCCATGTGTACTCTTCAGCAGATCCGTGGCTCAGCTCTATTCCTGCCAAAATCCAAAATCTCTGCTAGTTTAAGTGTCATCAAGATTCGAATCCCAACCCTGTAGTATAAAGCAGCTCAAGGGTTGCCCTCCATCTCACCATGCATAGCCTGCCTGTAACTTGCTGCAAACGGATGTGCCCTTCTGCTAGCATGCTGTAAAGTAGTTGGATCCAGGGCTCACGACTACACTTAGAATGTTTGCAAACCATATGTAACTTGTAAAGCAAAGAGGACAGCACAAAATCTCCTTAGGAAGGATGAAAACAGGATGTGGTGACCCTTATTTACAGTTTTACTGTAATTTCAGCTTTTGATTTTATGCATGATCTTTCAGTGTTATTTTAACCTTAAATATACATTCATTGATGCATAAATTGCATACCCACATACATTATTGACCATATTTTCCAGCAGCACGTGGAAACCAATCACCTCAGAACATCATTGCCTGGATGTTGTAGAAGAACATAAAAAAAAAGCAACTCTAACACAGGAATTTTGTATCTTGCTGCAGAATTTAGTACTGATTTTTACCCACTTGCTCCAGAGAGAGGGAGAGGGAGAGGGAGAGGGAGAGGGAGAGGGAGAGGGAGAGGGAGAGGGAGAGGGAGAGGGAGAGGGAGAGGGAGAGGAGAGGAGAGGAGAGGAGAGGAGAGGAGAGGAGAGGAGAGGAGAGGAGAGGAGAGGAGAGGAGAGGAGAGGAGAGGAGAGGAGAGGAGAGGAGAGGAGAGGAGAGGAGAGGAGAGGAGAGGAGAGGAGAGGAGAGGAGAGGAGAGGAGAGGAGAGGAGAGGAGAGGAGAGGAGTTCCTGAGGCACCAAATAATGATCAAATACTTTGCCTTCTGATACAGATTAGGCTTCCCAAATAAAAATACTTCCAGCATGCTAACCCAAAAGTGCCTTTTAGATAAAAATTTATTAAAGGTTCAAAGTTTTTCAAGATGGCTCAGGAGATCTAATAAAAAAGAAGCTGGATTAGGTTTTGAAGTATTTTATGCTTCGAGTGTTAAATAATTAAGAAAGGAATCCTAGAGTTCCTGAGCTGATTAGAACAATTCCAGGAATATCAGATTCTTGCCATTAACTTAATCCAGAATGAGCAAGGCTTGCTCAATGCACACTTATTGTGTTTAATGACGTTCATTTTCTTCCACTTTTTACAAAATACTTTATTGTAATCCACAGTGAATCATCCCTTTCCATTGCTGTGTATTTTGTATAGACCTACTTCTTAACTCCTGTTACTGTTTTATCTTCAGAACTGAGTATCTTACAGCTTGATTCTGGTATCTGATCAGGTTAGGCGTGACTTTGAAGAATGGAGCAACATATGCAGTGAAAAGAACCCCAAAGTCTTCTAGGGAATTTCTATTTATCTCAGGATTCATTTGTTTTCTTTTAGGAATTCAGTAAGACAAATACCTTTGTTTCACTTGCTTACTTGTAAAAAAATCCAAAAGGAAGCAATGAATAAATACTACAGTTCAAATATAGCCCGTTAATGTGTTATTTTTCCACATTCTTTGTGAAACTAGCATATCAACTCACATTTCAGCTGTGTGATATGTTTCAGCTTCATACTACAATCAGTGCTTGCAACTCTCTTCAGATGCTCACACAGGCCATAGGGAAGCTTCAGTCAACTTGTGATTTACATAGCTTTTCATTATTCCTTAAATATATACGCAAGATTCTGGGGGGATCATACACATGACTGAGATACCTGCAGGAAGACTGTGGATTCATGACTGAATAATCAGATTATTTACATGACTTGTTTACAGATGTTAATTTATAAAAGATGCTCTTGAGGATATTCTTCCTTTAAAAGGTAATCCTGGCATCATTTTTTTGTATCTTCATGCCATTTATCTAGCGCCAGAGAATATACCTCAGAGAATGCAAGTGCAAGTATGAGGCTATGAAAATACGGGTTCGTTGTACAGTCTCTAGATATTTCTGTGCTGACTGTCAGAAATATGAATAATATGAAAAAGCATGTTACAATTTTTCTTCAGATGGAAACATGGCATGATCTATATGCCATGTTCTAGGTGAAAGAGCTTTAAAACTGGCTTGCACCAGTCAGTCATGCCAGAAGGGAATTAATTTGGGTTTTGGGGGTTGTTTGGTTGGTTGGTTGTTTAAGCAAGTATGTTTAAGAAACAAAACTGAAGATACTCAGTATGAGATACTTAACGTAAGTTACTAACAAGGCAAGTTACGTTACAACAGGCTTTGCTATTCTGGGTTATACCACTGTGCACATACAAGAAATTGTTTCTGTAACATATATTGAATTGTATTTATCAACTTTAGAATTCATCTGCCATTTCTTCAACCAATAACTGAAAATCTGTGTCTGTTTTTTTGAGATATTCTGTATTTGCTACAGCCCTCTTTCACTTTTATGACTTTGAACTACTCATCCTTCTTTGGATTAAGTTCATGTGTGGGTTCTTTGGTCAGTAACATTTCTTCCTAATTTGCCATCCCTAGTATTGGGGACACTACACACCAGTATAGCCATGCTATATCAGTATAGCATGATATATGCTCTAGCACAGTATACACCTAAAAGAATAAGACTCTCCAAACGATACATAACTATAACAGAAATCATTTTAACAAGAGTGATCAAATACAGAAGCAAAATGATGTTTGAAAGAGAAACAAATATCAGATTACATACCTGGTGATTCAGAATTCATCTCAAGTTCAAAGTACTAGCATATGTACATTAATATATACATTAAAAAATCTAAACAGTAAAATATTGTTTCAGTTAAATCATTGTTGCCATGAAGAAAACCGTGATTTATCTTGTCACAAATTTAGACCTCGATGCAGCAAGGATTTACAGCACTGAGTAGGACTGTTTTATACAAGGAGCATTCCCCAGGAGTCCAGCTGAACATAGCACTTTGTTAAGATCATGCAGTGGTCCCTGTGGAAAGGCCTACATCTTTTATTATACTTAGAGACAGCAATGTATGAATTACAATACTAATTATGAGAACAGTTCTACATTCAGTGCAACCATATGATTCTTCATATCTAAAGATACAACATCCTAAACAAACAACACCAGCAAAGAACAAGAAAGGCAGCAGTGGCTTGAGGAGATGATCAGTGCATCAGGTCAGCAGAAGACCCTAAACAAGGATTTAGGATATGTGTTTAATGTTCCTTGCTGTCCAGGAAGCCATTCATTCCTGCCAATCCAATTTTGAAATTTAGACAGCAGCGAGACAAAAGAAAAAATGCCATGTCAAGGAGACAGATTTGGTTTTCACATCTGTATCATGACCAAAGGATTTAGGTGTCAATAATGTTCCTGTTGGCAGAGTACTTAGCTGATAACATTGCTCTTGCTTAATACTATGTGAAGATTTAGTGAGTGATTATTTACCTTTAATTTTGGAAGAGGTAGAGGATCTTTTGACCAATGGCAGCCTTTACCTGTCATGGGCTTTTTTGTTTGTTTGTTTTATTAGGTCACAGGAAAACATGGTCTGACGTATATTATGTGTATAAACCAGCAGCATATAGGTTGATTTAAACAGTGATATTTATTTGACAGCAAAGAAGTATCAGATTTTTCCCTTTTACTGTAGTACTCTTTGCATTTGTCTAATACTTCCTATTAGATGTGACTAAACATTATGATACAGGATCTTAGGAGTTAAATTCAGAGAAGTATCTCATGTATAACTAAAGAAGACTTTAAGAAAAACTAAAGAAAATATATCTCTTTTTTAAACAATACGTGGAAAATTTTTTTCTGAATCTGCTGCCTGAAACCATAACTAATTCCTTCTGTACATTTAAGTGGCCTTTTCCCGCTGTTACTTATTTGAAATAAAGAGGTGTCCAAATGTCTCATACAGGACTGGGTCCTGTTGTGTTGTTAGGTCATTGTGTATGGATGTAGTCTGAAATGTCTATACACAGCATACAGTAAAACACTGGAGTGCTTCAGTTTCCCACAGCAGCTCAGGGGATCCCTGTGCATCACTGACCCTTGGTGAAGATTAATCCTACATGTTTCTGTGAACTTTACATCTATATTCTGTGCATTTCCCATTGTCCCATTTCCGCCAAGGAAAGTACTTGCAGGACTGAATACATGATAACAGTGGAACTTGTACAAAAGGAACATACAGTAGGGCATAAGACCCTGGTCCTATGAAGCATTTAACTTTGATTTCAAGGGAAATGTTATAAATCTTTGCTGGTTTCTATTTTCAGTCCTGGTTCTGCAGACAGATATTACTGTATTTATATCCTGAAAAGGAAATAGTGGAGAAACAAAGCTCATGTCTCACAGACAAATATTTAAGGTGCAAGTCAAATTAAACAAGAACAAAAACTCCAGACACAATCCTACAGTATTTTGTCACAGACTTCTATTTGCCATGAACTTTTAAAACCAGTATGGAATGAATAATTTGGAAGGATCACACGGCTTGCATTTTTCAATTCCTTTACAAAGTAATGATACTAAGGTTTTGCTAGTTTTCCATCCACCTAGAAGCGTGTCTTTGTTTTTGTCCTGTTGATAGAGGAATGCAATGTGTACATGGTCATATTCCAGGATCATTTGCTAACAAAAAACCTTGTGTTATTTGGCTGTGATAGCTATAAATGAGTATGCCCGGATTTGTTGTGTAGTCTCTACAGAAAACTGACAGGGCAGCAGATGTCATGAGCTTAATTGAATGCGTTTTTATTAAATTTTATGCCTGATACAGAAGACTACTCTTGAGGGAAAATCTCAGGAAGGTCTAAGTCACCAGATCCAGGAGCACAGAAAAGAGAGGTAGTCTGTGTAAAATTCTCAAACTTGAGAGGAATTATTTCCATCAGAGTTGCCAATGTGCAAGGCTAATCACCTCAGGATGTTTTTATTGGTGGCAGGAATGAGACCTGCCTCCTGCACACCTGCAGTTGCGATGTTTTGCAGGAAGGAATTTTCTCCTGTTGTACCAATACTTCTCAGGGATCAAAGGCAAAGGAAGGAGACACTATGCAGTTTTACTTAAATGATGCTTAACTTTCCCACAGCAACCTTTCTGAGTTGGAACAATTGGCACTACATGCATGCTGTAGCTTCAGAACTAGCTTAACTCGGCCTAACTCTGTCAGACGCTGGTATGACTGAAAAACCCACCAGGCTTTGGCATGCCTTCCCTTGGTTTCCAGGCTTCTGCAATGAGATCTACTCACCAACCCATTTTACTCTGAAACCACCCAAACAATAAAGCTGATGCTAGGAAAGCAGCAGGATATGCAGACAAGTGGAAGAACCATTCTCTGCAGGAGCAATGCAGTGTTACTTTAGTTTCACCTGACTACGAAATTGCACACTTTTTAGTTCTGTGGATAAAATTCTTGATTTTATCCTTCAGTCTGCGTGACTGTTTTCTGTGAAATGCCTAGAAACCTATCATGTGAACCTCCCTCTTGCTGATGTGCTGGGTGAGGTGGAAGGTGGCTGCTGTAGTGATCTTTTCTCTGTGGAATCTGAAGGTAAGGTTAAAAAAAAGTCTCCAGCCTGTTGTGCTTTTATCACACCGTTTTGTTTTTCTTAGCATTTCAGACCTATATACTCAAAACCTAAATGTGGTGGTGGTCTTTCTTTCAGAGTTAATTGCTATGTTTGCTCAGGAACCCACAAGGAACATGTCTTCTCTCCTAAACAATTTATTTCAGTAAAATGCAGTGGGGTTACTTTAACATGTATTTTGTATACAGAAATGTGCCTGTTAGATAGTCAACAGTAAATGGATGGAAACACATTTTAACATCATTCTTGTTTGTGCAGCACAAATAGCCTTTTCTTTTGTTGCCATAGGAAAAATTTGGAATACTTGTTTTTCTTGTACATGGTAGACGGCAAGTTTAGTTTATTAACAAGGAGGTGCTGTTTTCTAACACCAGGTGCAATTTTCTAAGGCTATGATTACTGAAAGGGACAGAAAAGTAATAGCTGTTTCTTTTCTGTTTCTCTGCTTGCGTTTCACACTTGACCGCACTCCATGCATAGTTCATTCAGCTTTTCCCCTGGGTAGCCGATCAATAAGCCAGTTTCCTTTGCTGTTGGGAGTCTTCTCCGCAACAGCAGAGGAAAAGAAAAGCATTGCAGAGAGTAGGAAAACATGCATATAAGCTCACAAATTTTGACAGGAAGACACAAAGGCAGATGAGCTATTAGAAATTTCAGCTCTGTAGAGCAACACACTAGGCGTGTGCAGAGTATAAGGCGGGGGGTGGTGGTGGTATCTGCCCATTACCCTATCCTCCTACTACAGGTATAATTCCTGGTTCAACACATTTTGGTGAAGTGAACCCAAGACCCTTGTGTGTTAATAAAACTGAAGGAATATTAGCTGATTTTTTTAAAGTAGGTTTAATGTGGAGACCTACCTGCTCTCTTCACTTCCTCTCATGTCTACACGTCGGCGATACCACTATGTTTGTCACATCTATGTATTTACATGCACTTTGCCAGTGCAATTGCATGTAAATGTATAGATTCATAAAGGAGGAACTGTCTTTGTGTTCTTTGTTCTATGCTGGCTATTAGCACCTAGTGTAACAAAATTATGGGATCACTTTCTGTCCTGGATGCCACTGCATTAAAATATTGGTGATAATGGTAATATACATAATAACCTCCTACTGTTCATAGAACCTGAGTCCAAAAAAAGACTCCACAAGATGATCTAGTTTATCCATTTGTCTCAAGACAAATCAGTCATCGTTAAACATATATTTTTCTGACGTTTTCTTAAAAGCCATGGATGATGGGGATTCTACCTCAAGGCAATCCATTCTAATGCTTCACCCTTCTCCTAGTCGGAAATTTTTCTACTCAGGAAAGTAAATCTCACTTGCGGGACTTCCTGCACCAACTTCACTTCTTCTCACCCCCATCTTCACTCTCAGTCTCTGTGTGTGGAGTGTTGTCAGCTTCACGCTGTTGCTGCAAAGTGCCCATGGCCAGTGCTTCGGAAGGACAAGGAGGAAGGATGCAGTGGTCTTTGGGCGGCCATAGGGCCTGTTGCAACCTCTTCTGAAAAAAAAAGCCCTTTCGTATGCTCTCCCCTGTTGCCGCCTCTCATAAAGCACTGTTTTCTGGAATAAAGTGCTCGCGTGGGTGTCACTATTTTTATTTTTCCCTTCTACCGGTAAAAAGGGGCTTGTTTTTCTTGCAGAGGCTTCCCGGGTGCGTGCGTTCAGTGCCTCCCCTTGGCAGGCTCTGGCCGCTGCCTGCGGCGGGGATCGCCCTCCCCGCACTCCCACGCCTTCCATTACTGACGGCGGCGGCCACCTCCCGCGCCGTGCCCCCGCGCCGCGCCGCGCCGTGCCTCCCGCCGCGCCTCCGCGCCTCGCCCGCCCGCTCCCCCTCTCTCTCCCCGGCACTGCAGCAGAGGCTTCACCGCAACGCGAAGCCCACACAGCCACTCCGTTCCGCCCCTCCTCCGGTCCGTCACGCTCGGCGAGTCCTGGGGGAGGCTCCTCGCTCCCTCCCGCAGCCTCTCGCCGCGAGCAGGAGGCAGGCGGCAGCGGGAGCGCAGGGAGCCGGGAACGCCCCGCAGCCCGGCCGCGCCGCGGCTCTGCCCCGCCGGTAAGTGATGCTCCGGGCGCTCAGGCGGCCGCTGCTCCTCCCGGGAAACTTTTCCCTTGGTTTTAGGTTTGGTTTGGGGTTTTTTTTTTGGGTTTGGCTTTTTTTTTTTTTTTTCCCCTTTTTGCATGCTTGCGGCGGCGGAGGACTTCAACTTTTCCACGGGACTCACAGGGGGTTTGCTCGCCGGGAAGGGGGGAGAGCTCCCTTCGGGCAGTGAGCGCGGGGGTCCCTCGCGTCTCGGCGGTGAGCGGGAGCCGTCTTTGCTCTATCCAGAGCTCGCTCGCTCTTTTGCACCGAGAGAGCAGGTTGCACAGATCCCAGGCGGTGTGAGCGTCTGATCACTGCTTTTGAAGCTGACGTATCGAGGCTGACAGAACTTTTGCACGCTAGGGGAGCAAAAACCAGGGGTGTTGAGGTTCGCAGGCTCCAGATGTTTGAAGAAAACAAGCTTGCAGATGTCCCAGCGGTAAGGCTCGTGAGGAAAATCAAAGATACAGGATGCCGAGATTCCAGCTCCTTAGGGAACTGACACTTTCTAAGATGTGTTTAGAAAGGAACAGGCAGGGTTTCAGGCAGAAACAGACAGGTTTTCTACAACAGAGAAGAAAAAAGAAAGAAAGAAACCCCCAACAGTTTAAATGCTTTTGAAAACTGTGTTGCTTTTCTCACTGTAGATTGCCTTCAAGGATCATAACTCATGGACTGTGTTGGGAAAATAGTTTAGCATTCATGACCCATAAAAGGGGAGGAGGGACTCCATTCCTTACAGCTTCAGGAAAGGACTTTTCCAAAACACACTGTTACTCCTTTGGGGTTGATTTAGATCCCGAGATGTCTCCAGCAGTATGGGTGGAGGAGGGCATGGAGAAGTCACGATGGGGAAAATTTACAAGTCCCAGGGTTAGGAAGAGCCATGGGATGGATGGTGAGGTTTTTTGAGGTGACCCCCATGTGATTTAAGGAGGATTGCAGGGCAGAAGAGCCTTAGGGATGCAAAGGGGCAGATGAGCTGGTCTGACAGTCCCAAGTGGAGGCTGGACACCCCAGGGACCTGAGGGCTTGGTGACACAGGGGTAGTTAAGCATGGAGGTCACTGAAGAGTCTTGGGAGCCTAATCCTGCAAAGCTCTGTGTGAGTGGGGGGCAAGGTTGGCAGCTGAGTCATGCTGGCTGGGGCGGCCAGGGCACATCTGTAACGAAAGGGGGGGCTGAGGAGAGGAGGAAGAGATGAGAAAGAAAAATATAAAGATAGGCGGGGAGTAGGGAGATCGTCTCATCGAAAGATGCTGAGATCATCCAGAGGCTCCACTGTGATTGATAGTAACCTGCTCTCGTTCCCGTAAAGGGTTAGGAGGCTGTATCTCTGAAGGAGGAGGGGGTAGCAGATTGCAGAGGTTAGTACAACAGAAGGGAAACCTACTCAGACAAACACAATTGGTGCTGCTGGTACTTGGGCTGCATTACACTGCAGTGCAGGGAGCTCACAGCAACTTCTGCCTTAGGAGCGAGAGTGAGATGCTGAATTGGTCTGTCGAGGTGGCACAAACTATGCCGAAAATTACTGTTTCATGAGGGAATTGCAGATAGAACTGGAAGCAGACATGTAAGGAGATTTTTTTGAAGGAACTTCCTGATGAATTTATAATTAACCACAAAGGATTTTAGGGGAAAAAACCCCCAACATCCAAACCAAATAAAATTCTCCAATTAGAATAATTGTGAATGGTATACTTTTGTTTAAAGTGGTTTTCCTCTGAGTTGCCTATGGGAAAAAGCCCTCTTTTAACTATGCCATATGTCCTCTTGAATTATTGAAGTTTTACAATAGATCTTCTTTTCATGGAATGAGTTCCCTCTGGGAATAGAAACTACCATTGCAGTTTTGTGCAATATTCATAGTTTTCCCTGTAATTAAGCATTTATTCATCATTTTCATAAATAACAAGGCACCGTAGTAAACTGGAGACCTCATTCCTTCCGTCTCACCTAGCCATTTTCTGCACTTTTACTGAATGATAATATACATTAAATCTGAGTGGTTTGATGCTGTTTTTGAAATCAGTCTCCATGATGGGAGAGCTAGAAGCGTTGCTTTTCTGTATTCCAAAGAAACGCAGAATTTGCTAAAATATAGTCACAGTAAATTCCAAGTGGACATTTATTTATATTTTATTTATATTTGCATAGGCCAAATATTGACAAAAATACAGTCGATCAATTAAAATTAGACACACACTGAGCCTCCAAATATCTTCAAATGATACTTGAGGAAAATGAAGAAACAAGCGTTTAATGTCTATGTTTATGGAGCTGTATTCCTGCTGCTTATTCAGTAAAGATGACCCTGAATATCAGTGGTACAGACTAGACATAGACTTTCTCTGATGGCAATTTGATGTAAAAGTCACGTGCCATTGCATTCAATACAAAAATAGATTTGTATTTGGCCAAATGAGATCAAACCAAGTGTTTTCTAGTTGCATATTTGAGAAAGCTCATTATTTTTTAATAATAGTGAAGCAGGGGTTGTAGATTTTTTTTCTCCGTTCTGAGTAACATGCAAGAAATATTTTTGCAAAAAAAAAAAATCCTATGTAATGTTCAGTTATTTTTGCAATGGTGTTACCTCTGGTTACAATGTGCTATCTGTAACTGAGTTTATATGTACCTAAGTGTATATGCTTGTGTAAGTTGCTTGCAGTAATGGTGGATTTCAAATTTTTTTTTTAATGATGTGTTCCAAAACAGAGAGGACAGACATTTATCCACAGTGGTCCTGATCGTCCTGTTAAAATCAGTGTGAAATGTATTGCAGATTTCAGTGGGAACCAGAATGAATGCAGCTAAATGATTACCTAGGCTTTTTGTATGAAAATAGTTTTAATGAAGATATTTCACATTCTCAGTCATACAAAAGTTGTTTCAGTGTCACAGGCAGATCATTCGGGGTGTATGTTGCTGTGAATCTTTGCAACACATATGCATAACAGGATGCATATCAATGCTTGTTTAAACAAAAGCTCATCAATTAGATTAAATGTGTTTGCAAACCTGTGATAGAGAACACACAGCTGCTGCCACCGCCTTCGTATTATGTAGTGCATAACATTTTCCTCTTAAAACAGAATGGAATCCTTTTTGAAATTATTCAGAGGACTGGATTTAGAGCTTGTCTTCTTTTCATTGTTTGTAAGCAGTAAAATGGAAAAATTAATTGGAAGTATGCGCAAAGTATTGACACTGGGAAGAAAAAGGTAGTTAAATTTTTCCTTTAAATTAGAAAACTGTTTCAGTTTTACATTAAATGTGATATATTCTCTAGTAGCTCTGTTACTCTCAACAGTGGTTGATAGTCTCACAGGCTTTTAATTATTTATGTGGTTCTTCTAGAGACATTCTAAACATGCAGAGTATCTATTCTCCTGTAAATGTCTATGTTGCCAGTCTGTGATATGTTAGACACGTTTGGGTTCAGATTAGCACTTTTATGTCAGACAGATAAATACATATGCATTAAATATAATGAAATGTAAATTTCTTTAGTGTGATTATTATTGAAGCTGTGGCCTCATTAAATAAACAGAGAGGGTAAAGCAGCGCAGAGCATGTCCTTCCCTTCTCTGTGGTTCAAACTCTCAGTCACTTTCCTACCTGGGGATGTTAATAAAAGTTTAAATATTGTGGAAACAACAATGACATTGCTTAAAATATAGTACAGTGTAATACATGCAAGATGTCGTAAAGTCCTTTCATTTTTAAGACTGACTTCTCTCTGACCGGCTGCTGACAGTGAAGGCTTACCATGCGTCAACAGCACATCAGAGACGTTCATGATTAGTTGGACATTCCATCAAAATATTTCTAATTCAACTAAAAATGCACCATATTGAAAAGACAAACGACACCTACCATGTAATGCAGCTGTTTCAGCACACAAGGCATATAGCTTTATATTGATCTGAGACTCAAGAAAAATATGGTGTTGCTGCAGCTCCATGTTTCCTTGCCAGCAGCAAGATTTTTTTTAAGATAAAGCAGCATCCATGTAGCTGGCTCTCTCCTTCTCTGCAGGTTATTTTTGTGGTCATTGTTGCGTGGGTCTAGTTACATGCTTTGTTCTAGGACGGTAGTCTGTGTCTCACAAGCATGTCTAGGTTTTTGACTGAAAATCCACATTACAATGAACACAGTTGGCCGCAGCATTACAGCATCCTGCAGGATTTTCTTTCCCTTTAATGTTCATACGAGGTATTGTGTATGGAAAAGCTTTGTGAAATACATCATGGAAACTAATTATTTAGAAATACAGGTAACCATAGAACTGCGTGATGACTTTGCTCATTGCATCTTCATGGGGTCTCTGGGTCTTTAAGTGGCACCATTTTCCTGCCACATAGAGCTGGAGGATAAACTTCCCTTCCTGCAAGAGTAACAGTGCTAATCACAAGAAGCTGGTTTTGAAACTGGATTCCAGCTTTTCCCCCTCCTCCCTCCACACTGACTGTGGCAGGTTTTGATGTTATCCGGGCATCCCAGCCATTGCTGCAGACTCGTGAATGAAGTGGTCCTCTGAAGTGCTCCTAGGGCTGAGAAATGAGTGATTCCTTGGAGCAGCACTTCTGGCTGGAAGTCATTGCTCTCTAATAAGCAGCTGTTTGTTTCTCTTTTATCTGTATGGATTCTTAAAATCCTGCCTCTTGGACAGCTGATGGCATGTCTCACATTCTTGCTGTCTATAAAAATGGGACAAAATACACATTTATTTTCATTAAAAAAGAACGCACTTGAAAACTCCATCACAAAATGTATCCAAGCACCAAACAATAAAGATAAGATCAACAGTGTATTTTTCCATTTCCTGATCATGTTGAAAGCTATCTGCAGTGCACTTGTGATATCTTTCTTGTACAGATATGAAGGCACCAGATACTATTTGGCATTTTCCTTTTTAACTTTCAAGCCAACAAAGGAAATTGCTTGGTACAGACTATGGAAAATCCTATGGTGATGGCTTGTTGGCACTTTTTAAGGGTATTTATGTATCTGTGAATGATTGGGGTGCTTCTTTGTAGGTCATACAAGGCTGGTCCTGAAAGGAAAGGTAAGACAAAGTGTCATCATGCTCTCCTTTGAGTCTAGAAAATGCATATTCTTGATTGTACACAGCAAAGTTCTCTTCAGATTCTACTGAGCTGCATTTGAGCTGGTTTTACTCAAGAAGGTAAAAAAAGGTAATTCTAAAAGCAGGAGGTGAAGATACCAAATGTTAACATTTCACATGTCTTGGCCTCCTCCTTTTCATATTGACCTGTAGCTGTTCAGTTGACAGTGGCTTTTGCTTTTGGACAGTATACTTCTTGGCATCTAGATGTCACCTCTTGTGAGCAGGACTCAGTGCCTGTCTTCATGTGTGGTTGGTGCACAGACTGCCACTGCCACTTAACCGTTTAACATTATTTCTCAGTGTGCGAGCAGCATCGTATTTTCAAATAACCCAACCGTTACTTCCTCTCAGCTTTGTTAAACAAATCAAGTTCTGGCATTAGGAAGAGTATCAGTGAAAAGTGCATCTAGTGATTGTTGTGGTTTAACGCCTGCTGGCAACTAAGCATCGCACAGCCACTCACTCACTCGCTCTCCCCTGGTGGGATGGGGGAAGAGGATTGGAAGAGTAAAAGTCAGAAAAATCATGGGTTGAGATAAAGACAGTTTCATAGGTAAAGCAAAAGCCACACACAAAACCAAAGCAAAACAAGGAATTCATTCACCACTTCCCATCAGTAGGCAGGTGTTCAACCATCTCCAGGAAAGCAGGGTTTCATCACAAGTAATGCTTACTTGGAAAGACAAATGTCATCACTCTGAAAGTCCCCCCCTTCCTTCTCCTTCCTCCAGCTTTTTATGCTGAGCATGACATTATAAGGGATGGAATATCCCTTTGGTCAGTTGGGGTCAGCTGTCCCCTCACAACTTCTTATGCCCCCCCAGCCTACTCGCTGGTGGGGTGGGGTGAAGAGCAGAAAAGGCCTTGACTTTGTGTAAGCACTGCTCAGCAACAATGAAAACACCCCTGTGTTATCAACACTGTTCTCAGCACAAATGCAAAAGATGATAACCTCATATCTAGCCTCTATGAAGAAGATTACCTCTATCCCTGCCTTTTGAGTGATCTATCCCAGCAGAGTGACGTAAGACGTGTAACTAACAAACTCATTATGCTATGCAGATGGAGTCTGTCTTTCCCTTGGTATGCTGTCTCATCACTGACTGCAGTATGCTGTAGACACAATGAAAACATTTAAAGTATGTTTCTGTTGCAGTCTAGTACACCAGTAGGATGCTCTGAATGAATGACAGGAATGCTTGAGGTTATCGTGAGTGCAGCCTGTGATGCAGTTAGGTTGCCCTCCAATCAAAGCTAGCTATTTTAAAACTTGCAGGAAGTTTTCTGCAGAACACTGTTGCAATGCAAAGAAATAATAGAATAATTTACATTCCAAGAAATGCCTGGAAGTAATTTCATCCTGTCACCTTCTAAAAGCAGGGCCAACTTTTACAGTTAGATTGGGTTGCTCAGGGCCTTGCCCAGTCAAAGTCTGAATATCTCCAGGGATGGGGACCACAAAGCTTCTCTGTGCAAGCATTCCCATGCTTCACCAGTCTCATCATGAAGAATTCTTCCTTATAACTAGGTATTGGTAAGAGGAGCAAAATTGGACATACTCACATAGATGTAGCTTTGCAGTCAATCAGAGGGGAACGATTACTGCAGGTAAAACTCTAGTTAATGCATCCCAGCGTATAGTTATCCTTCATCACCACAGGGTACACTGTGGTGTATAGCAGCATAAGTTAAAATAGTATCCCTTTGCCATAATACTGGCATTGGTACAGAGACCCAGATTTTTCTTGGAGAAAAATTTCCGGTTATCTCATAGAAAGATGTTACTGCGCATGACTTTTGAAGTGTGGTAATCCCATGAAAAATATTTTGAGACATGAATGCCTATAAAACAGCATGAAAACTGGGCTATCAAGTATTGTTGGGGCTCAAGTGCCAGTTAACAAAGATGTCCTCCACAGGTGGCTTCACCTCGGTTGTGAAAGGAGGGACACCACACATTACTACAGATCACTACAGATCTACATACATACATATATTGACTAGTTTAGGTCCCTGTACACCCCATTGTAATTCAAATTAAATGAATGGAATTGCATTCAGTAGGAATTTGGCTCAGAAACTGTCAGTCTAGGGGTTTTGTTGGAGAAAAAAGGCTATGTAAGTCATTGATCCTTTTTCTCTGATAATTATTTTCAATTTGATTTTAAATAGTCTTAACTACTTTGATAAATAAATAAGCTTTTGACCAGAAAGCGTGGATCCTTTTAAGATTACACATATCCAGAGATATCTACAACTTGCATTTAAATAGAATCTACATTCTTAGCCTTGGCAGATATTGTCATGTTAATCTGCATAAAAAAAATTAAGATAGATGTGTTTGTCAGTACCATAAATTAAAAAAGTCACATCTTTGTGGGTCTATACCTACCTTATAAAACCTTATAAAGGATATAAAGGCATACCTTCAGCTTTAAGGACCCTGTATTTTCTGTATGTAACTTTTAATGCTTTTGTAGTTGTTTATTACATGTAAAGTACTCAAGTTGAAAATTACCAAAGGAAAAATTACTTTTAGAGGGATTAAAACACTTTTCCCATATATTTTGTACATTCCACACTATTTAATATATAACTGCTCTCACAGGTTTCCCCCATGTATCTTGTAACTTAGAAGGGTTGTGCGTTCTCATGAATCTGAAGTAAAACAGGAGAGAGGCAAGAATGAAAAGCCAAAGCTACATATATTGTGGTAGTAATGTCACAAAAACTGGTAGGAAAATCAGTGGTATATCTGCAATCACTTTCAACTACCTTTTGAAACGGTGTTGTTCTGGTTGATGGCATCCCTTTAGTTCCATTTAGCATCATGGTCTCATCTAGCATCATTAGAATTTATGAAGTGTTGCTCCTATCAGTTGCATAATTTGACTATTTACATGTTAAATTCAGAACAAAGCTATTCCTTACAGCACAACCTCTATATGGAGTGAGTAGTCAGAAGAATAAATGTTGTGTACTATTCCAGGTTTTAAATGTTAGTATACACAATGAAAATGACCAATGTTATTTGCTTTTGTAAATGTATATACATACTTTTTTATGTAAACAACAGAAGAATATCAAACCAGCTCACACTGTGACTTAAAAAATATACAACTCCTGTAAGCGTGATGTTCAGATTTCTAAATGAGTTTTGGCCGCTGCATTTGCTTATTGAGGGAATAGTCCCTTATGGGCAACAGCAAGTGTACACTTAAAGTGCATTCTTTGATGTTTTGAACTATCAATAGATTCCTAAGTTTAATGTAATTCACAGGGCTTTCCAAGCTGAGCAGACGTCAAGACCGATGCAGCAAAAAATTCATCCCACTTACTGGGAAAACCAGAAAAGCTTTATATGTTAGTCTTTTATAATTTCTTTGGCCCATTTAGCTGGAATACTAATTCCTTCCCAGCCCTCTTCCTACCTTCAAGTGAAGTCCTGGAAAGAAAAAAGAAACAGCGTGGACATGGAGAAGTGGGGATGCTTTTCCTAGGAAACTCAAAAAGGTGGTGTACATATTAGACACCATATGGGAACATCTAGGAGTTGTCTGCTAAAATTAATTCAGTTTTGTTCAATTTTTGTTTCTTCAAATGTAATTCCATGTTCAGTTCACATCTGAACTTGGAACAGTCCAAGCACTTATTAATTGTAAAGCTCTTGAAAGTTTTTCTTAGTACGCAGTGCCAAGGATCCAAGCCATCTTTTACTCCACAGATGCCTTCCTTAAACTTTGAATATCTAAACAGAAATATTTAGGCACATATTTATAGTCTTAAATAATCATGGCCTGACATTCAGAGACCCTGGAAATTCTGTCACTAGAACAAATATTCCAGTTAAATGGAGAAGGTGCCCATACTAAAAAAATAATTATCAGTCCTTGTACACTTTGAACAATCAAATAGCAAACTCCTGGAGATTAAAAGATAATACCATCAGTGTCCTTCTGTGTATTTGCTCAGAAAAACTACAAGGAAAGGGGAAAATAAAACCCCATTAACCAATTACCCAAACACATATTAGCAAAAGGAGGTTAAGAAAATGGGTGTTAATTGGCTAAAACAAGTTTGTGTCAAAGACCGTTATTTATTAGGTCTTACATGGAACAAAGCAAAACTTGCTCCTATCCTAAGAAACTTAACAGCTAAAATAAAAATGAACAAAACTGAAACATCTTGTGGTATTTGCTGGAGTTATGACTTGGTTGTCCACTGTCTGTCCATGACCATGTCTGTCTGTGGAGAAAGTAGCCCTCCAAGAGATGGTACTTCACATAAGCAACCCTAATGCTTTGGTACTGGACACCTTACTTCCTCGGGGCAGTTTTGTTTGGAATGTTGCTTGTTTTGGACTAGCTTCCTTTGTAGAAATAGGCTTCTGGAAATTCTCTTTCAGTTCACATTTGTTCAATGGTTAAAACAATTAGCTTTTTTTTTTTTTTCTGTAAAATAGCACTACGGTTTTGATTACAAAACTGCAACAACCAATAGAAGTAAAGCATTAAAAAGAAAAATACTGAGAATTTCTCTGAGACATCTTTTGACTGAACTGACTAAGGATCAACTCAAGAGTAACCCATTCAGGGTGCTTTCCTCTATTGTATCAAAGCCATTCTTTGGCTTATCAATCACTTCAGAAAATATTAGTATATTTTGATTTGTGAAAATTCTGGAAATGTTTCTCAAATCCATGCCTGGGATTGGAATTCATAAAACCTCTGAGTAGTGGTTATTTCTGATACGTGGCTCACCCTCTTGCCTAGGAAGATGACTGAATTGCCTCCTGTGTGAAGTTCACTCTCCCACATAGCATGACAAACTTTCTATGACTTCATAATAACTTAAAAATATTAATTATAATCTTCATTCTCAATTTTGAAGTTTCAGTTTCATTCCAGCTACGGTTTCGTGGCAGTAAACTACCAAAAGTCAGAAAACTGATTCAAGGTTTGTTTTATTTTTTTCAGTATTTTATGAATGTCTATCATTCATGTGGTCTTAGAGCACGATATAGATGATTCCTTGCTATGACCAGCTGTACAGAGTGATTAAGTAGAACAGCACTCTGCTACCATTCTACTTAATCATTTAGTAAATGGGAAAACTGTTTCTTCCTGGAAAATTAGATGTCTCTGAGAAGAACAAATTTTCACTGGAGGTATTGAGTGCTAATTTCTGTATTATAGTAACAAATGAGTTGTGAGTCGCTGCTCCATAGTCCAAAGAAAGAGTATCTGTTTTCCTATATTTGATAAACTATTGTACACCATGTTTTTTCAGTCAGTTGCTGATACGCCTGCTCTCTAAAGTAAATGTTGCTCCTAGAAACGACCACAGGATCATTTTATTGTATATATTTGCTGAAATATGATTAATTCAAGGGTATGGCCTGAAATGTGCATAACAGCTCAGTTAGTATTTTAACCGATGTGTGTTATTCTGCTAGGGTTAAGAAGAAGATGTTTGCTAAATGTTCTAGGATTCCCTAGTCAGGAACCAGGACACACCTAGTACTTATAGAATCATAGAATGTTTTGGGTTGGAAGGGACCTTTAAAGATCATCTAGTTCCAACCCCCCTGCCATGGGCGAGGACACCCTCCACTAGGCCAGGTTGCTCAAAGCCTCATCCAGCCTGGCCTTGAACACTGCCAGGGATGGGGCATCCACAGTTTCTCTGAGCAACCTGTTCCAGTGCCTCACCACCCTCTCCGGGAAGAATTTCATCCTGATATCTAATCTACATCTCCCTGCTTTCCATTTAAACCCATTACCCCTTGTCCTGTCACTACAGGCCCTTGTAAAACGTACCGCCCCCCCCAGCTTTCTTGTCAGGTCCTCCGGGTACTGGAAGGTGCTCTAAGGTCTTCCCAAAGCAGTCTCTTCTCCAGGCTTAAGCAACCCCCACTTTCTCAGACTGTCCCCATAGGAGAGGTGCTCCAGCCCTTGATCCATGTACAATCTTTCAGAATAAAACAACTACAGTCTCCACACGGTGAAAAAGACACTGGCAAACTGACGGTCTACGAGGTGCTTGCGGCACATGATGCATGAGGAAAGGCTGTGGGTTGGCTCAGCTTGGAAGAGAAGGCCAAAGGAAGATGTGGGGGAACTAATTACTGTCTTCCGTCTACTGATGAGTGACTAGAAAGAAGATGGACTCAGGAAAGGGAATGGAAATTTGAACAACGTAAAAGGAAGAAATTCTTTACTATGTAGGTGGTGAAGTACTATAGTAGGTGCACAGGAATGCTGTGGCACATCTGTCCATGGAGATGCTCAAAACTTGCCTAGACATGGCCCTGGGCAACCTAATCTGATTATGAGGCTAGCCTGACTTTCAGTGGGAGACTGGAGTAGAATACCTCCAGAAGTCCCTTCACACCTTAATTATTCTATAATTCTACTGATATAAGGGACTACTCGTGAGGGACTACCATGTACTACCGAAAGTTAGTAAATAATGGAATTCAGTTTCCCTCTCCTGTCAGCCCTTCTACCCACGCCAGAATAGCCTCTGGTCAAGAACAGGGCCTCTTTTTAGAACTGCCTACAAATTCAGAAGATGTGAACCTAGGAGTGAAGAATTTATGATCTGAGAGGGAATTTCGTTACTAACAGCAAAATACTGCATCCTGTTAAACTGCATTCTGTAAAATCTCTCTTTATTTGGCTAGAAATTCTTGCACTGGCACAGACTGAGAGGCAATATCAAGATAATCACCTTGATCAAAAAAACTGGTTTAGCTGATACATGAAATTATTGGTTCTATTCTTAAAGAGTGAAACTGTAGAACACTTTTCCTGGGGAACTGTACTTGAGAGTAGACAGAGAGGATCTGAGTAAAAGTTACTGCATTTTGTAGTTAAATACAGTTATTCTAAGGCCAAAAATAATAAAATATGTTGAATAAGTCTTGCATGGAATCAGAAAACAGAGAGGCTCTAGGGTTGGTTTTTGTTTTTGTTTGTTTGGTTTTTTTTCCCCAGTCTAAGCTGCTATGTGCTGGTGCTTGCACATATTTACTTTCACTAGCTCTGTGGCCTATGTTGTACCAAAACGGGTGATGAGAATTCAAAACACAGAAATGTCATTCCTAAAACACATCTGGTGATGGTTGTTCCCTCCACATTGCCCTCCCTTAAGGCTGGCTGATTTACAGGAGTGGTTTCCTGTAGTTTGTGCACTTAGCTTCTATCCCACAGGAGGGTAGAGAAATACATTGCTGTTCTTACAAATATTTATATACATATATAATCTAATTTATTGCAACAGGATTGTTTATGTGAATTATTTTACTCAACAGCATAAATTCTTGCAGAATAAGACCACTTAGCTGATAAAGTGGAAATCTGGTGGCAAATAAATGTTGACAGTGTCTCTGCCGGGAGACGGGTAAGAAACAGAACTGAATTACCGATTGAAACTTATTAAGTCACATGCTAATGATTCTTTATTAAATGTGTAATGTGCTTTTGGGTCCATTTTATTTTTGGTTGTTGGGTAAAACTGTATTTTTATCTAGTTGGGAGAAGTGTTTTTATATTGTACCTCATTTACATGAAATAAATAGGTTGTTGTATATGTTTATATTTCAATATCTAGTAACAGGAGTGACCTACAGGTTCCAATACACTGCCTTCCTCTACTCCTGTGGCTGGGAAAACTGATTTCTGAGAATGGTAGTATCCTGTTGTGGGCTGAACTATATGCCAGCCGTTTTTTGGGTTTTTTTAAATGCCTTTTGTTAAAATATTACATTCAATTTTATTTACTATTTTAAAACAGTGGAAGCAGTAATTCTGTGATGCCTTTGGTCTTTAATATTCCAGTAATATTCATTTTTAATTAGGAAGCTTTTTTTAATTCAATAAACCTTTCTGGAAAAGTGTATAGCATAACTGGAAGAGAGTTGATATAAAAGGAACTGTTGCTGTACTTCATAAGGGATCTGTAAACATGTAGAGGTTTTAAAAAAGTTTCAAGTAAGTGTTAAAACTGCATTTAAGAAAACCTGTTACCTGCTGGTTTAACAGCGCCATAGCAGCACAGAATGCAATGTAAACTGTACCACAGAAAGCTGTGGAGCGGTCAGGAGAGGACAGAAAAGATACACTGATTCAAATTCCTGTGAAATTTTGTATTAAATTAAAAACTGTCTTTCCTTAATGAGAATGTCCCTTGCTGTAGGGGTGCAAGCACTGAACACTGCATCAGCTATACAATCTGCAAAACTATTTTCAATGAAGGCTGATACACATTCAAGGAACTAAGAAATTAATCAATGTGATGTACATCCTAAGGCCACCACAATGTGATGCTTTACAAAAAACTAATTATAAGCTAGAAGTGAGAACTAATTGCCTGATGAAGCAAGAATTTATTTTCTAAAATCTCTTTGCTTATTAAATTCAAACATTTATGACATCTGATGGTTTTGGGTTTGGTGGGGTTTTTTTGTTTTATTTCTTTTTTTTTCTTTTTTTTTCTAAGAAAGGAAAAATACTTTTAGAGCCTGGCTGCTGTGTTTTACTGGGACTTAATTTGTTACTTGTTTCGCCTATTTGGAGCTATGCTCTACACATACACAAGTGATTTACTTCTTCCTATACTCTCTCCCAGTCACAGAAAAGGCAAGAGACCTGCTTGGAGCATAACATCAATTTTTCTTATTAGTACGCTGGCACTGGTGGCATACAGAACATTTTCTGTCCTTAAATCAAAAATATTATCTGACATAAGTAATTCAGGACCCCTCTTATGGGTGGGTAAGGGGAGTCTTAGTGTTTCTTTTGTATAAGAAAAGTGATAATAATAGGCCAAACCTGAAAAGAAAAAAATAGAAATGCTTCTAAATGCCCATTAGTAATGTGGAACATTTGAATAGATTGCTGCCCAAGCATGAGGGTAAGCTTGCTGAGTGTGAATAGTGGTCCTTCAGCGTGCTTTGTGAGTCTGTGTAATTGAGGTGCCGATAAGGGGATGGTCCACCTTATCTGTGACATTCAGGGGATGTTCCTGATGTGGCATTGCTTCGCTGATCCACTAATATGAGCAATGTCTTTACAGAAAAAGCACATGTGAACATGGTACCACTAAGCAGGCTTTTGTACTTGATTACCTGCTGAAGAGCCAGTGTTGGTTTTGTTCAAGGACAATATCAGTAAAGAGTAAAAGTGTGAAATTGGGATAACGATTAAGCAAGTTAAAGACAGAAATTCAACGGAAATTACTTCAGAACACAGCTGATCTGGATGGTACTTTATTGACCTGTTCAGTGTCAGAGAGCAAGAACATTGTTGCTGTAAGTCTAGCAAAGATAAAACCAAGTTGATGAAAATCTTAGAGTAATTCTTACCTCTTGGGGAATGTATGGTTTTTTTTAGGGACGGAACCAGTCTGAGGTTAGGTTTCAGGAAATTACCAGATACTTGTTATTTTTTAAAATGTATTCTTGTCATGTTTTTTCTCTCTTGACTGTCATATTAAGTGCTCCTAACATGGCCGATACTCCATCTTTTAAAACACAGAGGTAACAGGAAAAATTAAATAAGGCTGCTGTGTACTCTCTCTCTTAATGGTTTGATTTATCAAATTGTTTTGAACCTTCAGGTTAGAAGAAAACCATTAATATGACTGTGTAGCTACTATGTGCTACAGTCCACACTGTTTTTAAAAACATGTATTTCTTTTAGCAGAAAGTCATATAGTAAGAAGCAGGGATTTTTTCATTACTAAGCAACTATTGCACATTTTTCAATCTGTAAAGAATCATTTTGATTTTTTTCCCCATGTTTTTATTCCAGTTCCTTTTCATGGAAACTCTTTTAAGGTGAATTAAGAAAGAAGAGGAATTAATACATTCAGTTTCAGCAACTTCCAGCAGTAGTATGTCATCCTCCCTTCAGAACTGTGAGGTTAACAGTTTTTCAGTGTGCTTCAAACCTAATACTCAACCAGCTTGAGACTTTTGACACCACCCCATTAAGAAAATGTAGACTTGCTCCTACCTCTGCCTCTATATATGATAGAACAGATCCTGCTTTGATAATATTTCTAATATGTTCTTTGAGTGACAGCACAGGAAATCAAACCCGTGGCCCCCAAGCACAGCAGCGTTGCAAAGATCCTGTTCTTTCAGCCTTCTGTCCTTTCAAGCGTTTCTTTCAATGATGTTTTTCTCCTTGCATATTCACTCATGATGCAAAAAATGATGAATTGCTGCAAATTCATAATCCCAGTTAATGTTAAAACTTGTGCAGAATTATGTTGTTTCTTACATGTTTTTAGCATGCACTCCTATGCTGAAAGCATGCTGAAGATAATCACCCCATGAAAGATGGTAAATGTTCATTTCAAATCCCAGTGGCTTCAGTATGAACATTTTAATTAATTATAATCCAGTCCCAAACGATCATCCTTAATGTCCCTTGCAAACAGCTGCCTCGACTTGAAGAGTGTACTGCTGCTTCATGTAGCAGAACAGAAAAACGAGATCCCAGGCAGGTAGCTTGATGCTGGATGCTAAAACTGGCAGTTCAGCAGCTGAAATGAACTGTGTGTTCCCCGCATCTCGCCAGAAAGGAGAACTAAGCCAGTGTCTGTTTGTAAACTAGACTTGCTACATGTGCCAAAGGTGAGCTTTCTTCTAGCCATTCTGATATCAGCTATAATCAGTGATTGCTAATGAAAAATATTGCCAAATTTTCCAATGTATGTCTTTTTCTGGCTGTTATTGGAGCTCTTCTAGATGGTAGTTTCAATCACAATCAGCTTCAAAGTTTTAGGTATACCGTTCTGCATGCATAAATTAGTTTTCAACTTTTTGGAGTTTAGAGATGCTTTCAGATTTTCCAGTGCAGGTAAGGAGCCATGACTTTCAGACTGCTGGCAATAGTCTCACTGTCTGGTTTTGGTGAGCTTTCACAGTCCTAAGGGTAGTCGGCAAGTCAGACACATGTCCTCAGTCTCTGTGGGGATGCTGAGTGCCCCAACTGACCTTGTTTGCCCTGATAAGCCTAACCTGGACCCCTCCTCACACAAGCATCTTCTGCCGGCAGGTCCAGGAGCTCTATTTAAGCTGAGGCTTCAGTCTTTGTGAGAGCTATCAGGGGTCAGATCCAGACTGCTCCAGGAGGAGAGAGATGGCAGGAGCTGAGGGTGGCCACAGTGCAGCAAAGGTGGTGCCTTTGCTGATGGAGCATGGTCTCCAAGTAGGGTGTGCAGAGATGGCAAGAGAAACAGCTTTCCATCAGCAGTCTGGTGCTCATCAGACAAGGTGAGGCAGTGCTATGTCAAAGATCGGTCAGGGGATTTCAATCTGAGATTCAGGAAAAGCAGGAGATAGGAGAAGATACTCTATGGCATAGTTAATTCAGAGTTGGGGTGCCTAAGTATGAGATTAAAGGGAGTTTGAGTCAATGACAGAGGATGAGTGCTTGGGAAGGGTCCTAGGTGGAGCTGGTCAGGCTGATAAAGGCCTATTGAGGCACTTTGGACCCTGACAGTCAATTGAAACACTCAAAGAGAAGAAGGAAGAACAATGTCAATGCAGGGAACTGCTGAAGATGATCAACTTCAGTGTTAGGTGTTAAGTGTTTTAAGAACCAGACTGAGAATGAGGCTAGGAATAAGTAGGAAGCCTGAGGATCTCAGTGAATTGGAGAATTGTCCATGTCCGTAACGCACACACTGGGAGAAAAGACTGTTGTGTTGTTCTGCTTTAAAAATAAAATACAAATGGTTTGATGTGGCAGAATTTATTTCTGAGATGTTTCAGCTCACCACACCTTATTGCTGTGTGGAGTCAAACACCTTTTTTCAGGTTATTTTCAAAATAAGCTGTAGGAAGCTTCCTGAAATTGAAAAAAATACTCACCAGCTCTATCTTCATTTTGCTGCCTGTTCTTTGCTTTCAATGACAGAGCACTGTGTTTGTTCAGTTGTGCTATCCACCTCTACATATTCTACCCAAGGGAAGAAAGCCACACTGAGGTAGTGCTCAGATTGCATAATGCACTCTGAGATGCAGATAAATCCCATTTTGTCAGAGGTCTAAGTTGCAGAATCTGAAAAGCTAGGGGCTGCTGCACTTACAGTGAAGTCTGTTCATCTGACCATTATTTTAGTGTTTCTGTGCTCCCTTCTCACCTATATGATCAAATCTTACAAAATAAAGACTTACGAAGTTTAGAGAACCAGGTGGGCATATAAAATATAAGCTGCTAAAATATGGAATTTGTGTTTTAATGGAAGTCATGCACCTGCAGCCACTTGGGTTTATTTACTTTAGGGTTGAAGTTTTCATATGCTTGCTGAAAAACTTCATGTGTTAAGGCATGTGTGCACTGTGCAACTTGCAGTTATAGTGCGATTCAGGTTAACAAACTGAAGAGACCTAGTTAAATGTGTTGCCAGCAAATAACACAGTTTGAATGTCGCTAAAACCTGACATTATGAGAATCTTTAAGAAGATGTTGTTTTCCAGTGTAGAATAAAATGATGTAAACAATTTGTACAGTTGTAAGTCAGTGCAGCCTTAAAAAAAAAAAAAAAAAGGCAATTAGATTTTTAGCTGCAGCATTTATATTTGGGGAGGTCAGACTTTTCATCTTACCCAGTCAAGGCCTGGAAGACAATGAATCAACCTTAATTGTGAAAAATGTAATTTGCACCTGAAACTGTTACATTTTCCCCCAGGGAGAGGTAAGACTTTGAGTGTGCAGACTGACTTCTTCTTAATGCAGCAGGTCTGCGTTCTATTTGGATATCACGTTCCATTATCTTTAATAGCCAAGGTATGTCTGCAGCAGAGGGATATGTTACTGCGATCACAGGCTTCCAGTAAAAACATGATATCTGGCGCAGTGCAGAAAACAGTCCGAAGAAAACCCTAAAGGAACAGGATGAAATAGAAAAGATTGGTGTACATCATCTGGAATATACACAGTACCGTTTTTTCAGTTCTTTAAGAATGGCAGAGGAAAGCTAAGGTGGATGTAAAACCAAGTCACTTTCTTTGCAAGAAGGAATCTAGCAGTCATCATTGTACTTGTACAAAATTATTTGAGAAGAGTTTAGGTCTGCAGGCTACTTTTAAAATACAGTAATATGTTCATTAACCTCCTTCCTCTTTTGTATGAGATGCCAAGATGTTTTAAGACAAATAATCAACTTTTAATTATTTTAGTATGAAAAAATGAAGTAAAACTATATAAAGTTTTAAATGTAATTCCTACTTAACTATGCAGGATTTTTTTTTTCTATTTATAGATCTGTTTTAAGAGCACTGAAAATATGTTTTGCCAAAGTACCTGTTATCTGACTGTTTTTATTATGGTTCTCTGTGAACGTTTTTCCTGTCATTCCTGATTATAGCTGAGCTCCCATGTTGATGAATTTTCATGTCACAGCCTCTGAAAGTCATTGTTACCTCTTATGGGCAAGTACACTTCTTATCAACTCTTATTGCCTTATTCTGTGTAATGATCTGTACCTGACACGTACAGATTTTACTTTCATAGATGGGCAGCATTCTATTTTGATTTTGGGGTGGTTTGAGTTTTTTTCTCTCGGAGGTAGCAAGTTGATGGAAAAACACATGGGAGAAATTATCTACAATTCAAAGAAGAATGTGTTGAAATTACCAAGCGTTTGTTTTAAGACCTGTTTTGATACCTGTCCATGTCAAGTTGGGCAAGTGACCAAACTTTGCTGTGCTCCAATTGGCCCCATTTCAAACAGAAAGAGAAGGAAAGAGAAAATGACGAAATACCCTGCCTGTGTCATTAATCTAAGGTATTGGTCTAAAAGCAAATTCTTCTGCTTTTTAACTTTTATATTCTAAAGCATTTGTTATATATTTCCTGTATATCCTAATTCATTTGCAATGAGAAACTTAAAGGCTATATGCCATCTAGTTTTGCTATTTCAAAAGAGGAAAAATAGCAGGCACATTCACCAAGGTGCATTTCAAAATCACTAGAAATCAGACCTTTTGAACCAGAACACAATCACAGAAGTGTTGGCATTTTTATGGCACATGACAGGAACATGACAAATACCTGATCCATATTTAATTACTATTCAGATCTGACATCTTTGCTAAATGCTTCTCCAAGATAAAATTTGTATGAAAAGAGAAGTCTTATTTCCTTTTCTTATATGGCTAATAGTTATTTAACCCGTTTTAGCTAACTGATTGGTCTCTGTGACTTTTGGGTGTGTATATGCCATCTGTATTCCAGAGTCGACTCAGGTGTCTATTAGTCTCTCTTTAGTGTTCCATACTGGATTCTAAACCTTTTCAGTTATTCTGTGAAAGATGTATTTGTACACTGTCATATTCAGCACTTGATACTTGCTTTTCATTCATAAAAATGAGTTCTTACTTTAATTTGGGACAATTCATTATTTTTTTTTAAATACATGTTAGAACAGTAGAATTATTTAGGTGGGAAAGGACCTTTGGAATTAATCTAGTCTCATAGCTGGACTTAGGTAGTCTTGTCCAGTTGAGTTTTGAATGCCTCCTCCATGGCTGGGGACCCCAAAAGGTCCTCTGTGCAGCCCTTCCAGCTTCACTGGGAAGAATTTCTTCCTTAGAACTGGCTGGAATTTGCCTTGCTGTAGCTTGTGGCTGTTCCCTCTTTTGTTTTCATTCTTTACCTCTGAAAAGAGCCTTTTTCCATTGTCTTTAGATGTCCTTATTAGATGATGGAATATGTTGATTAGATTCCTTCTCCTCTGGAGGCTGAGCAAACACAGTTCCTTCTCCTTGTACGACATGTATTCCAGGCCTCTAACCACCCCAGTGATCCTCCCCTCGCCAGTTTGTCACCGTCTTTTTTAGGCTGCGGTGGTGATGAGGGGCCAAAATACAATGTGGTAGTCTAGGTGTGGTTACACAGGTGGAGGGGAAAAACTCCCTTCTGCCATCAGGCTAATGCAACCCACGACATGACTCATCTGTCATGGGGGAAAGGGTACTGTGGTGTGGTTCACGTTCAGGTTGTTATTCACCCATTTCTGCAGAGTTAATGCAGTGACTTAAATCTAACCTGTGTCAATATTGTTTTAATTCAAGGAATAGATTCCCCATCTTAAATTTGCATTTTGGTGTAACCAGTTTAAGGAGATACAGCAATGATACACTTCTATATTAAAATAATTATCAGAGAATGCTTTGTTTGTTCATTTCCTTCATTGCTTTCTAGCAGTAGCAGGGTAAGAAACTCCAAACAAATCAGTCGACTACACTGTGGTGGGTTGACCCTGGCCAGAGGCCAAGTGCCCACCCAAAGCTGGGCAGGGGAGAGAATACATCACGGAAAGCTCATGGGTTGAGGTAAGGTCAGTGTGATCACTCACCAGTTACCCTTATGGACAAAACAGACTCAACTCAGGGAGATTAATTTAATCTATTACCAATAAAATCAGCATAGGATAACAAGAACTACAACCAAATCTTAAAACACCTTCCTCCCACTCCTCCCTTCTTCCCAGGCTCAGCTTCACTGCCCGTGCTCCAGCGTGGGGTCCCTCCCATGGGAGACAGTCCTCCATAAACTTCTCCTATGTGAGTCCTTCCCACAGGCTGCAGTTCTTCAAAAACTGTTCTGATGTGGTTCTCTCCTGCAGGTGCAGTCCTTCAGGAGCAGCCTGCTCCTACGCAGGTTCCCCACAGGGGTCACAAGTCCTGCCAGCAAACCTGCTCCAGCCTGGGCTCCACTCTCCATGGGGCCACAGGTCCTGCCAGGAGCCTGCTCCAACATGGGCTTCCCACGGGGTCACAGCCTCCTTCGGGCATCCCCCTTTCTGGTGTGGAGTCCTCCCTGGGCTGCAGGTGGGTCTCTGCTCCCCCACGGCCCTCCATGGCTGCAGGGGCACAGCTGGCCTCACCATGGTCTTCACCACAGGCTGCTGGGGAATCTCTGCTCCGGCGCCTGGAGAACCTTCTCCCCCTCCTTCTTCACAGGCCTTTGTATCTTCTCACATATGCTCACTCCTTTCTCCAGTTACTGCTCCACAGCAGGTTTTGTTTCCCCCTTACTAACCATGTTATTCCAAAGGTGCTACCACCATTGCTGATGGTCTTTTCCTTGGCCATCGGTGGGTCCATCTTGGATCTGGCTGGCACTGGCACTGGAACACATCGGGGAAGCTTCCAGCAGCTTCTCACAGAACCCACCCCTGTAGTCCCCCTGCTACCAAACCCTTGCCACGCAAACCCAATACAGCCACCAAACACAACCATTTCTTTTTTGATTGAGCTTGTGAATTCTTCCCATCCAAAGTTAGTTGTTACTAATTATTTATAGGAAAGTATTTAATTATGCATTTGTATACATAATACATTAATATATTCATAATAGGTATGTGTTAATATACATATCTCTCTATATATATGTACTTTTTTTTTTTTTTTTTTTTTAGCTAGACTCCTTGATACATTTCATGTTCTCCACCCAGGCTCATTTAATTTTACTATGTGCCTGTAATTATTCCTTTTTTTCCTGTAAGTATTTAGGTCAAATCAATGAACGCTGAGTTGTTTGTCAGATTCCCGTAGCTGAAGCAGTGCCTCAGCAGAAAAGCTCGGTCTATCATTCTTAGTTTTCTTATTTATATATTTTCACAAGATATTTTGGCAAAGATGCTGGCTGAATGCCAATGAAGAAATGGGCTTTCAGGCACAGATAGCACTATATTTAGTTTGTCACATTTTTACTTGGGATAGACAATGCAAACATCTTTCACTGGAAGAGGGACAGGTTAACATGAGTCCTTGGGATTCTCAGTACTAGCATCAGTCTTATGTCGAGCTGGTGAAAGAGAGAAAGAAAATGGAAGTAGCAAGTTTCAGCTGTTGCCATGTTGAAAATGTAACAAAATAAAAGATTTAGAAAATGAGAGCCATGGAATTCTAAAAAAGGATTTTGTTTTCCAACTTCTCATATCCGGTTACAAACAATAAAAAGTAACAAGAAAGAAAAGAATGAAGTTAAAAAGAAAGAATATGTGCTTTGAATGAATAGCAGAGTGCCTGGAAGGCAGAATGTGTTAAAAACCAGGATGTTAAAGTATCTTTGAACATTATGCCAAGAATCACAACTCACTTCCTGCAATTTGTTGGCTGTAACAGGTGATTCCCCATGAGGAGGCCAATATAAACCAGCAACAGAGAAGGAGAGAGTTGGCAGACCATTATTAGCTCCGACCTGAGAAGAGTCTTGGGACTCCTAATTCTGCCGGCGCAGGGATGACATGCCCCAGGAGAAAGCTGGCAGCACAGAAAGCTGGTCCTTTTCAGAAAGTTTTTCCCAGTGGGATCTGAGACTGTCACCCTGTATTTCCTCCTGAAATGTAAAAAATGCTTGCCTATTTTATTCCAGGAAGGAAAGAAAGGCCCTTAATTCCAGCTTGTAATACGGTTTGCCCTACAAGATGCCCTTCAGCCTGCTGGTGTTTTTCGTAAGCTCTAGCACTGTTCTGTGTCATCTGTTAGTCTATTATCTGTAGGGTTCCAGTTTCATAGTACCTGTGCATCACAGATTTGTGCAGAGTAATCTCAGAAATAGCTGTTTGAATGGTTGAGGCTTGTCCTATTGCATTTGAAGATTTTCACCATGGAGACTTTCTACAATGCATTATTCTATTATGTTTCTTCCCAGTTAGGACTCCTTGGCTATATTTTTAGAACTTCAGTCTCAGCCTTTTAAAATACATTTTTCTAGATATCTGTCCCCAGCTTTTATGTAGGTCTTCTCCATTGTAACTGGAATTATTTTTCTGTCTTCCTTCAACCTTAAGCCTTTATTGATAGCTAGTGAGTCTTTACTTTCAGAGAAGACTCTTGCCTGCTTTCTGCACAGCAGCAAACATGACCATGGCAGATGATACAAGAAAGTAAGTGCTGATTGGTGGAAATGTGGTAAGGTATTCCTTGATTGGCAGTGTGGAACAATGAAAACTTGCTTGTCCACCTGCTTTGTGCTATTCTCTCACTATTGAAATCCAGGATAATTGTTTTCACTGTGATTCTGGCAACTAAAAAGTACAAAACTTGCTGAATGCACATACCCTGATGAAGAAAGTGATATTTCAGGAGAAGAAGGTATGAGAAGGGGCATAATTCTTGGTTTCAGTGGGAACGACAATGTCTCATCACTAGTATTCCAACAGTTCTGCCTTGCCTTTAAGGAGGACTTGCCAACTTCATCAGGGGCCCATCTTAAATACCTCTATGCAAATGCACAGAGCATGGGAAATAAACTAGAGGAGCTTGAGGCGTGTGCATGCATGAGGGGCTGTGACCTCATTGGCATCGTGGAGATGTGGTGGTCTGGCTCCTATGACTGGAGTGTCAGAATGGAAGGGTACAGGCTTTTTAGGAAGGACAGGCAGGGGAGATGTGGAGGGGGGATTGCTCTCTGTCCAAGACCAGCTGGAGGGTGTAGAACTCCACGTGAGGATGGATGAGGAGCTGACTGAGCGCTTATGGGTCAGGATTAAAGGGAGGACAGGAAGAAGGGATACAGTAGTAGGAGTGTGCTACAGGCCACCTGGCTAGGATAAGAGAGTGGATGAGGCCCTCTACAAGCAGATAGCAATAGCCTCACATACATTCACAAATCCTGGACCTCATGGGGGACTTCAACCACCCTGATATCTGTTGGAGGGGCCACACAGCATGGCACAAACAAGCCAGGAGGTTCCTGGAATGCATGGATGACAACTTCCTACTCCAAGTGATAGAGGAGCTGGCAAGGAGGAGTACCATGCTGGACCTTATTCTCACCAACAGAGAGGGGCTGGTGGGGAATGTGATGCTCAAGGGCAGCCTTGGCTGCAGCGACCATGAAATGGTGGAGTTTGAGATCCTTATGGAGGTGAGGAGGGTGCACAACAAGCTCGCTACCCTGGAGTTCAGGAGAGGAGACTTTACCCTCTTCAGGGAACTGATTAGAAAAGTTCCTTGGGAAGAAGCCCTGGAGGGAAGAGGGGCCCAAGAAAACTGGCGAATATTCAAGGACCTTCTCCTCCAGGCTCCGGAGCTGTGCATTCCAACAAAGAGGAAGTCAGGTAAAAGCGCCCAGAGGTCTGTGTGGATGAACAAAGTGAAGCAAAAAAAAGAAGCCTTCAGTGGGTGGAAGCAGGGACAGGGAGCCTGGGAGGATTACAGGGAAGTTGTCCAAGAGGCCAGAGATCAGGTTAGGAAATCCAAAGCCTTGACAGAATTAAACCTGGCCAGGGACATCAAGGCCAACAAGAAGGTCTTCTGTAGGTACATAGGGGATAAAAAGATCATGGAAAATGTGGGCCCTCTGCAGAAGGAAACAGGAGAGATGGTTTCCCAGTATAAGGAGAAGGCCGAAGTACTCAATGCTTTTTTTGCCTCTGTCTTCACTGTCAAGGGCACAAGCCGTACTCGAGAGTCACAGAAGGCAAGGGCAGGGACTGGGAAAATTGGGAGCTGCCCGTGGTTAGAGAGGATCAGGTTTGGGAGCACCTGAGGAACCTGAAGGTGCACAAGGCCATGGGACCTGATGAACTATATCCAAAGGTCTTGAAAGAACTAGTGGTTGAGGTTGCTAAACCTCTATCCATCATATTTGAAAAGTCATGACAGTCTGATGAAGTTCCCACTGACTGGAAAAGGGGAAATATAACTCTCATCTTTAAAAAGGGGAAAAAAGAGTATCCAGGGAACTCTAGGCCAGTCAGTCTCACCTCTGCGCCTGGCAAGATCATAGAGCAGATCCTCCTAGAAACCATGCTAAGCCACATGGAGAATGAGGAGGTGATTGGTGACAGCAAATATGGCTTCACCAAGGACAGATCATGCCTGACAATTTGGTGGCCTTCTACAATAGGGTCACGGCCTTGATGGATAGAGGACAGGAGACTGACGTAATTTACCTGGACTTGTGCAAAGCTTTTGATACAGTCCCGCACGACATCCTGGTCTCTAAACTGGAGAGACATGGATTTGACAGATGGACTGCTCGATGGATAAGGAACTGGCTGGATGGTCGCACTCAGAGGGTTGTGGTCAGTGGCTCAGTGTCTGAGTGGAGACCAGTGACAAGTGGTGTTCCTCAGGGGTCCTTGTTCGGACTGGTACAGTTTAACATCTTTGTCAGTGACATGGGTGGTGGGATCAAGTGCACCCTCAGCAAGTTTGCTGATGACAGCAAGCTGTGTGGTGTGGTTGACAGGCTGGAGGGAAGGGATGCTGTCCAGAGGGACCTTGACAGGCTGGAGAGGTGGGCCTTTGCCAACCTCATGAAGTTCAACAAGGCCAAGTGCAAGGTCCTGCACATGGGTCAGGACAATCCCAAGCACAAGGACAGGCTGGGCAGAGAAAGGATTGAGAGCAGCCCTGAGGAGAAGGACTTGGGGGAACTGGTGGACGAAAAGCTGAACATGAGCTGGCAGTGTGCACTGGCAGCCCAGAAAGCCAACTGTATCCTGGGCTGTATCAGGAGAAGTGTGGCCAGCAGGTTGAGGGAGGGGATTCTTCCCCCCTCCTCTGCTCTCATGAGGTCCCATCTGGAGTGCTGCATCCAGCTGTGGGGCCCTCAACATCAGAAGGATATGGACTAGTTGAAGCGAGTCCAGAGAAGACCACAAAGATGCTCAGAGGCCTGGAGCACCTCCTATGAAGAAAGGCTGAAAGAGCTGGGGTGGTTCAGCCTGGAGAAGAGAAGGCTCCGGGGAGATCTTATTGCAGCCTTCCAGTACCTGAAGGGTGCCTACAGGGAGGATGGGAGGAGGGGATTTTTTACAAGGGCCTGTAGTGACAGGACAAGGGGTAACGGGTTAAAATTGAAAGCAGGGAGATATCGATTAGATACCAAGAAGAAGTTCTTCACGGCGAGGGTGGTGAGGCACTGGCACAGGTTGCCCAGAGAAGCTGTGGATGCCCCAACCCTGGAAGTGTTCAAGGCCAGGCTGGATGAGGCTCTGAGCAACCTGGTCTAGTGGAGGGTGTCCCTACCCATGGCAGGGGGTTTGGAACTAGATGATCTTTAAGGTCCCTTCAAACCCTAAGCATTCTATGATTCTATGAGGATGAATTTTTCAGTGTTTGCCATGTAAAAACAAGTGGCATCTTCAAGTAGCCAGATAATGATCAGACTGATGGCAAAACCAACAAAAGCAATTACAACTCTGGTATTTGAATACAATAAGGCAAAGCAAGTAGTTAGAATTAGATTAAAAAAAATAAATAAAATTTTCTTTGTGCTATTTTCTGTTACTAGTTTACTGTGTGAAAGATAACGTGTAATTTCGAAGTATGTCCTATTTTTTGTTCAACCACTTTTTTATAGAAAAGTAACCTTTGGATTAAAAAAATCAAAGGAAGGTATCACTTCACTGTACTTTACAGTTTTGCTGCTGTAATTTAATTAATAAACATGACTATTTCAGTTTCATAACACTGTCTAGTCCTACTGTTTGGGGGGCATTGATCTGAATCTACTTCTAAGGAATTAGATGGGTTGGTAAGTATTAGAACAAGAGAGTAGATAGCAACTTCCATTGCTGTCAGTAATAAAGCTATTTTGTAGGTCAAAAGAAAGTGTGAAAAGAGCTTAATAAGAGAACGTGGATCACAGATGAATCCTCATTCCCAGTTGTGACCTTAGTTGGAACTGTGGATCAGAGGGCTTTAGAAGCCTGAGAGTATTTAATGATGACCTGCTGAATTAGACCTATTTATGCCAGTGTTTGAAAGCATGATGGTGCTCATAAAACTTAGCAGCATTGTGGCACCTTCCTACAGGATATTCTTTGAAAATTTAGACTGTAAAGGTAATGCATGGAGGAGTAGGATAGTGCAACTATAAAGTGAAGAATGGCCTACTTCCTAAATTTGCAGCTATCATTTTCCTCTAAGTCTCCCTTGGTTAAAGGACAATTCTTTTTTACAGTAGTATTGAATTTGTATCACAGATAATTCCGTTAAGATGTCCTGATTTCCAATGGATAGTTTTTCATTTTCTATGTTACATATGTGTTTAGTCCGATTTCATTGTGTCATTAGCTTTTGGGGTTTGTACTGCTTTAAGCAGAGCTTTTCAAGATACTGTTTCTGTGCTTATACATCCAGCTGTAAGTGAGGGAGAATTAGGCCTGTGATGAAAAGCACTGTGAGAAAAGAATTAGTAGAGTTATTTGTTTCTTGTGATACTTTAAGGCCTTTAAAGGCAGTTAAAAATAATATTTTTTGTTAGGGGCTGATGTACACAGAAAAAAGGAACATGCTTTCAGGCAAAAACATCGCCCCTTTTTTTTCTTCTGGTTAAAGATATCAAGTTTCCAGCAAAACCAAGTTAAAAGTAATTCCTCTGGTTTTATTCTAATCAAGTAAATTAGTTAAATAGTTTAAGAGAAACTGGGCAGGTAGAGCATATAGTGCAAAGAGATACAGTTATCTCTGTGGGTTTAATGTGGAAGGAAAGAAATAAAATGGGGAGAGATTGCAGTGTACCATGAAACCCCTGTCTCTGCTGAGCTCATGATCCTTGATGTGTGCTAGACTAATGAATACCCAAGCTCATCTTGTGTACGTGTTTTGTTGCTGTGCTGAGGATGAATGGTAAAAAGTGCTGGTGTAAGACAAGCAGGAGGAATGCCATCCAGAGTGGGACAAGGCTGGGGACTACCACTTTTGGTGGCACTGCACCCTACAGCGATTTATATGGCTTTGGCAACTGCAGTCTGAGACAGAAGAGTTGCAGCCTGGGTGTGTGACACTTGGCATGAGAGAAAGAAAATTTGCTTGAGCTTATAGAAGCTCATCTTTTAGTCTACTAACATTACACAAAAAGAATCCCACTCTTACCAGCTTTGGTGTCAGCTCTTATTTATTATAAATAAATAAATATATCTATAAATAAAGATACCCAATACCTCTATAAATAAATGCATTTTATTGATCTATCTGTTCTTTATTGAGACATACTAAAGTAAGTACTACCCCGGAATTATAAAAGAATGGTTCTTCTAGAACAGTTTTGTGCATGAAGAGATGTGGAACGGGGAAGAGGTTTGCTGGTATCCCAGTAAATCTGAGGATGGGTTTTACCTCTGCATATGGCTCAGGTCTGTGGTGAATTGTAGGATTGCATCCTTTGTGTTATTTGAACTGTACAATGTAAATTACAGTTCAGTCATTGGAGAACTCTAGTAAAATTTGAATACCATTGTTCTTTGTTATGACACAGCAATGTGTAGTACTTTTTTGGTTTTGCTTACACTTTTTTTTATAGCTGAGAGCACATGCAACTAAAAGACATCTTCTGTTTGTAAGTTTACATAGTTCAGGTGCCTGTATTTCACTTGGAAATAACATCATTTGAAACATCATAGTAGTATAATCGGAAGTAGTTATGATCTAAGAGAAGATTATTTCTTGAGATGAAGACTGTCTTGGAGCATCAGATAAACTCAGAAGAAACAAAACACATCCATGGAAAGGTCTGATAATAAAAAAGAAGGTAAAAACCAGAAATCAAACCAGAATCAAAATGTTGGGTAAAATGTACCTTTAAAAAGGTGCCAACTTAAATAACGAAATGGTTTTTTTAGTATTTTGTTTTTCTTCGAAAACGGATTACAGATTCAAAATAAAAGGAAAGATGCTATAGTAGTTTCCCAAGTTTATCTGAAATGCCATAGCTCCATTTATGTGTGACTTCCAGGTCTACTCTGAAAAATTTATTATATGAAGATATGCATATAGTTAATATTGTGTCATTATTCTTCAGTGAGTCTTCTCACAGCTTATGTTAAGCAAAGATGCAAGTCTTTGTGGGAATGGATTTTCTGGCATCTCATAGATTTATGTCTTGCTGGGACCTCACTGATTTAGTTTGTAACATCCAGTCTGTATTTCAGATGTAGCACAATACGTACAAATGGGTAACTGACTGAAAATTTTGAATATAATATAATAGAATGGAAAAAAATAAACATGGGAGCAAACAAATAATTTGATTTTTTTTTTTTGGTGCATGCATCTTTGAGTGTTTTGGACAAAAATCAGCTTGACTAACCTGATCTCCTATGACAAGGCGACTCACTTAGTGGATGAGGAAAAGGCTGTGGAAGTTGCCTACCTAGAGTTTAGTAAAGCCTCTGCCACCATTTCCCACAGCATTCTTCTGAAGAAGCTGGCTGCTCATGGCTTCGATGTGCACACTCTTTACTTGGTAAAAAACTGGCTGGATGGGCAGGCCCAAAGAGTTGTTGTGGTGAATGGATTTTGATCCAGTTGGCAGCTGGTCACAAGTGGTGTTCCTCAGGGCTCAGTACTGGCACCAGTTCTCCTTAATATCTTTATCAGTGACCTGGATGATGGGATTGAGCGCTCCCATGGTAAGTTTGCAGCTGACACCTAGTTGGGTGGGAATGTTGATCTGCCTGGGGGTAAGAAGGGTCTTCAGAGGGATCTGGACAGGCTGGATTGCTGGGCTGAGGCCACTGTATGAGGTTCAACAAGGCCAAGTGCCGGGTCCTGCACTTGGACCACGACAACCCCTTGCAACGCTACAGGCTTGGGGATGAGTGGCTGGAAAACTGCCTAGTGGAAAAGGACCTGGGAGTGTTGGATCAACAGTCAGCTGAATGTGAGCCAGCAGCATGGCCAGGTGGCCAAGAAGGCCAATGGCTTCCTGGCCTGCATCAGGAACAGTGTGGCCAGCAGGACTAGGGAAGCGATTGTTCCCCTGTACTTGGCACTGGTGAGGCTGCACCTCAAATCCTGTGTTCAGTTCTGGGCCCCTCACTGCAAGAAAGACACTGAGGTGCTGGAGGGTATCCAGAGGAGGGCAGCAGAGCTGGGCAAGGGTCTAAAGCACAAGTTCTTTGAGGAGCGGCTGAGGGAACTGAGGTTGTTTAGCCTGGAAAAGAGGAGGCTCAGGGGAGACCTGGAAAGCAGGTTGTAGTGAAGTGGGTGTTGGTCTCTTCTCCCAAGTGGCAAGTGATAGTACAAGAGGAAATGGCTCAAGTTGTACCAGGGAGAGGTTTCGATCGAGTGTTAGGAAAGATTTCTTCTATAAAAGGGTTGTCAGGCCCTGGAATGGGCTGCCCAGGGAGATGGTTCAGTCACTGTCACTGGAGGCGCTTAAGAAACTGTGCACAAGGTGCTGAAGGACATGGTTTAGTGGTGGACTTAGCGATGTTAGGTTAACGGTTGGACTTGATGATCTTAAAGGTCTTTTCAAACCTAAACAATTCTGTGATTCTTGAAATAATATTTTTTATTTCAGGTGAAATCACTATTTTCCTGTGGGGTTTTTTGTTGTGGTTTTTTTTTTTTAATTAAAGGAATTGGGTATTAATGGGGTGTTTAGTGTAGTGGAGCTGAGTAGGCTTGTTGGGTAAGACAGTTGGCACAAACAAGAATATGTGTGGACTTTCATCTGTGCTTTTGCTGCTTTATTCTACCCAGATAGCCATTAATCCTCACTCTTTGAGACTTTTCAGTTGCTTACTTATAGTCAATCAGTCCAACATAATTTAAAGGGTGGGGAGCTAATCGTGTGGGCTGTAAATAATTCCTCTTTGTGCTTATCACCCTTAAGGCAGAGATTTCACTTCACTAAGAAAGCAGAGCTCTTTAAAAGAACAGTGTTTGAATTAGGTGTGCTGCTTTGAAACTTAGGCAAGATAAAGAGATATTTCTGATTTTATACTCAGTACATCTTTCAGAAATTTGACTTGGTCTGTGTTCAGGTTTTTGCTGGCAGAGTTATGCTGTTCATGAGTTTGACTAGGTGTAATTCCTTATTAACATACCTGTTCTATCATAACCTACAGTGTAAGCTTTTGCAAATTTGTGGTGTTAGAGAACTCATGAGGTAGGTGTTCTATAGGAGTAAAGCACAGTTGGTATTTAGTCTTTATGTTTATTCAGTATTCCTAAACTCTTGCTGTCTTCCCTCCATAAACATAACCTAGGGTAAAATGGAATTTGACAACTAAAAACCCTTTGAAGGCAGTACTTGCTGGAAAAATAAATCCTAGTGACCTAGGAATTAGAGGAAATCAGAGTTTAGGTTAAATAGGGTGTATATGCACTCTAAAATAATCTAAAATGGTGAAAATCTAGGAACACTTTGTGATCATTAACCCTCAGCAGAGGACTTGTTGGGACTTCATGAAGTTCTTGAAAGTATTTGTAGAACTAGTAAATACTGTAGTCACAGGCAACTGTAAGGATCAGATGCATAAATCAGTACACAAAGAATAACTTGTAAGGAGTTTAAAACTTGAAAACTGAACAGCTGTAATTAGAGAAAATGCCTTAGCGTAGAAGATTCACAACTACTTAGAAGGATTGGCATACATCTAAAATCACGCTACAGTTTCCAGGCATAAATATTACATCCTGGCTTTTTTAAGGCTGCTTTTTTCTTCCAGTAAACGCTTCAGTTCGCATTGAATAGTTGAATAGTGCCATCACATCTGATTTCTTTGAGAAACATTCAGAGTGTATGAAATCAATCTAGAGGAAGGGGCTAAAAATAAAGACGTTTTCCACTATAGGTGAATTTCTATTGTCATCATAAAAAGCTAGGGCAGTATCTTTTAACTTCTTAAGTTGTATTATGTGCATGTCTGTGTGACTTCAGAGTTGGTTTTCTTTTATCAGAAGTACATCATGTGCTTAGTTTATCTATTGCAGTCTGTAATTCTTGCTATCCCTCAAAACAGTATCAGTTTTAAAATTGATGTCTAGAATATACTCCTGGGACATTGTTTACAACTGAATGAGTAAAGGACAGCTTCTCAAAGCACTATGCTGATCTCCCATGGAGCTCGGGGGACAGTTCACAGTACTTTAGCAAGGGGAACAAGATTCAGAAATTTCCTACCGTTTATTCTTATTCCTTCATTACATCTCTCTGCTTTCTTAGTTGTGCTACTGCAGCTTTTTTCTGAGGTAATGCTGGAAAATAGATCATTAAAATGATTATGACTAAAAATGACATTTTCCACAAGCTGCAAGCAGACTTTTTTTTCTTGGAAGCACTGCTACAGAAATTTTAGCCTGCTTTCTCCCAGATGTGAGGCTTCTGCACTCCTGTTGCAGTGTCCAGATTCACCCCACCTTAACTTCAGACACATGAGTAATGAAGCAGTTTTTTGATTTATTTCAGCTGTTCAGAAAAGGATGCTAAATTTATTCCCTCCCTCTGCTTCCACACTGCTGCCATTTCTTCCTACTATCCCTAGTGATCGTGCAGATGTGTGATGAGCAAATTGTCTTGCTGATATGCCTGAGAAATGCCCAGAAAACAAGGGGATGGTTAATCTTCAGTCAAATAAGCAAGCTGCTCTTGACTCATTGTGTCTGAATTCACGATCCTGGGGCTGCATAAAGAAAGAGATGGAAAGGTACAGCAGGGGAGCAGGGAGGAGGACTGGGACAACATATCTTGGTACTTCCATGCAGGTAGATTGTCATGAGCTCATGCTGGACTGTCACACGCTGGGGTGAATTAGCTGATGATACACAGTTATTCCAGGCTGTCTATGCTGTTGCTATGAATGGGAGAGAGGGAAATCTTACCATTATTTGGGTATTGGAAATATCTGAAGTGTGAAGTGAAGTCACTTTCATCCACTCAGCTCCTTGTCCTGCCTCTTTTTTTTTTTTTTTTTTGGGTGGGGCTAGGTATTGCTAAGATCGGGTGTGAATGCACTGTGAATGCATTGGCCAAATTCAGTCCAATCCGAGAGACTGGTACAGATCTCAGGAATCACAACTCCCTACAAGATTTGTGTTAGTGGGAGGCAGGACAGAGGACAAGTATCTCATGGTAGCTCATTAAAAGAAAGGCTAATTTGTAGCTTTTCATTACACAGAAGGACGTTCAGATGGGGAGGGGCACTGCAGACAGAATCAGTATGATGTATGGTGCACAGAATTGCTTGTTTTCTTTCAGAATAAAACCTGGTACCCATTCAAAGGCTAGAGTGTAATAAAATTCATTCTGAAAACCAGTGTCAATATTAGATTTCTCTTCAGACTGAAAGCCTGAACTGTGGTGTCCAGTACTTAAATGAAGATTGGTATGGTACCGTATCAGTGTGAAGAAGCAACTAACAAGGAGCAAAGTATAAGCTTTTTTTTTCTCTCATATTTTGCAGGTTGAATATTACAGCTTCACATGTACTTGGGCTTTTTCTACTGACGTCCTGCACACAATAGATATTCTAAAGAGTATTCAGCAGGTCCCTCTACAGCATAACGACAATCCTTCTTTGATACAAGATGGAGGAAACATACAAAGATAGGACTTCATTAGTGAAAGGGGCAAAAGATATTGCCAAAGAGGTGAAGAGACAAGCGGTGAAAAAGGTGAATAAAGCTGTTGACAAAGCTCAGGATGGCTACACGCAGAGGTCCTACAACCGATTCCAGGATGAGGAAGATGATGATGATTACTATGTCCAAGGAGGAAATTATGGTGTAGAAGTTAATGATGATGAAGGATCAAGTGAAGCAACTGAAGGGCATGATGAAGATGATGAAATTTATGAAGGGGAATATCAGGGAATCCCCAACATGGGGCAGGGCAAGGATGGCATGGTGGCCTTAGGTCAGCCTTTGCATGATGAATATAAGGATCGTCACGAACTGGAAACAGAGAGGAAGGCAGATGAAGAAGAGCTAGCACAGCAGTATGAACTGATAATACAAGAATGTGGCCATGGTCGTTTCCAGTGGGCCCTCTTCTTTGTGTTGGGAATGGCCCTAATGGCTGATGGGATTGAAGTTTTTGTAGTTGGATTTGTGTTGCCCAGTGCTGAAACAGATATGTGTATACCCAATTCTGGATCAGGATGGCTTGGTGAGTAAAGTCTTTGCTATCTTTGTGCTATTACATGTGTTGCTTACAGTATAGCTAAATGTATATTTGTCAACACCAATGCTTGAATAAAAATAAGTTTGTACTGAATATACATAAGCAAGCCACAAAGTGCATTAACAGCTAATATGGATTTAATGAAAGTTATAATTTTATTTTTAGATAATTGTTTTCTTTTTCAGTCAGTAAGTATAAATGAATTACTAAAGTGGAAGACTGCACAGTAAAACTTAAGAGGAGAGGGATACATTTTGTTCTCATATGCAAGCGTAGACATCCAAATGAACTAGTTAAACAAAACCAAAACAACAAAACCAAAAAAACCCCCATAGTCAGAGTACTGGAGTTCTGCTGGGTTTATTCAAGCTTCATAAAGAGCAGGTGATACAACTATCCAGCAACATTGTCATACTGCCTGGGAGCCTTCCCAAGGGTGTGGTGGAATGCAATCTGGAAAATACAGGAAATCCAGGGAAAATGATGTCTAACCTTTTCCCTCTTTTTGTCTTTCCTTTTATCCCAATGTGTTCTCTAGCCATCCAAAAAGTATAATTTTTATTTCGAGTTGGGGGGCGAGGGGGCAGAAGTCAGCAGGACAAATTACCAAAGATGAGCCTGAGGTATGGTTTTTCTGTCTGTTCAGTCGATGTGAGTGGGCTGTGTCTCACCCTATTGCCTCTTACCTCCTGTGGGGTGGCAAACAGGCAGGCTGAGCTAGCCTCATGGGACTCAGTGAGAGCAGCAGCAGCGCCAAGAGCAGGTCTGCGCTTTTGCCCTCCCTGGGCATGCCTGTGTGCAAGACTTTAATGTGGCAGGGCTGTGGAGAAAGGGTGTAGGAATGGTTACCCATAGAACAGGGGACATAAGAGCATGTGGGCTTCAGACGTGGCAGAAGATGGAATATATGTGTGTAGATAAGTGGCTTGGGCCTGAAGGACCCAGGCTATTACATAAAAGGAAGGCTTCTTATAAGATATTTAGGAACCTTTGTCTTCTAGCAGATGTAGTATGTTCCCTGAGTCTTTAGAGCGCATGGTTCTGTCACAACAGTCTCATTTTAACTTAGCTCAGTTTCCTGGTTTTATTCCTTGGCTCATTATCAATTAGAAGGACCCTGAGATACTAACTGCATCAAAATTAGATTCAGAATTTTAAATACCACAAGGCTATTTGTGCTGTTTCAATAAAACAGAAGCTTTCTCGGAAGACCATTAAGCCTATGACAGGTTGGTTTCCTAACATATCTAACAGGTTGGCTCTATAGGTTTCAATAAAGTGGACTGTATTCACCCTCATTAATATATCTTAAGCCTCCCTCTGTGTCAGAGGATCATGAGTGGAAATGGGAGCTGTTGGCTGGGTCCTTGAGGTATTCCTTGCCATTTGTTATTAGAAATTAACTGCTGTGCCAGTTTGCACAGTGTATTGATTAAATTTCTAATAAGAGAAATTAAATTATCTAAGTTTTTTTCGTTAAAGAGGCTACATGCATATAATCTGTTTGGTACTGCTTGTTTACACAAATTTACAAACATTGTATTTGTCATGCTTGGACTTACGAGTTTTAGATCTACTTCTTACAGGAGGAAGGTGCATAAACATGCCTATTTATAGCTATTTTGGATCTCTAGAAGTACTTGAAATAGTAGAGAGGAAGAAGAGAAAACAAAACAACCCCAAAAGGTATCTCTAGATAAATGTTGCTATGTCACTGTAGATATAATAACACAGAATATATTGTATAAAAGCAGTGTGCACCCAACTTGCTTATAATGTGATGTTGTTACCCAGTGCTTGGCGGTTGAGGACATCTCAAAACTCTACTAATTAGTTTTTGTAAGACCTCTCTACTGCTGAAACAAAATTGATGGATCTCAACCTCGTTTTTTAATTACTGATAACCCTGTTTGTTTTACCACATGCACCCTCCCAACATGCTGAACGGTCAAAGTTGTCTTTGTTCTCCAAGATGACAGCAGGAGAAGGGTAGCAAATAACCCTCTGCAGTTAGTTCATATGGGGTTAAGGAAAATAACAAGGTTATGCAACAGTAAGAGAGAGCTTCACCATGCTTACACTTTCATTAGCTTACTGATCCACATGTGCAGTTCCTTCCCACTTACATTAAATGTTAAACTGGGAAATGGATTTTTTAATTATTAAGACATTCTGAACTCTTTAGTATTCCTGGCTTCTCTGACTGTCAAGATATGAGTGTGGAGGATGTGGCCACAATGCTTTTTCTTTCTTACACCTGCTATATAGAATTGAAATTTTGGGGCAAAGACAGCATATTTTCTAAAAATAGTGTTTCATTTAAACAGCTGCTGTAAACATTATGTATGTCTTTGGATTGGAAGTGGGCAGTATTGTCCACCCAGTAGCAAGTGGCAATTCACAGCCATCTGTTGAGCTGTGACCCATGTCAAGAAGAGGGTTGAGGATATCCCTGTCACTAGACTTCTTATGATGCATTCTTGAGATATATTGACATGACTCCATCAATGCTTAACTAAAATTCAGCACAGAAGCAGTTAAATATGTCACATATATATAATGTGTGTATATGTAAATACTGCTTGCTGATAAAATTAAGGAAACAGCTCTGGAAGGCTTAGGTGAGCAAGCAATGTATTCTCATGCCTAAAACACAGAGGCTGTAAGGAATATCCCTGTATCTTCCTTTTTTAATAATCTAACACTAGCCTCTGTGTTGTGGTATTAACAAGCAATTCTGTGCTAAAAGATTAACATACAAAAGCAGGAAAGAACAGAGATAAAGCATTTTCTTTCTGAGCGTGTGTCGAAGTCATTGAAACACGTGCTGGTTTTATCAACAATTTCACATAAACTATATTACTTGCCCGTTGCTAATAGAAATATGTCACAGACTGCAGTCTATCAGTACAGTGATGAACATATTGCTTATAACCAGTACAGCCTTTGCAGTCAGCACAACCATAATCCTGATGATACAAAGTGTTCATCAGGGCTGTGAATGCTTAGTGAAAACATTTTTACGTGATCATAACTAGGCCCTCACAGCCATGCATTTCTGTTACTTTGCTGTTGTGATTTCACTTCATAATTACATCCTAACTGGGGTCTTCCAGAGAGGCATAATTTGTTTTCATGACTATAATTCCATAATCCAGAGGGCTTTAATGTTGTTAAACTACTAAAGTCATGGGTCCAGTGCTAGGAGTTATAAGGTGGAATTGGTACACATACACAGCATTTGTTTTCATTGACCGAGTTGTAAAAACTGTTTTCTCTTAGTTCATAGGTTTTCTCACACATTCTCATACCATGATAGTTTACTAGGGAACATGAACTAATTAAAAACATGTGACAATATTCGTAAAGCCTCCCTGTTACATTTGTTTAAATTTACCTCCACCAGGACAATTTCCCAAATTTCCCTATTGACCCTTGTATGAGCGTGAAGTCACTGCTGATTAATCACCAGCAGCATTTTAGAACCTATGAAGTTACATGATGTAAGTGCTTTTCAAAATCATGAACTGTTTTCTCCATGCCTTTGAGTTAAATAATAATATATTTTTTCATCTCCAAGTAGTTGTTTCATTAAAAATAGGAAAGCCGACTTGCTTAAACTTTTTCAAGATTATAATGATGTGTTACTATGCATGAAGAAAGGCCTCCTCTCCCTGCTTGGTAACTTGTCTGTACTTGTGAACTTCTGCATGTATGTGGATCCATGTTGACCTCTTGGGCTCTGTCACCAAAGAGACAGAACTGTACCTTCATGAGATAGGTTGTAGGCTCAGGCTTGAAGACATTGTTTTAACTCTTTTCATACCTGCATATTATCCTTTTGGGTTTACAAGCAGCTCAGAACTGGGCTGATTTTATGTTAATTCTCTGGGCTTTGATTGGGGTATACTTTTCTACATAACTTTGTTTCTATGACTTCACATGCAGATTTTAGAATTTAGAATTACAGAATTTTTCTGTTATAGCCTTTAGTTTCCTCAGCATGTCTGCATCTGAAATAAACATTCTTTTCCCTAAGCTGGGTAAAACTAGCCTTTCCCAGGTACCTGTTCAGGATGCCATGCCACTGCTGACCATCTCCTCACTGGTTCCCCCATGGGACCTGTAAGTGCTCACCTTCATGGGCAAGGGTCACTGCTGTCACTGCTAGCAGTAGATACTAAGTGGCTCCTGCTTGACCGCCCCATGATGCCAGTCTTTGTGGCCTCAGTTGGCACATTTTTCAGATACCTCCATCCCTTTTTTGTATTTTATCTATCTCAGCACTAAAAATCCCAGTGTATAAAGGTCCCAGGATTAAATGATTACGTTATTTAAACCCTTCTTTGCATTAACTCCAAAAAAACCTGACAACTGGCTAGCCACTCATAAGCTCTGACTGCCATCCTTTTCAGAGGTCAATGGTTCCTCATTGCTTCCTGATAGTGTCCTTGGTCTGTTTTGAATCCATATGTCATCTTCTATATGAAGGCTAGACTGAATGATCTCTTGAGCATGAATCGTGAGTTGTTGTTTTTTTTGTTCTGTGTTACCATTATGTTAAGCTATGTGTTGTCTCAGTCCTTGACAAGGGCTTATAGATAGTACAGTAAAAACCAGAAATAATCTTTATATGTAATAGATACTCTTAGTTGATTAGCCACACAGACAGTTTCTTCCATCTAAAACACTCAAGTATCATAGTAAATCACTGGGCTGATAATACAGGTATTGAGAATATGGATAGCAACAAACAGCTTGCTTCAGAAATCAGAGGATTTTCTGAAATACCACATTGGGTGTCAAATAATGCCTTGATGTAATAATTTTCTTTATTATCAGACTATAATAATGACATTTTTGCAGAATCACAGAATGGTCAGGGTTGGAAGGGGTCTCTGGAGATCATCTAGTCCAACTCACCTGCCAAGGCAGGTTCACCTAGAGCAGATCACACAGGAACGTGTCCAGGCACCTTTTGAGTATCTCCGGAGAAGGAGACTCCACCACCTCTCTAGGCAGCCTGTTCCAGTGCTCTGGCACCCTCAGAGTGAAGAAGTTTTTCCTCAAACACAGTGGGAACTTCCTGTGCTCCAGTTTGTGCCCGTTGCCGCTTGTCCTGTTGCTGGGAAACACTGAAAAGAGTCTAGACCCATCCTCTTGATACCCGCCCTTTAGATATTTATCAGCATTGATGAGATCCCCTCTCAGTCTTCTCCAGGCTAAACAGACCCAGCTCTCTCAGCCTCTCCTCATAAGGGAGATGTTCCAGTCCCCTGATCATCTTTGTAGCCCTCCTCTGGACACTCTCCAGTATTTCCCTGTCTTTCTTCAACTGGGGATCACAGAACTGGACACAGTACTGCAGATGCAGCCTCACCAGGGCACAGTAGAGAGGGAGGATGACCTGCCTTACCTGCTGGCCACACTCTTCTTAATATACCCCAGGAAACCATTGGCCTGCCTGGCCACGAGTGCACAATGCTGTCTCATAGTTAACTTCCCAAGCTCACCTATGAGGATGTTATGGGAGACATATTGTCAAAAAGCCTGGCTGAAGTCAAGGTAGGCAATATCCACTGCTTTCCCCTCATCCACCCAGCTAGTCATGCCATCATAGAAGGCTACCAGCTTGGTAAAGCAAGATTTCCCTTTGGTGAATCCATGCTGACTACTCCTGATAACCTTCTTTTTCTCAAGATTCTTGGAGATGACATCCAGGATGAGCTGTTCCATCATTTTACCAGGGGTGGAGGTGAGGCTGACTGTAGTTTCCTGGGGCCTCCTTTTTGCCCTTTTTGAAAACTCGAGTGATACTGGCTTTTCTCCAGTCCTCAGGCATTGTCCTCCAGGATCTTTCAAAGATGACGGAGAGTGCTCAGCAATAACATGTCAGTTCTCTCAACACTCATGGATGCATCCCATCAGTGCCCATGGTTTTGTGGATGTTGGGTTTGCCCAGCTGATCTCTAACCTGCTCCTCCTCAACCAAGGGAGAGTCATCCTTACTCCAGGCTATGTCTCTTACCTCCTGCATCTGGAATCCCTGAGGGCCAGCCTTGGCAGGAAAGACTGAAGCAAAGAAGGCATTCTGTACCTCCACCTTCTCTGTATCCTCTGTCACCAGGGCATGTGCCTCATTCAGCAGGCAGCCTACATTTTCCCTAGTCCTCCTTTTGCTGTTGACATACTTGCAGAAGCCCTTCTTGTTGTCCTTAACGTCCCTTGCCAGATTTAATTCTAAGCGGGCCTTAGCCTTCCTCGTTGCATCCCTGCATACTCTGACAACGTTTCTATATACTTCCCAGGTGGCCGTTCCCTTTTTCCACATTCTCTAAGCTTCCTTCTTCCACTTGAGTTTTTCCTGAAGCTCCTTGCTGATCCATGCGGGTCACCTGCCTCCTCTGCATGATTTTGTACTCGTAGGGATGCATCACTCTTGAGCTTGGAGGAAGTGTCACTTGAATATTAGCCAGGTCTCTTGGGCACCACTACCTTCCAGAACCCTAACCTACAGGACTCCTCCAGGTAGGTCTTTGAAGAGGCTAAAGTTTGCTGTCTTGAAGTCCAGGGTTCTAATCCTACTTATTACCCAGCTTCTTCCATGCAAGATCCTGAACTCAACCATCCCATGGTCACTGCAGCCAAGGCTGCCCCCAACTTTCACATCCTCAACCAGTCCTCCTTTGTTTATGAGCACAAGGTCCAGCAACACCCCTCTACTTGTTGGCTTCTCCACCACCTGTGTGAAAAAGTTGTCATCAATCTTCTGCAGGAATCTCCTGGACTGTGCATTCCTAGCTGTGTGGTTCTTCCAACAAATATCAGAGTGGCTGAAGTCTCCCATGAGAACCAGGGCCTGTGAGCATGAGGCTACGTCCAGCTGCGTGTAGGAGGCCTCATCAACTTCCTCTTCCTGATCAGGTGGCCTATAGTAAAAACCCACAACAGTGTCCTACATATTAGCCTGCCCCATAATTCTTACCTATAAGCTTTCAACTTGTTCTTCATCCACCTCTAGGCAGAGCTCAATACATTCCGGTTGCTCTCTCACATTGAGAGCAACTCCACAACCTTGCCTTGCTGATTTGTCTTTTCTGAAAAGTGTGTAGCCATCCATGACAGTATTCCAGTCATGCAAGCTATCCCACCATGTCTCTGTAACTGCAGTGAGATCATGGCCCTGCAACCACACACAGATCTCCAGTTCTTCCTGTTTATTCCCCATGCTGTGTGCGTTGGTATACAGGCATTTCAGAGAGGGTACCAGGTAAGTAGGTTTCCCTGGAGGGGTGTAAGAGGGTTCACCATAGCAATGCACACCTTTGACATGGTTAGCCTTTTGTTTCTTGTCACGGGAGGCAGCTAAGGAGCCTTTGACACTGCTCTGGTTGGCCTGGTTTATTTCCCAGATGGCTGCAATGGCATGATCATTGCCATTTTTCACCCCACCCCCAAGTCCTTCAGTTTAAAGCTCACGTCACTAAGTCGGCCAGCCTGCTCCCAAAGATCCCCTCGCCTTTCCTAGACAGGTGGATACCATCCCTCCCTAACAGGTTATAGTCCCCAAAGAATGTCGCATTGTCATAGATGCCAAAACCCTCGTGACAGCACCAGCCACATAGCCAGAAATTGGTTTGCATTATTGGTCTATTCCTGGCTGCCTCCTTTCCTGCAACTAAAATGGATGAAAAGATAACTTTGGCACCAGTGTTTTACACCTGCACCCCCAGGGCCTTATAGTCTGCCTTGCTTTGTCATTTGTGCCTGCATGAAAGAGTAACAGTGGATAGTAGTCTGTACTCTTGACAAATTGTGGCACGCTTTCGGCAACATCTCAGATCTTGGCTCCTGGAAGGCAGCATAGCTCTCATGACTCTCTGTCAGGTCAGCAGATGGGCGCCTCAGTGCCCCTCAGCAGAAAGTCACCCACTACAAGCACTCGCCATTTCTTTTTATGATACCTGCTGCGTGCTGCTGACACAGTTTCTCCTTGCAAACCTTGCTCGTTGTTAAAGCTATTAAACCTTGCTATAGTTGTTAAAGCTTCTTATCTGTTATTGGTTGTGATGGCAGAGGGTGGAGACTGGAGTCCTGCTTTTGTTGGTCACCAGGGTCCAAGGGGCCTCATTCTCAGGTGTGACCGCTACAGGAGCATGATTGTGCAGCCACCTATCTATCTCCATCTCGGATACTCTAATACTGTGCAATCTTTTAACCGTTTCCTGCAATTCAGCTACCTGATGTAACATTGACGTGATCATTGACCTGTGCACACCTTGTGCAGGTACTTACCTTTTCCCCAGGAGAAGGGTCTGGGTAGTTACTACATCCTACCGCCTGTACTGAAGTCTCCTTCCTTACCAGTTGTGTCTGGGTGGATGTGTCTGGTATCCCATGGGCTTTCTGCATTGGGATGCTGGTTTCGGCTCTGAGGTGAGTGCCCACCGTTTTGCAGATGCCTAGAGCACTTCCCTGCACTGTAGACCTGTAATTGGGTTGCCAGGGCCTGCCTGCACGAAATGCTGTGCAAACTTCTGCGACATGCCCTTTCTGACGCGCCACGCCCTGTTTCCCTATCCTGTCTGATGTGCTCCTGGTCGCTGGCGCTCCCCAGGGCAGTTGAAATCTCCTGCAGTTGCTCCTGGCAATGCCCACGCTATGTCAGCCTCTCTTGATATTTTGTGTAATATTTATAGGAAGAAGGGTATCAGAGGCGTTAACTGGGTCTTTTGGACTGAAGTAGTTTTCAGTCTGGGACAAGCATTTCTGCACTGACTGTGAATTTGCATATTAGTTGGTCTAAGGCAATGTTCCTACATCTACTCTGTCTTAAAAACTACTAAACAAAATGCAGGAGAAATCTAATCCAGACAGTCCTTCCTCTTAGATGCAAGGAAGTGCTCCCCAGAGGCTCAGTAGCTGGTGCAAAGTGCTTATAAACTCTGCTAAGAATACCAGATGATGAATGCTGAATTTTTTCCTCCCTGTAGTTTAACAAAATACTGGCTTGCCAGGTTTTTGCTACTTAATTTTATTTTGGTTGTGCACTGACCTTGTGCAACAACTTTATATTCAACAGCAAATACCTTCCATGAAACTTCTCAGTGCAAAATACAAGTCCTTCACCTGGGACAGGATGACCCAAATCACTGGTACAGCTTAGGTGCTGACCCACTAGGTAGAACACTGCTTTGTAGAAGAGTATCTGTGGCTCATAGTAGGAAACAACTTGAACATGGACCAGCAGTGCCTTGCATCAATGGAGGCTAACTGCATTCAGGACTGCGTTAGCAAGGGTAGCTGGTGAGTAGAGGAAAGTGATCATTTTCTTTCCTCAGCACTAGTGAGGCCACATGTGGGATTCTCTGTCCTGTTGCAGATCCACTTGAAAGAAGAAATTAAAATATTAGAGCAGATAAAGGGAAGGTCCAGCAAGAAAATACATGGCAAATAAAAAGAAGCAAAAGGAACTGGGCTTGTTTAGCTTGGAGAAAAGACATCTAAGAGGGAATCTGTCTCTTCTATCCAGCAATGTAATTGAGGAGGACTATAGAGAAAGTGAAGTCAAATTTTTCTCAGAAGAGCACAGGATTTCAGAAGCTGCAACCAGCTTCCAACTTCTGATAAAATGAAGAAAGTTCACAGTGAGGTGGTCAACCACTGGGAGACATTATACAGAGAAGCTGTGGGATCTTTTGGAGATTTTCAAAAGTTGGCTGAAGAAGGCCCTGCGAAACAACCTCTAGCTCTGAAGGTAACTCCGCTGTTAACACGAGTTCAGACTAGAGCTCTCTGAAGGTCCCTCCCAACTCAAGTGTTTCTGATTCCACAAACTAAAAAAAAAATAACTGTCTGTCAATAGATACTGCAGTTGTTACACTTGACCAAACCATTAAAGTATGTTCTGAATTCATGAATTGCCCACAGGCTTGTTGGTTTAAACACAAAATAGAGTCTAAATTCATTTGGACAAGATCATTTAGCTTGAGTTGTTTGTTCTCCTCCTGAGCCTGTAAGAATTTTCTCTGGATTTGGCAGAAAACTGGGAGCATGGGACAAAATGTCTGTGTATGAAGAACTGCAGGACCTGAGTCTGAGAAGATAAGTTTGTAAATATTCAGTCATCTACATGCTTAGAGCTATTCTCCAACATGTTTAGACACCTCACCACACCATTAGACACCTTGCAGACATCCTTAGAGACATAAATATATGGATAATCTGAAATCAAATTGTTATTCTCAGACTGTGGTTTCCCTTTTTCACACATGGGTAAGTTTCTTTCATGCAACTTGTTGCTGAAACAACAAACTTCCCTGTTAGAGAGATTCCTCTTGTTGTGGAGGTTCAAACTAAAACGAACTTGAGCAAAATTTTGAGTTTTCACTGATATTCAGTGCTTGTGTTATTGCTTTTGTTCCCACCTATAAATATGAATTCTTTGTGTAGGTCAAATACCTGGAGACACCATGATTTGGAAGGGAAGAGGAGCTTTCCTGGAATTGCTGATGTTTTTTGAGAACTATTTAATATGGAAAAAAATGAATTTGTCTTTGCCAATTGATGATTATATAAACATTTTATCACAAGCTTTTTCTTTTTTCCAGTTTTAAATAAAAGAACTTTTAAAGCTTGAAAAAAGGGCATGAATACTAAATGTATTTATTTTAATGATCAATTAAGATTACTCCTGTTCATGAATTCATTAAAACTGTTTTAACCAGCCTTGTTTATGCTAGGTTATGTTACACTCTGAGTTAACTGAAATTCTGTCTTTAGGGCCAAGTCCAGGATTCAATGACTGAAACCTAAGGAAGTATAATACTGAGCAGCTGATAACTGTTTTGCATTTCTTCTTAAAATTCAGACATGTGAGACACTATTTCAAAACAAAAATCCGCTTCAGGCATTATGGTGTTCTCTTATCTGCTTAATTCCAGTCATATTTAGTTTTAACAACATGGTTCCTCCGTATGCTGTCATGCAGAAGACAGGAATAGTTAACCATATATTTGTTACTGTTTTATTTATTAAAAGGTCTGAATTTTAATAGATTGTCACAAAACTGTCCTTAAATAGCAGTGAGTAAAACTTCTTCCCTATGCTATAAGTAAGCATCTGTGTTGAACACTGTTCTCTTTTATTGTTAAATATTTCTTTAGGTCATTAGGTACAGGTGAGATTTATTGTATCAATAAATCTCCTCCTGCATAGTAGGAGAAAGTGAGTGTCAGTCTTCTGGTTACATATCAGTTATTAGCAGGGTACCAGATTTGTGATGACATAATAGACCACAAGTGATGTAAAATAAAGGAAAAACAGGCTCTGATGCCCTGTATTTTACTGTTATGTGCAGCTAGTAGATATGCTCCTACAGAGTTGAAACTTCCAGGGGAAGATCTGTATTTTTATTACGGAAACCATCTTGAATTTTATGGTGGGTTTTTTTTGTTTGTTTGTTTTTTGTTTGGTTTGGTTTGGTTGGGTTGGGTTTGGTTGGGTTTGGTTTGGTTTGTTGGGGTTTTTTTTTAATTGTTTTAGATTTCAGAGATAGATGAAGAGATTCAGTACTAATGTTTTAATGTGGACTCTTGGTCATGGTATAGATTTTATTATAAAGAGCACAGATGTCAAAATATTAGGTACTTATATATGGGTCTGAGAATTAGTCTATTCACAAGAAATGCATGTAAGTTAAGGATACTTAGGGAAACCATAGTAGACCTTTGAGTGTAAGGAATCTCATTGAATTAACAGTGAGAGTCCATTGCACTTACAGTTAATAGTAGTAATAAATCTTTAGCAGCGATAGAAAAGATTTAGAAATAAGAGCTGCAGTCATGGAAATGTGTGCTAAATATTCCAGAGCAAGGTGAAAACTGGCATGTAGGATTTATGTCTTATTTCTTCAGAAGGAGATGCTAGAAATAAAAATGCCATCATGCATGCTGTTCACCTTTGGTACAGTCCAGTTCCCGTGCAGTGACATTGTTAAAGTACTCCTGCTGCAGTGTGTTTTCTACTTGACTTCAAAACACAGTTATTTAAAAGAGAAAAATTAAGGGTCAAATCATTACCCATTCTAAGCAGGTACATTATGTGGACCAGTGGAGATGGTGGTTATGTTTGGGTTTTTTTCTGAAGGGTCAGTGGAGGAGAGTATGCAGTGTAATTTTTGTTATGAACTGGGCTAAACCTGTATCACACGGAATTTCGTGGGCTTGAGACAAGACGGGAACTGGGTGCAGATCTTTGAAACATTAATGAAATACAGTGTATTCAGTCCTCTGCACTGTTACAGGCTCCCATTGTAAGCCAGTATTTAAGTTGCCCTCCTTTTCCGGGGATGATATTCCCAAACCACCTTACTGAAGCTGATGCTAACAGGGAGAACACCACCACCCCGTTCAATGTTTTTCTTCTTTCATGGTGTTCCTGCAATGCAGCTTTACTGAGGAATACAAGCCATGGGACACTGTTAACTTACATGTTCACTCTTTGCTTTTAAGAGGTTCACCATTTAGCTTACAGTTAAATATATTTCCCAGCTCAATACCAGTTTCAGTAATGCGGTTTTAACGTGAGTAACACACTCAGTAGAAGCCAACATGGAATGACTGCATTGCAGTTCGTAGCTGAGCACCTTGGCATTTGTATGCATTTTCAGCACAGCCAAATGCCATTCTAACCAACTTAACTTTTGAGAGCTCTGTAAGTAATGTAATACTTAATTTCCACTTTTTTTTTTGTTTTTTGTTTGTTTGTTTGTTTGTTTGTTTGTTTTGTTGTTGTTGTTAAATGGACCTAACTACACTTGTATACCTTGGAGTCAGTGTACATACAGTTAATAATGTACTAGGTCACTTTCTGAGCAAGAAATTTGTTGCCAGAATATAACATTTCTTCATGGTTTAAGCTATGCTTGCTTCAGCTGAATTAGTGAGCACAGCAGGTATTGGAGAAGTTTCTTTTATTTGAATGATGAAAAATACTGCCTGCAATTGGGATAACATGTGTACTTGTGAAGATTGCATGAGTAACCAGGAAGATACTTGTACATTTAACAACTTACAAATGTGCATTACCACTTACTTGCACACAAAAATAAAGCTAAACAATTATACACTTGTGGTTATCTTCAAATCTCTGTCTCAGAGATTTGTGTCTGAAATGATTAAAAATCACTGGGCTGCTCTTTTATGCACTGCAGGTTGTTTTTTGGCTCTGCCTATACCATCACAGATCTGTGATTTTACCATTTATGTCACACAAATATGTAATCTTACAAAAGTGGCTAAAAGAGAAAATGCCTCCCAAAGGAAAAGCCTGAGGGCCATGGTGATTTCACACATTTAATTTGTCTGTCACCTTCACTTTTTTCACCCTCTCTCAACTGCCATGGGATCTATGGCTGATGATACATCACTTCTTAAATCAATGTGTCAAAGGGAGCTTTTTAACCAAATCGAACATTTAAAATATGATGGTGCACTCTCTTCCAAGTCCCTGTTTGGTTAATTCTGCAATGCAGTTAAATTATGATCTGCAAGACTTCATTTATAGAAATGCTGATCTTCATTATTTGTGTATTTGTAGCTCTAATTTTGCATCTTGCATCAAATGTTAAGCTATGAAATGAGAGAGGACGTATGGGCTCCTCAGCAGGAAGAAGGAATATTTTCACAGAGAAAGTGTTAATGAACTTCATTAAGACATGGAACGAACATAATTTAATGGCTCTTTGTCACAGCTGAGTAAATTTCTTCCTATGCATTTTATTCATGGATTTAATCAATCAAGGATTTTAGAACCTTTCAAAACTTGACTTGCCATTTATCTTATACTATCAGTATTGCGAACAATTGGAAGCAAATTATATGTTGTGATATGTAAGGTTTGAAGTAGCAACTTATTCCAGACTTTTGGCTTGGTTAAGGAAATGTCAGTGCTGAAAGGTATGGAACACAATTTTTTATTCTACTCTGACTGCATTTTATGGTAGATGTAATTCTTTCCTTGTGATGGGTACATCTAATCTCACTGTACACATGTGGTTCCCTTGTTTGAAGTACTAGTCTGTTATTGTTTCAAATGTATGGAATATCACTACTTTCATAGCTGATGCAGAATCAAAGTCCCCGTATGTGCAAATATAAATACTTAAATGAAGGAATGATACTGAGTTACTTCTAGATTAGATACATGAATATGACATATGTAATTTTTAAAACTATTAATGCAAAAACTTGTTCAACAACAGCTATAGTGATGGTTAAAGTTTGTCCAGGACACTCTTATTTACTGACATTTATTATACAGTTTATTTTTCCATTTATTCTTACCCATTTTTCAACACTTTTTTGGGCCTGTACAGAATAAGAAGGCTTGGTATGAGGGGATGATATGAATGTCAGGTTTTGCAGTTTCATGTACTACAACAAGCTAACAGGCCACAGGAGTCTGGGAGGAATTACTGACAGATTTTTCATGTGACTGGATTTGTGAGTGACTTAGAGAAGTTCTGCCCATAATTTTTTTTCATTGAAGGATCTCAGATTTTACACCCAGGGCAACTCTACATACTACTCAGACTTGTAGATGGGCAAGAGAATAAACTATTCTGTTCCCTAGCCCTAACTATAAAATGTTGTTCCCTGGCTCTCTTAAACCAATTACCCTTTTACCCAACATCTACCAGTCTTTGTTCCATCTAGTGGACACAAACCCAAGAGTTCTTGATGACACATTACATATATCCAGTTATTCTAGGTTTTCTTAATGAGTAAGATTTTCTGAGGATAAACATGTGATAGATGCTGTGTCTTCAAAGACTCACAGAAACCTGTTTGTCAGGCAGAGAGATGACAGGTGACAGATGATGTATCTGACTTTTTGAGGGGATTGTAGAAAGTTGGGAGAGTAACGTAAAGTAGGGAAGTTAAGAAATGGTGTAAAGTGACACTGACCTTACAACGTAGTGTTAAAAAAGTTTTACATTCTCAAGAATAGGCAAAGGGGACCCATTTGCAAATCTCATCATGTCGTGTTAGCTGGACGGAAATTATTTGCTGTATATTGGGTAGCAGTGGAGAGCCTCCTATGAAGTTGAGGGAGTATGGTTGAATATAACCCACGGGAAGTATGTTTTCCTAGTTTGCTGTGTATTGCTTTTGTCCAGCATTTGTCAGACCTGCTCATTTTCACAGTGCACAAATATTTCCTAATCCACTAGAATTCAGGGCAATTTTCAAGGTTGGTTCTGAAGTTGCCACTAGCAAGTCTTGTTAAATGGAGATCATGAACTGATAGATACAGTCATCTAAACAATTTTCCATTTAGACATTATAACGGTGCCTCCTGGCACTATTGTAAAGACGTAATTAAAAAGCCTGTGTAGCATCACCAGCACCTGGAGGTGTGTTGGCACCATACAGAAGATTATTCTGATCTGTTATTCTTCCTTCTGACATTGGATTAGTTAATCTATTTTATTGACTCTAAATAGGAAAGAAGAAAGGAGATGTGGGACGATTAGCAACAGAGGTTTCCTTTTTCATTTGTGTACTGCTGTGTGGGCTAGACCAAGCCTTTTGCAGGTGCTTTGGGAAATGTGAGTTTCAAACCATTATTAATAAATTCAGACCCTTATTAATTTCAGACTCATATTAATTCAGACCCCAAAGTGTTGGGTTTTGTTTTTTCTTTTTTTTTTTTTAAATTCCTTTTTTCAGCATAATTTCTCTTCCCCCACCCTTTCACTTCATTGGAACAAAGGTGGTAGCAGCCACTCTATCGATGAAGCAAAGTAAAAACCAGTTATTTCCTCCCATTTACAAGGAAAGAAGTTTACACAGCACTGGAATATAGTTACAGTAAGGCGAGTTAATGGCTGATTAAACAGTGAAGAGATAATCAACTGTTAGTTTTAATATTGTACAGATATGTTCACTAGGAGCATAGATTTATTAATTAGTTATTAGAATCATGTGCTGTGATTTGCAGAGTTGGATGCATCTGTTATTAACGTAGTTGTATATACTTGGGGCTTTTTGTTTTAATTCAGAACTAATTAACACTTAGTGATATTCATGAACTCCGCTCTGCTTTGAGTCAGAAGCAGTACTCGGAAATAAGAAATTTACATTCAGGTAATAAAACATGTAGCCAAAATGAACAGTTTGGATATGAAATGAGATGATTAATGCACGTGACTGAGTGGGCAATTTAAAGCTTTAGCAAAATGTGGTTTTTTGCTTTGAAATTTAATTAGTCCTAGCACACTGCACAGTGCTATACACTGTTCAATCATATGTGGCATTTATAATCATTCTGATTCTCGGGATTGCCATGGAAGTGCATTTCAAATTGCAAAGTCACAGCAATTTCTAGCATGACAGGGTCAATTCAGAGCTGGGCAAAGACTGCATTGAATTTGGTGTCTGAGAGTAGAAAAATCCAGAGGAACCTCCCTGGCTGAAAACAGGAATTAGGGGTATTAGGACAGCTTAACTAGGTGTGTTTTATCCGATGCTTGTCTGTTAGGTTTTCTCACTAATGCCAGAGGAAACTGTTGGATCAAAGGAGAAGATACTGTGAAAATAGTATGTTCTGTGGTAACACCTAGGGAATCTGTCAACAGCTTCACACCATCACCTGGGATTACCTGAGTTTTTTATAAAGTCTGTGCCATATATATTGCATATTGGTAACAACCATCTTGGAAAAATACTGTTTATATGGGAAGCAAAATACCACATATTGTCTGGTTCTTACAGCCCTATGTTGCTAAATTTGAATGCTAATTGGTTATTTCTGTTGTATCAAGGAAGCAGTGCTTTGGTCTTTTTCTCTATAATGCATTGTTGACTTGGCTAGCCAAGCAATGACAGTATCAAATAGCAGTGTGCTGCTGTTTGATGAAATAATCACTACCAGTGTTCAATTTGTAAATGACTGTAATGAAGAAAATGGAATAACTCTGATCAATTTTTTATTCTAAGAAATCTGTTCTGGAATAAATAAAAAAGATGCTAGCATCTGGTAGAGATGGCAATTTTTTTAGAGACTTAGTTATTGACATGATAACGTTTTTAAAGCAGAAGTCATGATGACAATGTACTGCAAAGGTACCGGTTTACCATATTCTCTATTTTGCTGCCTTATCAGAAAATACAGCTGTGAAGAAAATTCCCCATGCTAGCAAGTAATCTATTACCTGTCACAATCTCTGCAGTTACTTAGCTGCTTCTATGCATTTATTAATTTATCTAATTTGGATCTGAGGAAAAGCAGGAGCAGTTATTCCTTTTCTTATTGCAGTGTTTCAATTAAAATAATATCTGACTACACAGGAAACTCATCTGTTAAGATGGAGTATTATTTTATTAGTTAAAAAACAGGTATCAGCACACGGTCTTGTGTAAATTTTAGATAATTATAAGGTGAATGTCCTTACAACTCTAAAGAGGGTTAGTAGCATGCAGACTCTTAAAGCAAGAAAATATTTTGCTTTTCAAAATTAACAGATAATGTAAAAGTCCAGAGCTAAATCACCTGGTTCTGCACTTAATACATAAACCAGAATTAGTCTCATTGGCCCAGTGACAAGAAACGTGGAGGCAAAATGCTAATTTTTTTCCTGTTGGAATCAAATTGAGAGTTGAAAAACAAACACTTCAGGTTGTAAACCTCACATCTGAGATACAGGAAAGAAATCAAAAGTAGGCATATTAGGCACATAAATTTAATACAAACATGCCAGAGAAAACAAACAAAAAAATTAACTAATGCCTAAAAAAAGTTTGTGCAAATGATTGTTGTGGAAACATTTAACTTTCTCATGAATGGTATTTCTGTTATAGCACTGGAAAAGCTTTGGTCCAACCTTTCCAGCTATCGTTTTTCATCTCTGGAATTTTCATCAGGGTGGACAAGCGTTGAAGTAGAGTCATGATTTAGAAATATATGTGAGTTGTTTTCCTGGAAAAAAAAAACTTGTGGCTTTTATTTTATTTTGTGGAGAGGACAGAACTATCCTCACTTCTCCTTTCCTCCCAAGAAAAAGACCTTCCTGGCTTATCTTTGACCTCTGTAAGAGTACAGCTGGGTGATGAGTTTGGGCAGCCATGCCATGAGGCCATTTTTACCTCAGTCTCAATGGTAAATCAAGACAAATATATTACAGGTATTTGTTGGTCAAAAAATTTTTTACCTAAAATTTTATATTGTCAAATTTTGTCTAGAATTAAATGCCTTCTGCTTTTGAGTATGCCATAAGTCCCATTCACTTAGTTCCAGTGGTCTTCCTTCTGTCTTGGAGGTTCCATAGTGGGCTTCTACATCTACTTCACTTTTTGAGCTCAGTTCTCTGGAAAATTTGGACTTGATCCTTTTGAAAGGTAAAAAAGGAGGAAAAAAATGTGTCTTTTTTTAATCTCAATTTACTATTTTTATTTTTTCTAGGCTCTATCTTTGTTTTGTATTGGTGAGGCTTCTCTTTAGAAGTACAGTACTTGGCTACCTTACAGCAGTTTTTCTTTGATTAAAACAATCATCAAATTATGCCTGTCATACTATTACAAACCTGTATTGTTTGAGTTGTGTTGCTGATTATGTTTTTTCCCTTACTATCTTAAAGGTTATAAGTAGGTTTTCACATTGAACTGTTTATTTATTTGCTTTCATTTTCCTGTCTACGCTGGTCAACTGAGTATGATCTTGCTTTTGTTCAGCTTTGCTCTCAGTTTCATTTTCCTGATTTTCATGGTTGAGTTCCTCTATCAAATATTGCAGTTCATCACTGTTGTCTGGGAACGGGATCATTTTGTCTGAGAACCACATACCGTTTACTTGATTTCTATTTACCTGAAGTTTCTGTATTGCTATGAGATTGAATGTCATCAAATGTTTTTGTAGGTATGTTTGAAAGTGGTGTAAGGAGGTGCTTGTTTTCTTTTCTCTGTTGATGGAGCACAGAGACTATTCATTGTATTTTTTTATTTGATGGATTTTAGCTATGAATTATATTTTGTGTATTTTTGGTAGCATTTACATCAGAGCATTTCCCTGAGTTGTGTTCTTATTTAAATACTAGAGAAAGAGACTTCTTGAAATTAATAAACATTTTTAATACTTGTTTTCTATTGAAAGAATATTTTTTTGTTTTCTACCCTTCATGAAAACATTAACGTTCTGTATTTCTCAGCATGCTTCAGAAGAGGAGACGAGTTTATCTATCTTCTTTTACACTGATCTCACTGGGATTCAGTATCTTCCTTTGTCTCAACGAACGTGAATTTATATCTTCTCTTCCTTACTATGGAGATAAAGTTGCCCTTTTTCACTGACTGTGAAGGATATGCAGAACGTCTTTTGCACTAAGCAGCTAAAAAAATACATAAAAGCTAAATGATCTGTCACACGAAGACTTGTCACTTTGGAATTACTACTATTAGACAACTAAGCTTACAGGTTATTCAGCTGCAAGTCACACTTGAAGGTCCAAGAATCACTGCAGTGCGATAGACACTGTACAAACTTTTATAGTGAGACTGAAGCGCTTCAGCATTCATTTTAAGACAGCTTTATACCTTTTATGTATTTAAACAGATAAATCCTATTACCATGATTGCTAAAAATAATTCTAATCATGTAATAGTAAGTAAAACTTCACTGTTTGCAAATATATGTATCAGGCAGAAGAGCAAAATGCTTCAAAACAAATGTGTAATTAAGCATCTGCACTAGAGAGCATGAAATTGCAGATTGAAGCCTGTCTGCAGCTGTCCTGAAAGGGAATGCAGGAGGAGTGGATTAGTCTCAAGAGCAGTAATAGAAGAGCCTGATATGCTGTGGCATTTGGGGATTTGCATATATTGCATGTTATTAGGTAAGAGCAATCATTTAACATCTGAAGGTAGGACACAAAATGATTGCTGGGGGAAATGGCTAGTATTTAGATACAGAAAATTCATGGCTTAAGAAGTCTTGAACTTGCAAAGGCTCATGCAAAATTTTACTTTTAGCCAATATGGTGGATAGCTTCCACAGTTGTTGGAAAAGAGTACCCATCAGCTTTTTCAGACAGCTAAACAAATAATGTTTTACTTGTTTAACCACTTAGATCTACACCTTAAAAGTTTACCCTTCCATAAATATAGAGCTTGTTGTTCCACCACTTCAAGCACAGTTTAAAGAAAAGAAAAAATAGTTTTTCCAGAGGAACACCAGTTTGTGGCAGTTCTTTGTGCAAGAATGTTGGAGTGTTAGTACCTCTGAGGAAGTGAATGGCATAATATAACAGGTAAGAACTGAAGATCCAACATTTTGGCTACACAGATGGTTTTAGACATCCAAAGATAGTGGTGTTAGAAAATGGAGTTCTACCAATTCTGGAGTTACTGCAGTTTCTTTTATTCCTTGTCTTAACAGAAAAGTGTTTGCTTGAATTCCCTCCTATTATATAGTTAATTAGACCTTATCTTTGACTGAAGTTAGTTGCTGCATGGGTTGTGATTCTTTTCAAAGCTTTTTGTGAGTGAAGAAACTAGTAACAGATTACTATTAAGTTTAGTTCAGAAAGATTATTGTCTTTAAACTCTGAATATGCTGGTTATTAATAAGAATACTTTTTGCAGTTGTATGAAATGCATTCCTCACTCAGACAAATGACCTAAACAACACAGCAGGAAAGAAACAACTTCAGGCTAGTTTTATATCTACTTTTTAATAGGTGTGTTAAAGCAAAAGACAGTCATCAGTCAGTCCCATAGCCTGAGTGTCTCTATTGCAAGGAAGTCTGACTTTACTTTCACTGCTTTATTCTCTCCCAGTGAAGTGTATACTGACAGACTGATTTCTTAGAAGGGTTTGGCCATCATTTAGATACCAGCCTATGAACAGACAGAGGCAAGTAATGAAGTCATGACAGCACGAGGAGTAAAATACTGTTTAACTGAACCTTAGTGACTGATCATGCGTATATTCTTATCCCATTGCTTAAATTGTTCATAACTAGCATTTGGATACTGAGGGATTTCTTGGTTGGCTGCTTTGTAAGGTTAAGTTGTTCCTAGAAGCCTGAAAGATGCTGTGTGCACATCCAATTAAAAAGTATCTAGTCACCTGGTAGCCAAATTGTGTGCATGGTATAAAATAATTCCAGACTTGGGTCTGTTCATCTGAAGAGGATGCAAGCATGTATTGTATACAATGGGGGAAATCACCTAAGTATGTAGAATTTCTGCTGTGAAAAGATTATACCAATTGTTAAAACTTGTTAAAGAAGAACAGAAGAAAATACTAATTTTTAGCATGGTGTGAGTTTCTTTTCAGCAGCCACTTACCTCTTCTCAGTGCCTTCCCACCAAGTGGCAGAGTTTGAGATTACGTGTTACTTCATGGGGAAAATCAAAGACTTAACAAATGTCAGTAGTAGTCTTTGTATTTTTAAAAAAAAACACCTTTAATTTTTAAAAATGTATTTGTAGGATTATGCTGGATGTCATAGCCATGTGGGCCTTGTGCTATATGAACTAACTACTTTAGAACCACAAGTGTGCAGTGCTGAAAAGAAAAAGAAAAGCAGCCAGTTCTGTGAACAGCAGTAGCTATTCAAAAAGCAGGTACTACCTGCAGGATGACATGCTAGAATAAAATCTGTATACATTTATGTACACCCATACAATTACTGCTTTGATGACCAGTGCTTAAAGGTAATGAGAAAAGGGAGCAATGTCTGACCAACCACATGATATTTAATTTTTACATATGTTAATTTATGCAAAATGTTATATGTAATTTATGAGAAGTGTACAAAAAATTATAATGCTTTGCCCAGGATGTTTATGTTCTGATGAGTGGCATGACATAATATACAAGAGCTACACAGGTTGGAAAGAAAGGGATGATGAAGGGTAAAATGATAATCTAATGGCATTGGTTACTTGCCTTTGCTAGGTTGTTGTTCAGCTATTTTAACTGTTCAGAGTTAGACTTCTCCTTTGCCAGTTGTGACTTTTATGGCTTATTGTGAATATTGCTGCAGAGGGGGGAAAAGTCTTAAGGAATTATTTGAAAGTTGAGAGGAAGGGGACTTCCTTTATGGGCTGCAGGCAGGGATATGATCTGTATAAAGAGAGGCAAAAAATATTAAAAAGAAGAAAAATACACTGAAACAGGTATCATTGCTAGCTGCAGTAGGTTCAGGATGGAAGGGATATGGATCTTTGGTGAGGGAGGGGGATTGTGGAGGGTCTGCAAAGCAATTAGGAAAAACTTCAAAGTTAATACAGTGGGAAAGAATAAGCTAATGATGCAGCTCAGAGAGCAGTTTATTTATAGCAGTTTATTGGTAGGAGGAGATTATTATTTCTAGCATCATCTTTTGAATGCTTTTCAGGAGACTTACATGGGTATTAGAGAGGCCAAAGCACAGTGTAATGACCGAATGAGTTGTCATCTGAAAGAGGGGTTAACATTTTTAAACTCTCAAGACCTGGAAACTTTTTTCTTTCACTGTTCATAGTGTTTTGATATTTCTGTACACTAAAAGGAAAGTAGTTACTTTGTAAAATTAAGATAATTCACACAACATATTTCAAAGTTATGTATATAAACAAATACAAAACTATTTGATTGGTCTTCTGTATTTCTAATATTAGAGTGTTGACTGGGAAAGCTCAACAATGTTTATATATGAAAGAACATATGGAATTTCACTTTAAGAGGAAAAATCAACCATTTAATATGCCACTTTGAAATCAGACTGCTGGCAGTGCAACTATTGGACTAGTTTTGCTACGTTCTTTCAACTAATATTGACAAGCAAGCACTAGCTCTGCTGGATGGGGTTTCCAAACTGCTTATGGGCACTGGCCTACCTGTGGCATGGCATAGTAACCTTGCCCAAAGGAGAGATCTTAAGAGCCATTGTGCAAATATGCTAAGCCACTTACCAAGCTTTGTCTCTTTAGGACCAGAAAATGTATGAGTGATGTGTGAATTCTCAGGAAAATCGCAATTATTGAAATAAAATTTTCTGATCAGAATGAAAGAGCTGTCTGATAAAGGGCTATTGCATATCAGCTCCAAAACAAGAAGAATAGTGTAGTGTCTGTGTCCTTCCTGAGCTAAAAGTGAAGACAACAAAGATACCTTAGGAATTCTGCAAATTCTGGATTTACCTCCATTCTCATCAATATCCTTTGATGAAAGACTAAGACCCCACTAATAGCTAGAAAATGTCCATTGACAGAAGTTGTTTTGAGAAGACGTTTAACTGTACTTAGCAACGTCTTGTGAGGAGGCAGCAGTGGAAGCTGCTTGTGCAAAACATGAGAGGGAGCAGGGACATTTTGGGGTTCATGAGATCCTGCAGATGTCAGCATTTCAGATGTTAACGTTTGGAATTCCAAGCATGGAAATACTGATGAGTGACCTCTATGTTAATATGCAGTTAACCAAGACCAAGCATTTAGGTATTTCTTTCAGCTTTCTTTTCTTTCCAGCTACTTTCTGCAGGACAGAGGTGATATTGTTTTGGAGGCCAGAATTTTACACAACAGTAATCAAAGCCCAGCAAAGTTGCTGAGGAATTTGTCCATTTTTGTGGCCGATCAAAAAGAGACACAGGACAAGGATTGCGAGCATTTTAGCTATTTTTGCTACTTTGTGTTTAATTCCTGGTCTGTAGCACATGTACAAAATACATATAAGATATATAATACATAGGAGACGTATGTATATATATATATATATATATATATATATATATATATATATATATATATATATATATATATATATAAAGATAAAGATAATTTCTAGGTAGATAAAATCCAGTCTGGGATGTTGAGTAAGAAAGGAGGTGGAAAACTACACACATCAAACAAAATCCGGTTGGTTCTGTCCAGAGCTTGGGAACTACTCTTTCTTCTGACAGTCTGCTCAATGTGTTGTGCAACTTTGCCAAATGTCCCACAGAAGGGTTATTCCTGGAAAGGAGATACGCAATATGATCAGAGGTGAATGGTCAGAATGTTAAATATTTCAACTTATGTTTCTGTGGAAAGTTCCTCATGTTGAAAATGTCATTAATGTTAAAAAAAATTGACCCAAAATAATTTTTCCCTATCTCATTTTAATGTGTGTAGCTGAATGGTAATGTGTCTGTTCAAAATTCTTTGGAGGAAAAAAATAAACACGAACATTCCAGTGCTTTTCTGTATACAGGACAGTGCCTTTTGAAATAAAGCAGTACACTGAAGTAGGAGGGAGAAGAAAACCAATCAAGCTGGACGTCTTTGATTATGTAGTTCTCATAATGGAAAGTGTCTGTATCATAATCAGCTTCCTTTAGAGTTAGCACATCTTACTCCCAGTGATTAATCCCCTGCAGGACTGCTTATATGTTAGAAATGTTCAAACAGCTTGTTTCTGTAGGGGAAGTAACAATTTTTGCAGTATTTAACATGAATGCAGTTTATTGCTGAGGAAATAGTGGCATTTTTCCTCCCATTCAGTCTTATTTGCCTGTATTTTAATTATTTTAGCTAGAGGCACCTTGTATAATAATTATATTAAGCTTCGGTATGCCTGGTAACGTGACAAAGACACAGTAGGAAATCTGATCTCCCTTGGTACATTTGCAAAGCTATGCATATAATTTCTACTCACTGAGAAAGGAGAAATTAATCTGTTTGTTTTGTAAATATAGAAGATCAACTATTTTGGTGTGGTCAATTGTGGTCAGCTATGTAGCTCACAAAACAACATCTTTTTTTTTTTTTTGTGTATTGCAGGTAGCATAGTGTACCTTGGGATGATGGTGGGGGCATTCTTCTGGGGAGGCTTGGCAGACAAGGTGGGAAGGAGACAGTCACTCCTGATATGCATGTCTGTCAATGGATTCTTTGCCTTCCTTTCATCATTTGTCCAGGGCTATGGCTTCTTCCTCTTCTGTCGCTTGTTTTCTGGATTTGGGTAAGCTCTTCTGGTTTTGTTAATTTCCACAATTCTGTGTGTTAATAAAACTTTCCTGTCTGCAAAAGCACAATATTTAATGTGGAAGTATAGTCTGTGTCAGAGAATACACTCCTAAAGAACAACCTGGAGGGGAAGAATAATGATTGTAGGGGAAAGACACAGGCTGCAAATTGTGAGATTGTGAGCTCTGTTCTTATTTTGCAACAGAATTGCTTTGTGAACTAGATCAACTTGCCTCAGCTTCTCTATGTATTGCTTGTACAATCAGAAAAGCAGTACCATCGTCACAGGTCTACTGGAAGATTTAGTAACATTTGTAGAGTTTCTAATGTCTTTGTGTGCATAATATTGTTTATAATATCACTGCAGTCAAAACTGTCAGATTTTAAATGGGACCCTGGAGTGTGCCAAATGTTATTGCTCTCTCCAGAAGAAGGATATTTGCTTCTCTTCAGAAGAATGGTACATGTGTTTGCTTTACTTTTCATTTAAATAGCTTCTCAGTTGTTGGTGAAGTTTAAGGTATTGGTAATGGTCGATTAAGCTTATAATTTTAAACTTAAATGAGCAGAGACTGAGATACACAAGTAATTTGGTATGGGAAAGCTTCTACCTTTACTGCACCCTTGGATAATCAAGACCTCTGTTCTGCAGAGTGGTTAGTTCAGCACTGCTGGTAATTGCTTGATTCAGATCAAAACTCCCAATTACGATTCCATTTCAGACCGCTATCAATGTTCAGGATGCTGAGCAGCAGCTGGTGAAGAGCACAGTATGGTGTGTTGTAAAGCCATGCATATGAAGTCCACTTCTTGTATGGTTTGTTGGCTATATTTTATGTACCCTTAGTGCACTAACACTTTTGTGTGATATTTGCGGTTTTAGAAACACACTGAACTGGTCTGATGCTAAACGTCCATGACAAAGAGAAATTGCCATAGCACTAGGCAGTATTAAACTGATTTAGGAAGGGGGATGGAAGGACAAGGGGAGAAAGGAAGGAGATGTGAGGAGTCCTCTTGCTAGAAGAATCTCCTTAGTCTGTCTCCAGATGGTCAGATATGATTCTAAAAGAGATCAAGAGGAAATGGCAACTGTTCTAATTCTTTGAAAAATTTTTTTAAAAAGCCCTTCAAACAAATAAAAAAATCCCATCCAGCTTCCTTGCATGTTTTTCATGTCATGGGTCACTCTTAGTTCCAGGTGCTGTTTTGTCTCCATAGAGAAACATTGATCACGTTGCATGATGCTTTCTCTCTTCCATGACCCTGTCAAAGTTCAGAAGCTTGTTGTATTCCTGCTTAGCCTGCCCAGTTCATGAGGGCACTACTGGATCCTTGTGCCACAAAGGATTGTCTTATGATGGATAGGTTTGTGGCACTGTTATCTTTCACCTGGATTGTCCATCTTGGGGCATACAGCAAAATATGTATTTGTCATGACCCATGACAAACTTGCCTGCAGGGTCTCCTCCTTACCTGTAGCCGTAGCTTTTCCAGTAATTTACAGTGCCTGTAGCTTTACTCATGATAGATACATGTCCTGGATTGGGAAGCATGTTGCATTGTGTACCCAGCTTATGATTAATGGTCTTTGAAGGAGCAGACCCTTCATATCTGTATCTTATACCTCTGTGTGGGTCCCCACTGTGTTCAAAGTCACTATGTCCTCATCTTTGAGAGCTGCATGAAGAGATGATAGAGAATTTGCCACCATGTACTGAATTTTAACACCCCCCCCCCCCCCCCCCCCCCCCCCCCCCAAAAAAACCACAACCAACCAACCAAGCTACAACCGAAAAAAAAAAAGCCGAAGACAGCAGGAGTCATCCGTCATAGCAATTACTGCAGAGGAAGATTCATCGCTGGCTCACACTTGCTGTTTTCTTGAAAGACTGGATTTCACCTCAGAATAACTTCCTTCAGCTGGTATCAGAACTGCGTTGTAAAAGCCATGAGGTTTCTAGATCTGGATGTGTGCTTCATAGTCATGTCCTTCATAGAAGGAAATCTCTTCCTTCTGTTCTCAGTTTGCCTGTGATGATGCAGTTTTTTCACCAGATTTCACTTATTTGGAGCCTTTCTTTTTCACCTGCTCACTCGGTCTCAGAGAAAGCTTACTTTTTCACTTCAGAATGATGTTAAAGATGGTATTTGTTGCACATCTGCCTTTTCTCTGATTTTGATCCCATTTTGGATATGATCTTACATTGAAAGTAGCTGTAAAAGCAACAGACACATCATGCCAAGTACCAAGAAAGAAGGGAGAGACTAGAACATTCCAACTACAGAGGCAGAATGTTTTCATTTTTAAACAGCTGGGCACAAATATACCCACTGTTAGAGCATACATCTTACAGGTCTCTCTTTCCAGATGCTTTGCATCAGCTGCAGTGCAAGACGAACTCTTTTTGTTATCACTTACTAACGAACTCGCAGATATTTGTGCCAGCTTTGAAGCCATATCTACTTGCAGTGTGACAGGAGATTTGCCTAAAGGGTTTGAATTAAATCTTGAACATTTATTGCATTCTTTACTACATTCCACATTTTGCTTGAATGAAAAGTTGTGTCAGTTGAATGGGAATAGAAATTCAACTTGCTTTCTCTTCATAACCTGTTCTCATTTTAGAGGTTCTGTCTTTGGACAGTAAATGTCAGTTCCTGTTTCTTACTGAAAGACACTGAATCTGTGTTACCAAGAGAGAAGGCTTTGTTCTAGTAATTTTGTGTGAGTCAAAGAGCCCCAGTATGAAATAGGAATAATTTTAAGCAAAGAACTGAATATCTTATAAAGGCAAATTTGAGTATTTTTACTCAGATTGGAGAAGAGCTTTCTGAGGGGGCAGAGAGTTATCTGGACAATTTCATAAAATTAAAAGTCAGTAAAATATTAAGAAGTATTCAAAAGATATAAAACATTTAGGTGTATAGAGTTTAAACTGGTCTGTTATCTTCTAGATAATATAAAAATAGATTAAGAAGAATGAAAAATAAAACCAGCACCTGATAGAAGGTTTTATTTATAAAAAATACTATAAAATAGATTATTCTAAGATTCTCATGCAGTTATAATATGTTTATAGAAGTAAACTGCTCAGGGTAAAAAATCCCTTCTAATTTTTTTTTTTTTAATCTGACAAACCTAAAACTGGTAAAATTTTTGCATGCAAAGAGAGATTTGTAATAAAACCCAGTATAAATAATATTAAGATACTGCCGGGTAAAGAGCATTGAGGGACATGAAAGTCTGAAAGGTGAACTTAAGCTAGTGAAAAGAATAAAGAAATGTTAGACAGTCTGCAAAATCATTTCCTTTTACAGAAAATAGTATCATAACTGCGATTCTTCCATTGATTAATCCAAAATCAAAACCCAAAAGGAAATTGAATCCAAAAGCCTGATAAAGGTCTAGGAGAGCTTTAGACATGGCTTCCTACAAAGTTAAAAGACCTAGGCAAGAAACTGTGAGCTGTATTCGTCATTAGCCACTGTGGGAATGTGCAAAGATATATCATCAGAACGCACCTTGATAGATCTGTCTTTGAAATTGTCAAAGGAAGGTTTCTCTAACACCAGAACATGACTCATAACACTGCTGCTAATTTCAACGGAACTGCAGTTCTTGCCTATTCAGCACTGACACTGTGATGTATTACTCTCAGCTAGGGAATTTTGTCTAACCTCTACTACTACAAAAAATTTGTACTTATTTAATCTAAACTACTAGTTTACTTTTTTTGCTATTTTAGATAATTTTTGATGCAGTTTTTCTGAGAACAATCACTCAACTTAGAATAAAGTGCTTAAAAGTGCACTATATATTTGTATTGTCCTGGCATATTTCATTTTGGTTGCTTTGAAATAATCAAAGATGATACAATTTGGGAAAATGCATTACGCTTATCCTGCTCAAATGCTACTTCTAAAAGCAATCAAAGCTTTATGCAGTAGAAAGCCAGCTGAAATAAATACACTGAGACAAACCGCAGTTCAGAAATTCTTTAGACAACCTCATATGTTTGCTCTGAGAGGAAACTGATTCTTGTCCAAAAGCAAAATAAAAAATGCTAAATAAATGTGTCTTATTTTACAAACCACACGTTATGTCCTGACTACAGACATTTCTTTTAGCTTGCAAAAATTGCCAATTTTCTTCTTCAAAATTTCTTCTCTAAACCAACAGAAATACTAATAAATACAGCTTAGATATGGTTAACTTACATAATTAAAAGCTATTAAGAAGCCTTTTCCTGGCCCTTTGCCCCTTGTGAACAAGAATCTTTCTCAAGATGTACTATCATATAGTGTTTCTTTTCCAGAAGACTTCAGACTATACTTCATTAAATCTGAGACTCACCTGCAGGCAGCTTTCCTTCCTCAGAAAATATCTCTAGAGCTACCTGCAGTACTCCTTACACATGACTAGGATCTACCAAAGAGTGTTGGTGTCAATGTAGTAGCAGCAAACTCAAAATTTAGATATTTTCTGAAGTTCTTCATACTCTTGTGAGGAATCAACAGTCAAAAAAATCCAAAACTGAGGATGAAGTTTCTTGTAACTAACAGTTTGGAGGTGATTGCCTGTGCATGCTGACTTTTACCACCACTTTTGTACATTATGGGTAGTGTTGTATTGTCTCCCTTCTATTAATGGCCAAGATAAGAAGTACATGCAAGCAGCCCATATGCATAACAACTGTAAAAATGTTGCAGTAGAGATGTGAACCGTGTAGACACAGCACAAGACAGTTGGCCTATGCATGCAGTGGCCTTCAGGAACTTCATATCTAGAGCAACCAGCTGCTTTCATAATTGTGTATCATAAGCATTTAGTATCATGTTGTATTAATCTTTTTCCTCTTCATACCCACTTGCTTCACTTCTTTCTCATGAAACACCTTGGCTCCTCTCATCCTCAAAAGGCTGTAATCCTATCACCTCTAATTTCTCTCCAGCTCCCATCTGTCTCCCACCCATGGCTATTTGTGGTTTTAGACTGTGAGCTAATGGATAGGTCCGCAGGCGACTGGCTTCAGAGCTGATAGCACATGCCAAAAGGGTAGGTATGCTTCTCAGTCAAGCCAAGGAAGCAGTTGGCAAGGTCTGAGCGTTGCAGATAGCTTTGAATCCAGACCTTGCAGCTTTAGCGGTGGGTAAAGATTGGCTAATGTAAACCTGGGATATGTGGGAGAGAGGTGATCTTTCCTATTTCTAAGAGAAAAGGAAGATTATACAAGTGGGAGAGAAAGACTAGACAATGAAAAAATGTAAATAAGTTAGAGAGCCTGCATGATGGAAAACAATCAAAAGCAAAAGTAAAAATTTGAAAAGAGCAATGAAGAAGAAGAAGAAAGTCTGCAAAAGGAAGTGTTCATAAACAATGATTTTTTGATTACCAATACTGGCAGATCTGAAAGCTATTTGTCTATCTGGCTGAGCAAGTACTGCAGGCAAATTCTTTCCAATTATATGCTTGAATTTGACATCAAATTTGACTTAATTTTTTTAAATAGTGTTGGGTAAATAAGTAAATTATTTACTTATCAGTTCAGCTTCCATCAGAAGTGACAGTACTGTAGAGTTCAGCAAATAATAACATGAATCTTTATCATAAGGACTGTCTTGCTATTAATAGCATACATGCCACATTTGTACATGAAAGACAACTTCTCTAGTATACAGAGTTCAAAGAGGAACTTGTATTTAAACATGGATAGAATGACCAGCAAAGCTTAGTCTATAGTGTGGTGCAGTCTTTTAAGGCTTTATTAAGAAGCTCTCAAGAACTGTCTGATCTGTCTGCTCACTCTTAAATACTTTGCCAGTCTAATGGCACAGTACTGAAAGGAAAACAACAGAGATGTTTTTAGTGAGACTTGTGGCAGTGGGGTTATAGAGAACTGCTAATAAGAAGAGGGAAGAGTAGGTGCAGTTGGACAGAAGAACAAACGGTGGTGGGCTGTTTCCAAATCTCAGGAGTGTAACGCTGAATCTGTTTTCAGCTCTATCATTTTTTAGCAAATTGCAGGTAACAAGGTGACAACTTGCAAATGCCATCTTATACAGACACTATTTTTATTTTTAGTTGTCCAAGTTTGAAAGAGAAGAAGACAAGCTAATTGAGAAGAACACCATCCTGCCTTAGTATTCTGTAAGGGTTTTTTTCCTAATTATCTCTATTCCTTGTATGCTTTTGCATTTCAAACCCCTTTGGCTAGTGAATCCACAAATAAACAGAGGCTTCTGTCTGAAGCCAGAGGTTTCTGAATGCTTCATCGAAGTGTTTTCATCCCAGCTGTTACATTCTGCAGTTGCCAAAATCTGTTGTGACAAATCACAGCTCTGAAGGTAAATTGGCAGACATTTATCATCTTTCTTTATGACAAAGAACATGCAAATGTACCTTAGCTTATTGGTTTTTTTTCACTGAATCCTACCCTACTAGGATGCATCACTTAAATCTCCTTTTGGTTTCCCCTCTCCGTAATTTCACAGAACAAATATGAACAGAGAGTGTACAGAAATAACACTATGAAAGCATAGCTTTTAGTTTGAATGATTTTCTGAGATCAGAAATTTAATTTTCTTTTGCTGAAAAGTGGGATTAGACCAGTTGCTTGTTTCTGTATTGTCATTTCCCCCTGAATCCATGTTGTTCTTTTTGAATCTAAAATAAATGCATAGAATGCATAGAATGGTTTGGGTTGGAAGGGATCAAATTAAAAAGTGTATCAAAATGTTGGATAAGGAGCCACCCTTCTTTGTGAATAAATAGAAGAAACAGTACAACTCTCTTTTTGAAGTAACAGAACTGAGGAAATATGACCTACCACCCAAAACACATGCCATATGCATGCTGAGTGGAAGCTGAACTATATAGGAGATGGCTTTCACTAGAGACTAAATGCAGCTGCAGGGCGTAGGTAGCAGAGCATGGAGGACTCTGTGTGTATGAGTCTGTATATGAGCAAAACCAGAAAGAAGTAGCCAAAATCTAAAAATGTAGCTAGAAAGATATTAAGAACATTATCGTGAATAAAACAGAATAAGAAGTAAAATAAGAATTTGGCATCATCAAATAACATGTTCAGCATTATTTTTTTCTGCAGCCAGAAGTAACACCTAAGGCCCCAAAACTGGCTCATTGTTTGCATCAAAAAGGGTAACAATATGCTGATTAGTTGACATTTTCTTCCAATTAAATTCCATGTTTCTAATAAAATACCAAAAATTTATTCATTCTGCTCTTGCTCTGCCTGCTGCTGATGGGGTTTATTACAGAAGATGAAAAATAACTGAAAAAGATAATAACTGACATTTGTCATTCTTTTGACTGACTTTTATGGCATTCAATCCATATATGGAGCAATATGTACAGCAAAAAAAAGGCTTCTGCTGTTTAGTGTTGTTCTTGCACATATACCTACATATTTATTTAAAAAGCAAGGCTGAAGGAATGCATTCTGTTGGTTTAGGTGCAGAGACTGATCCTTACAGAGTGAGAGGGTTTATTTTATGGTCTTCAGGCAAGCTCAACAAAGTTTTGCCTCTCGCTGGTACTAGACTGTGCCTCATTACAGAGCCATTCTTCTGGAGACAGTTGTCACTCATGATCATCAACCCATAGGTTTAGACCAGTGGGTTTTTAATCTTTTAAAAGTATATTCTGACTCTACACAATTTTCCAGTGGTGGTATAAAACCACTGTATAGTTAATTTGTACATGCTCATAATATATTTGCACCTCATAGATATTTTCTGACCCTTTAAGAGGTAATACATGGACTCCCCTCCACAATCTGTGGATAACATGTCCACTGCTTTGGCTATGATGACTGAAGAAATAACATACATGAACAACAGATAAGATGTAGAAACTTCAGTTTGCTTGAATAATTTGTATTTAAAAAAGTTTAAATCCTTCCCATCTTTTAGAATAGACATACTTCTTAAGTTATCACGGTTTTCACAGGCTTTTCATCTGCACCTACAGACATGTGAAGGGAGGAATCTAGTTTCATGTATCAAATTCTTTCCTAAAAATGTGGATGAGACATATAATTTATAAACACGAGAGGAAACAGCCCACTGCATCAAAGCATTTAATTGGCAGAAGCAGACTTAATACTTTATCCTTTGGGAAAATGTTTGCATTTCCCATAAAACAAAAGCTAAAGTCTTGCTACTTTAGATTCAGTGGCAGCTCTGCCTTTGATTTTATTTGGAATCCCCTCCTTGTGCATGTTACTATCCACTCCACACAATGTTGGTGTGGTAACAAAGAGACAGTCTGCTTTCAAACTTGTAATACAAAAATGTTGAGGATCAAATTCTGTTACTTCCATTTATATACAGAAGGGCTCAACTGGAGCCACTGAACTATTAACAGCTTATATAAGGGTAAGTGAAGGTCAGGTCTAGCCTAGGATTTTTTTGACTATAGAAAGTGCCTTCTTCCTTGTAGCTGTTGAGTGATATGGTGAGGGTTTTTTAATATGAACATTCAGAGCATTAATTCATAATATGCAATAGCTGCTGAAGTATGTGAAAGTTCCTCACAAGAGTGATGGAGGGAGTTAGACTTGTTCTGATCTTCTCTTGTCCAAGGCTTTGAGAGGTAGTTTATGGCAATGTTTATGGTAGTTTATAGATACCAGATACCACATTAGTTGTGTAATAGTAAATGGCTGTGGTACCAAGCACACATTAAAATTTCTGCTAGAGTCAGAGAGAAATTTCTTTGCTTCTTAGAAACATTTTCTAGATAACAGTTGTAGCTCTCCCTGATCTCCCTTTCTGCTGTCACTTGCTCTGCATTTGGGAGCAACTTTTAGGAAACAGTGTCATGGTTACGGACACCCTGAGATTGTCCAGCATAAGAGCAAATGAACAGTCTTCTGCAGCACAATGCTTCCTCTCCATCTCCCTCCCCTCTTCTCCAATTCAGCTTTTGATTTGCCTCTCAAAGATTTTCATAATAGTTTTTTAGTCACTGTAATAGCTGTTCATTAGTGACATAGGAAGAGCTCTAGGTATTGGTCTTCTAAAAGCTTCTAGCAGTATTACTCCACACTTACATGAGGCCAGAAGGAAGATTTTAGCAAGCTTAGAAGCAAGTTTTCAATTTACAATTTTAAGGTGCAAAGACACACTTTACTACACAGTTGCTATAAAATAGAGACCTACAACTCTAAATAGTAGCTATTTTCTGTACGATGAAAATAAATCTTTTATTTCTCCTTTAGACATCAGACAAGTTACTTTCACTGTTCACTCAATATGAACATAGTATCTGGGCTTTTAAGATTTTCTTAGCTTGTTGGTGTACTCACTGGGAATGTCAACTTAATCATATAAGGTGAAACAGAAAAACTGGTTTTTTTCAAAGATGATTAATTTTTTTTCTGATTATTGGCATGTCATAAATAAACATTTTGATTTTCTGGCTCCGAAATTCTTCTTCCATGTCTAAAAGGTTTTTTGTTTAAGAAGTTGCCCTATTAAATTGGTCAGTACAGACAATGCTGCTTCTGTAGCCTTGGAGGACCTTTAGGACATAGCATATGAGTCACCCCACCTGGATCAGTTTCAAATGCTAAAGCAGCATCAACCTCCTATCCTCCATGGTACAGCTGGTTCATGCTGACAAATAGGATATGCCTTTTTTCTGCCTTTGGTCAGGATCTCTGTACGTTTTATGACATTAAAATAGGGTATGTTCTTTCCACTTGAAACATCCACTCATTTCCTAAACTGTCATCCCGCAGTCACTTGAATGACCTATGGATGAATTATTTACTCTACCCATTGGAAACTCTCCACAGACTTAAAGGAGATTTCAAGGAGTTTATAGGTTGGGTCTTCACTTTCGTAAACATAAGGCATGTATTTGCCTGAAATGAACCCTTTATAGAGAATGTTTTCCAGCACTTTGCAAAGGGAAAACTATTAAAGTGTTAGATGTGATTTATTATTAATTGTGCTATATAGCACAGATGGTTTCAGGATATATTTACTACCACAGTAACTGCATTATAAAATAAAGAGGAGATTCTATACTTCATGAAAAGACATGAAATGGAGAAAATCGTAAACTTAGAAGAACAGACTGGATAATAGAACAGGAAAATTACCACATATAAAATTACTTACCACTCTCTCTACTTTTCTTAATGAGCAGAGCAATCAGAGAAAAAAGCAGTTACCAGAAATTATTCTTTTAGGTAGGGTGTTATTGCATGAATGCTAGTGTCCTGCATGCTGTGAGCAAGCTATTAATTTAGGTGTTCTTGAAAGTGGGCACCTATAACTCCTCATCAGTACTTTCTAGATTAGACAGGAAAAAAGATTAACTTTTTCTGGCTCTACTAGTGAATTTTCAACATTGGAAAAAGAACTCTAGTTAGATCCATGATTACTACATTTGTGCAGTGTTGTGGGAGTGCAATTCAAAACTGTGTCTGAGCCCTGGAAGGTAGGAAATCATAGCTGTAATCCACTTTGGGAGCTGGAGAGCCCTGAGTCCATAGCACCACTGAGGCAGCAGAGCTTCCCCATCACAGTAAAATGAGTTGTGATTCCATCCTTGGCCATGCCCTTTCCACCATTCCTCACACCAAACTTCCAGGAGAACCTCCGAGGACAATGTTTCCCATTGCCTGTGACAGGAATGTTCACTGGTGAAGGCTTTTAGTGTTTTCACCCATGAGAAGAAAGGATACGCAGCCCTTTTTAGCTATGTATCTGACAAGAATTCATAGAGGTATAAACCTTTGCAGAACTGGCAGAGACAAGTAAGAGCTAGTAGGCTCAACTGTGGGAAACATTCATTGTAAGGTTAAGAGCTGTCCAGCGGTACTTCATGCAGCTGTCTAGAAGGATGCAACAAAACAGCAGATCCCTAATCAAGTATAACAGCTTAATCCAGTACTTCATTGCTGTGCCTGAAGTCATCTTAAAATAAACTGTATTCTTATGGCACTGAATTTTCTTAAGAGTGAAACACCATTTCTGTATTCATGTTTTCCTTTTAATATTTGGTTTAACCTGTTTCGGGTTTCCTTTTGCTCCCAGTCTGGCAGCTCCCAGATGATGGCATAAATACGCATTTATTTTTAAATTTCAGTTAAAAATTCAAACCATGCAAGATACTGCTTTAAAATATGTAATCTGGTATGTGATAATATCTCTTCAAGCTTCACAGGTATTTTCTTCAGCAGGAAAAATGAAATCCACAAGGACTTGTCCTGTTGTGGAACATTTGGCAGCTTTCTTTGGTAGTGAAGAGGTAAAGACAGTAAAAGTTAATCCAGAAGCTGGCACTGGAAATTATACATAATTTGAGTTACTCTAATTTTTTTGTAAAACAAAATTTAACTCTTTTTTTGCCCAACGAACCTTCAGACAGTGTTTATTTCTACCATGCGAAAAAAAGGAATATTAAATGAACGCATAGGCTTTTCATAAAACATGTAGGTAGAAAACCAGCATGGTCTTAGCAAATCATGTAGTGCAACTGAATATAACAACTTTTTTTTAATATGATTGAAATAAAGTGTATTGGTAACATAGTTGGCATTTAGTCACTTCTTGATTTCCTAAAGCATGGGAGGTAAGTTTTAGAGAAATATCTATTATGCTTTGTGAAAATTACTAAAATTATAAGTTAAAAGCAATGTATTTTGACACTTGTCAGTAGGCTGCCATGATCTGAGGATATTTATAAAGTGGAAAGTCAACCCTTTGTGCTGCTTTGTGTTCCAGCAGCTGGCACATTGACAATCCCTTTGAACCACTGAATGCAATGTATCATGCACAGGGCTTTCAAGGAAATATTTGATAAAAAGTGTGTCCAAACTGGTGAAAGTTTCCTCAAGAGTTCCCCAATACACAGCGCAATTTGAGAAAAAACACTCTTACTAGAAAAACTACTGGTAGTTTGGGTTTTCAGTGATTGCAGCTATGGGCTTGTTCAAACTTCAACTACCAATTACTGTCTGGCTTAATCCATGACCTGTATATCCTTTCAGGATTGGTGGAGCTGTGCCAACAGTCTTCTCGTATTTTTCGGAAGTGCTTGCTCGGGAGAAACGAGGTGAACACCTGAGTTGGCTCTGCATGTTCTGGATGATCGGTGGCATCTACGCTTCTGCAATGGCTTGGGCAATAATTCCTCATTATGGTAAGAAAAATATTTCCTTGTGATTTGTAGCTTTTCTAGTATGAAAGCAAAGCTCTTGAGGTATAGTTGATGTCTGTTGTCAAAATGCTGACCCTGCTGTTAAGAAAAAGCTCAATTCCTTTTGGTGGAAATAATGAGAATAGGTTATATCCTACATAAGAAACAATATATTAGAAGGCACAAAAATTAGCCAATACTGGTGTTTATTCAGATACTTTAAATTACTGAAAACATGGACACATGAAAATAGAATTGATGTTACTGTGGAATCTGGAGAAAACAGGTTATTTCGAGACTTGCATCAGAGAAAATAGATTTTAAACTGCTGAATGTCAAATTTGTACTCACTTTGTTTGATGTGGAGATGAAATATCAATTATATGTTCTTGCGAAAGAAGAGTGAGGACTATCTTAATGTTTGCGGTGCTAGTTCTGAACATAAAGCTATGCTGAATGTTTCATTCTTAATAGAACTTTTTAGTGGTGTAGAAATAGATAAATTGAACAAAGTGCACTTAAATAATCTAGGGATGAATGAGGGAAAATAAGGCAGAAAGCTTATAATGTCTGAGGTTATACACACGTGCAATACCAGCCACTTTGTGAAAGAGGCCTCAGCTTCCCTGACATGGTTAACATTATGTGGAGGTACAGATTCAATTCTTAATCTCCTGGGCTTGCGTTTTACAAGAGTTAAGTGCTCATGAGTCTTCAGATTTGCTGAGACTGCTCAGGGATTCTTAAAAATCGGCCTCTGCAAGCAGTTTTTTCTCCCTGGCACTCCTCAAGACAAGTAAAACAGCGCTGTGAGTTAGCTGGCATCCAAAGCTGCTTTCTTTAGCCAAGCAATGAGCTTTATCACAGTTGGATTGTGAAGGAGAGGACAACTTCATAAGGTTTGCCCAAAGTGATTGGAACATTTAGTAAGTGGTAATGTCCAGAAATAAATTATAATCATGCAGACGAGTCAAATATATAGACTGTTGCATTAAGATTAATTTTAGAGTCTAGTACATGCAACCTGAATCTGTGTCTTCAACCTTGCCTTTCGGCTTTGAATTGCCGGAATCAAGGAGAGGAATTTTTGCTGACAAGGCACAAAGCTAACTGGATTTTTTTTTTTTCCAATTAGTAAATTGCTCTGGATGCCAAGTACTTTTTGCTTTCCTATGGATTTTTATTTTCTTAATCTTTCAGTGGAATATACAAACATTATGACAGGCTGATTTACATAATTGTCTAATTTCATTATAGATCTTATAAATAACTCAATAACCTTTACTGAGATGCTTTTATAACCTCATATGGCAGTATATATCTCAGTGAATAATAATACACTTCCTAATACCGAAGAAGTGGCACTGGAGGGAATAATTTTCTTCTTTCTTTAGCACTCGAAGGATATCAGCAACAAAAACACATGCTGCACTGATTATTTGTGTGTGTGTGTGTGTGTCCTTCTGCAAAAACATTTATGAAATCACTTAAGACAAAAGAATGTAAAAGCCAATTTTGAAAGACAATATTCTTCAGATATAAATCACTCTCACTGCAGTATATTAAGTAAAGTTGTAATATCCAAAAAGAGAGTTAAAAAGCAAGCTATAAACAACAGAAACAATATTTCCTCACAGGAAAAGATGTGGGTTTACATATCATTTTGACAAAATAAAACATAATGTATTTATGGGTTTCGATGAGGTCTTAACTTTGTCTTCACTTTAAATCAGACTTTTTTGTTAAGTTGTGAAGTTTAAAACCCATGTCCTTGTTCCTAGTACAAACCTGAATGAACCCAGCTCAGGACTAGGGGCAAACTGCTTCGTTGTTACACTGATGTGCTGAGCTCTCAGGCATCGCAAGGGCTCCCAGAGCAAACTGTGTTCTAGCACTCGGAAGAGTGTCGTCACACACTGCTGTACCCCCCTGGAAACACTCTAGTCCAGACGAATACCGGTTCACATCTCTGCATCATTTGTATCATGTGCGTTCATGAGAAGGCTCTTATAGTGGTATATTTTCTTTTACAATTTCTACATGGTTTCCATGGAATTATTTTGCTAGGATTAAGGGAAGATACAGATTTTTATCCAAATCACTTCCAGTCCTTCACATCATTCACATCTCCACTGACGAGGAAGCAAAATGTAATTATAAACAAAGCAGCCCACCCACTTCTAAGACTCATTTATACAGTGCATAGGGATTTCTGAGCTCCCTGCTTTTCACATGAGGAGTAAACGCAGTTGATTTTTCTCAGCTGAACTCAAAAGTTACTCAATGGCAGTGAATGAATTTGCATCTGTTGAAAAGCGATAAACTGCTATTGAGCATAGTGGAATTATTCTGAAATGGATAGGAAAATAGCAGGCCTACAGAGCAGAATAATTTAATAGATTTTTTTTTTCCTCCCTCTTTTACAAATATATTCCTTTCATTTGTACTGCCTCTTATATAAGCCACTTTAAAAAGTCCTAGATTCATAGCCAGTATACATTATCTAGCCCAAGGCAGCCAGTGAAGCTGTACAAGTTTACCAGTTGAACATATAGCTCTATCTTTCTGTGAGAAAACAAAGATTACATTCTCTATGTGTAACAGTTTACCTCTGTTTCTCTTCAAGCAGCACAAGAGTGTCTGAAACCCGAAAAATGCTCTGAAACACAAAATAAAGCTAACAGTAGCTTTGGCACCACCATGCTGTTAAGAGAGGAATCAGTGTGAGGTAGTGCTGCAGTGACCACTTACAAAATGTCTAATATCATCTGGAAAAAATGTGTCTCTGTTTCAGGGCTTCTTGAAGTCTATAGTTGTTGGCTTTTTTTAAAAAATTGAAAATTAATATAGTCTTCTCCAGGGTCTCTGAAAGAGGACTTCAAGCCATGAAGAAGCTATTAGAAGAAACATCTGCAGAGAAATGCTTCTAATTGCTGCCAATTAACAAAGCACCACATTAGGGACTGCTTTGTGCACTACTTGGGTCAAGCTGGATAGGAAGGATAATTACCGTTTTAAGTGCAACTTTAAATTTAGCATCATGTTTCAAGGTAGATTAGTTCAAAGACTGTCAGATACATCAAATGTGTACTGCAATATGCTTTAAAGGGTTCATTTTTTAAATAACAAAGGATCTTAAGGGTGAGAAATTTCATTTCAGTTTAAAATACAAATAGAGATATATTATAATTTTATTACAGCAAGTTTATGTGTTAGTTTGAGGATAGGAATCAAAAACAATTAGGCAAGTTGTTCTAGTCATTCTACCCCTTTAACTAAATAATAAAATATATTTATCAGTTCTACAAAAAAAAAAAATGTTGCCTGACATACACATGTATTATCAATTTTTATTGTGCCATATCTCCAAACTAAAAATCAGGAAGTTGGATAAGGATTTCATTGTATTTCACCTAGCAGTTTTGGTATTCCATGTGGTTTTATGTTTTTCATAGATGATGTATACAAGCCTTTTCTGGCTCTATAAACTACAGAAAAGCCTTTTGGAATTTGAAATATTCCTTAATGTATTTTGCTTAGTGACAAACAATTATTGACCTCACTGATTTTTAAATCTTAATCCTGAACAAGAAGTGGAATACATGACTGAAAAGCAATTGGATTGCAAGGCAGAGAACTGAAGGTGATGGGGAGTATGACCAGGATGGTGCAGTTCTCCAAGTTGCTACAGCATAAGCTGAACTTGAAATCTGAAGCTTTCCCCACACTCTAACCCTCCACTTCTGGTATTACCAGGGAGAAAGGAGATAACCATGTGAAACAGCTTTAGTGAACAAGTATCCATGGAATGATCAGAGGCAGAGACATAATTTCCATATATAGCCATCAAAATCCAATTAAATTAGGCTAGATTATTCACTAAAAGATTACAAAATCAGTAATACATAATTAAGGAAATAGGAAACATGCTACTTTCTAACACAGTACAAAGAGCAGATTTAAGTCTTTACCCTAGACTTTTATTGACTGGTGTAATCACATTGCATAACAGATCTTCATCTAAACTATTAATTTTTCATCAGTAGACTCTTTCTCCACTTAAGTGAGAACCAGCTACTTGTGCTCATAACAGAGTTATTTTACACCATTCAGGGAACACAATTGTGGAGGAGAAAGAAGTGGAATAAGAAATCTAAGGAAAAAACAATCAATTTCAGAACAGAAGATTCTTTTGCCTCGCTGTAATGTGTCTTTCCAGGTGTAAGTAGGAAGGTGTTAACTTGTGTGCTGGTTTTGGTCAGCACAGAGTTAACTCTCTTTGTGGTGACTGGTATGAAGCTGTGTTCCTGGATTTATGCTGAGAGAAGTCCTGGTAAGGTCTTAGCTGGTGATGGGGAATGCCTGCACCAAATTCAAGGTCTCTCTCAGTTTCTGATGCTGCAGCTGCAATCCCAGCTCTCTCTCGCTGCAGGCAGTGTTGGGGACACACCGTTCAGACAGCTGACCCAAACTGACCAAAGGAGTATTTCATGCCATAGTACGTCATGCTTGGGGCATAGGTGGGAAGGGGGTCCGGGAGCCATTACTCTCTCTCTTCTACTTCCTTACACTCGCTAATACTCTAACTCCTTTGTTAGCTGCTTTGCTAGCCTCTGTGCTGGCTCGTTCATTCGTGAGCTGGTGTCTCTGTTAGTTTTCCCAGTCGTGCTGTTGCTGATAGGGTTTGCTCAGAATCTGCAGCGATAGCTCTCGGGCTGTGATGGCTCTTGGGATGCAGCTCTCGGGCTCTCTGACTCTGACTCTCACTTCTCAGCATCTGGTTGTGCATTGGTCAGTGGGTAGTGAGCAACTGTATCAAAATTGTATCATATTGTATCATATGTTTTATTTTCTATTATTCTAATTACTTAGTAGTAGTAGTATTTGTATTTAGATTCAATTAGTAAATAGTTCTTATCTCAGTTTTATGAGCTTCCTTGTCTTTTTCCTCCGATTCTTCCCATCCGCTGCAGGAGGAAAGGGATACATGAGAGTGGCTTTGTGGTATTTTGCTAGCCAGAGTTAAACCACAACAACTTGTTATTTAAGCAGATATTTCAATTGTATCTGCAAACAACTGGTATTCTGTGCTGTGACAAAAAGGGGACAAGTTACAAATTATATTTCTACTCCAGTCATTAGAATTTTACTAAAGAAAACCATTTTTTTCCTTCTTTTTTTTTTTGAGAATAACTTCTTTACAGTAACAGAGAACTTTAAAATGCAGACACAGAAGTGTCCAAATGATGGACTATCACTTGACCTGCAAAACCTTGTATTTAAAAGATTAATGCTAACTTTTTATTTTTTAATGTTTAATTGTGTCTCCTACTGGAAATTTCTTATTCTTTACCTGGTTTGTATAATATGTTTGCTCCTAGTTTTCCCTGAAGATATTAATCTTTTACTTTTCTCCTGCCAATATCATTAAATGTGTTTAAATGGCAGAAACTGGAATTCAGTTTAGATAGGAAAGAAGTTTCAAATACAGATGTACTAACTTAAACCGCCAAATGCAGTTACACAATGTCCGTGACCGGAGGTTTTTAAGGGCACATTAAACCACAGCGTATTGTCAATAGCTTAGGAGCATGCTAAATTCACCCAACCTACTGCTGGAGACCTCTTGCCCCTTTTTAATCCCACTTTCCATAAGTATATAAGTGTTTTCATGGGCATAGGATTCCATACATGGCTTCTGGTTCTAATCAAGTGTAATTGTGATTAGAATGGAGCAATCTCATTTTCTTTTGAGTAAGTGACTGGCAAAGTGGCCTGAAAAACATTTCTCAGTTTGTAGCAGAATATTGTTGAGGGGAAGCAGATCAATTGGCCTGAAGAAATAAACTTCACTGGCAGTCAGAAAGATCTTTTCATCACCTTTTTGGTAGGTGGCTCGAGAGCAGTTTCTATATTATTTTCTGTTGTCATGTTTGTTTTGGGTTTTTGTCATCCATTTGGAGATAAAAAAGGTAAACATATCTCCAAAACCACAATAGATTCCCCTTCTCTATGAAACCATTGTGAACTATACTGTAGTAAAATAAGCATGGAGGTAAGCAGAGGTGCATGCAGCAGCTATGCAGATGAGGAGATGGAGAGCTACTGGCTCACTCTGCAACTCAGAGCATGTACAGCACCAGTCTGTATTAACGGAGGAGTGAATGTTTCAGCCTGCGGCAGACTAAACTGAGAACATAATGGATTAAAACTGTTCAGTGGCAGTGAAGTCAGAAAAAATTTTAACTCCCTTATTCTGTTTTTTGTGGGTAGGCTAAAGGGTTTCCCAGTGGAACATGGCACGTGAATGGGGTAATAGGGTATGGTCAGTTTATGACGAGTTTATTGCGTTAGCGTGGTGGAGTAAAAAAATTGCACTTTTCTGTGGTGATGAATATTGCAAGATAAATGCCATGAAACAATTGTTCACCAGTAGAAAAATGTTACATGGTATATGTTTTGGGCAATAAAAGGAAAAAATGAAGGTTTTTCTGTTTGTCAGCATTCATTTTTGTATAAATTAAAAGGTTAATGAATGGCTTTGCCACTGAGATGAAGGACTAGAAGTCAAATTTTTTGCTAGCAGCTTGTATAGGCTACATTTTTTTCAATAGTAACCCATGAACTCAGGTATCTCAAGGTCAGGATAGTACCTGGATGAGTATAGAAAATTCTTGACTACTTTTAAAAACTAGGTTCTTAACCTAATTATTACTTGTCTGTAGAAAAAAGTACTATTCATTACTTCATTGAGAATGCACAGATTAATATTTTAAAAGCTTCCTTAGGCACAATTTGTCTGCTTAAATCTCTAAGCTTCAAAGTGTCAAAAATTGATGGTGATGCCGTTAAGTAAGTGACTTTTACTTTTACAGACACCACCGCCTTTCAGATATTTCCTGTAGTGCTTCTAAAGTCTGAAATGTGTGTTAGAGGTGGGACTGAGCATTACAGCAACAGCTTGATTTCACTCATGTCTATTTCATCAGCTGCTCCCAGCATTTCCTCAGCAGCGAGGTGCCCAGCAGCTTATAAATGTATTATGGTTTCATCTTAGGGAAAGGATCACTTAAGTTCCTTCTTCCACCCTTCCTTTGCTGTAGTCCTCAGAGGGGAATTTGACTTTCTCTGATGCAGTGCACCCATCCAATCAAAAGACCAGGATGCGCTTACATGATTTATGATAAAAAGAGCCACACATGAATGATTTCATATTGCTGCATCACTGCGGCAACTGTGCCCAAAACAACCAGGGCAAGAAACTAGACTCCGTAGTCATATCTACAGACATAATTTACTGCTGTTGCTTGTACATCAACACCTGATTAATGTGAGTTGGAAATCGGGAAAACAGTTATGTGATGGCTGTTTGGTTTCCTTGTTTGAAGTGGGAACATGCTGAAATAGGATGCCATCAATGATTTAGTCATGCAAGAGGTGCATCAGTGATGTCTTCTTTAATCTTGCAGAAGGCAAATAGGAGAAAAGTATGACTAGCTGCAAAGGGAAAAGGAATAAACTGCTTACTGATGATAAGACAAAAAGTAATGAGCTGAAATTTCTCTCAAGAGGAGGTAGGACAGATAATGAAAAGGACTATCTAATGTTGTGTTACTTAAGCATCTGAATAAAACTGGTATGCAAGTAGTGAAATCTCAGTTACTATTAAGTCTTTAGGAAAATATTAGATGAACATATTTTGAGAATATTGTTGATTTGGAGTAAGTAGGTGCACTACATGCTCCCTCAAGGTCCCATTTGCCCCTGTTCTTGGGGAACTCTTAAACAGCTACTGTTGCTCCAGAGCGTGCTGAGGTAGGCCAGAAAGAGCAAATGAAGAAAACAAAGACAAAAGGAGAAGAGAACTTAAGAAAATGGAAGAAGGAAAAAAGGAAAAGGAAAAAGAAAAGGAAAAGGAAGAGGAAGAGGAAGAGGAAAAGGAAAAGGAAAAGGAAAAGGAAAAGGAAAAGGAAAAGGAAAAGGAAAAGGAAAAGGAAAAGGAAAAGGAAAAGGAAAAGAAGGAAAAGGAAAAGGGAGCAGGATTGGACATTTCTACCACATATAGGAAAATGGCTGTCTATCTAACTATTCTAGGTGGTACCTCCAAAAGGAAGACAGAAGGTTTCTCTGCTGAATAGTCCTGCACTGCTAGAAGGAGAAATGAAAAAGTCTATCCTTCTCCAATCTTGAAAATCTGGGACTCTATAAAACACTGGTTTTGTTCTTTTTCTCAAACCTTTCCCTACTAGCCCGCCTTTTCATGGTGGTTCAGAACAAATCCAAGTCATGACAGCAGTTGTTTTGGAAAATGATGAGCCCAAGGCTCCATTTTCTATTACATGTAGCTTCTGTTCTCTGCAGATCTCTGAATTTTATTAGTTGTCCAGAACAAAGAGAGATGCTGAAGAAGATGGCCTGGGGAGGAGCTGCATGTGTCTTTTCTGAGTTGCATAAAGCCCATGAATGCACTAAGTCTGCAAAATTTTAAATCAATATATTCTTTTTTCTTTTTTTTTAACTTGGAGGAAACATTTGATCCAAATTTTAAAACCAAGGGCAGCTCTTCAATTTTGCTTTTTCCTTATAATTGCCTTTCTGATATATCTTCTGTCTTCAAAATCCATGAATCCATGGATACCTTAAGCAATGAAAAATAGTATTGGAGATTTAGAAGAAGTGGGAGCTTTGCTAATGTTGAATGTGCATTTGGTATGAGACTGTGTCATGCTGAACAAATGGAATAGATCAGACATATAGGTATCTACTAGATAATGCAACATCTGTTGATTTGTTTTGCATTCAACTAAGAGGCAAAATTATTCCCAATGTGCTGTGCTTCCCCCCACCCTTAGTGCACTTCCATGAATCTGTATTCTGCAGACTGGATCTATATCTGTACTTTTTAAATGTGAGTTAATTTAAGTGGGTATGAGACAGTTTTATTGTTGTTTTCAACTCCTACTTGTGAATTGCTCTTAATTTGAAATAATCCTATGAAATTAAATTATACCAAATGTGTACACTTTAAAAAAATCTTTGTGAACAACAAGAATGACAGAACACAGCGGAATTTAGAACAGCTGCTTATGCAAATCCCGCTAGGAAAGCAAAACAAATCACTTTGTTCATCAGTCTGCTATTTTCTGTGCCCTAATGCAGGGTTTGATATGGTCATTTAAATGTTTGTATTTGCAAGCTTTAGAAGCTTAAGTAGCTTTTAGCACATCTACTTAATGAGCACTAAAGACATTCATTAGTGAGCTTCAAATACAACCTTCTCCTGTGCTCTTTAGCTTGACTCTGAAAGAAAAAAAATTGTTTATTGGGAAGTTCAGTAAAAAACTATAAGGTTGTTTTGAGAGCAGAGAAGTTATGAGGCCCAATTTCCTAGGGGTTTCTGTCAACCCTATGATCCTTGCTAACCAGGTTCTCTCCAGTCTTCCTGTATATCCCTAACAATGCACCATGGCGGTACTTTTAAGTTTCTTGCTTTTTCCAGATCCCTTCTTGCTACATTCTCTACATTTGCCCTTTCTTGTCCCCAGCACTGTGCAGTAAGAAACAGCTTCCCACACCCTCACCATGCTCCCTGCTGTGTTACAGCCCTGCTCCCATCAAGCTACTGTCAGGGAGGAGGCATCATGTTTAGGCTTGGGTCAGACTGGTGCCTAGCAGATGGATGGCATGGACACGGTGAGGTCCCAGCCCCCAGGCTGGCTGCAGCATCCCTGAGGGTCCACTGACTTCTACTGCCTTTTCCTCTCTCCTCTGATGAGGTCTATCCCCTCTGGCAGTGCATTTCACAACACTTTGGGGAATGTGATTATCTTTGAGTCTGTTTCTTCTTGTCAGATTTCACTGAAATGGCTTTAAACAATGCTGGTGGAGGGACTGACAGACAGGTGAACAAACCTTTGCCATAAACATCACTGTCCAGTGCTATAAACATCAGTTTCCACAGAAACTATAGTAATAGTAGTAATAGTCAATCATTCTTACGTCAATGAAACAATGGCAATTCCTCAGCCTTAGTTTTAATAAAAACTGAGTTTCACACCATGAATTGGCCTTGAGTATAAATTAAGAAAAATTACATCTAAGTTAATGAAACTGCCTTAGAAGTCTGGCCAGTGGCCAACAGAAATATCTGCAGTGTCAGTCAAAACCCTTGCTTTTCACTTGCAGAAACAACTAAGATGCTAATCTGATGAGATTCCTTCTTTGTTCAAGTTTTTAATCTTAAAAAGACAAAAAAAGCCTTTGGGTTTGTGATTGGTCTATAAGAGAGATTAAAAATTCAGGTGATTTGTACAGATGGGCAAGAGAAGAGGTCACTGGTCTTACTCTGTGATTATTCAGATAAATAAATATATTCATTTTCTCTAGAACATTGTACCACAGTACAAATCTCTTGACCATGCTTCCATATTGTTTGTCTGGCTTATAAAACTGTCTGCTTTGAAGGAGTTCACAATTGCTGTTTTAGTAACAGTTTCTTTTCACTTCAGTAATATATTCAGCCTGTGGATTGGATATACAACTGAAATAGCATTTTTCAATTTGCAGTGCAGTTGCCTTTAAGATAAAATTAACATCATCAATTACAGAATGACATTGGATTTCTTTTTAGGGGAGTTTGTTAATACTTTTCCCCAAAGAAAAATATTAAATGGTGCTTTTGAAAATCATGCCTACTTCAGTGAAAGTAATTCCATCAAGGAATATTCAATTATCCATGCGTATCTGAGTATCTGAATACATCATCTGACTATATTCTTTCTGCTCACATTTATAGGGGGTGGACATGTACAAATATAAAAGAAAAAATGGATCTACCTCCCCTATAGAATGATAGAATGGTTTGATTTGGAAGGGACCTTAAATATCATCTAGTTCCAATGCCCCTTGCCATGGACAAGGACACCTTCCAATAGACCAGGTTGCTCAGAGCCCCATCCAGCCTGGCCTTGAACACTTCCAGGGATGGGGCATCCACAGCTTCCCTGGGCAACCTCTTCCAGTGCCTCACCACCCTCTCCAGGAAGAACTTCTTCCTGATATCTAATAAGATCTCCCCAGAGCTTTCTCTTCTCCAGGCTGAACCAGCCCAACTCTCTCAGCCTGTCCCCATAGCAGAGGGGCTCCAGCCCTCTGAGCATCTTCGTGGCCTTCTCTGGACTCTCTCCAACTGGTCTATATCCTTCTGATGTTGAGGGCCCCAGAGCTGGACGCAGTACTCCAGGTGGGGTCTCACCAGAGTGGAGCGAAGGGAGTGTTTGTATGCTTAATACTCCCAACAGAGCTGTAATCTACACTTTCCAGAGAGGCCAGCAGAAAACAGTATAAAATCAGCAATGAACAACAGCAAGATTTGGTCTCCCCTTCTACTATGAGGACTATTTGTTTTGGGGCATTTAAAGTTTTGCCCCACCCCTCCTAGTTGTTTCCTGAAGGCAGCATTGCTATGTAGTAAAAAAAGTGAGGAGCCATAGCTAAAGAAATCAAGGTAAGACTTTAAGACTGTTTAATTTTCCCACAGGAACCTTATGTATTTCAACATGATATCTGGGTGTTCTGTTCTTTTCAGGAAGTCATTAAGCTTTATGAAAGGAACAGTATAATATATTGCTCTGTTTATTTAGCATACTGTATTTTCCTTGTTGCCTTTGATAGTTACTGTTCAAACACTGCGACTGCCTCTCCGAAAATCCACCTCCTTCCCCCACCACCATTTGGGTAGCTATGCTAGATTATAACTGAGGATCATTAGTACTTGATGTGTGAGTGCAAGTGATATTGGTGTTGGAGGTGTTTGACCAAAGTTTGCATTCAGGACTTCTGACTTACGGTTCACAGTATGTACATAAAAACTGACTGTGTTTGTTTAATTGACTGGTGTTAGATAGGAAGATAATTCTTAGAATGCACGTCTGGTCTAATTATTAGATCAAATGTACTGCCTGTTTAGTCTGTCTGTCTCTCAGTGATAAGTTATTGGTCCTTTTTGTTTAAAATAAATAATTTTTTAAAATAAGGTAAATTAAATAGCAAAAAAAAAAAAAATGTGCTTAAATCACAGCATTGAAATGCTCTCTAAAAAAGATTTTTCCTTCAACAACTTTCAAACAAAAATAATATAACAGACTTAAATTTTGATAGAGTTTCTTGAATTACATAGATGTTCTGTTGTTCACTGCAGCAGCATGTGAAAGTTAAAACACATATCACTGCTAAAAGACACTTTCTGTCTGTATTCTTAAAATAATGTTCCAGTATTTCAATGACTGTTTTGCTTATAAAAGTTAGGCTCGAGAAATAGGCCCCATTTTCTTTCCAGGAATTGCAGTATTTTATTGCGCTTTTCAGACTGTCTTTTTTGATTAATTGCTTTTCTTTTCTTCATCACTGTGAGCCCATCGTTTAAATATCCTTAGTCCAGATGCACATGAATCACTGGAAGTCCTGGACCAGGACAGGGACACTTACATTTTCAATTAGCTTTCACATTTACCAGCTGCTGTTAGTAGTGTCTACAACAACTTGTCATGCCAAATACAATGCAGTTTGTGAGCTCAGAGGTGTGTGTAGGACATGGAGGGGAGCACACAAAAAATATATAGGGATCATTGTATCCGTATTTTGCATGTTGGTATGACAACAATATAATCAGATTTTGTTGCAGGCAAGTATTTTCTTTCAGGCTTGGTTCATAATGACTACTGCACAGGGCATTTGCCAATTTCACATTGTCTACTTAGAAAATCGGATTTTGTCTGCTGTTGATGATTTACTGCACTCTTTAGTACTGTCCAAACAGCTGTTTTAAAGTACAAGCAAACCATTTTTCAATTCTTAATTAGGTATAGCAAAATAAAGTTTTGGAAACCACTAAGTGCATGTAGGAGACGAGAGGTAGAAATCTTAAAAAGAAATCAAGAGTAAGCTCATACAAACAAAATCTGAAGCACGTTTTAGTGACATTTAGTTATGCAGTCTCGATGTCGGCACTGACCATGCGGTTTTTCAGCTCTGAGAGCAGCACCTTTTAACGTGTGCTCACCCCATATTTTTTATATTAGTTGCATCTGCTTGATCCGTCGTCTCTTGAAGGCATGACATAGCCTTTTCATCTTAGACTGATGAGACTGTAAGTTATAACGTTGTTGGAGTGGTAGCCACAGATTTTACCTGTTTTGCAGACTGTGAAGTGCCTTCACAGAACAGCTGCACAAAGCCAGGCTCAAGCGAGGACTCTGCAGAACTGAGTACATAAATCTCTGGGGCCACTGACTCAGTCAGCCAAAGAGTCAGGACATTTATGTGCCACACTGCTTGTAATGAGATTTTCAATGGTATCAGCTAAATATTAACCCTTGGTGGCCTATTCTACTTCGGGATTTTTAATGTTAGCAAATACACATTTTCCTTCCAGTTCTTCAGCCTGTGTTCTATTTTAGACTAAAATGTAAACTCAGTAATTATTGAGTAGAGTTTGCTCATATTGGAAAAATACATTTTAATTTTTATGCTCACTTTTTATCTGGTAGTTAAGCTAAGAAAATTCTTAGACCATTCTTTGATTCTTCTTTCCAGATGCTGCCGACTACTGCTGTGGTTTTCAATAACAGGGTTTTCATAAAATGCTTCTGGGCTATAAGCCCATAAAAATAATTAAGAAAAAATGATCTTTCATCCATAGGCCTTAGTTAGCCATGCAGGGCTCTACACATCCATTTGAAAAATGTCTAGTAGTCATTAAATTCAGGAAGGTTGCAAACCACTGACCTATTGCATCCCAGCACTGTTTTTGATTTTTCTTCTAACTCTGTAGTATTACAGGGTCATTGAAAGATAGCAAGTGTAGGTATAAAAGAGTCTTATATCCAAGGACTTGCAGCAAGAATTGGTTTCCACAGGACTGAGGAGGGTATCATATGAGTCCTAATATCTCTACTTACAAGTAGATGTAGATCTATATCAAATCGTTAACTGAAAGGAGAAAGTCTTCCAAATGCTATTTACGTGCAGAAATGCGACAAAAGCAGCCATTTGTAGGGAAATCAAACATTTAAACTTTTAATCACAAATCACATCTCTTTTCAAGTTTTGCGTCTGAACCATGAACAAAACTTGACCATATACATTAATTTCTCATAGTCTTGAGCAGTTTTCTCTGAGTAAGAGCATTCTAGCCTGGAATATGCATATTTACTTCTTAATAATTTAAATTGTAACATGGTGTTTCTCATTTTAAATTTCAGAAAAACACAACCCAAGTTTTAAGAATTTTTTTTTTTTTTTTGCACTGACTTGTATTTTAGAAAGTATGAGGTAGAAAGCTATTTTGAAGGTGCACAAGTAGAATGTTTCAGAAACACTGATTTAAGATCTAAGCAGAAAATGACAGATTTGCTGTGGAAAATTTTCAAAACTGATGCTCATTATCCAGGGATTGTAATGAGTGAAGATATACCCACTTCCCAAGCAGTATAACAGTATTTGCATTCAGAATGAAGCCACATAAGAGTAATTCAGGCTTGATTCCTGATAATAGGTGTCTGAAGTCTGGCAAAATCACCCAAGAGAAAGACAAAACTCATAGTGATGACCAAAGTCAAGGCATTGCAATTACATGTTGAAGTGCTTTGAGATTTGGTAGGTTTCCAGCCCTATAGGATAGTTGTTTTGTGGTTTTGTTCAGAATTGCTAAGGTGCATGGTGGTGGCCAGGTGGAGACATTTACACCAACATGAAAACTTGGTAAAGTGTCTTCTAAATGTCTTCTAAGGCTGAGAGAGCTGTGCTTGTTCAGCCTGGAGAAGAGGATGTTCCGGAAAGACGTTATAGCATCTTCCAGTACCTGAAGGGGCTGACACAAAAGCTGGGAGGGGGACTTTATACAAGGGCCTGCAGTGACAGGACAAGGGGTAACGAGTTTAAATTGAAAGCGGGGAGATTTAGATTGGGCATCAGGAAGAAATTCTTCCCAGAGAGGGTGGTGATGCACTGGCACAGGTTGCCCAGAGAAGCTGTGGATGCCCCATCCCTGGAAGTGTTCAAGGCCAGGCTGGATGAGGCTTTGAGCAACCTGGTCTAGTGGAGGGTGTCCCTGCCCACGGCAGGGGGTTGGAACTAGATGATCTTTAAGGTCCCTTCCAACCCAAACCATTCTATGATTCTATTATTTCTCCCCATTTTGTGAATGGAAAAATCTAAGTAGCCAAAGTTAAACAATCGGATGTAGAGGACTTCAGGGTTGTCTCCACTCCACGGCAGTGACGTCCTTTGTTCCTTTCCTGTAAGTGGAACGCTTTGTTCTTGGCCCCTATTTTCATGCAATATGATATCAGTGAGTGCAACAAATAGTTCAAATCAGGGCGTCAGTGTAGGAAAGGTCACAAAGCTCTGTGTGATGATCTCACAGCAGCTAGGCACATCTCCAGGGCCAAGCAGATATTACAGAACATTGTTTTAGGAATGAGATGCACCTATATCACGAAACCATGTAAAATGTTTTGTACAAATGCCGTGTGTATCCTTTCACTCTCCTCTGACGAGGTGATGGCTCTGCATTACATGTCAATGTCTGTCTTTATAGGTTTGGGCAGTACAGCCTCCTTTCAAACTATTTTTGGATTTTTCCCTTACTTTAATGCCTCTTCAGTCTTAGTGAGATCTTCCAGCACTGAGTTAAGACTTAGGTATTACTGTAGGTATTACAGTTCCTGTTTCATAGATAGGGATGCAGCATATAAATACACAGGAAAACACAATAAAACACTGCAAATTGCCAATAACTTGCTGTGTGATTGAATGGTGTTAGAGAGAGTGGTGGCTTGGAGACTAATTAAAGTGAGTGAATAAATAAACATGTATGTAAGATAAATAAAAAGGAGGGAAATCTTCATCTCCTGTTAGCTGGTTTGCTGTCATCTGACTCTTAGAGGATTTCCGTTCTGCCCTGTAAGACTTCATAAAATGTGAACTGCTAATGAGTGATTTTGCCTTATTTGTATCTCTGTTTTATTAAGTTGGCCCAATAATCTTCCCAGCAAAGAAAATTGAATTACAAGAATAGCTTCCTTTGTTGAAGTCAAGACACAGACAAGCCATCCCCATTAGGCTCAGTACTGACAACAGCCTACCTCAAGTCCCTATATATATTCATGTTTATCTAGCTAGGAAGGCAAGTGAAATTCTGATTTCCTAGTCATAAATAGCCCACTAATTAAACATCCTTTGCCACCTGCAGCATCTGCCAAGATTAGATCAATGACATGACCAGGCTATTGGGTACCTGCAGTTCTTTTATTAGGAATTGCTGCTTTAATTCTCTTATATGATTACGTCTGTTCATCTCTTCTGCCATTTCAGAGATTAACTTCTTGATGGAGTCATCTACTGTGAATCACAGCATCTTGATACAGCCATGTTTTAGGGCCAAATGAAAGTCAGATTTAGACAGACCATTGCAATCCACACATGCAATGACTTGCAAGCTTCTCTTTTCTCTTTCTCTCCCTGCATTGCTAGGCATTCTCATTTGAAACTACTTTTTATGTTTTTTTCTATCAGGCCTGTAACAGATACATCAGCATTTCCATAGCAAGAAAACAAACATAAGAGCTCTATATCCTGTGCAGAATATGTGTAAGGTTAAGTGAAAGGCTGACACATCATTACTAATCCTCGACTTTTGGGCATGTATCACACCATATCATTGTTTGAAGTATGGGGATATACAAAGCTCCTCCTCAATGAAAAGTAAAACTGGGCAGTACTACGACAGGTATTAGAAACATTTTAAAAGTGGATAATTGATGTCACTGTTCAGAGGTACTACAGCTGGAGACCTCACCCAGAGTACAGTGCCATGCAGAGAATACAGGAGTCACGTCTCATGATTAGAGTGCAAATTATTTTCTATGTGAGGTCAGCCCTGCTTGCAGCTGTCCTGGGGCTTGTCTGAATGGCAGATAATGTTACCAGAGTGATCTGATAATCTCAGGTCTTCAGATGAAGATCGATAACAGCACAGGGGAACGATGAGTGTCTGTGGTTGACAACCCCTTTCACTGCAGGTGAGGAACTGTGTCTCTAGAAAAAGCCTTGTTCCTTTTAATCATACGTTTTAAGTGTCAGCAGACCAGGTCTGGGTTCAAAGTATCTGTAAGTCTGTCCAACACTACTACTTTCTTTCAGTGAACTGTTGGTCCTCATGGCTCCCAGGGACTAATAGCATCAGCTAGAGAGACAGGTAGATGCAGATGGGAGTTAGAGAATCTTCTACAGGCCCCTTTGTTAAGGTAACTCCATCATGGCCTGCCACACTTCAGCTGTTTTATTTCCAGATTCCTTCTGCAGAAATTACCAGTACCTCACCTGCTGAGCCAGTGGTTTTGTGGAGTATCTAACTATCTATATAGGCTAAAAATAACACTGCCCAGTCCATGTGAAATTAATGATCTAATTAAAGGAAAGACAAGAGCTCTACTTTGTGTTACTGGGGTTCACATTAGTACAATTACAGAGTAATTCTGAAAACATTATTTCTGCGTTTGTCAGAAACCACGTACTTCACTCAGACTTGTAAAAATGTCTAACTGAGCTTCCTCAGCTACATAACTTACCTGAGCTATTTTTTTTTTTTTCAGTTTCAGTGATGTTTTACCATTATTCTAACCAGCAACCCTAAAATATATGGGCTCAAATCCTAGATGTAACTCCCAGTTAAACTTGCTAATGGGTGGACAGTCTAAATGTAATAGTGTGGTAATAATGTATTTCAGTACTGCCAGCTGCAAAATATTCCAAGTCCTCCTTATAATTTTGATTTAGCTTAGATCTGGAAAATACTCCAGAAAACAAAAACATTTAATACTACAAGTCTTTCTTACGATTTTTTTTTTTTTTTAATTTATGGTTTGTATAAACTACAGTAACAGTGCCACCTCGTGGCAAATTATAGGAATCACGCATCGTAGTTACTGGAAAATTTCCAGTGAAACGTAAAACATTAAAAACTGAGACTAAGAAGCTGAGTTCTGACCAAAGATTCTGTGTAAAAACAGAAATAAGAAAATATATAAAATCATAGAAAGGATTCTGCAGACGAATCTATCAAGCCTATGAACTCTGATAAATCCTTTGGCTACCTTTCTCCTCCACCCTAAATTTTAGGAATATTCTTGCATCTACTCTCTCCTTTGAACTACCAAAAGAAAGAATTATATGCAAACCTGGTTTTTGACAATTTCTGACACTGACATCAATCTAATTCCTCTGATTCCTACTACATGACTAACAAAAAGGTGTTTCACAACTTTATTCCTCTGATATTTAGAAACCGTCCTCCTGCCAGGCAGTATTTATACAGGGCCTGTAGGCACCCATATTTCTCATTTTTCACATTGCACTTTAGTGTAACCCTTATGGCTTGTAGAGAGCTATCATGTTCCCTTTCAGCCCTTATTTTGGAAAGCTCACAGGATCATAGAGTGGTTTGGGTTGGACATCACCTTAAAGATCATCTAGTTCCAATCCCCCTGCTATGGGCAGGGACACCCTCCACTAGACCAGGTTGCTCAAAGCCTCATCCAGCCTGGCCTTGAACACTGCCAGGGATGAGGCATCCACAGCTTCTCTGGGCAATCTGTGCCAGTGCCTCACCATCCTTTCCACGAAGAACTCCTTCCTGATACCTGATCTATATCTCCCTGCTTTCAGTATAAACCATTTCCCCTTGACCTATCACTACCTGCCCTTGTAAAAAGTCCCCCCCCCCAGCTTCCTTGTCGGCCCCTTCAGGTACTGGAAGGTGCTATAAGGTCTCCCCAGAGCCTTCTCTTCTCCAGGCTGAACAAGCCCAATTCTCTCAGCTTTTCTTCGTAGGAGAGGTGCTCCAGTCCACTGATCATCTTTGTGGCCTCCTCTGGACTCACTCCAACTGTTCGATAGAGTTCTTATATTGAGGGCTCCAGAGCTGGATGCAGGATTCCAGGTGGGGTCTTACAAGAGCAGAGCAGAGGGGGAGAATCCCCTCCCTCCACCTGCTGGCCACATTTCTGCTGATAAAGCCCAGGGTACATTTGGCTTTCTGGGCTGCCAGCTCACACTGCCGGCTCATGTCCAGTTTTTCATCCACCAGTACCCCCAAGTCCTTCTCCTCAGGGCTGCTTTCCATCCATTCCCCACCCAGCATGTACTTGTGTCTGGGATTGCCGTGACCCAGGTGCAGGACCTTGCACTTGGCCTTGTTGAACTCCATGAGGTTGGCACAGACCCATCTCTCCAGCCTGTTAAGGCCCCTCCGGATGGCATCCCTTCCCTCCAGCGTGATGACCGCACTACACAGCTTGCTGTCATTGGCAAACTTCCTGAGGGTGCACTCAATCTCACCATCCATGTTGCTGAAAAAGGGGAGCAAATCAGCCCCGTTAGTCTTCTCTCTCATAACCTAGCCACTGTGAAAGGTTATACTTCTCCGTGAAGATACCCACCGTATATCAAGTAATATACATTTCTAAAATTCAGCATAATATGGACAGGTTTACCTCTATATTCGTTCAGAAGATCTATGACAGAAATGTGCTTTTCGCTCCTTTGAAGCAAAAACTTGTTCATAATATCCTTTACATTTATTTATATTATGAAGCAGATGAAATGCTATGTTGGGAGGGAAGACTTTGTTGCCATTGACTTCAACATATATCGTGGTGATTAGATACAGATTTAGCATCTTATACATTTTGGTTTTGCTCCACTGCATGCTGCTGTGTTTCTGTAATCAGTAATAGCAATGTCTGTGATTCACTTGGCCTTTTCTAGCAGCCAGTAAAGTGAGAGGGTGGTATTCAGCACAAAGGTTGCTGCAGCAGCTTCAGACTCAGTCACTGCGGATTTTATTTTGCTCTACAGCACATCATTCCCAAGATGCATTTGGGCCAAGTGTTTTAGCAATTCTTGCCACTGTTCTCAAGATTAATGACTCTTGAACACAGCATAGCCAGGGAGCAAGGGTGAAGTTTAGCTCTAGGTTGCTGTGTAGTGCTCTGAACACAACCATGTAGAGCTGCTCTGCCTTTGCTACTGTGTCATAAATCAGGGAAGAGAGAAGCAAATTGAGTTACAGCCAAGAACACACTTCCATCTGGTTTCAAGGCTTACGTACAATAGGAATGAAAGCCACTTTGTGAGCTAAATTCAGAGCTACTCTAATGGAGCCATTTTCCAGATTAGCTCATGACCTAGGAAAATGGGATGTGCTAAACATAAGAATAAATCTAAACTTGCTCTGAATTTTAAATATGTGTTTGTTTTGCTGGTCTGGTGCTGGTGCTGGAATAGACAGGAGAGCAGCCTCAAGAAAGCTGTCTTACACCTAGTTTTTTTCTGCCAATTGCTTCTTATAATCCTGAAGTTCACTGTTATCATTAATTCAGCAGGTGTATTAAAGCACAAGGTAAAGAGCAATACAAACCACAATGAACATTTCACTTGACATGTGCCTCAGACATTTTCAGGAGTAAAAAAAGATGTTTTGCAGTTTGTGAGGATGACAGCAGGATGAACGGTGCACTCATTGCTTTAATTAAGTGTAGTATGGTTCACTTACATTAATAAGTAACACCTTAAAATATATTCTCACCAGCATTTTCCAGGACTGGCTACAGAGCACAAGATGTTGCTGTTGTTTTATAACAGGCATAAAGCCAGGCTCATTTCATTTACCGCGGAAGTGCCCTTTATGCAGCTCAATCTCATAAAACATAAACCAGAGAGATGAAAGGCAGATTGTCTAAATATACCAGTGGCTCTGTGTATTTCTGGGACAGTGTCTTATGACAACGTGAGCAAGTACCTTGACCATGCTGTTCCGAGAAATGAAAACCCCCATCCTCTGCCACCTCTTCTGTGACACTAGCAGTTGCGTGGCTGCCCAGCGAGTCAGATCCACTCACTCCTCTGACCAAAAATTACCTTAACCAAAAAGTGAACTATGTGAATTCTGTATCAGGTGATTCTATACTATAGTTTAGAGTATGTAATGAAGTATATGTTTCTAATTATTACAGTAGGATGTGTACACAATATCCAAAATAAGGGTATAATTTCTAATTGCCTCATTATCTCACTGTAAACCTTTCCTTCATTATTTCCTTCCCTTCCCAATTTAGATGTAAAGTAGGACCATATTATTCAAGATGTGAAATTCCCTAAGATCAGAAGTTGATATTTTCCAAAAATCAGTAAAAAGTAAATTTTAATACACTTTTACATGCTTCTTTGTTTGTTGTGTTTTTTGGGTTTTTTTTTTTTTTTTTTTAATCTTAAATTTCAATTCCAAGTTTTATTTTGGAATAAAATTTAACATTAAATATTAGCATCTTTTTGTTGGAGGGAACTTTGGAGGAGGAAGGTATGTTCGTCTGGAGCCTTACTTAAAAACATGGCACTTCAAGATTATTGTCAACACTGTCACTGATTATACCTCTGTCTTCCTGGGGTAAAGAAGACAGGGCTAAATGAGGCTGTAGAGCCAGCCAATACCATTTCAGAAAGACAGAAGGTTTGTGGAAGACCACAAAAAACAGGTTCCTGAGTCTACTGATGAAAATGTTTCACTGGGCTGTTGATAAAGCGCAGAAATAAATCATGGGTTGACTGTATTTTTCATGTGGTAACATGTAAGTACTTTGATATGAGAAACTAATTTTTTTCTAGGAATGTATTTATGATTCACTGAATAAGATCTTTACATTCCAAAATACACTATATATTTAACAGATAAATAACTTCTTTGAAGAATTATTTAATAGGCCATTTAGTATCATGTTGTACCAGTTGTTTACCAACATCCGGACAGATTTAATTAACAGTGTCTTTTGTCTAGAAAAACAAATCGGTTAGCAAAGAAATAGATTAACCCAGCATCAGCTATTTCATTAGCTTGGATTCCATTTTCTTCCAGTAACCTCTTCTGTCCCTTCTCGTTACTCTTATCTTCCACCGATCTTTTAATAAGGTATCCTTGAAACTTTTACTTCAAAATTTCTGCTTTATCAAAGCCAGATTAAAAGGCCAGATAGTTACCCAAATAATATTTCTCTCTTTCTTAAGACAAATTCCTAGGTTTCTTACAATTCTAGCATTTCAATTGTTCAGTCATAATATACCAAACAATAAAATATTTTATTAAAAAGCTGAACTACCAGCCCTGCAACTTAACATACAGTTTTTCAATATTTCCTTTCGTGTTCTTCTCAGCAGATTTTAACAATAGCTTCTAAAGCATGTTATTAGTCAGCACACAGATGTATCTCAAGATCAATTTTTCAGATGAATAGGGTTGTTTTCCCCTTGTTCTTTTTTCTTAAACTCTTTATATAACCATAAATTCCCTCTCTACTTCAGTTTTAAGGTTGCTTATCTCAGATAGAAGTTTAAATAGTGAGTATTTTTTCCTGTACATCTCATTATGGGGCCGGAGGGATGACTGTCAGTTTATTTTTAACAGAATTTAGGGAGTGGAGTAGTGCTCTGGAAGATCGAAACAGAAGTTAGGCACTGTAAATGTTTCATGTGTTGAACTATTACATTAGGAGACTCTTATTAAGAGTATTGAAATGAACTCTTTGTAGAAAAAATCAGTAATACTTAGAAAGGTTGTAAACTTCCATAAAGCGTATCATCTGAGTGTAGATTTTTAATTTTTCCTTCTTCCGGTATTCATAGAAAACTATTTCTTCGTATATGTATTCTTATGTATGGTGATGGCATCCCTGTTTGGTTCACACAACTACCTTCATGCAGATTTTGCTAAGAGTCTTGAAAGAGCCTTCTTCATCATGGCATGAGTGTCTCACACCCTGCATAATATTCTCATTTTCCAGCATGGCTAGTCACATGCAAAAGACTGAAATTCATAATGTAAGATTTTTTGGTGAAATCCTCACTATTTGTGGAAATAGAAGAGATCAATCAGGCTTCATTTAAATACAGTTATCCTTTTACATCTCCAAGAAGCTGCAGATGCCCACGTACAATCCTCCTTATTTCTCTACATTTTGTGAATTTCTGCTTTCACAGGATGGAGTTTCAGCATGGGGTCTGCCTACCAGTTCCACAGCTGGCGAGTATTTGTGATCGTCTGCGCACTGCCCTGTGTCTCTTCCGTGGTAGCCCTCACCTTTATGCCAGAAAGCCCGCGGTTCTTGCTGGAGGTATAATTTTCAAAACAGTTTTTAGATTCCAGTCAAAAATATTTCTGTGTATACATCATGTCTTCTATTTAACAGGCATTAAGATTGTTCAGTGACTGTAGTTAATATCTTAATCTGTATGTGCGTCTTGCTTAAATGTTTTGGTCAAACTTTTAGGTTGGAAAACATGATGAAGCTTGGATGATACTCAAGCAAATTCATGACACAAATATGCGAGCTCGTGGTCAGCCTGAGAAAGTCTTCACAGTGAGTATTGCTTTTAAAGCTAATCACTTAGCAGATCAGCAAGCTTGCGGACTGGAAACGTCTGGAGGGCTTAAGCAATCAATATTAATACGCTCATGACAAAGCCAATCATTTGCACTCTAAACAACTAAATATAAGAACCAAATTTCTACCAAAATTCTTATATATACAGCAGATGTTGTCAGCCTTTGGCCAGCATATTCTCGAGCATAGGAACCCACAGTGTGAGAATTTTCTCTGGTGTACCAAGATATTTAATAGAGTCCATCTGTGCTTTATTTATTGAGTTTACTTCCCCCTTAAAAATAACAGTAGATACATAGAAGTCCAAATTAGTCGGCTGTTGTGTCTTTAAAGCTTTTACAATTATTTTTTTCATCAGCTAAAATAATAATTTTTTAAAAATCATTTTCACTTCCGTGAAATAGTCACTTCAGACATGTAATTTTCTCAAAATATCTTGGAAGCTCAACTGCGTCTTGTTGACTTGCAGGTCTAATGATAGGCCATATTCAAAGCATTGATGCGCTGTTTCTATTTGGACAAGAAATTGGCATTTTAGATTTGGGACATTTTAATGGCATCTTGCTTATTCATGAATAACATGCACAAAAATTTTGTCTTCCTGGATACGGTAGGACAAAACAGCAGAAGGCATTTTATTGCTTTGAAATCCAGCCTGCCTTTCCAGCTTGTTCTGTGCTGTGGGAGTGCTGGAACTCTGTTCCCTCTCAGAGCCATGTGTGGGATGTTTTTCCTCTTCCAGAGGCTTCCTTCTTACTTTAATGCACATATAACTCGGTTAAGGAATCCTCTTAAAGCTTCTGCATTTGCAGGCAGTCTCAAGGAATGACCATCTGACCATGTAAGTTTATTCCACTGAGACTTGCAGTTTATTGCCTTGGATGTAGTTTCTGTTGCATCCATTTGATTTTTTCCACAAAGAAGCTCAAGAATTCCTACATTTAGCCTGAAAGAAGGTTGGATAGCATATTTATCATGCTAAATCCACATTTATGGATACACTGGTGACCTACCTCTAAACCCATCTAACCTAATGTTTCGTTTTCTGATTTCATTTATGAGTAATGGGATTTTCCTAATACCATGCAGCTAGAGTGTAATTTCAGAATTGGCTCTTGCTGATCTGAGCTGCTTTCAGACAGAGTACGCCTGACCCCAGTCACTCTTTGTTTTGCTTCTGCCGTTGTTGATATTCATTGACTGGTTGCACAGTCAGCCATAGCACAGAGCCTGTCTCCCAGAAGTGTTGGTTTAGGCGCGAGGAAGAAGACAGAAATGTGCTGGGACAAAAGGTGGGAGGAAGGATCAGCCACAGCCTCACATCGGTTTGACATAATCATAATCATTTCCTAAAGCAGCTGTGGAGAAGAAAACGAAGCACATGCTTGTAGTTTCTGGTTCTTGTGGTCTAACAGGTCCTTCTTTCTATGGTTGTTAAAACATGACACTGAACCATGTTGAACTCAGCACTTCATTTATAGCCATTTTCGTTAATTGTTCAGGTGTGTATAAGGAAAAAACACCACTTTCTTGGGATTTTTGCCAGTCTTTGACAAGAACATTAGGAAAACAACCCCAGATACTGAGGAGCTGAAGAATTAGAAATACTGTACTGTATGTCAAGGTTACACATGTATAGACATCCCTATTTTTAGCTTGCATTAATATGATTAGAAAATGCATCATTGTCTCCTTATTGGACAATATCAGTACTTCATCTTATGAAACCCAAAAAGCAAAGTACTTATGCAGAATTTCTTTAGGACATCCTTTTAGTGTCCCTCTCTCTCTCTTTTTTTTTTTTTTTTTTTTTTTATATATAAGTTAAACCTGGATATTCTGACATTTTCTCTCAGTTATTTATTCACATAGCTCTCCTAAACACCATTGGTTCATCCAGTACCATTCTGTGACTTATGCATAACTATTTTCCTTCACTTCATGTCACTAGTTACACCAGATACACTTGGGCAGTATGTTTTCTAACTCTATAGCTGATGTAACTTTGTCTCCCTTACTGCAATAGTTTAATTGTGCTTTCCTTTCTTATGTTTTCCTGATTACATTGGTGTCACCTTTTCCTAAAAGCTTTTTTACAAGTCATGTTCATTCTTGCTGTTCATATTATTGAGGATTTTATCATCAAACCATTGGAACAGAGAAGGCATCAACTGAAGAACAGTTAGTTTCTTTGTTAGAAACTCCAAAATGTATGTGTTTTAATTACTGACTCTGGAAGTGGTGGCTCTTAATACTTTTGAAAATCTCTCCTGAGAGCAGTGACACTAACAGAGATGGTAGTAAATTATTCTATTATGGGATTACCCAAATTAAATGTTTATATGCATGCTTAATTACCTTCCTGGGTCCTTAAAATATACATTCATTACATCTGTTGGTTTAAATGTTTAAGTAAAAAAAGAAATTTTTATATCATTAAAACCAAAATTCTCTCTACTTTTTCATTATTATGCATTAATATTTTTTTCTGCAAACAATTTCCTTTGCAGCATGTCTTCATTTTGTAAATTTAAAACATTGCATATTTCTAGCCATTTCTTTTAAACAGAAGTTCCATTTTCATTAAAATAGGTATTCTTTATTGTTTTTTCTTTCATTCTTCATATACTGACAGCTGAATTTGCATAGTCCAGATGGGCCATTGTCCTGATTCAATAGGACTTTTCTTATGTTAAAGAACCATCAAGGCCAAGGGCTTTTTGTCCCCAGGCACATACAGTGGTCCTAGGATATATATACATATTTCCCTCAACCTCCACAGCTCCAAACAAGCCAGGTGGCCAGGACAGTGAAAAAAACTGCCCTTCAGCCTATAAGAGTGGTACTGGTTTATACAGAGTGATTCAAAACACATGCCCTTTCAGCCCAGAGGTGTGGCATGTGAGGATATCTGTGTATATGAGGTCTTAAATAATCTTGGAAGACTCAACTAGGTCTTTTGTGTAACATGTTTCATAAAAGCAGCTTAAAATCAATGGAACAATGCAGACAGGATCATTGCTATTGGAAGAGGCATGACAAGAAGAGTATAGGCTTTTGATATTGTCATAGTTTGGCAAGACAGCAAGCTGCAGTATTTCCAAAATAAGGGTGGTTATAGCTAAAACCGCTTAGTGGTCTTTTGTTTGTTTTTGTTCATGGGGTGAGGCTGCTAGTGCATCTTAAACAGTGTACATCTGTAAATCACTGGGCTGAAAATTAGAGCTTTACCATCAACACTGATATTCCCTGATGCCCTGTAATCCACTGTGATAAATCAGTGGGTGGTGGTGTCCTCATTCTGTTAAGAAACACAAGCTATTGCTACCTTCAGAAACTGCAGCTAAACATTGAACACTCAGTTTGTCACTCTCTCCTCCCTTATATGTCAGTCCCTTTCCCCATTTTATTTATTTTTGTTCTATTTTCTATTAATCCTTTTTTTTCTTTAAATAACCTGTGGATGAATACACTGCCTTCTGTGATATCACTATGAACCTGGGACCAGAGCTGAAGCCAAAACCAACACCATACAGTGGTATAAGATTGTCAGGTCCTGTGTCTGGAAAGACCATATAACACATTCTTATTCTGTTACACAGGAGGGTGCAAGTGAAAACTAGTATTGTAGGCAACATCACATTCTCTGTCACTGGTAATTCTGTAGTTCTCCCTGATGTCTGTTTATCTCATTTCGCTTTAGATGAAGTAGATGATTGCTCATAACAGCAATAACAGTCATGGTTCCAGATCATTTCACCTTTTTCTCTCTTCGTTAAAAAGGATATTTAAAGTCAACATCCAAAAGAGAGAGTTCCCTGTCTAACACTACAGGAAATAAGAACAAAAGAAAAATGTTATTCAACTATTGATACTTGACATTTCAAACACTTCTATTCTCATTACTGTGTCTTTGATGAATGGGCTTTCAACAATGTTGTGATAGCAAGTCAGAAAAAAATTGATAGCAAACTCTGGACATGGTTAACTGAGGATTTAAATAACGTTTTATCCTTTGTGGCATTAGGGGTATGTAGAGCAGCACTCTAGCAGAACCTGACAGGAACAGCTTGCTTCAGTCAGAGGCAATGGATTTCCTGTGTGCTTTGAAAATAGAGCTTTTCCAATACAGTTGCATCCATAATGAACTTTGGCATTAGAGTGTGCTACTATTTCTGAAACATTTCTAGTGTAGACACAGGTTTAATATCTGCTCATTTTTATTTTATGGGATTTATTGAAACCTTCCAATGGTCCTTGACAGGCAGTTAATGTTTCAAGAAAATGCAAATATTTGCTGTTCTGTTTTTATTTCTAGGTTAATAGAATCAAAACTCCAAAGCAGATAGATGAGCTCATAGAAATAGAGAGCGATACAGGAACTTGGTACAGGAGGTGTTTTGTTAGAATTCGCACGGAGCTTTATGGTGTAAGTAACAACATCTCTGTTTTGTAATTACCTTTTGTTTTTTTAATTAGCCTTCAGAAATTGAATGTATTGATTGAGCTCATGCTGGTGATAGCTGCAATGCTACATGCATCTGGGAGATTCAGGAACCAGGGTACGGTTCTGGTTTCCTGACCCAGAAGAGGTGCAGGTAAATCACAGAGTTTGGTCCCAACTTCTGAGAAGGAAAACACTGCATTGGTCTTCACACAAGTGATGGTTAATAGTCACATAGCCATATTCCCAAGCACCGCAATATATTATGTACTGGAAATGCATATCAATGTATCTATAGAAAGAGATGACACATGGTGAGGTGAAAAATTACCAGCAGGAACTTGAGGCAGCCCTAACATTTACAAATGGTAAAGTCGTGAATAAATTATGTAAATGAATGCAAATAAAACCTTACTAAGGCATGACATCTGCGTTTATGTTTAGTCATGTCAAATGTTTTACCAGAAAACTACATTAGAGCTATTTCAGAGAGTTTAATACAAGCTCATTGGGACTGTGCTCTGTATCCTTTTCTACTCTTTTGCAAAGCCAAAATTATGCAATATCTTTGAACCTTATAATGAAAATTGAGAAAAGAGTCATTAATTTTTAAAAAATTTCAAAAATAGCTTTTCACAGCTGTTAAAGGTCTGTCATCCTAAAGCTCTCCAGACTTGTGATGAAGTGCTGTAGACCAAGGTTTGTCACAAAAATTGCTTTGCTTGGAAAAATGGCATTTTCCACATGAAAAAAAAAAACAGAAAGTGCCTACTTTTATAGTCATCCAAAAATGGAGTAGCCAAATATAGAATTGTTATGATCTGGCCTTGCTATTAAACCAACTTTAAAGGAGTTGAACTTGGTTGTCTCACATCCTTTTTATCCCACTGGAATAGCCCCTGGGTCAGAGCACCTTCCTTATTGCATGATGTGAGCTGAAACTTCCAAGGACAGACTCCCTCTGATCAGAGCAGGTGGGAATTGGTGGACATAGTCCACACTGGTGGATAAAAAGTTTTATAAGAGTTGGCAGTCTGCGCTGGCAGCCAATCATATCCTGGGCTGCATAAAAAGAAGTGTGGCCAGAAATCCAAGGGAGGTGATTCTCCCCCTCTACTCCACTCTGGTGAGACCCCACCTGGAGTACTGCGTCCACCTTTGGAGTCCTCAGTACCAGACAGGCATGGACCTGTTGGAGCGAGTCCATACAAGGGCCACAGAAACGATCAGAAGGATGGAACACTTATAAGAGGAAAGTATGAGAAAGTTGAGCTTGTTCAGCCTGGAGAAGAGAATGCTCTGAGGATAGCAGACTTTCAATACTTAAAGGGTCTTATAAAAAAGATGGAGAGAGACATTTTACCAAAGGGTGTAGTGACAGGAGAAGGGATTACAGTTTTAAACAGAAAGTGGGTAGATTTAGATTGGATGTAAGGAAGAAATCCTTCATGGTGAAGGTGGTGAGGCACTGGAACAGGTTGCCCAGAGAAGTTGTGAATGCCCCCTTCATGGAGATCTTCAAGGTCAGATTGGATGGGGCTTTGAGCAACCTGATCTAATGTAGATGTCCCTGCCAATCACAGGGGAATTGGGCTAAATGATCTTTAAAGTTTCCTTCCAACCCAAACCATTCTATGAAAAGAAGATGGAAAGTCACAGAATGTGAACAAACTGGCTATAGATGGAGAGTAACATACTTGTATGAGAAGTACGACTATGACCAGTATCAAAGAGCTGATCTCCTCTCTCTCATGCCCTGAAGAAGCAAGCAAATCAGAATCAAAAAGTTTCTATCATTTACCAAATTGTTCAAAATATGATTTAAAATAAATGTATTTCCTAATGATTTACAGATTTGGTTGACGTTTATGAGATGCTTCAACTACCCGGTGAAGGATAATACAATCAAACTTACAGCTGTATGGTTCACCCTGTCTTTTGGGTAAGAATGGTTGAGATCTGAAACCATTTTTGATAGACTTGACAGACAGAAGAATCATTTGCATGCAAATCTCTATCACTATGATAATCCTTTTTATTTGGAAAGGTTTTATTTAATATCTTTCCACAAAATGTTGTATTTTTCAGATAGTCTTTTCGTGGTTGCAAGCCTGACTCATCAAGACTGTCTGCTTCAGAGAACTGGTGTCTCCTGGGCTCAGCATCTTTCAATATTTGTATTTAATGCAGGTTTTTATTATGATGGAGCAACTGCTCCGACATGTCAGCGGCTGAGGGACCTGCTCATCCTCACCTTGCACAGATTTCTGAACAAGTGAGATTGGCGACTGAGCTTTTTCTGTTTTTCACAGCTACTACGGTTTATCTGTCTGGTTTCCTGATGTCATTAAACATCTGCAGTCAGACGAGTATGCATCCCGAGTGAAACATTTCCACAATGAAGAGGTTTCACATTTCGTCTTCAACTTCACACTGGAAAATCAGATTCACAGCAATGGAGAATACATCAATGACAGGTTTAGATATTTTCTAATATCCTGACTTGGCTGCAATAAACAAATGCATGTTTAAAAGCATGTCCTAATAATCTAGTATTTTTCTCCATTACCTAATGGTAAGATGGTTTTGTTACTTTTTACTGGGAAGGTATTTCTGTTCTTGATTTCTTATGACTTGCGGAGCATGGGGAAAAGTGGACCTGAACATGCCCTGGTGGTTCCTTTGTGAGGATCCCCCATGCAAACCCAGCTTCCTTGTCATCCTGAAAAACATACCAAAAAGCCTAATTTGATTATACTTCCTTTCCTGGTGGGATTCAAAGGTTTTCAGATCCAACACATGCAGCATATTGCAGAGGGCTGGGGAAAGAAGGACATACTTTCATCTCTGCTGCTTGTTCTTTTCTTATATGATTGAAAGACGCTTAGGAGAAAACACTGGACATTGAGAGGTTAGGATCTTATCATTGAAAAATAAAAACTAAATGTTGCTATAAATCAGTAAAAAGTATGAACATCTCTGAAACAAGAAACAACATGTTGACAGTGCCTTTTTTGTTTTCTTTAACTGCATCCAAACATATGAGGCTCTATCTGGACTTTCAGATAACTAGATAACTTAGGAGAAAATTAAACACAGCTGGTTTAGGTATCTGGTTTCTCTTAGGAAACATACAGAACAACCATGGTCTCTTGGATGTCATGGTGAAAAGTAATTATTATTTACATAGGAAAATCTATATTTAAGTGAATAAAATTAATGAATTTGGTAATATGGGTCTTTGAAAATTATTTTTATAAGAACTTGAGTTTTGACACAGTTAAAGATTTATGCATTGCAGACATAAAACAGCAGTTGTCTCATTTTTAAACTAGCCAAAGCTTCCCAGTTTCCCTCCTTTGCAGGAGGTAGATGTTCTCCTAAAAGCAAAGATTTATTGTCTGTAGCTGACAGCATGCTGTCAATCAAGGTGTTATCAATTTGAACTGAAAATTCTTGTAAAACACTAAATTTAACATTCTTATACTCTAAACCACTAATATACTCTTTCAGATGTGCAAATTTAATAGACCTCTGATGGTTAGTTGAGATTCACAAAACATTTTCAACAGAAGTATGAACTCATTTGATATTCTTCCTCCACAAGGTTCAGTGTTTCCTTCACATTCTTTCTTAACTAGAAGATCCATCAGTACTTGACATTTTCTTCATTGTATTTCTGTTGAGTTTTAATTCAAATAATCGCAACACTGGTTTTAATATAGTCACAACATGTTTCCTTTCCAAAGGTAAAACGTGTGTCAGAAGAATGTAGGACACGTAGTCTGTCATTTCTGTTCCAACTGACTAATCTAATTGCTGAACTTTCTTTGTTCTCCACTGGAATTAGGCTACATTTTAAAACTGAAAGTTCTATATGAAAAATGATAATGAGTTGACACTGAGCCCAGCCTGATTCTAATCAGAGTCTGTCACAAATGATAAATGATATAGTAACTAAAACTAATGGGCTGAAAACACCATTCTTCTGACCAATACATGAAGAGAATTAATTAGCTAGTAAGTCTTTTCCTGTGATAAACACAATTAGCTTTTGCTCTCCCTTCTCATAAAACTGTGATTCTAAAACAACTTTATTGTCAAAAGAGTTTAATTCCTACTATTTTGTAGGTAGCATATTTTGTGTGATCCTATTCCTACTATATCTTGTAATAAGAAAAATACTTAGATGGTCACACAGGCTTTAATTAGAGCAGAGTCAGATCTGTGTTCAGAAGGCTTTGCGATTTTAACAGTTATTGATACAAAACAGTTAAAGCATTTCTTTTCAAACTGTTGCCACTTTGGGAGAAGTCTGCCAGCAAAACTGCCCTATTTTAGTTGTAGTTTTTTCCACAACTTCATGTGAAATAAAAGGCATCACAAAAATAACGATGCATTGCTACATCTGTCTTTTTTTATTTGTTAGCATAACAATGTTATTTGGTAGGATATCACTTTAAAAAGCTTATAGCATTGTTTTAGTCTAGTAACATTGAGGTAGAAAGTTACTGCTACACATGGTCATTGGCTTTTTCTATTAATGATTTAATTGACATTCATGATCAAAGACCTAGGAGTTAAATGAGAGTCAATATCAAGGGGAAAGCTCAGAATAAGAAAAGCTACTGACAATTTGTTTTATGTACACAGTTATTGCCGTTGCATCTACAGAGACAGAAGTAACAAACACATACTTCCAGTCAGATATCTAGTTGTATAACTGTCAATATAATTGTTGTGTTCATGTTAAACCATTTTGCAAAAACATTTTTTAGCACTTGGACCAGTATGTTTTGCATTTGAGCCTGACATGTGTCCAGTGTGTTCATCTGGAGAAATAGATGTTCTTTAAAAAATTCTTCCTTTCCAGTTTGTTGGTACCAGCAGGAGCTTGATTGTTCCAAGACACTGAGTTTCTGGAGCATGATGTCCCAGTTTCTGACTGTAATGTCAAATTACAAGTGATACTGATTTTACATCTATTCCATAAATGTCATTACTTTGGTTTTGTTTGATGATTAAAGGCAATCTATAACAGAAATATTCTGTTATAAATATTTGTATTACCAATTGTGGTCTGCAGCTATGTGGAGCGATTTGTCTTATTAATGCTTTTTCTGAATGATAGTACTCTAGAATCAGCTAATCATTAATTACGTTTCCAGAATGCCTTTAAGGAATCACTGTTTCTGGGGTTGAGATTTTTTAGTATTGTATAGCTTATCAGCTTGACCTGTTGCTCTTTCTGACCTGTGAAGATAGACTAACAGAAATTATTTGTGTTGGGCAGGTTTGTTATGATGAAATTTAAATCAGTAACCTTTGAAGATTCACTTTTTAAGAACTGTGTTTTTGAAGATATTACTTCACTGAACACATACTTCAGGAACTGTACTTTCGTGAATACCACCTTCTACAACACAGGTATTAAAAGAAAAAACCCTGAACATCTACTGTTCAGCTGCATGTTCTTGTCTTTCCTTCATAATTTCTGGATTTCCAATATGTCGTAGAAGAACCCCTTTCGTAGGGAATACAAAGCTATAAAGAAACAACAGACCTCCTTAATGTTGTAACAGAAAAGTGAAAAGATCACACCCTCACACTGCAGACCTAATATTGACTGAGATAATAAACATCTCTTTGATTTTAGTCACTTCTAAAGAAATTCAGTCTGGAGAGGAGAAAATATATTTACCGCTTTACTGGTAGCTTTAACTAGTGTATATTTATTTAGTCTAAATGGGACTGGTGAAATACTTTGTTCATTGTGCTTGCTGTGGCATGGGAGTCTGAGTTCAGGATTCAAACTACCTAATCCATAATTATTTCCACTCTCCTAATTATTCTAATAAAAATAAGAGTGTGTATTTTCATATGTTTAAACAGAGAACTCTTTTATTTCTTTTCAGCTTAATAAAACAGAGCCAACTAAACTTGTTGGAAAGATGGGGCACTTCTTACCACTTTCCTGTAACTCCAACAGTCAAAATAATAATAGAGTAAGGTTTCAGAGCACACTATGCCCCGCTGTCTTTGCATGCAAGGAAGGTATTCTTAATTCAGGGTTATAAGGCTGACAGGAGGAACAGAAAGAAAGTGGAAGTATAGGGAGAGATCTCCAAAATGGTGTTGGAAGAAGAATGGCCTTAACGGTGGCATGAAGTAATTCATCCACGTTTGAGCTGAAGACCACAGGGCCTTCTCAGAAATGAAAATTAGTTTAATCTGAATTTTGTAGGAATGTTTCACTTTAAAAGAAGTCCAACCAAACTGAGCACGATTGGCAGTGTCATCTGAAAGGCTGTCTGGTGTGGAAATAGAAGGTCTGATACTGAGCATGACCAAGTGATAAAAGTTTGCAGAGGCCCAGCGCTTTTCTTGCAAGACTGGTTGGTGCTGAAAGGCCTTAACCAAATACAGCCCAAGAAGACCTGCCATAAATTAACATAACTTGCCTAATTCCAGGCCTTAGTTGCTCATTTTCATGAGCTTTGCATATTTTTCTATTAAGATAAAAAGGTACCAAAAGTAACAGCAATAACAGTCCCATTGTATGAAGCAGTGAAAGCTCCAAATTGTCATTAAAGTTGCCTAAACTTGAAATGTTTTTAATCAAAAGCTGCACACGGAGTCAGCTGTTAGCTGAAATGTTTCTTCTTCTTCTTCTTTCCACAGATCTTGAGCAATATAAATTTGTTGACAGCGAATTGATAAATTGCACATTTTTCCACATCAGGACAGGATGCCAGATTTCTTTCGATGACGACTACAGTGCCTACTGGATTTACTTTGTTAATTTCCTAGGAACTTTGGCAGTGTTACCGGGGAATATTGTGTCTGCTCTCCTGATGGATAGAATCGGACGGTTAACGATGCTAGGTAGGTTCTTCACTTTAAGACAAGGAACAACCCCAAAACCTAAAGCTCTCCAGACACAGTAACATGTTCTTTTTTTAAAGGATTTGGTTCAGAGAGATGCAAAACATTCCACATTCCTTCTGCAGATACTTCATTTATGCAGCATCATAGGTGCTGTTTTAAAAAGCCCCCAAGTTAGAAACTCCAGGAAGAAAGGCTTCCGTGAGCAGTTCTGCTAGGCCACATTATCAGTCATTGCTCTTACATGCTGACTTTACAAGACTCTTATTTAGGCATTTGGCATGAGATTTTGGAGAGTGCTCACCATTGCTTTGTCTTCAGTCCAGCTGAAAGGAGAGTGAGATGTGTGCAGGTGACTCTCAGCTAGTGGAGCAGCTCCTTGGCAGAGTCAGCAGTCCTTTGCCTGTTACCCATTTCGCAAAGTAACACAGTTGAAAGACATCTCCTGTGGATTATCTGCAATGACAAATCTGTTTTCAATTTATTTACATAACTACATGGTATTTCACTTTGTTAATTTTCTAGGAGAATATCTCTGTATAAATGTAATTTCCACTTGAAGTTTTTATTGCTGCAATATATGAATGAGTTTCGTGTAATTGCAGAAGATGATGAACAAGGAAGACTGAGGCTAGTTTTCCCCTGGTGGTTGCTTTGGGGATTCAGAGAGTTTTCCAGCTTAATACTTTATGATGTATCCTAATACCTGAGAAGTTATGGGTTTTGTCTGTGAGCCCCGTATGACATTTGTCTGCTTGACTGGTCTTACCAGCAGAGGCGCTCTGTAGTTTTTAACTCAAACTTATGGTTTAGTTATTTAGTTTCACTGTGCGAATAGAAACATTAGACTGAATAAAGGTCATTCTTTATATACGCCTCCACTTCATGTTCTTTTCACCTGTCTCATTCCTAGGTGGTTCCATGGTTCTCTCTGGCATCAGCTGTTTTTTCCTGTGGTTTGGGACCAGTGAATCCATGATGATAGGTATGCTGTGCCTCTACAATGGCCTCACCATCTCAGCATGGAATTCTCTAGATGTCATTACTGTGGAGCTGTATCCTACAGACAGAAGGTATGTGCAGGTACACCTCCCCTAGCCTCACTGACACTATCTCTGTGTACCAGCAGAAATGATAAATAGAAATGGTTACATATGAGCTTCACAGCAGTAGTGATGTTTTGAGTGGGATGACCAGTTTGTCTTATGAATAGCAAGGCAGAAAGCCTTTTTTTTTGTTAGCTATTTGGTATGTGTTTTGCATCAAATATCACCTAATCAGGAAATTACAAGTGTATTTTCATGTAAAACAAAGAAAGTCTAACTGCTACTCTCATTTAAAGCACAGCTCATGAGTTGTATTTCTGAAAACAGTAATGGAGTATTTCTGGGTTTCCCCTGGTGCCACTGGCTATGAAGACAGTAGTAGGTCTAAAACAGCAATATAGCTGCATTTGTCTGTTTGCTGTGAAATGGTGAGGATGATAATAAAAATCACTGTGTGGAGCTGAACAGCATCTTCTGGAAGAGATTGTGGGTTTGAACCACGCTGAGCTGTTAATCAGTCTGCTACGAATTTGTATGCAGGGTCGCTAGGGGTGTATATTAAGTGGATAGGAAAATGTCTTAGGCACTGCTCATGACTCTTCGTGGCTCTTTCAAGAAACCTCAGAACAATTTTCATGTCCTGCAAGCATTGATGCTAGATGACATGAGGGATTTTTTTCAGATACAGGCTACTTTTTAATGCTGATCTTACATCACTGAAAGGGCTGAAGGAAGAACAGTAGTGTCATATGCTGTTGTCTATTGAATGTAGAAATGTAAAAGCCACGTTTTCATGATAGACTGTGATATTTCTCCCCCCTGCCCTCCTAAATATATTTTATGTAAATTTAACCAGATTCCTGCCAAAGGACAGTGTGTCATTTCTCCTGTTACAATGCCATTCATTATGTCGTTCACTAGAAGTTTCAATATGGTGAAAAATATTTCCAGTTTCTAAATGCAGGATGCCTTGCATCCAAGTCTAAGGTTTTGGACAGAGTTACAACTAGCTTAAGTATTGTCCATCAGGATAGGAAGACTGTAAAAGGGTTTCTCTGCTTTCTTTTCATTGTTATTTTAAAAATACGTGCTGCTTCAGAGACAAAACTAATGTCCATTGTTGTGGTTATATCGAATAACCATACTGTGAATCCAAAACACTAAGCTTTAATATTAAGCACTACCGTTTTTGTTAGACCTCATGAAATTGCTCTTCCGGCAAGAATTATTCCATCATCCAAACTCTGTGATATAATCCTAATAAATATCCTTTAGAAATAGCTCTCCTTGATATTCCTGAATGTAGCAGCCACAAGTATTTTCTTAAAATGGAGTAAAGAAAAATAATTGGAAAAGCCATTGATGTTAATGGAAGCAAACAGTCAGAGGAAAGATAAAAGGAATGTAACTGATATCTGTTCTAGAGCATCTGTATTTGTAGCTAACAGTTGTTTATAACAGTTTCTGCTAGCTTTGAGATTGCAGCATTTTCTTACTCCCCATTTTTCCTTTTAAAAAAGCTTATGTGTACAATAATGATTTGTAACAGCCAACATGGCTTAACCAAGGGCAAATTGTCCCTGACAAATTTGGTGGCCTTCTATGACAGGGTTATGCTGTGTGCATAGGGGAAGAGCAACTGATGTCATCTACCTAGACTTGTGCAAAGCGTTTGACACCATCCCGCATGACACCCTTGTCTCTAAATTAGTGGCATGGATTTGATGGATGGACCACTTGGTGGATAAGGAACAAGCTTGATGACCACACTCAGAGTGTTGTGGTCAATGGCTCGATGTCCAAGTGGAGACCAGTAACAAGCGACGTTCCACAGGGACTGGTGTTGGGACCGGTACTGTTTAACATCTTTGTCAGTGACATGGACAGTGGGATGGAGTGCACCCTCAGCAAGTTTGCTGATGACACCAAGCTGTGTGGTGCAGTTCACATGCTGAAGGGAAGAGATGCCATCCAGAGGGACCTGGACAGGTGGGAGATGTGGGCCACTGCCAATCTCATGAAGTTCAACAAGGCCAAGTGCAAGGTCCTGCACCTGGATTGGGGCAATCCCAAGCACAAGTACAGACTGGGCAGAGAATGGATGCAGAGCAGCCCTGAGGAGAAGGACTTGGGGGTGCTGGTGGATGAAGAGCTGGATATGAGCTGGCAGTGTGTGCTGGCAGCCCAAGAAGCCAACCATATTCTGGGCTGTATCAGGAGAAGTGTGGCCAGCAGGTTGAGTGAGGGGATTCTCCCCCGCTACTCTGCTCTTGTGAGACCCCACCTGCAGTACTGCATCCAGCTCTGGGGCCCTCAACATCAGAAAGATATAGACCAGTTGGAGAGAGTCCAGAGGAGGCCACAAAGATGCTGGGAGGGCTGGAGCACCTCTCCCATGGGGCCAGGCTGAGAGAGTTGGGCTTGTTCAGCCTGGAGAAGAGAAGACTCTAGGGAGACCTTATAGCACCCTCCAGTGCCTGAAGGGGCCGACAAAGAAGCAGGGTGGGGAGGTACTTTTTACAAGGGCCTGTAGTGACAGGACAAGGGGTAATGGGTTTAAATTTGAAGTGGATAGATTTTTGTTAGATATCGGGAAGAAATTCTTCCCAGAGAGGGTGGGGAGGCACTAGAACAGGTTGCCCAGAGAAACTGTGGATGCCCCATCCCTGGAATTGTTCAAGGCCAGGCTGGGTGAGGCTTTGAGCACCCTGGTCTATTGAAGGGTGTCCCTGCCCATGGCAGGACTAAATTATCTTTAAAGATCCCTCCCAACCCAAACCATTCGGTGATTCTGTAACAGCTGTCTGGATTTCCACCTCAGAAATTTAGTTGCAACTGAGTTCTTGGTTAGGTTTTTTTGTTTTATTTTTCTTTTTTTTTCTGCTATTCAGATAGACAACTCATCAGCTTACATCATTGATGTAAAAAGACTGACAGGCCAATGGAAAGACAAATAGGAAAGTTAATGCTGATATATACCGAAGATGAGAATATAGAATCATCACTGCCAGTTATTGCCATCTGGGTTATAAGGAAATGAGGAATTCTAGAAGTCACTTCCTAGACAAGTGTTTTTTTAGACTGTGGCAAAGCATCGCCATGTTTCATAGCAATACTTGAAAATTAATACCGGCAGGAACTCAAATAACTTGTTTCCTGCACTTTTTTCCCTGACATTTTTTTTATCCAGACCAGCTACTCTTTAACAGCCACCATTGCCCACCTCTGTCTGTCCTGTCTTTCCTTCTAAGACTCCTCTGATCTCCGTAGCCTGGCACGACTTGCCACAGTTTGCAAGGATAATCCAGGTTCTGCAAGTAGCTGTTGGGCTGGACAGCCTTTCCAGGTGTATGTGGTTCACAAAGCTGCCTGATCTGGTTTTGCATACAGTGTCCTTGTCGTGGTTTAACTCCGGCTAGCAAAATACCACGAAGCCGCTCTCACAAATCCCCCTCCCCTCCTCCAGTGGAGGGGAAGAATCGGAGGAAAAAGAAATAAGGAAGCTCGTAAAATTGAGATAAGAACTATTTACTAATTAAATCTGAATCAATATATACAGGTACTACTACTAATAAACACTTAAAATAGTAGAAAATGAAACATATAGTACAATATATACAATATGATACAATTTCCCACCATCCACTGACCAACACACACCCAGATGTTGAGGGATGAAAATCAGACCCAGAGAGCCCGAGACCCACAGCCCGAGAGCGATCGCAGCCCGAGAGCCGCGGCCTGAAGGCCGGAGCCCGGGAGCCTACGCAGCAGATTCCGAGCAAACCTTATCACTGATAACACGGCCAGAAAAGTCAAAACAACCCACCAGCTCCCACACAAATGAGCCACCACAGGAGTTGGCAAAGCAGCTAACGCAGGAGGGTTAGCAAGTGCCTAGAGAGACAAGGAAGGGAGTAAGGGAGAGAGAGAGAAGGGAAGAGTAATGGCTACTGGACCCCCTTCCCCACCCAAAGAGACCGGAACATGACGTACTATGGAATGAAATACTTCCTTGGTCAGTCTGGGTCAGCTACAGTATCCGAAGCGGACAAAAGACCTTGAGTTCAGTACAGGCCATCCCCAGCTCCAGCTGAGGCCTTATCAATGTTTTCACTTACTGTCCAGCAACAGAGTTCCCTGGCAACCAGAGTAAAGGGAGTTAGCCCTTTCATGACTGAACCCAGCACAGTCCTTAAGATGATGTCCTCTTTCATTTTAAAACTGCATACAGGCTGAATCTGATCCTGAAACTGTCTTCCGGGTTCCCCTCAAAAGGCAGTCTATACACAACATCTTTGCTCACTCTGTCACTATTTTACTCTTCCAATATGTACTTTTTTCCTACTCGCAACCAGCAAAATGACCACAAACCAGCAGCAAAGTGCAGCTGGAGGCTGGGCTGGAGAAAAAGTGTGTGGAAGGAGGCCAGTTCATGCTACCATGCACAAGAGACCAGGTTGGTCAGCCCCTCCTTTTCCTCCTGCACAACTCCTGCTGGAGAGCAGCCAGTTGCCAAACTGCTGGGGCTTTGCCAGTGTCATGCAGGGTAGTACAAAAGGTGTTTCATAAATTGTACTCCAGGTTATTTAGGAATCATACTGGCTTTTTGCCAAGTAGAGGTGTGGTAAGCAATTTGGAAATGAGCAGTGTATATGATACACAGCACACATTTCAGTTTCCTCTTCATTAGCTCCCCGAAGGGTAAAATTAAGGTTGCTTCAAAATCTTAACAGATTTAGAATACATATGCATTCACACTCATCTACCTATTTACATTTTAATTTACTAATGCCTGGATTTGAGGTAATTAAGTAGTTTGTCCTAAATTCTTTACAACTACTTTAAAATTTTATGGCATTTTATCATAGCTTTTGCCTGCATATTCTTTATTTGATTTGCAAAACTGCTAAAATAAGAGGCGTTAGAGAATATATCGATTTCAAATGGTTCTCAGGTAGGTGATGAGGTTGTGTTAAAAGGCAAAGATATGTTACTACTGCTAGTCATAGGTTTCTGTGTTTCAGATGATGCACATGGTGGTAACAATCATTTGATAATTTTTTAATTGTTTTTTACCTTTCAATACAGAAATTTTAAAGGACACTCATGATGACTAGCTATAAACTAGCTGATTTCCAATAGGTGTTAGTTAATCCAGCTCCACGTTGTAAAGCACTTGTATTAACTTCTCTTTTGTCTCATCTTTTCTCTTGTCTTTTGCCTTATTTTCTTCATGGCATTTTCTATTCTAAATTGCTCAGTATTCAGCAGGTTCTGAAAAGTCTTTGGTTGGTTGTAATCCTCTTTAAGGCCAAACCAAAGTATATCCATAGCCATGGAAGCTCTGCTCCGAAGGAGAGATATTAAACATCTTGTGAACATTTTTGGGTGCTCCTAGAGTGCTTTCCTACACTTTGATAAACCTCCATATTTTCCAAACACTGCTTTGAAAGGAGGCAATGTAGAAATTGAGGCACAGGGGGAAAAGCCAACTTTAGGTGCCCAGTTTGACATATGTGGTAACAACAATCCCAGTGACTGAGCATTTTAGAAGAGGGAATGGGCTGAAAGTATAACTTCCACTGCAGCTGTAAGTGCTCCGCACTTCAGCAACACAAACCTAACAGTGCCAAGCTGAGCACCCAAAAAATGTGAAATGCATACTTAATGACCATTTAGTTGGCTTTAAGTGACTTGCTTGCATCATATACAAATTCTGTGGCAGGGGCATGGATTGTATCCTGTCTCCTGGCATCACTCAGCTACCTTAACCAGGAGACTGCTTTCTCATCTTGCAGTCCCCAGCCTTATTCACACTACACCTTCCAATTTCTGCAGCAGATGCAGGAAACCAAGTTTTCTTCACTACGTTTATGTTTTACCCCTCAAGCTCTCTTTGTTCTGTACATTGGCAGAGTGATGCGGAAAAAAAATATTGTGAGATGAGGTAATTATGGCTTGTGTTGTAATGTGTGCACCCAAGAGGCTTGCAATAACATTGCAGTTTCCTAGCTCCGCCTGTAATATCAATATGAATGGGAGAGAGTTAAGATTCTCTAAAGAAGTAACATTTAGGATTTTATGACTTTAAAATGCAATCATTACTTTCGCATAAATGATAAATACCCTTTTGTGAACTAACTTGGGAAGCACTAACTTTATAAGCCAAGACTCTTGTCAAGGAGTGGATACAACAAATAAGCCAAACCTAAATAGAAAGTGGAATAGAAATAGGTCATCTCCAGCAGAATAAGTCAAGGTCAGATTGCATCAGATAATATCAGATTCATCAGTTTTACTACAGCTGCCAGACATCTGGGTTTGAATCTTGGCCAGGAATATTTAGAATTCAAGGTGTGCTATAAAATGAAGTCATCCTGTTTTGTCTATTTTAATAACTCAGAAATAAGGTCATAAGGGTTTGGTCATAATTAAGGACTAAGTCACCTATTTTCACTTCATTATATTAACTTCTTCTCTTCTTCTTGGGCCCTGAGAATCAGTCCCCGGAGTAATAAACATTATTCACAGGATATCTTAAGCCCAGCTTTTCATTGTTGTGGCTGTCAGAAGAGAAGTTTCTATTCTTTTGTGTCATTACAGCAGTCATCAATTTACAGTAGACTTCCTGACAGCTATTTTCTACTGCCATCCTGTGGTGTGGTTCAACAGCATTTTGCTGAAATTTTATGTTAATATTTTTAAGGCATGACATGCCAAACGTATCCAATGCCTTAGGCACTAGTCCAAGGCAGGAAGGTAAATTCCGTGTTTTTACTTGCACACCAAGTCCTGTAGTTGGCCAGGCTATGATATGCATCTTTTTACTCATTTTTTAAAAGATCTTAAAATATCCGGACATTAGAAAATTGTGCACAATACCTTCAGAAACTGTTTCTGTAGCTTTTGCATATTATCGATACGCACAAAAATGATATCCAGATTTTTTTTCTAAAGTGGGAGACAGGCTCAGCACTAGCTCTGTCCGGAAGGTTATCAAATACCTGTGCTACACGTTTAGTAGTGCTCCACTGCAGGACAACAGAGGTTTTAGGTGCACACCTTTCAGCAATGGAAAAGTGGGCCTGAAGTATTTTATGTAGGAATATAATCACCTGGTCTAAGAAGGAGCATATGTGGCAAGCAGGAAACAAGCTCTTTTAATCTAAAGTCTTGGAGGATAATCCCTCTATTTTTAACAGTTTGGACTCTTGCCATTTTTATGTGAGGTACGGGTGAAAGGAACCTAAGTGTTTTTCTTTGTTGCAGCTTTCCCAGCAACAGAAATAAAATAGATTGAGGAAAATTCCTTTTCTCTAATATCCAGTTTTTACTCAGACCTCCCATTTCCATAGGACTTTCATATTTTTCTCCTATCAATAATAAAATACAAACTTTTTTTTAAGGCTGTCCCAAATTGATTCACCAGCGTTATCATACTGATGTGCCTGAAGGATTTATTGTCATCCTTTAGCTTGACAAGGGATTCTTGCTACCAAACTCCCTTGACCAGTAATAAGGATTGTTCATGGAGTCAAAAAGACATTTTTGTGCCAGTGCTTTGCCCAGTAACTGATCAACATAACAGAAATTGGTGTATATAGTAATGGCCTTATGCCTTTGGAATTTTTCACTTAATTCTTTCATGATACTGAGATGACACATCTCATATCGTTGATCATTTGCAGACTTCACGTTCACTCTAGCACTTTCATGAAATGCTGTAGCAAAGACTGTACTAGTGTGGCAAGAGAAGACTATTTTCAAATGTGTATGTGAATTGCATTGCAAACACTGTTCTAAGAAAGATATTTAAAAACCAACAAGTCTGAATTTGCTATCCCAAGAGCTCAGCAGTTTGCTCAATGACTGTTTTATTAGTACACAACAAATTCACATTCAAACACCGTATTAAAATTGAAGGAAACGAAGGCAGAAGGTTGAACAGGCACAATGCATTTCAGGTACAGGTCGCAACAATATTTTACTTAAGCCTGTAAAAATCTTACTCTTCCTGCCAATGATGTGCATATTTTAGGTGAAAGGACATGCCTGAAAACTGCTTAAAGATCAAAAGATTGAACTTCTGCTGAGCTGTTCATTTTGTATCATCAGGACAGCCAATGGCTGTAAAAATGGGCTTACTTTCTCTTGCTCTCCTTTGTTTATAATTTGATAACATTAATGGGGTTAGTCTAATAATGACCCCTTGCATCTGGAAAAACTGACTAAGTCCATTTTACAAAGCAGAAATGTTTTTTTCAGTGCCAACAAGTTGCTTTAATTTTGGTCAGATGTGAAAGATACTGTAGTACAGAATTACTTTAAACATTAATTGGGCAATCTTGGGTATATAATCTGTAATAGATCTAGATCACAGTGGCAGCCCTGAAGGTGCTGTTTGTAGAGCCCAGCATAGGAAAAGAAATGGTCCAGATTGCTCAGAAAATAATGTTCAGACCCGTGTTGTGACTTACTTATATAAGCAAATAGCCTCTGTGAAACAGCTTACCTTTATAAGGCAGTGTAAAACAACACTGAATATATGTTTTGTGCTATTGCCTTTTCAAAGCTTTCCTGTCTGTATCTATCCAACTGTTCTTTGGTTAGATCAATGTAGTTCTTTGGGTAGTTCTGAATATACTGAGGCTGTTGATGACAAGTGTCGGTTTTCTGTGTGAACACTGTTTTTTTCCTGTTTCTGTTATCTGGGGACAAGTTTGAGTTTACATCAGCAGTGGCAGACACTGATCACAACCAGTCACCACCATAACCTTAGAAACACGTTCTGTGCTGAAATTAGAACACTTCTCTTTTCTTCTCCTTCTTCCACAGACTTGCTCAAAATAGCTGCAGCCTGTTATTATCCTATCACATAGTCTGGCTCTGTTGTCTTTAACCTCTTGAAACCTGTTTGCGATAAAGTCTCTTTTAGCACAGTCTTTTGTCTTTATGCTTCTCCTTTCTATCTGCGTTCTGGATCAACTTTCCTCTCAGAAGCTTCTCCCTGTTCTGTTCAGCTTCCTCCAGATATTCTTCTGATGGTCTGCTGTATCTGCCCTTGTGTAGTACAGATGTTTCTGTGGTAGAGATTTTATTTTATCCTCATAGGCTTTGAAAGATTACTCTATTAGAGTGACTCTTTGCTGCTTCCTTCGGTGCTTCTCTCAATCCTCCTTTGGACTGATTCCTCCAAAATCTTCCTTAAAATGGGCAAGTTTTAACTTTCTCTTTTCTCCTCTGAGGAAGGCATTTTCAGGGAACTGTTGCAAATGTTTCTGTCAGAAAGCTTCACAAGCAACATTTCCAAAGTTTCCTTGTCTGCTTTCAGCATCATGCTCTCAGGCAGCACTCACTGGTCTGAACTGCTGGACACCAGAGCATTTCACTTTGCAGAAGATTATCTCCAGGATGTGCATGTTTAGCTTTTCTTGGTAATAAATGGTATGCAAAAGTACTGCAGGCTTAAGCAAATATAGAAAAAAAAAAAAAATCTAGCTAAACCTCAGCTATTTTAAAGAGACTGAAACACCACTGTCAATTGTGAGATGTATAGCCAAACTAATAATGAATGTATTATGATCATAATCACCCAGCAAAAGACATTAACCTGTGTCTCATCCTGGGATCAGAAAAGGCATATAATACACAGAGCTGACAGTGGAACAGTAAGTATAAACTTTTCTGATTTTACTTCCATAATCTTTTAGGCAAAGAAGTTTGATTCTGGTCTGCAACCATGGACAAATGAATATTTAACATTAATGGGAAAAAAAAAAATTGAGGGTATGTTAACTAGTCTGTTCCATGTCTTTATGCTGTTTTGGAAACGTCCTTTTAATTGATTTAAGAATTTGACAGTCAAAGTACCATTACTTCCAATTAGCCCATTTCTGAATCTTGTTCAGATTCTGGAGTTCGCTTTCTGGGTTAACTAGAGTTCTGCTCCTTAGAGCAAACTAGGCTGGTTTAGAAATGCACCAGCAGGATCTAGACCTACCTTCACCATTCTTTTGGTGCAGGTCCTCAAATATACCAGGACTGGTATGATTCTGAAATGCAGCATGCCAGATAGTCAGGGCGTGGACATGCTGAAACCCACTATATCCTGGTCAACTATAGTAGGTAGATTTTACCTCTCCTCCCGTACAAGAACTGGATGTAGGGCACCGAAGGGCCTGACTGTTCAACACTGTTAAGATCCAGCAGCCAGATTTGCAGGAGAGTGAAAGAAGTGAACTACCAACAGTCTGGTCTATGGCCATGTTCATTGGTTACTTGAGAGAGAGGATCTCCTCTCTCTTAATACCATGGTTTGTTCTTACTGAAATCAAAAAGTAGTTCTGTGAAGAACATTGAGAGTTTATATCCTTGCTCTCCGCTGGGGTTAAGTCTGCTTACTTCAAGTTGATTCTCTGGGCTGCTCTTCAGGAGGTCCAGTAGAAGTTTCTCAAACTTGCTTCCTAGGAATTCAGGCTATAGGACAGCACAGGTTTTCTTTCTTTCCTTCACATATACCTCAATACAATAACTAGGGCTCTTTTTAGTCAGACTGTTAGCATTGCTGTTAATCCCTGGTATTTTGACTGGGGATTTTTTCTTTCTAATGGCAGTGTTTCATATTAAATAAAAAAAAAAAAAAAAAAAGAAACATTTTGTTCTGAAAAGTAGTTTCTATCCCCCTGATTCTTATTATTTTATGCCAGTGAGCACAGTGTGAGCTCTGCATAGTCCTCTCTGCTGTTCCTAAGAGATTTGAGAAATGTTAAGAGATTCTACCACTGTACACCCTTTTGGTAGGACAAGGTTATTCCTACAACTGTGAATCGTACAGACATGTCAAAACTCAATGTATTAAAATGATGGCAGCTTGTATAATACATCTGTGCATGGGTTACCAAACATCTAAAATAATCTAGACTACTAAAATCATACAACTGCAATGCAAAAGCCCCTCTGATTTGTCCAGGTCATACTTTCTGTTGGCAAACTGTTTCCTTTCCTTTTTTTCCAAAATTTCTCAGTTATCTTTTCTGCACCAAGCAGGGTTGTGGGGTTTGTTTTGTGGGGTTTTTTTAATGCGCTATTCTCTTTACCTCTAAGAGTCAAGCTTTCATTATTATTGAAGGTCTCATTAGCCTTTTGAAAAAGCACTGATTGAACATCTATACCACCTGTAAGAAAACCATTTCTGTTCAGCACCCCAAGATGATTATTGTTTTATTCTGGTGACATCTTTCTGAAATCACCAAGTAGCTCAGAAAAGATTTCCCACCTCCTCTCTCCCAGTCCAGCATTTTAAGTGTTACTGAATTTCCATTGGCAAGGCCTTTATTCTGCTGTAGATGGGTAAAGTTACCTATTCAGGCATTTATTTCACAATTTGGTCCCTGAGGCAGCAGAATGAATTTGTCTCAATAAAATGCTGTAGCAGCTGAATTTTCATTTTGTATTATAAAGACAAGTACAAAATCCTTGTTGGCGTAAATTCTGTTTAAGATATCTGGATGATACTGATTTATTCCCACTGAGGATTTGTCTCAAAGGCTTGACTCCTGTTTTTTGACTTTCTTCTGTTTTCTCTTCTAGGGCAACAGGCTTTGGCTTTTTGAATGCACTATGCAAAGCAGCAGCTGTACTTGGAAACTTAATATTCGGTTCCCTTGTTGGTATCACCAAAGCGATCCCTATTCTCCTTGCTTCTACTGTTCTAGTGTGTGGAGGTCTGGTAGGACTTCGGCTTCCTGACACAAGAACCCAGGTGTTGATGTAACTGGAAAAAGCCATTTACTATTTACTTCTCGTACAAATGTCAACTCTCCTGCCTGATAGTGCAAAGGCTTCAGATTCTCAAAGTTTAGTGGAATGTTCAGATGTCAGAAATCAAACTCAAAAGATACTTTGAAGTGGCAGAGATTTAGAAACCTCTGAATGAAATTTCTAAATTTCCCTTTTGTTTGCTTGCGTACATCGCTATTCGAAACTACTTAACTTCAAACTGCAAAGCTACCTCTGAAAACACTTTCAGTGACATGTCCAGCATGGTAAAAACCATACTGATAATTAGATATTTACGATGCAAGCAGTCACATTATTTAAAAATACATGCTTAATTTGGCCATGGCATTGTGAGCTTTTGTAATAGTACAGACATGCAAGTCAATTACTTAGCAGTATTGGTGCAGAGAATGTTAATATTACATGTATCAATGCATGCAGCGTTAATTGGGAAACTCTACAGACCACTTCAGTACTGAGAACACTGACCTTCTGCATCTGTGGTTACATGGTAAAAACTGAAGGCAATGCCTCTTTCTTGGAAACCTCTTAATGTAGATTCAATCTAAAGTAAAGATTACTAACTACACCCCATATTTGCTGAGGCAAAGGCAGCAGCTACTGCAGAGAGATAAAAGGCCCACATGGGTGAGCAGCGAAGAGGAAAACAAAATAAGCACTTTCACTCTTCGCTGCTGATCATCCAGAAAAGTTTTGTTTTCTTCTCACTTGTGACATTTGGAATTTTATTTTTTTTTTCCATTTTAAAACAGTGAATTTGTCTTAATCCAGAAATGAATCAATACAAATATTTATGTTGTTGTTAAGTATGAATAAAAGAAGAATCAGGCCAGTCAACTATAAGAAAAGATGCTTTCAGAAAAAATTTGTTTAGTATTTGTATTTCTAGTATATTTTTCTTTTTCATAGAATGGTTATAAAATTACATGGCTGTAGAATGCCACCCAGTAAATTCAGTTGGTCATAACTTCAATATAGAGTATAATGTAATTAAAACATCTCAAAAAATAATATCAAAACAAAGAAAAGCAATAATAACACCTTAATTATTTTCACAGTTTATACATTTCTTTTATAACCATTTTCTCAGCTGATTTTTAGTGTTTCTAGAGATACCTCGCCATATAATACTTTCAAATATCTCTCTGAAAGGCCAGTAAGAAAGAAGCCATGGTAAGGCGGCAGGGAGTAGTAATGTCTTTATTAGTCCAACTGCAAGGATGAACAGTAAACGTTAGTAATATATTCCTTCTAAGCCATATGCTGTGGACTGTTCTGGTTTACAGTAAAGAGTTCCTCACCAGTCATGCTGCTCTGCAAAAGGCTATGAGATCTCTTTAAACTGTTAGCATTAAAGATAAAATAAAAATACATCTATAAAATTAGCAGACTAAAGAGGCAATTCCTTTGATGACAGAAACTGGCATTGCTTTCAGTGAAGCTAAGACAACTTGTATCAGCTGATGCACTATCTGCAGTTTCAAGTTTCAAAGAAAAAATTTGATATAAAACATAAGGGGATATTTATCAGTAGTTTTTCTAATTATGTCTGACAACATTTATTATGTGGTTGAATCATTGCCAAAGAAATTAGGCTTTCAGATAAGGTCATTGTGTAGTAGAATAGATTGTTTTCTTGTTAATGTTTCTCTTGCTCATATATGTGAACTTAGCTTGGATAGTAATGTGTATCACTGCATTCTGTGTCAGTCATCGTCTTAACTAGTGAAAGAGTGAGTGCAAGTCCACATAATAAGATCATTCATTGCATTTAAAGTTCGGTGTTTAATTTACTGATTCTAGAAGTTACATTTTTTCAGTTATTATGAAATGCCTGTGCTACACATTGTAGCACCAAAATGTTAGCCCAAGATGTGGTTTTCTGCTGTTAACAAATGAGAAAAGTGTCTGAATTAAAAAAAGCATGAATATGGAAAACTAGTGGGCATTTTTTGTTGTTGATAATTTAAGTATGATATAGTAAGAAATAAAGTTTAGGAGTGTGTTTATTTTGCAATATAAAGAGTCAAGATATTTGAGATTAAATATTTTATATTTAAATCTGACTTAATCATGTCTTTTAAATTTCTAAACTATGTTAAGGGAAAAAAAAAAAAAAAAAGAGGAAGAATTATTTTTCACCAAGTTCCAGGATAGGAATGAAATGCTGGCTTTAGTTTTGCATCTTTGGCTTTTGTCCACTACTCATATTCTTAATATTATTTCAAGGCTGTTTTCTCCAATAAGAATTATATCTGGGCTCTGTTTCTCTGTGTCATCACGTGTCCACCTCCTTTACTTGCTGCACAATTCATTTTGAAATTTGAAGCCTCTGTACATGTTCAGACTAAATATTAACAGCAATGGTAAAATATTACATTGTCTGGATATCCACTGTCCACTTAAAAGTTGTATATTTTGTCCATCTCTGTATGTAATTCTGAAGTACATCAACATCCAGCATTTCATGCCACCTGTCCGGTGTGGAGGAAACGGGCCACAGAAAGATACGGTTCATCTTGTGAGGGCTACAGTTCAAGGCTAACACACTAAAATCTCATTACCTGTAAAAGTATGCTGGTTTCAATGCTGGTTCTTACCCTAAATCCTGACTATACCGTAGGTATGTGAGTAAGTCTGGATGAAGTGGAATGTAACAGCAACAGGAATTACTAAAGACAAACAAAATTCCCAACTGTGTGGACATTGCATCGTCCAGGATTAGAATGAAAAAAGAATAGTGGGTAGGAAAGAGGAGAAAAATTAAATCAAAAAGACAAACAAAAAAACCCCCATGAACATTTCCAACATATTAACCAAAACCTAAGGCTAAAATCTCCCTAGGTGGTGGGCCGCTTGGCTCAACATACTTGAACTACTGCATGAGCCAGCATCAAAGCTATTTGAACAATCATTGTTTGGGCTTGAGTGTAATAAAGATTTATCTCACAGAGGCCGAAGAAGTGAATGCAATTTCAAGCTATAAATGCTTGGTTAGATAGGTACAATCCACAGGCTGGAAGAGAAATGCTTTATGGAGATCTGGACACAAATGTTATATTATAAGCAAAAGTGATTTGGCTGGTCTTTAGTGAATCGGTCTTATTTTGCAGTTTCCAAAGCAATCTCAGCTAATAAATATTGGACAGTAGGAATTACACTTCCTTTCTGTGTCTGTTCACTTATATCTCACACAAGGAGTCACTTAGTGGCTTGTTTAGATCCTTAATACACCACAGAGAACAAAACATGATAACATTTGTGTATCAGATCTATCAAACACATAATGAAAACTACTTATTTGTCTGTTTTGGTCACTGAACAGTCTAAATTGAAGTAACATATAAGGTCTAGTGTGTTATTCTGTAAAGCTGAAAGGCTCATCCCAATGGCAGCAGTGACAAAAAGTACAGTGGCCCCAGAAGACAGAGAAGACTGACAGCATTTAGAATAGTAATAACTATGATGGTCAACTACTTTAAAATTTGAAAAGAGTCTGCAAAAGAGAGTATGTTTTCATTTGTGGCAAAGAAATGTCATTTTATTTAGTTTTACTCCTTACGGGTTGTCTGATAGTAGAGCTTGGCTTAGCAGATTTTTATTTCTTGAAAGCATCTTACTCACTGTGTTTGTACTTTTTAACCAGATTAGCTATATTTATGTTAGCTCCCTGTTGGTTGGAAGCATGCACTACAACATTTGGTTTGTGCTGCATTGATTGCTGAGTATGAGCTCTTAGCGAGGGAACCAGGACTAAGCATTCATGATTTCTGGAGTGCTGAAGGGTATTGCTAATGAATGATTTATTGGGAAGCCTTCTTCCTCTGTGCTTGATTTTAGTCAGTACCCTTCCAGAGGTGTATACTAGCAAACTTTGACACAGGTGAACATGTTAGCCCTCCTTCTTGATGGCACCAGTAGTCTCTTCTTTGCTCGTTATCTTAGAAGAGTGGGGCAAATTAAGGCTGCTAATTCAAGCTCTGCTGTCTTTCTCTTCATTCCACTCCATTCATTCCATCTCAAATCGCTTTTCTTACCAGAGGACCTATCTTAAAGTCCAAATTCACTGCTCCAGCTCTCACTTGCTTCTGACTTCAGTGACATTCAGTAAGGAGGTTTACCATATATCTTTGGCAACTTGGCCATCCCTTTTTAAACCAAGATGGAAAGTGCATTAAAAAGTCCTTCAGACAATCTCACCCTATTAAAGTAGCCAGACTCCACATTTCTCTGCATATCCAGAAGGCTGAACTAATACAAGAAAGGGTCTCTTCTCCGAATGGCCCTTGTTGGGTTCCTTCTGCTGTGGGTGCTGATATGAAGGAACCTTCTTGTCTGTGCAACTAGCTCAGCTCGATTCAGAGGAATGTAATTCTCTGTTCTTGTTTTCTTTTTCTACCACTATGAAGCTTTGTCTTCATGTAACTGCTCTTGAGGCACAAGTGCTGATTCCAGTTCTTAGCAATATTATATAATCCTCAGCCACTCATACTGACAGCTTCTGTGTGCTGAGCTTTAACTCTTTCCCATTGTGAGTTTTAAAACATCTTCATTAGTCAGAGAAAGATGTTAGCATCCAGTCGCACCTCTTTACTTAAACAAGATGCTATCATGCTTATACAACCTACAAGCCGTGTTTCCTGTTTAATAACCTGGAAATGCAATTGAAATTTCAATGACAATGTTAAAAAATGAATCCTTGCACTCAGGGGGTCAAAGACACAAGAAGTGAAAACAGAAATGCTCCACTTCCCCTGGAGTCTTGAAAAAAACCACGTTTGGTAATCATATTCCAGAAGAAAACACATCTGAGATGCTGCTTTTCCTCTGCATTTCCTGACTTCTTGTTCATTAAACTCACTGTAAAATATTAGGTATTTGTCTGAATTAGCACTTTCCAATGCTGCTACTTCAGGAAACACAGCATGAAAAGACAGACTTTGGACTGCAATTTGGAGGCAAGACTGACATGAAGCAGTGATGTGGAATTAGCAGAGACATGTTAGCCAGAAATTCTGGAACTCAGTTCAGAACCTGAATTAAATAGAAAGCACCAATTTATAATGCTCCTTGCAGAGGTCCCTTACCTTCACTTACCCTCATCCAGTCTACAACCAGTCCATATGCTGAAATCAGCCTTGTTTGCTTTCTTTTAATGTTGATAATTTCAACCAAATGATGCAAAATATTTTTAGATCCATTATCGTTATCTGCATTCTTTATTTTTGTTGCAGTGGTGAATACCCTACTTCCTGCAAGGGAAGCAGCCTTCAATATTTAGTCCTACTGTACATGTGTAAGATTATTATATAGAACTTCATCCACACTCAGGATCTTTCTGTGATGCAGTGACTTAGCATGTCAGATACAGGAAAAGACAAAATGCGCCTGATTGATTTACTTTTCTTGTTTGATAGTAGGTTGGATTATCTCCAAAGACACTGGCCTGTGATATGTAGCCATGCTTTCTAGCCCTTGGAGTACATCCTCTCCAACTGAAAATGAATAAAGCAGTAATTACTGGAAGTTTCCTCCCACACCATACACACAAGCTACATTTACTAGGACCAAAACATTTATGAAAAAATTGGGGAAAAGTACAAGTGTAATTGCTTTCTGGGGTAAATGATCTTCCCTGCTTGACAAAGGTCTGGAACATGTTGCTTGCTTCTGACCAGTACACAGCCCAGTAACCAAAGATTCAGGATTACTTAACAACAGAAGTATTTGGATGAGGGTGACCTCACACACATAAAAGTATTGTCCTTTCCACTGAGGGTGTTCATGAATATATATTATAATGCCACATAACCAAGAAGATTTGTAGAGATCTTGCCCTTGCTCTGGTCATCAACACTTCAGAGCTGTAGTCAGACACATCCGACTGCAAGTGAGAGAGAGAAATTGCTGGCAGTCTGGCTTTCATCACTCTCTCCACAGTTAGCCACCTAAGCTCATTTCTTTTGGATCCTAAGGATCTGCTTTTTTGCTCAGCCTCCTAGTTTCTCATTCTGAACATCTATCACCTGCCACTTAGTTTTCACCACTAATCATGACTAAGCAAGTTGAAGCTACTTGGCACTAATGGACAGCACTTGTAACTCATCACAAGCACAGCATTCTGCAAGAGTCAAATGCCTGATGTGTTGTTCCAGTTTCATATGTTGTCGAGGGCTAGAGTTGTTACCTAGCATTCCTCTGTGAAAATACGTCACGTTTTCTAAGCTGTAATACCTGTCTTCTATCCTTTTAATGTCTGCCTTGTAAATATATGCCTGTGCCCCACTGGCTGTGTGATAAATGTCATTTGCGAATCTCATGTAGGCGTGTCTTACACAGTTAAAAGGTGATCCTTCAGAAGAAGAGGATTGGGAAAAAAAATTAAAGAACAGTAAGATTTCAAGGCCTAGGGTTCAATTGCTTTAATTTTTGTCAGCTGTTTTCCTTAAACCTAGTCTGCAGCTATGTAATACTGTATATTGTAAAGAAGAAATATTACATGGTTAGTGGTGAATGCATATTCACAGACAGATACATGCGTGGGTGAGTATGCACACAGACAGACACACCCCTCCCCATAATACAGGTGTGTGTAAGACTTACAAACCGTATTCCCATCTCATTCTGGACGATACTGTTACTTTCTGCATTATTCATTAAACACACATGACATCCTCCTCCGTTCTTTGTGCAGAACCCTTTACTTATCATGCACAAAACTGCTTGCATGCCAATATTCATCTCAGCTGTCCATGAGCATTCAGTCTTTGGAAGGGAACTTCTGAAATGGTCTGACAAATGAGCTCTGACTTAGCTGTAGCCTTCCCCCCTCTGCTGCACTGTGCCAAACAGCAAAACAACATATTGTGCAAAGGCACTGGTCGTGTTCCAGTGACTAGGAGACACAGCACTCTCAGATACGTAAAATCATAAAAGCTGTGAATTTGGTCTTATTCAACTAGAAGTCCTTCAGAAAAGTCCGTGTGTATCTCAACATGTTAACTTCTATGTAACACAGGAGAAAATGTCTGTGTCTTCCTGTTTTGTATGGTTTTCATGGCTTCTACATACATAGATGCTGTCATTTCTAGCAGTGTCGCTAAACAACTGTTTGCTCCAGTCTTATCAGCAATCTTTGACCAGCCTGAAACAGAGCCATTGCCAGGGTGTCTTTCAATTAATGATTAACGTCCATGAAGATCTTCTACAGTAATTTTTGCTGTATAAAGTCATAGTGCTATAATTTGAAAAAATGCAGGTGAAAATATCAGCATATGCACACAGAGCAGTGAGGGTGATCTCTTTCAAAAGCTCTCGCATCTGCTGCATTTCACCTTCCCTCTTTGCAGGACATCCACTCTTTACAGTGTGCTTCCTCTAGTGAGGGACAGGCACACATTCTACGGACTAAGAAATCAGCAGAAAAAGGGCATATTCCTTCCACAGGACTTAATAATGTACATTTGGTGTAGGAAAGCAAACTCTATACTAAGATTAAAACAAACAAACAAACAATCAAGACCAAGCAGCCTGCAATTATGTGTTCTATGAGTTGATAAACTGAATACCAGTCTATACCAATCCTTTGGGAGGAGACTATGAAAGAGTAGCAATGTTCACGTCATAGTATTTTTGGAAAGTAGTGAGTCTTTCCAAAAGGCAGACATACTCACTGAATGACACTGTAGCATGTAATTTCTAATTGTGATCGTGAATAGACAGTTTGAAGTAGGAAATTGCCATTCAGATTCAAACTAGCAGTAGCTAATACTCTATTTAGAAATCTGTAAGCAAAGTTTAAAACCAATAGTTTAGAAGGAAGAAGAGAATATTAAAATGTGGAAAACGATCTTAGAAAACACAATCTCCCATCACCATTTTTGGACAAACCTTGCAGCTCTTTCCTGTTTCTCCCGCCATAGAACCCTTCTCATATGGTGACTGATTTCATTAGTGCTTCACAAGTGAAATGGAAGTTTTTACTGGCATTTGCGACAACAATGAGAGCAGGCATGAAATTAGCACTGTAGGAAAGCTAGCTCACTTATAGTGTAAAAAAATTAAAATGCACCAGGCTGCTAGTGACTGCATTTATTGTCTTCCTAGTGGTTTAAGGTCCTACAAAGTGTTACATGAAACTGGTATTGTGTGTGTGTAAACTGGTTCCTGTGAAGCAATTCACAGGATTGGGATATCAGCTCTCACATCCAAAAATATTAAATACATGATTGTGTATATTCTCATGCTGGAATTGCTGGTGTGAGACAAACATGTTCCTTTAGCTCTTCTTTTTAACATGAATAATTTTAGCTTGGCTTTTTCCTATGAATGTAACATTTCCCAAACAGTAAATGGATTTTTAATAGCATTCCATGCTGCAAGCCTAATGTCAAGTGACAGCTTATTTAGTTAGTTTCTATAGCAAAATATTAAAAATCCCATTTAAATCTTTCCCAAAAATCACTGTATTACCCTCAGCTGCATAACATTGTGACAACTAAATTGTATCTCTTACTTGGCCTCAAATATATGCAGCAATGTACTATACATAATTAGATACCTTTTTAAAAGGGCAGTTTCCTTTGCAATGTAATGACATGTACAGACGTCAGGCCTCAGGGATGAGGTAATGAAAGTAGAGCTCTTATTCATTGGCATTGTCAGTTTTCTGATTTTCTTAAAAACTTGATAGCATTTTCTAATGCTGAGCAACAGAAGGAAAACATCTATTCTTTCCTAGGTTTTTTTGTGAGCTCTTTTCTGTTCCCAGTTTCTCCTACTAAAACATCCAGTCAGATTGCCAACTGCTCTGAGCCAACTGGGTGTACAATTTTTCAAACTGTCTTTAGTGTACAAAAGCGTAGGTGTTTTAGTGTGCATATGTTGTCGAGAAAACCATAACCATTTCTGACAGTCTCCATTTCATAATGTGAGGGAACATGTACATATTGTATATACGGTAATGAGCTACTTTGAAGTCAAATTCTCATTTATACATCTTACAGATCTGCTAATCTGCAACAAGATCTTGGCAATGGTCCTGACTTGTTTGTTTGTTTGTTTGTTTGTTTGTTTGTTTGTTTGTTTGTTTTTACTGCTGTGTGTGATCTCCTGTAAAGCAGGTTATAGTCATCGCTATGGTATATATGTGTTTGCATGTGTGTGCCTTGATAAATTCTCTCTTTTGGAGTTCTGAATTTCTCATTTCAAGTCCAGCTGGTACAAATGTGAACTCATCTTTTCAGTATGCTCCTCCGTGTCAGATTGCCAACTTCAAAACTGTTTGACCAAGTGTTTTGATTAAGTCCCCTGAGGAAAGCTATCTGTATACTCGTGAAAGGGCATGCTCTGTGTAGGATGACTGTGTACAGTATAAATCTATAAAACGTGGAAGTGTTTATAAATTTATCTGCCAAATATTTATCATCCATGTAACAAATGCAAAGTTATTTAGTGTACATTGGATTAATAAAGAGGCATTTTTTTCTCCACTATATTCAAATAAAGATTTGTTCTCTGCAATGAATACATATCAGGTGTGATGATAGCCAGAGCATCATTCTTCACTACACACGAAATACTGAAAACAGTTGTTTTACCTTAATTAATTATTTTACAAAGGCTCTCTATGTATCCCATCTTTAGTGCCTGTAATACAGCTTGAGCATGTGTTAAAAGAAAACACAGAACAAGTTAATAAAGAAGTGTAAATGACCATTAAAAAAGGCAGAGTAAAAGTTGCTATGGTTTCAAGAGACAAAGTTCTTTAGTTAACCATCTGGGATTTATATTTTTATGGTACATAATTGCACAAAATAGACGTCTGTCCTTTCACTACGTAACTGCACTGCAGGAGTATGCTATGACCCAAAGGGTCTAATCTACGTCTGTGTGAAAAGCATACTGCTGCAAGGTATGATGATCCATGCATCCAAAAGGCCAATGCGAATTTATACAATAAAATACAGTTCCATAGGAGCTTGGTATTCACCAAAAAAAAAAAAACAAAAAAAAAACCAAACCCCTGAAGCAGCACGGCAAGAACATTAGTTCTGCATTGCATTTTTTCTCTAAGGGTCTCCAAAAAGCTTCAACAGATCAAATGTGGTAGCCTTTAAATAACAGAAAACTTCTGAGTTATTTATATTCTGCCATCTCCGTGGCTGAATCGGAAATACACTTCCAAATATAGCTCATTCTAAACAGATGATGGACTAAACAATGCACATGAGCCTCTTCAGCTGTGTCACCAATAGGGAAATGTTCTGTTACATGTGAACTGAGCCATTTTCAGCTCATGCAAGACCACTGTCTGCAAAACCCAGCAACCCAACAAGACGTGTATGATTTTGTGACTGTCCTTTGGCAACTGGAGGTTTTTTATGGTGAAGTACAGGGAAAATGTTCCCCATTTATGAAGTAGAACCAACAGAACTATTAATCCACATTTTAAGTCTCCTTAGATGTACACCCTCATCTACCTGCATTTGAAGGGATTGGTACTCTAACTATGCTGCTTACTACACATCATCCTCTAGTGGAGATGAGCCTTTTATGCTTGTGTCTCCTAGTCTCATACTGGGAACAAATCAACCTCTTTTGTGCAGAAGATAACAATCCAAGAGGTATTGTGGGAGAAAATTTGCACTTTTTCTTCATAGCCACCCTTCAGAAACTTCACATAATCTCCAGAAAGCTTTTATTGCAGGGAATCTTGTGTTGAAGCACATCATCCTGCAAAAAGGACTCTTCAGCTTGTAGGACTGCATTTCTTCAAAGAATTTTGCAAACATATGTGTATTTACTCCTGGATGACACAGTTATGCTAACAAAAAGGTGATGCTTAATTCAGAGTAGTGTGTGTGTGTGTGTGTGTTTATACATTATGTGAGACAAGACAAGTACATAGAAACTGTGGATGCAAATGTAAGAGGAGAAGTCATCTTGCGGTTTTTGGCACTGTGTATACCTGAGACCAAATGTTAAAATAGATCATGTGCAACCTCCATATGCTTTGCTTTCCAGTAGGATGCCAAATAGGCTATGACTGTTATTTAATCCACTGCAATTGTAAAGTTACACACATGATATATTAGGCTGATGTGAGATCAGTATCTAACCTTAACAGCTCCCCATCCTGTTTAGTCATCTCTAGAACGTTTTTATAGAGTTACAATGACAGCAGACAAAAGAAACATTGCCTTAAAGTTCCTCATAGACTTATATTAAGCTGAACTGACAATCATACCGTTCTGTATGTTTTCTGGTGGCATCTGTCGTGGTTTACCCCAGCTGGCAACTAAGCACTAGCTGCTTGCCTACCCTGGTGGGGTGGGAAGGAGAATCAGAAAAAAAGGTAGAACTTGTGGGTTGTGATGAAGACAGCTTAATAGGAAATAAATAGGACAGAGAGGGAAGAAAAAAAAAAACCAGAATATACAAAGTAGATGATGCACAATACAATTGCTCACCACCCACTGACCAATGCACAGCCCTGACTCCCTGGCCAACTCCCCCTAGTATATGTACTGAGAATGATGTCATATGGTAGGAAATATCCCTTTGGCCCGTTTGGGTCAGCTAGGCTCCCTCCCATCTTCTTGTGCACCTCCTCGCTGGCAGATCATGGGAAACTGAAAAGTTCTTGACTTACAATAAGTACTGCTTAGCAACAACCAAAACATCAGTGTGTTATCACATTATTCTCATGCTAAATCCAAACCAGCACTATACCAGCTAATAGGAGGAAAATTAACTCTATCCTAGCCAAAATCAGGACACACTGTATGGAAACTTTCACAGTACACAGGTGAATCCATACTTTCTGCAGAAAAAATACAGATGCATTTCACATCATGTTACTTCTGGCTCTCAGAGTAGACCTAACAGGTCTGATCAGGACTGCAGTAGTGATTTCATATTACTGTAGCAGACTAAAGCTTGGGGAATATATTTTATATGTATTATATGTATTTTATATGTAAAAATATCTTGGGAAGACACCAAAAGCCGTATTATAGAGACACTTTCTGAGAGAGAAGGATAGAGCTTCAAGTAAGGGCCTGACCACATCAGTTGCTGAACTATGCAAACACAAATGTCTGTCAGCTGTGATCTGTGTACCACTATTGACTGCACTGGAGTAAAATGCAATCTTCAAAGTGCTGTATGACTTCTGCTCAGAAAGACAAATGCTGTCCCTACGTTTAGAACTCAAGGCAGAAGCTGCAGCTATCATTGGTAATGCCTGAACAAACTACATCTGGGAATGTCTACACTAATTAATCCAGGCAAAGTTTCCAGCTTTGAAAATGCGAAGACAAACCAGTGTCAGCCTTATCAATCCTTGAGTAACTTCTGTTAGCCTTCAGAAAAGCTAGACTGTGACACTTCTAGTCACAGAATGGGAAATTGTCGAAGTATACCTCAAACACACTGTCTAATGCTGAAAAAAATAGGTACTTAATAATTGTTAGCTACAAGAATGGTGAAATGCCTTCTGTAACCACTTAAAATTTTGGTTGGATATTCAGATAGTTTGGCTGAATTCTGACCAGATACATCCTAGACTACAGATCTAATCTCAATTTTCCCACAGACAAATGTCACTTGAATTTTAAAAATTTCATAATCACTCACAGAATTGGATTATTGCAGAACAGCAGTGGTTTTGTCAGTGGTTACATAGCTCTGAATTGTACGTTTTACAGCAAGTCGTACCATAACATATTGAATTGTGTTGTGTGCCCACACAGACTGCAAACCACTTAAGTCTGAGAATCTCAGGGAGTCTTTGACTTTAGATATAATCATCATTTTCTTTGCAATCAGACTGGACTCAACAGAGACTAGGAAGGAGAAATCATATAAAACGAGGAGTAATCCTTCTTCTTCAGCATCCTGGAAGTGAGACAGTAGTGGACTCTTATATTTGCTACATTAGCTTTGAACGGTTGTACTTGCACACACGTCCCTGAGGACTCCCTTGTGAACTCCAGATTCTGCCTAAAAACAGCGTTACAGCAGTGTTGGTGGGAGAGATAGACTATGTGAATGGTAATCCTCCTGGTACGTAGGATTACATAGCTGTTAGGGTCTCTTTTTTCCCAGGTTTATTTCCCATCCAGCAGGTTTAGGCCCTTGGTGAACAGCTGTCTATGAATATGTTCCCCTCTCCCTTCCATGCTATCTATAAGGAGTTACAGAAATGATTGGTTTTTTACTCTCCAGTAAAATTATATGGAAAATAAGATCAGGGTCCTTGAGAGCAATTACTCAGCATCCCAATTCCCAGTATGTAGGAGGAGTTTGATTTTGTCCTTTCAGTAAAATCAGAGCATTTACAATTTGAATAAAATGGTGAATCTGTTCAGAAAAAAAAGAGATCACCAGCTATTGGTAAAGATGCTAGAGTAGGACAAAGGGACAGGAAGATGTTGCTATATTCTCGAGTTAGAACAATATCAGTATTACACTGCTAGTGTGAACTCTAACAGGTCTTTGGTATGGCTGTCATACTGTGTTTTGTGAGCTAGAATACGTATAAAATATGTGATTATTAAAGACTGTAATACATGGGCATACCGGGCCCAGTTCCCAGGGAAAAGTTCTGGACTTTGCCTGACAAAAGCATGCCAGAACTGTTGACTGATCACAAACGGAAAGCAAAGAAGTGGATAAGAGCCCACATCTGTTTAAAAAGTCATCTGTAATTAAATATGTTACTTTGCATTGCTATTGTTACATGAATGTGGAAACCAAGGAAAAATATCTGTGACACAGGACCCTCCCTATGTGGAAACATTAATGCTGACCATGTCAGGGGAGCATATTTTACTGCCAGTGGTCTGATTACAGAAAATAAACAGGTCCATTTTGAAACAGTGCAATTGCCATCCTGACCTACAGGTGGAGTAGGAAAAGTAGTTTATGGAAAGGATTAGGAAAGACCTTAATAGAAAACTCGCACAGTTTCAGCTATCATAGACCAGCAGCAGTCTGAGATACTTCGCTTGTGGGTAAACCAACTGCCTGGGTACCGCACACCTCATGAGACGGGTGAGCAAAGTGTCCTGAGCCAGGGGCTGGCCCACCAGTGCCACGCTTTTTGGTGGAACAAGTCTGTAGCGAAGGGCAGCCCTGGGTCTCTCTGCAAGACGGGCTGCCAAAATCCAATGAAGCAGCGTCAGGATTCCAGCACTCCCCAAAATACTTTTGGTTCATTTTTACCTGGAATTTCACATACTGATTTTAATGCTACAGCCACAACTGATTTGGGATCTGATTATCTGAGGAATACCCTTTTTACTTAGAAAAACAACCAAGCAACTGCCAGGAGCATAATTCAAACTGAAGCCATTTTGATTTAAATAAGAGGAGGCTGCTGACACTGTTCCCTGCGAAGGGTCCTGGGTGCTGGAATTAGCTCTCCTCGCCAAGCTTCCCGGAGCCTGAATTTGTCAGTCTTTTAGACATGTTCTTCATTTTTTTTACACTAATGTGAATAATGAGGAGCTTTTCAAAAGGCTGGAGCTGTGCCAGTGGAAAAGTGGTGGAAATAAGAAGACCAGAATTAGTCTAGTGGAAATCCATGGGAGTTCAGCCTGTGCTTTATCTGTGGGGCAACAGTTGGCAGGCAAGAAATAGTTGTAGGGTTGCCTTAGCTGTCACTCGCTACCCTGTAAATGTAAAGCTCCTAGTGCTCTGCCTCGAGAGTAATAAATAAATAATACGTTAATGAGTGAATAATGCATAGACTTTTAGTGGAGTGGAAACACTGCTAAGCACAAGGAAGCACACAGATGCTGTATTACAAAACCTAAACCCCCTACACTCCAAAACCCCCAAAAAATCCTACGCAAAAAGAAACACTGTCACAAGGAGACCACTTATAGCTTGTGGATAACATGTGAGGAAACAATCAAGATTTTACTTTTGCTACATCCAACCCAATAAAGAATGCTTTTTTGCTGTATCTGCTAGCTGCAGCCGGGCACAGATGTTCCTTGCTTTCAAATAGTTCTGAATTCATTTTTATGGTCATTCATTATGTCTAGACAAGGAGGGTCACTCCACTCCGAAGTACTCTGTTAAATGAATAAATATTTATTTCAACAGACAAATGGAAAAAGCCCTTTTCTGGCAGAGTTCTTGCAGAAAGATTTCCACCTCTGCCTTGCTAAACTCTTGCCACTTTTGCGGGAAACAGGGCATTTTTCCAAGATATGTTGAACAAATACTTTTTTTTTTTAAACCTGTTCAAGCAGAGAGGCTGGTTTCTTAGGTACCTTGGCAGGCAGGATTTAACCAAGTCTTGCCAGGATGGGAAAAGCAGAGGGACCCCTCACCTGGTAAGGAAAGGACATATAAACGTACACCTTACAAATGTGCCTTAGGTAAGGTTAGGATGCATAGCAAGAAGCAATTAGAGGTAGATGCAGCAAGATACAATATAAATCGGTATTCCCACCCCAACACTGCTGCTCACTTTCAACACAGGACACATCACTGCCCCCTCGTTTATACTTAAGCAGTTCTCTAGGAGCTGAGCTGGCTTCTGAAAAAAAATCATCGCCATTGGGCAGCAAAGAAGAACATTGTCAGCTCAGTCCCATGACTGAGATAACTGTGTGACTCTACCAACAGCCCCACAAGCACAAAGGCTTTTTCCTCAAAATGCAAGCTCTAGATCGGCTGTTTTCCTCAGAACAACTTAAGTGCAGGTGCTTAACCATCTTCTTACCTTGGTAGCTGCAGCTTTAAGGCAAAGAACATGAAATTTGCAAGTGGTAGAAAGATGACAGATTTCTGACACTGAAGTAATTTCTTTAAACATTTTCTTTTTTCAGGTGTCAGTGCTAGACAAAAACAATATTTTGTGCACATTTCAATACACATCTTCTGGTTTCCTTCTCTAAAAGTTTGGCTCAGCATTACCCACAAGTTTGGTTTCCTTCCATCCCACAAACTATTCTGCTTTTAAAAGCTGGGGTTTCGATTTCAAGACAAATAACGATGTTATTATTATTTATTTAGATTGATGCCCAGCAGAGCTCAGTAAGGTGTATTTCCAATTATTTCAGCTCACCTTAGCAGCCGTTACAAGATCTGAGGAACATGTTCCTCTAGACATTGAGTTTTGGCATTCAGTGTTACCTCTGAAGTTCAGAAATTAAAAATCACTTCCTCAACGATAAGGAACCGTTGCTGGTGAGAGAGAATAACACTTCAGCACTTCTGTTCCGGGTCTCCATTTTACCCGCCCATCCGGTGTGCCATGGTATTTTGAATTTGTGAAATCTCACATTTCTTTAGGGTGCTTTGACTGACATAGCTCCAGTCTAGCTTCAGCCAAATGTGCTTTTTTACTGCAGGTTTCTGCTGTGACCACAGGCCCTCACTCCCTGCAAAGGAAAAGCTGAGAGGGAAACTGGGGAAGGGTAGGTCTGGGTTGCACCGTTGCCTGTCCCTTCCAGGACCAGAAGGCAGGGGTCAGAGTCAAGCAATGTCCCTCACTTACTTTTCCTGAGCAGGGGAGTTATAGCCTCCCCACCAATGCTAGCTGTGTTTTTTCAGGGATCCCTGTGGCCAATTATGTGATGACGTATTTGGTTACTTACCTCATGACAATAAATAATGCATAACACAACTACCGTGCTGAGGGGGAGGCTGCAACCCAGCCTGGTTCCCAGTGCTGATCCATGCAGCTGAGCCCCTTCCCCATGGAGGCAGCCACTTGCAAGACCCACACAAACCACAGACACAGCCATGCTGGGGCAGCACTTCCCGATTTTGTTTCCCAAAATTGCGTGAGTCCCTCTTGACCTTTGGGTTGGATTCATAAACACAGCAGTTGTGGCCTTTTCGCTGCAATTTATGAAAAATTATTAATCGGGGTTCACCTGGCCTTCCCACTGACATCCTCATCAGCTTACAGGCGGACCAGCTCTGCCACCACACCCCCTGTGAGTCATCGTCCCTTTGGCCACCTCTGACATCCAGCAGGGCTGAGGGGGCCTTCCCACCATGCTGAGGCACCCGGGGTCCATCCTACCAGTCAGAGAAAGATCTGCTGGACACACAGCATAATGGCCTAATGGACCTTTTTTGGTTACGACACTGTTATTGGGTCTGCACAAGCATCAGTGTGGCAAGTCTAGCTTGAGCTTGTCAGCCTTTTATTAGCTGTGAGAAAGAAACAATTGAAAAGTTCCTTGTGGTAGCTGGGAGGCTGCCTGGGGCTAATCTCCTTCCATATCATGCTGCATACATTCAGGCTGACCCACCCAAGGAGCAGCTCTCTGCTCCCACTTATCAGGGATCTCTCCAGCCCAGGCTTTCTCTCCTGTGAAAATAGAAAGGATATTGTCTTTCTTTGCAATATGTAATAGAAGGAAAAAAAAAAAAACCACCACACCACAACAACTTCTAAATTAAAATTTGCAGTTTTCCTTTCTCTAGGACAAATGCAGCCAGCCAAGACGTATGATTTACCAATAAAATAAAAGTATTGTCACAGAAAAGGTGACATTAAACCTGCTGTTTCCAACAAAAAGCCTAGTGTCTCTAATTACCTGCATCTACTTGCGTCACCACCACATAAGCCACCCAAGAATTTCAAATATCAATATCCTTTGCCATATAAAATCCCTTTGTACACAAGACGACCGTCAGAAAACCTGAAGTAGCAGAGGCCTCTGCAGTTCTTTTGATCCAAGTGCAGGCAATGAGGTGTCGGAAGGGTAGATTTTCATTCCTCTCCCCTCTCAGTTTTCCACCAGCTTGTTTCCCTGTTAGATCTGGAGCAGCCCATAGCTTCCACTGAAAATACATCTGGTGTATTTAACTACAGCCTATTCACCCCAAGCTTCCTTCCTCGTTCATTCCCTACTGGGGCATGTTGCTTTGCTCACAGGCAGGTGCGGAGGCTGGAGCTGGCTGTTAGCAAGAATGCAGTGGGAAACATGTTATCCCCAGCACCATGTCCTTGATAATATGGTGAGGACATTGATCTTAAGCTCCATTAAAGGACTCGGAGTGTGAACAGGAAATGTTCACATTCAAACATTTACTCTAGATAGCTGACTACCCTGATTTCTTAAGCGTGTGCTTTGTAGTAACTATAAAAGCAGAGCGCTTGAGTACTAAAAAGAGAATACGGTCCATAGCCTTAGGTCTGGTGTAGGCTGACTAAAAGACTGTAGTTTATTTTGCATCATTTACTGCTACCAGGTTCCCACAAAACGGTGGGAGAACACACGGTGTGCTGTGTTTCTTTCAAGGAAACTTCCAGGCCAGCCGAGTGGGTGCTGGGCACAGCTGCAATGGCACTTTGAAAGGGGAAGGAGGAGGAAGAAGAGGAGGGAGGTGCAGAGGGGCTGTTCCTCAGCCTTACGTGCAGCACCCAGCAGCTTGCAGGGGCAGGCTGCAACCCCCACACCCCCTTGGTTCTTGCCAGAGGTGTCTAAATCTTAATGCCCCAAACAGCTGACGGAGCTTGCCTTTCAAGTCAGAAACCCAGGGATTAACAAATCTAATGCAAAATGCTGTGAGCAGACCCACGTGGCTGCTGCTTGTTACTCCAATATTCTTTTACCTGTCTCATCTCCCACTGAGAGCATTTGGTTCCTGTCGTGCCTGTTGTTCTGTGAGAATTAGGGAGGTTACCACTGCCAAAAAAACACTCTCACTTCTCCCTATCACAGCCTTTCATTTCTCCCTCCAGGCTGCCCCCTGCTCTGTGCTGTCACTCACATTTAAGAGACAGCTGGGTGAAAGTGATGGAGAAACTGCTGGACTACGAAATAACCCTACCAAGAAAAAGATTTGTTATTCATCTGGATTAATTAGCTGAGTACCCATGCAGTGACAAAATTACTGGTGCCAGTTGAGGGCAAGGGGTGCCATAGGTCAGAGGAGGGAGGGGACATGTTGCAGGTACAGAGGCTAAGAGAAGAAGATGAACATTGTCTCAGCAGCAGTGTCAACGTACGTGCAGCTCTACCAGTGCCCGCATCACACCCCCTTACAGTAAGCCATCGTCCCTGGGCTCTAGGGATGGAGGAAAGGGGAATAGAGAAAATCAAAGTGACTCAAGAAAAGAACAGTGTTTGCTGTTGGGCATAATTTTTCTCTTGAACACTTTCCTCCTGAATAATCCATGCTTTAATTACTATAAGGAGTGTCTTTCCTGCTCCCTGCCCCCCCCTCCAGCACGTTTTCAACTCATGAGCCATACCCAGCACACACAGAGAGGGGGAAGGAGCGAAACAGAGGCCTTGCGAATAACCTACAGACATCCTCAAACCTGTGGAAAACTACAGAGGAGACTCTATAGATCCAGCACCACTTTTTCAAACAGAAATTACTGAAATCTTCCAGATAATCTGCAACACTCATCCAGAGCCACCTGGCACCTGACTGCGTGTTACACCCCACCAGCACATTCAGGTGCGCTGTATCCCACGGGCTCTGTGAAGTAGGTTGTGGCTGTGCACACTGTTTAACTCTGTTTTCCAGCAAAGTTCATGTCAGGGGCTTAGACAGTGCCAAAAGATTTGGTGCGGCCCTATAACGTATGTCCGTTTGAGAAACCCCTACCCATCTCCAAGTGCGTTTCAGATGAGATCTGGGAGACTGTGACCAGAAAACATGAGCCTTTGACCCACGGATTTGTTGCTCTTCTGTCCAAAATCTCTCTGAGGATACCAGGGACACGCTGCAGGGAAACCACAAACGTGGGCACTCCCTAGCAAAACCCCCCAGAAAGGGGCACCAACATGGGACAGGCCTGCGTGGGTGCACCTCACCCCGACGGTGCCCTGCAGATTGCAGCGGTGCCTTCGTGGGCTGGCAGAAAGCACTGTGGAGGGTGAGGGTTTTTCAAAAGAGCACAATTGCGGGTGGGAGTCCTAGGCTCAGCTTTTGGCCCCTCTTCAAAACCTTGCGCTGCCAGAACGCCGGAGGGGAGGTGCCTTGGCCTTTCCCATTATGGAGAATTTTTGTTGCTTTATTGTGTTGGGGTTTTTTTTGGGGGGGTGAGTGGGTGTCTACCTTCTTTTTTGCTTTTTGATTTTAGGGTTTTTGCCTTGTGGATTTTTCTTTTCCTTACTATTTTTGCTTTTCTTTTTTAACGGGGTTTTGCTCCTTCCCCCCTCCCCCCGCCGTGTTTTCCTTTTATTTCTTTCCTCCCTTTTCTTTGTTTTTCTCCTCTTTTCCCACCCCCCCACGGGCTGTTTCTGCCGGCCGCGCCTCTCCCAGGTCAGACGCGCGTCCCCCGGCCGGCGGCGCCCCGCGTCCCTGCGCGGAGCCGCCCGGGGTGGCCTCGGCCCCGCGCGGGGCGGTCGCGTCCGCGGCGGCAGCAAATCAGCGGGGCCCGGGCCGCGCATAAGAAGGGCGGGCGGCAGCCGGCGCCGTCCCTCCCGGCGGCAGGATGCACCATGAGGAGCTGGCGCCCCTGCAGCGGCCCTGCTACGGCTGTGAGTGCGCTCGGGGGGGTGGGCTTCAGGCCTTTTTGTTTTGTCCCCTTCCCTTGCCGGCTTTCCGGGCTCGCTGTTAAAAGAGGGATTTGGCGGAAAATAAAACCCGCCGAGGGGTTGCAGGGCGCAGCGCTCTGGCTTGTTTCAGGTTGCGGTTGGGTTTTGAACAGGTTCTGGTGGGGCCGGGTTTTGTTCCGAAACTTTCCGAATGGGATTGTGGCTGTTAATTCCGCGTTGGAACGCGGGAGCTTGTAGGTTAGAGCTGGAGCGTTGGATTTTTGAGTGTGTAACGGGGTGTTAGGGGCGTCGCGGCGGGGTTGGAACTTTGTAACCTTTGGAGTGTCGCTGCGGGGTTTCGGATTATAAACATTAAAGCTTAGCTTGCTGATTTTATAACTTTGTCTTGGAGCTTTGTAACTTTAATAACTGGGGTGAGGCGAGAAGCAGTGCAGGTACCGTGCACCTCCTTTCCAGAGGAGGTGTATTTGCTTCCCAAATCTGTGTCTAAGAAAAGCCCTGAAGCAGGGGGTGGGAAGGTGCACCTTCCCTCCTGCTTCAGGGCTCTCAGCATTGCTGTGCCGCGCTGGGATCCTGCACCGCGCTGTGCTTTCTCCCCGTTCCCGTGGGCAGAGCAGTGCAAGCCCTTGGCTTTGCCACCCTTCGCCTTTGATATTTCAGATGTCGCAAAATGTGAACGTGCAAACTGTTTGCAAAGCTCACAACAACCTTGGCATCCTGTGGTCTGATGAGCGGCTTCCCAGGTCTTAGCATAGCAGCTTTGTTTAAAACCGGTTCTGAAACCTCTTTTTTGAAAGAAAAACCCCGTGACAATGTTAGGGTTCACCTCATTTCCACTTAGGGCGGACAGAAAAGATGGTGCGTGGCAGTCATCAGCTTAGAGGATGCTGTATTCTCCTCAGCATTTTCTGCTGTTGATGCCTGCAAATAGGGGCAGTCTGTGGACCCTGCCTGTAAGTTTAATTTTTCATTTGCATTGTCTAGTGGGTGGATGAGAGACTTCTGAAGGTGTGTTCACAGTTGTCAGTACTGATGACATTTTTTGGAGTGGTTACTAGCGATGTAGGCTGGACGCCCATGCTAGTGTGTTAGGAAAAAGAGAGTATTTAGCTCATGAAGCTGATCTCCCAGTCATCTCAGCTTGCTGTGCCATTGCCTGTGAGGTAGGGCAGCGCCTAGCAGCGTGCTGCTTGGTGCTCCAGCCCCAGGTTGGTGCTTTGTCTGTTTGACTGACATGCAGAAACTCCAGATGCACATGAAGTGTCCATAAGGTCCCCAGCAACAGGGGCTACCCTGTGCAGATCCGGTCTGGCTTCAAGCAGAATGTGCAGTTCCGGATATGTGGCACTTGCTAGTCTGCTGTGAAGTCCAATGTGATCAAAGAGGAGGCTTTGACTTGAAGCAAAGTGTTCATTTTTTGTGCTTTGGTTCCTGCCTGGGCACTGAGGATGATTTGCTTTATTGCCAGAGTTGCTCACAGTATTTTTAAAAATCTTGGACTTTATTTATTTTGGGGAAAGATTGACTATGTTAAGGATGCTGAATATAATTTTTAGATAGGGTCTGTTGTCTCAGTATTTATGCTTGACCATGATAGTTCAGAGTCTTCTGCTGTGGTGGCCAGTTGGTGTCTTGAGTTGCCGCCACTGTCCTGGTGTTTGGCCTTCTGTCCCAGGGACAGGAGCTGAAGAGGACATCTTTCTTGGCTTCTTTGATACCCTGACCCACGCTGCCTGTTTGCTCGGGCTCCAGCAGCTATTCTGTCCTTACCTGGATGGGAGGTTGTGGCTGTTCTACCATGCTGTATCCCTTTTTTTAGATTTTTTTTTTTTTTTGTACAGGAACCTTTGAGATAATATTCCTTTCAAAGGACTGGGCAAAGGCTCCTCAATATACAAGGCTGATGTCTATATTTTTTTAAAAATGCACCAAATAGCTCCATAGAGAACTCCATGTGCCAGAGAACAAACCATAGCCTTATCTGCAGCAATATCACAAGTATGGGTGCATGTTTTGGATTTTTACCCTGTCTAGGAAACCAAATACGCTTTATCTATACTTTATTTGCTTGATATTTTGGGGGGAGAGAATCAGTTTAAAATGACAAAAAAAGAGGAGGCTTTCTAACTAGAGAACCAGCATTATCTGAGCTCTTACAAAGCCCATCATAAGTTGTAGGTGCCTGTATAACTAAAACTACACTTGTGATCACTGCAAACATTTCCCTGTGTTGAATGCCACATCTATGTTGGATTTCCTAGAAGAGTTAATAAGTTGTTTAAGTTAGGCTATCAAATTGCTAAGACTTCTTGTTTCAGTGACCTAGTGCTGTTCTAAACTTTTAACGTGGACTTTTGACTTTGGCTTCAGGTTCCTGGCAGTGTTTGTGTGTTGCTCTGAAGGTTAGCATTTTACTATGATGATTCTCTGCTAGGAAACATATGAACCAGTGCATGGTTTATCAGTAGCATTTCATTTTGGTAACTAGGGAGGAAGATGTATGTAAACCTTGGCTACATTTTGTAGCCTAATGTGTATCTCTGGGGTGGAAAAATGTCTCTGGGCATAAGACCTTGTAACAGAAAGAGGGTTGTGTCTTCCCAGTTACTCAAACTTAAAACTTGGAATGCAAAACTAGTTTTTACTGATGCAGTAACTCAGAGATACGCATCTAGAAAAAATTCTTAGAGCTGATCATTTTGATCTTTAGAGTCAGGAAATAGTCGAATGAAACCGAAGAAGATGCCTTTCTGTGTGGGTGCTAGTTCAGGATGAACATGGCTCATAGGAGAAACAGGAGCTCAGACCAGAAGTCTTTGAGCCTTCTCTTTGCCTGTTAGGGCCAAAGCCTTGTGGTCTCCTGGGGTGCTCATTGAAAGGTGTTTCCAACTCTGCATGCTGTCAATAGCTTAAAGATGCAGAACAGATTTCTGTTGGTGCTCCACTGAGCCTTTCAGATATTCATGCTCAGCACCACCTCAAGTGAGATCATACAAGTACAAGAAAGCAGCTTATGCCAGAGACAGAAACCATGTTAACAAGCACACTGCAACTCAATTTATATAGCTGGTTTGCAGTATGGCTACAGCTGTTGCCTGGTTTCTTTCTCAATCCTGGCACAATTGGAGGCGGAAGTTCACAGAGTTGCAGAGAATTAGGACTTGTAATACAACTCGAGGTATGAGCCATTTTTACAACAAAAATTCTTGGTGCTGTGGCAGATTATGAAGAGAAAAACTATAGAACCTGGATGTGCCTCAGGTTCAAAGTGAAGTTTTGAAAATATGAAGATAGTGAACCAGGCAGCAGTGTATCTCTGGGAATGCCTTTTCCACAATACTCTCAGGTCCTTTATAGCTAGGTCTCCCTGAAACCTGTGTGCAGAAATGAATACGTAAGTTTTGTAAGAAATGTCTGAATGGCTTCACCACACTTTGAGGAATGTAATAAAACTAGAGTGAGTGAGGCCATGACTGTCTGGATTTGCAAATAATTTCAGGCATTTCCATGCTTAGAGTAGCTGAATTAACACACGCCCCAAGTCCCTGTATACAGAGTGGGAGAGAAACTAGATGCTTCGGCATCATCAAACACATCCCTTGGAGACAAGCATCTAAAGAAGACTTTCTTTCCTGACAAAGTTGGAAAGCCAGCTTCACTGGACATAGGTGGGTAAATGTGGGAGAAACTTGACTTTGGTATCCAGTATTGAGGGTGTTGCTTGTGCTTCTGGTCCTGGCTCCCAGGACTGTTCCTGTTTGGCAGTAGGAGTTAGGATGAGAGACAAATAAGCAGCATGAAGCTCTTTAGAGGGAGAGCTGCCCTACCTGTGGAGACAGACAGGGCAGACCTAAACTGAAACACAGCCCACGCCTTTCTACGAAACTGCACCTAGCTTCTTACTTTGGCAGGATGTGAAAGCTTGGAAACTGGTGGCTTTCTGAAAAACATTTAACTTCAGAAACTATAAATTTGTCTGTATCTCTATTAAGTGCAGGGAAACAAATGGCTATTTTTCAGTTGAAAAGTGGGGGAAGAAATCTTTTGGTCAAAGTTCCATAGGATTTTTCTAAGTGAAAACAGATGGAGCTAAAAAAAAAAGCTTAACTGTATCCTATGCATATATATTCTTTTGGGTGTATACTTTCTTGTAGTACTTGTGGTTTATAAGAACACTTTTCTTTTTTTTTTTATTGATGGGTGTAATTTGGCAACCAAATACACTGTTTATCTCTTCCACCCTTTTGTAGGTTGCTAATAATTAAACTGCTGAATGAGAACTTGAAAAGTTTAACTGCTTTGTTTAACCAAGTGCACATAATTCATTTGGTAGGAGTGGTTCTTTGTGTGCTTTTTGTACAAAGCAGGCTCATCTCCCCTGAAGTCTCTTGGTAAAGAAAGGACAGCTATGTTACAGCATGCTTAAAGCTACTTGAATGTTGTTGTAACAAGAAATATTAATATTGTGCTGGAAATGAGATTTATAGCACATGTGAATGTGCTAGATCAAGCCCAATACTTGAGTCAGGGAATAGGAAGTACGCAGATCTGCAGCTTGCCTCTTCAGTTAAGTGGTGTTTCAGGTATGTAGTTGTTCTAGCTCAGGATTTGCTTGGCCCTGTTTCTGATTCAAGCTGACTATGGCTTACTAGGAATAATCTTACGTATAAGGTGGAAAAAAAATCTGCCTGGCAGTGATAGGCAGGACTGCTGGGTCGTATTTCAGTGGGATGATAAGGTAGTGTGCTCTCCTGTGCTCTGCTCCTCGCAGGAAATTATTAACTTGCTGTGTTTGCTTCACTTGTTCAGGCTGTTTCAGGGGTGGTTTGGAACAGGTATCCTTGGACTGCCGCATGTTATGGAATGAAAGCGCAAGTGCTGGATGAGGGAGAAGTGATGTCCACTCCATCCTGGGAAGCATGGTCAGGGAGAGAGAGGGTCGGGTGCCCACACCCTGGGGAGGGGAGGCAAGCAGGGAGGAGTGCCTGTTGTGGGCACCTCCGTTTTCTGATCCTTGATGAGATGGCCTGGCACACGAGCTGGGTCAGCACAGCTCATTCATGTGTCAGCACCTCCTGCACTGTGGCACTTAGGTTCAGCTTCAGAAAACAGTGATGTCCTCTTCAGCCTCGTGCCAGCTGGGCTTTGAGGAGGGCTGTCTGCAGAATGCCTATGGCCTTATCGTCACAGCTAGGGGCAGAAGGGGCCCACTGATTGCCTGGCACAGGGCCAGGTTTCTGCTGGTGACACCTTGCCCCTGCTATTGTTCCAGTCATGGTTTGCCAGCTGCTATGGCACTGGCCAAGGGCACACTGGTCCATGGTGGTGATGGGCTTATGGGGCAGGCAGTGCCTGCAGGGTGTTGCGTGGTGGCCAGGGGCCTTGGAAGGGTGTGGGAGTGGGCCATGTGGCAGGAGTGGATGGGGTCATAGTTCTCACATGTCTTCAGAGCAGAGAAAAAGGGAGCTTTGGTTTGGAGATCTACTTCCCTTCTCCCCATCAAGGGAGATACTGAATCAGGTGGTGTTCATATAACCTAAATACCTTTTATAATTCATAAGCAAATACACAGCCATTAAGAACCTGGGTGGTGGGCAATTTCAGCATTAAATTACTGTTTTGTTCAAATGATAATGCACTAGCAAAAAACACTTTACCTGGAGGGATTATGTCAGTTCTTTGTTATCACTTATTGCCTAAGTTAAGAGGTTGGCCAGGTATAAATCCTTCTGGAGTCAGATTCAAGGAGCACCTTACAGCTCTGAGTCACAGCTGCTGGCAAACTGCTGCCAGCCCCTAAGGACCTGCTGCTTCAAGGTGTGGTGCCTGCCCTGTGTGCCACCCAGGCTCCAAACATGGTAGTAACTACTGTCCTCATCCCAGGTGCTTCTGTTGCCTTGGGTGTATCAGGCAAATTAGTCTGTGGCTTCAGCTAAAGTGGGTGATGAAGGATGTGGTCTCTGCCAGCCCTCCCCTGTGGACTCTGCCCGGCTTCTTTCAAAGTGCAGTAAAAGCTCTCATGGCATCTGGCAAGGTATTTAAACCGATTATTACCAGGCTCCAAAGTCTGCTGGGAAATACATGGTCATGCATGCTATCCATCCTTTACTGACTGTTGCTCCTGAAAATGAAGGGTATCTTCCTGCATTTGTGCTTGAGTTGTAAAGCTGATTGGTACACTGGCTATATTTACAGGGTTGGAGCCTCACTGCTTCTAGAAGCACAGCACAGATGAATTGAGGGGCAGTTGGTGTTGGAAATACCCAAACTGTACAGAAATGTGCTTCATTAAGGTGGCAACCACTCGTACACAGGGTTGTAATGTCAAGTTACAGGCCAGTAAATGTTTTTGGTTTGTGTTTTTAAAGGGGTGTTTCAAAAGTGTTTTGGGGAATCATAGATAAGTACAGGGCATATCTGTGTCTAATAGTCTGGTTGAAGTGATTAGAAACAAGGCAAAAGCCTGAAAACTAAACAAGGACACAGGTTTTCTTTGCTGAAAACATGATCCTGTATCTAGGGTCATGTTTCATGAGAGAACCTGATGTTTTTAACTTGTGTCAATAACACAGAGATCCCAGCTCCTGCCTTGCTGCAGGCTTGTTGGCAACTGGTGAGATTGCAGCAGCCTGAAGTTGCCAAGGTGCCTTCAGCTGCTCTGTCAGACTGCTGTGGTCTTCACCTCTTGCCAATGCTCATGCCATGGCACGGAGACCTAATCTGCCAGGAAGCTAATCTCTCTTTGCAGAGCTGATTTGCATTGCTGGATTTGCAGTCACTTCAGGTCTCTGAGGGGCTGGCTGCAGATCTCACAGCTGTGCCTGCTGGCCTGAGGCGGGGGGGAGGGGGTGTGGGGGGGGTGGGGGTGGTGGAGAGTGTTGGGGACACATGCTTTCTGGCCAGGTGGGACTGTGGCAGCCAGAATTTAAATGTGTTTAAATTGCTCTGGAACCGCACCCTGAAGCTGTGGTTTCACATGTGCTTTCACTCAGCGCTGCTGGTGGAAGAAGCAATCTCAACCCCTTCCATGGGATTATTTTTGGCTGGATTAGGTCCATGGTCTGGCTGGAAGCACAAACCCGCAGGCAGCTCTGCCAACACAGTGTAGTAGCTGGAGCAGGGATGAGCCCAAGCAGCTGGGGGAATGGCAGGTCGGGTTGATTTGTGTTACTGCTGTATGTATAGATGTGGAAAGCATGTCTGGTGGGGCAGCAAAATGTGCGGGCAGCATGTGAGGTGGACTCAGGCATGTGAGAAGGGACAGCGTGTGTCACCATGGTGTCCCTCTGGATAACTCTGCTGCTGTGGTGCTACTGCCACCTCGGTGCCCTGTTGCCTGCCAGGGCTGGGGCTGGTCTTGGCTCTCCTGCCACCCAGGGAGTTTTGAGTTACAGAAAGGTTTTTGAGGGTATTTCATCTCTAGAGCTGTAATTCCATAAAGCTGTGTCAGTGAAGGTGCTGCAGTGTTTGCCAGGTAATGCCTCAGTGGTAAGATAATTGTAAGAAACTGTCCAAATATTAGGCTACTTGAACAAGAAAGAAAAATAAATGCTTTTTGTACATAAAGTAAGATTCAAGATGCTTTTCCAACCCTTCTGTGCTGGTAAACTCACTCCTGACTTGTGGGGCCTCAAAGCTGAATGGATGAGATGTGACTTGTGGTATGTGCTGCTTATTTCTGGGATTTTTAGTTTTTCAAGCCCAACTGATTTTCCCAATCAATAGCTGGCTGGCCTCTGTTCAGTAGTAAACAACTCTTAAATTCCATATGTTCTCAATACAGTATAGCAGAATAAATAATCCATTGCAATATCAGCATGGATATGTGGTGGTGTAACTGAAAAGGAACATGGAGGAGTCCTGGGGAGGGGAGGAATTATGTTTAGATGAATCTGGGACAGAGCTTTTACCAAGGAAAAATGGTCACCTGTTTTTACAAAACCAGGCGCACAGTAAACATGATTTCACTACATCTGAGCTTAGAAGTTGTTTTGAACAGTGCTTTTCAGACCACAGCAGAGCACAGATTTCTTTACTGATTTAGTGGAGACTGGGAGATGAACTAGCATTGTTTTGGCATTTGAAGTTGCATGGTGGCTGGCTGCTGAAGGTGGTTAGACAGTTTACCTGCAAGGATTGGATGTGATTGCCTGCTGCTTTGAATTTACATCACCTGTGACTGTGGTAATGATATTTAACAAATGGGTTAATATGCTCCAGAAAATATACAGATTTTATCGCATGTAAAGCAAGCTCCTTGCTTGTGCTTCAGTTTTTATCTTCATACAGATCACGAGAAGTAAGACCACATGGTTTTGCTGAAGATTTCACTGATGTGAGTTATTTTAGAACAAATGAATCAAATTTCTTAGTACTGTGGGTAGTAACAGGCAAAACAAGATCTGGTGTTTCCTCTTAACACTGGACCATGGCAGTAACACTGAGCAGTTTCCTCTTTTTTTTTTTTGCCACATGTCAACAAAATTAAGTAGCTCCATGAATGTTTACTGAGGTTTCTGATAGAAATAGAGGCGGATTTCTGTAACATTTCTGTATCCTTTTTCCTAAAACTATGGTGGGAGGGTGCTGACTGGTAGGCTGCTTCTGTCCAGGGTGCAAATGTTGCCCATTGACAGACTTGCATGTATTCCCCAGAAAGGATGAAGAAATGAGTAGCTGAGAATTTTTGAGCTCTTAAAGCAGTAGCAGAATTGGTCTGCACTAGCTTCTTGGGCACATTTGAGATGCAAATGTACAGTTGATCAAGCTATTTCAATTTCCTCAAATTTTAAAGTAGAGGCTTTCTTGGAAATTGACCAGCTGCATGAAAACTGTTTTCAGTTAGGTAAAAGTATTATATTTGTCCTCAGTCCTGAAAACCTTAGAGCAGGAGAAGCAGAAATACTGCTGATGAACAAGTCTTGTTGTGACACTGGGTCTCTATAGAAATACTTCCCAAATAGAGACTCACCTGGGCAAGATAGTGCTGATGGAGAAGCTGTGTCTTCAGACTGCTCTGCTCCCTGCAGCAGCTTAATAATGCAGTAAATGCCTTATAATAAAGAGGGTGAGGATGGAATGTGAGCTGGAAACAAGGGCAAAGCTTGGAGGAAGAACCATTATAAGTCCTAGCAAATGTCTTGATTTTTGAAATAGTGCTTCAACAAAGGAAACAGACTGCAGCTGTGCAAAAGATGATAAAAGTCAGTGCTCAACCCTTGAGGATGTGAATTTCCTTGTTGGGTAGAGACTTCAAAACTTGCAAATGCATAGCTTAATTTGATGTTAAGTTTGAGTGTTGCCTGTACTATGGTTGCCATAACAGTGATTGAAAGCTGGTTACACTTCCTTAATTTTAGTGGTCTTGGTATTGCTATTTCAAGCAGAATGCTTGTTTTGAGGTGTTTACACAATGCTTCCCATTAGGTCCTGCTATTTTTTTCATTATTGATATTTAGCATTGTCAATGTGGTGCTTTTGTTAGTGGAAATGGATTCCAGGGAGCGAGGAAACTGTCCTGTGGTCAGTACTTGCTGTGTTAATACAAACTTTACTTTTTAGGCTGGCCTATGGAGTAGACATAAGCAGGTGACCTGAAAAAGTACATCTTCAAGATGAGACTGAACAAAGTTTTCTGACAGTTTAGAGGAAATATGAATTTAGTAGATCTAATACAGCTGGACTCGAGTGTATGATTTGGATGAAAACTTATCTTGTGGCTGCAGCTGTCCGTGACTTGTTCTGGAAATGGAAGTACTCAGTTTATTGATAAGTTAAGAGGCAAGTTTGTCTCCCCTAACTGATTATTTTGCAGTCATGTACAACAGTTGATGTCATTGTCATTAGGTTCTGGAGTGAAAAGGTGGGGTTTTGTCTGCTCTTTTCAAACCTTGCTAAAAGGTCTGTGATTAGAGACTTGGATCTCATGTGCTTTTGTTCTCTCCTATAGTTCTAATTCCTGTTAATGAAGGAAAAGGAAAAATTAATTCTTACTACTTGGGTAAGTATGTATATGAGAAATAAGGACCAGAGCTGTCCAGAAGCCGTGTGGGCGATTGTCCCGCAAGCAATGTCTGCCTGACTTTCTATGCGGTGTGCGCCAAAGTGACCTAGCAGGGAGCACAGGGAAGAGGTTACCCTGGAGCCAGTGGTGACGGCCCCAATAACTATACAATCACTTGCTTGCCTACTGTGGAGTGGAGACAGCCAAGCAGGCTTCAGGTGGTAACTGAGGTCACTGCTGACATGAAACTGCCTCTGAACTGGTTACCTGCATGGATATATTGAGTTTGCCTTCCTCCTGCAAGAACATACCATCTCACCGATAAAGCAGGAACAAAGAAGGTGCATCTCCATTCCCTGTGCATTTCTGCACATGTGTGGACCAGCACAGTTGGCAAGGCCAAGAAGTTGTAGAGTGAGATCCTGGTTTGTGAGCCTTATGCTGCACCTCAATCCTTTTTTTTTTTGCACAGCGGTTTGGGGAGTTGTTTCACAAGCAGCTCAGGTGCCTTTGCAGGGGAGCTTAGTATGCTGGAGGGAGCGCAGAAACTGCCATGGCTCTGTTCAGTCTCTGCCTCTGGGTACCCAGGGGTTTCATTCATCACATAAACTAACAATACTTTTATGTTGACGTTCTGCATCATATAGCATTTCTTTATGTTCCTGAGAATTTTAAGCCATTGTTCAATTTCATTCTATGGTGCAAACTAATTTTTCGTATGTATCTCTTTTAACAATTAAGAGTTCTTTTCTCCCCACTAAGATAAAAAAAGCCATTGTGCCTGTAAATCAAAGAATTTGAATTACAAACTTCAAAGATATCGGGACTGTAATAATTATTTAGGAATGAAAAGCAAGGCAGTCAGAAGGAAGTAAGTTCTCCAGGTTTAAGGCTGTAAACCTCATGGTGTGCATACTTTTGTTTTTTATTCACATGGTTGTGTTAGTGTCTTGAAGGAAAAATGTGCTGCAACATTTCAGGTGTTTTCTGTTGCTCCTTTTGGAGTATGAGGAGAGTGAAGCAGATTATTTGTTTGGTCCTTGGTAGAAGGAGGACTCTGCAACAGATCAGCTGTGGAAGACTGTCAAAGGAAGAATTAAGACCACATGCCAGGGCTGAAGGTTTAGACATTGCAGTTGCTCATGGTGATTTCAAGTTTACTCAGTCCTTGAGTGATGCTCTTGCTTATGGCTTTTCCTGGGCAGGTATTTCAGTCCTCCTGAGTCATATAGTTCAGACCCTGAGACTCATGCAGCTCTTGTCCGAGTTACTCAGTGACACTCAAACAGAACTTTCACCTCAGGTGCTCTTTCACCCCAGTGTTCCTGCTTGTCATCCTCTTTTTCTGTTCAGTAAGCTATGCTTTACCACATTTCTTCCAGCTGGTTTCTGTACTGTGTGTTTGCTGGTAGGAAGCTTTTTGATGTCAGCTTCCCAATGATCTGGATATTGAATCCCTTTGGCAACTGTTTCCTTCCATACAGAATATAGTGTTGGACTTTTTTCAGAAGGTGTGAGAGGCTTTTCCCTTCCCCTGTCTCTCCCTCTCCCACTTGTTCTTGCCTTCCTCCTTTCTCACAGCCATGAGTAGCCTCCTGGTAGTAAGACTTTACTACAAGTGTATCTATAAATCACTGTTCTGGTTGCAGACTGTAATACAGATGAGCTTTTTGACAATTTCAAGATCAAAAAAGAAATTGGACAATGTTCTGATTTAGCCAAAAATCCTGTTTAGCATTTGCAAGGCATTACCTTAATTGGTTACTGTTTAAATGTTCATCAGTCTTGAATTTTTAGCAAAGAATAATTAAAGTGACAGAAAACCTTAGTGTTATGCTCTTCTTCGTGGACATCAACTAGTTTGCCTTTTGGTGAAGCATCAGTGGTTCTTGTTGAGACATGCTTAATGTCTCCAGTCCCTAGGGTCCCCCATTGCCACAGTAAGTCTCGTGCTTTATTCTGGTCCTGCATGTTGGCTGAATTGACTCAAAACTTAATTAGGGTGATCTTAGCTGTTGTTTGCATAGCAGAGCGTCAACACTGGCACCAGTAGAAGTGAACAGAGCTGTGGGTCAACACCAACATGTGTGAACAGGTGAGGGGTGGACAAACCTGAATTAGGGTTTCCTGCTGTCATTGTGGTGAGTTCAGTCTGTGCCCTGCCCTTCCTGCTGGTGGTCTCCAGCCCCTCTTTCCTGTTCTTCCACTCCTCTTCTGCCGTAGCTTTCTGCCCTGTACTTGATCCACAAATGTTTATGGGTGGGGATGTGGCCACAGGCAGTGATGGTGTGACTACATATAACGAAAGTTGCCTTTGGGGTTCAGCAGACGGCTGCAGGCACACCTCGTTTTGCTGTTGATTTGTGGCCCTGTTTCCAGCTCCTTGCATGGGGATGAATGCCTTTCAAATGAGCTTTTCACCTTTTTTCGGTGACCTTCAAAGTATTTTACCCTCCACTAATCACTCCTCCTTTTATGTAGGTGTGTGTATGCATTTGACATTGATATACCTACAATTCTTTTCAGGGAAAAAGGAAATACAAACTTTCTAATGCCACAAATAAATTCGATGGCATTTTGAGGCAAGAGATGTAGCTTTTTTTCTTTTGTCCAAACACAATTACAAGGCTGATACTGGTGTGTGCTGTAGATCTTTGTCTTTCATAGTGAGTAGTCTATTTTACTAGCCTGGCAATATTAATCTGTCCTTTTCATTATTTCATTTACATTCTGGTTAAGTTGAAATGAGGTCACAGTAGGTAAAATATGAGGAAATGGAATCCATATGGTAAAATTTTTGTTTTTATTGAAGATGCTTAATATACATTGTTAATAAAAAGCAAATAGGTTAAAGTAATTCCAGTGAAATGAACGGAGCAAATGGTAAAAGTGTCAAAATACATGGAATTCAAATCACAAGTTCTTTATTTAAGAAAGCAGTGAATGTGCAGCAAAAGCTGACAGAAGAACCTTTCATGCTTTACTATTTGTTTCCTCATGAATTAACTCCTGGAGAAGGAAAGCCTGTTGGAAATTCCTGCTGGAATGCGCAGTATTTTGAATGCCTTGAGCCTCTGGTGATGTGCTAATCTGACCAACCAGTCTTTTAAAAAACTGCTTTTTTTAAAGCCCGCATGAAAGATGTCATTCTTGCTGTAAGCATGTGGAAACTAAGCAAACCTTCCAACCAGACTCACTACTTACCTTACCTTAGCCTTTTCCAAGCTGCCTTCAAGCTTGGCCCTATTAATGGCTTTTGGACTAGGCAAGTAGAAATAGGATGGCCTGTAAGGAAAAGAGATAATTTGTTATTGGTCTTCACTGCCACTTCAGGATCCATTAGTCTAAGTGCTTCCTTAGGCTTGCAATGTTTTCAGGAACATAGACTGATGGTTTGTTATCAAAGAGTTTAAAGTTCAACTGGGTAGTTCATAGGAAGGAACTAGAATTTTAAAGGTGTTCTTTGAGCACCAGAGTCTTGGGGAAACCTGTTGTGCCTTGAGGTGACTAGCTAGTGAAATATGCAAAGATAAAGTTACAATTTTATTAAGGAGTTATGTGAAGTATTGCTGGAAACAGCGAGACTGGCAGTTAAATGTAGGTGGAAGTGGTTGGGCAATAGGCTGATAAATTGCATTTCACATTTGTAATTGCAGATGGCAACATTTGAAGCTAGTCAAAATTGAATGAAGCAGACAAAAATCCAATTCCAAGCAACACCCTTACACTGTCTCCTCGTTCTTCCAAACATACAGAACAATTATTCAGTATAAGTTAATGAAGCATGTCATTTTTCTGCAGAAGGTTCAAGGACTCTGCTAGAAAAGATGGCTGTGCTCTGCTATCATTATACAATAAGATAATGCCAGAACTACTTAATGTCTTTTAACGTATTGCCTCTGGTTAAGTCTCACTTGATGGTATTGTGGAAAGCCTGAGGTTTAAAAGTGGATTAAAGGATGTGTGTAAGCAGAAAAATGAATGTTAAACATTCTGGCAGCACATGCGGTTACTTGCTGAATGCCAAAGCTATCTTGTGTCTGTACGGTTAAATGATACTTTTTCTAAACTTTGAGGGAATTCAAGTATCTTGAGACACATCTGAGTAGTCCTGCAACCTTCTACCAGTGTTGACACTTGACAGACTGAGAAATCAAGCAGTTTTGGCACTCTGCTCCAGGAGCATGGGCTGGGGCTCTTGTTGCATCACCATCCCTTTGGTATGCTAGTCCTAATGTCCATATATTGTGATAGTGCTCGGTCTCTGTAAGTGGATGTGGTTGGACTTGTGGTAGCAGTCACATAAGACTGAAATAAGACCTTTTGCAAGGAAAGGAAGGAAGGAGAAGGATTCAGGAGAGTGAACACATAGGAATGAGGCTCTATGAGAAAGCTCCAGGGAAAGGCTGGTTTAGCAAACATTTTTAATTTTACATTAGGATGTGTTTTTACTGGGCTTCTGTTGTCAACACTCCCGTGCTAATGGTGTTTGTATTTTCAGTTTGCGCCATGTCTGGGTGTGAGATCTGGTCCAGAATAGTGGCCCTGTAGATCCTGTGTGACCCCTGTGGGTTCAAAGAACATCTGTCTACCGGCCAGAAGATGCGTGTGTACTTACATATGAAAATCTGAGCCTGCATACTTCAGACAATCTAATAACTAGATTGGGAGAGCCATTTTTAAGGGAGGGGGAGAGTAGTTAAATGTTGGCAAGATTTGAAAATGCCACATTGAAGAGCCTCATAAATAAAACAGCATGTAAGTCTACTATCTCAAGTGAATCTGCCCTCCAAGTTCACAGCTGTGATAGGTTTTTGAGTGCTTGCAGTGTTTGCCTTTGTCCAGAGCCCTTTCTTGGAGCAAATGCTCAGGGAATGGACTGAATTCCCTTAACTGGAACCATAGAAAAAGGCTCAGGCCATCTGGTTTTATTGTTGTGGGACATGTGTTAGCTGCTTGTGACTGTGCTCTTTGACAGAGAAAGTCTATAGAAAGCAGTTCTGATCTAAGCCTTGAATTTTTTTATCCAAAGATGAATATCTTCTAGCATAACAATAGACCTGTAGATACTAAATACCTTAATGGCAGAATGCCTATAATAGATGCTTGGTGCTATAAAGCCATTTTTTCTTAGTAGCCTATTGAATGATTTCTGTTGACATGGTTAAAGCTGGCATATATTCTTCTGTGTATTTATTAAACTGTTGCATTTGACACCTGTAAGTTGATATTGGGAGTAAAGGCATGGGATGGAACTCTTCCTGCCTCTATATATTTGAGCAGTGTTTTTCTGATACATGTACTCCTGTCCACATATTTTGCAACTGCCCGGCAGTGCTGTAAGCTCCTGCATCACTGCAGTGAGGGCAGCCTGGGTAGCAGCGGGCTGGGCATAGAGCATCACCAGCTCAGACTTGCTCTGGTTATGGGGGTTGGCTGGTGCTGTGGTGGTGGTGCAGTAGCAGCACTTGAATTGCCAACCTAGGAGAGACCGCAGAGCTGAACTAGCCTGGGCAGGCACTCCTGGGGTGTTGGGTACCTCAAAGTATAAATTTTACTAGGAATAAAATATGTCAGTGAGTTTATTAGCCTCTTTCAAACTAGGACAAAATAATTATGTGCTCTCCTATAACTGAAGGCTTTAAGTCACCTTGACCATCTAAACTGCAACTAGCTTTTTCTTCATATTACAGCACTGAAGTGTGGTGGCAAATGTTTCACATTCACAGCTTGTCCTTGTGGTACAGGCAGACATAAATGGGAAGCTGCCTAGAGCTTGTTGTACCAGGCTCAACTTTCATAGGGGCTGGTTATTGCCAGCAAAGTGTCAGTCAGGAGTTTTTGTGCAAGAGGGTCTTGGCTTTTTCGTTTTCAGCTGTTACAACATGTCTCTGTTAAATGCTTTTTCACTGTACTAATACTGGGGATGTGAGGATGGTCTTGAGTGGAGGAGGCAGGAAGGTGTGAGGAAGGGATATGCAGAATTTCTCACCAGTGGACTGGAGCACTGCATTGTTTACTGTGTGGCCAGGATGGCACATAGCTGTGACTGCCAAATGTGGTTGAGATAATGCTTGATTAAAATACTTTGAAAAACCTTTATTCCAGTACTTTACAGTATTCACTCATGTATCTCTCCTTCTCTCCCTCAATCCTGACTTGACAAATTCTTTTCTGTCACTGTAAGAGGATTTTGTCCTCTCCATCCTCTGTTGTGTCCTGTGCATTGAGCTTCCCTGTTGTGGTGCCAAAAAAGCCGCCCTCCTCCTTGCTCATGTCTCACTTTCCATGGGAAAACGTCTCTGGTGGTGGGAAATTGAGGGGGATTGGCCCTGGGAAATAAAAGCCTCTGTTCTTTTCTTTGCCTTCTTCAGTGTTTTGGTATGTCTGTGGCAAACGCCTTATTAAAGGCTCTGCCTGCTAGAAGCAGCCACGTGCTTTTTCTTGAGCTATAGCAGATAGTCATATGTCTGAGTGCAAATGAATGACCAGAAAGCCATAAATGTTGCTGTAGGTTTTGCAGGAGTTGTTTTCCGGCCTCAGTTTTTCAAGATAACAGAAACTGTCTCTTAAGGGAATTGTTATCCCTGAACAACTTAAAATTATGTCTTGTAAAGTGTTCCATAAATTTACATTCAGAAACTAAAGCAAATGTTATTTTTTCTTGCATGTTCCTCAGTTATGTATTACAGAAGTTTCAAATTTTTCTTCTTAAAATTACAATCTGTGGATCCATGGACTCATTTGAAAACTGTTGCAAATTAGACCTGTAAAACACCCCTTATTTGATGTATTCTCAAGTATAAACATACTAGTGGAGAGGTCCAGTAAACTCAGTTTGATGTGGATTATCTCTGTGACCCTGGGACCTCCAAAATCCTTGCCATAGTTGTGATAAGAAGGTTAACACTGAACTTGGGCAACATTTACACAGCCAGTACTTGTTCTTAAAATTCTTGTGTAAACTGAGCATATCTTATGTGAACCTGAAGTTTTGAATCTTTTTCCAGACATGGTTAGTAAGGTCATGGCTCCAGTGGTTCTTGCACACCTGGTATGGTTACTAGTTTCAGTAATAATATTGCTGCTTCAGAAGTGTTGGTCCCGTTTCTGAAAGCTTTCTCAAATCCAGAAGGTTGAAATGCTTTTATGTTGTCTACTAATGCTGAGTCAAACTCAGTAAATGCTGCTTGTGCCATGTTGACCGCAGGCTCATGAAGATCCTTGGGTTGCGTTAGAAGCCCTGTGGTCAGCAGCTGACATCTCCAAGTATTTGGCAATAACTGGAGTGGCTGTCTTGGATCAGGGCATATTGGAAATTTTTGCAACCCAGAACCAAACCAAAAACATCCACTAGTCATAGCTGTTGTCTTGCCTGGTCTGCTTCTTACATGATGGTGGTACACAGGACAAATACTGCAGACAAAGATGAGTGTGGATGTAAGTGGGATACATCAGCTGGTGGAAGATGCTCAAGTTACTCAATTTATGAACACGCTCTGGTAAACAGGCTTAATTTTGTGAGAAATATGTGGAATAAGAATATGTAGGAAGTTGCTAGTAGAATATGACTTTATTTCCATTGAATAAATTTAGGGAAGAATTTACTTAGACAGTTGTTCCATCATACTGAGTACCAGAATAAGTCTGTTCTTGTGTTCAAAATTACGTGTGGCAATTCAAGCTTTAATACTCTTCCATGCAGTGTTTCCTACACACTCTTCCTTGAGGTTTTTTCCAAGAAGAAATACCTATAATGAGGGAACATAGTACCCATGCTTTATATGTATTGACTGTTGGCTAACAGGGTGGCAGCATCTAAAATTAATAGAAATGGAGAGCTTTTAGGCTAACTACACTGGCATTTTTATTAGTTCGTGTCAGTAGTCTAGACATACTCTTAACATTCCCTCTTTGAGGCATTATTTTTTATTTTTCCTCTTAATTCCAAATCAAAAGTTACAAAATTAATGGCTTGAATCACGTTATTTTAGATGCCTTTTTTCCTGCATAGCTTCTATGTAATGTGCGTGTTCCTTGTTCTGTGACATTTGGATCTTTTCAGATGCAACATTTTCTGTCTTCCCGGATCCTGCTTGGTCTTCCCTGGAGGTCTTGAGGTGAAGCCCAGTCTTGTTTACTCTGCTCCATAACATCGTTTATTGCAGCACTCTTCCCTTGTGGGTGAGCCCTATCAAGAAGTTACGGATACTTACTATTGAGAAGATTCTGAAAAGCAGAGATGTGTTTATTCTTTCATCAATCTCCCAGTGTTCTAACACTTGCCCTTTTAGGCAGCGAGCCTGAGCCTTCTGTCTTCAAACCAAGCTCATTTGTGTGTCGGACTTGGTGTGGCTGGATTGATGGATGTACTCATAGGGTGGTTAAAGTTGTGGAAAGCTATATGCAGAGTTCTAGCCAAACACTGAAGCCTTTGCCAAAATATATTATAGCCTAGACTTTAAGGATCCAAGTCTTCAAAGGACTTTGCAGCTCAGACCTGGGGCCACCTCTGTCCTGCAGGTTGTCACTGCTGTTTCTAAAAGTGTCGGTAACTGCTTTTGTCATGTGATAGCACTGTTGCTTTGAAGCCAATGTGTGCTGGAGGGAGAAAACATGTAATCAGTCTTATCAGAACCTGGTGTTGCAAGAAACTCTTCCCAGCATAAGCACTGTAGGTGTTGGCACTCCCTGTGCTCTGCCTTTTTTGTGCTTGGACATTCATCCCAGAAACAGCCACTTTGGGCCTGGCAGGAAAGCAGCCTACCTGTGAACTGCTGATACAGTAACCCGCCTAGAAAGGATCTGGGTTTTCCACTTCTCAGTGTCCGCAAGTTACTTGTTCTCTACTCTTACCCTTTTCCCTCATTACTGGAGGGTTTCCTAAGCAGAACAACTATTATAATCCCATGATACCTGTCAGTGCCTTCATCTACCCTCTGAATCAATCTTTGCAAATAATTTTAATGAGGGATTTGAGGCTGGCCAGGGCTGCTTGATCTGGAATGTTGTTGTTGAGGATGGGAGGAACCTGGGGATGTCTAGATCCAGGACTAGATCGTAAAGCATTAGTGTTAATAAGGAAAATTCCTAGACTGATACTTATCAAATGAGTTGTGTTGTCTGAAAGTAGGAGGAAGAAAACAAGTTACCTTTTCTGCTGCTTTGCTTATGGCTGTGGTGAGTTGTTTGGAGTGCAGGAGTGAATGACTTTAAAAAGTTAAGAGGAGTAGGGCATGGGAGCTGTGCTGTGAGGGATGAAGTCTTGGTCTGGTATTGGCTGTCCCATCCTGGCTGACAGAGCCATAGCCAGTAGGATGGTCAGCTGGGAGAGCTATGTTGTTTGAAATGTGGCCCTAGAGCTCAGTGTCACAAGTAATAGTGATATATTTACATTTAATTGTGGTGGTTCATCAATCATTTTCCCTTGCTCTGGGGAGGATTCCTCTGCAGCAGAGGAGCTGTCAGGAGTGGGACCAGCCTGTCCTGGACAGGCTGATGGTGGCATGGACAAGAGCAGCAGTAGAGCAGCCTTCATGGCCAGTTTGCCAGGCTGAGTGTTTTACTGTCTGCATCTCACGTTTGCCTCCAAACTATTGTTTTGGTTCATAGTAAGTGATGACCTGATTAGAGTATCTGAGGGCTCATTTTAGTGTGAGTCATGCCTATTGGAGCTACCAGACTTAAAAGGGACTCAGAGTAAGACACGTATTTGTTTTATCAGTGTATGAAGCTTCTGGGTAATTAGGAAGAGCCACCTTAAAAGCAAAGGAAGATGAGAGATATTAGTGCTTGTGGTGATTAAAACTGAAACTAGCTATACAATATATTAACATACGTGTGGTAGCATTAGTCCAAAACGTGGGTGAGTAGTGTAATTTTTTTTGTCCTCAGTAAATGCATGTAGCATCATTTCTGTGTTGATTTTTTTTTTGAGATACAGCCTTCACAGAATGCATGTAGTTGTAAAGGCCAGCTTCTTGCTTTATTATAGTGCCTTTTACTTGAGTTGTCTGTACCAGCTACGGGAATGTATTTACCCACTATGTGAGGCAGCTGTGTGTGTGAAATGCTGAAAACTTGCTCAAGGCATGCATGATCTGTGTGGCAGTTGAACTAAAAAAGCATCTCACAGTGCACTTGAGGAGGGGAGGGCCCTGTGGTTTTTTTCACTAAGGGTGCATCTTGATGTTCTCAGCTAACCAGTTTGTGGCCTGCCACAGAAAGTGGCTGGCCCAGCCCTGCATTTCCGTCTCCTCCCTTGTGCCTGCACCAGTGTGCCCGCAGGTGCACAGCGGTTCAGATCAGGGACCTGATCTTCCTAAAAGCAGATCTCCTTCGTAGCCATCACTCTTCAGCAAGGGCTACCCCTGTTATGGTTCACTGATGTAACCACAGGATTGCTAGTTCTCACACAAGAGGTGATGGGTGGATGTGGCTGGGAAACATGAAGGAGGGCAGGGCCAGCTCTTTTGGCAGCCACTACCACAATTAGGATGTCATTTTGGTAACTGGTTTATGTTGAAGGCTGTTTCCAAAGGCTTCATGTTGTGATTGAAACTCAGCCAGAAGTTAGTATTAACTGTATGGTCCTTCAGATTCACTGTTGGAAATGTTTGGAAGAATTGCAGATTTGCTCAGAGGCCTGCTGTACCTTACAAAGAGAGGAAGACTAGTCATGGGGTGGTGGTTGTTAATCAGGGTCATTTGCAGCTGGAGATGTGCACAGTCATCCTTAATGGGCTGTGAGAGTGCTTTTATGGAAGGTGGTGTGGTTGCAGCAGTAAGTAGGGTTGTTGGTACCACATCTTGCTCATTTGATTACAGCCCTCATCAGCCCCATCAGTGAGAAGCAGTTTGGTCAGTTGCAGTCTCACAGGTTGCTGAAGCTGCAGCTGACTCCCAGGTTGCCTTTGCAATAGGTTTGTAGTGTGTTTTTGTCTTCATCTCTACTGCCAAGGCTCCACTTAGCACAGTGCGGCTCCATCCACTGCTTGTTTTGAGCTTCCACATGGAAGTCCAACCTTTCTGAGGATGCATAATCTGAAACTCTGCTGGCTACCAGACTCAGCCCCATGTGTTTGAGTGATCCATCCTGCTCTCAAATTAGGCTATGGACAAAGAGCAATACATGTTTGGTTTTAACAAGAGAAACGTGAGGAATTCACCTTAACAAGATGGAACACCATCTGCTTGGTGATCTAAATAATTTTGTGCACCATATTATAAAAGGCCTTTTTTGAGGAGGAGGAACAACTATTTTAATTTCTCTTCTGCAGTAATTTGACTAGGTTTTTGGTAAAATTGTTCTAAGAATCACTCCTGACTTGTGTGTAACTTGATATGGGTTTGTTTGCAGCTATTGTGGACGATGAAAGGCTTTCAGCAGAGGAAATGGATGAGAGGAGGCGTCAGAACATTGCTTATGAGTATCTGTGCCACTTAGAAGAAGCAAAAAGGTAAGTAAATGAAAGCACACTTATACCTGGACTTTAAATACGGAAGTTCATGCCTGTTGTGCTCTTGAGCATTGTAACTTTTAATTTGAATTCAATTACTTGGATTAACTTAATGTTGGAACTTGCAGCATTCTGTATGAGAAACTAATGCCCACTGTGAAAAGTTTAATTCAAAGAAGGATTTAGAAATGAGCAAGACAATCTCCTCAGAGTTACTGTGGTGATTGTCTTTAATGAAAGTAGGGGCTGGGTACTAAAACTCAAGGCTGTGGCTTTGTGAGAAGCTGAGTCAGGTCTATGTGACTAACTGGGGAAAGTCTTTTGTTCCTGGCTGCGTGGTCATGCTCTCTTCTTGGCATTCATGGAGTGACTCAGATCGCTAAAGATGACAAAAAAAAATCACCCGGGCCTTTGCTGGGTTAATGATCCGTATCACCTCAGTGTTTCAATGGCAAGTGCAGGCAGGGCAGTAAGATAACCTGGACTCTGCTCTTTCTTTAGTTTCTCTAACCCATTGGTCAGGAGTACTCATCTCTTGATGGGACAGCCTGTGATGAAGCACTGGTCCACAAGTGCACAGGGATTTTATCACCTTTGTGCAAATGTACTATGTTGTGTGTACTTAATTCTAAAAACAAATATTCAACAATATTTTCATTATTACTGAGCAAGGAAACAAGGTGCAATATCCTTGTGCTTTTGGAGTAGCTTGAAGTGCAGTTATCATATGTGAAAGCATATTTTACAATCAGTCTGGTCAGAGTTTTTCAAAGAATCCTGTTGTACTCAATTTATTGCCGTGGCAACCACTGGTCAAGTGTCTTGCTTATATTCTGTATCTGTTGATGATGGTGCCTTTGGTCCTCAACTTTAGTTGGGTGACTTTCCTAGGAATTTTTGTAGAGAAAAGGAAACTCTCATTAATTTTCAGTGCAAGCTGGGAAACATCAGTGTGATGTCAAAGCACAGGATCTTTAGAATGGAGTAACCCAGTGTAATTCAGTCAGGAATCAACCATAAAGCAGTGTCATGGGCTTTGTTTCCCCACTGTTCTCCTCATCATCACTGTGTGGCATGGTCAGTTACTTATTTAGCAGTTGTGGGGTAGCTAGCTGTCTATGAACTTGTCCTAGGGGCATAGTTATAAAAAAAAGTCAGTCGTTCTTACTTTCTATTCACTATGCTGTCCCATTTGCTGTAGCAAACATTGTCTCCTTTGCTCTTTCTTCCTCTTTACACTGCAGAGCATTTCCCCATTCACATATTTAAGATGGCAAATGACTTATTGCTGCCAGAGAGGACTTGTCCTGCTCCACACACCCCTGTTTGCCTGTGCTGTGCAGTTGCAAGAGATTGCCCTTGGTTAGCTGAGTCAGCTTGTTATGTTGGCAGGAAGCTCATAGCTCTTTTGCTGAGTTAGTTTTCTAGTGGTTTACTGAACTGACTAGTCTGATCCAGGGGTCAGAGGAGAATCAGTGCTGGAGGAAGGGGATGGGGTGCAGCCGCACACTTGAGGGAGGGTGCAGGTCTCCACCTTGCTTGCTGAAAGAGGTTAGATCAGCTCCACTGTCTCAGGAAACCTCAGTAAGTCAAGCTTTGATTTTACTCAGGGTTGCTCCTTGGTTTGTTGCAACTAGGATACCTGGTGGCTTCTGGCAAGTTATGAATAACAACTAGTCTCCAAATCCAGCCTTTTCTAATATTACTACTACTAATTTATCTTCCTGGCTGTTTTCACCCTTTCCCAGGACTACTTGTCACTTTGAACTGAAGTCCTCTAGTTTGTTTGAAGCATCTCCCACGGTAGGAAGGGAAATAAATGTGAAGCTGTTTTTACAACTAATGACTTAAATTAGCATCTGCTATGAGTAACCCTCTCCTCTTCCATTTATTTTCATATGGGTTCATGCCATTAGCAGTTTTCTAGAAGAAACACTCCTTTAACTCTGCCAGCAGGTGATGGGACTTTGCAGCCAGAACAATCACTCCCAGGGCTGTTGGGTACCTGAAAGAATTTCTAGATCTCAGTTTGGAAAACTGGAAGTTACTTGTAATGTTCATGACCAGTGCTTGCTGCTGGATGAGGTGAGGATGAATACTGTAGTGTAAAGAGCCTAGTCTCTACCAAAAGAATCTACCAAGGAGTTGGGTTGTTATGGATGGAGCTGATGCAGCAGCCCGATCCTGCTGAATATTCTCCTCTGTCTCAGTGCACTTACCGCAGCTTAGGAAGGAGAGGGTGGTGATGGTGGGAGCTCTGAGGGTGCTCTCACGTGGACAGAGCTGCTGTGGGGAGAAAAAGAGGGCAAAGGAAACGTCTCCCTTCATGGTCAACCATTGGGATTGTTCAGTTGCATCATGAGACTTTGCCCCAAGACGAACTCTTGTGAAAACAACCCAGCAATGAACACATACAAAAAAGCTTGCAGAAACAAGTAGAAATGCCTGTGTCTTATAGCTGTGTAGCTCCTAGCCCCACTTCCTCAGGAGGTGAGCAGTGCCATCCTGGGGGCCAGGCTGGCAGCAGGGGCAGGCAAGGGTGTCGAAGATGTGTGGCTGTGTTCTCCCCAGCCCTGACCTGGCAAAACAGCAGCATGAGAAAATGCCATCTCTTCTCACTGCACAGCTATTGCACTCTCTGGATACTTGATTAGGGGTGAAACATGTGGACCTGCGGTCTCTGTTCTGTACATGCACAGTTACAGCATTTTCTTTGTCACAACAGAGCCTGAACAAAACTGGGGACTGTGGAAGGCAAGATAGCAGCCTCAGAGAGAGCCATGGGGTCATAATTCAAACTGCAGCAAGACAAGACCAGTGCCATCTTGGGAGACTTGTGGGTAGGGTACAGGCTACCCTGACAGCATGCAGTGGCCCTTGCCCTTCAGCTGTGCGATGCAGCTTCACTGGAGCTGCCAGCTGATGGGGTGGCTTTTGCTGATGTTGAATAGGGGGGGTCCCAGCTGGGTGCTTGGCCCTGCTCCCCAGTACTGGAGCAGCCCCCTTGGGATGTACAGGGCCCCCTCCCCAGCTGTGTACTTGGGGTATGTGTGTATGTGTGTGGTGGGTTGGTGGAGGCAGGAATGATGCATTTGGCCTCAGGTGCTGCAGCTGGTTGTAAAACTGCTGTGGCTGCTGCCTGCTTGTGCCCACCAGTGCCCTCTGAGGTGAAACCTGGGAGTGGGGATGGCCTCTCAGACATGTTTTATTTGTTTACTGTTGCAGGCATTTTTTTGCTTCTGTGAAACCTGGGTGCATGGAGAGGATATTTTTTATGTATTCAGGAGACTAGATAGCAATGACAATAGACAGACTGAAATTGGTAAAGCAAGGGGAGTGTTTCTGTTCAGTTGGCAGTTGCTGAAATGACAGCAAATACAGTTTCAGCTAATTGTCAGTTTGCAAACACAATGTGTTTTGGCCTATACTGAAGAGAAAGGAATACTGAAATAAGCAATAAATAGCAAAAAAATTGGGTCAGAACATGGCTTTATATACAGTAATATTGCAGGAGTTTTTTCTCTTGCAATATTCATAATCAAAATATTATTTTATAGCAGCTCTGCATTTTGAAATGCCAGAGTTAATTAAAAGGGTGAAGAATGTGTATTTTCAGCTGCTTTTCAGACCACTGTTTGCACACTTACTTCCTGTAGCCCAGCTTTAATAAAAACTTGCCAAGTTTAACATGAAAGAAGAATCCTGTCGCTTGTAGCTGATACTTCTGCAAATACCTTCTGTGCTAGGCACAGTGTCTGTTATGTGTATAGAGCATAGGAAATTGTTTTTTTAAACACAGTGAGCGGACTTGTATTGTCTGTAGAGGTTAGTAGTGTTTGAATAGGATGTTATATTTAATAATAGAGGAAAAAACCCATTTTGTTCTGTTAAATTGCTGGGCCCTTTCTCCCCCTAGTCACACAGCTGATAAATTGAGGTTTTGGTTGCTCATGTCATTTGGTTTATTACATTTGTCTTTAAGGAAACATATTGTCTATTAAAAAAAGTGGAGAAAAATAGATAGTCTGCAGTACCCCTGAACTCCTGAGAAGAATACAATGAAGAATAAGCAATTAAGAGTAGGGCATTACTCACTTCAAACAATGTAACCGTGGGTGCCTCAAACAGAAGCTCTCTGGAGATTACACACACAAATTTCCAGTATTGCTTGGCAAATTCATCTGTTAAACAGCAAAGTTTTAAGGTGGGCATAAACAGCTGTGTCACCAGCCCCACTACCTTACTGGATTAGGTGAATTTTAGCAGATAAAACTTACCACAAAATCCTCCTTTCCAAAGATTATCTTTGTAATGCCCAGAACGTGAGATTCTGCCTTGAGTTTGTCTTTTGCTGTTGTTTCTCTTTGCAGATATGCAATTAACTCACTCTAAATAATAATAGAGATTTGAGGGGGTTTAAACTGTGACTGAAGCTTTGGCACATAATGTAAATCAAGTTTACAGTAAATATGTTGTGGCTGACTAGGGTTATAATCATCCATAATTTAGCAGGTACTATTTGCTTCTTGGAAATTATACCTTCTTATGCTAAGCTTGAATGTGAACCATGGGAGGCCTCATTTTACTAATCTTGTCTCTCTCTGCATGAACTGGAATACTATTTGTTTCACAATGTATATGCTGCAATTGCATAGCTGGAAATGCGAGCATTTGTCTTACTTTTTACTTAGCTGTTCAATAGGACAGGAACTTGTGTGAAACACTGAAGCTTTAGCTTTAATATTTGGACAATGAAGACCTAGCGAAGGGAAAACTATACAGGGAAATTTCATTTGAGAAGCTGTTTTTAAATTTTGAATATGTAAATTCTCATTCTTTTACAAGTTCTTTACAATAGAAAATCAAATCATCAATTTAAGGTTCCAATACCTGCCTCCTTTACTGTATTGAGTTTGAATACAAATATACATTTGGAAGCTGCTATGTAAATGTGTACATGCAGTTTAATATACTTAAAAGGTCAAGCCCTGAAGGGCTTAATTGGCTTCAGTTAAAGCTAACGCTTTTGCAGTACCATAACACCACAGGAATCTCAAGTTGCACCATTTTTCAGGATTGTGAGACCATGGAGACTTGCTTTGGAGCCCACCCCATTCCTGGGGGCTTTGGCACAGAGGTCCTACAAAGACTCGGTACAAGTAAATTCTGCAAGACTGTGTGCTGCTTTTTCTCCATGAGCAAAGTTGAGGTAACTGTGCAACCCTGGCAGCTCATGAGTGAATTAATGCTACTCAAATGCCCTACTGGTGTAGTGGAGGGTGTCCCTGCCCGTGGCAGGGGTGCTGGAACTAGGTGATCTTTAAGGTCCCTTCCAACTAAAACCATTCTGTGATTTTAAGTCCATTTCTTTCAGACTACATGAAATCTTTAAAGCATTGTGCTTAGAGGTAAATGTATAATATTCTAATACAGCTGTACAACTAACTGACTATAAGCAGAATGTTAAGATACTTCTTAATAACCTACTTTTTATGTATTTTTCAAGAAAATACTTCTGCTGGAAGTGGAGTCTACTGACACATTGTGGATTACAAATTTTGGTCATCTCTCCCCTCTGTTTGCCTTACATCTCATAAAGCACCAGTGAAAATGGCTGGCAGCAGCTCAGTAAAGGCCAAATTTCTGAAGTTAAGAGGTCTAAAGACATAAAATTCTTGAAAGAATCCTACTTAGCCAGGTTATACCCATCCCTGAAGTAGCTCAGTCCACACAGGTATTGATCAGCAAGTATTGTTTCATGTTTTGATCCTCAAGGGTACTTCCTTAGCAGACAGACTGCCAGCTGTTGGGTTGAACAGTTTTTTGTTCCAGATAGTTATACAATTGTGCAGATATGCCAGAGTTTTCATATGCAAGTGTCGGTGATATCAATCAATCCAATAATTGCCTGGATAGTGATATTTGCATATGAAAAGTCTTACTATTAAGATCTGAAGTAGAGAGAAACCTTTGTGCTACTATGAGAGAACTCCCATTTCTGTACAGGATACATTGACCTGCTCACTGGGATGTTGAGGTAATTTGTGCACATGTTATGGGTCATTGCTCAGCGTGTATAGTTGCTGGATAATGCTGCTGAGTAATGATGGATGTGACCTTTGTTTTTTGGAGACTAAACCATATGGCACTTACGCCATAGCATACACTGAAGCTAACAGTACAGTCACTTCAGAGTGGTTCTCTTTCCCAAAGTTTTCTGTCTTTATTTTAGGCAGTACCCTCCTGTAAAAGGACATTTAATTTTTTTTTTTTTTTTGGTAATAGCAGAGTGACAAAATTGAAGCTAGTTCACAGTAATGTCGTCATGGATGTATTTTTTAGGTTTGGCTTCACCAAGAGAGCACATATTTTCATTTCTTCTTCCCTTTCCCTCTTGTCACTTGGATTATCTGCGGAGTAACTCAAAAACCTGTTTGACTTTATACTCCACCTGTAAGACTAGCTGCTTGTCAGATCAAACTGATGGCTTCATTTTGCACCCTGAGTAGCTCCTAGTTAGTATTAAGTGTAACCTGAGGTGGCCTCACTAAGGTATTAGTAGTAGCTGAGTCATTACAGTGCCATATGGATTGCACCAAGGAATAAGAAAGGAGGCTGCCAGGGGAGGCTGGCAGAGATTTGTGCACATAACTGAGGAAAACTTCAACATGTGGAAGGATGGTAAAGGGAAGCTTGAGGCTGAGTTGTGCAGGGAGGAACAGAGCTGTGGGTATTAGAGCAGACAGACTTGGCAGATGGACCACTTGGTGGATAAGGAACAGGATTTGTGGTCGCATTCAGAGCTGTGGTCAGTGGCTCGATGTCCAAGTGGAGACCAGTGACTAGTGATGTTCCTCAGGGATTGATATTGGGACAGGCACTGCTTAACACCTTTGTCAGTGACATGGATGTTGGGACTGAGTACACCCTCAGCAAATTTGCCAATGACACCAATCTGTGTGGTGCGGTCGACACACTGGAGGGAAGGGATGACATCCAGGGGCACCTTGACAGGCTGGAGTGGTGGGCCACTACCAACCTCATGAAGTTCAACAAGGCCAAGTGCAAGGTCCTGGGTTGGGGCCTTTGCTTCCCTGTGTGTTACTGATGGAATAAATCACAACATATATTCCAGAGCATGTGTGCTCTGTGCTTGTGGCACCCACACTGGACTGTGGGTTGTGATGTTTGCATGCTGCACTGGTGGTGTAGCTGACCAGCAAGTGGTGCATTCTGCCTGGCACATATCCCCTCCTGCTGTAACCCTGCTGCAGCATTGAAAAAGATTATTGTGAGGTTGTGTGTCTGTTTGCTTTGGATGAGAGAAGGAAATTACCTGGGCTGATGGAATCTGGTTTTTAGTGATTCCCTTGCAGGAGTGTACTTTTCACATGCTGAGATCCTCCTTTCTCAAATACCATGTCCTGGAGAGCTGTTGATCTTTGGAAGAAGTGTTTATTCAGGCTCTTACAGAAACTGCTGTGGGTAGATGTGAATGACTCTTCATAGATCAGAAGAGGTGAGGCAGCAACTTTACTTGGTGGCCTTTACAGGACTACTTCATGTAAACCACTGCTGCTGGTGAGGAGCCCACAGTTATGTGCTGTTGGGATGTCACTGTAGTGGAAACAAGAAATTAAGTATTCACAAGAAACATATTTCTAGAGCAGGAGGGTTTTGCTATAGCTTTGCAGATTCTGGAAATCCAGGCCCCTACAACATGCTTAGCTACAGCTTTGGGACTGAAGATCCTAAAATTGGTCTAGCAAATGTTGAGATTTGGAATAGAACCGATGTGCCACTAGAACCCTGGTTCTGGAGTGGAAAAAAAACCCCAAAGAGTGGAAGGGTCAGAGCTCACTGAATGTGTAGGTGTGACCTTGCACCTGGCTTCTGCATTCCTGCTACTGTAGGCAAACACTATGTAGGGATAAGGCAACTGCTGAGGGATGTAGGTCTGGGTTGCCTTAAAAATCACTTCTGGTGCGAATACCTCAACAATTCACTGACTGGAGGAGCACTGTGACAGCTTGTACCTACCATCTTAGGTATGGAGTAACACTAGAAAGTGTTTTGGCTGTGGATGTTACTACACACCATGTGTATACTGTGTTAGATGCAGCTATTGCAGACCCCACAGTGTTTCCCACTAGATGATGATCCCCACTAGAGAAAAGTGGCAGCCCTGTTTGAGGGATTAGTTTGCTGACCGTTTTGACTTGGGAAGATGCTTTTTAATGCAACACAGTCAGACTTAACCTAGTTGGTGAAATAGTGGGGTTGTGTGGTTTGCTGTGTGTACTGTCTGGTGCATTTGATTGCTGTTGGTCTCAGTGTTTCACATGCTTTAAGAATGGCTTTCTACTGACTTGCACTTAAATATAAGGATCTATTAATAGGTGAGCGATAAGTGTCCTAGGGTTGCTAAGAGCATGTATGCACCTTGCAAGAGCTTGGATAATTGAGAACATCTCTTCTTGATGTGCACCACTGTCAGTTGAAGCTGATAGTGTGGCAACCTACCATAATTGCTTTTGCTATTTTTGTTGATAGATGTAGAGATAGGCATATGCATACTTCTGTGTGGGGCCAAATAAAACCCTCAAGTTCTCTCCACCTTGGCTTGTTTTCCAGCTGCCCATGCTTCTTCATATTGCTCATGCACCTTCTATAGTCTACAGGAGGAGATACTTCAGGGTAATCTCTTTAATCCTAGACTTAACAGTGACAGGGGAAAAGTATCTTTAAGCCAAGACACTCTCAGGAAAATTTGTGATTTATCTGTTTTTCAACTGAACTCAGGAACTGGAATGCATTCTTGAAGTAGTACAACTTCTATTGATTCAACTGCATGTGAAGGAATGTTTAAAACCCAAATAAAAAGTATTCCTGCCAATGTTTCTATTTTGCAGTTCCAACACATAAGGTGGTCAGAGGACCTCTTCAAGACCAGTGCATGTGTAGATGACAAAAGAATCCGTGGAGTTACTTGTTTGTTTAAGAGAAATGGTGGCTTAAAACATCCTTGCTGTAATTGCCCACAGTGTATGTGTTCAGAATTAGCCTTGTGCTAGCTGCAAGATAAAGTAGCAAGACAGTGGTTGACTGTGTCTGCAGTGGCAGCAGGACATGGCTTGTAACACTTAATGTATTCAACAGGTTCTACTGCATGCTAGTATCATTCTTGACAACTAAGGCCTGAAATTGGAGACTGAGAGCTGTGAATGGGTTTTGAGCCTCACAAATTTGAGTCTGGGGGAAGGGCTGTGAATGAGCCCTCTCAAGTGAATGAATGGAGCCACTCTCAAGCTTGAAGTGCTAGGAAGGATTTCACATGGCTTCCAGTCACTATAAATGCTGGGCAGGTCCTGGTACGGAAGCAGAGAACTCCACTAGTTGCTAGTGTAACAGCTCTACCAGCTTGAAGGGGAGAGAATCTTGCAGGTTTATTTTTTTAATTTTCTTTTTATTTAATTATTTTGGTTTTAACTGTCTACGTGTTGTAGGGTCAAAGGTAGAATGTGTGGTTCAAGCATCCCTCACTGTACAGGAATCGCCCTGCAACAGCATAGTTAGTGTGTTTGTTTCCTAGCAGGGGGAATAGGGAGATGCAGTGGGAGAAAGGAAAGGCGAATGGTGCACTGGAGTTGTGCAAGAAGTACCCCAGACCCGAGGCTTAAGAGTTAAAGGATTTAATGGAGGGCCACTGTATGCAGGGTATGGACCCCAGCTGCTGAGCCTGGATTGCAAGGCTGCGTGGGTGCATGGAGGATGCTGCTGAGTGCCAGTCCCACTCGCTGATCTTATGGAGAGCACTGGAGTATTGAATGCATCATAAATCATGCTCTGTGGCAGGAGTGTCTTTAAAGCCTGACTGTCAAACAGGCTCCTCTAAGATGGGTAAATAGCATGATTTACATCTATCTACATGTTGTGCTAAACCTCTTTCTCTGTTAAAGAAACAAAGCAATGAAATAATGTGGCATTGGTAACCATTAAAAGCTGGAACATCTTCCTTTCCTGACAGCTTCCAATTTGCAGATTTTATCACCTCCCTTGTCATGGTCCAAGGAATGCTCAGTGTGTTTTGCTTGAGCACACCTGCCTTTACATGATGTACAGACTTGGTCATGTGGGATTTTGCTTTGCAGCATGTTTGAGGGAGTGTCAGCCCTTGGTCTCAGCTGCGCTCTCTGAAGTCAGGTTATAGGGCTTTGTTTTTCTGATGACCATACACAGAATACAGAAGAGTCAACTTGAAAAACCCAGCAACTCTTGTGTCACGCTTTCTTGTGCTGCTAACAAACACAGAAATCAAAAGTCTTCATGTCTTTAAGTTGAACACGAGCTGTCGGGAGAGAGGAAAAAGTGGGATTTTTTTTTTATGAAGTATTGATGGCACTGAAAGAGCTGTGTGTTTTCAGGTTTTCTTATTTTTAATATCATGCTTTTACAATATTTTCACATCTCCCTTCCCTTAGTTTTCCTCCCCTTATTTGAAATCTTAGTAAATTCTAAGAGTATTGAATACTAGAGTATTGAATGATATTGGCATATTTCTGTGTTCATTTTATAAAGCTGGCAGATAGGGGTTTTCAGTACTCCTGCTCCTTTCTGTCCCCACAGAAAGAGACCTTGATCTGCTGCTAAATAAATAAACTATTGTGCTTCCAATTTCAATATTTTCTCTACTTCCTCAAGGTCAAAGTGGTATCACATGATGGTTAGTAGCACATATTGTTTTCCTTAGTGAGAAGTAATAGGAGAGAACATACTTCAAGACAGGCATTTATTCCAGAAGGTGTTACTTACTCATGAGCTCATGTACTCTTACTATGTTAAGGAGAAACTTGAAGTACAGGGAGACTTCTGGATATTTTTCTAGCATCCTACATTCCTTTTAAAAGCTCTTTATCATCAGAGAATACTAAAGTAGGAAAGGTGGGGTCTGCCTGAGTTTTCAGTGCCTAAAACTGGTAGGGTCTAACCTATTTCCTGTGATGCTACTGGCTGAGATTGCAAAGGTATTTTGAATGTGAACACTAGTCATTTTGCTTCTTAGAAAGGCATGTTAAACGACATTTTCAGACTTCTGTAAAAATGTTTAACAAAAGATTGAGCTTGTCCATTGCAGTGGAAAAACTACTAGGAAAGCAGGGGTAACTGAAGGATTTAACAAGATTGACCTTTAATAACATGAGGTGCCAAGGAAGAGGCAATAGACTGCAGCTGCTGGATTGAAACCTCCTCTGAAATCTGGAAAGGGCTCCTGATGTACTTCACTGGGGTCACCAAAGGTGTTATTTGTATTTACTCAGCTTTCTGAAAGTGAGGCCAAAATCTGTATGTTGGTAAAAGACTGTATTTGGTGCAGTTTTTGTTTGGATTCTGCTTCAGTGCAGGAAGTATTTGATCTGTCCATCTTTAAGGAGTTTTTCTTTCTTGTGGCTTGTCATTAAACTCTGCTGTTGCTTCACAGGCTTCCTAAAAACTTTGACACCTACGTTGCAGTGCAGATTTTTCATTAATCCTTTCGTTTCCAGAAAGTTCAAAGACAAAACATGGATGAAATACTTCTGATGTGAACTGATGTCGAGATCCATGTGTTGCAAAAGAAGCCACTTTCTCAGGGCAGAGTTCACAGGTTTCTCCAGTTGTTCTGTTTCTATTTTCTGTTAACTGGGTGTCACTGCAGGAATTGTCTTCTGTGAAGATCCTGCTTAGTTGGTACTTTGATAACATGATTAGATTAATAATTAATGCTGAGTGTGCTGTGTGGCCTTTCATCTATCCCAGATGTGAATAAGCAGGTCACTAAAAATTGACTCTGCCTGAGGCATATCAAAGACTTTGGTTCATCAGTAACAAAAAAAAAGTGTAAGGAGGTTTGTAGAGTGTTTTGCTCTGCCTTTAACTTTCTCTTGCTTCCAGAAACGGCAGGGAGTAGGGCTAAGAGAAAGTGTGAGGACCACTTGGGAGTTTTCAAGGAAGAACAAATTCTTTTCACACCTTTTTTTTTTTTTTTTTTCCTGGTTGCCCTGCAATTGATGAAAATAAAACTGTGGTGAAAATGGTTTTCTGGGCTTCCAGAAACAGTACACCAAAGCAGCCCTATTTTTTTAACCAAAAGAGTAACAGAATAAGATGAAACAAGTGTTTAACTTTTGTAAACTAAACATTATTACACCTTGGAGTTTTGGCAGGCATAAAAACCAGCTTGGTTCTTTGAAGAAAAAGATTTTGAGCTCTTGGCTGGTGGCTGCTAAGGACACACTGAAGGAATTACTTCCTTTTGTTGGCTTTAGGTCTCCCACTTCTCAGTTTTATTTCAAGAGGCAGGTGAACAAGGTTCCTGACCTTTCTCTGCTGGTCACTTTTTTTTTTTTGACCATTTGTTTCAAGCCATGGAATTGTGCTGGGACAGGCAGCAGTATGATGGAGAGGGCACCTTGCAGGGGTGGCATTAATTTTCTTCAGCATTTGTAGTACAGCAGCCTTAGCAGATACAGCAGAAGAAGCTGCAGCTGCATGTTCCTGCTATGAAGAAGAACATCTGCTCTTTTCAGGACTGGCTGAGCAAGGATTTGGGTGAAGGATGTACACATTTGTTAGCTGAACAAGGTATCGAAGTGTTTAACATGAGACATGCAACTTTTTGAGTGCCACTATTAAAATAAGCATGTGTCTAGTATAAAATGACACCTTGAAGCAGTGAATCCTTTCACATGTCTGCCTACTAGTAAAACTTCTGTCTGGGAAGCATTAGAGCATGCAAGTAAAACAAGAAAACTGCTTTGTTTAGAAGTACAGCTTTGGTAATGTCTGATAAAGCACTTTCTAAAATAACAGTTGTTAGAGCTTTTGCACAATACCGCTTTCATCCATGTCTGACATTTAAACGTTGAAATACTATTGAGGCAGTGTTGCAGAATGTTTTCATGATGACCGTATTACTCTGAGGAGTCTGATCAAGGAGCCAAAAAAACTGAATAACCTCAGGCATTTTTTGTCCTGCTGCATCATCTATTGGAAAGTTTCTCTCAAGGCACACATTCAGAAATCGTGATGAAGTACCCTGACACAGTATGGAAAGACTAGAAAGTGACTTAATGAGTTTAAAGTGCAATCCTGACTTGAATAGAGGTCATGTTTTAAAGGTCAAAAGTGCTTGAGCTGGTGATAAAAATGAGCCGTTGTTGTAATTCTTTTCTGTTAGCTATACTGGTTGACAGTGCTATGAGTGAACTGTACTGGGTTTTCTTAGAGGCAGGTCTTCATGGTACAATTTGTTAATTGACATAAACCTGTCAACACAGATTAAAGACATATGACTTGATCTGCAGAAGTGTTTTTTTTTTTTAACAGCTGAAAATAATGGGTGAAATAGCTAGGGTCCTGCAGTGGATTTTCAAGGTTGGAGACTGCAAGAAATGTTTGGAATTATAAACTTGGCATACCTGCCCAGGAGTCGAAGATGAACTCCTGCCACTTTCCTGAGTGAAACAGTGTGAGAAACACTGAGTAGGTGCTTTGTAGTGAACCTGACCTGTTCATCCTGTTGCCCTGGGAAAGCACTGGGATATGTGAGAGGGGACTGATAGCTTTGTTGTTTGACTCGTTCATGTATTCAGCAGGCTTGACAGTTTTCCATTATGTTAATGGTAAAGAAACATGCACCCAAGTAGCTGAGGAACCTGTTAATAGCTTTTTCCCTAAAACTTAAAATGCAGTCTCTTAGGCTCTTTAGATATTCATCTCTGTGCCTGGCTTGTTGAAGTCCACAGCAGCTCCATTCTTCCACTGTGGAAAAATTACAGCTGGCAAATCTTTATCCCTGTTCCCATGTATTGAAGGAACTAAAATGCTTTTAATGGTACAGACCTGATGCTGGCTGCCAAAGTATTTCATGATCTTTTTTCTGCCACTTATTTCCTTCCACTCCCATTAGGTCTCTTATTAAAATGCTTTGCTAATATAGTATCAAAACTGAAGATATAAATCTACAGATCAGGAGGGCTAAAGTTTCAGACTTTGACATAGTTATTGCATTGCTGTTTTATAGGTAGTCACATTGATTGAGCCTTGTCTTTGTCGTGCTTTTTCCAAGTACTCGAGAAAATACTGTATTCCAGACACCAGTCTGGCAATGGTGTGTGCAACGCTGAACTTTGAGTGACCTAACTGAAAAGATTAGGGGTGAATACAGCAAATATCCTGTCTCAGTATCTATAAAAGACATTGCACAGCAAGTGTGGCACTGCTGTAACACCACAGCTTTCTGCTAGGCAGGTGGAGAATGAAAAACTCAGTGCAGGGCAGATGGTTTGCTGCTCTCATGTGCCAAAGCATAAGATTTGGAGAAGGAAATAGCAAACTTAGACTAGATGTGCATTGCTAAAAAAAACCAGGTGAAATATGTTCTCTCTGATGCTGCAACAAAACGGTTTTGTCAACGGTGAGGGAGGGAAGAGAAAGATGAAGTGCTTTGTTCTGGGTGTGAGCCTTGATCAGGCACTTCTGTCCCATCAGCTGGGTCTGAGGGTTAAGGACAGAGTCAGGGGTTGCAGTTCCCTAACCACTGCTGGTAAAGCCTCTTCCTGAATTTGAAGAAAGTTTGTCTCACTGTTCATCTGCTTTAGCCTCAGAGTATGTCCTGGAAAAATCAGCTGTCAAAGCCTTGAATGGTCTTTATGGCAGAAATTAGACCAGGATGATGTCAGACAGACTAAAGCATGAGCTGAATGACAGGAAACAGATGAAGAGCAGAGGCAAACATGTGGCCTGATGGTGTGTGGGGGTAGGGCAGAGATCAGCTGCAGCAAAATATGCAAGCCTCTCCCAACAGAATCATAGTCAAACAGTCGAAGTTGGAAAAGCAGTGAAGGGTCTGGGGATGACTTTTTTTGGATGAGGCAAGAAGCTGCCTTAGAAGATGAAAATAGATTGTTCTTTCTCTGCTGTGAACAGGCAAGTGGGAGGAGGATAGACAGGAATGCATGCCTGTGCTGTTGAGGAGTGGGCAGAAAGAGTTCATGTGTATTGTGATGAGACCTATCATCTTTCTCTGCCACCTCTGGCTGGAACTGCTGTGAAGGAGATATTGAGGACTCAGGGTGACATGGTGTGTGGGGAGATGGCAGTGTGGAGGACTGTCAGGAGAAGCAGGTTTGCCCTATGATAGGCTTCCTGTGGCTGCCAGCACATAGTCTTGCTGGAACCCTCTCTGTTTAGCAGCTGGAGTGGGAATATTTTACGTAACAGCAATATTAGTAATTCCTTCCAATGCTGGAAATTCTGATCTGGTACAGTTCAAACATGCCTGCTCCCTCAGAACAAGTGCTAATGAGTGTTCACTTCTCTAGAGATAAGAAGGTCTTTGTTCTGATCCATCCAAACCTTGAGCTGTAAACTTTGCCTGCTCACACTATAAACAGTCATTTGCATTTAATGATGAACTGTTAAAGTACACTGTGTTCCTTGCTTTTTAAAAGTAGCTTAGGTGTGCTTTAACTATCAACGTATCTGTGCTACTGATGTAGTAGTTGGGGAATACTGGCTATGTACTTGTTAAGGGATTTAGCTACAGAGAGAGGAACAAGGCTGGCCCATCCTTGGCAGTGGGTCTCTAGCTTGCGTGTCCTGGGGTGCATAAGACACTGACCCCTAGATTAAACAACTTCTGAACGTGTCAGATTAAACAGTTTTTATAATCAAGGTACCTGACACTCAAATGGCAATTTGCTATAGTAATTTTGATGGTTAAAAACACAGCGTTAATATACTTAATGCAAATGTATTTTCTGGCAGTGGATTTTGTTTTGAAGATGTGCGTTATAGTCAAGGATCAAATAGCCAAGACACTTAAACTAAACCAAACAAAAAATTTACCAAAATAGCACTTGAAAAACGAATTTGTGCTGTTTAGAGAAGCACCGTTAAAAAGCCATCAAACCAGTGAAGTAGCCTGGGAATGGGGAGAGAAGACAAAACCTAAGGAGTCATCAGAATTTGGGATGAGGGCCATTCTTGGGATGAATGGAGTCTGTTTGGCCAGTAGTTTGTACTGTCCTGTAAAATCTCTGACCTGTGAATTTTCTAAAAAGAAAACTCAGCCAGACAAAAGCTCATGGGATATATTCCCTGGGTCAGCTGTTCAGGATCACTCACTGCCTCCTGCCTAACTTTGAATCTGCTCCTGACTTGCTATTTGTCATCTCTGAGAAGTGAATGTGAAACTCATGTTTCAACTCTTGTACTGTGGTTTTTGTCTTCTCTTATTTTGACTTTAGATCGGAGGAACACTTTACGATTTTGGCTTACTGCAGATGTATCTTGTGCAAGCTCAAGCAATATTTCCTGAGTAAAACATGGGAAGTGTGTGTTGTCTTTCTGATTATAGAAGTTATTCTTAACACTGAGAAGCAGAAATACAATATTTGCAAGAATATTGAGGACTTATGTATGCTGTTTCTATTTTTCTATGTTTTCATTTAAGAAATCCTAAAACCCAAGACCTCTTTCTTACTTGCCATCTACAAACTGTTGCAGAATTTTACTCCCCTGTAAGTACAGCATTGCCTGCTGTATTCCTACTTCAAAGACTTTGTGTAGCTGTTGTCTTTCCCACCTGCCTCAAATTGGTATACCTGATTTGAAGCAAAAAGCTGAAAATCCTTGACTATTTGGCTAGTCTGGACAATATTTTAAAAGCTGCTTGATAGACAGTGACAAGCACGAAAATTAAAGTGTATTCAGGAAAGCATCCTGTCAAGAAGCATGCCTCATCAGTGGAAGAAAGGTGGTGGGGGTTAGATCTTGTCTTGTTCCCAACACTAGATGAAATCTTGCTAGTGTACTTTTTTTTTTGAGGGGACAAAAAGCAAAATACAAATCTCCTGAAGTTTTATAACTGCTGTTCTCCCTCCTCATCTTTGGTTTAAGATAGAAGAGGTTTTCTTCTGCCTCTCCTCCTACCCTACAGCCAAACCCAGTTCTTACTGCTGTTGTCTTCCTCATCCTTTGAATTTGGGGTTGTTAAGAGACTTGCTACCTCTGTGTAACTGGCAGCCTCTGCACTTTAGTAGTGTTCCCCACTTTGCCTCAAACAGGTATGGGTCTTTATCCTGAACATCAGGAGCAAAAGTGTACAGAATAAATCTAATCTCCTTTGTTTTATAAAAACAATAAATGATGACTAAAGCACTGTAGCAGTTTCTGAGTCCTCAGTTGGTGATACTTTACAGTTACATTGCCTTCACATTTTAGGCTTTTTGCTCTAATGAGAAACAGTAACTATATATTTTAATGATATCTTAAATTCTAGGAAAGTTCATTCCCCCAGGTCAAACTTCTTGTTTGCAAGGGATGGAGGTTTGCCAATGTGCTGTGCTTGAAAAGAATCATTGTGCAATATTTGTCCTTCTAAGCCATCCTACCCCATAACTGCATGCTATCAACTCAAGAATGCCACTTTTTACATGAGAACAAGCATAATGACATAGAGCACAGTTCTACATCTGTTGCTTCTCACTTGCTGTTCAGGCTGGGGCTTTAATAGGTCCAAAATTTGTCAAAATAAATTACTTAGATGTTTGGTTTATTTATTAATAAGTATATGTCTACATCTTGGTGTAGTCTGCTTGCATGAGGTTTTTTTCATGCAAATCACTCTTACTACAGACTAATCCTCCCTGTACTGAACACCTTTCCTCTTCTTTCAGAGTCAACTCCAGCAGCTGTGATGCAACCTGGGAGAGATTTCCTCTTCCCGGCTTCAACCCCTGCGTCCCAGGGAAGGAGCCGGTTGCCATAGCACTTCTGTGGCTCCTCTGCCATGCTCCTCGGTGGCTGACCCTGGAAAATGAATCGATTTGGCTTCAGTACAGCTATTTGTTACTTTCTGCAGGGCAGATACTACTGCTGTGGTAGCAGCAATATATTCTGGCAGGGAAACCTTTGCTGAAGTGAAGGTGTAAGCTGTATCTAAGCCTCCTTACAGTAGAGATGCACACTGGGTTCACTTGTGTTTGCTCAATTCTTGTTTCCCCCATTCCTTCTGCAGGCAGCTTTCTTAAGGAGGGATAAGAGACCTGTCACTAGTTACCCGGAATTTATTTTTAGGTGGGAAGTTGTCCTGAAATAGAAATCAAGAGTATGAGCAAATTACATCTGCTCTTTGCTCTTTGTTGCTCCAGTGCTATTTTATATCTGTTCTGTGGATTATTAATCTGTGCAACACCTTTTGGCCCTACTGTGGAGAGCAGAAGGGAAATTTTACTGATGACTGATTTTTCCAATTGCTGTACTTGAAGGTAGAAACACCAGATACTTTTGATTCAGCTAATGCTCCCCTCTGATCCTCAAAGGGCAATTTGATGGTAGCCAGATGCTAGTCACTGTTAATCTTCATCCCACAAGTTCCAGGCATTAAAACAATGATTGCCTTTTATCCTTGAATTTGGAAGCTATTGCAATGCACTTGGTATTTCAGTTTAGCATTTGATGTAGGAATAAATGAGTGGTGTGATACAGTCTGCTTGCTGAGCAGCGAATTAAAATAGTGCTGGCTGTGGCTTTCATCTCATCCAGAAATCAAATTAATGTTCAGAAGTTCTAGGTAGTCCCTCCTGATTCTTCCTGTGAGTACACCTATGCTTAAGCCCACATACCCATCACTGACTTGCTGATAAGACAAGACACATAAGACATTGTCACAAATAAGTAGGAAGTGTCTAAATACATCCCAGTAATTGTGACTTGGCTGTTATTACTTGTGTTATCTCAAATAATGAAAAGATATGTTTGGATTCCCTTTTACTGAGCATCTCTGATACGGTTTGGATCAATACTAGAAATGACAGTGAGTCAAAGGCTGGTTATGCTTTGTGGAAAAGCAATAATGAGACTTGATGAAAATAGCTTCCTGCTGGATGCCAAGGTTCTCCCTGGGTACTAATCACTTGTTCAGGGTTATTGCTGTTCCCCTTATGGTACTTGTGGATATCTGGAGGAATCTCAGCAATTGCAGTAGCCTGTTCTGCATCAGAATGAGTAAGGATTAGTTACTTTATTTTGGTGGAGTAGCCACACTTGGTTTGAGACAGTTGCCAAGCTCCTTTCCATCCAAGATTCATTTCCTCTGATGAAATGGATATTAGAGAAGCCTTCTGTGTAAGCACTGTTGAGCAGATGAAAATTTATTATGAAGGTGTTGTTTCAGGGCTTTGAGGAAAAACCTTCCCGTATTCACCTTTTCAAACCTAAATGATTCCAAAGCATGAGTGCTGGATTCTTAAGAAAATAATTCTTGTTTTAAAACTATTCCCCTCTCGGATGCAATTAAATACCACTTAGTTACAAGAAAAAAGGTTTAAATACAGGTTAAGCATAAAAAGACCAATATATCTGGTGTACAGTGATAGTGCTGAGCCATTTTATTGGAAAGCAGCCTTTTCTGGTCAGTGTGCTTGTCACTTGAAGGGGTAGTGACAGGGATACACAGCCTTTCTGCACTTTTTCTCACTGCTGAAGCTGCATGGGTTACACATCTGTGGCTGTAGCATCTAACTTGCTGTGTCCAGATGGTTGTGTATTGTTACCAAGTGCAGTTGTTTTTTTTTATTGGTAATAATACAGATATGGCTCGTAAATCCCAGGCTAAGAATTCAGGCAAGAATGTAAATTTACCTTCAGCTGCACAACAGCTTAGCTGGTCCTTGCCATTTGTGCCTTGAGGGTAGAGTAAAGCATTTCCAGAAAATTATCGGTACTGCAATGCCTAAGTTTGTAGAGGAGCTGCTAATAGCCAAGTATTACATAGAACAAGTATTCAAATCTTGTAGACAGCTGGCTTGTGACTGTATCTCCTAATGAAACATGCTAACCTCTTCATCAAAGAGCAAGCATGTAAGTCTTTTTAAGTTGTTGGGGTAATGAACTATAATTTGGTGACAGCCTTTGTTTTCTGTGGAGATGAGAAGTTCTCATCCATTGCACTTGCCAAAAAAATTGAGCAACAGCAGCTGAGAGCAACTGAACACTCCTAAGAATAAATGGACTAGTCCCTGTTAGTCACTTGCATGCTCCATGCAAATGCACAGGAAAATATCTAGACATACTTGTAAAAATAAAAAAATATGGAATTTAAGCCTGAAGTGGCTCTACGTGCTGTGTTTCAACGCCTTTGGAAACAACAGAGTAACTCTGAGCCTTCAGTCCCTGGGAATGCTGCTTTTCTTGTGCACTGTCTGCACACACCTGTGTTCTTGGTGTGCAACTGCTGGAATAAATGACTGCTTTCTAACAGCTGTTTGAATAGTGTCCAATACTGTTTGTGTGCAGATGCCTCAATTGTTGTACCTTAAATTTAGGGCTAATGGTACTCAGAACTGAAGCTGCCTTTCTTGAGGATCTGGTTATGCCTTTACCCACAAGTTGTCCACAGGTCATGTAAGTTGATCCTCTGAAGTAGGTAGTTCAGAGAAATGACATGTTTAAAAAAAAAAAAAAATTGCTCAGTTAAGTTCTGAGAATTTTAAACTTAAAGGGTTTTGAGACTAAACATATTTGCATGCCTTTGAATGTGCTGGGGACCAAAATACGGAGCTACAAGATCTGTTTTCCAGCCTGTGTAACTGTCACTCCCATTTAAATTCTCTGGTATGCTTCTTTTATTCAGGCTGTTTTTAATAATGAAGTTTTAAATTAACACAAACATCCCATTTAGAAGGCAACCTTTTAGAAACAGGACTGACTTTGCTCTAAACTATTTACTTCATGTCTCCTGACAGTGTACCTGCCTTGTCCTGATGTCAGGAGGAAAATGCATTGCATTGGATTTGCTCTGTAAAGTGTGCAATTAACTTTCACCTTTGGATACCAAGAGCCCAATACAAATAATCATGATGACAAATCCTTCTCAGAGAGCTGACTTAAGAAGAATATGAAATTCAGATATTTGTTTACATGAGTAGATGAGAACCTGGTTCTAAAAGTAACAATATCTGGTGTAGCTGGACAAAAAGTACTTCTTTAAGTATTTGGAGAGGATTTAACAAAGCAGGCAACAGATCTGGGCAGTCCAGTGGCTTGACTTGAGTACTTACCTTTGAGTGCAAGGATAAACAGTACACACAAAACTGCACAACATTTTGTGGTTGACAAAACCCCAAATGGTAATGTTGACTAGCTTTTCTAGCGCTTCAGTTTTTCATCAGAAATCGTGAATTCCTCTTGTGGTTTTCCCTTGCATGTAAGTATGATAGATCTGACTGATTAGATTTGACTCACCCACGTGGGCATTGGTTACTGTTCCTTCTTCAGCTAGTAAGCAACCTGGGGGCAGTTGCTCTTTGTTCAAAGAGTTGATCTGTCTACCACGAGCAGGAAGTGACTGCTGCACCCAGATTTGGAGAGCATGGGAATTAGACAAAGCCTTTCCATCACTCCACTGAGAGCCATGTTCTTCTCTCATCTTCTACCACCTTCATACTGTAAAGACCCATTTCCACCTTTATTAGAAGTTAAGATCTATCTGACTTTGTTTTTAGCTTACCATGCAATCTTAATGTGTTGGGGTGTGGCCACAGGCAATGGTGTTACATTTTAGAAAAGCAGATAGAAAGCAAACTCTGAATTTTCTGCCTTGAAGCCTTTTGCTTTGAATATTTCGATGTAAAATACAGCACCCAGTATGATTTTCTGGTATTAAAATGATTACTGTTCAGAAATCCTCATTTACATTGTTGTTAAAAAGCAAATTGTGCATTGGTAAGCCTGTTTCACCCCTCCATGAAAATGGCATCGTGGTTTGATGGAATAATTTTTTTCCTAACGTTCCAAAACAGAGCTTTAAGGACTTCTAAATGTAGAACAGCCTAGCTCGGCGAGCCTTCCTGGTGTCTTTTTTAAAAGAAAAGTACTGCTAAGGTAGCATTCCACAAGCGTAGCAAAAATCATGAGGTGGAACTGGGGGAGTTTTCTTGGTAGCTGAACACAATATAAAAACCAAAACATGATGAAGGCCTTGGCTTCCAGTGACTAACTGTGAAGAGGTATTAGTAGTCAGTGGGGGATGTTGGGCTGCTGGTCCTGTTGTGACCAGGCAGCTTTGCACTTTTGGGGAGTGGTGCTGCAGTTGATGTGACAGCTTAGCAAATGCGAATTCTCTTCCATATGGATCTAAAGGCTCGGATGACGAAGCCCCTCTGCTGTTCTGCTGTCAGAGGCACAGCTGCAGCGGAGGGGAGAGGTTGAGGCTGTCTGGATGATGTCTCAGTGACTGATGCAGACTGACTGGGTATGTTGAAGAATGGGACAGGGCAGAGTTGTCTTAACACCAGCTTTGCTCTGCACCTTTTTTCTGCTAAGGACTTCTTGGCCCATGGACAGGATCTGGTACATGTGTCTGAATACTGATCTAGTACTATCTGTCTAGGAAAAACCAGTGCGGTCCATGGCTGAAACCCAGAATACTTCAGGATGCTGTGCTCTTTGCTGGAGTTGGAAGAATATAGTGTAGCTTTGGCCTCTTCTTAACTAGAGGTCAGACAGGTGAAGCAGCAGATGACTTAAAAGGAAGTAAAGCACAGTATATAATACTGTAACATTGGGACAGCTATTTTTATGGTGTGTTGTTTTTTAACCTCGTGAAGAGCAGAACGACATGCAAAGCATGTAAGTTGGATGTAAATGATCAAAATTGTGTGTAATTTTAAACAGTTGTTATTACATGAGTGACCAGAGGTCACTTGTCAGACTTTTTCCAGAATTTTTCCAGTTTTTGGTGTTAGGCGAAGGAAATGTACATATGCAACAAACTGTCACAGCATTTCTGGTGTCTTCAGTTACACTCATTATTTGGGAGGGGGAAATGGTGGTTTGAGTCTGAAGTGGTGAAATGTCAGTTTAAGCAAACTTGTATCTTGCTCCTGTAGGCACCCCTGCCTTCAGTGAGCAGCGTGTAGTGTTTCTTGGAGTAGTAGTCTCCTAAACTTCCCAGACTTAAGCAATTAAATCTGTCGTTTGCATAGCTTAGCACTTAAAGTGATTCAGCATGCAGTCAGCCTTCCTGGTTATTAAATACTTAATTTGAAGACTGCTCTTGTGCAAGATCAGATGCTTTCAATACACCTCGAAAAGTGTCAGATCTTACCCAAGCTACAAAATAAAAGCAAAATAATGTCTGTCAGTGTGCCCCATCCTTTTATGTATGGACAATGTTTCTAGTGTCTTTGACAGCTGTGGAGAAGCATTTTAATCTTCTGACCCCATAGTACCCTGGTTCCCAAACTGTGTCAGACTTTGAAACAAAGATTGGCTTTACAAAAAAGATCCAATTAGTGACTAAAGAGGAAACATTCTTCCCGGGGTGGGTAAGTGTCTGGATTTGGTGAAGAACTGGAAACACTTCTGTGATAATTAGTATTATTCCTTAAGACAGCCTGTAATAAGGAATTGTTTCCATAGTATTTTGGGTCTCTTTCCATCTATTTCTCAGATTGATTAACTGAAGGGTTGGACAGGATTGAATAGGGAAGGCTTATTGTAGTTCCATGGGCCTGCCTTGAGCACAGCGTTAGTGAAACTGCTGCTTACAACTGTGGAAAGTCTCAGATGGCAAATGCAGGTGAACTAACTTGCAGCTCAGTGTGTGCTTGCATACCTGCTATGCATTGACCATTAATAAACCCATACATGCAAGCATGTGATCACATAGCTCCAGTTTTTAGGACTGTACAATTGTATCTGCCTAAGATACTCCATTTAAGTCTATAGTGAGATTTTTTCAGCTGCTCTTCTGTGCTGAGCAACGACTGAACTTGTGTGGACCCCATAGTCCACTAGAACAATACAAACCTTTGGATCGTGTGTTCTTTCCTAGTGTGGCTCTCCCCTTGTTTTGGAAAGTGACTCACAGGCTCAGCCTCCCATAATTGCCAGAAAATGATGTAATTTGGATAATGTAATATCCCATGTACAAACCAAAGGCTGTTTAGAAATTGGGCTGACAAGAGCAAAAAGGAAATAGCTGCATATCTGATGCATATCTCAATTTTTTAATCTGTATAATTGTGTGTGCACTTATTAAATACAGAGGTAGTGCAAAAGGCATAAAGAAAAGTGACAGTGTTCCTTGAACCATGTTTTCAGATGACCACAGGGTGGGTAATCGTGTTTTTCTGCTTGTGCCAGCAGTAGTTCACACAGCCAAGCTGTGTCAGACCAGGGAATTGATCTGGTCAAGCACTAACATATGTATCTTGTGGTATTGCATTAGCTCTCGGCAGGATCACTTCCCTGGTCCCACTCTCCCCACAGTCCCTGGGGCACTGGTGTGGCCAAAAAGTGGAGGGAAAATACAGGCAAGAATGAGCAGCAGAGAATGGGAAAGGAAGAGGGAGGGAAGCATGTTAACTTGTCAAGTGGCCATCTATCTCTCTGTAACTTAAAGCAACCCTGAAATTACGGCCTTAGCCTCACTAGGATGGCTTGACATAATTTCAGACACAAATGTACTGACGTGAGATGTTTGTGTCCCTTTCTCCTGCCCGCAGTATGGTCTAATGATGTTTGCTGATGGGCTTTGCAGTTGGCAGGACTCTGAAGGGGATTAACTTCCTGTCCCCAGGACTATTTTGCTATTGTGGCTCAGGGTGGTCTAACACTAACACACAGTGGATGGGGCTCCTGGCCAGTGCCCAGCAGGTGAAATGCTGTGAACCTACACTGAACAAGACTGGGGCCAAAGCATTTTCCCTTGTAAAATGGTAAAGGCAAGAGTGGCCAACAGGTAAGATTTGGTGGCAAAACAAACATCTTGTAAGCTCTATTTTCCCCTTCTCCTTTTCTTCCTGTCCTGTTGCTGGCAGATGTATCAACTTGAGTTCTGCTGCTTTGGGAATGTACATGGAATTTCATTTGCTACTAACCATCACACTTTCAGATGTCTGACCCTGGCCTGGAAATATCCAGTGTATCCCCAAGATAAATGACCTGAGCAGTGTGTTTCTTATTACTTCATATCTGTGTTCTGTATTAAAGACTAAATAGTGAATAAAAACTGACATGTAAACTGACCCACCTGTATTAAGCACAGCACTAAGCAAGCAAAGTCTGCATGTTCAGCCTATGCACTTCATTTTCCTGCGTGATATAGAGCTGGCTCTGTCTCTTAGATCAGCGTGCTTTGCTGTGCCTGATTATTGCAGGCAGAATACAAGCAGATGTTCCTGGTAAGACCATTAAATATGGTGTGGTACTGAAATTCATCATAATTTAAAACTCTTTCTGAAAGAAGTCTTTGCCCTTTGACTGTCCTTAACTCAGTTCACATCTTAGACCTGAAACTTAAAAAGAGTTAGGCAATCAAGTAATGACCCTCTCTTCCACTTCTGGAGTGGGATTTCCCATTTACGTCATTCCCATGGATGTGATGGGTACCATCAGAAAAGATTGCTCTTCCACCAGCTTGTAACTGAAGAGCATTGAACATCAGATAGTGTTTATCCTGATGCAGATAATTGTTCTTCAGAGGTCAGAAATGCATTGCTCAAGACAAGTGCACAGTGCATAGTTTTAAACAGATGTAAAAAAATACCCCAAACAAACACATAAATCAAATGTTAGGCAGAGGGAGAGCAAAGCGCTGAATTAGTTGGTACAATTTCTGCAAAACTGAAACGGGTTACAATCTAGTCCTCTTCTTGGTCATTTATTTCAAGCCCTAACCCTGAGTTGTATCCACATGACTTCAATAATTCTATATGCTTTTAAGTGTCAGTAAACACTCTGCTTTCCCTTGACATGTATAGTCTCCTCTCTGGAAATTCTGGCAATGCAAACTCACATGTGTTGAACAGAGTTAAAACAATTCCAATGCTTAGACTGGAGCTTCACTGTGGCAAGATGCGTGGATCTTAAACTGGGTAACTGCAGGGTTGTTGGGCAGCATGTGCTTGTAAGTGTATGTAATACTAATGGAAGTTACTATAATAATATAAATTCCTTATTAGTTTTGGTAAAATAGCAATAGACAGTAAAAAATTCTGTAAAATCTTTTCTAGCTTTTTGCTGTTTCCCCTAACTAGCAGAAGTGGATACAATACAAATAATACAAAGGCAGCGTTTGAATTCTGGCTGCTGTTGGATGGTGGCAATTGGCAATATGAAAACAGTGTTTCAGTTTTGCTCATAACGATTTTCTAATAAAGCTCCTCAAAGTAAAGGCAGATGTATGGTTACTGCCATATAGCTATTACTTTAATGTGTGGTGCTGCCCCTTAAATAAGCAAACATCTTCATTTTAATTTTAAAAATTTGTTTTGCATGTGAAGTTTAAGTTTGATTAGGAGCACCATAGAAATGCTACAAAAATTTGCATATAGGGAAGTCTAATTTTAGTAGATGTGTATTCTACTACTGGCAGTGTTTACTGGTAAATGGTCAACTCCCAATCTTTCCTGGGGGTGTTATAGTTAAAGTAATGCATGGGGAAAAAAAAGAAAACTTTCTGAAAAATCAAAGTTTAGTTTCCTTCTAAATCTAGCGTTTTCTTGACTTTGTTTCTTGCTCCACACAGTTGGTGTTTCTCTGTCCAGTTGTTGTAAATACTTCAGCCTGAGATGTGGTGTGCTTGTCATACAGTGCTGCAGTGGCAGGAGAGTATTTTTTCGAAAGAAAGCCAGAATGGAGCAGAGAGGCAGTGTTTATGTAAAGTAATCTGTGTGAAAGGAGTGTGCTATAATTCAAGAATAATGTATATATTTATAAATGTAGAATAAAGTTACTCAGGATTTTGCTAACAAGCTGTTTGTATCCTAAGACTATGTCTGCCACCAGAGTTGTATTGAAAAGAACAGCTTATCATTCATTTAACATGTTTATGAAAGAATCAATTGGCAAAGAAATAAACCCTTATTTCTAAAGGATTAATTCTTATGTGCTTTCCCTGACCAGCTGTACCGAACACAAAGCACTTGCTTGCAGATATCTAGGAAAGAATAACTTCCAGCTCTTTGTATGAGCGAGGGCGATATCTTTGAATTAGGACACTATGCTGTGTGTATGCTGGGCACATCCTGCTATTTTTTCAGTAGAGCTTAAGAGAAGACTCTGTACTTGTAGTGATCAGTTGATGGACAAAAGAATTAGGCTGGGATTTCTCTTGGTGCCAGGTTTACTGTTGGTTACTGTGCATAAATGTCATCTACACTTGTTGAATAACAGTATTAGTGGAAGAACAGTTGCTGTTAAATACTTAAGTTTCCAGTAGCTATCAAGTGAGGTCACCAAAGTTCCTGCTCAGGTAGCAGCTGTGCACATCTCATCCAGTGTACTTACTTTCCATACATATTTGGCTCATTAGGTTGGATGTATATTTTCATTTACTTTCATATGCTTTACCTGCCCTACACACTGAATTTGCAGAGTGCCTGGTCCTTACAGTAGTGCCCAGCAGAGGGATAGTATGAGTGATAAATGTTGGTCAGATGTTGAATCATTGGGTGGGCAATTCTTGGGATTTGCTCAGCTGTTGAGTGTCCTTTGCCCAGACACTTGCTTTGCTTGACTGCCATGACTCAGATACTTGTCTTGTTTGTTGGTTTCAAAATTCCTCAAACGGCTATAAATGTACACCAATAAACCTCCTTCTCTTCTAGATGCTAGATTTTCAGGTTATATTAAAGCACTTGGTGGTGCTGGTTTTGGTTTCTTCTGAATAAATTCTTATTAGTTCCTTTCTCTTTTTGACAGATCTATAACAGCTGAAATGTGGTTTTGATTCTATTTTTTTTTTTTAATGAAGCTTTTAACATGCTGCTGCACAGCCTCAGTAGGGCTTAATCTGTGCGCTGTTGGGGCAGGAGGGTACATGGAAGGACAGATGTAGATATGTTCTGAACTCAGTTTTTTGAAGATGAAGTGACTGGACATTTGATACTAAGATAAACCTATAGACTTTTGATAGTAACTATGTTGAAAGTAGTTGAATACTTAATTATAGGTTTGGATTCTGTTGCAATAGTTTGGTTTGTTTGAGAACCTGATGTCATGGGAGCTGGGGTCACTTTGCCTTTGAGTGAGATATGACCTGGCAAACAGACGGAGATCTGCTTTTCCACTTTGGAGAAACTCCCCTTATTATAGTGTGGTGATGAAAATGCACCAGCAATCTAAGCAACTTGGAAATGACTGTCACCTGAAATGTCTTCTGCTGGTACTAGGAGCCGCTGAAGTTTTAGTGGCTGAATCTGTTATGAGGGAGAAAGAATGGCAAGAGATCTATGCTGGTTCCCTTTTTTTTTCCATTTGAAGTAGAGGAAAGCTGTTGTGAGAGTCTTTGGGTGTTTTGGCAGCCTAGTGAAAAATTACTTGCGTCTCTGCATACGAAAAATCTGCATCTGTGGACATGGGATTTCAGCTGGGCTTTTATTTCATTGCAAGAACATTTGCACTCCTGAAATGTAGTCTTGGAGTGTAACACTCATGTTCAGAATTAGGAGCAACTGGGCTGCTAAGTTTCTTTGAATCTATGTGTTAGTTTTTTCCTGAGGAGGAAGAGAAGAGTATGGACACATTTTGATTATGTTGCATCTTCATATGGAAAGCTGAAGTAAAATATGCTGTTTAAGGATTTGGCTGGGTATCAAAGGAAGTGTGCAGAAATTCTGCAAGACATACTTTTTAGATTTTAGATAAAGGCAAATGCCTAAGGATGAAGGCACTCTGTGTCAGAGTTAGAACTGTGTATTCCTTAGTTTCAAGTTCTATCTGTAATTGTGCACATATTCCAATGTACTCTTTCAGGCTCTTCCCTCTTTTTTTCATAAGAACTTCTTGAGCAATTTTGGATTCAGTATTTCAGCAAAATCTACTGTGACCACAATCAACACCCCTCTCTTGGTCAAGCATCTTTTCCAGTGCTCATGTCCAGACTTCTGATAATATCACTTGAGTTGATCTGACTCTATGGATGTTGTGTGCTCCTTATAGTTGGGCAAATCTTCCCTTTGTTGGGGTACTGGTGCACCTTGTTCTTCACCTGGGGTAACGGACATCATCCCTCCACACCCTCTTTCAGACCTCTGTCAGCATGGTCTACCAGGCTTTCCCTTCCCCACTGTAAATCTTGCTATCCTGGCATCCATTCTGTGGGTCCCCCTTATCTGGCTGCTGCTGTGGTTGACTTTTCCTGCCCATTTCTCTTGTTGACAGGAACTGTGTGGCACAGTGACGGTTACGCTCCTCCTCCTCTCCTCTGTGGCAGTTCCTTTTCCAGCACTTGTGGATGACTAGTATCTCCACACTCTTCATTGCCACCTTGCCTGCTACCCTGCAGGCCGGTCAATTAGTTATCTGCATTGGTTTTTTAATATTCTCAGATAAGCTTTCAGCATGCCAAAGGAGAGACTGCTGTGAAAGCTGGTAGTAGCATCTCTGTGGCCTTTTTTTACAGGGGGACTCATACAACAGTATCAGTCTCTGCAGGCTACAACTACCAGTAGCTCAAAATGTACAAGCTCTGCTAAAACCATTCATAAAACATGACCTAAAAATGATAGGGAGAAGTGGGGATTTAGTTTTAGGGTTGTGTGACTTTTGGCTGTAACTGCAACGGCATCCTCCCAGCCTCCATGACCAGCACAGTGCAGGCACTGTACTTGTCTGGGATAAAGTATGCAAAAATGAGAAGAGAAAGGAGGAACAAATTTGCAGGTCAAAATAGTAACTTAAGTCACTTAGGCCTCGGTGTAGGGCTGAGAGTTAACAAGCTGTGATGGTTTGCTGATTAACTTGATCAAAGTATCTAGGTCATTAATAGGCTTGGCAGAGAGGTAAATTGACTTAAAATATTTTTGGGTTCAGGTTCATGAGTGTAGGGGATTTTTTTTTCCTGTCTTAAATTGTTGACTGACTGCAGTTCAGAGACCCTGAGTTAATGGTTCTTTATTAAGAAAATCCAGAGTGCTCCTGTAAAGCATTTTGGTGTGTTTTCCCTTTAGTCCTATTCACCTCCACTCCAGTAAACACAGTTGTACTACCTCTGGAGTAGTCTTAGTATAATAGTAATATGTCATCTTTTTAATATGATGTTGCATTTTTAAGATGGAGTAAAATTTCTGAGCACGTAGTAAAGTGAACTTTATTAGACTAAAAAATTAGTTTTCTAATGAAAGGGGGCTGATCAGGATGTCTGGGTACCTGTCCTGTGTTTCAATTTAGTGATTTCAAAATAAAATCAGCCGACGCAACTTCAGTCTTATAATATGGAGGTTTTTACATTAATTCCTATGCCTGAAAGTATTTGGTGATCCTGGGGAAGGTGGAGTAGGTGTATTTCCAAGTAGGGCACTGTTTGAACCAGCTTTGTTTCTATTGAACTTCTCTGTAGTTGTTTTTCAAAGAAACAACTTCTATAGGAATCAATGAGTAAGCCATTCTCTAGGGTTTTTGGGTGTGTTCAAGGTCAGGTTGGATGAGTCTTGGAGCAACCTGACCTACTGGAAGCTGTCTTTGCTCATGGTCAGGGGGTAGAACTAGATGATTTTTAAGGTCCCTTCCAACCCAAACCATTCTGTGTTTCTATAAGATCCATAAATAGTTTGAAAAAGCATCTAAAACTTGTCAAGTTTTTTCTTCTGATTTTAAATTTCTTTTCTTTTTATTTCTTCATGCATGAACAAGAAAACAAAGCAGCACTTTGTTTTATATTTGCTACTTCACATAAGATGTTGAGGTTTCCTAGAAGTAGTCTTAAACATCCTAGAGTGGGTTTCATAACTTTTCATGCATATGATATCTTGTGTTTAAATGGGGTGTGCAGTAGTGGCTGTAACATTCTGGCTGGGGTTGTGCAGCTGCTGTGCACAACACCCTTGGCTTGGGGTAGGGCTGGAAAAGAGTTGCCTGCCTTTTTGCTTTTCTGCTTGGTGGTTGATGTGATGACAATATCCAGAGGCATTCACAGCTTGCCCTGAGTGGCAGCCACTGTGGAAATGGTGTTGCAGGGCAGCAGAGCCTGGGTGAGCTGTGGATGAGCAGTGAGTTAGCCAGAGCACATGGGCTGGCTGCGGGGAGTCAGCCAACAACATATAGATGCTGATAACTGGTTTGTCCATTCAAATTATTGAAAAACACTTGATTTTTTGTGTTGTTTTTTTTTTTTTGGCAGGAAAGAAAAAGATATGTTTATGCACAAGTACTTTTAAGTCATGTAGCAGTGGAGTTCTTGGTTGGTGCTTGGTGCCATAAGTCAGACTTGATATTGATTTTTATCTCTGAGTTTGATAGGGATATTTTACTGTTTGTTCTAACACTTAGTTTCTCAGAGTTCATGTTCTTAAATCAACAGTGTTGTTATTGACTCTTAAATACTGTCTAGAAAGATGTTTGAGATGCCTGTGACTACCTTATGAGCATTTTTGTTATATGACCTCAATAAAAATTCCAACTTGCACTGACAAAATTCTAGCCAGGTCTTCATTAAGACCTTATATATACATATGGCATAAAAATCTTGGATATCATCCTTAGTGTAAATTGGTGTTAACAGTCTGCCTCAGCTCTCTGCTGAAAACACTATGTCATTTTGGAACTGGGATAATATTGTCCTGCACGATCCAGAGCTTTGTGCAATAGTTCTTAATTTGTTCTGATGATCAAGGTCAGGCTGTGCAGCACTTGTGGCTTTTTTTTTTTTTGCTGGTTCTGTTATAGAAAGGCTGTTTTATCTTCACTAACATAAAATAATACCATGAATTTCTTGGGTTTTCATTTCTTTGTGGATTACTAAATGCTGTTATACTGCTGCCTGTATTTTTCTAATTTACTGTAGGCCTGATTTTATGCATATGCTTCTCAAAACATTACCGATTATCAAGCAGGTAGGGGAGTACTGTCTTTCCAGCCACCAAAAGTGAAAACGGAGAATACTGCATAACCATGAGAAGAAAACAGAAAAAGGTGACTGTAGGTGCTGTGCATGGAGTTTCTCACCCAAATGCCTTAGTTTTAACTTTGTTCATCTGTCTTCTGTTTCTCTTTAACATGGGAGAAGTTTAAACTTTGCAAACTCCCTCTTGTTGCTGTTTTGTAGTGTTTACATAACACTAAATGCTTTTAACAACAGTTTAGCCTTTCTAAAGGCTTTCACTTTTTTCACTTTGTTAACATCTTGTTCTCTCATCCGTGTCTTTTAATTCTTACTTGGCTGCTGTCCTGTACCTTTCTTGTAAGAGTCCCAGCTGCCTGTGGTAGTGGCTGTACTTCTTGGGTCCTTTCTGTGGTTTCTGTACCTGCATACTTGCTGCTAGTTGCTTTTTGCAAAAGTTATTGTCAGATGTTAGACAGTAAAATATAAATATCTCAGTCTGTACTGACAGACTTGAACTAGTCAAGGAGTCAGGTCAGCATCCTACATCCTACTGTGTTGAGTTTGGTTTCTTGGAGACCTCTGCTATAGGTCTCCTGTGTGGCCTCCACACACTCTTTAGTCTGCACCTGAACCCTGGGGGTTTCCACCAACTGAGCTCATCAGTCCTCAAGTAAAAATGCAGGTCTGCAGGTAGAACTGTGTCTTTTTGTTGCTGGTCTTGAATCGGGGGCTTGGCACACCCACACAATGTACAAGTCTTTGTGCTGAAGCAACATTTGGAGGTACTTCCCTGTGTCACTTTTCTACTGTAGAAAAATGTAGAAAAAGCTGTTAATTATAGACATGGCGGTAATGCTTATGCCTGTCATCTTACCTGTAACGAAAGGTAATAACATATCCCTCTGGACAGCTGCAGACTAATACTTGCATGGAAAGCACTGTGCAGTTAATGGACAAGTACACAAAATACTAGGTCTCAGTGTAAAAATTTACATTGTTTTGATGTGGTTTAGCTGTCCTATGGCCACTTGACAGCTGCTAGAAACAGCACATCTGGTGATGCATTGGATTTTGGGAGAGGGTGAACAAAAGATGTGATTCCTAATGGACAGGTTTGGTTTAATTTGGTAGCTTCATTGAAGTGACTTTTGGATAGATCACTCTGTAAAGGCTACAGGTCTGTTCTTGTGGATTTGGATAGTAATTACTGCTGTGGCAGGGTAAAGACTTACTGTAACTATGACAAGATTAGTAGGGCTATTGAGTGACGGAAGTGTGAAGATTATCTGAAGAACTCGTTATTGGTTATCTTACTGTGACACCTTTTGTGGCTTGTCAAGGGCATGTATATTCTGCTACTCTTCTGCTCAAGTGGGTTGCTTGGAGAACTATTACATTATGACAGGCCAGAACCCTTTAAACTGGTAAATCTGAAATACCATGTGCTGGGTTATTTAAGAGGGTGCCTTAAACTGTGTTACCATACTGCAGCTGTAGAAGACGTAATAGAGCAAAACAAACCACAGTAGCATGTAGCAAGACGGTGTAATCTGGAATCTGCAATCACAGTCTTTCTAAAGCAAATTTTGTGTGTTTGGGGAAATAACATTTTTTGCAACATTTCCACACTAACAAATGCTCTGCTGCATAAAAATGCTTTAATTGTTGTGCCTGCTTCTGTTTATCAAATCAGTGACTATATAGACTGGTGAAATCCTAAGTGTATATAAATTCACATGCCAAATTTGGCTTCGCTCCTTTTCAGATAAAAGCATTATTTGACTTGTAGGGTTGGAGGGAGACCCTTTGTGTTTGCATGTGGGAATTGCTATGGAGCTTGTGTCTGCACTACCTGAAATTTCATTAGTGGTTTGAGTCTATCATCTGTCTGAAATTATGCTTTCCAGAGGCCGCTGAGCCACTACTGCCAGACTAACACAGGAAAGACATGTGTTTCTGCTGCTGTGGTCTCTGCTGCCTGTTGGAGAGAGGGCTGTTAAAACAGGTCTAGACACTGCAGCCGGGTGATACATGTCAATCTGAAGTGTGTTGACTTAGTTGCTGAGAGTTTGCAATGTTTTTAGAAGACTGTTCTGTTTCTCCCTTTTTCCCCTTTTCATCAAAATGAAAAAGTGGTGCCTCCTGTAAAATGGGATAGTTGAGCCCACACCTTCCCAGATAATTTTTTGCCCCTGCTGAGACATTTGAACACTGGCTTAGTATTTCAATCTCTTTTGCTCAGGTGACTTGTTGAGTATTGCTCTTTCTGCTGAGAAGAAATAGGTGAGTTTTTTTAGGGAGAAATACGTGCTGTGACTGTTCCGCCTCCTGCAGTGTGCTAAGATCCCTTCCCAGTCCTGCTTTCTCTCCTGCCTCTTCAGCATTTGTCCCCAGCAGCTTGGAGCCAGGCCAAGAGCAGGAGGGTAAGATGAGGCATCCCTGTGGCCACCAGCCTGGGCTTTGCTGGCGTTGGCCCCCGCTCAGTGCGTTATCTCACAGGCCAGTTGTCGAGTTTGTGGTTGATAGCCTGTGCTAAATCTTCGCATCTCTGCAAAGGGAGAACCCGGCAAAACAAAGTCTGTTCCCATTGCAAAGGCTGGGGGCCTGTCACGGAACACAGGCGCTGCCGTTGCCTGCGGGGGTGTTGCTGGAGAGTCTCTAACTGTTCCCCCCCAACACTGTAGAAGTGCTGAGCAAACAGGACTTGGCTGCTGCTGGGTGCCCAGCAGCCTGTGACGGCCGTGGGGCCGTGCTGGGGCTCCAGCACAGGTTTCCTGAGGAGCAGCACCTTGCCTTGTGGACTCTAATCACCGATTAACCCACATAAGGGATGGCTGGAATAAAACAGATTAAACCAACCAAATAGTATTGGTGCTGCCATCTTGTGAACCAGAAAATTATAACACATTTCAGGCTATTTTGTAAATTTGGCAGTGTTGCCATGGCAGCAGAAATCTGGTGTGGAGAAATGTTGCTGAAATGATTTATTGCTGCTTTAGTGTGCTGTACGGGGCGGGCAAGTTATCACTGCTGCTCCCTTCTGCTCATCTAAATTGAATAAGAAGTGCATCAGAAGGGCTTTGATCAGGGAAGTGAATGTTGCAACAAACTTCATGAAGGTGTGCACAGCTTAACAAAATGCAGCAATGCATAGTGAGATCCCTACTATTTTAATACTTAAGCATGAAGAATCCATGTGTGCATGTTCTACAGTTTTCGGTTTAGCTCTTACTGAAAGTCAGTGTCCTTTGTTGTGAAGTTGAGATGCTGCTAAACCCCACACTAGCTGGAGACCCTGAGATCTGCAACTTCAAATTTGAATTGACTTATGGAAGGGTAAAAAAAAAATCAGAGCATAGCAAAAGATTTTTGATTAATTTGTATAAGGATTGATGCTCATTTTACATGCTGAAGTTCTGAGATCTTCTGTAGCCAAGTGAGTTAGTGTCCTCCATGACACTATTGTCATGTTACTACTTATGTGCAACATGAGAGAAGTGGTGACTGGAATGATCACACCTTGCTTCCCCACACTGCTCCAGTGACCCACAATCACAAGACATTGTATTCTTTCACATGAAGCAAGTGTTTAGGATGAATAAAATTTGAGATTCAGTACAGACTGTCACTGGAGCATGAATCTAGAGCCTCAAATTTAAAGACAACATTTCCAGGTGTCTGGTTCCAGGAGTAACTTTGCAGCAGAGGGCTGTAGCTCTAACTTGAGCCAAGGCTCCTAACTGTAAGGAAAATTTAGGGCTGAATATACCAGAATGTGAGAAAAATAGTCTGAAGAAAGTAGTTTTCGCAGCTGCCTGCTCTGTCGATGTTCTCCACAGCCTCTAAGTGGAGCCTCCAAGCTTGTGCTAGTTTTTTACACAACTCATACTTCTTGCCATGATAGCATTCAAATTGTCTGTATCTATTTTCATGGAATGGTGGGAAGCACTGCATGCTTTTGCTCTGGAAATAGTGTGTGGCTGTTTGTGAAACAACCTTTTTCTAAGGAAACAATCTTCTCCAAAGGTTTGTGTTTCAGGAGATATATCAAGCTAAAGCTTGTGGTCTAATGAGAACAACCACCACTCCTGCTCAGCCAAGCAATGCACCTAGGTTGCTTCTGCTGCTCTTAACTTCCTTTTAAAAGCAGTACTATGGGACTGTTGAGATTTTTTTTTTTTTTTTTGCATTAAGACACAAAAGCAAATCAAGAGCTGAGATTTCTTAAGTCTTTAAATTCAGAAACTAGAGACATAATGCAGAACTCTCGATGATGAGTCTGCTTCAGACTATTGTACATTTTTAAGAATCTTTGAAGAGTTTGACTTAAAAATATTCCCATCACTTCAGACATTTAAAGTTAGATTCTAACATTTTGCTTAGGGAATGACTGTTGCTGCCCTTTTATTTTCTAGCAACAAGATTTTTTTCACCCTTTGTTTGGAATGAGATGGTTCTATTGTAATCTCTAGGTCAACAGTCTGTTTCACTTCCTCACAGAATGTGTCCTCTGAACCAGACTGAAAGGCTGTGGTTGTGAGCCAGGGAGGTAGTAAATGGCTGGTAACTTATCTTTATCTTGTTTCCACACCCTTTTTCGTTACAACACCTAGTGTCCTGAGTTTTGGCTCTGGAGTCCCGAGTTTGCTTCTCCAAAGGCCTTCTTCCCAGGAGGTAAAAACCTGCTGCCCTCAGACCCACATCTTGCAGCATAAATCAAAAGGGCAGAACAGCACAAGTATAAATATTGCTGCAATATCCAATGTGTGCCAAATGTGATGGGCTTGGGGTGGCTTATACAATGTAGTCTCTCTTTTCTGCTGAACACTGGCTCCAGCATTTCCAGTCTCTTAGCCAGCAGTGTGTGCTTTGCTGACCACGCAGACTGTCAATGACAACTTCATAACTGGTTAGGCTCACAGTGCAGCACTGGTGCTTCCAGTTCCTTTGACCCTTGCCTTGAATGAGATTCAGGGGATGGGGTTTCTTTTAAAGTACAAGCCTGAGCTCATTATAGTGTTGCTGTTTTGCGTGGTCAAATGTGGAAACTGGAATCTCTTGGTGAGCAGCGTGATGTTTACTGCTTGTGGGTCTGGCATAAAAGTCATCATTGTTATCTTGCCAGAAATTCACTGCTGAACTCTCTGCCTAGGATTTCCAAGAGTCAAAACAGAATTGAGTAAAGCAAAAGGAAACTGTACCTCAATACTTGCTCCTGGCAGGCTTTCCAGTGCTATGTATTTGAATTGAATTTCTGGAGATTTATTTCCATTGATCAGGTCTGGATTTGGGTTTTTGTCTAAGGCAAATAAAAAGTTTTACAGTACCTGAGAGGTACTGCAGCACTATAAAAATAAAAGCAGGTGCTACTTATGCATACCAGTGTATGATCTCAAGTCTCTTCAGGAAACATCTATTTATACATATTTGAACCCAAATGATAAGGCTAAAACTGGCATGGGTAGCTCTGCAGGGCTCTTCTAGCTAATTTTTGATGGGACTAACCCAGGGCTTGCAGGACACTGCATGTTTTGGTCTGCTTCCTGAGGTTGCCTTTTGTTGCCCTATTGTGGAGTGCGGTTTGGGTGTAGCCGAGTGACCAAGTCAACCATCACATTCACCACTGTGGCAGTTTTTCATGGCATACATCTGTCAGTAAGTTAAGGTTGTTAAAAGCACAGTATTCATTATAGGATTGCACTGTAGAAAAAGAAATGGCAGAAATGGCCCTGCACATATGATACCTTATAATGGTCTTATTCTACAAACTAACATTGAGTTATAGGCCCTTCCTCTTGTATAGCCAGTTATTAACGCATCTTTTGCAGGGAACAGTTTCTGCAACAGACTTAAATCTGATGCTGCAGTATTGTGTGCTCAGGAAAACAGTGGTTGAGCCAAAGACAATGCTGCTGTCTTAGCCCTGAAGAAAAATTGCTCCAAAGGTACCTCTAAATCCTTATTGTCAGGTGGATATTCTGTTTCACTTACAGAAACAGCAGTAGAAGGATTTCTGGGTTTTTCAGTGTAGTCTACTCCTGTTGTCAGCATCATGTCATATAATAACTTTCATAAACTCACCAAACTGTGTCTTAAAAAGCAGAACCTCACAGTTCTATAGTAGTGATTCTTTCTGTTGGAAACCACAATTCCCTTTTAACTGAATCAGTGTAAAGGGAACAAAACTGCTGTAATTGCAAGCAATTCGTAGAAAAGCGCTACATGTCTCAATAAATACTAGGAGAGAGAGTAACAGAGTTGGGCAGCTGTTTGCATAACTAAAACTTACAAGGTTGTTTGTATATTTGCAGAATTTTATGCAAATTCTGAGGCTTTTCCTTCCTCTGCTTAAACATGTGCAAAATGGAGTAAACCCTTACACAGTAGATCTTATTGTAGCTAAGTTCTGCAACTTCCAGACACTGGTAAAACCTGTCTTGTATGTAATACAATTGAAGCTGTGTTCTCACTCTTGGAAACAGTTTCCCAAAAGCTCAAAGTTAGTTTCTGTATTGCAAACCTGTGAGGTTTTTCTAGAATGGATATCATTTATAGATTTTTAGATATAAATGACAAGAAACTTTCTGCATCTTTCAGGTATGTTCCATTTAATCATCTTTTTTCCCTGTTTGCTCTGATTTACTAACATTCTTCCTCTAATAGATTTTTTTGCTGGTATGTTTATCTGGACTTGTTGAATTAACAACCATAGTCATTACTTTTTTTTGCTGATTTCTCTGCTTCCTCGTACTGTTTCCTATCCTCCTATCTGTTCCTCCATCTAGAGAACTCTTCTAGTAGACAGGGTATCCTCTCTGTCTAGAACAGGATGGTTTCAGATTAATCTCAAAGGCACATCACCGTGCTGGAAACAAACCAGCAACAGTTTTGCTGCTGTTGGATAACAGGTTTGAAAAGCTGAGGAGTAGCTTTCACCTTGGATCAGCATCTCATTTAGAGCTGGGGGAATGATTCAATTTTATATGGACCCTTTTATAAAACCAGACACAACCCATCCAAACGCGTCCTTTCATCTGCCTCCCAAGACCTGCAACAGGCTATGAATATCAAGCTTGTTGTGTCACAAGAACAAGAACTTGGAGGTTGATCATTTATAATCTAGACCTACTCTGAAGGCTGCTCTTCTCTCCCAGCGACATTAGCCCTCAGTTCTTACCACTTAGCAATGCCTTGCAACTATTGGGCTGTTAGATGGATTACCTGGGCCAGTGCTGACACATGGAGCTCTTTCTCCTGGAGAACCTCAGTTGTATGGTGAAGGAAAGCCTCAGGAAGAGCTACTTGTGATGCAAGGGCAAATGGCAGGGTCTGGCTGGCTTTTACGGGACCTCCTGGTTTATGTCAGGGGAAAGTTGCCTCTAAGTAGCAAACTTTTCTACCAAAAGGAAAAGAAAACAATTGGGGGGGGGGGGGGGGGGGGGGTAGGGTTGGGGCATGAGCAGATGTCTGTATCTTCAAAGACAGTTTCATTGTAATTTTTTTTTGGTGCCCTGGATAGAAGATGTCAAAAAAAATCTTTTCATAAGAAACCTGAGAATTAGAAGTGTAAATGATCCACTGTCAAGTGTCAAATGTTGCTCTGCAGGCATATGGTTCATCTCACTGGAGTTGGTCCATTGGACAATAGGGTCAGATTTAGCTCACATTGCTCAGGAAGCTCCTCCTGCTATCAGTGCAACTCTTCCCAGAAGACACATTCTGGGAATTACATTTTGTAGGAAGAGCTAACTGTCTCAGGTGAAACCCACATTTGCTGGGGGTATACATTCTTTGTTTCTTTGTCCTTGACCTGTGTTTTGTGGAAGACAAATGTTGTGACATTTTGCCTTTGTGTGTACAACTATTTAGTCTATAAAATGTCATTAGTAAGGATGACTTTTGGGACCCTTGGCATGGACTCATAACATGTGAAAATGCCTCACAGGATGGAGCAGGGGAACTTGTCAGGAATAGGATTCTCCTAACTCAAGTTGCTTTTATACTGTAAAATGCAGTTCTCCTAATGACACTTGCTCCATGCAGCTTTGTGTGATACTGTCCCAGATTTATGGCTGGTGGTTTCCTGAAGAGCTAGTTGGGTAATCTGTAACAAATCCAAAAGTGTGATGGGGTAGGTAATTTTTCTTGAGTTTTAATGTGAAACAAAATGAGCCTTTTTCTTCTCTTTGGTGGGGGAAAAACTAGCTCATTTTCAACTGAGATCCCAGCTTCCTGGTTTCTGGAGGTGCTGTTAGATTTGTAATGCTGTCTCACACAGCAGACAGCAATGCTGTCTTAGTGACAGTAAGTAAGCTGAACCAATGTCTTCAGCTTTCTACTTGTGTGTTTGTAATGGTATTAATGTCCTGACAACAGCAGAGGTTGCCTAAGCAAAAGAATATATATATATTGGGAAAGAACTAACCAGACTTATAGCTTTTGTAATGTGATTTACTTGCTAGAAATAAGAATAATATCACAAGGCCAAAACACTTAGACCACCAATGTAAGGAACTTCAGGTCCAGGGATTAGGATTCAGTTTCTCTTGGCTGCTTAGTATAAACATCCTGGATAATGTGGTTTTATGTCTGTTACTGGCCTTCTGAACTGTTTATGTATTTAATAGTTACTGTTTTCTATGAAGTACCATGTCTAAGACTCAGACATAACGAGTTTACCACCTTGAAGGATTTAATCACGGTTTGCTGAGAAGCCATCCCACCTGATGGGCAGCGTGAATGTTTCAGCCACCTCACTGCGAGGTGGATCTCAAGTGCCTAAAGTACCTTGGGCTGTTTCAACAAAAAATTTCATTCCTTCTTCCAGCACCACATGTTTCACAGGTGAATGTGCAGACCTGTCATGTGATGTGGGAGGAGGATGAGTTGCAAGAGTGCTCTGTACCAAGATGAATGTTGCTCCCAGCTTAGGATGCAGAACACCTCAGCTGCAAGAACCAGCCTCAGTTTTTTTAAATTATTATTAAATCAATAATACACAACACTTTGTTTTCTTCTGGTTTCAGCTTAAATTACTGTTTATTTAAAAGCCTAATGCTGTTCAAAGCATCTGAACATTTTCACACAGCAGTGCAAAACACAAAATGAAGTATACATCCCCTCAGGGTTTTAAATTAAAGTATGTTGTTTGGTTATTGATGGGTCACAACCACACAGTCCAGATATGATTCTCTAGTCATTTTGATTTGCCATGTCAATGAGTATGAGAGTTTTTCTCCTTAGCATGTGCCCTTTTCTCTTACTGATTATGGTTATGTTGTGGTAGTGACATTAACGTACGATGGTTGTGGGTGAAAGATGTCAATTCTATTAAAATAAAAAAAGTTTCTCAAATGATGTCTCCATAGGTGGATGGAGATCTGCTTGAAAGAAGAGCTGCCCCCAACTACGGAGCTTGAAGAGGGCTTAAGAAATGGTGTTTACCTTGCCAAGCTTGCAAAATTCTTTGCTCCTGATGTGGTGTCAGACAAAAAGATCTATGATGTGGAGCAGGCACGCTATAAGGTAATAACTTTTTCAGTTCTCTCACCGGCAAGACAAAAAAAATGTAATGTCTGTCTTCCAACTCTCAAAGATATCCGTGTGGTTGGTTACTTTTCTGCATCTCTTTTGTAAGGCTGTCAGGACTTAGATGGAAGACGCACAGTGCTAAGAAGCCAGCTTGATAAGTTAGTAGTGTTTTACCCTTAGAAAAACTGTGTTAATGTCACTTAATGTTTTTAAAGCTGAAAAAAATTACACTTCTGGCTCCAAGGAGGACATGAGCTTTGCCATTTACACAATTACTTTTCATTAGGAACAGGAACCAAAAAAAATTAAGTAATTAAACTTGGTAACTATTCTGGATTTTCCTCATTTTATGTGGAAGGACATTTACTTCATTAGATCTATATGTTTATTTTACCAAATTTAACACTGAGAAGGAAAAATCAAGCTATTGGTAATTAAGCTTAGCGTGCTACCTGCGCGAGTTGTTCATTAACTCCAAGATCCTCAATAACAGAGAAATGTATGTATATGCAGTAGTCCCATTATGGAATGCATTATCTCAGCATTTAGAGGGGGCAGAAAAAACACTTGAGATGGGACATTTTTAAGGTTTAATCACTGGCTGTTGTACAGAGTTGAGAAGTTATGCTGTTCTAGGTCCCATATGGTTAACAGAACCATGGTTAAGAATCTTGGTTATATTTAAATGCTTCTCTTGAAGATCTCCAAAACTTCAGTTCAGGCTTGTTTTCCCCCTTTACCCTGACTCTGTTTTGGAGTGTGTGGGGGTTTTGATACTGTGTTTTGGGGGGTGTGTGTTGTTTTTGGGTTTTGTGGGTTTTGTTTTTTTTTTACTTTTTCGACTTACCCACTTTGAACTTTCAACTGCTGCTTGCATGGGCTGTAGGAAAAGCTGGGTATCAGGTAGATCTGAAGGGTGACTAAGAGCTCATTATCTGTTCTCCTTCATAGTAGGACTGAGCAGGGTTACGACTTCTGTATTTTGGAAGTAGTGGTTCCTGGTATTTGACAGACAGCTTTTAGTCCCAAAGACTACTAAATGGCCATGCAAATGGACACTTCTGTCATAATCCTCCTAGATAGGTACAAATCTGGCTTATGTTACATAAAAGAATGAGCTTGTCAGCATGGGGCTGTTGATGTGTTAAGATGCATCATTAGCAGAATTGTGTCTGTGAGACTTTGGTCTCCAGGTTCAAACAAATGAAAATTCCCTGAACTTGACTTAAGGATATAAAATTGGGAAGCAATAGAAGGATCAAGAATTAGAGAATTTGCTTTATGTGATTTTTTTCTTTTCCTTCTGTGTTTCCAATAGAGATCTGGGCTTCATTTTCGGCACACTGACAACACTGTGCAATGGTTAAGAGCAATGGAGTCCATTGGTTTGCCTAAGGTAAGCCTTTAAATTTTAGCAAAGAAACTGCCTCAAGGTACCAACTCAGTATCGACTCAGTGAGAACACCTTTCATGGGCTTTGAGCATAAATGGTTGCTTGCAATAAGACTACAGGAAAGGGGTAATTGAGGAAACAAATCTGAAGAGACAGTAATGCTGAAAAGCAGTGTCAGTGTCAGTTATGTGCTACTGCTGCCCGTGGCCATGGGCTGAGGCTGCTGTGGGTGGAAATGGGCAGGGCGCTCCTCCCAGGGGAAGACAAATAGGAACGCCAGCAGTGTTTTAGCTGTATCTTATTGCTAGTACAGTCTGGGGGGGTGGGGGGCTTGAAAGGCATATGATTTAAACCAGAAACCTTAAATATTTGCTTCCTTTAGGTTACTACCTCTCATCGTGTCTCTTGCTGCCTCTTCCTCTTAATGTACGTCCCAGTTTCTCTGCCTCTACCCTGTTTCCAGACTGTTCTTGCACGCTCCAGTACGTCTGCGTGGCTATGCTGCTGCTCCTCTTCTGCCAGCTGCTTTCTTGGGTTACCTCTCATTTATCTCTCTCCTTGTGGGTCTTCGCTTGTCATCTCCCCTCTCTGCTGCTGTTTCTGGGCACCAGTGAGTCTCTTTCAGATGAAATTCCTTTAAGAAACGGCTGTGTGGAAACACTTAATTTGGTTGTTTGGACATTTCTGCACCCGCACATATTTTGGGGCGAGTACTCCCTCACACAGGCTGCCCAGCAGCCACCCTGGGGTGCCTGGGTGGGGATAGCCATGGTGCTACCCTCTGTGCCGTGGGATCAGGCACAGCAAGGATGTTCAGAAGGCTGCCTGAAGGGCTGCAGAGGCTAGTGGCTGGTCACTGGGGGCAAAGTCAGTGCAGGCCCCCATAAGCAGAAAAGGGGTACCTGTGACTGCCATCAGAAATGCAGTACAGGTTAGGAAGGTCCTGCCTTTCTCAGGGCAGGGTTTTGTTTTTTTTTTTTTTTGTCTAACTTGAGAGGTTTTGCTTCTGTTGCGGAGGATGGTCATGGCCGAAAGATTTCCTGAGTCTCCTTCCCAAATCTGTTGTGAGCAAATGGAGAGCACTGTGGTCCTGACTTACATGGTCTTGCCCTATTAACAGTGGGATGCTGCATCCCTGAGTGCCCGGCTTGGGCTGGAAGCAGGCTGCCAACTCTCACAGTTAGTTAAGTCTTTTATTTTAGTTTTGTGGAGAAACCGTGTTTAATGACTGGGACCAAGGCCAGGAACAAATTAGTGGTAGAACTGGAACTTGTGATGTGACTCTTTGGCTAAATTTCTTAATATTCCTCTCTCTAAATATCTTTCTTTGTAAATGATGTGTTCACACGGTTAGGCGTGCTGGCAATTAGAATTTTGCATTTTAAAGTCATACTTGATATGCTTCATTTGCAATGAGGCTTAGCAAATTGTAACTGCATCCCAGGTTTCAGGTGTCTGTATGGGTACCAGCCCTGTTGGCTGAGGTCATGCTGAAGGACCTTCTCTAAAAATCTTGCTGAAATGCTGTCTGCTTATGTTCCTTTTTTTTCCCCTCTTACTGAGTAGCTTTTATGCTTTATAAACACTCCTTTATTGAAAACTACTGATAAAGTTAAAATCACATCAGAAGAGACTTCTTCATAACTTTATTAGGAGTAAAAGCTGACCTTCTGTAAGTTTAAGGTATGGTTTCTGCAGAGAGCTCATTTTAGCTACATTTCTGCTCAGTAATATGTCTTTTCCTTTAACTGTGTGCTCTTTGATTTTTAGATCTTTTATCCAGAGACCACAGATGTCTATGATAGGAAAAACATCCCTAAGACGATCTATTGCATTCATGCTCTAAGGTAACTGGTGGTGGCAGTAAAAGTTAAAGAAACTGCTAAATTTAGGAGTGTAAGTCTTGAAATGGCTTTAGGGTTACCAGTAAATCAAAATCTGTCAGAATTTACAAGTTCCTGAATTTAAAGTTGAAGAAAGAAGTTTGACTTTGTCAGGACTGGCCAAATTATTTTCAAAATAGAAATGAAGGACTACAGAATTTAGTGCAGACACCCCTCTTAATGAGTACACCTCATTACAAAGTACACATACCATTTCAAAACATACTGCAGGAGAAACCAAATAAATGAACAAAAACTTAACAAAATATTAGTATAACCATAGCGTAGGCATGCTGATCAGAGTGAAAATGATAACGAACCAACACCTTTCTGTACCAGAAGAGGAGCAAATACTGTATTCTGAGGTCAGTCATGTAGGAAAATTAGCATTTTCCAAGATTTTACTGATTTTGAATGTCAAGTCAGGAAGGCTTTGACCAAACAAGTGAAGGTAGACCTTAAAATTTCATGTCCTGCCTTAATTATTTTCTTGATGTGTAGCACTAAAAGTAAGGAATATCAGCCTCATGCTGTCCTGGTGTAAGGGGCAGTGGTGTTGGCAGGCAGCTCCTCCCTCTTGTGGCTCTCCCACCTCATTTTCTGCACATGAAGACCTTTACCTTTAATTAATTTCTTGCATACTAGGCTCGCAGAGAACACAACTTAGGCCCCCAGACTCTCTTCTACATTCCTAATGGTGTTCAAAGGCACATCAGCTGTTCCAAGGGCTATAGGTCAAAAACTCTTCAATACATGCTATAATTGACTTTAAGGCCTTAACTGTAGGTAATCCGAGCAAAAAAGCTCCAGCTATGCAAAGGGTCTGTTTGACATCTGAAATGGTATAATTTTACAGGGAAAGTCTTTGGTTACTTGGGGTTTTGCTAATCTTTGAGCTGCTAGAGGGCCTGAAGCTGGACAATGACTCTAAGCAAAATGGTTTAAATATGTTTTTACTGTATGTCCTTGTTCAAGCCTAAAATGTAGACTATTGTACTTACGTTATGTGGAATACATTACCCTGTCAAATAAAGCACTGCTCTGGCCAGGAAGCAAGGACTTAGCAAACACTTTCTAGACTCCTGTTGAATACAATTACCCTCTTGCTTTTCTCCTGTTGAAACATCACTTCTTAAAGCCAGACTTAAAAAAAATATACAGGCACAGTTCTTATTTCTTGCACCATTTTTCTTGTGAAAGTCAATTAGTATTCTGTACTGGAGTAAGTGAGGTTAAGAACTGCTTCATTAAAATTAAGATGCTAAGAATGATCCTTTTTCCTAAATAGCAGTGCTCGTGGTATTTCATTTTTCCCTGAAAAAATTTAGTTTTCAAGTGAACTTTGCAAGCAGATCACTGGTACGTCCTAGACAAATTTATCCCTCTGAAGATGGGCAGCTTCAAAACACTTTCTTGGGAAGCAGCAGAATAACAAGCATATTTTTAAAAATAAAAGTGCACTAATTTCAGATTTTTTCTATGGCATGCTATATGTGAGCCAAGCTTGAAACAAGATGCAGGAACCTGCAGTTCTGCATGGACACTGCAAAGGGAATTTCACTTGGGAATTGTCTTTCCCATTTGTTTCTCCCCCTGCTCCTGAGGCCTCATATCCAGCTTTCTTAACACCAAGACGCACTGCTTTTGATTTTGTCGGTTCCGTGAGGTTCAAGTTACACTATAAAAGTGTTAGGCAAGCTGTTTCAGGTGAAATTGTGCCTAAATACAGAGTAGCAGCACCTTCGTGTTCCCTGCAAGACTCTAAGCGCATTTCCAGCACCACCTGGTGGTTAGTAAGTTTATCCAAACGAAGAAGTGTAGGAAGTAACACGGATGGCTCAATATCCTCCTGGAAGTGCTGAACAGCAAAAATATGACTCTAATTTTCCTAACACTTTTTTCCTCGGTGGTCGTCTTGTGTGTGTTGCCCCCCAGAAAAAGCCAGCATAGCCCTGTGATGCTGCTGATCTCCATAACTGGTTGTAAGATACCCAGCACTTCAGCCAGGACTGTCCCCCTGTCTCAAACCTAGAGTAAAATCTCTTTAAAAGCCAACAAGGAAAGAATGGCAGGCAGATCAGGGTAATGCAGGGGACCTGGTTCATTCTTCTAGTCATATGGGGTTTTTTCCTACCAAGAATAAAACACAGAAGGGAAATGTGCCCCTTGAGAAACAAAAACTCCAAAACACAATGCATGTTCAATGTACGAAGTTGGGGTGAAGTCATTTAAGAGTTGCAAAACTCCTTTGGAGGATTGCATTTTTTAAGCCTTGTTTTTAAATTCTATCTTTTTTGATTCCTGCTTGGAAAACTCAATTGTTTATTGAATTTCACTGATAAATTACAGAAACACTGGTCTTTTGTATAGAATACATGCCTTGTGTTTGGAAGATACTGAGAAAATAGGTATGTACTCAGCTGTTTCTACAGATAGAACCCCAGAACTCTAGGAATAATGAGTATAGACATTTTTCATGCTATACTGAGACAAAGATATTTGTTCCTGAATAGCATTTTAAATTGAGCTTACTTAAATTTCCAAAAGCTAAATAGCTAATTACATTAATATAATTGAGACAGGCTTGGATGGACTTACAGGTCCTCCACTAAGGTGTCAGTGATTTTTATGTCTTCAGCTATTAATTACAGGGATATAATAACATAAAACAGTACATAGATCCAAAGCTGTACTAAAATGCATTCACCTCTTGATTATTTTTCCCAATACTTGCTTTTTGAATTGCTTTAATCGTTTTTCACATCCCCTGTGATCTGAGATACACTAACGGTGCCTCTCCTAGAGAGGTTTCTTTGAAACATCAAATTAAATACTTTTTCTGTAAAACTTAAAAATACAGCATAAAGAAAACTGTAGTGTTAATTTACTCCATAGTGGCCCGTGAAAGTCAAGGGTTAAAGAACAAGCTTCCTAAAGGTGCTTTTTTTTCTTATACAGAATGTGAAAACCTCAACCACATGCCAAACTTCAAATTCTAATTTTCTTCTTTGCAGTTTATATCTGTTCAAACTAGGATTAGCACCACAGATCCAGGACCTACTGGGAAAAGTAGACTTCACAGGTAATAAACTGCTTATCTAATCATATGTCAGATGGTTTCTTCACCCAGTAAATCTGCTAACATTGTACATATTTTCTATTATGGTCTTTCTCCTCACACAAGATTGTTCTGAACACATCCTAATTAAATAGGTGGGAGGCTGCTATTTTTAATGAATGTCAGTCTTTGAAGGACAGAAGGGAGTAAATTTGCATGCAATACTTGCCATATCTTAGATTCCTTCAAAATGGGGAGGAAAAATGGCTAAGAAGCCCTGGCCACCCACACTTTCCAAGGCATTACACATGTATTTGTAGGTATGGTGGTTCATAATGAAATTCTTATGGTTTTGTGCTGATAATATTTATCTTTTTTACGTGAACAGAGGAAGAAATCAGCAACATGCGAAAGGAGCTAGAGAAGTATGGTATACAGATGCCGTCTTTTAGTAAAATTGGTGGGATTCTGGCCAGTGAATTATCAGTGGATGAAGCTGCATGTAAGTGTGGCTCTTGTTCTTTTTTTCTACTGGATAATTTGATAGAACACTAACAATGCTGTGTGTTTTAATTCTTTTAGTTTGCCACCTCAATAAATAACAAGAAAAGCAAGCAAGTTCTCACTATCACACTGCATCATATTCACACCACTTCTTGCTCAAAAACACAAGCTGAAAAATTGCATCTCCATCGAACCATAGGAAGTGCTACCAGAAACAAAGATTTCTTACAATCTTTTGCATGGGTTTAATGTTTTGATTGCTAGTGCTGCTCTAGAATGATGAACTGAGCTCTGCCTATGCCCCTGCACTGTAGGGGGTACAGCCTTGGGAACAAGGTCTCTTCTCTGTGCCTGCTTCTGTGTTGGGCTCTGGCAGTTTTGCTCAAGCACCCATTGAGTTGCCGTGAGGACAAAACAGTATCCCAGATAGACAATGCTTCCACTTAATGGTGGTGCATATGTGGAGGAATCACTTGCCTCCGTGGGCAGCTTTGGGTCTGTCTGATCACTGGTGTGTGACCAACAGCATGGTAGAACTTTGCCGGAGGGCATGGCCTGCTGGTGCATCTGAAATAACCTTTTCCTTTTCAGGGGAATTGATGCCCAGTTATGATCCTTTATCTGCCATGAACAGCTTCCCCTTACAAAAAAACCCTAAAATAAAATGCTTTTTTGCTGCCCAAGCCTATCCATCTGCAAATCTGTTTTTAATCCCTTTGAGTTTATTTGTAGAATTAAGTGATATAGTAAAAAAAAAAAAAAAAAAAGCTTGAACTTAAATGACATGAAATGAAGTGTATCTACTTAAATCCATGCTTGAGATCTAGTTATTTTGTTCAAAATCCTAGCCTTTTTCACAGGGGCAAACTGAAGAACATGCGGACTGGCTTGAGTATGTTCAATGGCACAGTGGATCTTTGGTATAAACTACTAACAGTACCACAGGCTGTACATGGGGTTGGGGGAATAAAAGCTGCATTTTCATTAATTTCCACTGCGACTTTGTTAAACCTTGCAATGTAGAGTAATTGAAACAAACTGATTCATGATGTTAGTGTGCTGAAATTGCCTGACTTTAACTCAAAACGTGCTTCATTGTGTTGATTCACACTTTGTGTCTTGTATATTTTGGAGCTTGCTGTAGCTTAATTTGTGCATGCTTCTGCAAATCTAGCTTTTAAATAGTGCCTTTGGACATGGGGGTAGTTTTTCTCCTTTTATAGTAAATTTTCAGAGATTTAGTGACTACCAAGCACTTTTCCAGGGAGCTTCCTTCCTTCTCTGAAGATGAAAGGGCTGCAACTTCCTTCTCTGAAAGCTTTTTATAGTGTGTGTAGGGTTTCCTTTAGCTTCTGGAGTGTTTCCAGTCTTCCATACAAAAGCAGTGTTTCCTGATGCTGGCTCTGTCTCTTTGGGCAAGGAGTCTGCTGTAGATAACAAGTCCTGCCCCAGAACAGGAAACATCTGTTATGGGAGCCTTCATGCTCTACTGATGTTGAAGATCCTGCAGGGAAAGGGACTACCACCCTGCTTCTAAAATGGAGTAAGCAAAAGGAGATATGAAGTGACACAAGTGCTGATGACTCCTGCTATGCTGTCAGCAATAGCAGAAATCAGCATACAGAGTAATCTTAAGCGTTTTCAGCACAAGCTTATTCTGCAAGTAACCTTCTCTGGTTTTCCATGCCTCTAGACTGCCCTTTCAAGTTCTGTCAGGCTTCTCACTGTTTCTTTTAGTAGATGGGTTCACAATATCCACTAATACCTATTGACTTGTCTCCTAACCTTGAACCTACTTGCTGAGTACTTTTTGCTATCTCCACTTACATCAGTGAGGTTTCATACACAACTGTGAAAGAGGTTGTCCTTCCTATGTGTTGTATCATATATGAGGATGTATCGATATGTGTGTCTAAGAACCACAGCCTTCTCTTTGCCCCTTGATTAAGTTGATCAAGGTGTTCACAGAACCACAGAATATCCCAAGCTGCAAGGGACCCATAAGGGTCACAGAGTTCGACTCACTGCTCCTTGCAGGATTACATAAAGCTAAACCATATGACTAAGAGCATCATCTAGGTGCTCCTTGAACCTCTGTCAGACTTGGTGTCATAAAAACTTCCCTGGAGAGCCTTTTCAAGTGACTGGCCACCCTCTTGGCGAAGAACCCTTCCCTAATGTCCAATCCAAACTTCCCCTGATCTTAGAGTTCAGTGTCAATGGAACCGGTGTGTCTTTCTGCTTGCTTCTCCTCCATCATGCCAGCTGCTTATGTTTCCTCTCTGCACGCTGAACTGAGCAAGAGCAAAATCATTTTAGAACAACTGTCTTGCATGAATTCCGTGCTAAGGAATGGATGATCCACCAACCGCTAGGCAAGTTCTTCCGGTAACTGCCCTCACTGAGAATATAGCTTCATTTCATGTTTCATTTGTCCATGTTAAGTTTCTAGTGATCTGCTCCTCTGTTTTACTTTCCTAAATTTGTACACACCTTTGTCTTCATGAAAACTCAAACTTCCTAATCCTTGACAAATATCTTTCATTTCCGTACACTGAAAGATGCTGAAGGCTCCAAAGTCAGATATGTACACCCTCAGTTAAAAATCAAATGTGCTTTTACTGGATGCTTTTCTCCACTTTAGCAAAACCATGCAATGCCATGTAGCAAGTAAATACTGATAGAATAAGGAAAGATGGCATTCGTGTTTTCCCTCACACATGTCATTGGTGACATGAAAGTGAATCCTAGACAAGCTGCTCTGCTAATAAATGGGAAGCTTGTTGTGGTGTAGCCCTCTCAGGCAATTAAGCACCACCAGTTGCTCTACCACTCCACCCACCACCCCACTCCCAGTGAGGAAGGGTTGGAAGAAAAAAACAAGGGAGGCTTGTGGAAGTTGAGATAAGAACTAATTAATTAGATAAATGAAACTTATGGAGTTACTAACAATACTATTGCTACTAAGTAATTAAAAGAAAAGAAAAATAGAACAAATGATACAGGATCTTACCACCTGTGGAGGGACACAGCCATTATCTGATTCAATTCTTTCTGGGTTGCCATGTTGCCACAGGACTTGCCTTTCAAGGCCCAAGGTGGTATTTTGGGCAGTGGCATGGGACACCAGATATGTTTCTAGCGACCCCATGGTTGCCTCCACCACTGTGAGAACGTGGCACTTACCCTGGTGGGTTTTGAGGAGGGTAATATAGTCAATCTGCCAGGCCTGCCCATACTTATATTTCAGTCATCACCCCCCATACCAAGGAGGCTTCACCCTCCTGGCCTGTTTGATGGCAGCACATGTGCATGAATAACCTGAGCAATGGCGTCCATGGTCAACTCCAGCCCTTGGTCACAAGCCCATCAGTATGTGGCATCTCTCCCCTGGTGGCCTGAGGTGTCATGGGCCCACCTAGCCATGAACAGCTCACCTTTACGTTGCCAGTCCAAATCTACCTGAGCCACTGCATTCTTAGCAGCTTGATCCACCTGTGGGTTGTGTTGATGTTCTTCAGTAGCTCAGCTTTTGGGCATGTGGGCATTGACGTGACACACTTGGAGAACCGGGTTGTCTAGACAGGAAGCAATGTCCCACTACAGCGCGGCAGCCCAGATGGGTTTGCCTCGGCACTGCTCTGTTTCCAGTTGCTCTGTTTCCATTGCTGTAGCCACCCCCACAGGGCATTTGCCACCATCCACGAGTCAGCGCAGAGGTAAAGCACTGGCCATTTCTCTCATTTAGCAACATCCAAAAACAGCTGGGTGGCCTCTGCAAACTGACTCGATGCACCTTGTCCTTCAGCAGTCTCTGCAACTTGTAGACCCCCCTTACTCCAGAGCGACCCCACACACACCTTCTGGGTCAGCCTTCGCAAGCTTCCTCCCTGCCCACTCCCAGTGCTGCTGGTATGGGGGGTAACGGTGACAATTCAGCTCGATGTATGATGGAATGAAACAAAAAATCTTATAGATTGTGCTAGACGTGCAGCTCATTGCTGCCTGGGACCAGGACAGAGCTGCTGTGTTCCTCCTTTGGGGTAGGATCTATATAAACACCTCTCATGATTTGCATTTTATAAAGCAATGTTTGTAAAATCTTTGAGATGGATGTGTCACCAGACAACGGTTGGGGTCTTTGTGGCATGAACGTCTAGAAAACTGTAGCTCTAGAGAAAGTCCTTCATCAAGACTGATCTCAGGCCCAAAAGGTGCAGGAATGACCTAGGAAGAGGGTGTGTTGGCTACATCTGATTAAGTTATAAACGGGTTTTGATGTATATTCATGTAAATTTGCTGTGTGGAGAACCAAGAGCATTTCTGAATCTTAAAATCTTGGAGTCAAGCATTTATTTAGTAGCTGAGGCTTTCTTGTTTTCTCAAAGGAAAGGTTTAACATTTAAGCTGAGCAATGACTGCAGCATGTCCTATGGTGCTTTTCTCCCCTCTTCCAGTGCAACGAAGCTTTGGGAACCCTGTGAAGCCGCTTTGGGTGTTCTCCACCCACCTCTCCACCCTGGTTTGAAACTTGCTGTCATGTGGCTTTGCAGGTGACAGAAATGGTTCCCCAGCCGCTCATGACAATCCTCAGTTAAGAAAGGAGTTCATCCAGACAGACTTAGATATGGTATGCAGAGTTGCACCCTGCCTGGGGCATTCTAACCATGTTTTCTGGAGGGATAAGTTTCATGAAGTTTGACTTCCCTTACTCTTGCATAGTATCTTTCACACACAGTTCGTTTAGACAGTAATTTCACGTCTTGTGGACATGGAAGATGCTTTAAGATAAAAACTACTGAAAATGCTTTCAATTCCTGCATATAATCGCTTTCTGAATAGCATAGGACCTGAACAATAAAACATAACCCACGTTTTATTTTCTGTCAGTAAAATAGTAACCCTAGTTGGGAGAAGGGTAAACATGGAACAGACAGCAGTGTTCCACCTTTGGGCGGACATTTAGTGCTTTTGTTGCTGCAATCTACAGGAAGCATTAGGAGTGGGATGTTTGAAGGGGAATATGTGAATTGTTGAATGGCTATTAAACACTCACTTCAAATAAAAGAAATGGTGACAGTATTAATGATAAACAGGTACAAGGAACATGCATACATGGAGGAAGGCTTTCAACGTGGTGTTCTGAAAGCACCTGTGGTGAGGTGGGTGTCAGTCCCAGGGAATCAACCTGAAGAAACAGAAGTTGCACGTGGTGGCTGACTGAATGAGCAGGATTTGGATAAATTGCAGTTACTCACGTGATTATTCATATATACGTACAAGCCATTGGTTAATTCTTTTACTGCTACTACTGTTAATCGAATTATTTTGTTGCCTTGTGACAAGAACTAAGTGATTTCCCCAGATGTGATTAAGGAAGTTATATTTCTACTGTCAATCCCATGTCATTTGCTTTTTCTTTCTAAAATAAGCCTGGGGTCAAGGAATTAAAAGTATTTGAACTGAATATATTTTGCTTACTGAAATTTTGGGTTGTGCTTTTAATTCTAGTGCATGCAGCAGTAATAGCAATTAACGAAGCTATTGAAAGGGGAATAGCTGAGCAAACCATTGCAACTCTGAGGAATCCAAATGCAATGTTGCTAAATGTGGATGAAGAACTTGCACAGGACTATCAGAATGAACTTTTTGAAGCTAAAAGGAGAAAAGAATCAAATGCAAGACTTAAGGTAGTGGAATTTTACTAGCAATCTTCATATACATGTTCCTTCATGTTGTTTCTCATGCTGTAGTATTAATGTTTCAAAAATTAAGTTAAATTAGTTTTAAAAATTAATTTTGGAAATTAAATTAGTGGAGAAAACCCCCAATTTTAAGCGAAATAAAGTAAATAATGGTAATGCAACAAGCTAATACCCAAATTTATAAGAATATGATTACCATAAGTATGATGTAGCTTAACATTGGCCAAAAGATTAAATACTGGAAGACTTTATTAAAAAAACAAAAACAAAAACAAAAAACCAAAAAACAACCAAAAAACCCCCACAAAACCACAAACTTCTTTTCCTTTATCAACTGCTTTAGAAAAAGCTATTTTTTTTGTTTTAAAGTTTTCCAGTTACCTTTTTTCAGCATGGTGTGTAATCTCTGCCACAGATCTTTAATTTGAAATCATGTGCTTTTTTTTTTACATGAGTACTAATGACTTCTTGTAGATATAGTGAAACATTTTTCAACTACATGGCTGTTGCGCGGGGACCAGAAAATGTTTACAGCATCAGCCAGTTACCACAAAGTGCTAATTTCTTTGGTTCATGTGGTCAACAAATTCCTTTACATACACACCCAGCAAATATTTCAGCTGATGAAGTTTTAATGACTCCCACTGACAGCTTTTCTCTCTGCAAAATTTTTGTGTGTACTAGCAACAATTTTGTTTTCTTAGAACGGCACAATTTCTGAGGAGGAGAGAGATGTCTACGAGGAGCTGCTGACACAATCTGAGATTCAAGGCAATATCAATAAGATAAACAGTAAGCCATTTTGGATCCTTATGAAAGTGTGCACATAACACATGATCTTCCAGTTTACAGCTGAACACAGCTTGAATCCACAGGAACAAACAAAATACTTCTGCAGAAACTTACACAACAAGCAAAAGCAGCTAATAGCTGTCTACAACAGTTGTGGGGTTTTTTACTTGCTGCTCCTTCTCTGCTAATCTTCTGGGGGCTAATGTCTGTGTGGTTTTGTTGCAAGGACTCCTCACTTCAGAATCGAATCATTTACTGCCTGTGCTGTTTCTTTATGTTTGAATTCCTTTTGTGTGCAGAATACTGTAAATTTTGACCCCCTCTTCTATATAGAGCTGAAAGTCATTCATAAGCTCCCAGTTAGCTATGACTGAGCTGCTCCCACATGGGCTTGTATAGCAGAGCCGGAAACTCCCTTCATAGGATTGATCTTGAAACAGATAATCCTCTGCTGGACAAAGACCACCACCCTAGCTGGCTTTTACAAAAAGTGAGATGCTGACAGCAATGGACTTTTTTTTCCACAAAAGCATATTTGCTGTTTATGAGCATTGTTTTCATTTCAGTTCACATAGCTTTAGTCCAAGTGAATGAGGCTATTGACCGGCAAGATGAAGTGGCGCTGATGGCAGGTTTGAGCCGTCCTGCTCTGAGCCTGCTTGAAGTTCTGCCGCAAAATTCCTCATGGTACCTATTGCAATTGTGTGATTCTAAAGAACAGAAAATGCAGGTAATTGAATGAAACAGGTACTACGCATCAGTTTGAATTTCTTTAGCCAGTTTTAATCTAGAGGGAAATTGCCTTTAGTCTACCTTTAGCATCACTTAATGAAACAGTTCTTTATAAAGGGTTTAGAATAACTGATGTACTAATTGACATCAAAGTAGCTGCATTTGCTCTAAAGGCCATGATGCCCTTATAAGTAGTTACTAAGTTAAGAAAACTTCAGATATACCATGCTGCCCCAAATACTGTGCTTTGAAAATGAGTTATAACTTGAGTACAACTACAGGTATTATTGAATTAACAGCAAATGAAAAAGTCAGTTTGGTTTTATGGAGGAAATCCATCATTTTGAGTAAGATGAAAATCACAGGGAAAGATTAATGCTGTGTTTACTGTGACATTGTCTTTGATACACAGGGAATAGTACAATCAGATCCTAGTGTCCCATTAAGGGGTTTTATCCCTATCTCCCATAAAACTTAAAAGCATAATTAAATCTTTTTTTCTGATCTGTTAGATAGCAGGGGTTCCAAATATGCTCGACAAAACTGAAATACAGAAAGAAGTTAGTGTTGCCAATGCGGAAGCTGAGGCTCACAAGCTTAGTGAGTAACTGTTTTAATACTAATTTTTTGCCATCACCATTTAATTATTTTAAGCTGATTAACTGAATCCACAATTCCTTGCATGTAAATGAGGTTTCTCAAACTGAAACCATATATGTTGCATTTTATTTTTGTAACTCTTCCTCTCAGTGTCACAATTGCCAAGTCACCAATCCGTGCACCAATGGATATACTCTTTTTATCTGAGGTAGCTAACGCTTTTTTTCTTTGAATAGCTTGAGACACTGGTAAAAACACATTGGCTAAAACTGAAGGCAATGCATGGCTTGATGGCTTGAACAAATATTTATCAGTGCGGTATTAATCCTTACTTGGGGGCAATGACCATCCTTGTAGAATTAAAATAGAATTATCACATGGAAGAATATTTTGCATTCACATTGCAGAGGAAAATTATTCTTACTTCTAGACACACATATCTAAATCTAACCTGCTCTTAGCCTGCTAAGACAGTCACGAGTTGTTTGTAAAAAAAATATAGTTAAGGGGGATCTAAATTTGCAGTGCATGTTTTGCTGCTTTTGGCTGGAAACTTCTTTGCTAGGAAGTCCATCTTTGGTTATACTGCTGTCATTTCATGTTACATCTGGGCATGGCTTAGTGGCTGTTTTGTGTCTGGTATTTCCAATGCTCTGACTCCAAGTTGTTTGCTTTTGTAATGTGACTTAAAGGCTGTACTGTGAGGTCAGCTTAAGCCAGAAGCTAAGTTGGACTTACTACCTCAAAAGTTAGCCTGTTTCAGATTGGTTAGGCATGTCAAGGAGTACTTTCTCTAGAAGAGTTGCTTCTTGGTCAAGGAAATGAGGAAGAAAAATGTGATGCATGAAAAGCAGTAACAGATCTGGAGAGCAACTTATTTGTTATGTTTGATTTGAAAAGAAAAAAAACCCAGTGGAATGTGAACAATGTGGAGTGTGTTTTGCAAGTTGCATGTTCAGTTCCTGAATTAGAAATCAGTATCTTGGTTATTGACTACAGAACTAGCCCGTTGGTGGACTCTGACTCTTTTCTCTATAAAAGCATGCATGCTATAGCTTTGACAGCCTTTGCTTTTTTCTCACCTCAGGAGTAGCCAATAGAGAGCCTTAAAGAGCAGCATGGCCCCATATGACCATGCTTCAGAGCAATTGAAATGAGAGGCAAGGGGCTTGTGCAGGTGCACTTGGTTACTTAGAAAGGTTTTCAGAGTCTGTGTTGTATAATAAGATCTGAGTGTTGCTGCATACATGAACTGTGGGTGTCTGCTGTGCAAGCAGTCTTGTACAGACCTCAGCAGTCAGTGGTCACTGAAAGCATTCACTGGATTACAGTATACAGAAAAGACGTAAGATAAGGTGAAGGAGACGGGAGTTATTTTGCTGTCGGAAATGGTATTTACATAATTCTCATTCTTTACCACGTGTTCTCTAACCTGCAAGGTTGTTTCCATTTGCGCAAGACCTGAGCGTTCTCTTGTACAAAGTGTTCATGGGTGCGTCCTGCACTGGGTGTTTTCAGACTTGGCTCCTCCAGGTGTGCAATTACAGTGCCCATGACTAAGCTAAGGGGTGTTGTGAGGCTTCTGCAGCTGCCCAAGTAAGAAGTGGTTTTCAGCACTTTTCTGCTGGGGTTCAAACCTCTGAAGTCAGTTCAACAAAAAGCAGAATGGGCGAGTTGTTCAGGTACCAGAAAGGGTTGTGCTCACGCTCCTCTATGGTGACCAGTTTAATGTGAAATTTAGGCTGTGGGGAAGGGGATAACTTCTAGATGGCAGTGCTCGTGAGGGCTAATCTTTCACACTGTTAAGCAAGCAAACAGGTGATGGCATGCAGAGGAAGTCTTAGAAGCCATAGCATATGGTATTTTCAATAGTTCAGCTTCTGAAGATCCCAAACACCCAACATGTTTTTGGCTTACTTCTATCAGGCCTCCTAAAACGGACAATGAAAACATTGTTGGTTTGGCAGGACTGTCTCATTCTACCTAGCTGAGTTGGGTCCTGCTGGTGAGGGAAGAAAGGTGGCGCAGAAGCAAAGGAGCATTTGGAGTGAAGCAAGACTGGGGCACTGGAGCTGACATACCCAGCAGTACCTGCTGCAAGCAAATCCAGGAGTGATGTCAGGTCTTTCTCTGTGCTAGGATGGGGTCAGCTCCTTATTTAGGGTTAAAGGTACAATAAGCAGTCTCCAATATCTAAAAGTCCAGAAACTTTAAAGTCCTCCAGTCTGTTATTTGCTGATGACTTTGAGTAAACACTGGTTTTGCAACATTCAGCAGTTGTCTTGAAGAATCTCACATTTCTTTTTTTTTTCCCCTCCAATGACAGCAAATTATATTCTTTGGAATAACCTGTCATCTACATGGCATAAAAAGCAAAAGACATGTGAAAATTAATAGGCTTTTCTTTCCCTGCTGTTCTCTAGAACTTATAGCAGTTGACAATATCAATACTGCAATTCGTAACTGTGATCCTAGTGTCACACTGGTTGCACTGATGAAACCGGAGGCGCAGCTGCCTGTTGTTCACTCATTTGCTGCTGCTGTATATCAGACTGAGCTGTTCAACCTCCAACAACAGAATGCTGTGGTAAGAGTGAAAAACTTACAACCTGCTCACTGATGTTATGTAGTCAAACTATGAAAGAGCACAAACATAGCATATTGTTGCATAAAATCAGACTTAATTCTCTTGCCATGCTTTTACTTATTGCATGACTGGTTTTGGTTGAATAGGCAATATTGAATCACAGAATTTGTTTCTTAACTTTGCTCTGGATGAGCTCTTGTGTTGCAACAAATCGACTGACATTTTTAATTGTTGTGTGCTCGTAATGAGGACTAACTCTGCTTTATGTATTGTGTAGAAAAGTAATGCCCTGCTCTGAGGGCACAATCAGAATATGTGGGGCTGTGGGACAGAAGAATGAAAGGCTGAAGGGATGTGTAGCAAACCCAGTTAACTCTACCAGCAGTGTTGTGTTAATTTGACATGCCTGTGACTCGGTTGTTTGCCAGGCCTTTTAAATCAAGTCCATCTCCTTGCTGGTATCTAGACTGTGTAACTCAAATTTGTTACACTGCTTACTTAGCTTCCTGACAGCAGTACATTATTGTCCTACAGAACTACCTGGCACATGATGAACTGTCTATTGCAGTAGAAATGTTGTCAGCTGTTGTGTTGCTAAACCAGGCCTTGGAAAATAACGACATCCTAATGATACAGAATCATCTCAGAAATCCATGCATTGGCTTCAATAATCTGGAAGAGGAAAACTTTCAACGGTAAAGGTTCTTTTTGTCTTGTCTGAATGAGACTTGGCCACTTCTACAAAGGGTTAAGTAGACATTTTACCAGATGGGCTTTCCTGTGTTAGGACTATGAAGTGGGAAGAGCTGCAAGATAAACATCTGTGTTGTAAGTTAATAAGGGATAATGTCAATTGCTGAACTAGTGTATCCATTAGTATAAGCAGTTGCACAGTCTCAAATGTTTGAGGGCAGAGGATGTGTGAGGTGCAAGGAAAATATCCACAGAAAGCAAACATTGGGATCTGACAAGAATTTTTGCAGACACTAACACATGAACCAACCATAGCTGGAAGCTGTTAATCAGTAACCTGTCTGCAATACTGAAAGATCTTTGGAATGAGGTAATGTTTAATGTCTTAAGATTCAGGAGGTCCCTTAAAACACATCTGACCCCTTTTTTACTTGAGAATGGCAAAGGTCTGAAAAACGTAGCATAGTCTTGCTTGCTAAAAAGCCGAGTACAGTGCTGGAGCACACATGCATGTTCAACATTAAATTATTGCCTTCACTCAGATGCCAGCTGCTTGCACTGCCACGTGCCTGACTTGTCACAACCATATGCTGCTGCCTCTGTGCTCTTATGTGTAGCTACAAAAACCAGCAGGCAACACAATGATTTGTGAGACCTGAGCCCCCGGTGCGTGAGGGAGAACGTGAGGGCATGGGATGGTTCTTGTCTCTTGGCCATGGGTGGTGGAAACATCCATGTGCTGCTGGAAGGCTTGATTAGGCAAAAGGACCATCAGTCCTTTTGGAACTGAAGATCATCACCAAGGCTGCCAGAGGACATGAATCTGAGACTGTCCTTGCTAGGTGTCTCAGAGCTGGAAGGAGGGCAGTCAGGATAAGAATAAGGGGCCAGTGTTTTGGTTAGAGACAGCAGATTGCCATAAGGTGGAGCAAAATTAAACTGCTGCTTAGCTTCTGCTGGTGTGAGGTGGTGCTTCACTGTGGGCAAGAGAAGCAATGGTATAAATATACAGAAATGGGCCCCAAAGTGTCCAAGTGCAACATTTTTCTCTGGTGTTACTGTGACCTGATCGTAGATTAAACTATTGGTCAATGCAAATGAATCACTAGGAATTAGTTGGAGTAGAGAATAAAATAAAACTTTATTATGCCATTACGGAAATCTGTGCAGCCAACCTTGTGTTGAATATTGCAGGAAGCTTTGATTGCACAGTATTAGAAGAAATACAGTAAAGCTAGGAAAAGTTTAGTGAGGGAGATGGTGTTCAATGACTTTCTACTAGAATAGATGAACTTGTAAGGAATGTGTTTCCTAGAAGAGAGAATTTAGGGGAAATATGACATAAGTCTGCAAAAGTGTGCATGTTGTGGGGAAGGTTGATAGAACTTGCCAGCTTCTCTTAACTTTATTTTTTAATTTCCTATGAGAATTGGAATGAGAAAAGATTGAACACTATCAAATATCAAGTTTAAAATTTATATAAGGAACTGCCGCCTAACAAAGCACTTAAACAGTGGACTCATTCCTAAGTAATGTGTAAGATTTCACATTAGAATAGATAAATTAATGGAGCACAGCATTGCTTGCAACTATTAGTGAGATGTAGCCTTTAGCTCGGGAAGCCCTTAAACACAGGCTGCTGAATGTTGGAAGGGCAAATTACAGCAGGAAATGATGAATTCTCTCCTGTTTTGGTTTTTTTTTTTTTTTTTTCTGGCAACCATTCATTTCTCAGGCTTCTGCTTGATATAGAAGACAGGGATTAGACCTGACATATTGTGGCAGTTGTATGCTTGATTGAGGAATATGAAAGTTATTTAACTTATTTATACTTGTGTTTACACTACTGTGAAGGTTGCCACCTCATCTTGATCTCTGACCCTTCTGAGAGTAGGCACAGGCTACAGAGCACGTGCTTGGAGGACCTTGAGTTCTGGGGAAGAGAAGCGTCACTTCTATTCCCTTCCTCTTCCCATGGCCCATCATTCTTCATTATGGAGGCAGCATGGATGTAGCAGAAAGTGCTGCTACCTGATATTAGAGCAGAAATACTGGTCTTTGACTTAGTGTAGCAAGAAGCCTACCAAATTTACCTGTAATGCCATACAATAAAGTATATGTCAAGTGTATGTATTAACGTCACCCACATTGCCAAGAAAAGTGCTCTGTTATTGTGCAGAGCCATTTTTTTCAGATCCTGAAATGCATGCATAGAATCAGCAAGGCAGCTTGCATGTCTTTATGATTTCTGGCAAGAGATGAGTTTGAAATTCATTCATTGAAAAAAATGCTAGGCACTAAATGATGGATGATACATCTGACTAATTCTTTATGCCAGTTTATCTTGTATATGAAATACACTTATGTATTTTATATCTTCTTATAGTTATGCTGATACACTATTGTCTATTAAGTCAGAGGCTTCATCTCAAGGCCAAGATTATTTAAGCTGGAATGATATCCAGAACTGCATTGACATGGTTAATATGCAAATTCAAGAAGAAAATGAAAGTAAGTAATTCTTCCTCTACATCACCCACAGAGATGATAGACTGGTCCTTGGTACATAGATTTCTACGCTGAATGGCCTTGTACAGACACTCTTCAAGAGTGTTAAATAATTTTGGACACCTGTTGGTCTTTAAATGTCCTTGAAGTATTTCTGTTTATGTTTTGGCTGACTGAAAGTTATCATAGGGTGCCTGTCTTCTGCAGTGTTACAAATTCTGTGGTTCTGACCACTTGGCAGTATCTTTCAATATTTGCACCGGATGGCCTCGTTTGGGGGATTTTGCAGAAATTGTGAGCAAAGAGCATATTGGGGGTTAGGGAAAGAAATTACAGGTAGTGTCCTGTGGAAAAGTGTTTTAATGTTATATGATTTTCAAGCCTTTGCTTTTCGCAAAGGAATTGGTAAGAAGTTACACAGCGCAATTATCTGCCCTGCCCTCATTTTAGGTAACTTGAATGCCCCTCTGAGAGTAGCTTCTTGTGCCCATTTTTTCTAACATAAATGAATATAGAATTTTGTTTTGAAGCCGAATGTAACTGCATTGCCCTAAAATAGGTTGGTATATGTGTTACTTTGAATGTGATAGCTGGTCATTCAGGCTTCAGAAGTGCTAAAGGACCAAGTTTCTCCACAGGATATAGAAGTATGATTTAATTTTTGTCATCCTTCTCCTCCCCCCTAAAAATTTGAGGCTATCAAGTTATGCCTGATTTGCTGGAACAAGGAAGGGAGAGGGCAGCTTTCACACCACTTGCGATTTGGGAAGCAGTTTGGAGTATAGTTTTGGAGCCTTTATGAGGCCCAGGCTGCTTCCAAGGTGGCACTGATGCAATGGTGCGTGTGCCCTTCCTGCACTTCTGTCAGTGTTGTGTGTGCTACTGCTGGTAAAGGAAGCTTTGTGTTACAGAAATGCTAAAATTGACTGGATTGTTGCTTCACAAAGCTCGTCAAGTGGTGGCTGTGGACTCTGGTGGCTCGGTTGCAATGTGTGCCCTCTGGCAGGGTGGGATGCTGAGCAGTTTGTTTGACTGACATAATAACTTTTTTTGTCCAAATCTCTGCAGTCTCTAGGACTTGAAACGGGCCTTAGGGAAGGTGGCCTTGCACTAGGAGTCAGTCTTCATCACTGAAAATAGCTGCATTTGGTTTCAGTGACACTGGCCTCTGCCTGGGTATGGTTATTTGAAGCAGAGGGTGGAGGAAGAAGAGTGGCCTCTCCATACACAAGCACACATGCCTGCATGCTCCCTCTTTGGTAGCATCCCAGAAAAACTGCTCACTTCCAAAGCCTTGTGAGGGCATGGATCTGTGACCCCACCAGCTAGGCTGTGATGGATGTGGGAGAGACTTGGTGAGAGACAATCTGCTGCTGGCAGGAATGCCATTCCTCACAGGTGATGGAGAAGCCCTTGGCTGGTGGCCTTCTAGGGTGGCTTTGGGGAGAAAGTATGCCAAGCAGCGCATTTCAGCACTGTTTGGGGGTAGGAGGAAGCTGATTTCAAAATGTTGAGGCCAGTCTGAAGAAAATAAGTTAGAGGTTTTATTAAATACAACAGCCATGTAACTTGCTGACCAAAGTCCTGACTGCCACTGGTCTGAACAATCAAGTGATTTCTCACAAGGTCGGTATTATTGGACTGGTTATTTAAGATGGAATTCAAAGAAATTAGGTTAAGTTGCTATGTAATGCTGTTCCTGGGAGGTATATATTTGTCCAAAGCAGGGTTTCACGTAATCTGGCCTGAAATCACTTGAAAATAAGTCTTTCAGTATTGTGAGCCAATATGTAAGTGAACATAGTTAGATGTGACACCCACCCTTTCTTTAAGCTTCATGTAGCTACTCCTGTCCTGAAAGTAGGGAAGTCTGGTTTACTTTTTTCATCAAGGATAAATTTGACTTTCATGAAGAGGTAGATCGATCTACCTCTAACCAATAACTGTGGTAGGAGGGAATACTGTACAACTTAATAGCTTTACATGAATATTTGAGCAAAAATTATTTTAAATCAGCTGCTGCTGCTGCCGCCTCTGCTTCTTTTACGTGATTTTTTTCTCTTCTTCATGTTATTGCTTTGTTTGTACCTAATATAGGATAAGCTGCATCTTTCTTTGATAACTATGTCTTTAATAACTTTTCGTTTCATAGGAATCATTGCAATCGGCCACATTAATGAAGCAATTGACCAAGGAAATCCTGAGAGAACTCTAGAAACCCTTCTGTTGCCCACCGCCAAGCTGCAGGATGTGAGACCAGTAAACGCAAGGCATTATCAGGATGTCCTGTACCACGCCAAAGCGCAGAAATGCAAGGTTAGAGCTTTGACTGTTGCTGTTTGTCAGAACTGAAATGACAATTCTTTTCACTTACGTGCATCCCTGTCCTGTTCCCTAGTGTTTGGATTAGCTGTGCCAATGGGGTTGTAAATAAACCAATGACCATGAACTGGCACTAGGTAATTTTCCACTACAACTTATTCTGAGTGGCAAAAGGGATTAATTCTCAATGTGTTAATACTAAGACATGTTTCACATGTGTGTCACTACTGACTTGATGGACCCCTGTTTATTTTTAATTCTACTAGGTTGCTGCAGCTATTACAAAACATGGGCAGCAGTGGCCCTGATGTATTTATGAATTTGTGCAAGGATCTACTTACTAGACTGTGTGTCAGGCAGGTAGTTACCCTATGGATAAGAACTGAGGGTTTTGCCAGGAAGGAGTCATAGTCATGTTGAAGGAGTCATGGTTTTCCTTAACAAACCTCTGGGAAACACTTTGTTGAGCAGTCTCAGTTGCTCAAAATTGGTGTTTTATAATAGTGGAGACTTGCACATATTTCTGTTCTGGCTTTATCATGTAACAATGTACTGGCTGCCTTGTATGTGCCTTCAGTTTAAACCTATCTCAGCAGGATACTGCTATCTGCTTCCCCCAAAGCAGTGTCCTGGTTAGCATCACAGCTCAGGAAAGTGTAAACAAAGATCAGTAACGACTTGCAGGATGTGACTGAACACATTAGCCAAAGGTACTAGCACAGCACTTAATGTCCAGTGTATGGAAAAGACACTTAAAACTCACATAATGTGTTCCTAAAGTAATATGGTCAGCTGGAGAAAGTCCCTGAACTTTGGCTTGTAGAAATACCTTGCAGCTATCTTGCCACCTCACCTGTGGTACCTGCTTGTGAAACAGTGTGTTTCTGCAATCCACTATCAGAGCTTCCAGAAGGTGTTTGCACATTCAATTTCTAGCTTGGGTTTCCAGGTTAGGGCTGGTTTCCCTGAGCCCTGGATTCTGGAAAGCCTCCTCCCTTCCGTGGGGAAGGTTTAGTGCATGCTGACAACTTTACCCATCCTGGAAGGGCCAGGGTTGGTATTTTCATGCAGAGAATGGCTGCGCAGTGCTGGACTGGGACATGCCAGGCATCTCGTGCATGTGTCATAAGCCAGGATGTCCCCAAGGCACAGCACACCTACAACACGCAGAGCCCTGCCCTGGCTCGCTCCTGCCAACTGCCACTGTGCTCCCTGGGTGTAAACTTGGTGCCTGCTCTTCTTCCTATGTGAATGTGCTGATGGGAAACAAATGGGTGTTTCAAAGTTTTGGAACAAAATCTGTGCCATTTCTTTTGAAATCTTCCTCAAAAATTCATGATGTTGTTAGACATCTGCTGGCCTTTGTCTCCTGAAGTATTTTGCTTTTGCATTCTTTTGACCACTACTTAAAACATCTCCTCTTGACATCACTATTCTTTAGGTAAAGATACGGTTTAGATTGAACTTCCCTTTAAAAAAAAAATCCAATAATACTTGAAAAGATAGTGTAAAGTTTAAAGTCTGTCTATCCCCTACTTTTTCTGAGCCCTGTTTATAAAGCAGATCTGCTTTTAATTGTATTTAGCATGTTTTAAGAGTGAGCTGTGGTAAAAGGAAGTATTTGATTTACAAGGATGAGATAGACCTGCCCGTGAACTTCCTGTGTTCCCTGGCGTCGTCTGGAAAAACATACGGGTCAAACCTGCATGCTTATTCTAACCAGCCTGCTGTCACGTCCCTGTAGCTCTGGTGTCTTTGGGGAAGTACAGTATGCACCCAAATTTCTCAGTACCCGTTATAGGTTTTAATCTCAGGTCACAACTACTTGTTCCTTGCTTGAAACTGAAAGTGCAAACCTGGGATTTATTTACTCATTCCTGTAATGTTAAACCACAGCTTCTAGCAGTTTTCAAGGCCATTCCAAATCAAGTGTATTCAGATCCCACTGAAGAAAAACCCCATGTTAGGCAGTGTATTATGGATACCTGAAAAGTTACAGATGTATGGTTCCTGTGTTATTTTTACTTTTTGTGTGATAGGCACATAGTTTTTACGGTTAGGTTCATATTTTCTGTTTACAATAGTTGCATAATATCTGGATTATTTTAAAGTTAGCTTTAAAATCTGTTCTTATTCATGGTGAAGGAATGGCATGATTAAAACTAACTTCAATTAGAAGCCAGAAGAAATTGAAGAGGGGGAGTCTTAGCAAGCTATATATTCTTTGAAGACATTTTCCAGTGCAAATTATTTTATTTAGGTAAAGTTTTTTACAATACAACTATTGAACTGACGCTGCAGTTACAAATATAAACACCAACCACTGAGGTCATTTTGTAGAAACTTAACACTCAGTGTATATGTAGCTTTTGAGTTTTTGTAAATGTAAAAGCTGACCCTTTGCTTCAGTAATGTGGACAATCAATCATTACTAGCTTCAGTGCTTGTAACACTGTAGGTATTTCCTGTGAGGATGTGGAAATAGACAATACTATAAAATAGCTTCCCTGTTTTGCTTACCAAGCAAGAATAATACATGCCTGGATTCACACTGATAAGGGCTAGCTCCCAGCAATCCTCATGGGCCAGATGAGTGCAGGCGCTGACAAAGCGGAAGAACAAGTCTCCAGTGCAAAGCTGGTTAAGCAGCCTCATAGGAGATGTTGCCTGGGAAGTGTCAGGCTTCATGTCTACGGCTGTAGATTTACTGGTCCTTGAACCTATGGAGACTCTGGCTTTTTATTTCCAATATCCAGGGCAGCATTTGTTCTTGGCTGCAAAGCTCAGCAGTTCCCAGGCATATAGGAAGTGCTTTTACTTGTTCCCATTTCCACTGCACCAAAACCTTGTTTCCATATCACTGTTCCTGCAGTGATTGTGGGCTGAGAGCTTGTTTGAACTATTTGGAAATCATGAATGGGCCTAAAAGTGCTGTTTGGATATTGGTTCCTTTTCTGGTGTTCAGAGGCTGAGGTGACTGATGTTCTAGTCTCTCCTCTGTGGCCATGAAAGTGATTGTCTGAGAAGGAAGAGCCACCTCCCTGAATCTAAGTACACCAGATGTTGCAATACACCTGATAAAATTACAGAGTTGGAAAAGTGTATTTCTGAAGACATTTCAGTTTAATTGCACCTGAGGTTTGTTGCTGCATGGGTTAATACTATACAAAATCCTAATTCCAATAATGTAAATATAGAACTAAATTCATTTCTCTCTGGACACTTTAACCATTGTTAGATAAATATTGGATTGACTTCTGATTTTGGACATCAGAAAATAAAGAAAAGGGTCAAGACAACTGTTTAGGCTGCTAAGGCATAAAGCAATTAGGTAGAAAGAATACAACCCATCTGTGCTGTAGTAGTAATAGTTAATGTGATGAATAATAAGGATAATATTGCTTGGCACAAAGCAAATAGCAAAGATAATAAGGATCAAAACACTGATTTTAACGTACCAGAACCATTCCTGAGTCTTGAGTGTTCGTATAATTGAGACATAGCAGAAAACAATAGCCGCAAGAGGTATTAAAAACCCAAAGATAGCTAAAGAAACATAGTAGTAGAACTGGAAGGAAGATATTGTTTCACAGGCATGGTGCACATCATGGCAGGTATAAATGCCCAGTTGTTTCACATAGTAACTTTGCTGCATTATGCAAAGCGGGAGCATGTACAAGAAGACAATGGTCCACACAGTAGCACAAACCGCGATGGCATAGGCACGTTTTGGCAGGTTCTTGTAAGTGAAGGGGTGAACGATGGCCACGTAGCGGCTGACACTGATGCATGTAAGCAGCAGAATGGAGCAGTACATGTTGCCATAAAACACTGCGGTGGTAGTTCGACACATCATTTCCCCAAAAATCCAGTTGTTCCCGTTGATGTGGTATGCTATTTTGAAGGGTAGCATGATGCAGAAGAGCAGATCTGAAACTGCCAAGTTTGTGTAGAGAATGGCAGTGCACACGGACCGGATCCGGAAGAGCAGCATCCACAGAATGATGGCATTAGATGGTACACCCAATAAAACAGCACCAAGGTAGACAGCAGGTATTAGCTTAGTGCTCAGAGAACTGTTCAGGTACTCTAACGTGGTGTTGTTCACTTCTGTTAAAGTGGAGTCATTTGACTTTTTTGAAGAGCATTTGTGTTCTCTGACATGGATGGTCTTTGTCTCCCCTTCTATAGCATAAGGGGGGATGTAATCGTAGTCTCTTGCTGAAATTCCACGGAAAGTCTTGATAAGAGACACGGTTTTAATTGCAGAGCCATTCAGTGAAAATTCGGAAGCTTTAAAAAAAAAAAGGTTAAAATTAGTAAAAAAGGCAAACTCCTGGATTAGCAGTATAACTCACTTTCAGATAAGGAGAAGGGTATTCCTCCTGTGAAAAGCAATATGTATGTTTAAAAGATCTGGTGGTATTATTCGCTTTGGGTGTTCATATCAAATGTGCTCAAGGACAATATTTACTGTCATTTCACAAGCAACCATAAGCGTAGCATGAATTTAATGTTAAGCTGATCTTTCTGCATTTCAGATGCATTCAATAATCTCCGGCAAAAAACGGCCAACACTTGTGTAACCTTTATCACTGCCAGAGGGTTTTGCCCAGTAGTAGCAACATTGGTAGTTCAGCATATAAGAAGCAGCCTTGGTCTAGGCTTTATCAGAATGTCTAAAGGAAGTGGTTGTACTACCCTTGTCTCTTTGGGATGAAACATTTGACTACAAAAGATGTAAAAAGTGCTGTCTTGCCTAACACAGGCTGAAACTTTCAAATTAGAAAATTGAAATAACCCTCAATGTTTTGGTCTCTTGCATATCAAATTGATGTTAGTGCTGTGTATTCTTCAGCTTCTCACGAAAACAAACCAGGTCTTTTCAGCTTCTTTAGGAAGGACAGTTAAACTTGAAAATGGAATATAAATGCTTGGACTGATACTAAATCAAATCTATTCATAAGTAAATAAAACAGCAGGGAAATTTGCAGTAAGTAGATAGTGTGTGGCAAAGCCAATGATGACACTTTCATTAATGCCTGTTTCTACGTCTTTAGTAGAGAACTTTGTAAAGCCACTGACATTTCCAGATGAAGCACAAATGTGTTCAACATCCGGTTTTAGAAAGTACTTTGCGAAATAGACTTTGCAGAATAAGCAGCTGCATAATTAATTTGGTAATTTAAAAGTTTTCTTAGCTGTGTCCAATGCCAAAAGACTTAGTGTAAAGCTTAGAGCATGAATCTTGAAACTGAAATTCAGAAGTGAACTGAAATCTGGAGGAAAATTTTTGTGTGGTTTTTTTTATCATTCCCTGCTAGAACGGTTTTCCGTGTTTTATTCCATCTATGCTTACTGGCAGATATATGATAGAATGTTTTGAAATTAGTTAGCCGACTGCATTTCTTTCAGCAATTTTGTGGGTGGTTAATCCAAAAAATTAATTTTAGTCTCCCTTTAAAAGACATATGTTTGTGCATATATATTGTATATATAAAACAGCCTTTGAAAATGAGCTTGGTTTGCAAACAGTGTTGAAATTAGTAAGGAAAAAATGTGGCTTATTTGATAATTCCCTGTGGTTATTTTTGTCACAATTTCCTTCTAATAGCGCCATCTGTGAAGCTGTAATTCTGTTGAATGTTTTAAAGCAGAAAGAACAAGACTCCACAGGTTTAAGATTATTATATCGCTACAGAAATATTAGAGACAAGTTGTGTCTTTAGTAAGCGCAGAAATATCCCTTAAATAAAATTCCTTATAGAAAGTCTGGGCAAAGGCGGGGAGGGGGGAGGTAAAGTGTCACCGAAACAGAAGAATAATGAATCTGCTGTGAGACTTCCTAGAGCGTAGCTTTCTGTAATGATGCATGTACAACATATTTAAGCTGGCAAAGCACCAACATCAAAAAGCCCACGTTATTGACTAAAATATAGAACAGATACAGAAAGGAGGACTCACCTGTTGTGAAAAAACTGGAGGTAAGAGAGAGCAATCCAGTGAAAACCAGTATCTTCATTGTAGTATGGTGAAATCCAGCTAGACAAACAATGATGCTGTTCTAATACATCTTTAGAGACGTTTTGTAGGGGATTTTTTTCCCCTTTGTAAGGGGCTAAAGAGTGATTGATCTGTCCTCCAGAAACATCCTGTAGGCATGAGGTTTATGGTAAGGAGCTAGTTTGTTCTTTGTCTACTACACAAGAGGGTGTGACGTTTCCAAATATGCACACATGACTCAGTTTCAGCCTCTGCCCAACACAGAGATAAAATTGCTTTACAGCAGCAATTTAACTCCTAATTTACCGTAAGCCTGAAGCCAATTTGTGGGGTTCTGCTGGAATTTGTACATACAGATATTTGGGGAGAAAAGATATTTTCTGGAAAAATATCAGAGGGTATATTTAGTAAATCCTCAAAGGTCTCACCCACAGACAAATCCCATGTTGCTGAACTCTGTACCCTTCTCAAGGAAGAAGCCAGGCTTGGGGAAGCGTGTGGTGATCTCAGTTTAGCAAATGCAAAGGTGAAAGCAAGCCACACATGCAAGCATGCCTTAAGAAAACTACGTTCTGCTTTGCTTTCTACCTACCTACCCCCTATTAGCTGCCTGCGCTCCCTCAATCCGGCTGCCTGCTCTGCTCAGACAGTTCCCACCCCTTCACAGCCTGCAGCCTCTAAAACCTTTCCCCTATTTTCATCTGCTGTTTTTTTCATCCCCTGCTTTTTCACTGACTGTTTTTGTGTTGGTTTTGGTGCCTTTTTTTTTCTTTCCCTTGAATGCCAAGTAACAACAGCTTGCTTCCAGCAGACAAAATTAGCCCAAGTCTTGGTCTGGCTTCCAAGCTAGCGAGGTTTGGTGAGGCTCAGCATAAGCTGTACTTGGCTCCAGAGCAGTATTTCTGTCTGTTCTTGTATTTAGTGTGTAGAAGCTGGACATTGGATAAGGAATTCTTTTCAGTTTCTCAGTTCTTTTCACAAAATTGTCAGCTACAGTTTGGGAATTTAGTATATGCTCTTTCAGGTGTTAACTCTAACTTTCTACTAGACTTCAGTGTGTGTCCACTGTCATGCAATTCACTGATACTACTTGATTTTATTTAGATACTCTGCTACCTTGTTTACATACATGAGGTAAACTGAAGTATCTGCATCTGTCTTTCATGTATTTTTACATTTTTTTCCTTAATTTCTGTGGATAACAAATTTATTGGATGTTTGGTCTGGAGCTGGGTGGAAAAACAAGGATATACCATTATGAAAGTGGTTCTTCATCCACAGTGTTTTAGCTTGAGAGAGTCTTTGGCTTTTGTTTCCTGCAATATTTATGTATATACTCCTAGATCTTTATCGCATCAGTACATTCCTGTTTCCCTCATCATTAGTCTGCTACAGACCCGGCACTCCTATTTCCTCTTTAAAATGACGTTTGTTCCCTCCACCTACTGGATTAGATTTTAAATGTCACTTTAGCTCTGAAACCTTATTTTCTTGGCCCAAGTGTCAGTTCACCTGTGAACCTGGGCAGCAGGAGCACAGTGGGCTAGTGGGGATGATCAGCCCACCTTCTTGCACTGTCTGTTTTAATTTGTGTTTAATACCATGCACTGTTAGGCTGCAGGAAGAATGAGACGTGCTCTGCTGCTTAATTCCCGAAATGATCACCTGTGCTAAGTCATCATTACTAAACCTGAGTTGTCTTTCTAGAAATTACTAGCAAATACTGACATATGTAATACGTACTCAGGTGTACATGCAGATCTTTTCCAAATAAGGGATTCTGAACAAAAGCCAACTTCCTGCAGTTCTTTGATTTGTGCTCTTTATGCTACTACTGCAACGCTGCCTGATGTGTGGTTTTAGTTTGTACCCAGATTACTTTGCCTGTGTATCATGGAAATGAAAACATTTCTAGCTTTACTTAAAATCTTTATTGGTGTTCAGCAGGATGGTGTCTTCTACACATGAAATCTTTCAGAGCTCTGTATTTGAGCAAGAGTTTATTCAAATCCTTAAACAGAATATGAGCATGATTTATTGCTGATTTTAAGTGGTCAAATTATTTTTAGTGTCCAAGGGCTTTGCAAGGGGACTTTATGTCAGAGCTCTATCAGTATGTTCAGACAACTTTTGTTATAGTTCATTTTTTTTCAAGGTTTTTCTCTATCCTTTTTCCAGGAATCCCAAGATGATTCAGCACTTCTGTGGCTGGATGAAATACAAAAAGGAGTCAATGATGCCAATAACAATATAAAAGAAGCAGCGTTCTGTAAGCATTGACTTGCATCTGTATTGCTCTTGTTTTTCTTAGTCTTGAAAAGATGAAAGTGGTGAGCTATCTCAGGGAAGTGTGGCAGCCCTTTAAATACATCAAAAGAAATGAACATATGTTCTTTGTCGTACTGAAATTAGGGTAACTTAAAAACACCACCACCCTGGGACATTTATCTAAAGTGGTTTATCCTTAAAGGTTGGCTAATAATTTAGTGGATTTGGCTATAAAAGTTAATGTTATGACCAAGATTTCTAGTGTCTGTGTGTTTTCACAAAGGTGGTGCAACAGAAGGAAGTTTGAATGAGAAGAGATGTGCTGTTTGAAGGCTTATTTTGCTTATATAAGACTGAAGTCCTGCTACATGCTAAGAGCAAATTCTTAAATGTTCACTACTTTGGTTATCCTTATTTCACTATAATGCCTTTTATTAAGTGTTAACAAGTGAAAATTTAAAAACCTCAATTTTACAGGTAGTATAAGAAACCACATGGGCTTTTTGGAGAAGTACACGTTCTACCAATCTGTAAAGAGGAGGAAACCTGTAGGAATAGTGCTGAGGCATATCCTGTCAGAGCATTGTTTACTGGGTGTATTCAACACCTTCTGTGAAAGTTTGGAACAAATATAATTTTAGAAAAATATCCATAACATGTAACTTGCCACTCAGTCTGTTACCAGTGTAGAAAGAAGCATGGCTGTGTGTGCGGGGCACACTGGAGAGCACGGTGATATCCCCACATGTTGCTGCCTGAGGCCAGCACAGATGAACCAAGACTGATAGCTTGGCATTCAGTATTGGTTCACCTTCTGCTTGAGTTGGCTTTGGGTGAGTCAGTGTCGCCTTCTTCTGCACCCTAAGAGTTTGTGAATACAACTGCTGAACTCGGTGCATTCCTGCAGCCCGGCATTCAGCCCTCATTAGCGGAGTGCGGCAGCCTGTTTACTTACAGGCAGGCTGTGTTGGTAGTTTCTGCTTTGGAAACTGTGGGTGGAAGCAGACGCACACATCTAGCTATTACAAAATCTTCCATCCCCACTACAGAAACATTGAATTTAGTGTTACTGTTACTTTAGAATTGATAAGGTCCTCAGGTAACCAGCCAGATATACTGAAGGCACTTTTAAGTATTGTTGTAGGTCACGCATCTGTAGTGAAAAGCACCTGGCTTGTGTTGTCTGAGATGGGGTCAGACACATGTACGTTGTCCCAACCCCAGCTGTACTCCAGATTGCCGATACCTCCTTTTGTAGACAAAAATATCTTCCCCTCAATGCCACCCAGAGGCATGAGGAAGCACCTGAGCACAGAGAATGGAAGGAAATGCATAGCTTATAAACAGATGTAAATTGAAGCTAAGGAGCAACTTAAAAACATCCTTATTTGTGTCCACTGGTGTAAAAGCATTAAGAATGTACCTCATAAATGGCTTGCAGAAATCAGCACAGCATTATCCATATATCAGTACCGTATGATGTCGCTAAAGGTAAGCCACTGCTACATCTACTGGTCAGCTGTAAAATCTTTTCATTTAGTGTGGCACCATGTTTGTAGTAAATGCACAGCTTTTCATAATCAAGCATGATCAGTAGAACTGTTTTAACAAGTCACTCATGAAAATAACTACTAATCGTACTCTGACGTCTGGGTTTGAAAGGAAGCAGTGTCAGCACAGCACATTGTTCAGAAGTGTTCTAGGATTTTGCAGCTAAAAACTGAGATGTAAAATTTCCCCATGGTGCAGAACCTGATACTTCCTATAACAAAACACATCCTCTCTCAGGAAGTTAGCATGTTGTGTTCACGTAGTCTAAACTTAGATCAAAACAAATGTTAATTTCCAAGTTGTGATCAAGCTGAACTATCTCAGACAGTCTATTTTTGAAAGGCAAACAGCTACCCACCTACCACTCCAAAACTTTTGCCGAAGTCAAAGATTCATTTTTGTTTCCGTTGGAACAAAGTGTGTTTTTCAGATTGCTGACATAGTGGTAATGAAATAAGCAGCAAAATAAGAGGAGGTACTGACAGCTGTATTGAAACTATCTGAAACCCTTCCAAAGTAATTTTTACTCCTTTCTAGAAATACTAAATATTACATGATTAAAATTATAAAAGGCTTTTACATACTGTTTTCCCAGTCAGTGAAGGACTCTGTATTTAGTATGTTCATTTAGGAAGACATGTTCAGTAATGCTGGTGTGCTTCCTAATTCTTTGTGGTCTTTGCTCTACAGTTTGCATCATCTTACTTCACTTCTTGAATAATTTCAATCGTTGTACTCCTTATCCAAGTGGAGGACAAAAAGAGGTTGGCCATATATCAGCTGTATGGCTTTCAGGAATAGACACCAATACCGACTTTCAGTCTTGCACAGGAAGAGTGTGTCTGTCAAGGCTGGATCTGTTATGGGAGTCCATGTTATAGGAAATTGCTGATCTTTGGCCCTGTTGAGAGTTCAGGCTTATCACAACAGAGAGCTGCATCTTTGTATATCTTAGCTGTTTGAAGGGAGGATGGGTGCGGAAAAGAGCCCTTCACAGTGTTGATGTGGTCCTGAACATCCCCAATGCTACAGGAGCAGACTGGAGCCCATAGTTCTCCTGCAGCTGGATATAGCTGAGCTCCCCTTAGCTTATAATTTTATAGGTCTTGTAACTTGGCCAAATGTGTGGCCCTTCTTTAGAGCAACAGTTATAGTGTTAATTGTTAGCACTTCGGTGTGAAGGAATAATTTCTATTGAACTGGTGAGTTTCCGTACTAAATATTTTTCTTACCTTTTCCTTCTAAAACAAAGGAATATTTAGTTAAAAGACAAAAAGAAAAAGCCAGACAGCAAGGGACCTACATAAACAACTATTAGCTAGACTGTGTGCTCTTTTGTCTTTGTAAAAATAATTTCCAGCAGCTCTAACTATAGGATGAAAAGGAGGAAAAAAACGTTCAAATACTGGTGACCAGAGTTGACAGGGCACATAGGACTGTGTATGAGTAGGGCTGAGTGCCTAGGGCCGCCTGGGCCAGCAGTAGCAAGCGACTTCCCAGTTTTTCCTGCTTCCTTGCTGTTAAGGCCAGATGCCTGGGCACTGTGATACCACAGCTGTGGCACAGTCATCCCCAATCTTGTGGACAGCACTCTTGTGCTTGGCACAGTTTCAAAACACAGAATAGCAGGATGCTATCTGGTTGAAATCCAGATGGTGGTGGTGTGGTATTGTGTTTCTCAGTTGGCTGCCAATGTATTTGGAGATGGATCTGTTGCTGTCTAACCAAAGGTACCTATTCCACCTCAGCCAAGCTAATCACAAACTAAAACTGTTTCTCTTGCTGAATTGCTCTCCTGCCAGCTCAGTCTCACACAGTGACTCCTACATGTAGGCTGTTGACACTGAGCAACTCCTTGGTCAGCTCTGGCTGGAAAAAAATGTGTAGGGGCAGACCACTGAGAGTGGGAAGGGATCTTTCTTGTATTGATCTGGATATACTCAAGATAAAGTGTTTGGTATTGCAGTGGGAAGGGCAGCTGTGGGATGCAAAGGTAGCCAGATTTACTTAAGCCAGTATATAATGTGTATGTTCTAGTCATATATGTCTATTCACTTGTTCCTCTGTGCATGGATCTTGAATTTAGATGTGAAAGAACACCATTAAAGACCAGAGCAGCAGTTTCAAAAGCAGCATATACCTCTAGTGTGTAAGGCACTTTCAGATGGCGTGTGCATCTGTCAGGTGTGGTGGTATCAGCTCCTGCAGTGATGGTGGGACCTGGACAAAGCAAAGGACACTTAGGAAGTCCTGAATCAGAGTATGGGTAACTTCATATAACCTCAAAGTTTGAACACGCTTCGCAGTATCACTTATGTGCCCCGGAAGCAAAAGCTGTGTCTCTGGCAAACTCAAGGGCATGAACTTGCTGCATAAGCTTTAGACAGGCTTCCAGAGGGTGAGGACAAGAAAGGGTCGCTTTAGGATCATGACTAGGATTCTGTTAGTGTTGCAAGACTTTGCTCATGGCAATCTATCTTTTTTCTTCCCATTTTGCGCAGTAAAAATGAATGTTAGGTTTTACAGCTTGTAACCTAATGACTTCAAGTACCTCTAGAAGGCTCCCATATAATCTGCTTGATGGCCTGTCTGTTAGGTCAGGCTGAGTGGAGGGCACCTGCCATCCCTAGCTTGTTGTTACTTGGTGTGGCACTTGATGGGAGCAGCTCTGCCTTCAGACCACCCTGTTGTGCTGTGGCTGCATCCCAGCCTGGGTGGAGTGCACGCTTTCTAACAGGCTTGCTGTTCTCTGAAATACTTGTCCTTACAAGCATGAAGGAGGCTGCAAATGAGTGAAGCACTGAATTGCTGTGTATGTCATGCTGTCTATGTGTGCCATCTTTAGAAGTCCATTATTAAGGTTGCTGGAGGCTAGAGTTGTGGGTACATAGAATATAAACCACTTAATTTTCTATGTCATTATTTTACCCTAGTGGCTGTTGGAACATCAATGATTAACAAGAGCTTGGAGAAGGGCAATTCACAGCCAATCTCGATGATACTGCAGTCTAAATTTGGATTACGAGTTGTTCCAGAGTGTGCTGAAACCTACTTTACGAGCCTCTCAGAAGCCAAGAAACTGAAAACTAGAGAAGGTAAAAATGCTTGCGAATAAGACAGTTTCATATCTCCATATCATTGAGGCAACTAGAAAACTAGCACAGAAGTGGCTTACCTAAAAATGCTGTAAACTGAAGAACACAGTTGCTGGCTTTTGAAACCTTCTGAGAAATGTTATACTTGCCCAAGTGCTTTATACATGATAGTGAACTGTTGCACAAAGTGCATGCTGAGAAACAAGTCTAGCTAAGCCTCTCTAGAGTCTCAAACTAGCCTCTGAGTGAATTCAGGGCAGCTTGTTCGTGGCTGTCAATAGACTAGTTCATTCTCTTAGAAATCCACATTACTCCCCACTTTTCTTTTTCTCTGTTAGCAGATGCAGAGAAGGGTTAGACTGCACACTTCAGCCTTATGGGTTACTGTCAAAGGTCAAGCCAGGCTTTGCCAGAGTGTCCATGGCCTCTTTATGGTCCCTTTGCATTGCCAGAGCAGCAGGTATCAGCAAAAGCTGGGGCTAGAATCTGCCCATAGCAAGATGATAGGATGTTATGTCATGTTAGAACTGCAAGCTGGTCATAGTTAATGCAGCCAAGATTAGGTAACTATTACAAATAAAAAAGTTGCCATCAATGTACTATGCTTTCTTACAGTAGATGGGCATGTTTCATCCTGCAACATGAGTTCTGAGAGTGCATTTTGCACAACTGACCTTATCAGCTTTACCTTGGGGCCTTTTGTCCATGAGGAAATTAGGCTTTTCCTGCCTGTCAGGATACAGCTTTGTTTACCAAAGCACTAAAGAAGGCAATGATGTGGATATAGGATATGTCCAGTGTGAACTGTCAGTAAGGCCCAGCACTTAGCCACAAGACAGGAACATTTTTTTATAAACACAGCCTCAGTTCCACTTACATGAGTGATGGTGGAAGATGTAGCATACACTGCTTCAGGACCAAGCACCAACTTAACATGTTGGGGTCTGGAGAAGCTGGCAGTGGATCCATACTAACCTTATAGCTGTTTTGTTCTAGAAGAATGATCCTGATCATGGGTTCACTAAGGTTGGAAAAGACCTGTAGGATCATCTAGTCCAACCATCAACCCAACACTACCAAGTGTTACTGATCCATGTAGCAGGAAATCTTGAAAACACTTATTACAAATGGGACCAAGATATATAGATACTTTGCATGTAAAATAGCCTTCTAGCAAAGGGAGTGTTGTAATTTATCAGTGTAACAGGACACAAATGTGTATTAACAGTATGTGTTGCCTTTAGATTCTAGTGAAAGTCCATGGATTAAACTTGTAATGAAAAACATGTACAATTACTATTACAATGTGGAAACCGAGGAAGGTACCTGTGTTGCCCCTGAAGGAGTTGTACCAAAAACCTCATGGTTAACAGGTGAAGAAATCCAGGTAGGTGGCTGAAATGTTTGCTTTTATTGGAAATGCAGCATAAAGGTTTGAGAGAGAGAGCAGTAGCAAGACATGGCAATGTCAAGGCAAGAGGCTGTTCTGGGTGAGACTGAAGAGCATTTTAGTCTAGTTTATGCTTCTGACAATAGCAGCAACTTAAGTCTAAGCAGGCAATGACAGCACAGCCTCCTGTCTGATAACTGATAATGATTCAGGGACTCCCTTACCAGGTTACAGCATCCTTTTAATGGCCAACAGCAGACACAATGGTAGAAGAGTCTGATTTCATATCCTTTTATATTTTTTGGAGTTTAAACTTACCTATGACAAGGAATTTCATTATGTATTTGGGGGCAGGTGGAAGCATTGTTTTATTTAAATGTAGTCATCTGACAGCATTCTTGTATCTCCACATTCAGTAGGATAAGTGTGATACCTATACTCTCTTACTGTATAAGCTTTGTGCTGGCATGAAAGAGAACAAAGTAAAAAATAAATTGTGCAGAAGCTTGTGTGATCTGTTCTGATGCAGCATATCTATGTTAGTGGTTCACTCTGCTGCACAAACAGCTGAAGTCATACTGTAGGTCCTTCTGAATTTCTGACTGCAGCAATACGTAAGTGTGCCTCTCTATGGAGAGCTCCCTGATTCAGTGAGTACTTCTAAATGTCTGACTTCTACAAAAAAATTTGGAAGTATTAAAAAGCAGCACTCTCCTAAAGTATGAAAAACCCCTGTGTATCCAGCTCATTAAGTGACCCTTGAAAGGAGATCAGTTACCTTTCATATAAAATCAAAGTGTTGGCAAAGTAGCTTTCCCTTCATGCTGATTAAAATCTAGGGGTAAATCAGAGGGGAATGGATAGGATGAGCATGAGCTGTACAGATGATGGAGACAATAGAGTCCAAATTCCAGGCCAGTTTTAGCTTGAGGGTTTTTTGCTTTTAAATGACCTTTCTCCATGATTTCTTAACAGAGCATTGTTGGGCAAGTTACAGCAGATTACAATCGAGAGCAGCTGTGGCTTGCTAATGAAAATCTGATTGTTCAGCTGCAAGCCCGAGCAAGGGGATTCTTAATCAGAAAAAATTATCAAGAGAGAAAAGCATACCTCAGAAACCAGGAACCATCTGCCATCAAAATACAGGTATTGTACTAGAACAAGAACGTAACCTGGCTTGGGCAACTTTCTGTATGTAATGGGTGATGTGGCTGATTACTGCCACTGATAAAATTCCCAGATAGGTCTGTCTTCATTAGCAGCAGTTGAAACTTCCACATCTATATATGTTACTGTCCTCATTGGAGTAGTTGTTCTTTTTAAATAACAAGTCTTCAGTTCTAAAATAATGGGTCATATCCACCTGCAGTCCAAAGCACTTCACTGAGAGAAGCTCAGAAATGCATAGCCCTGGCTTTATTCTGAGGTTTTGCATGGTGTACCTAACTATACACAGTACAAGACTGGGAGATATTTGTTGGGTATTGAAGCAAAAATTCCTTGGCAAAACATGACTTAAGAAGTACATTCCTTTCTAGACTATACCCACTTGGAAATGTTTTGCCTCTGCTCCATGAAGTCATAGCTGGGTAGGGAGTGGCAGCTGCCCTGGTTTTCTCAGGGTAGTATATCTTGGATGTCTCAGTGTGCTGAATTCTGAAAGGAGTATAAAGGAAACTTTCTGCCAAGGGTGTGAACGCTGACAAATACATGAACACTGGTTTTGAAATATTCACCTCTTGTTAAAATCAATTTATTCCAGTCTTGAAAAACAGTCAATCATTCCCAAAATTATAGAAAAAATGTATAACTGCTTTTTTTAATCTATTGTAACTTCATTTAACAATAATGATAAACACCTATACCACTAGTAGCTGTCAGTTGGATTGGCTTTTCATTTTATGGCATGGTATCTGAACCCACTAAAGGACTGTATTGTTCTTTGAGGAATTCAGGACCTATGAACAGGTTCAAAAATATGGTGAAATATAGGTAAATAAAATTTTTCTGTTTTCTGAGGGCATTAAAATAGAAATGGCTTATGAAAAGACAAGTAGAGGACAAGACTGATGTCACTGGTTGGATAGAGATGAAAGGCAATATATGTTAAAGGCAGTGAGAGTAGCAATGTACCCTGTTGTTGAATTCCTTGCCAAGAGTTTGCTTCTCAGCTGGCAAAGGGAGAGCCAAGCAAGGGAATTGGGATGTTATCTGTGACACAGGGTAGTCCTGAGCAACTCTGGAAGACCATAGACTCTGAAGGAGACCAGGCCAAGAACAACAGAAGTTCAACTAGGTAGGGGTCAGCTTTTGGATGTAATGAACTGGCAGAGTCTTCCCCATGTGGGATGAAGCCAGTGACTGGGATGCCAAAGGATGAGGATGTACTGGTGATAAAAGTAAGGATGGCTTCAGGGGAGGGAAGGAAATGGCACTGGAAAACAAAACGTTTGTGCTGAGACTGGTCGAAATTGACATGAAATGTATCAGTGACCCTCAAATACAGCGGCAAACTTACTTATACCTTAGTTACCTTTTACAACAAGGGCAGTTTTTCTCTAAAGGATAAACACTGTTAATGATTTTAGCATATATATGTAGATTTTAATAAATTCTTACTAGTAATAATGGTCTCCTGGCTTTTATAAAATAGGCTTTCTGGAAAGGATTCAAGCAAAGGAAAAGCTATGTTGACAGATTAAAGGTGCTTCAAGACAATGTTGCTGCTATTGTTAAGGTAAGATCCCACTGTGTTTTGGGGCCTGAGTATGCTTTATCCCTTGGCTTGGTACCCTACCACCTAAGAGTCAGAGATTAAGAGCACAAACTGGAGGGACTTGTGCTCCAGAAGTTTGCATGGCATTGAAAGTTATTTACATGACAGAAGCTTAATCTTGAAAGCTCTGTGTTTGACTTCTCTCAGGCTTTGTTGGACTTGAGTGGCTCATAATAGAGATTTTCTTGCGATTCCCTATCCATAATACTAAATTAGAAAATATCTGAGCTGACAGTGTGTTGTTTCATTAAGAGCTGTCAAATCTATCTGTCTGAAAAGTAATCACTTTTCTGAGGTGCTAATGGGATACTAGTTCATGAGTCGATCATAGATCACATATGGGATATCGATCTCCTGTCTCTGAAGGAGACTGGTTTACAATTGAGAGCCAAGACTTGAAGGTAAAAATTGCTTGCAAAGATAATGCTACAAATGGGTGATAGAGCCTTGAACTTGACTTGCTATTTTAGTCAAAGCCCATTAACCTGGTTACTGGACTGTAAGAGCCCAGTCATCTGTGGCCCTGAGCACGTGAGGACAGCATGCCTGCAGAGTAGGACTCTGTCAGAAGTGAGCTTAAAACAAATGTGCACAAAACAGTTGTGCAGTGTCTCTGAAGTTTTTGTTTAATTTTATTTAATTTTCAGATTCAATCATGGGTCAAAATGTGGCTAGCAAAGAGAGCTTACAGGAAACGGCTGCAGTACTTCAAGGATCACGTAAGTCTTTTTTCCCCCATTTTAAGTGTGAAGCATTAAAATAGGGTAATATGACTGCAGAGGCAGTTTTGTGAATCTCAGAAAAGAGGGTGCAGGTTCTGCAGTATGTTTCTGAGCAGAAATGTGTCATAACTACATTCCTTTGTCTAATCTGGTCCCTTCCAGAATGATGAAATTGTGAAGATACAAGCATTTCTCAGAGCAAACAAAGCCAGGGAGGACTACAGAACACTAAGTAAGTGGTTACAGTTGAATGTTGTGTATTTGGGGAGAAGTATGTTACTGTGTTCAGTCATTTTTTTTAAAGTTTCACTCGGAATTTTTCAGTCACTTATTCCCCTTCAAAAGCATGTGCAAGTGTTTGTAAGCCAATTGCTTTACAGATCACACTATTTTGGATAGCTGCGCTTACACAGTATGACAAAAATATTGCTCTAACTGGCTTTAACTTTTCTCTGCCGTTCAAAAATTGTAGGCACAGTGATCAGTTTCCTGAGGGCTTTAGGGGTGTTCAGTATTATGTCAACTAACAAACCTATTCACTTCAACCGTAGTCGGTGCTGAAAATCCACCCTTGACTGTCCTGCGCAAATTTGCCTACCTCTTGGACCAAAGTGACTTAGACTTTCAAGAAGAACTACAAGTAACAAGGTTAAGGGAAGAAGTGGTTACAAAAATTCGATCCAATCAACAGCTGGAGAAGGACTTGAACTTAATGGACATAAAGATTGGACTGCTGGTGAAAAACAGAATCACTCTTCAGGTCAGCAGGCTCTGTTTGGGCTCCCTTGGTAGCATGCACTCAGCCCTTCTGTGTATTGAAGGAGGTTAGGATTATGCCATCACAGAATGGTTGGGGTTGGAACGGACCTCTGGAGGTCGTCTGGTCCAACCCCTCTGCTCAAGGAGGGCCACTCAGAGCAGGTTACCCACGACAGTGTCCAGATGGCTTTTGAATATGTCTGATGGTGGAGAGTTCACAATGCCTCTGAGCAGCCTGTGCCAGCACTGTCACCCTCAGTTAGCTAAAATACTCCTGGTAAATTAAGCACTTTCTTCGGGTGTCTTGCCAAGATACCTTGTGCTACAAGTTACTCTGTCCTGAGTGTTATGTCAGTTTGCTACTGAATGTTACTTTCTTTTTTGGCTACTTGTGGACAACAGTAATTGCTAGCCAGATTTTAAGTGTATTTTCTGTGGTAGAATGAAGTAGATTTCTGACCATATTTGAGAGCTTGTTCATTGTTAACTACGTGATGGGTGAGTCTGTACATGAGATCAGGCTTCCTAGGTGGTCATTGTTGGCATGCCATACTAGTGACAAGATAAAGATGTTCAAAAGACTGGCTAGTGAATAGAGTAGCACACTATACAGAGTTTCTAATAAGGGCCCCTGGATAAATACCGCATCTGGGATGGGAAAACAGTAACTTTTCAAGTTTGCCTTTCTCGTGAGTACATGACCTGGGTTTTTGATCATCTGTCTGCAGGATGTGGTACTACACAGTAAGAAACTGAACAAAAAGAGCAAAAGTCAGCTGGAAGAGATGGTTATGGTTGACAAACAGGGTATCAAAGGTTTGAGTAAAGAGAGAAGAAAAAAACTGGAGGCTTATCAACATTTATTCTACCTTTTACAGGTAAATCTTAAGATAAAAATTAACATGGCAGTAAATTGCTGAAGGAAAAACTAAAAGTATAGTGCTTGCTTTGTTTTAGTGATTGTAGTAATTATGAAAAGATTTCCATAACAGTAGGTAGACTGCTGCAATACTATGATCAACTTCTATTATTTCCTGTAATTGGGAAAATCCTTGCTGTCTTTAAACAGTGCAAGAAATATAGCTGTTTTTCTCTTGAGAATAACTTCAGTCTGTACTGAAGCCAGAGAAATGTTTTCCTTCATATCTTTCAGTCCTTGTAAATTACGGTCACTACTACTAGCCTTTTATGTGGTGGAAAGGAAGTTGTCTGCTATGCAGCTGACAGCATATAATGCATCTGTTCTTGTGCTCTTTTTATCTCATCTCACTGGAGCTTTTACAAAAAAAACAATTTTAGGTCTTCCCAGGGCAGATGCCTTCTAATGTTTCAGTGGACATGTAGTATGCAATGGCTTCTTGGTAGACAGCCATTGTCATTCGGCTGAATGTCATTGTCATCAGATACACAGACCTGATGCACAGAGGTACTGTTAGAAGACTATGAATGAAATCCTTTCTGGTGCTACCCAAAGATATCTAATTGTGCAGTATTCAGTGGTGCTTATGCATTAGGCTTTGGAAAAAAAGTAAAGCCAGTGTGGAAAACTGACATGGGAGTCAACATAAATGCTTTTGGTGTTAACAGAAATGTAGAGAGTGCTACCCCCACAAGTGGGGGTAGTTTGTCCTGGTCAGTAGTATTGATGTCATTTGTTTGTTTTGTAGACTAATCCCACGTATCTGGCAAAGCTGATTTTCCAGATGCCACAAAACAAATCAACCAAGTTTATGGATACGGTCATCTTCACTCTATATAACTATGCCTCCAACCAACGAGAAGAGTATCTGCTTCTCAAACTCTTCAAAACTGCTCTAGAAGAGGAGATAAAGTATGTTCATTCACAACAAAACTTCACTGAACTTGTGTTGCAGACAGTTCAATACATACTTCATACTTAAAAGAATTTGATGGTTAATCTTTAAACTGCTGTAAAATTGTAAAGACTTTTGTTACTAGAGAAATTTGTTTTCACTGTAACTTACTCATTAACTTAAGCTATTTTCAATTAAAAAAAAATCTTTCTATGGTGGGCCCTACTTTTGTATGAAAAAAATACACTGGGGTTCTTGGTTTTGTTCTTGAGTGTTTAAGGGTGGAGAAACTATTTTCTTTCTTTATGTAAATGTGTGTTCTCAGTGGACAGTGGTGGCTTATCCTGAAACAATAAAAACTTATTTTATGCCCTTAACAGGTATTTGCTAAATAGGGCCTGATTCAGGTATATATTAGCTGCCACTAACTATGCTATGTTCCAGGGACATTATAATAACACACATAGAATTTGGGTAGTAGTTTCTACAATCTTGTTTTTATATGAAAGCCTAAGAAATAGGCTATATAAACATTTCTTCAACACAGAAATAAGCTAACTTTACAAGTGTGGGTTTTGAAAATGTGGATAACTGCATACATAAGCCATATCTGAGAAATCTTCTGTTCTTGATACAGCTCTAAGGTAGACCAGATACAGGATATCGTTACTGGAAACCCCACCGTCATTAAGATGGTTGTCAGCTTCAATCGAGGTGCTCGTGGACAGAACACTCTGCGCCAGCTTCTGGCCCCGGTAGTGAAGGAGATCATGGAGGACAAGACCCTCATAATCAACACTAGTCCTGTGGATGTGTACAAGTCATGGGTAAATCAGCTAGAAATGCAGACCGGTGAGGCCAGGTGAGTGAGAAAGCTGGACACATTGTACCATTTAAAAACATGAGGGATCCCTCACTTCTGCTCACTTTCTTCTCTGGCAAATGACACTTGTGCCCTTGCATTCCTTCCCCACCTTCCTGCAGTACAATGAGGGTTTTTGGGGACAGGTGCTTGAAAAACAGGTACTTTAACCTGTTATGAATGACAAAGGGTGATCACTTTCCTGCTCGTGAACTTCAAAAGTCAATTACTTGGATGTTGCCATGGAAGAATTTATAGCCTTTTTCCCAGGGTTTGTAACAGCATGTCAGTAGTGTCCCAGGCTTTTGAGGAGCTATGCTGGGCCTGGGGGGTGGAGATGCAAGCCTTAAATTAGGATTCCCCTTTTGTGATTAAGGGAAGGTACATGATGATGTGTCCACCCTCACTTAAACTGCTCCCTTCCAAAAAAAAAAAAGAAGCTAATGCATCTGAGTCTTTTGTTACTTAGCCAACTTCAACTGTACTTGTCTGACCCTTTTTTTCTGTTTACTTATGGCCCTTATGAAACAAACAAAAAACCAATTAAAAAGTAGTATTTTATTCTCAAATATATTTAGCCTGATTTAATATCTCTTTGCTTTGCAGCAAATTGCCGTACGATGTAACCACCGAACAAGCGCTAACACACGCAGAAGTGGTCAATAAACTGGAATTATCGATTCAGAGTCTGCGAGCAGTCACTGACAAAGTTCTCACATCCATATTCTCCTCTCTCAATATGATGCCGTAAGTGATAAGTTAGGACTGTCCAAGCAGCAGTTCATGTGCACAATGAAGCTTGACTTGAAACTGAGACTTCGAGATCCTTTCAAATTACGTGACTTGTGATATGTGTCTCGTGAATGACTTCCCCAGTAGATGGAGTGGTTTCTCCACTTGTCTTGTTCTCCACTCTTCTTTAGCAGCTTTGTGAATGCCTCCCTGTACTTGAAACTGTTTGCCATTACCGTCTCAGTTTGTGTTTTAAGAGGCTGGGGAAAAAGCCAGTAGATGGGATGACTAGAATGATTGGTTTGTCTCACTTACATCTTTCCAATATTTTCCCTTTTCATCTATTCTACATGTAGTTATGGAATGAGATATATAGCCAAAGTTCTGAAGAGCTCCCTCCATGAGAAATTCCCAGATGCAACAGAAGAGGAACTATTAAAGGTACACTTCTGAGGACAGCAGGTTGTTCTTTTAATGCTGAAGGAGGCTTTTTATTGACTTTTTGCTTTTTATTTGATTCTAAGGAACTGAGAACATCAGCATTCAGAGAAGGAATTTGTCACTTCTTGGGTTACAAAGGGGTAGTGGAAGGGAAGAAGGGAACCGTTGCCACAAGCTAGCTGTCTTAATCTGAGTGCTCAGCAATCTTTATGTAAGACAGTGCTTAACCTGTTTTGGATAGTAACTGTTCTTAGAGGGTTAGAGTTTATCTGGATCACCTTGGATTTTTTTCAGCAATCCTTTCATGAAGAACAATGTGTTATACTCCCCCACAAAGTTGTTAACATATTAAAAAATAACATATTGAAAAGTTTGCATTATAAATACAATGAGGAAGGGCTCTAAAAACTAATTGCAAGTAGATCTTTAAATAAATGTAATTTAAGATCCTTGTAAAAGTTGTAGGAATTTGTACAGACTGAAAAGTAAAGTGTGATAAGCACGATACTGGCACACTGGCCATCACTAATCTACCACAGCCATGGTGCCTCTTCAGAGGGCTTAGGGGAGTTGCTCCGTGAGCCTTCCAGTCAGCTGGGAGACTGACAGCTCTATCAGATTAAAACTATTTGCACTTCAACAGATGCTTTCATTAGTGTTTAATGAAATGGTTCTAAAATTACATGGTATTCCTTTCAATAGGACTTCCCTATAATTTTGCAAAAAGACACTGTTCAGTGTTTTAAAAAAAAAAGGAAATAAATTATATATCCTTGTGCCTAGAGGACTTGAAACTCCTCAGATGAAAAACTAATTCTGCTTTTATGTTTTAACAACGCATTGAAAATCCTTGCAAGCAGCATTTCTGGGGTACTTTTATCACTCCAGCAATACAGATTAAGGTATTGCTCAACTTATGCTCCATTTGCTACTTTATTTTTTTGATAAGGCACCCAAATGAAAGCCCTTAAATGTGTAAACTGGAAGTTCTGCAGGTGACTACACGTAAGGTGAGGCAAGTTGCAGGAAGTCCTGCCTGTTTCTGAGATAAGGAATGCTATGAGTCCACCATCTGCACAATGCAAGTGACTGCAACATCATTATAGAAATTGCAGTTTGGAAAAATCTGTTCTCTAGTCCTTTAGGGCTGCATGCAGTCCTCATGAGAAACAATGGGTCCCTGGTCAATGAATGCATTAAAAGCTGGCAGATGTCTGTAGCGCTTCAGAAAATAAGTCTCTAGAGCTGAACCTTGCAAAATCTAGCAGAAAGAAGAGTTGTATTTGTCTGTGTTCAACTCAATGCCTGGCATTAGCTTACCTAAAGCCAGCACCAAATTGAAACGTGGTTGTAAAGTCCATAACTGATGTTCATGGAATCACAGAATGGTTCAGCTTGGAGGGGACCTTCAAAGATTATCCAGTTCCAACTCCCCTGCCATGGGCAGGGACACCCTCCTCTAGACCAGGTTGCCCAAAGCCTCATCCAGCCTGGCCTTGAATATTTGCATGAAGGGGGCATCCACAGCTTCTCTGGACAGCCTGTTCCAGTGCCTCAGCACCCTCTCCAGGAAGAGTTTCTTCCTGATATCTAATCTAAATCTACCCTCTTACAGTTCAAAGCCACTAACACTTGTCCTATCCGTACCTGCCCTTGTAAAAAGCCCAGCTTTCACAGAGATTTTGTAAGAGGCGTATCTTATAAAAGACCACAGACTCTTCCAGTTAGACACATAGGTATCATGGAAGTCTAGGTGTCACGTAGGTGTCATGTATGCTAGAGGAACCTCTGTGGTCTACTTCAGAAGTAGAAATGATTGACTATGTTTTGTAAAATGTAATTACTGTATGAATTTTTTCCTTTCAGATTGTTGGCAATCTCCTGTACTATCGCTACATGAACCCGGCCATTGTTGCTCCTGATGGCTTTGATATAATTGATATGACAGCTGGGGGCCAGATACACCCTGACCAGAGGAGGAACCTAGGCTGTGTGGCAAAAGTCCTTCAGCACGCTGCTTCTAACAAACTCTTTGAAGGCGAGAGCGAACATCTATCGTCTATGAACGCTTACCTCTCACAGACATACCAGAAGTTCAGGTCTGTAAAGCCCTCACAAGTATGTACACTCTCCTCTAGGATGAGTAAGGCAGATGGACTCCTTATTTATAGGAATTCCCCACTCGGAGTTTAAAAAGTTGAGTGTTCTCCTATAGAGAAATTCTCATGGCTGAGGAAGTTGAAGCAGGAGTAACAGGTTGTATTTCTGCTTGAACATTGCTTTCAGAACTGATCAACTCTGCTGTCTTGGTTGTAGTAAGGCTTCCTTCCTGCAAACACGGATTGTGACAGCAGAGTGGGGTCATTCATTATCCATGAAAAATAATATGTTCTTTGGGTCATAGACAGCTGAATGTATTGTCTGAGGGGTGGGGAAAAGATGACCTTACTGGTCAGGAAAAAGTTGTGTTTCTGTGTTTTTATTCTTCCCTCTTTGATGAGAGATTCCATGCACATTTTATTCTTTCACCTTGCACAGTCATAGGAAACTGCATGTTTTGCTACACTATGGGACATAAGTTCTTCGGGATTATTGTCCATCTTTTTGGGTGATTTCTGTTATTATCTTGAAGTGTTGTTGAGTCTTGCAACAAACTCACCTTAAGAACTTCTATCTTTAGTGTCTGCCCTTCATGAAAATAAGTGCACTGTTCATATAATGGGTTTCCTTGAGAGATCAGTCATGAACAAAACCACTCAGACTTAGTCATTTTGTTTACAGAAATATTTAAGGGTGTGACATAAACATGAAAAAAGAATAGGGTAGAAAGTGTTGCAGCAACAACAACAAATATTAATGAAACAGAGAGCCTACCCTAGTGTTGGCCCTTTGATCACTACCAAAGGAAGAATCCCTCTCCTAATTAAATAAAACTGACTCTCTGGGGTGACTGCACTCTATGCTTTAACTAAACCCTCCTCAGACACCAAGAGTGCCTGCTCCCAGCTACCTGTTCCCCTTGTACTCACCCAGCAACTGCAATTGCAATATTTGCTATGTTAAAAGCTACCAGCCCTGCCTAGATCTTATACCATACATTTATGAACTTGTGCAAGAATTTGTCCAAATCCTTCTTAAACTTTTGAGATCATCTGCCTCCACAACCCTCTCCTGTAGCAATAATTAGAAGTTGGCTATCTGTCAGTTAAAACAGTGCTTCCTTTCATTTATTTCAAATCAATATTTTCCTGCTAGTTTCATTGTATAGCCCCTTGTCCCATTATTGTGGGATTTGATGAATGAATTTTGCACCCATCTCATGCAACAGCACTGTGAGTTTGTACAACATAATTGTATCCCTCAGCTTTTCTTCTCCAAACAGAGGGATCCCAGCCATTTTTTATTATTATTTATTTCCCTATTACCAACTTTAAATGTCCTCTGAGACTGAAACGCTCATACTCTTCAATAGCACAGGGCTGGCATAATGAAGGCACGGCAGCTCCTGCAGTATTCCTGAGGCCTCATCTAAACCTCTTCTCCCAGCTGCTCCAATTCAGGTCCTCTTGGTTTGAAAAACAAAGTGGTCTTCTGAGAGGAGAACCTTGCTGTTTCTTGGTTGTCTGTGCATATCCCTGAAGCTGTCAGTAGCTTGGAGAGACACCCGCTGTTATCTTGGGAAGCAGGTCTTGCCGTCCATGTGTGTGCTAGTCATGTCAAAGTAATGCTTCAACCATACCTTGCATTTTTTCTCCTCATTATTCTTGCATGTGTAAACGATATGACATTTTCCATCGACTTCAACTGCTGCTCAATTTCTGAGTAACAGTGATTTAAACATTTGTAGGACCATGGGTAATTTTGTGTGGCAATTTCAAATAATTTCTTCCAGCACGCTTCATACTACAAAATGCCTTCACAAAATCAGAGGGTCTTTCTATGGAAATCCTTTCATGACTTCTAAAGCATTAAATACAGACTTCTCTAATGTTCAAAACTTACCAGGTTATCACTTCTTGTTATATAGGGAGAAAAGATACTACCTTTAAAAAAATCTTCCACCAGCTGTCCAGGAAAGATGGAATGCTTTGTCATTTGTATTGATGTGTACATGCGTTGCCTCCAGAAGTTTCCTCTAAACACGAAGTGTAGATTGCAGGTTATGAGAGAAATATAATGTATGTCAAAGACTTGACTGTGGGGGTTTTTTATACAGGCTAAGTAAAGTGAATTTATAGGGGATAATTATTGACAACTTTCTATTTTTCTCTTAGGAATTTTTTTCAAGCAGCATGTGATGTTCCTGAACCAGAGGAGAAATTTAATATTGATGAATACTCTGACATGGTGACCCTTAGCAAACCTGTCATTTATATCTCCATTGAAGAAATTATCAATACCCATTCAGTAAGTCAATGAAAATACACTAGTCAGCAGACTAAAGTGTATAGATTCCTTGCAACAAACAGTCTACAGGGAAGGCTTAGTGTTTGTTTTTCCTCTTAAAATAAGTTCTTCAGTTCATCTCTGAAATGGTCTAGAATTGAGTATTAGATTGCATTTTTCCTAGAAGACTGCTTCCATTTAAAAGCATCGTCTTGAATAACAATTAGACTATAACATTTTCTGATAGGAGGGAGGAACATTTTTGCTCTAAACTAGTGCCAGTGTTCTAACTTTTTTTGAATACTTAAAAATAACTTTCCTGTCTTGGCTAAGACAGTGACACCATTTTGAAAAAGTTTCTTTGACTCTGGGAACAGAAGAAAATTCAGTGTATTTCATGACTGGCATTACGTCATATATCTTGTTGGAAGCAGATGCAAATGCCTGATTTAGAGGGACAGAAGCTGCGGCATCCTGTTGTTCTTTATCGCGGGTAAAGTACAGATTAACTGCAGTTTGTAGTTATGACTCATTGTGGTGTAAGTTAAATGGTCCACGTGGTCCTCCTCAGTTTGGGATACTACTGTTTCCTCGCCTTCCTTCCCCTACACTCCAAGCTGCCCCCTCCCCCCACCCCAAAAAAGCACTTCAGAAAACAAACCCCTCACAAAGAACCTCCCACAAATATTGTTAGATACACTATGGAAAAAAGATAGAATACCCAACTGTCAGTACACCACATCACAGCTTAGCTTTATTCAAGTGAAAACTAACAGCCTAGTCTGCTAAAAGCATATTTTCTGGATTGTCATTGTGCCTATTTTTAATTTTTTAAGGCATAGACCTATGCCTGCATGTTTATGATCAGTGGTTGTATTTAAACACTAATCTTGGTCAACTATTCCTTTTCGTGAGTCTGTTGCATGTCTAATATGGTATCTGATCCTAATGTGACAAAGTATTACTAGGCAATCTTATATTAGCCAATAAAATATTCTACAAAATATGAAGTAATTTAAGGAAAGTAAATTGTGAAACAGAGGAGGTCAAGGAGATGGTTTATTTTGATATGTGACTATGCACTCTTGTCTGGATGGAGGAAGCAAGAAATTATGTCTGAAGACTATATCGTCTGTGTACAGTATATTTACCAGGTGATGCTCCTTGTCCCATGCTACCTCTTCCACCAAACCTCCTCTGTCACCTCCCATGGCACTTGCCTAAGCCTGATTTTTCACTGCACACCTCTAGGATGTAGCTGGAACGAGGCATCTGTTGTATTCATCAGCTTTTGGTTTTTGGTGCTTTTTCCATGTATCTCTTGCCTTCCCATCAATGAATTTGTCCTGTGAATGTATTTTTCGTTCTGTACTTGTATAGCATCAGGCAGGGTGGAGATTGTATCTGTGCATAGTTTTTCGCAGCAGTTCTCACAGTATCGTAGTCAACATTATGTACCATAAGGGGTAGCTGCTACATGTAGGAGAGAAACTTTTTTTAAAACAAATTAATGGTTATGAGCTTATAATCCTCACTTCTGTCTTGTAAGTATGTCTGAAATGCCTTTCATATCTGGATATGGGCTTTTTTGTTGTCAGTAAATCTCCAGTAACTTTTGACTGACTATGTATAACGCTGCAGTGAAAATACTTAGAATCCTGGAATTTTTGCCTACTGTGCATGATTTGCTGTAGCTACATTTCAGTGAAGCTTGGTGACACAATGTCTTCCCATCGGTCCTCCAAGTAAAGAATATCGTGGGGAAGGGACTGTTGGCTCTAGTGGTCTCTAACGCTGCTGGCTCTAACTCAGCATGAGGTTACTTTTCGCACAGATAGTGAGAGCCGTTTTCAAGAAAACGTTACTGCCCTGTTCATGCTCTTTATTAACTTGACTTATGAGTATTTTTATAGCTTAAAGATCTGAGAATGTTCCCAGGTGTGAGAAAAGTTACTGTGAATATGTTCACACATCTCCTGCAACTTCTATGCTACTGTAGGCTACTGGAATGAATACACAGAAAACAGGTATCTTTCTGTGGACCACCAGCTCTGTCTTCATCCTTCTGTGTGCTTAGTTCAGGATGCAGCACTGAAGTGCTCTGCTGGGAATTATCATCTTTTACTCTGTGTGGTTAGCTCTAAAGGCAAATCTTAAAATTCTGCTCAGCTGTGATGCTCAGCACTCTAGAGACAATTGCTGGAGGAGCACAGAAGCTGTTTCACAGCAAAAGCAATTCTGAACTTGTAGTCCAGAACTGAGCATGCATCCCCCCTTGGGTCCTCCATAATCCTGACCACGCTAGGTTTGTGTTTTGCAGCATTTAGTCTCCAGATTTTTTTACAAGTATAAAGACACTGGGATTTTTTTTTTTTTTTTTGGATGATGACTTCACTTACGTTTGTTTATAGCTACTGTTAGAACACCAAGATGCCATTGCCACCGAGCCGAATGACCTACTGAACGAATTGCTGGAAGGACTGGGACCCGTTCCTGATGTAGAGTCTTTCCTTGGTACGCTCTTCTTTGTCTTTATAGTTAACTTCACTCTAGGGATGGAATTAAATGGAGGCTTGATTTAAATAGTGACCGCTTCTTCATTTACTGTAGAATTCTGTTCTAAATACTTTTGTAACGTGGCTCCTTGTAGCTGAACCTTCTTCTAACTGCAATACTCACCCTAAAGATTAATGATGCTATTCAAATTAGAACATTAATAAAGTTTTTAGCAGAATGATCCAGTTGTGCTCAAATTGCAGATAGAAGACAAGTAATATTCTATAATCTGATCTCAAGACTTGCTGGTGTTGGCTAAAAACTTACAAAAAAGTGCACAGAGAATTCTTGAAACAGTCATTTGATAATTATCCAAATAAAAATGAAGTTTTAAAAATTATGCAAATTTACTAGGACTAAATGTGACTGATACTTGATTTGCCTTATAATAAGATGTGAACAGTTTTGAAAAGTAGCAGGGATGTTATGGGTTATAGCAGCTGCTGAGTGATTTGTCTGTTAACATAACCATTACTCTTTCATTTTTCACTATCGCTGTATGTTAGGACAAAGGATGTTAAATTGTTTGTGGTGTTCTTTGAGAATAAGAAATGTGAGTCTTGCACATCAGTAGCTTGAAAAGCAAGAATTGGTGGCATATCTGAAATATTCTAACTGGCCTTAAATAGCTGGCTCTTATGGCTTTGATTGTTGAATGGCCAAAAAAAAGACTGCTTCTAAATGGTAGGAATGGGTGTGCTATTCAATAAACTTAATATTTCTGAAGATGTATGGTGATTTATCCAGGTTCTTGTTTGCTTTGTGCATTGAATCATGGCAAAGTTGCAAACGAGGTAGAATATGTTCCCTTACAGGGGAAGGAGCTGTTGATCCCAATGACCCCAACAGGGAAAGCACACTGAATCAACTTTCAAAAACAGAAATTTCACTGTCTCTAACCAGCAAATATGAGTTACGAGAAGGTGAAGATCAGGATCTCAAAAGCCTGATGATAAAGTAAGTTTTGCTCAAAAACCTATATTCTGGCAATGTTTTCTGGGGTTTTCTTTTTGGTTAGGATTTTTTTTTTCTAATGTTTCTTCCACCTTCCTGCCCTGCCTAGGTGTATTTTTGAGGTGATGAGTGCACTGTTTTCAAAAGCCAGTTTGTGTTTGGTCCTACTCTAACTTTTGCAAAAGTCTAAGAAACTGTCAATTCTGACAGCTTACAGAAGGATAAACGTACCATGTTTTGGACTCTGACTGGTTCATTATCTAACCTAGTAAATGCTTTTACATAAGGTTGTAAAAGCATTCTGCTTGAAAACACCACACCCTTGGAGAAACAGAGATGAAAACCTGTCCGGCCTTTTAAGGAGACAGATGGAGATGGAGAGCATCACCCTGTCCTCTCCTTCCCCTCAAAGGAAAACACTTTCCTGATGTACTGCCAGCAGGCCTTCAAACAGGATGTGACTGTCACTTCAGCAGGAACAGAGCAAGCTTTTATCCGGGGAAAGAAAATTGTTTCTTATTTGGTCACCAAATAGAATAAATTGCTACTAGGATACCCTAAGATATAGGCTACTTTATAGCTTAAAATACTTCTATAAAAGCACTTAGCATCAAATCATTGGCATCTCTCTTTTGAAGTTATGCCAAGCTGTCCAGAATAGGATCCTGCTGCTTCCCAAACTAGGGGCAGAATGGAATACTGCTGCTATTGCTATGCTTATGTTTACTCCAAAGTGTGAAGGTTAGAAATACAGCCTAAGAATTTTACACCTTTGCAAGTACTAGGAGTGTAGATACAGGCTGTAATTCAACTCTAATTTGTTAGTATTATCTTTTCCAAATCAAAAATCAGTAAACTGAATCTGTTGGGTGATATGTGAAGTTTTACTTCTGAAGAAAGTTCTTGGCTTTAAGATCTACAGTAAACAGTGCGATTTCTATAAAGGCCATAAATGACTGTTTAAATTCTGGGAGGAAAAAATAAATCTGATTTTCAGTGGAAAAAACCCTCATGCTAGTTATCCTAAAAGGAAGAGGAGTTTTCCACTGTAGTTGTGTATATTTGATCTGAACCTTCAGCAAGAAAACATAGAGATTTTTCTGTAATTTGAGATCTAAAGTAAAGGGACTGCAGTGATAATGTCAAAACAAAACTGTGTTAGTCACTTGGTATTCCGGAGACCAAGACTCCAGAGCTGTTCCCAGGCTGGTTTTGTAATAAGGATATGCTTGCTGCTGTCCCTTAAAAAAAAAAAAAAGTACTTCCTGTCCTTTTTTCTCTGCGTAGGAGTCAAATACTACCTCTTAATGGAATCCTTAAAAAATGCAAAATCAGGGCCAAAAGAAAATTTTTTTAATCCTCCACACTGTGTGGAAATATGTTGAAATAACATCATAAGAATTAATGAAAGCCTAAATTCTCTATTGCTAAGTGCTTTCAACTAATATTTCTCATATTTTGAGGAAATGTAGTAAATAATCTGACAGAAGAATAATTAACAATCTGCATTAAATTGCAGGAATATCAAAGGTTTAAATACTTCTACTTTTACATGAGAGACATGTAAATAGAGATACTTGGCTCTCCTACCTTCGCTGCTGAGAAGTGTTTTATTGCAATTGTGAAATGTTAGGCACTGGGCTAAAGTTCATGTCACGGTTGATTCACTGGGTGTTGCTTGTTTCTGAGTGACATGCCTCTTCTGAGAAATATCCCTATATTTGTGTGTTAAGTTGTTTTGTTGAGGCTTCTGTGGTGAGCTGGTACCCCTGTCTAGGGGACTCTGTGCAATGCGTCCATGGTTTGGGTGCATTGATGCCCCATGGCAAGTGGCAGGTGAAGGGGGGACGTGTCCAGCCCCAGGTGGGGTGTTTCTGGAAAACAGCAGTGCTGAGCAGGCTTGGGACATGGGGAGGGGAAGTGGAAATAAGCCTCATGTCTTACCAGCCCTATCAGCACCCTTTCTAAGGCACTGCAAAAAAAAACGAAAACGCCGTCCCACATTTGTTGCTGCAGACTGTGGTGCTGACCACGAAAGACTGACAAAGGCGGTGTCAGGCAGCTAAAGCCAGCAACGTGTTGAAGTAGCCCAAGTGAATCAATGTTGGGGAACCTTGCAGTTTGGTGGAGGTTTTTGGGTGGATGGGTTGGTTGGTTGGTTTTTTCCTGGCAAACTGGAAGGGATTCCAAGGGAGTTTGTGAAGGGAAATACATTTAAGAGCAGTCCTTCAGAAGCTGTTGGATGTGCTAGAACTGCTCAGTGCATTTAACAGCAGTTCTGGATGAGCAAACTGGTTTCCAGGAGGTTTAGCAGGCTGCCCTATAACAGGGAAGGATCAGTGCTTCAGGTCTGTCTGTGCTGTCAGTCATTCCTACCTTGCTGCCCCTTCATAGAAGCGTGGATCATACCCAAATACAGTCATTTCAGATAGTGCTACCTGTATATGAATAAATAATTTGTCCCATTTCACTGCATTTTTATGAGAAATCGTAGTGCTGAAAACCCCAACAAAACCCCAAACTTTATGTAGGTAAACTATAATTTTAAACAAAACCAGTAGGTTTCATCACAGAAGCCTTGGTCGTATTCAGACATTTTCCTGGGAAACTTAAGCTGCATCTTCAGGTTTCTGTTAGTTTTTAAAAGCAATGAGCTATGTGTCTTTTGTAACCATGTCTTCTAAATTAGCAGAATTCTGTAGCAGGATATTCTTGGAAGTATTATGCATGAAGAGGCAGCAGGAAGAGATAAATTCTTACAAAAAAATAACTGGTTTACATAACAGTGTAGCAGCTTCCCTTTTTTAGGAAGGAAATGCTCCTTGTGTATTTGCCACAGAAACATCTGCCCTTAAGTGGTGTGCGTAAGTGCACTGCATGAGACGTAAAATTCCTTCAGAAGTTCAGCGGTTCATTTCCACTTTATTCAGTAAACATGACCCTTCAGCTAACTGTTTTCAAAAATCAAAGGGGGGAGGTAGGCACGGATTTCTTTATTCAGGCCTATATAGAAGGTAGATGTTCAACGTTATTTATGGAAGCTCTGAAAAGTAAAAAGCTAGAAAACATAAACATTACCAAGCATCCATAATAAAGGGGTTGTTCTCTAGTTTTATTGTTGAACAAATTAAATGCACAAGTGATCAGTGACAACTGTTTTGTAATATCCATATATCCTTTTTAAAAGGACCAAAAGACTTATTGTGGATGTGATACGAACACAACCAGGGGATACACTCTTAGAAATATTAGAAACACCACCCACTGCACAACAGGTAAGTGCTGTACTGTGCCTAAATAGGGAAGAAAGTACATATTTTATTAAAGCTACTTGAAAGCCTTAAGAGATTCCTGACAGCTTTCTCTGCTACTTTACACCAATGAAATCATTGTTGCTGTTTTTTAGACTCTTTCAATCTAGAGCCTTCAAAATGTGAGACCTGTAAACGTTCTTTTACTGTAAAACTGTAACAGCTTCAGAGGAAAAGAAAAATTAAGTCTTGCTGTCAACTAGCACATCTAGACTACTATTTTCTTCTTTACAATTTTTGTAAACAGGGCCTTTCTCTCCTATAAGACAGTCCAATAGCCTGAGGTGAAATCTTCTGTTAGACTTTTTTTTTTTCCCGCATAAAGATCAGTATCTTAACTCAAGTTCCCTGATATCTAGTTTATTTGCTTAAGCAATACAAGCAAACATCTGCCTGAGGAACTGCTGCTATGCTTGGTATGGGAATTGAGTGGGAAGAGCTTCCAGTGGAAGACTTCCCTGTAGATACACACAAAGGCCCATGTCAATAATATGCACATTTTAGCTTACCTCAGTGTGCGCATATATAGAGGATGCCTGAGAGCTCTGGACAGTCTCCCCATAACTAAGTTTTTTGAGTTGTCTTACTGATTTTAAATATGCTTTGATTAAATGCCTAGGTGTTGCGATTAGTTACATAAGGTATGTCAAAAGGCATAGTAAATGGAGCACTTTCACAGCGTGTGACTAAGTAAAGTCTGCACCTTGATTCTTGATAACCTCCTTTGAGAATTCAATGTATGTGCACACTTAACTGTTCTCATGAGCTGGAAAATAACTGTTCTAGATGTTTGTTTTACCCAGGAATCTGAGCACTTGAAACTCGTAGAAAAACGTGCTATCTTAGATTCTAAAACTCCAGAGAAAATGAAGCACAGTCAGTCTGTTGTTGAAGATGGGCAGCTACCAATAGAGCAAAAGAAAAGGAAAATTCAGAGAAATCTCCGGACATTGGAACAAGCAGGACTAGTGTCTTCAGCAACTAAGTACCAAGAAATTATAAATGAGATCGCCAAGGTAAATGGAATGTGCTTCCCTGTATATTGATGGGGTTTAGGCATCTAGCCTAAATCTATTCCAGCTAGAGTTGTACAATACACACTTTCCAGAGAATGCTATGCTAAACCGCTGAAGTGTCCACATAAGGACAAAATCACCTTTGTTAGCTGGCAAACTAAGTGAAAAGCAGTACTCTCACACGTAACTACCTGAACTAAATAACATACAACTGTAAACCTTGTTCTCCAGATTTGATATTGATGCTGTTTTAACTTCTCCAGTACAATGAGTTTCAGTACAGCTTTTTATATTTTATAAGAAATCAGAATTTCTCATCAGTGTTTCAATTAATAATTAATGTAGTCTTGGTAAGGTTTAAAAAGACTTAAAATCCAAAAATCTAATTAGTATTAACACTGATCTGCAGTGGTTGGGCTGGACACAAAGAGAAAGTGGGCCACTGAGGTGCTCATCCTGGGATTGATAAAGCACCTGGCATGTTCTGTAGAAATTGATAAATTCTGTTCCAAATCCACACCCAATACTGGCTGTAAGAATCTTAGTGTATTGGATTGTCTTTAGCTACCCATGAGTAATATTGGAATATCTTTAAAAAATATTTATAATATGTAAATCCCTTGTGAGCTATGAGTAATTTACTCATGAGTAAAGTTGCAAATATATTTGAATATATAAATGGGTAAATTACGCTAGCTTAAGTTTCTGATATAATTGTGTCATGTTGCACCTACTCTGAAGTGCTGTTTTAAAGCCCTGCTCAGTTCAGATGTCTGCACCTGCTTCTGCTTGGGACAAAACCATGCTATGTACACATTCAGTGCCCCATTCTTTCTTATTTCTTCTCTGTAAGATCAGATGCTTTGTTTTGAGCCATTAAGGCAGTCTGAAGATTGGGATGAGTTTTAGGGCTGGAAGTTGCTTTTATTTTATTTTTGACTACCTCAACTCAACTATTACCTCCACCCCAAGCTCTGGCTTAGCAGTAGCTAGTTCTTATCTAGCAGAAGCCCGAGCCCTCATTTCTTAGGCCTCTCACCAAAAACTAGCTGTGAGAAAGCTTCCATTTAGACCATGAAGATGTCCTCTTCCTTACAACTCCTGTGTCTGTCAAGCCCTGGAGTTCAAGATACCGCCACTTGTATACGTGAGTAGCAGTGTGTTGGTGTTGCACAGTCACGTAAACTGTAGAACTCACGACTGATACCGTGCTTGTGAGAGCGTGACAGTTCTCCCAGTCATTAAGTCAGGTTGGGTGACTACAGATTTGAATGCTAATAAGCTGAGACTCTTTAAAATATCAAGTTACTAAATCAGTTATGTTAATAAATTTATTTAGGATATCCGGAATCAAAGAAGATACAGACATCATCGAAAAGCAGAATTGGTGAAACTCCAGCAGACTTTGAATGCACTTAACTCCAAAACGGCATTTTATGAAGAACAAATTAATTACTACAACACCTATATAAAAACTTGCTTAGACAACTTAACAAGAAAGTGAGTTGAGTCTTCTTGTCTTTTAATATTTCAGTGTGTTTTATCAGGAGAGCAGGTGGTTAACTTGTAGTTGAAAGTTTTAATTCCAATAGACTGACAATCCATGGATTAAAAAGCCCATGGGAGTTGTCACTCAGTCAAAACTTGGAAAGTTTTGATTTATTTAGAAAGATGCCTGCGATGTATACGTGTTTTCAATATACTTAATTAGTGCTATTTTGCAGATCGGTTAAATGCTTTGAAGTCATGCAGCATTAGGAAGTAATTATTGATTTTTTTTTTTTTTTTTCCTTCATGAAAAGGATTGGGTTTTGCCTTAAGAATGGAAAAGGGGAAAGTAAATGCCTAAAGAATTTTACTTTTCAGGCATGATGCAGTCACTTGAGAGCAAGTCCCCTGCCAATGCCACTGAAGGGTCAAGGTGAACACATTTTACTGACATGAACAAGAGCTTTGCCAGTGCATACCTCATTTATCCAAAAATGAACTCTAATGGCCAATCTTAAATTTAACACCTATGTCACTGTGTGCTTACAAACTGCCATTTTAAAGTGATGATTGTGGACTCTCTTGGACCGGGGTTGCATTTCACAATAGAGTTTTAAAAAGCGGAAAAAAAATTGATTCAAAATAATTGCCAAAATGTTTAGACTATTCATTGTGTGCTAAAAATGCCTCTAATTCTTAGGTTTGTTTTGAATGTTGATTCTGCTCATTAATAGGTGTTCAAGAAGGCAAAGAGTGAAGGAAAGCTAAGTATGGCTAGAAGAGTGATTGAAGTGTAAAAGTCCTGGTAGATAAATCAAAAGCCATTTTTTTTGTTCTCTTCCCAGAAATTCACGGAGGTCAATTAAACTCGATGGAAAAGAGGAGGTGAAGGGAAGCAAAAAACTGAAGCAGTCCTCATTAAAGTACACAGCTGCAAGACTGCATGAAAAAGGTGTCATCCTAGAAATTGAAGATCTTCAAACCAACCAGTATGTGTGGTATAAAACTATTTAGAGCATTTTCTAATCAACAGCTGCTTCAGGGGTCTGGCTTCTGTTAAAAGAAATCTTCACAATTCCCTGCACCACACCTAAAATTACCTCAGACTTTTACATTTAGAAGAAGGATAAAGCGTAATTGTAATAATTCATCTTTTTCCTTGTACCTTGCTATATGAATACCTTGGGAAAATATGTGAATAGGCCAATTTTGGCCTTAGCTTAGATGGAACCAGTACAAGTCCAGCAGCATGGTCACTGCGGGAACACAGATATATTAAGGAGTAGTAATTTTTTTTTTCATTTACTGACCAATCACTTTCATATAACTGAGTAAACAACTGGTTTTCTGCACTTCCTCACTAAGATGAGGTGAACAGGCATGGTGATTTAATATCCTTTTTGTATCTACCCATTTTGAGGCCACTAGTGAAAATCTTCCATCCTCTGCACACTTCGATCTATCTTCTGCCTGGAGAATTTTTCCAGGTTGAAATTTTTTTCCCAGTTGTGCAGGCAGAGGAAGCCACGTGAGGCAAACTGAAACCAGGGAAGAGTGCATACACACCTGCAGGGAGGCACTCGGGCATGGCAGACCAAAAGTCTGGCTCCCTTATTCTTATGCTGTGGATACGTGGTCATCTTTATTCCCCGAACCTCCCACAGCCCGGTATTTTCTCCAGTATGAAAGGCTTGAGGTCTGTATTCCATACTATATGTACACCACAAAGTCTCCAAGAAAGAACTCCGTAGGGATGGAAGTGTTCATCTGACACTATTTACACTGCTTACAGTCAAAGTTCTTTTGTGTTCTGAAGGTGTCTCTTTTTTACCCAAAACTGTCTGTGGACTACATAAAACCGCACGGCATACATCATCAATTCATAACAAACCTTCTTTTTATTTCAAGGTTTAAGAACGTGATGTTTGATATCACTCCTGGAGAAGAAGTGGGTGACTTTGAAATCAAAGCAAAATTTTTGGGGGTCGAAATGGAAAAAGTGCAGCTTCATTTCCAGGTAGACTTTGAATCTTACTACGTTCCTATATAGTCACAGTTGCATTTCCTCTAAATACAAACTGCTTCCGATTTACTTTGAGTAGTTCATGAATGCATAGTAAAAAATCAGCACAAAGCAGCAGTTTGTGGGGGGAATAACTATGTACCTTTCACAGGATGCTGGGCGCTGAGGTGGGTTAGTGTTTATATTAGGGCAGCTGCGTGAAAACAAATGCTGTATTAGTTCAGTGGCAAGCAACAAATACCAAGAGAAAATGAAAATACCGGGAAACGATATTTTTTCTGGTTTGCTGTTACTAACAGTTGGAATCTGGGGGACACATAATGTTGTCTACACCTTTCCAATAGTTGCTTGTAACTGTTTACATTGTGAGTGACCTGGAGTTTGAGATGGTTACCTCATGATGAAAATAACCCCCCATCTTGCTGCTGTAAGGTACGGATTCAGACAGAGACTAATGATCTTATTTCTGCTTACAGGATTTACTTCAGATGCAGTATGAAGGTGTGGCTGTAATGAAAATGTTTGATAAAGCTAAAGTGAATGTGAATTTGCTCATATTCTTGTTGAATAAGAAGTTTTATGGAAAATGAGTGTCTTCAGATGTAATGGACTATATCCATCAGCGGGAAGTCTATTCAGTATTTTTTTCTCCTAAACATTTGTTTGAGTTTTATCATTGGATGCTTTTTAACTTTAAAAGAAAAAAAAACAAAAACATACACAAAAAATACACCAAACCTAAACCACCAAATGTTCAGAGGAATGTACACAGTGCCTTTTCAGCATTGATGATGAATCAGAATAATTTAAACAGTCCCGAATCTCATTGGTGTTGGTACTTTCAAATCAAAGTATTGCTTAGGACACTCAGCTATTGTGGTTGTATGGATTTTAAGGTAGGCAGAAACTGAATTTAGTTGAATATATAAACCTCTTCCTATTAAAACATTTTTAAATTACCTCGGATAAATAATATAGTTCTAATTAGACTTCAAGTATTCACCGAAAGAAATCCTAATTTGCTTTTGAGGGATAGTTTGGGCAAACATTTAGTTCCATGCTAAGCCTATTTTCTGGCAGTTGTCAATTTTAAAGCAAACTTATTGTGCAATTCAAAAATTTTATAGGTAATTATAAAGTGACAATAACGTCTTACTGTACAAAAATATATTTTGTGATTCATTCCTACTAAATGCACTACTGCCTCATGTAAAATGACATTTTCTACTTTCACAGACTTTGGAGTGGCATTGGGGAATCTCAGTGAACAGTTGTTGTTCATTTTGAAGTATTTGAATACATAAATTGTGCCTGTTTGTCTTTTTTGTAAGAAAATAAATGCAATAAAATCAGTATTTAGATAGGTTTTTTTAAATATTCTTTGGAGATTGTTCTATGTGAAATAAACATTACCTAATTAAAGTGATTTGGTTGCTAAATTTCATTTAAAAGCATCATTCAGGCAGCAATCCAGATGGTAGTAAAAGAACTTCTTTCAGTGCTTTTATAAAATGGAATATAATTAAGCTTGATTGTCCTCACAATAGTTTGGGAAGGTTGCTCAGCAGTGAAGACTTCATGCCATTGAAAATTGTGATAATTTTGCTGATGAACTACCAATTATATCTACAGAGGGAAAGTGTGTACAGCAGGTAATGTGATAAATACATAACCCAAGAGAAAACATTTCTCTTGAAAATGGAAGATCCTATACGCTTCCATTTTTCTCCTGGCTAGTTATGTATGAGCCATTTTAACATGACACAACTGCTGCAGCATTAATACCCTGGCTCACATGAGATGGCTGGAAGGGAAGTTGAAAGCAGCACTTCACTTTTACTACCAAAGGAGAAAAATCAACTGTACTTGAATACAAATTAAACTCGCATCCTGTGTTTCCCTTTTTATTTGTAACAGACTTGACTAGTCCTTACATATTTTTGACAAATTCTAGCTGAGCAGGTAAGTCTGTAGAGCGGGGTGTTGATCCTAAGACTGGACCTTCCAGGTCATGTGTCAAAAGCCTGGAGTTCTGCTGGTGAGACATACTAGAGCCCCACAGCCTCTGTGAGAGTAAGTCACTCCTGGATATGCCGCTTTGTGTAATGCACTTGACTAATTTAGTGGGCGCTTAGTTCTAATGCAAACAGCATCTTCCTCAGCTATTTCCTGATGTACGCAAGCTTAGGAAAGTTTATTTGGTTTCTAGGTAATGACAGGTGTGAAAGGTACAGTCTCACTTTTTCCAGTGATTTCTTGGGCTTCCTGCTCTTCCAGTGCACATCAAAGTGTAATTTCCATTTAATTTCTTTAAACTCCTTTAGAAGCTTTTCTCTTAATTAACTAGTTTAGGGCCTTGACACTGAACAAATAATGAGCCCTGCTAAGCAGGACTGACCACAATGATTCCTACCTAAATATAGGGTAGACGGTAGTACTAAGTACCATGCAAATCAGCAAGTAATTCTGTGCCTGCCCATTCCTGTCCTATGCTGCTGACGGCTACTAAATACAACAAAAAAAGGCTTTTTGGAGGCTGATGTAAGCTGCAATCTGGGGTCTTCAAAGTTAGACAGGACTTGAGTAAACCTGCTTCATTCCTGAAATGGTATTGTGGAAAGGCTTGCATTGCTGGTGCAAAACCTGAGGAAAAAGCAAGTACAGCTGAACAGAGCCTGCACTTCAGTGGTCACCACAGCAGAAAATCCATCTTTCCTCGAAGGACGTGCCTACCTCTCAACTTTGTTGTCTTTAACTGGCAGTAGTGGAAAAAAAAAATAGCCAGTAGTCTTAGTCTGTTAGCCCTGCAGTTTGCATTTTTTCTACCACACATCTACAGAGTTGGCTAAGAGTTCTTGGCAACTAACAGTTTATTTTGGAACTTGTATGTTCTCAGGGGGCCCTGCAACTACAAAATTGCAGAACGACATCCTCTTTCTTTGGCCAAGCAGACAAACACCATCACAAGAGATATCTTTGTTCTGTTCCGCTTTGCACTTACCTGCAAACCACCTTCTTTCCTCTTTATTTAGCTTTCTTTTTAAAAAAGAATACAGGAGCAACACTACACACTTCCCTCTAACAGCGCATTCAAACAGTGAGAGTCACGTTTGGTTTCAAAACGTTCGTAACTAGATCAACCCTCTTCCTGGAGGACTGATTTTGACTGAGATGCTACTAACCTCATCTTCTTTGAGCAGTAACTACCCACCCCAGACATGCACCAGGGTAATCTCTACTAGACATCAGAAGATGGCTCTTTCATGGAACAGGAAGGATATAGCAGTCTTAATAGATAGCTGTAGGCTTTTTTGATAGATCTGCTGTGTTTAACAGGAAGGAAGTTTTGCGCTGTAACATGATTCTGCCAAAAAGGTGCAAGAAGTAGAATTAGAAAGTGGTAACAGGTAAAAGCTTTAGAATTCATGAATTCACATCTGTCACAATCAGTTTACCTAGAGAGAAAGTAGCTAGCTGAATAGCATAACTACGGGGTACAAAATTCCACTTAAATTTGGTTCCTATATACAAACAGAAAATGTAAGAAAAGCACAGGGTTGGTTCTTTTATTCACTTGCTCTATTTATAGTAATCTCACTTACAAAGATGAAAGGACACAGCCCTACGACTACTCTTTATATCCACAACTAAGGTACTCCCTAAAGACACCGTCTGAGTTTCCCTTCATACCTTTTGCAAACTCTGCAGACTGGTTTATCCCTAAAGCACTGGCCCACTTGTTAAGACTTCTGAAACATAAATATTCAAAATGTACCTTTTTCCAAGGTCTGGTGTAGCATTTACAAATACACATTTATTTCAAGAAAGACTGATACTTAGCTCATTCCAATTTGAAGTTTAGAAATTTTTAAGTGTTACCTTTTGTTATGTTTATAGAGCAGCAAGACCCCAGGTATGCCCAAGCATAGCTTCACTTTGTCTTCCCAAATAGATGAAATTATCTCTGATTAAGGTATTTTCTAAATAGATTTAAAAAAAAAAAAATAGTTCATCATTAAGGTATTTTGTGGGGGTTCCCTACTGTGTTTCGAATGATGAGCTGTGGAAGGGCTGGCCAGCTGTAAAACCTGTATTTATGACTTGCCCGTGTTCCACACAAATTGGAGTCAGCCTTAACAGTGCTATAACACGTAGCAAGCGGTAGGAGTGTGGGAACAACACTGCAGAGCAAGCAAAGATTAGAACTTAGTGGGAAGTTGTACTTGCAACCAGGAGTATTTATTTTCTACGGTTTTTACTCGGCCCGCTCCAACTTTTTTTGTCTGTATTGCTGTAAACAGGAGGATAAACGCTTGAGGGTGGGACAGCGTACTCTAGCAAACCACTTTGTAAAGCTTTTGACTGTGTTATAGGTCTAAGAAATACAATGCACTCAAACTGGCAGTGGAATAAGTATTTTCAAAGAAAACACTAATTAATAGCTGCAAAGTCACCAAAATACTTTCATCGGTAGCTTTCATACAGAATCACAGAATGGTTTGGAAAGATCACCTAGTTCCAGCCCCGCTGCCATGGGCAGGGACACCCTCCACTAGACCAGGTTGCTCCAAGCCTCATCCAGCCTGGCCTTGAACACTGCCAGGGATGGGGCATCCACAGCTTCTCTGGGCAACCTGTGCCAGTGCCTCACCACCCTCTCCAGGAAGAATTTCTTCGTGATATCTAATCGCAATTTCTCTAAATACAGGGTTCAATTCAACCAGCTCTTGACTCTGGGAGTAGCTTTCAAAGACAGAACGAGCTTTCCCATCCAAGGCGTGTGCCAGCGGCGTTCAGGAGTGGCACCACATCCTCAGGGACAGACATGAGGACTGCATAGCTGGGTCATGGATCACTTTTGGGTTTGTCCTGTCTTTGTACAGCAGTCAGCTCACTGAACCCACGAGCCAGCTTGGTGTTGCCTACTTTATACCAAAGCAGATCTATGTATTAAGGGAGCTTTTCCGAATGCGCGCTCTTCCTGAGTAACGCGGGAATTTCAGCTGGCCTTGTAATGCTCCTGTGGGGCATCAGCAATTTGGGCTGAACAGACAAAATCTGGCCAACTTCCCTCAGAACAATTCCTTGAGAATAACCCTTTGTTCTGCACCTCCCGCCTGCTCACCCACGGCCCCTTCCCATTTCTCCGCCGCGGGCAGCTGCGCTGGGGCAGCGGCACACGCACCCCTCACCCCCCTCCCGGTGCCGCCGACGTCCGGCTCTCCTCCCCGCCCCCGCGGCGGGCGCTGCAGCCCACCCCCCCACAACCCCTCCCCTCCGCCGGGGCGGCGCGACGGAAGACTCCCCCGCCTTCCCTGCGGCCGGAGGAATCCTCGGCGGCCCCGGGGCGGCCCTCCCGCAGCCTCCCGGCAGCTGCCAGCACGGTGCTGCGGCTCTACTCGCGTCCCCCTGCGCCGGACAGACGGACGGAGACAGGGAGCGGAGGGAGCCCGGCGCGGCGGCCATGGGGCGTTGGGTGCTGCCCACGCCCTCCGCCGCGACCCGCGTCGGTGAGTCGCTACCGGGGGAAGGGAGGGGAAGAGGGTCCCCAGCGCCGCCGGGCCCGGGCCTCTTGTTGACCTCGGACTAAACAAGAGGCGCACTGGCGCGCAGCATCGCCGGCCGACGCGCAGCCGGGGCAAGGGTCTGCCGCTTCGAGGTCTGAGCTGGAGCTTAGGATCGCGTGTTCTTTGGCGTTGCGAGACGCGGCTCTAGGTTTGTTCTCGTGGCAGCGGCACGAGAACGGGCTGAAACGTGGTTAGCCGGCGTAAAGCAACGTCAGACGGGTGCTGTTTGAGAGCGATGTTTTTGAAGAGCTGAGCGAGAGGCAGTGCCACGGGTGAGGTGGGGATGAACGCCTTACAGTTGCCCCCTGGCTATGGAGGAAGCCCGGCAATAGCAAGTTGTGACGGGAAGGAGTGATCAGGCTGGTGGATTTCCAGAAAAAACGAGCATTGCCTTTGTTAACGACTTCAGGTGATGGAGTGCCCGTGCCAGCTGGGTTTGTAGGTAGGGCAAAGTTTGCCAGCACGAAAGCGTTCAGAATATCCGCCCCAAGCAGGTGACCTGCGTGGTTCTTCAGTTAGAAATGTCACTAACAGCAACACCAGTGCTATAACCGATGAGACCATGGGCCTGCCTAGCTCGGGGCTTGTCTGACCATGCAGGTGCTGAGGGAAGGTAAGAGAAGGCACGCACACGTGTAACCTCCCGGTTTCTGGTAGAGGTACAGCAGTACAAAGAGCAAGACAATGCCTTCAGAGATTAGCAATGACTTCTGTAAAATTCAGTATAACATTGCTTTCAGTCCCGTAGTGATCATAACGCTCCTGGACAGATAACAGCCCGGTGAGATGCCTGCTGGGAAGACTCAGTTCAAGGTCTGCGTACAGAAAGGGGCTGATCAGAGGCACAGCTAAGGGGAAACTTCAGTGTGGCACACTGACTGCAGAAGTGAAGGCTGGGAGGGGACAAAGCTGGGAAGGAAATACCAGAGAGGGCAAGTAATTTTGGCTAAACAACTTTCTGGCACAAGGACAAGTGGGTATGAAGAGACCACAACAACGTTCGTTTTGGAAGTCTAAGGAAAATGAACGTGAACATGAACATGAACATGAACTCCTTTATTTAAAAAAAAAAAAAAAGGAGTGTGTGTGAAAAACAAACGATACTTGTTAAATGCTAGAAAAAAATTATACTGTTGAGTGCTGTTCTTCCAGTTGTTAGACATATTCAAACTTGTTTTCCTGCCTTTTGCAATTATAGTCTTCATTAAAGACCACCCCGAATCACACTATTTATTTGCTGCTTCCTTAGGTAATCATGATTGAAACAGTTACTGTATTACATCACTAGGAAGAGAAAAAATTCAAAACTACTTACTTCATGTGCAGTAGAACTCATAAAACCTGGCTACCTGAGCATGCCTTCCGTTCTCCTCGTGCTCGCTCCCACTGTAATAATGTAATTTCCCCACTGTCCTGGATAACCTTCCATATTTCCACCACAATGTACTTAATTCCCATCGCCCATGCACTGCTGTATCCCCAGGTTTGCTCTGCCCTCGCACGTGCGGCTTTTCCCTTGTTTTCACCTGGCACCTTCGACATCCACAGTTAACCGCGTTACCGACCTTGCTGTCCTATGGAAAAGCAACAGCTTGGCAGCGGGTGGGCGCTGGGTACTTGCAGATTAGCGGCCCAGGTGCTGCCAAGGTGTGAACCTGCCCAGACTTCGCTGCCTTGGGACACTGATAGCCAGATAGAGAGGTGTTATCGCGGCTTAAGGCCAGCACCAGTGATGAAAGAGATTGAGAAAGGAAGGCAAAAAGGAGCAGACATCTGGTTGCGAGAAAACAATACTTGAGGAAAATGTGTTCACATTGCTACTACGTCACTCCTGTAATACAATAATGAGTTCTCTATAAACGGAGAAGTGGGCCACAGAAGGTTTTTTAAAGACAACAGGGTGTTTATTTTCTTTTGTTTGTGTTCTGTCCTACAAGATTGTGTCTTACGGTGGTGTTTAAAAACGTCTGGCATGCACTTCCTATTCTGCCTGATAGCACCTAATTTATGGGCCTCAGTAATTTCGATTCTAGATGCTTATCACTGCGGATTACACAATGGAGAGATAAGAGAAACCGACTTTTTGTTGTAAAAGAGAGGTATGGGTGCACCTGTCATCAGTATGTCCAGAAATTGGGATTAATTGTTGTCCAGCAGGACCTAGGGAACATATTTAATTGGCTTGAGTGGGAGCCTATTCTTTAGTTTTCCACTTTACAAAGATACCCCTTGGGACATGAACATTGCCGGTTTGTAACATCCTGTCTGGATTTATGGGTCTACAGAAATACCTGGAAATTTTCTTCCAGAGCTCGAATGCTTTTTAAGATTGGTTGGATCTGTTACACTTTTTGCTCTCTACTTCTCCTTTCAGAGAATAGTATGCGTATCAGCCCTTTGCATATGACAGTAGACATAAAAGGCAATTATGAAATAGCTCTGTGTAACAACAACAACAACAAAGAGTGTCTTTCAGGGTAAGCAGAATATGCATATGCTGGTCGTGAGACCAGCAATATGTAGAATTTGATGAAAAACAGCACAGTATAAATTGTTGAAATCAATCCCAAACTTACTGAGCTTTCTACATCATATCTCTATGCCCTCGTTGGAGGATCAGTGCAAAGACCACAGGCAATAAAATAAAGCTTGAGGAAATTTGAATATGGTACTGATTATACATAATTTTTGCCTTTCAAAGTCCGTATTGCAAGCAAAAAAATAATTTTATGTACATTGTTCAGTGTCCTGACTGCACACCGCAAGGATAAAACCTCAGTGCTTTATCCCACTCTTTCTTTGTTCTTAGTTTCTTAGTCCTGTACTTTCATACCTACTTGTATTTTACAAGTACTTTGATACAGCTGTTAACTCTGTCACGTCAGCAATGAGAATACTTTTAGTCATAAAAATAGTAATCCATGATCAGATGACAACATAGCAGAAACAGGATGACTGAACATTTATGAACATTGTGCAGGCTTTACCTCTGTTTTCCTAACAGACTTTTTGTATTATTAAAATTACTTAAGCTGTAGTCAAATATGTTTTAGACAAAATGGTATCTACAGCTTTAAAGAAGTTAGAAAGGAACACCTGACAGATTCTGGTATAGGTGTAGGAGTAGCTTTAAAATATTTTCTGTAGAGCTACTGTATTGGCTGTCTTGTACTATCCCAGCTTACAGGTAATGCCTGTTGTCCATTTAGTGACCTTTGTTGTCAAGGTTCATTAAGACTTTCTGAAATAATATGGCATCATTTCATCCTATTCTTTTCTGTGTATAAATCTCTGATTATTGGCTTTTTCAAATAAACACTGACAGAAATGGAATCCAGAACCTCAGGGCAGTAACTCTCTTCCTTTCTGTTTCAAAAAGTACAAAATGCACTGTTGTTTTTTTCTAATAATACACAGAGGCTGTGTCATACAAACATACAAGCAGCTCTGCAGAGGAAAAAGAACTGGCATGTGGGCGTCAATCCTATGAATTAAAATTAAATTGAATTTCATGAAGAAAGTTTAAATTCCCAGTCTCTGTATTATCAAGTGGCAAAGAAATTGCAAGTTTGAGGTCTCATTGCATTTTTCCATGGAACTGGCTTTCAAGCAGTACCTTATGTCATCTAAATTCAAGTTGGAGACCTGGCCCGAGCCCAGGACACAGCATGGAGGTGTTGTTAACAGCATCAAGGTTGTGTTCAACTCTGAACTTAGAAAGTCTTTGCTTATATAAAGAACACATATTTTTCACCAAGTTAAAGTATTATTCCAGATAATTTTAATTAAGCTAAAATTATTTATGTATTGTTTTTGTCCAGAATTAATGTAACAGGACACCACTTTTTTATAAAAGTTTGATGCTGAAATAATGCAGACTAAATCCTTTCATCTAAGAAAGCTGTAAAGAAGTTAAGTCTAAGAATTCAGGGTATAATTAAGATTACTAGCAGTGTTCAAGTAACTAGAAGCAATAGCAAAGACAAAGGTCAATAAAAGGTAACTGGCCCAATTATCTTTTTTTTTTTCCTTTAGCATATTTTCATACTGTTAGGAGTCACTAACGAGAGATGGGTCACATTACCAGTAAAGGCTTCCACGTTAAGTGACTTAACTTCAACCATTAAGGGTCAGTAACTCTGACTGGTTTGCTCGCTAGTCCTCAGAAAGCGAGGCACTGCAGCACTGTTAGCTCAGATGAGGCAGCGCAGGTGAAGCCCTTCAAAGTTGCAGGATACGGGGATGGGAGTGGTGCTTGCTGGAAGCACCTCAGTTACGGTGCCATCTTGGCAATACAGCTCCTGACTCCAGACACAGGTTTACCTTCCCTCTCATCAAATCCATATATGTCTGTGTTCCCCAGGAACATGCCTTCCTCACATGAAACCATGTCACCTCATGCTGTTCTTCAGTGGTGGAGAAACCAAGAAGGACATACAGACCTTTGGGGACTAGGATCGTCATTCTCTTCTGTTTCAGAAACTTTTGTTTTAGAAATGTCAGTGGAAGAAATACATATTAACAGCATCCAATGTTTTACATTCATGAGATGTGTATGTACTGGCGATATCAGAGGTAATTTCAAGATTTTTTGTCACTCTTACTGCTGCCTTTACCATGGAGAAAAGCCTCTGGGTGTGAGAGATTAGGGTTTTTTTCAAGTAATAATTGTAATCCTCCCACAACAGATGAATACCGATGGTGTCAGTTGTGACAGATTTCTGTTGCAATGATCATTAAGTACTGGAAATCACCCACCTGTTTGATGTCGGCAGCAGGCTGAAGTTAGAGGTGTTAAATACAGCTTGTGCTGCACCTGTACTGCTGAACTAGGAGCTGTCTCGAGCCATCCAGCTGCTTGGACTAAACTTTTAAAGTTAAGTTAAAGATTAAGGACCTATAGTTTTGCCTTTTGTTAGTGTTCTCTAAAAAAATACCCCTATTTCCCTACCGCCTCTCTGATCTCCCCCCACATTTGCGTTTGAAATTCACCAAAATTCAAGCTGGCCAGGGCCCTTCGCACAGCCTGTGCTCAAAGGGAGGTAACAGTCTGCTGAAAGCTGCAGCCACTCCTCTCTTTGCCTTCTGCCTCCTTCAGATGCTTTTGTTCTCATCTGCATTAAAACATGTTTTGAATTACCGTAGAACAAATAATTGCTGCCGACGAGTAGCATCTTGGACCTGTGAATCATGGTCCCTGATTTAAGCTAACGGACCTTCATTATTATTTTAGGATTTGTCTAGAATTCAACAAAGGATCAGTGGCACAGCTAAGCAGATGAATGATTACTTAATTAATAGTAACTCTTTCACTTCAGTCCATAATTTGTTTAAATTATCCTACATCTAACTAGATTAAACTGAAGCTGAAAATTAGTCTTCCAAAAGAAGTCTCCCTACAAACAGCTTTTCTGAAATAATGTCTAAAGTAGCTCTTTTGATTGGTTTTTGTGGTTTTGGTGTGTGCATTTTTTTGGTAGTGTTTTGGTTTGGTTTTTTTTTTCTTACGTAAATAAACCCACACCACACGTTCAGCACTTTGTAATGCAAAATTCCAAACTCCTTACAGACACGTTCAAAAAGCAGAGGAACCCTGTCCTAACATCTTCCTCTCAGTCACAGCCACCGAACCATGCTGCAGAAGACTGCTGTAGAGGGAACGCCAGTGGCAGGTTTCAGGGGACACATGCTGTCCCCCATGATGCACGCTGTGGGGTAGGATAATAGAACTGGGGAAGTGTTTCAGTGCCGTCTGTGGCTACCTGTCTGATACAAGCAAAAGGTTGATGAGGTTGGCTCCTTAAGCACATAAAGAAGTTGTAAGGCTGAGACATGGGAGACAAACCCAAACTTGTAACAGGAGCTGAAATAAAAAGGGCTGGACTAGCATCTGTGGGCAGTCTGCGCTTTGAGTCAGTAACTAACTTTATTATTTTGTGTTGCTAATGTGGTCTTAGCTTTTCCTTTTTGAGAGATGTTTTTGCTTCCCCATAGCATGTAAATATTTGCTTATTAATCTTAGTACTTTCTTATGTTTCAGTATCCCGGTATAACAGCAGCACACCATGGATCAGAAGTTTTGTATTCTCCTTTGTGAGTCACCAGGATGACCTAATACCTACTGAAGAAGATACTGAAAATTACTTGGGAGCTGGATTAGGAGCCACCAACCAGACTGGATTGTTCCTGCATGAACACAGAACAGTGTCAGTGCAAACAGCAAGATACCTCACCAGTCCGTGGCTGACACGTTTTGTCCCTTCAGTTTACACCTTAGTGCTTGTGCTGAGTCTCTTTCTCAACATTACAGCAATACTGGTGTTTCTGAAAAAAATGAAAATTGAAAAGCCAGCTGTAGTATACATGTTGAATTTGGCCTTTGCAGATGTCCTGTTTGTAAGCGTGCTTCCTTTTAAGATTGTTTATCACTTTTCTGGAAACAACTGGGTTTTTGGACCTCAGATGTGCCGTTTCATCACTGCTGCCTTCTACTGTAACATGTACTGTTCAATAATGCTTATGACAAGCATAAGCTTCGACCGCTTCTTAGCAGTGGTGTATCCCATGCAGTCTCTTGGGTGGCGTACATTAACACGTGCCTCAGTGATTTGTTTCATCATATGGCTTGTAGCAATAACTGGGGTTATACCTTTTCTCATCAGAGAGCAAACGATGGAAATACCCAAGTTAAATATAACTACTTGCCACGATGTGCTACCAGAATCTGAACTTCACGGCTATTACCTCCACTTCTTCACCATCTTCTCCTCTGTGTTTTTTATAGTGCCATTTATAATTTCTACCGTCTGTTATGTGTGTATCATTCGATGCCTTAGTTCTTCTACCATTGTCGCAAAACAAAACAAGAAGACACGTGCCTTGCTCTTGTGTGTGGCCGTTTTTTCTGTTTTCATTATTTGCTTTGGACCAACAAATGTCCTCCTATTAATTCATTATATCCATTTTTCTTATGACAACAGCTTAGAGTATCTCTACTTTGCCTATCTGCTCTGTGTTTGTATCAGCAGCATTAGCTGTTGCATTGACCCCTTTATTTACTATTACGCTTCTTCTCAGTATCAGAGACAACTTTTCAGTCTCTTTAATTGTAAAAAGACTTTTGATCCTAACAGTAGTAACAGCAGTGGCCAGTCAATGTCCACCACCAGTAGAAGGGCTACGTGCTCTACTGATGTGAATAACAGTGTCTGCAGGAAATTACTAGCAGTGCATTAAGATAACGTCTTACATGCTTAATATTTAGACAATTTCAGATTAAAAAAAAACCCCAAAACCACTGTATTGTATCCAAAAAATGCAAAACCTTAAACCAAGTTGTACCATAGTTCTATGGATTCATTGTAGTAATGCACAATTAAAATTATAACTCTGTGTGTGTATATATAGAGAGAGAGAGTGTATGTAAATAGGTTAATGTAGAGTGGAAAAGTGATTTCTTAAAAATAGTTGTTGAGTGTTTTTCAAATAAACTCCATTTTTTCAGACAAATCCTTTGCATTGTTAGTTCAGTTTATTGCAGGGGTTTTATGAAATCCCATTTTAGGATTTAGATCTGTATCAGGTTGATTAAATTCTTACTTACGGAACCACTTCATCTCTCAAGTACTCCCTGAAGAAAGTGAAAATATCTTTCTAGGCTTTTCCCTTGCCCCGGCCATTTGTTATTATTTCTGGAGTTATCTTTAAACTTCATTTTCTTAGCATTATTTTGCATCTTGGACACTGAAACTATTTATTTTACATTTTTATATATTCCACTTCAGAACAGTCTGTACAGCTTTAGGAAAGAGCAGCTGAAAACCGGGTATTGATGGGTGCAGTGTGTCAGGGGAGGTAATTCTCAGTTGATGGAACTAGCTTTTCTGTTGGTGTTCTTAACATTAGTGCATGCTAGGCGTCTTGGTTAGGAATATGGTGATTTTCACAATTAACAAAAAATTGTGAAATTTTATTTCACAATAAATAAATACTGAATGGGTCTCCAGAAATTTACTGAAAGAGCCATATTCATCATATTGTTATGCAGTTTGTAAACATGTGCTTTTCTGCATGTGATTAATCGTCATGCATGTGTTTAGGACTTGGAAATACTTGTTATCCCTGCCAAGTCTGGATGTTTTTTATGTTTTCCATTCTGTCCACATCTGCTAAAATTGCTATGGTGCAGAGCCCAATAACTAACTTCATTCTGTGTAGAATTCTTTTACTACAATGGGCGTTAAAGCCAAATGATAGGAATTCAGTTTTAGAAACCAGCGTGTGGGTCATAGGACGGTACACAAAAATAGAAATCAAATTAAGTAGGAATTTGGTTAATCTAGGTTAATTCACCATAGGAATTTGCCAAGAACCACAGCAATGGATAAAAACTGTTTTGTCCAGCACAAGTGATAAGAAACCTAATCTTTCTGCATAGAGTCTGACAGAAACTTCTTACTAACCATGATCTCTCAATAGTTGTGTCTGTTCCTTAATGGACTTAAGCATGATTAAGTATTACCAGGGTGTGCCTAGATTTTTGTTGCTAAGTATTTGCCACATTCTAAGTGCTAAATATATATATATATATATGTCGTTTACAAGGCTAAGCTCCCACAAATGTTTGAGACATACTCAGTTACATTCTCATTTTGTTTAATATTGTATTAGAGGTGGGTTTGGTTTTCAGCAAAAACCGAATGTATCTTAAAACTACGAACATCCACTTCTTGCTGGCAGAAGAATTTACCTCTGTGCTTCCTGTAGTTAGAGGCTGGGGCACTGCTTTTCAGATCTATTACATAGTTGGGATTTGTTTCAATGTCATGATAATTTGTTTCATGACAGTGTTTTATTTTTAGGTAGCCAAAAGAGGCCACCTAGCCTGCTTTGCAAGGGGCACTGTTACATGCTAGGAGGGAAGGAAATGTACATAGGAAACAGCTCTGCAACCATAGTGATGATTTACTTTGTTTAGCTCTGTGATGGGGTGGTTTTACTTGTAGCCTCTGCGTGCTGGAGAACATTTGTAAATGAGCAACTTACTCCTACCTTGTACAGTGAAAAAATGAGAGGGTGGAACACAACTGTTTATTCTCATGGGCTAAGAGCATCAACAAAGATTCTGAATAAGAACAACTACAAACGATTTTATGCATGCTTGTCCCAGCTGTCACGTACACTGCTGGAGTTTGCTGGTGGTTCTGGCTTGAAGGCAAATGGAAAAAAAAAAAAAAAAAAAAAAAAGAGAGAGAGAGAGAGAAAGAGAAACAGGAAGGGCAGGTACAGCACAGAACACTTAAATAAAAAGGACTCACAAACCTAAGAAGACTTCTTCACTCCTTGGTAACTACCTAAAGTGCTGAAGTTGCCTTTAGAAAGTATTTTGATGTGACCTAAGCATGTCTGAAAACACACCACTTGACAAGCTTGAGGAGTGGGCTCATGCAAACCTCATGAAGTTGTTCACCAAGGCCAAGTGCAAGGTCCTACACCTGGACTGGAGCAAGCTCTTATATCAATACAGGCTGGGGAATAAAGGGATCAAGAGCAGCCCTGAGGAGAAGGACTTGGGGTGGATGAAAAGCTGGACATGAGTTCGCAGTGTGCGCTGGCAGCCCAGAAAGCCAACTGTATCCTGGGCTGTATCCAGAGAAGCACAGCCAGCAGGTTGAGGGAGGTGATTCTCCCCCTCTACTCTGTTCTCGTGAGAGAGCACTCTGGTGGAGTACCACACCTGGAGTACTGCATCCAGCTCTGGGGCCCTCATTAGAGGAAAGACATGGACCCGCTGGAGCAGGTCCAGAGAAGGGCCACAAAAATGATCAGCGGGATGGATGACATCTCCAGTGAGGACAGGCTGAGAGTTGGGGTGGTTCAGCCTGGAGAAGAGAAGGGTCTGGGAATACCTTAGACCATCTTCCAGTACCCGAAGTGGACTTACAGAAGGATAGAGGGAGACCTTTTAGCAGGGTCTGCAGTGACAGGACAAGGGGTAATGATTTTGAACTGAAAGAGGGTAGTCTTAGATGACATACAAGGAAATTTTTTTTATGATGAGGCTGGTCAAGGCACTGGCAGAGATTGCCCAGAGAAGCTATGGATGCACCCTCCCCAGAAGTGTTGAAGGCCAGGCTAGATGAGGCTTTGAGCAACATGAAGGTGTCCCTGCCCATGGCAGGGGGTTGGACTATAGGACCTTAACAGGTGCCTTCCAACGCAAGCTATTCAATGATATAAGCATAGGCATCATATTCATATTGATGCTCTGTGTCTGCTTCTAGCAAGCTCTTGCCAGCCTGAAAATGCATATTTCTGCTACACAGAGATGATTCACAAGTCAATTGTCACACAACATAATACTTGCTAAATCAGACAGCAAATATCAACTCTTCATAGGAAATGATGCATTGTTACTCTTTCTTTTAAGCTCCCAGAGCTAGCATCACACCACTGCTTTCCGGTTGTATTTTGCTGAGGCTTCAGCCTGATTCAATGGCATAAATAAGCAAAAACTGCTACATGACTGGAAGCGCCTCATACCAAGGCAATGGCAGCTTGACTCTTCTTAAATTTGGCATTTCTGTGCAACTAGTTAATTGGAACATGCTACAGCTCTCAGTGTCTGCTTTTGACACTGTATTTGATGGCAAGAAGAAGGGCAGGACTTGCTCAAGCAGAAGTTTATGGAGCCAACCTCAGGCACAAACAGCATTTGCAAAACAGGTTATAATTGCTGACCATTGCCATGTAGTAAAGTAGCCTTTTGAGGAAACTGAACCAGAAAAGTGCTTTAATTTAGACTGACGTGCTTAAGCTAACAGGAAAAGCTAACCATCTCTTCACGCTTGATGCACCTTTGCATTGCTCGTTGCAAAAGAAAATGAACCGCTTCTTTCAGGGGGAAGGGGAAGGAATGAAAATCTCACCAAAAGAAGTGAAACCCATTGATGTTACACGCTGTTTCACCCATACCTTCTCCTCCTCAACATTTTTTTTGTAATGTTGAAGTTAAACTGCATCATTTTGTGTATGAAGCAAGCAAACGATCTTGTGCCAAATAACATTCAGAGATAGGGAGCTGTCAGGCACTAATCATAAAAGAAAAAGCTTGCTAATGTTCCAGATATGCCAGCTTCATGTTGTGGCAATATTGGCAGGGGCAAGATCAGCATGGTTTCTGTTGGCAAAACAACTCAGTGGCTGTCATCTGTATAACGTTTTTCACAGGAGAAGGTTTGCTTAATTTAGCATGACAAGGATTTTGCAGGGATTGGTGTGTTCACACTAGAAGCATTTTATCAGCTATTGCCAAGCATGCGTCTGGTTTACAACCTGGTCCCTGCAGTTTGACTGCAAAGCATGGTCTGCTGGCTCTTTGCTCTCTTACCCTATCTGTTGAATCCTAGCCAGGAGTGTGAGCATGGCTGCAAAGCGTGTTCGCAACATCTTGCATCAGGTCAACTGTATCAAGCCACTGGATCCCTCTCTGCCTGTGATGGCATCCAGAAACTGAAAGAGAGTATGAGCTGGCTGGTGGATTACCAGCTATGGTTTTGCACCAGAGCTCTCCAAGAGCTGGGGAAAGAAAGAGAAGGGCCTGGTGTTCCAGGTGCAATATATAAGTAAATTCCTGGGTAAGGCCTTTTTTTTATTGATCATGTTAATCTTGATCTATCACAGTTTGATCTTGCAAAATGCCGAGCAAATTAAAAACTTAATGTAACCTCTCACATGTTTAAAATTAATGAGCCACATAAGTACTTTTTCATGGCATTTTGCAAGTGCTATATAAATGGTTTAGTGATGGCTGACAAGAGCTGGAGAAGCTGCAAATAACATGCTATAATCCAAGTCAACACTAGAGAGCATTAAAATAACTAGGTATGGCTGTTGTAATTGGGCTTGCTGTGGAGGAGTCCATTAGGAAACAGATCTGAACATCACAATGAACTGCGAAATACCGATTAGCCCTCTAAACAAAAACGTGGACATGGAAAGATGAAAAAGTATTGGAATAGTTTTGGAAAAGTGGGTGAGTTTACTTTAAACAGAATGTCTAAAAAGGTCCAGCAAAGTATTGGAGACTCATTTTTCTTATCCGTGTGCTAGCAGCCTTATAATAGCAGTGCCTGTAGCACCACAAACCAGCCTCTCTCCTCAATAGCAAGGCCTGACATTTGAAAGATGGTACTAAACTCCAACGCACTGCACACAGCATTGTGACTCCCTTAAGGCCAGAGCTGATAAAGTCAACCTTGATGTTCCCTCACCAAAATAAGAATTAATGATATCGAGTCAAATTCGTCTTCATTCCATAGTAACCCTGGGAAAGTCACTGTCCTTGCCTCTGTTTGATCAGGTTTGGGTTTTGTGTCTGGGGTGTTTGGTTGGGGTTTGGTTTTTCTGGTTTTGGTGCTGCACCAAGTATTAGAGACAACAATCCTTGGGAAGTTCTCACATATATTTTTTTATCCTTATGGATGGGGCATCCTGTGCCCAGGCAGCAGTGAATGTGGTGCCACTAGGTCTGGGCACAGGGCTCTCCCAGTTCAGTCTCCCACAGGGCTCACAGCCTCCTCACGGTGGCTTGGCCATGTTTTTCTCTTCAACTCAGCTAGAAATGGCAGGCAGGACACTGCTTGTTCCCTCAGAAGTCTGAACACAGAAAAGGAAAGCAAATGAATAGAGCCAGATTATCTATAAATATTTGATCACTATTGGCTCCTTATAGAGCTGGGGTTTTTTTTTTTTTTCAGATATATGTTTAAACAATTCAATTTTTTTGGCTTATAAACAGGAAAGAGCAATCAACATCAGCAATACAAGAAGCAGGTTAGGATCCTAAGACCAAACCTTTCATATCCCTGTTTCAGCCAGACATCAAAGTCTATCTGCTCAGTTTATCGTCCCATGGGTGTGGAGCCTCCCTTGACCACTGTTTACCTGTTAGACGGGGATACAGTGGCACAGAAGCCCATGGTGCCACTGACGGGAAATGATGCTGCTGAACAATGCTGTGGGATTCTGCTTCCTTTCCCACAGAAGAGCACTTAATTGGAAACAGGTGGCCAGCTCTGTAGGGTGTGTTTTGTCACTGTCACCTCCTATATTGTGTCCTGTTTATTGAAAACACCCTAAACACAGTTTGTTGTCTGAGGCAATATCCCACACAGTCCTCCTTACCATTTACCCAGCAAGCTGCCTTGGGGATCTACTTTCAAATCACATGGGTTTTACTATCAGCTGCTGTCTTTACTCATTACAGCTTAACATACTGATGTAAATATTTCTTTTCTGATATGGTCCCTCCCGTGATTTTCTTCTTCTCTTGCCTCTTTTGCAACAAGCAATTTTTATTGCCTATTCCAATCTTTCATTGCTCGCCAATATTGTTGCAAACCCAGACAGAAGAAGATGTCTTCTTGCCTGCAGCAAACTTGTGCATTTGTAAAGTGATACCACTCACATCTGACATGTTTTCCAGGAACCATAAAATGCAAGAGATTTGTTAAGTGCAAAACTTGGGTCAGCTAGCATAACCGGAATAATTGCATAGCACGTATGTGGATAAAGATTTACAGCTGCCTAAAGCATGTAGTACTGAGAACTCAGTCCCCAGGAGACAGGGAGGGAGAAAACCTTGCTACCTAAACTTTTACATTGTTTTATCTGCCTGTTCAAGTGCTAATAAGTCTTTGTCCTTCAGAATAATTCCAAGAATATTCTTCTTGCATGCTTTTCCTACAGGTCACATAAGGAATAAATCTGTGTATCAATGCTGCTTATAGAATTTCTTCTAATTTATTTTCACACTTTTATTTGATCACCACATTTGCTGACTCTGAGATGTACACACATTTCTACCCAGCAAAGAATATATTAAATCTAGTTAGTTATCACAGCTTTAATGTCCAAGAAAGTGAAAAATATGCTGAAGATTTCTGCTTTCTATCACTCAAACACAAAGGGGTGACCAAGAAAACAGTACTCCTACCACAGAAAATTATATTTACAGAAGCTCTGAAATTCAACTTAGATCTCTTACTTTGCTTTAACATTTTTTCCTATTTGCATATTATCTTTGGTAAAAATTTCTGAAAGGAGTGACTTACTGCACTTCACTCACTGGATGGAACATATTTGTAAATTTGATGTGAACTATATGGACATTTTTCTTTAAATGGTTAAAGTATAACATTTCTAAGCCTTTCATATCTCTGCATCAGAGATACTGAGTTTTATTACTGAAAATTCCTTCAAAATTACATGTAAAATGTTAAGACTGTTTATGAGACAGGCTTGTCTAAAGGTATATTATCTTTTGTTAGCTCAACTGATACGTTGTGGTGGGAAAATAAAATAAGACCACATTTTGGGTATTTTAAACCACTCTGGGTAGTTTTCCAGGTTTGTATTATCTTAGTTTCTAAACTAAGATCAGTAGGGAAGTAGAAGCTGTACAACTACTGGCATGTTCAGTTAAAGCAAGGAAAATGTTTCCTAACTTGAAAATCAGTCATCAAGAGCTATTGCTATTTTGAGCAACATATATTTTATCTTTGCTTCTCACAGTGTCTCCTATTTGCACCCTAATGAAACAAGATGTGGGGTTTTACTTTCCTCGCCCTCTCCTTCCGGACTTGCATGTAAAAACCCAAGCGAGCAAAGAGCAGCATCAAGGAGAAACCACTTCTCTATTCAGTGTTATTTTTGATGCTGGGGTAAAGGGAGGTCTGCAGAAGCTTTGCCCAGAGATGAGGGTTACAGTTCTCTTATGAATATATGGGAAACTCTACAAAGACATTAACAGTGTCTCCTTTTAAGCTTTTGCATGTTTAGCTAGGTGCTTGAGGGAAGAGGTTCCTGTAATGGCCAGACAGAATCTGAATGAGATTTGATTTTTTTTTTTAATAATCATTATTTTCAAAATCATTAAAAAAAAGACCTATCTATTTTTGCAAAACTAGTGAGATACTTTTCAGCAGAGAAGACAGACAATTTGCCACTACATTGAGGGCTTCACGTACCCAGCCCAGAACCACCTTCCCGAGACCAAGTTGTGGACAAGAAGGCCCCAGCTCATGACCAACTTTCATGAGCACAACCACACTAAGGAGGAGGCGGGGCAGGTAGGATGAAGGCAGCCTCCACCTTGCTTCATGAAGCTCTCTGCTACAGCCCTGGCTCTTGTGTTCAGCAGCACACAAGCTCTGGGGTGTGCAGCAAGCAAGCCTATGCCTCATGTTTTAATGTGGCTCAGGAGCTTGCCCAGCCTCTGTCCCTAAGCACAGGGATAGCCATGCCTGAGGGTGCTTGCGCCAGGCAGAGCCTGGGAGTCTTCTAGCACGTGCAGGGCAAGGACGTTGGCTACCCCCATTAATAGGCAGGTGCCAGCCTTGCCTGTGCCACGAACCAGGCCCAGCTCTGGAGTTTTACAGGACTTCATTAAGATATAGCCAACTCTGGTAAGAGGAAACAGGACTCAGCTTAATAAGATAACAAATGAGCTTCTCCTGATAAAAATTGTGTGGTTTTGCCCATGTGGGTGACCTTGGATAGGATAATTTAGGACTTTGACTGAGGAATAATGTCTCTTGTCACAGTGCCAAAGAAAAAAAACCTAGCTGCCTCCAACTTTCCTCCAGCATCTCATCTTCCTGAATGAGCAATGTATAAACAGCCCAGGTTTACTCCTCTCCTAACAGGAACAACCTGCATCAGACCTTATAGTGGGGGAGGAGGAGGAAGGAACTACATGAGGAGGGTGGGACCATGGAGCTAGGGGTGGCATCATCCTTGGGCTAGTGAACTGAACAGCCTCTCTGCTGGCCCTGGACATGCAAGCAGAGGGGTTACAGAGCAATCTTAATGAATGCTGCTGATGCGCAAGGTGCAGCCACTCTGGGGTGTACACAAGATGGGAACCCACCCTGACTGACCCATGACCAGCATGTATATGTGTATGTATTAACTTCACAGATTTATATTTTTATTCATTGCTGTAACTGTGACAGCAGCACCATCAACCAGGCATTTCCTTTATTCCTTTCTCAAATACACAAACTAAATATTTTATGAGCTATAACCAGAGTTGATCGCTTTTCATAATGACACTGAAAAAGACACTCAGCCTCACAGACTAAAACCAAGGCTTCTCTAGCAAACCACGAGTTACATTTGGCAGCAGTGAGGCTGCACACAACAAAAGGAAGAAACTTTTAAGGATGATCTTCCAATATCTGGAAAAAAGTAACACATGGAAAAACATCTGGAGCTCACTTTCATCAGCAAATTTTACAAGCAAAGTTGTGTGAGGGTCCTTGCCGGTGGTGGTAGCTCCTTAAACTCATCAAGCAAATGCTTTGGGACAAGAGTAGGGACTGTCTTTCATGTAAGTAGCTGACCTTCATGTAAGAGCTTGCTTAGGGAATTTTTTAATTCTTGTTCTTGTATTGGAAAAGAACCTACTAAATAGTAACATGAACTATGACTGGAGCATAGTAAGGACAGCTTGATTTGCACTATGGCCAGGGCAGCTTGTTATCACAGCCCTGGTTTTATAACCAACTTTGAGTGCACAGTACATTTGCTGCTTATTCTAAGACCCTACTGAGTGTTACAAGCCATTCATCTGGAAGGGTACAACTGATGAAGTTGGATGTTTACTGTGGCAATTCTGTTCACTGCACTAAAAATTTTGAATGCATAAAGATCGAAAGCATTAGCTAGAGAACTGGAGGGTTCTCTTTCTCTGCACACAGCTCCTGTTGTTTACCTGCTGTTGAAGCCAGAAAAGCTTTCTAGTCTTTGTTGCTGAGGATGCTGTCGGAGTCACTGTCAACACATTTTGCACATATCTTAGTTTTGGTATCACGGGCTTGTTTCTTTAATTAAAGGCAAGTTGTTGCACCCAGAAGTTTCAGGGAGATTCAGCACAACGCAGAGCAGCATTGCCAAGTGTGTCAGAAATGCTCACTCTGTAATAGCTACTATAAAATTCACTGCCAAGTAGAAAGCATGACTTCATAACTATCCAAACACTAAGCTGTTTTGCAGTTTACTTCCTTCCTCATGTCATTGTTGCTGTGCTTCTTGCCACTGTATTATGACTCCACAAATAAACAGACTCGGGAAAAGTTGATTGTAGAGAAACACTCTGTACTAGTTCATAAAATAGATTTATCTTTTGATCTAAATAGAAGATATGGTAATCTTTAGTAACCATGAGTAACTAGCCTTCACTATTGCATTCAAGGGATTTTCCCTTCTTTTCCCCAGGCTTGGGCAGGCCTGAAGAGCCTTTTACCTGACGAAGGTCTGCTCTGCTTTTAACCATGTGCTAAAGTGCAGCTCTTTCAGGTTTCTCAATTGATACCACAAATAGACTCTCGTCCTACTTAAATGCACAGACCCTGGCTGGCCTCTCCCCAGTTGAGCCCAGCTTAGTTCCCTGCGTATACCTCAGAGTCTCCCCATAGCCAGGATGAAAAGGAAAAAAGCAAGCTTGTCTTTGCTGATGGGAAAGGTTTAATTATTTAGCCTGTTTCCACTGAAGTTTCTGGAAGCAACCAAGATGCCTAAACCGAAGAAGACAGCTCTTTGGGCTCCTGTGCAAAAGAGCAACCTTTCTTTGACAGTCACCATACGCTGGTTATGTTGTCTCTCTTCTCTTTCACCATGCACTCAGGAGGCACACAAGGACCACAGTTTCTTAAGAAGCCCTCCTGTCTTTGAACGCTTGTAAGAGCAAGTCAGCATTAGCAGTTCTGTCATTTTATCATCTAGCTGAATAGCAATGGACTCCAGTATTCTAATAGTATTGTTACCCTGAATACGTACAAAATAAGTGGCTTACTCAGACCATTGTGTAACGGCAGTTGTCCTAATGAGCCACAAAAGCTATCATTCCCACGCATGGTAACGCAACAGTTAACAGCCATGATAACCTTTTCCTCTAATAAATGCTTAGTCACCCCAGTTCTATCTGTGTTGATTCCTGGTTCCAGAACCCAGCTGTTCTAGAAATGTCTAATTGCCTACAAGCCAATAAATGGATCCATAGCTAGACATGTGCTTTGAGCAAGGTCAGGAGTTAGTCCTGCTATAGCCAAGGGATAGGTTCACCTATCCCGTTTCTGTAGTCTGTATGGCAACAGAAGCAGAAAGGAACAAAGTGAGGAGACAGAGCTTGCAAAGACTATCCTGGCATCTCATGGCAATATGCCCATCTCAGCAATTACAGAGTGTAGAGGAACAGTAATGTTCATGTGCTCGAGTCACTGAAAACAGGATAGAAGAAAGGCTTTTCAGGAAAGAATTTGTCTACAGGCTTGCCACAAGACAGGGACAGCTGTCCCTACATCACTCCTCATCGATGCTCGTCTAAACTGTTTCCAGAAACCTTCAATGATGGAGATGCTACAACTTCCCTCAGCATGTGATGCTGGCCCGTTTATTTCCCTTTCTGGTTGTTTGGTTTGTTTGGTTTTTTTTTGGGGGGGTGGGGGGGTGGGGTGTGTGTGGGGGTCAATTATATTTTGTGTATTTAGAGATTTCTACTGATCTTCTTATTCCTAGACTAAACAGTTTCTATCCTTTCAAACTGTCTTTAACAGATTGTTTGCTAGATCTTGCATTCTCCTTTCCTGGCCTCTCTATTCTGTCCATATCTTTCCTGAAACATGGTTCTGGCACCATACTCCACCTGCGTCTTTCTTGGTGCTGAACACATTGGTGTGGTTAATTTTCTAGTTTGTGGTCTTGCTATGCTTAGTATGGTGTTTGCCTTTTTTTATTTTTTTTCCCAACAGCATGACATAGCTGACTGATTATCAGCTTTTGTTCCTCTGCATTCCACTCTGGAAATGGTGCTAGTTGGAACTTGGAAGCCCAGTGGGGGAAGAACTGTTTCAGCATACATTCAACAACCTCTCTGATGAGCAGCGCTATAGCCTAACCACATTTCTTATGTACAAGCATCAGTGTGGGAAATCTAGCTGTAATAGGATCTATATCCAAATTAGCTATCAATCAGTTCCACAGATTTTCTTAATTCATCTGCCTTGAAAGAAAGTTGATAGACGGTAGTTTGTAACAGCCTTCTTGAGTGTTGACAGTGATGGAACATAGGAACCAAACTATGCTGATCTGTCTTGACACTTGTCTATCAGCAAAAAAAGTTATTTCTCTCTCTTGCCATTCTACTTCTTGTAACAACAGTGAATAGTATAACTGGGACTGACATCTTTACCACTGTAACTGTATTGTAGCTTCTTACAATACAGCTACTTCCAGTGGCTACTACACTAATTAGACTGAACACACTACAGACTTAAAAACAGTGATGGGAAAAAAATGATGGAACAGCTTGTAGTGCATCTCAACTGCCTAATTAAAACATCTTAATCTCTATGTTTGGGTTTAATATTTCACAAGCATTAGATAAAGGGCATTAAAGACACATATGCTGAAAGATAGATCTGTTCCTTTGAACTTCCAGGAGGACAAGAGGCTGTTCAGGGTCTGGATACTGTTCATTCTTTCCCCGCCCCACCGCCCCCCCCCCCGGCAAGTATCATATTCAGGCTTATGTTTCCCAGAAAAATTCAAAAGTCCATCTTTGTTTTTCAACCGTTCTAGTCATAACTGGTTAGTCTGGTAAGCCACATGATGAAATGAGATCCATTTAATGCCCCAAAATATTTAATCACAATCATTGCATATCAGAACTTAATAATGCAAGTTTTGTCTTAATTACCTGAAAGTTAGTAATTTTTTTTGAAGCACTTTGAGATAACTGTCTTCCAATTTAAGCATAATAAAATATCCTTTTCAAGCCATTTGAAAGCAACTAATAGCTACAGTCTGTGCCACTTACTTAATCCATAAACATCAGTTCCTTAGAGCTCAGCATCAGTAAAGGATCAAGTGCGATATTTTCATCACTTGAAAGTTAGCAGAAAAACTCCTACTAGCCATGTTTTCAATCCCTATTTCAAACATGGTTATAATGAATTGAGAATATATGGACTGCAGGAAATGCAGGTGATGGAAACTATCCATTAATATCTGTTGGAACCTTACATTCATTATGACAAAAACTCTGAGATAATAAAACTTTCTGAAGAATAACACTAACTAAAAAAGATCATGCTTTTAAATCTAAGAATTTATAAATATAAATAAAAGAACTGCATATATGTTCAATTCATCATAACTATATTTGAAATAGGGATTGAGAACCTGGCTAATGGGATCACACTTGATCCTTTACTGAGGTTGGTTCCTAAGGAACTGAAGTTTATGGACATTACAGTTCTTTTCCAATCTAAATGATTCTATGGTTCTAAGATCATCAAGTCCAACTGTTAACCTACACTGCCAAGTCCGCCACTAAGCCATGTCCCTGTGTCACATCTAGATGTATTTTAAATAACTCCAGGAATGGTGACTCCACCACTTTCCTGGGAAGCCTGTTCTAGTTCCTGACAACCCTTTTGGTGAAGAAACTTTTTCCTAACATCCAATCTAAACCTTCCCTGGCACAACTTGAGGCCATTTCCTCTTGTCCTATTTCTTGTGACTTGGGAGAAGAGACCAACACTCACCTCACTACAACCTCCTTTCAGGTAGTTGTAGAGAGATAAGGTCTCCACTGCACCTCCTTTTCTCCGGGCTAAACAATCCCAGTTCCTTCAGTCACTCCCCACAGGACTTGTGCTCCAGACCCTGTCCCAGCTCTGTTGCCCTTCTCTGGACATGTTCCAACATCTCAATGTCTTTCTTGCAGTGAGAGGCCCAAAAGTGAACACAGGATTTGAGGTGCAGCCTCACCAGTGCCAAGCATGGGGGACAATCATTTCCCCAGTCCTGCTGGTCACACTATTTCTGATACAAGCCAGGATGCTATTGGGCCCTCTTGACCACCTGGGCACACTGCTGCCTCATTCAGCCAGCTATTGACCAACATCCCCGGGTCATTTCCCACCAGGCAGCTTTCCAGCCATGTGTCCCTAAGCCTGTAGTGTTGCATGGAGATGTTATGGCTCAAGTGTAGGACCCGGCACCTGGCCTTGTTGAACCTCATACAGTTGGCCTCAGCCCACCAATTCAGCCTGTCCAGATCCCTCTGAAGACCTTTCCCACCCTCAGGCAGATCAACACTCCCACCCAACTTGGTGTCATCTGCAAACTTATTGAAGGAGCACTCAAAACCCTCACCCAGATCATTCAGAAGGATATTGAACAGGACTGGCCCCAGTAGTGAGCCCTGGGGAACACCACTTGTGACCAGCTGCCAACCGGATCTAACTCCATTCACCACAACTCTTTGGGCCCAGCCATCCAGCCAGTTTTTTTAGCCAACAAAGAGTACACTGCTACAAGCCGCGAGCAGCCAGTTTCTCCAAAAGAATGCTGTGGGAAACTATGTCAAAGGCTTTACTGAAGTACAGGTAAACATCCACAGCTTTTCCCTTATTGACTAAGTGCGTTATCTTGTCATAGAAGAAGATCAGGTTAGTCAAGCAGGATCTGCCTTTCACAAACCCATGCTGACTGGGCCTGATTGCCTGGTTGTCCTGTATGTGTCACAAGATGTCACTCAGTATGATCTGCTCTATAACATTCCCCAGCACCAGTCAGACTGATAGGCCTTGAGTTCCCCAGACCCTCCTTCTGGCCCTTCTTGTAGACGGACATCACATTTGCTAACTGGAACCTCCCTGGTTAGGCAGGACTGCTGATAGATGACAGAAAGTGGCTTGGTGAGCACTTCTGCCAGGTCCTTCAGTACCCTTGGGTTGATCCTATCTGGCCCCATACACTTGTGTGCGTCTAAGTGGTGCAGCAGCTCACTAAACATTTTCCCCTGGATTATGGGGGCTTCATTCTGCTCCCTATCCCCATCTTCCAGCACAGGAGGCTGGGTACCTGAAGAACAACTGGTCTTACTATTAAAGACTGAGGCAAAGAAGGCATTAAGTACCTCAGCCTCTTCCTCATCCTTAGGCACTATGTTTCTCCTTGCATGCAATAAAGGATGGAGATTCTCCTTTGTCCACCTTTTGGTGGGAATGTATTTATAGAGAGATTTTTGATTGTCTTTTGTTGCAGTGGACAAATAAATTTCTAGTTGAGCTTTGGCCCTTCTAATTCTTCCCCTGCATAACCTCACAGTATCCTTTTAGCCCTCTCGAGTTACCTGTCCCTTCTTCCAAAGGTCATAAACTCATAAACTCTCATTTTTTTCCTGATTTCCAGCCAAAGTTTTTCATCCAGGCCTGTCTTCTTCCCCACCAGCTGGTCTTTAGGCATGGATTGTTTAGTCATACTGAACTGCTGAAAAACATTAGAAGATGCAGATAGTGTACTTAGGCACAGGATTACTGGGTGAACTGAGAGACCTTTCTTTTAGCACTGTCTATCAGGGAAGGGATACTGTATCCAGTTGAAGGGAAGATACGGCATAGTATCATCTGACTCTTTTGACAGTTACAAGAATACTTACACTGGGTGGGGAACACAAAACAGAAAAGAGAAAGGTATATGCAGCAACATGTATCCTGGTTGCCTTCCATACACAGTGAGCTCTGGTGCCAGCCGCTCAGTGTTGGCATCAGCACACGCTGGCATCACTCCAGGCTACATCCTCATTTCTTCACTTCAGGCTGGGTTTTTCTTTGTAAGTGAGGTGAATGTATATTTTGATAGCACCTAGAAAACTCAAGCAAAAACTGCATCTACTGAGTAAGCCACCAGGCAATCCTTGCCCTGAAGAGCTGATAATTACCATCCAAGAGGATTTATTATGAGGATTATAATAATTACTGCTCTTTTCTTAAGGTTGTAATGCTGAATTTAGTTACAGGAGAATCCAGCGTTAATTTAAAACAAAGAATGTCCTGACTTACCCAGAGGAAATAAAAATCCTTTAAAAATGCAACTTGTGTATATTCTAATCACTCAAGCTACAGCCAATAAATGAAAAGCTGATGCTTATTACTTGCAAAGTAATATGAACCTGGGTGGGAACTGTCAACACCTTCTTTTTAACTCTTGACTACAGACATGCTGTTACCACTACCTAGTTTCCAACAGATGTGATTTTTTTTTTTTTCCAATTGCCTGCTATGTGGTAGTGTTTTGTGAAATAAAGAGAGAGGCTTAACAAAAAAGAGGGAAGATATATACTGGTTAAAAAGCCATAAACTATCAAGCTCAAATGAAAAACAAGTATTCCTTTACAGCTCTGCAACCAAGCACCCCTGTGTGGGGATGTCATGCTTGCCATTATGTTATGAAATCACTGATGAAATAAGGGAATTCATTGCTCTTGAGGATGAATATGAGATTTTTGTGAAGTTTTGCTGCATATTAATTGTTCACTTCATTGTTGAAGGCACTGAGAATGTGGAAAGCAATGCAGAGATCATCCCTTCATGTTTTTATTTCACATTTTGCAGCGTTAGGTCACATCCTACTAGGTCACTGTTAATAAATAGGATGCAAGGTGACAGTGTGCCAATGAAAACCTAAATACATTAAGCAAAGTAGAATAGTTTCGCTAGGAGAAAATAAAAATATTCAATCACTACCGACCTTTCAACTTGGAGGTAGGAGCTTTGTCTTAGGATAAGGAGACATATGAGCTGAAATCCCCTTTACACATTGATTCTAGACCTTCATAATCCTTAATGTAGTGGATAAAAAAGAGCACTGCTCCTCTTCCTTCTCTTTTTCCATAGATTTTCTTGTGGGGAGAACGTTGAGAGCATGGAAGAACTTTGTTTTGCCACATCCAGTGGCAAAGCAGAAACAGGATTTTCTGGATTAGACACGTGATGTCTCTTAGGCATGGGGAGGCCTTCACCTCAGCCATTTCCACCTGAGCCTCAGGCATGGAAGGCCCTAGCTCAGTGCCTGCAGGAATCACACTCCAAAGCACAGATGTTTTTCCTGCTGGGTTTTGGGTATTTTTTGGCAGTCAGGGTGTTTACTCTGGTGTCAGACTCTTAAAGTGCAGAGACATCAGCACATACTGTCCCCCTGCTCCACTCACACAGATCTTCTTGACCTCTCCTGTACAAGAGGATACAGGTAACTCTCAATAAGGCCAAAGGAAGTTGGTTTTCTCCAGCAAGGACAGCCTGCACCTGCAGTTCACCCAGAGGTTACTAGTGCTCATGTCCAAGCTTGCTGGGGCTGCCTCCTGCTGCTCTGCCCTGTGTGGTCTTCACCTTGAACCACCCAATTACTTTTCATAAATCCTTCAAAACTTCATACTTCATTGTAGTCTCCTATAACCTGGGATGAGTATTTAATTACATACTTTAAATGTAATTTATAAGTAGAGGTAATTTAATAATATTTCAATTATTTTTGTGTATAGGCCATGGTATACATGCTATTAAAAAAAAAAAAAAATCTTTTACCAGGCCAGGAAAGTTAATACAGTAATGACTCCATCCTAGAAAAACCAGACCAACCAGCTTTCCTGCCAAAGGAAAAACAAAGCTAAACACAGTGGGGAGAATAAAATCCAACATTTTCTTTATCTCAAATCCCTAGTACTTAAGTAGAGAAAAATAAGCAGAAAAGCATCACACTTCATTTTGCAGAAAATGCACAGCATAAGGCTAGTGTTGAAGCTCTCACCATCAAGCGATATGTTGAATTAAATATAGGGATTTAACCTTTGCAACCTTCGAAATACAGCTTTCACTGAGCAAACATTTGTGGAACATTTAGACTTTCTTAATTCTCCCACCCACACTCCTAGTTAATTTACCATCAAATGCAGCGACGACAGCTAATACACCGAGTACCTGTAACAGCCACGCAGAATTTTTACGCAACTAAAATGCAAGTACTGCTACTCTTGCATTTCAGCCTTTTATACTGTTTTGCAAAAAGACATTCCTTGACTGCTAGAATACTATACAGAGGTATCACTCCATTGTTTAAGTGTAAAAATATTAACTACAGTGTGGTTTAACTCCAGCTAGCAAAATACCAATAAAAGGATTTTCTTGGATTAAGCAAAGGAAGCTGGTGGGTGTGAGCTCATGACCAACCCTGAGGGAGCTTCCCCCAGCTGCGGAAGAATCTGGTGAGAGATCTCCAATCTCTCCCTGTGACAGGGTTGGGAGTGACAGAGGAAAAGGGGAAAACCAGCTTCTCACTCAGCAAGAACCATAATCATGAGCTTAGTTGCCTTAAGCACAGCAGAAAGAGGGTCCCAGGAGGAGCTGTGCCAGCAGAAGCCAAGCCCAGTCCCTCAGCAGAAGCCACTGCCTGCTATCCAAGAACAACTGGCCAGCACAAAAAGAGGATTACCCCTCACAAGAAGCATGTGGAGGACTGACTCTTCCTGACCATTGTTACTCCTGTGTCTTGGAGTGAAGCATCTCACTGCAAGGAGAAGTCACCTGGCCAACAAAAGGTTGAAAATTGCCTGGGACTGGTGCATAACTGGAATAAGCACAACTGTCAGAAGAAAATATTTCACCCCTCCTGAAGGAATTAACTTCTTGCTCCTCATGTTAAGGGCTGATTAACAATCCAAATCCTGCTTCCACCTTGTGCATCCCCCAGACGCACTGAACCGTTTTAGGCAGAAAGAAGAGTAAAGGAAAAGTTTCCTGGTTCTGTGCCTCACAGCACATTTGCAGTGGGCTCCTGTACTGCTGTGCTGTGCTCAGGAGATCAGGAATCACTTTCCCCTGACACACCCAAAGGAACCCCGGGCAGAAACACGGACAGTGTGACACCCGGAGGTTGCAGCGAAGTTCCTATGTGGCCCTGCAGCAAGGCAGCGGGAAGCACCTTTTTCTATCCTTCCCATTCATCCTCTCATGGTCTTTCACCTCTTCAGCAGTCAAAGTGGCTGCTCTGCACATGCAGCAAATAACTTGCAGATCCTAGCGACTCTGTTCACTTCTAAATGTACATTGACTAAGCATTTTCATAGTCATCATCTAGATTATGAGACTGTTGTACACCTGGAGTGTTAAATGTTTGACAGGTTTCAGCTAAGTAGAAGAAAATATATTTTTCTAAATGTGACTAATAACTATTGCTATTAATTGTTCGTTAAACAATCCAATTGCAAATTAAATAATTCAATCACAAATACTTATTTTACAAAAATAGAACTCCCTCCTCAAAATAAAATGATGGAATCATAGAATTATTTTCTGTCAAAATGCTAGGCTTTGGTGTTTTTTTGATGTCATGGTAGTCCTCAATTTTGGGCCAAATAACAGCATTTGATCTGATAAAGTGTTTGCGGTTTTCCATTGTGCAGACAGTGGGAAGTGGACTGAGACGTTGGGAGGGGATGTGGCTGGATCCTGCCACACTGAATAAACACTGTGAGAACAGACAGGATGGCTGTGTGGAAAGTGCGTGACTCAGTACAGCTGCGTGGATCTCCTCTTCACATCCTTTCTGAGCATGGGGAGTTTCCAAATAATTTTCTGGAGTCCTGGCCAAGCAGCATACTTTGTCCATTAAACTCATTTCTTTGAGGACACTAGGCTTTGCTTCCAGAGAGACCACAATCCTGCCAATTAAATAATTATATGTGTTTCCAACTTCTTTGGGTTTTTTTAACAAATAATCCTTAAGTAGGACAAAAGCAGTCCCCTTTCACCTCAGTAACAATGATCACAGGAATTCCCAAAAAAGCAATATACAAACCACTTGAACTATAGTAAAACAGGATTTATTAGACCTAGAGAGAGGGGTGACATTGAAACTACGAAAAGACCATATATGCTCAAAACCAGACAGAAACATCCTTTCCATGTTAGAGAGCTGGAAGATGCTCAGTTTCTAGTACAGGTATCTTTTCTCTTTCAGCTTTTCTAATTCTGCCACCCCCAAGACACAACTAACAGTACCTGTTCCCAAACCAGCTGTAAGGTATGTCACCAGACAGCACAGACAGACCTTCCCTATCCAGGATTCGCCTGTGCTCGCCCAGCCAAGCCCACAGGTCCTGACGATGCTTGACACAGTTATTCCCCCTGGAGAGCATGAAGCTGTTCCAGGAGCCCTCTCCATCAGCAAACTGTGTCTCTGCCAGGCACGCAGGAGGAAGCACAGAAAAGCATTGGAGGACATCAGAGTGGAACCTAAATAACATCCATAATGCTGCATGGCTGTATTAGCAGCTGACAAACTGACTAACTCAAGTTTAACCTACATGTCAGAAGAGCCTGAGATCTAGGACAAATGACCACAGTATTCAAAGGCCTGCCCACTGGCCTGGATGCCAACCACTAAGGTGACCATAAGCAAATGCAGAGGAAAGAAAAAGAACACAAACATAAATGGCATTTCCCCAATTACCCTCTCACTCTTATGCTACATTCTGCTCAGGGAAATTCCCAAGGCAGTTATAGTTTGTTTCTTTAGTAGTCTTCAATGGATTTCTCTTGCAAGTGTCGCCTACCATTCATGGGAACTTACGGAAACCTGTTCTATCCCCATCATCCTTCGGCAAGGTCTGCTCCCTGATGGGTGACCTTTGGGCAACGTTTTTTATGTCTAATCCTGGTTCTCGGTATTTGAGCAGATGGCCCCAGCCCCGCATTGTGTAGCAGAGGATGTGAACAGACTGAAGTGTTCTCGGCTGCTTAGTTACACCTCATACAAAAGTTACTCAATACTTTCTATCATATGCCATAAACACTGTTGGACTCTGTCAAAGCCTAAATTGTTAATGTGACTGGATGACCATACTGTCTATTATTGCCTATTATTCCCAGCTGTAGAAGACAATGTAAATCCCATTCAGTCTAGCATTTAAAAGACATTTGTAAGCCTGTTGCTTTTGATTTTAATTTATCGGCATAAAACTGCAATAGTCAAGATATTAGTCCCTGCCAAACCAGGCAATGCCAAAACAATAATTCATTCTACTTGGCATTAGAGTTCAAAAGGCAGCATGGCATGTACTCAGCCAGGAAGGGTGCCACATGGACCGCCCAACCCGCTCAGTGCCCTTAAGCTTTTGTGCATGTCTCTCAAACACTCCCTCTTCTACATCAACGCAGGCATGCCATCAACTAGACTGGAGAACTGATCCTGTTAAAATTCTGCCTCTTTTTGGATGCATATCCTGTGATCCTTCTGTGGTTCTACCCACACACGGACCAGCACACAGAGGTGGAAAGGGATTGTGCAAGTCCATGCACATGGTGAGGAAAAAAAAAGCCATAGCCTTAGAAGTATTTATCTATCTCCCCCCACACCCCTTCCCGACTCTTGACAGATGGCTGTTGCAATATTTCACTATCATAATCACTAGAAATGTTATAATGATTCATGCCTTATTTAGATCACCAATAAATTAAGAACATATGGATATAACATGGATGAGACTCCAGAACACATGACAGTTACTAACAGATCAGCTAAAAAGTCAGGTCATATGCTGGAAATGGAATTCATGGTCAGAAGTTAATAAAGGCATGATTTTGTTAAACTTTACACAATTAGTCAGGAAATGTGGTCAAAATGCCATATTTCACACATGCAATTTACACAGCAATTCAGACTAACAGAGTATCATAAACTTCCAAAGAGTGCAGAATGAAAGAGGGGAGATGGATTGATACTGCACAAACCTTAGAATCAGCTTACTTTCCATTTAGGAAAACAATATTGTGATTCAAGAAATGGTATTTTCTCATCTATTAAAGCAGTTATGACTTGTACTATTTATTACAAGTATCAATTTTCAAGAAAGAGTAAGAGACAGGTCCTAAAAATAGAAAACTGATTAAGCAATCACAAAATCACCAGGACAACTACTACTGTAAGTAAGAGGGTTTTCAGATCTAGAAATTTTGTTCTCAAGTCATCCTTTCCTTTACAATGCTGGAGTTGTTCATATAACTTTACATCAGTCAGGGGTGTTGTGATTGAGTTTCACATCTAACTGTTCAACTGAACTAAAAGCTTAGCATAGAAACATTCTACAAAGTTCTCAGAATTAATTTCCATTTTGCTTTTTTTTGCAAATATTAAGTGGAATCTAAAAAGGCACTGATTAGACAGATCCCAGCATTAGCAAGTGCTTAATCCTGCAAGTACAGACAGGATCTCATTGCTGCCATTAAATAATTTCTCGGATGCTGACTTTTGGCATCCATTCACAGCTGGGAATGTCACTACTGCTTGGGCAAATTCTAAATTCCTTGGGAGCCATCCACAATTCTCAGCCAGACTTCACCCATCCCTGTGGTTGTCCCAGGCCTTATCTACACCAAGATGTTTACATAATGTCAATAAAACTGAGGTAATCAAAACCAACACCTTCTGAAACTGAGATGGGCGTAATTCACCAGCCAAATTGTAGTTCAAATTCTATTTCCTGTTCACTTCAGCAGTTCCACAAGCGTGAAAGCACCACCTCGCTTTTATTGACTATGGTTTGGTTAGAGCAAGCCTACAGCTTTAACCTGATGCACATTTCATGAATCAGTTCTGAGGAAGACTGGTTTTCCTTCCACACAACTCTTCCTCCATCCATCCTTAAATCTCCACATACACTTTTCTCCTCTGTAGATCTGCCATGAATTCACTTAAACGTTGCACAGTATGTTGTAATTCTGGCAAGACAACAACAGATGAAGGGATCTTTAAGGGGAAAGGAAAAAACCCAAATATTTCCAGGTCACCACTCATACATCACTGCTTTTTTCCTTGGTTTGTGGATTCCTTTTTCATAGGTATGCCCTAGAGGTGAGCTAGAAGGTGGAGGAAAAAAGCCTCTTCTGAGACTGTTCTGGGAACTGTGGTGTGAGGAGTAGTAACTCTGGCAGCAGAAAAAACACTAGAAAAAGGCGCGTGCTTCTACTAAACTGGGAAACACAGGAGGGCTGGTGAAGGCAGATGCATGAGGTAGGCAATCCCATTCTGCAGGCTGGCAGGAGCAGAAGAAATAATGCAAATGAATAAGGGCAGTAGGGAAGCCAGTAGTCAGACTAGTGACTGCATCAGCATATCTGTAGTTATTTCTACTGTGGGTTAACTCTTGCTGCAGATCGTTAATAATCTGAGGCATACACCTACAAGGCAGAGAAGGAATCAATTCAGAAAGGTCATGATAAAACCAGGAAACTGTGTCATACTCCAATTTGCTGGTTTGGTGTTCTCCCAGCCTGGAGAAGCTCAACACAGGCAAAAGGACCAAACCTTAGAGAAGGTTTTGAAATTTCATTGCTTAACCGAACAATTCTTTATGCATTTAATCTTACTGCTCAAAAAGTGAGTGGAGAGGTAACAGTGTCCCTTAAGTGCCCTAATAACCACTTTCTTTGTTAGACATTTTTGCGTTTTAAATGCAGGAGTAAAATAAAGAAACACTAAAACATTTACAAAAATGCAAAGGGGCATGAACAAGCTCCTCTCCCCAAGGGCAAAAACATGATGGAACTCAGCAGGAGACCTTGCTGTTGCCTAAGCCACGTTTGCTCAGTAATATTGAACATAACCTAAGGATCTGAACTCTTCCTAGCTAGATTCAGATAAGAGAGGTCCTAGATAGCATTTCAGCAGCATTTGGTTTTGAACAGAGGTACACAGGTACACAGGTGTAAAACCACTGAGGCTGACTCACAGTGTAGAACACCATGTCAGATCTTATTGTGTTCAGATCCCAAACAAGAGTAAGACCACTGAGGTCAGTGTAATAAAGGACTGGGGTTTTATTCTGCTAGGAACATCGTTGCAGCTGGGCTGGAAGAGTTACTCAAGGCACCACCTACTTCTCCTGTCATGATGAACAATGCATACACTTATAATTTCTGTTTGTGTAAACTGCTCTAAAACTGTCAGTTATATGAGGTCACGCAGATTGTCTATAAAGTGAGAGTTCAGTAAAAATAGTGCCAATTGTTAGAACATTTTTACAAATATCTTACTTTGCTAATATTTAGCCTACTAGGTGAATATGGAAAACATGCTGCAGCCTTGGACATACTTTAAGTATGTCATCACGTCTCTCCACAATCTACTCTAGACCGAACAAAAGTAATTGTTCCAAATATTCTCCAGTTGTTCCAATTGTTCACATCTTCTCTGGACTTTGTCCAGTTTTCTTTAAGGAAGATATGGACTGCATTAAAAACATCCTCCAACAAATAACTTACCGGTGCTGAATGAAGGAATGACTTCTTCACATACATTACAGACAACAACCCTCTTTGCAGCAAGACAATACTGCTGACTCCCATTTCATTTGTGATTCATTGTGATGATTCAGATTACCTTAAGAGAAATTGTTATTTTATACACTCCAGTCTATATTCCAGCCAAGGAAAAGTTGTGGATGCCCCATCCCTGGGAGTGTTCAAGGCCAGGCTGGATGGGGCTTTGAGCAACCTGGTCTAGTGGAGGGTGTCCCTGCCCATGGCAGGGGGGTTGGAACTAGATGGTCTTTAAGGTCCCTTCCAACCCAAACCATTCTGTGATTCTATGATTCTATATTCCTTCCAGTGCAGATGTAGATACAACAGACAAGAATTGTAATAGATCCATAAGGAAATAACTTTCAACTCTCTTCAAAATGGTTTTACAAATTAGTATGTACAAATATTAGCTCAACTGAAATGGAAGGGGAAAAAAAAAAGGAAAAAGAAATCCATCCTCAGTTTGGTCAATGTATCCCACTATTAATTTAATTAATCCAGAAGGAAAACCTTTTTACTTCTTCTCACTGGTTAGGATTAACATTTGGCTATATTCATCATACTTCGCATCCTTTTCCTGCCATCAGGAAGGCTTTGTTGTAAAATTTAAGTTCATTCCTTGGAACTGGTGTGGTTTAATTGTATTACTAAAAGGAATACAGAGAGTAGATATTATCTGAGAAATGTTATGGGCTTTTAAAATGTTTTCAACATTTTCAGTTATCACTTTTAATGGTTACCTAGTAAAGATCCATTCCCCAAAGTAATTTGGTGTCTGGATCGTCCCATAGTGTCAATACAATCTGAGTCATCTCCATGATAACCCATCAATAAAATACTATGTGAGGTGGATCAACAGGATTCTGAAAGAGAAAGATATGGAAAATCCTTATCCAGTTCATCACAAGTAATACTGTGATTAATTTTCCACCACAACCTTTGACACTATATTTCTACTGCAAATAGGTTGCAAATCTATGCGTACAGCTCTTTAATAATCTTGTTTCCATGGTTGTAATTTTGACCTTATTTTAAACTCCACGTGTCGATGCAAGCTCACGTTTATCATTGTCTGCCTGCAGGTGGTTTGCTCTGGACACTAACTGGCTATTAGAAAGGACACAGTAACATCCACTCTAACAGACACGCCAACACATAACAATGTTTCATCTTGATGAGCTATGACATATTTTTATCCTAGCTTAATAATTATCCATTGTTTCATTTCCTCATCAGAGGTAACAGAATGGCACGACACACATCAGACAGATACAAACTTAGCCTAAACTAGTGGCTGCGCTGGCGAGTCGCAAGCAATCTGCACATCCCTTTCTCTGCATTCCTATCTATGCAGAGAGTGTACTTCCCGGGTTTACAACAGTAGCAGGATAAGAAATCAGTACTAGCTAAGTGGTGCTATCTTGAGTATATACATGTAAGTAAAGGTGTAAGTAGATTACCTGTTCATTCATGAGCAGACTTCATGCAGTGCACCACGGAAAGATTGGATATGATGTCATAACTAAATCCCTTTCAACATGCATATGCATGAGCACTCTGAATTTAAATTGCACAAGAAGCCCAAATTATAGCACTTCCTAATTTTCCATTTGTTGATTTTGGCATTTTAACATGCTCTTTTTCCTGTTGCTGTAGACACACTTGAAGACAGACCTACCACAGGTTAAGCAATTGCCAACACAAGTGCAGAAGCACTGATTTATATTCTGTTTAGACCCAGCCATTGTGTTAAATTTGCGTGTCCTCTGTAACAGCAAGGTCATGGTGAACAGGAGTCACAGCTGTACTTCCATGTCAGTGTGAAGTCACGTTCGGGCTGCCTGTGGTTCTAACCCCTAGGCGCTGGGCATACCTAACATTTTGTTCTAGACCTTTTGCTACTTCTCTTTGTCATGCGTTCAGCCCAAAACGCCAGGTCTCCTTGCTTTTGAGAAAAGTGAAAATATAGGGACAGTTAAAGGCCAAATATCAAGAATAAACACAGGACACTGCTGGCAGAAGGTCAGAAGAATCAGGATCACACCACTAACCATTAAGGGACCACTTTAAACAACCCATACTAACTATCCCTTCCCTCAACAGTGTGACCCCCAAAGGCCATGCATTAATGTGCTACCCACACTGGCACGCCGAGTAGCAACAACACAATCGCACATCGGCATGACATGCTCATAAAGCACGTATTTGCCATGGCCAGAATTTCCAAAAACTACAAGAATCTTGGGGTAGATGGGGTAAGGGAGGGAATGGAAGTGACTTCGTAAATACAGAGTGAAAAAAATTGATCTTTGCTATTGGAGAAACAGAACAATATACAGCTGCTGCCTGTAAACCCTCTTGTTTCCTAGGATCCTTGCTAGACACACACAGAGCTCCAAGGACATTAGTGACAACCATTATGTAGCACCTAACAAGCCTGTCAGCAAGGCCAAAAAGAACAGAGCAGGAAACACAGGGACCTCTTCAAAGGCCAAGGAAAACAAGGGAGAGAGGCTGCTTAAGACGGCAGAGGAGCTTTTATGAATGAGAAACATAAGGAAGAAGGATAGAGGGCTTCATTGTGTTGAAATGAGTTATCAAAAAGGCTTATTATACCCAGAGACCTGGTCTTGCACTGCAAAAGCAGAGCCTTATGGTAACTTAGTACCAAAGAATTCCCCCGGTTTCTCAGATGCCAGGTGACTACCCTGCGGACAGGCTAAAGCACTGAAAGATGATGCATCAGCTTCTTCTGAATCCGAAAGAAAATTCATTTTTAAAATGATCTGATACATATTGTTTCATTTGAACCAAGCTTCAACCTCCCTCCTTGAACCCTTGCACTAACTGCATTTTTGAAGTATATTTAAGTACTTGTGCCATCCCTGCAAGACGTTGATTTTTAAAATTAGGAGGTTTTTATTTCCTCTCCCTTCCAAAACCAAGCGCTTGTTGCACCTTAAAAAAAATAAAATTGTGTAAGATATATGGCACAAATGACCACCCCCAACAGACCTGTGGTATAGTTATAATAAGCCACACACAGAAAACACATTTGCCATCTGAATTCAGAAATTCCCAGGGAGACACAAAGCACACAAAACAAGCTCCATATATTGAAAATGCTCCCAGCCATTTATCCTAGCACAAACTGCACAAGTACTGACAAGCGCCTTGCAATGAAACCACATCCATTTCTCACTCAATAAAGGGGTACCAAGTATCTTTGAGTGTCACACATCTTCACGACTACATCACATCATTGTGCTGTTAAAAATGAATCAAGGCCTAAGGGGTATTACCCTGGAAGGTCCCTTTTGGAGCCCCTGCACTAAACTGTGTTAATTCCACCACACCCACCAGCTCTTCAAAGTACAAGGGCAAGCACATTTCCAACTCTGCCCTTTGCCCAAAGGTGTGCTAGGCTTTCCTCATGGCATGTCCCAGACAAACACTGCTAGAGAAGGGAATTATGAGCTGACGCTCACTTGTCTTCTTGTGAGTTTGGAGTATGCTTCGATCCTCAATAACCAATGATGTGCAAGTTCAAAGCTCCCTTCAAGCCACTGTATAAAGGTACAAGAGGATTCTTCCCAACTCATTATAGTATAATACAGCAGTGTATATATATATATACACACACGTATATATTTGTATTTGTAGCAGAAAAAACAAGAAACCATGAATTTGTAATGGAGAATTGAGACTTAATAAGCACCTATAGCCTTGTACTTACTCTTCCTGCGGCAGCTGTATTTATTGCAATTATTTTCCAATGATAAACAAGTGTGAACAAGAACCTAATCATTTTGTGTTCAGTCACAAATTGTTAAATTTTCTTTCCAAACTGTTTGATAAATGGCCCACTAGAACTGTGGATAAGTTTGACAAATCCGTTGTCTTCAATAAAGGCAACTAAAAGTCATGAAGGCTTGGCATTGCCCTGTACAAAGGTCCCAGCGATTTGAACAGGGGCGAGATCATTTCTAGTTTCTACTAAATATTTTTTAAGTCATGAGGCAAAACTCATTAATAGCATACAAATGGGGAATCTTCCTAACAAGTATTACTCCTGCTGAAGATGTTAGCTAGGAAGACCAGCTTCTCGATAAACAGAGCAAAACTACAACAGAAGTCTCGTAAGCCACGCACAGATGGAGCACCAGGAACTACTGCTTACAAATGCCTAAGACCATTAGTTTGTTATAAAATCATACTGCAGTTTGTGTTGGAGGGCACCTTTCAAGGTCATCTAGTGCTACTCCCATGGGCAGGGACACCCTCCACTAGACCAGGTTGCTCAAAGCCTCATCCAGCCTGACCTTGAACACTTCCATGGATGAGGCATCCACAGCTTCTCTGGGCAACCTGTGCCAGTGTCTCACCACCCTCATCGTAAAGTATTTCTTCCTTACATCTTACCTAAATCTACCCTCTTTTAACTTAAAGATGTTAACTCTTGTCTACAACTACAGGCCCTGGTAAAACATCTCTCCCTGTCTTTCTCATAAGCCTCCTTAAGTACTGAAAGGTCGCTCTTACAAGTCAGGTGGTTTGAGTTCTCTGGTATTAAAGTTGTCTGACCCTCCTGCTTATAAAGTCCATTTTTAATTGCTCAGGAAGCTAATGAATTGTTTAAAAGATTTTGAAGGGAGATGATCTTCACATCAATTACATGTTTCTGACAAGAAAACCTAGCCAAATTTTAAACCTCTGTTAATATGGTTTCCTTACACTCAATAGAGGCTCAGTCTAGAGATGCAATTCCCGAAGATGCACCTGCAGTGACACTTGCTTCTACACACAGCCTTCTCCAGCTGCAGCTCTGACCTGTCATAGGAAAGCCTAGAGCAGATTCTGTTTAGTGACAGCAAGGAATCCTTTTCCCTCGCATGCTCAGTCTCTTCCACTGTGACTAGATCCTGCAAAAAAGGGAAGGAGCTGCCTGCTTTGAATGTAAAGGGGACAAAAAGACAGCCTGGATGGAACAAATCAAGAGAAAACCAACAGTGAAAACTGGGCAGGAGAGCACCGGATGAGAGGACTGACCACTCCTCACTACTAGAGATCTGAGAGGGAAAACACTAGACACCAGTAGCCAGCACATATGTACATGCCTGTTTGAAAGGGAGATTAGATAAAAAGCCAGAGGAGACTACTACGACTCACTGGACAAGGTGATTAGGAGCAGAAGATTAAGTACCCATGAAGCAGTCTGTAATGGCAAAGTAAACAAAAGCAGACTGCAAGTGAGACAGAAAGAGACAGGGAGGGAGTCTGGAGGGATGGGCTATGACTTTCCCGGTGCTTAGCAAGAAGGCTGAGACTAAGATGAGACATCTTTAAACAGTGTTAGCCGGGTGGGTGATGAACAGGAACTGTGCTTTGAGTATGGAGTAACTTACAACAAAGACTCAAAAAAGTCAACTGGGTCATGCCAGTGTAGTCCCACAGCCGCATTCGGGTTAAGGAGCCATTATGCATTCTCCTGTCATACTGCGGCATAACAAAGAGCGACAAACCTGGCCCACACAAAGCAACACGAGCCAGCAGGTGTAATTCTGTCACACGAAGCACCCCCACCAGCCCACTTCCTTGCCAGCTTGCCCCCGGCGCCAGCCCTTGTGTCCCAGAACCAGCCTTCTGTTCCAGCAACAGCTCAGCATGAGCCACAACCACCTCCATGGCTGCTCAACAAGCTGATCAGAGCACCTGCCACAGGCAAGAGCTGCCCTCACCCTTTAGACAAGCCCCCACCGGTGGGCTTAGGGCTGCAGGGTCAGCTTGGGAAGGAGGGATGGAAGGCAGGAGCGCCGGGGCCCGCCGCACCTGCTCAGCCCCACCAGCCACGCAGCATGAGGCGAGACGAAGCGGGAGCCCACCCATCCCCGCACGGGAGAAGGGGGCGCCCCCGCCATTTTGAGGCGGGCACAGCAAACCCGCCAACGAAGCTCACCCCGCCATTTCAGGGCCAGCCTCACGGCCCTTTGGGGGTGGGAGGGATGTGGTTTGGTTTGGCTCCGCCTGCCGCCAGGCTGGTACCGGCCAGACCGCGCCCTCCTCCCCCTCCTTGCTCAGGTATCAGGTGAAACTGGTCAGGCGTGCGGGAGAAGGCGGCGGTGGCCGGAACGCCGCGGGAGGATGGCTGTGTGCCGCGGGCTGTGTCTGCTGCTGCTCTGTGCGCTGCTGGGAGCCGCCACTCCCGCAGGTGAGAGGAGGAGTGCGTAGGGCTCGGCTGGGGTCAGCCGGGGAAGGCTGAGCCCTCCCAGGGCTCCGCGGGTGCAGCGCTGGTTGTTCGGTGCCCCTGGGCTGCGGTGGGTGGCGGTGCGGGAAGCACGGCTGGGTTCTCGGCGGAGCTGAGCCGTGACCAAGACCCGGTGTCTGGGGCGTGGGGAGCCCGGAGCGGGCTGGGCGAAGTTCCCACGGCGTCGAGCGGGTTTGGAAAACTCTGGCTGTGGTGCTCCCGAGAGCCGCGGGGAGCGCGGCCGGCAGGCTGTCCTGCCGGGCTGGGGAGGGAAAGCTGCTCGAAGGGCGAGCAGCCGGGCTCGGCTCCCAGCCCTGCTGGGCTCCTGGGGCGCACGGAGCCGGCGGGTCCGGCGGCGGGACGGCAGGTCCTGGGCGGGCTCCTCGCGGGAGCCGCCTGGCTTCCCCGGGTCTGTACCTAGCCTGGTGCTCGGGTAGCAGCCTGCCTAACAGCTGTGTATAAACATACACAGACCTTAAAACACCCGATTGTCGCTTTTTTTCCCCAGTCAGAAGAGCTAGTGTGTTTGGGTTTTGTTTGTTTTTAATCCTAATTCTTATGTTTGCTAGTTTATGTTACTGTGTATTGAACATGAATGCTGTTTAGGGGAAAAAAAAAAACCACAACCCAGTCATTCATATTAATCTTTAACTGCCTTAAGGTTCATGTTTCATTACCTTTTATAGCAAACCCCATCGCCGTATCTACACATACCTTTGCGCAGTGTCCTGTATTTGTTCATCCTGGACTTATTTACATAATAAGAGTATATGCATAAAGATTGTGTAAATATTGATGCGAAGCTTACGGCCGATCCTATTTCCCCAACAGAGGGACGCTAGATAGCTGCACATCTTGTTCCGAGTGGAGTCTCTGAGGTTCAACTGCCTGGTTGTCTGACCCGGGCAGGGGAAGGAATTTGGAATCCATCTTTCGGGCAGAGTAGTATGCTTAAAAGTTTTAGGTGGGTGCTTTATCTCCTGGAGTGGGGAGGTGAAAGTGTCATCCCAGCCGAGGCAGATGCACTATAAGACAGGGGCGGCGTCGTGTTGTGGCTGTTCCCAGGCTAATGCCATTGTGGGGTTGTGGTGAACCTGGGCTGCAGATCCAAGGACCAGGGTGATCTCAACCTCGGTGCTGTGTGGGTATTACTACCATGAGCTATGCTAGTTAATCTGGATACTCTGTGCTGCTGTCACTTTTGTGTCTGCAGGGTAGGCATAATTCTTCCTTTGGTATGTAGCGGGTTGTATCTTCTGGACAAATGGCAAAGGTGTTGAAACAGTCTTGTCTTGTGGGAGGAGAGTACATTTTTCCCGTCGTGCCAAGGAAGGTTTTCCCGTGGGCGGATCAGCAAGTCAACTGCATTCTCTGTGTGTGAGTCAGGCAGAGTGAAACTCGGCATGGAAAAGAACTCCATTGTGATGGAAAACGGCAAGCACAGAAAGAGTAAGAAAAGGATGTAGAAAATGCACATACCTAACAAAGGATTGGTTGCTCGGTGAGGGAGTGTTAACTGCAAAGACAAACAGCACACTGAACTGTCTCCTTGTATTGGGTGCCAGCTGGGCTAACAAAAGCTGCCCAGTATCTGCGGTCAGAACTTTTGAGGTTGGAACTACTTAAATTCAGCATGAAAGCAAGACTTGGTCTATGAAATCACCCAGTTAGATTGACTATGTCTTCAAAAATAGAATAAAACAAACCTTTGTCTCTATTCTGCCACTCTTGCAATATCAAGTCCTGTCTGTGGTTCAAGTGTCCATCAGTCCATGTTATTACAGCTCTTGCTCTAATCTGTCACACTCACACTTTAGGGCTTTTCGGTGAGCTTTGCTTTTTTTTTTATTTTAACCCAACCTCTGAACATCATTTGCACATTGATGTGATGATCATTGTGATCTCTCTGATCACAAAACATTACAAAGTGGTAGTATTTCTCTTCCAGTTTTCTACAATAATTTAAGTATTTGGAATGGAATACAAATAGTATGACTGCAATTTCATAATATCAACCACTTACTGATGGACAGGTGCTTAATATAATAGCACCGTAGGTTGTGCTTTATTGTGGTACTCTGAGAACTGCTCTCAGCCTAGAAGGGTCTGCTTCCAAGCATCTCCAGGATCTTTCTCAGCTAAGCTATAAGCCTGAGAAAAGAGCTATTAAATTAACTAACAATCGTTTACGTTATCCGATATTGGTGTAACCTATGTTCTTCAAGCTGGTTTTATGGCTTCTGTTATTCACAGCTCAGGTTCGGGACCTGGGATTTATGTATTATACAACTAAAGTTTTCACTCTTCAACAGTACTGCTGACATAATGATCTGAGAGCAGGATATGTATAATTCTGCCCTGTTGTAACTACATCACATATAGGCCAAAATGACTGATTGGCTTTTAAATTAATTTTCTTTAGGACTGTTGTTTTGTTGGTATAATTTAGACTTCAGTCTTCATGCAGACTACTGCAAAGATTAGTCCACATCAGTGTACTGACAAAGAGATCTCTTACACCTCTGTTTTCCAGTGAAGCCTGCCTGTGCCTGGAGCATTTCAAATACTTGTTAAGTGGAGCTAGGGTAAATTAATTCAAAACTCTAAAGGGCACCAATACGTGCTGTATTTCTGTACCCCTCTTTAGGAGGTCACACAGTCTAGACAGGATGCTAATGCCCTACATCAGACTTTTGCAGTAATAACAGCTGTCTAAGGCGGTGCTACTTTTGAGATTCTGTACTGGAAAACGTACATTCTTGTCTATTTATGTCTTTTTTTTGTGAGAGAATTCTTTCCTTATACGTTGAAAATCTAAGGTGTAAGCATTTTTTAGTGAGGAACTGTATCAACGCTTTTTATTGAATAACAAAGGGGCCATCCTTCAACACTGTTCACAGCTTGTACACAAACCTGCTTGCCCAAGAAGATACTCTTTTATACTCCGGTTAGGGGGGGTTGTGGCTAAAATGATCCACAAATACTGATAGAAACTGAGATAAGGTTAAATAATTCTCCCATAGATAGCCAGGTTTCATGTTCATACAGTTTAGCTTGGTGGATGTCTTGACTTCTGGGAACAGTGCGAGTTCATGGACAGTATCTGCTTGCACAGTTTAACCTGTTGGCGCCAGAGGACTGTGTCGGCTCTGGAGGGACTCTGAACTGATCCGTCTGAAGGCTGTCAAGACGGAAGAGTCAGGAGTGGCTGGCTTGCCCTTAGGGTTTGTAAGTGCCTGTGGCATTCGAAGAGGCAGAGCAACACCTGCAGTGATAGCTGTCTGGTGTGTGAGGCAACCATAGCTGTCAGCTCTGTCACCTAGCACGCTGAGTAGAAACTGCAGAGGTGGTCTCACCATCTGGCCTGTGAATTGGAAGGACATCCCAGATGACTGGCCATTTTGCATCTGATGCATAGTTAAGTCTGTTCAAGTTTCAGTTCAGGCACAGTGTGACGTGTCTTTCTTTCCCTGGGGATCACTGGTGCATAGCTTTTAGCATTACGTTCTGAATTTCAGTTACAGCTCGGCTGAGAACAGTGCGCTCTTGTTTACTGCACACCTGATTCTCAGGCCATCTAAACTGAGGAAACTTGTACTGCAGTTATGTTAGCCTGCTGCAAAGTTTTGAGTCCCGGCACTTGGGTAACCTGGCACTGCTATATGAAAGGACAATAGTGCCCTGGGGAGCTTGAAGCAGTTTCTGTTGTGACTGTTCTGAAGGTAGGAGCACCTGACAGCCATTTAAACAAGGTATTTTTAATATCACTGGTGATGTGGAAAAGCATTTTAGTTGCTGATACAATTCTTGAATAGGGATATATAGGTTGTCTTTTGGATAATAAAACGAAGGGAAGAAAAATTATCAAGTGTTTGAAAACCAGTCTTAGTTTTTCTGTTGATGAGGCCCTCTTTCATTCTTCAGAGTGAATCATGATGTCTAGTTTATTTTTTAAAAGGAGAAAAAGTCTACTTCAGTAACGACAACTTTTTTTTTTTTTCAGAGAGTGGTGGAAGCAGCAATTCAAAAGGAAGAAGTTTCGCTGGCCAGAAAGTTCCAAATACAAATAATGCTTCTGAAGAGTTATACAAAGTGGATGAATTTGCAGCAAAAGTCCTCACGGGAAAGCTCACTACAGTTTTTCTTCCCATTGTCTATATTATTGTCTTTATTGTTGGTTTGCCAAGCAATGCCATGGCCCTCTGGGTCTTTTTTTTCCGAACAAAGAAAAAACATCCAGCTGTGATTTATATGGCTAACTTGGCATTGGCAGACCTTCTTTTTGTTGTCTGGTTCCCATTGAAGATTGCATACCATGTAAACGGCAATAACTGGCTATACGGCGAAGGTCTCTGCAAAGTACTTGTTGGATTTTTCTATGGAAATATGTACTGTTCCATTCTCTTTATGACATGTCTCAGTGTGCAACGATACTGGGTTGTAGTGAACCCCATAGTGCATTCCAGAAAGAAATCTGAAATTGCCTTGGGCATCTCCCTTGCTGTCTGGATATTGATTTTGCTGGGCACCATTCCATTGTACCTTGTTAATCAGACAGCATATATTTCAAATCTTAACATCACTACCTGCCATGATGTGTTGCCTGAAAATGTTTTGGCTCATGATATGTTCAGTTATTTCCTCTCACTTGCAATTGTGCTGTTTTTAATCCCAGCTGTCGTCACTGCTGTTGCTTACATACTAATGATTAAGACTCTGAATGCTTCCATCTCAGATGTAAGCACTGGGAAGAAACGAAAGAGAGCAATCAAACTCATTATCACTGTCCTGTCCATGTATCTCATCTGCTTTACACCTAGCAATGTGGTGCTTGTTGTGCACTATTTTCTCCTCAAAACCTCCAGGCAGAGCTACCTGTACGTGTCGTACATAACTGCACTGTGTCTTTCAACTTTGAACAGCTGTATTGATCCATTCATCTATTACTATATTTCAAAAGACTTCAGAGACAACCTTAAAAACGCTCTTCTTTGCCGAAGTGTGCGAACTACACGAAGGATGCAAGTGTCTCTCTCCTCAGGCAGATACCCCAAGAAATCAAATTCTTATTCTTCAAACTCAAATGGGACCACTAAATCAACCTACTGAATATAACCCTGGAAAAGTGAACTTTTATTACTCCTGCTGAAAGGACGTAAGTGACAAGCGAGTTATTTTGTACAAGAGAGTCTGAAAGAAAAATCGGAGAAAGGCTCTGATTTTTAATTCCATTGAAGCCTGGATTTTGGAACTGACAGCTGCTTAGCCTGTGTAGAAATTGTGAGCAGATAAAACTTCCCACTAGACTGAGAAATCATGACATTTCAGAAGCTCTGCAAAAATGCTGCTGACCCAGAAGTGAGTTGTGGTTGAAGACATTTTTGTTCAAATTGAATTTGCTAAAAAGCAAAATGTCACTGGAATGTTACGTAATGTTGCTAGCGTATTTAATTAACAGAGAAATCTGTTTTGTTTGGCTTAAACTGTAGTTAAACAGCCAAACAGATTGTGTATGTATGACCTTGCTCTGTGTACCTGCTTACACTGAATATTATTTGAAACGATAAAAGGAAAGGAGAATCCATGTCACCATCCTAGTGTCTACTGCTTATTGTTTTTAGTATAATGTAATTTTATCTTGTTTTCCAAGTTATCATGCTGTAAGTACTAACATGACAGAAGCCTGTAAGGTTATTCTGTTGACAAGCTGAACTTTTTATCAGCTAGCACTGAGATAGAACATTAGTTGAGATTATACGCAGTTACTTAACGCTTGCCAGTACATGATCTTAAATGGGGCTACTTAACAAACTTTTAATGAATAGCAATTTGATTTTTATATAAGGTGCCTTGTATTTTTTAAGATATTTAGATAAGTTTATTTTTTTGTTTGTTTTATAACATATTTGTGTCGGGTGCTTTCTTTAAGGCTTTTATTTGCTCCTCAGAATGCTGGGTAGTTCAACTTGCCTGGCTTCAGTTATACGGAAGACATTACTCCTAACAGTGACTTAGAAGTCTGACTACTGTAGCTGTAATGTCTAAATGGGTTAAGTAAAATTTACCTAATGACGCATTTCATTAGAGCAAAACTGTTCCCTCGTCTTATTAGCAGATAACTAAAACCAAATGGTTCAGAACTGTAGGGGAATAATGATATAAACAAACACATTAACGAGATAGCATACTTCAGCCTCAGTGGATTTCTGAAATGTCCTGTGTCCTCTTTCCTCACCCGAAATATTTGTGACCACTCAGGAATGTGGAATAACATTTACTTTTAATCTGAAAAGCTGAGGGGTATGTGTTTGATAGTGGGATTTAAATGATATTTTTTACACACACACACACACACCCCCCCCATCTTGCAGTTCTGATAGGTCACAAGCTGGTGAAACATATCTTGACACTTGGGTCCCTACAAACACAACCAAGTGGAAAAGCCCTCAGTCCAAAAAGAACTGAGTCAGCTGGTATTTAGAAAGGAAATGCTCATCACTTTAAACATAAGGAGTAAGGAAGGGGATAGATTGAACTGTATCAAGAATTTGAGCAGTCTTGTACAGCTTGCCATAAGTATTTATATAATAAATTATTTTTTTTTCCTGAGTGTTAGTCTGTTCCTTCTCGACTTGTTCTTCGGTTTCCATGTTCTCCCCCTGCTCCAGTAACGGTTTTTTCCCTATACATAATAAAGTCTAAAAGGTTTGTTTAATGCGTTTGATCTCAAATATTAGTTAGGCTCTGGCTCCCCTTTTGTCTGCTGCAATGCTGTCTACTAACTCTTAGCAGGTGCTTAGCATGAAAGTAGGATGTTTTGTGGTGGTATTTTAGAGGTCCGAGCTAAAGTAGCAACTTGTATTAATGTATGTCTTGTTGAGGAGCATCTGTAGATGATGTGGTACACAAGTGCTTCTCAACCATAAACATTTTGCTCTTCCTGTTGCCTGACAAAAATTCAGGGAAATAATTCCTTATTTATTACTGAACCGAAGATGTAAATCCATCACCCATACTGGAAAATAACTACGTAAGAGGCCATAGTTCACTGGAACGGTTTGGAAAGAAGGGGTTTGAACTGTCTTCACTAGCTGCCGCCTGAACTCTTCCCTTAGCCCGTGTGTGATAAACAGAGTATGAGAATGTCCTTTGTCTTGTTGAACAGCCTAGTGTGCTTCCTGCTGTGTATGTGGTCGTGAAAAACATGCAGGGAGGGCGTCCAGTTCATGTGATTGCAGAACTACTTGTGTCCTGCAAGGAGTCCAAGGGTTATAGGTTGCAAAGATGACTAACTGTCTGCGTGTGTCTATAAAATACCACAAAGATGTCACTCATGATTCACAGATGACATAAATTGCTGAAAAATAATACGCTTAATCTAGCCAGTCTTGTAGGGGACAAGATTTATTTCTGCTATTTAATCAGAAGTACACCAAATAATGCTTGTATCTGTACCCTCCCTCTTTGTTCTTCATTTCCTGTCATTGATGGGAGTTGGGGACTGTCAGTCAGATGATTCCACTGCAGGTCATGTGAAAGGGAGAGCTGATCCTCTTGACTACTTGTCCCTTCTAGCCGCCTTCATCAGCGGATTGACAAAGCAGGTTGCAAGGAAGAATCTTTCATCTCTTACCTGCAGCGACAGCAGAGGTCTGTCAATGACACGTATAAGAGTTAGACATTACTGCAGTGTTGTTGAAAGCTTTTTGAGTAAAAGTTTTAATTAATAGAATGATTTATTTTAAAAGCAGGTTGTACAATGTGTGGCAAACCTTGGGGATTACAATTCAAGGAGCCCACAGTCATCTAAGTGAAGCTTACTCGTTCAAGCTATCCTCACTGGGAGCTGAAAAGATCCTATAAGTCTCGTTTCTTTTTATAATAGAGACTACTAATGTCCTTTTTGCTTTTTCTTCACTGTTTTGGTGAGCACAGCTAAGAGCAGTGAACTTTACCCTTATCCCGACTGCTTGCTCACCGTTCCCTGGTACTGTTGCAAGGATGTGTAACCTTGGGATAGATTGATCAGTCCTAGCTTAAAGTGAAACCAGGAGACAGGAGAAGAGTTTACTTTTGACATGGGACAGTGTTCGGCTGGTTTGTTGGATGAGCTGTTGGCTCCGCACAAGTGAGAGGGTCAGGCTGCATCTTCAACCACCAACACCAGCTTGCACTGTGCAACTACGAGACAAGTTGAAGCACAGGAGCTGCAAAGCCTCCCTAAGCAGCAGAGAGCGAGCCTCCAACCATGACTATAGGAATGTCTCTGTTGACTTAGACCAAGGCTTTGTCCAGCTGAGCCAGGGTAATCTGCTCACCTGTGCCTTTGGAGGTCAACAGGACAGCAAGGTGTCAAGGGAAGTGGCAAAAAAACCCAGTAGGACTGTTGCACAAGGCACCTGGCCAACATACCAGATGCACAGAAGAAGTGACCAGGGAAGTTTGTGTTTTGGCACCATGTGAGTGCTGTGCCATGGAGCTGTTGGAATGTGCTCTTAAGTTCAGAAAAAAGCAGATAAATGAAGGCTGGAGGAGCTAAGCATGTGTGACAAAAGCTGCTGAGGACTAATCTGAAACTCAAGAGCATGCATAACAGCAACAAAAAGAAGTTAGAGGCAGGTACAGTGCAGGCAGTTACATCCCTCGCAGTACTCTCCCAACATCCAGCTATTTTCTGCGTGAGAGTTTCCTCATCTGATTTGTCTGGTCTAATTAGTAACGCCTGTTGGGTGTCTTGCTGTGAAAATCAACCTCATTTTATTTGCTTTGAACCAGGATCCATTATCCTCATTTGCTGGCCCCTGGTGCTTAAAGGAGAAGAGGATGTGAATGAGTCCCGAACTGCCTTGTTCAGCCACTTGCAATTTTGTAGGCCACTATCAGGGCTGGAGCCCCTCTGCCATGGGGACAGGCTAAGAGAGTTGGGCTTGTTCAGCCTGGAGAAGAGAAGGCTCCGGGGAGACGTTATTGCACCTTCCAGTGCCTGAAGGGGCCTACAAGAAAGTGGGGGGGGGACGGACGGACGACTTTTTACAATGGTCTGTAGCGACAGGACAAGGGGTAATGGGTTTAAATTGAAAGCAGGGAGGTTTAGATGATTGGATATCAGGAAGAAATTCTTGCTGGAGAGGGTGGTGAGGCACTGGCACAGGTTGCCCAGGGAAGCTGTGGGTGCCCCACCCCTGGAAGTGTTCCAGGCCAGGCTGGATGAGGCTTGGAGCAACCTGGTCTAGTGGAGGGTGTCCCTGCCCATGGCAGGGGGCTGGAACTAGAAGGTCTTTAAGGTCCCTTCCAACACAAACCATTCTGTGATTCTATGATTCTGTGATTCTAAGAGGTAACACACTTCTGTTACTAATTCAGGTATTTTGTCCCTGAGTTTTCCCAGAACTCCTCGATGAATACTATCTGGGCCCACCAAGTTTAGTGTTCATTTTGCCTAACTAACTGTGGTGTGATGGCTGAAGACATGTAACACATGTCTAGACATGCAGCTGTCCTGGGAACCAAGCAGCATAATGCCTACCTACTATAACAGCCCTTTGAGATCCGAGCTTCACTACGGATGTGTTTGATCTGTCATGGGCAGATGGTTAATACAGAGCATCAAAGTTAAATTCAGCGTGCACACGGTAGTCATGGTCATTTTGATTCAAAAACAGCCAGGAGATTATGTGTTACCTACTTTTTTTTCAGGAGGGATAACCTTCTGTAGGCTTGCAGATAAACATTCTCCAAGCATTGTTTGCTGGAACAACCAGTAGAACAGGCTGACTACGTAGTCAGCTCTTTGTCATCTAGGCCAAAGGAGGTGGAGACGGTTCAGATAATGGAAAAAAGAGTAGACACCGTGAAGGATGCGTCTGTGGTGTGCAGAGACACTGTGACAACTCCCTTGGATCCACCAGGATTAAGTGCTAGCTTGTGTGCCTTGGACTTCACACTCATTGACACGTCTGCCAACAGCTTCCCTGACAGTCTGGACAGCTCTTTGGTGGCCAGGGCAAGGGGAAAGGCGTATCTGTCTGCGTGTACATGGAGGTAGGTAGGTTCATAGCTGCACTGGAGTTTATAAACCACCTGGGATTGCCCATGTGGTACCACCACCAGAACAGGGTCAGCTCAAGCATACCAAGGTCTACCTGGGATCATCTCTGATGAAATTCTGTCAGAGCCAAGCTCCAGTGTCTACGCCTCAATACAGAAGCTGCGTTCCCCAATGCAAAGATAATTGAAATGTGTCCGCTCCCATCTGGTTGGGTTGAGCACTGTGTGCTACCTGCGTCGGCTTAACACTCACCCGGCTATTGCGTTTTGCCACAGCACTGAGCGCCCATGGCAGAGAAGCGGTACAATCTCTGATTGCCAGAGCCAGGTCAGCTAGAGCCCTCATGCAGCTGTAACCCAGAGACTACATCTTTGCTGGTAAAACTTGCTCCGTCTGGTTTCCGCGGGATTGTTATGCTGGTTGTAAAGCACAGCGCTGCTGCTAAAGTTAGGTCTGCGTTTGGAGTACTTTACCAATGCAGTCTGCTGGTAGCACACATCACATGGACTAACACTTGTTCCTTTGTTTGTGTTGAAGGTGTTAATAACATTCACTAATGAGCATTAATGAACACATTGTAGCGAAGCAAGACAAGTGTGGAAGGATAAGAAAAGCCTACGTTTGACCAGTCTACATTTGGGAGTTAAGTGAAATGCCCTAATAACAACTCTCAGGTCTATAGGTTGATCACCTTCAGGTACTGCAGCCCCCATGACGTGTCAGTTAATGCAGACAGACATTCCCCTGGCTGAATGTCTGTAATGGGGACTGCGCTGTCACATAATCCTGTGGACTAAGGGATGCAGGGAGGTAGAGCCCATTTGCGTGAGGCCCGTGTCTGTATTTCTGAGCTCTTGGGAAAATGGAGTATTTTAACATGGGAAAACAAAGGATATGCTGCTTCTGTGGAGAGGCTGACCCAGTGAACAAGAGGAAGCGAAGGAAATAATTAACTTGTAGAACATAAATTAAAAAAACTACGATGCAATGGGTAGAGGGAGTTTCCTGAACGTCCTGAAGAGTCTCCTGTGTCATGGGTTTACAAAAGCGGGGTTATGAAGGAAACACAAGAAGCAATAGATGAGTCAAAACGGCAGCGTCGTCTGGGAAGGGAACACCATGCTCTGGTGCTCGCTGGATTTAGCTGGCAGTGACTCAGGACTAGCGCATACTTCCAGCTTGACACATCGTGGCCTCTTGACATTTTGTCTTCAAATCCCAGTCAGGCAAACCCATCTGTCTTTCTGTGAACAGACAAATAAGGCATCATGGTTCACAGTGTAAAAATATTGAGGGTGAGCCTTTAGCGCTAATGCAGGATGTATTGGAGGGTCATGGCGCTGTCTAATGTTAAATGAAGTCACCTGCTTTTTGTCAAAAGCACTAATGTCTCCCCACGAACTTTACAACTGGAAACGCTGGAGGTGGCTGTATCATGGTGATGTTATTTGTAACCTGGGGTGGAGGATGCTGTTGCTGTGAAGAGTGATTTGATGGCAAAATGCAATGCTAAAAAGAAATTATGGGACTGCTCACCTACATTATGAAGACTGTCTTGTGTGTGCTAGGCTGGTTACCTGGAAGCTCCCTGCACCACTACGTGTGGTTAAACGGGTAGAGTGTTGAATATGATGACAGTAGCTGTATTAGGCCTCAGTAAATGTCTGTGTTGCTGCTGGTCCCTGGGCAAGTAGCTGAGACAGAGGAACCTCTCTCAGCTCCCAGAGTCCACCAGCGTGAGTTTTTGGTTAGCAGGGCCAGCGAGTGAGAGGACAAGGGAGCTATTAAAAGTGATGGCTGGTAAACTGTTTGGTCTCATGTCGCTGAAGAGTGCAGATGGCTTTGTTGGAGTTTGCTACTGAAGGATTCAGAGCTGGCTTCAACATGGACAAAACTCATCCCAGGTTGAGCTTTGCAGAATTAAATTCTGCAGCAGGAGCCGAGAAGGCCTGGAGAAGGAGAGATGTCAGGAGAGAGGGGAGAGAGAGCGAGTCCTCCTACAGCTACCTTCACTTTAGTAACTGTGTTATGGCAGGGTGCGGGCAGGCAGATAGGGAGCATCCTGGGTCTAGGACATGGGACAGCATGGAGTGGAGATACCTCTGCCAGAAGTGGGGAAATGGTGGTACCTGATTGCTGCTAAGGTCACAGCTTCCACCGCTTCCACCTCAAATTGAGATAGAAGGACTTTAGATAAGAAAGATATCATCAGCCATGTTGTTTCAAGATCCTGTTGTCTTCCATGTGTGGTTTAGGTTTAAACAACGTTTGGTACAAATACGAACTCTAGAGTCACTGCTGGTCACAGGCACCCAAAGACACTGAACCAGACCTGTCAGACGTGACCAGGAAGAACAAGGCTTCCACAGGGCACTGTGGCCTGAGGAACATTCAGAAGGCTTGTTCACTTAATGGGGTCACTGTAGTGTGCATATGGTGCATATCCTACGCCAGCAGATACACAGTTTGAACTTCGCGTGAACCCATGGTGCCTTTGGGCTGGGTAGTTCATTCAAAGGAGAGAGCTCCTCCCAGTTAGTTTGTACTTGGGAGGGAAGTCAAGACACACATCTCTGCTTCAGTATCTAAGCATCCTATATGGGTAGGCAGACATCTGTGGAGGGTGGTTCAGCATGTCTAACCTAGCAGCCTCCCTCCTTCCTCTCAGACCATCCACTTACATGAGGAGCCAAAGCCTCTGCATTAAAATCAGAGAGGCAAGCAACTCCTTGGCTCTTGGTGTTTACGTGGAGTAGAGTGTCCACCTTGAATTCACATCCTCACCTTTGCATAATAACCTCCTAGCCTCAGGAGACTTGCAGGACAGGGAGGGATATGGTACCCTCTCAGTGGACAAAGGGCACAGAGCATGATGTGACAGTGTGGCTTCTTAGCAAAGGGGCAGAGTTACGTGTCACGTACGAAGTAATCCGTTTGCCCAAGCTCGGGGAGATCCGCGGTATTCAGGAGCTGGCTGAAGACCCTGTTAATCAGCTGGAGAAAGAATTTTGCATATAGCATCATGTTTCGTTTAATTTACTGAAAAACTGCAAAAAGAGCTGATACTGTGATTAAAGGCTCCCTCTTCTGTCTCCAGCGGCTATTGCACATCTTTAACAAATACACATAGGTGAAAGACTTACTCTAGGTTTCCCTGTGCTGTGCAAATAGTTCTGAAATTCCCCCTTTCAAGACAGCCATATATATATCATGTTAGAGATCCTTAGAGGAAGGATTTCACAGATGATAGTAAATATCCCAGCTAAACTGGGGATGAGGGAAACAAAATGCTAAGGAGTGATATGGGGCTCCTGGAGAGTATCTTTTGAAGCAGGATGTATCTTCCAGTCTCTCCCATTTTTCTTGGATCTAAACCACTGTTAAAATTCAATCTTCCATGCATAAACTTATTGGAACAAGAAGTGTTCTTGTCACTTATCTCCTGTAATCCCTACATTTCTGAAGGAGTATGGCATGCAGAAGTTTATAGTCAGCAATGGCTGATTTTTTTTCATTATTTTTGCAGCACCTGAGCCCACATGAAGTTTACCATCATGGAAAAGTTGCTTCACCTGCAAATGTCCAGCTGTAACTTAATGCATGTTTTACCATGGCCACTAGCTACAAATAACAACAGGGTGACTAGTGAGGGTGGTGACTCAGGCTGCTTCGCAAGAGTGGCCTCCAGTAAAAATGAAAGCATTTCTTAAGTAAGGAATGAACCTTCTCCACAATTAGAGCAAAGGCAGAGTCCCATTTGTACCATTTTAAAGAAGCCTTTTATCTTCCTCAGTGAAGAATTGTAATACTCTTGCAAGATGCTGCAAGTGCACTTCTGTTTGGTATCAAAGGCAGAAATGAGGCTGGGATGCAGCTCTCAAGCTGCAACCCATCACGCCAGGTGAGTCAGGAACAGCTGAGGGTGCTGGACCTGTCCCATCAGTGGGGCTGCATCCTTAGTGGAGGTGGTGAGAGCATGTCTTTCATTTTACTGCAGATGCCTCAACAGTGAACTGAAGAATGGGCAATGCCTACACTCAGTACCCTGACAAAAAAGATGGAGATACTTTGCATTATCATAATTTTGCTGCTTTCTGTGGATCAGCATCACCTGTAATTTTGTTTGTTGGAAAGTAATTATCCATTTGCTCTGAGTGACATAATTTTACTCAGATAACCCTTAGAACAGAAGAAATCAATGCCTGTTATACTTGTTTCAATGACTATTAGACGACACAACATGTGGATATAATTAATAAAGGTACAATAATTAGAGGGCTGTACAGTTAAGGCAGCAATAGCTGCTGATATGATACTGGTTTCTGCTATACTTCTGGCACAGTACGACTCCAAGGAGCCTTAACAGCCTCAGGTGTCTGAGATAGCTTCTTTTTATCTGAAAAGAAGGATACTTACACTTTTGTACCAAAATGAACATACTTAAACACACAACACAATGGAAACAAGAGGGTAACATCTACTTCCTCCTGCCAGCTTTTTGCATCTGTGTGACTACTTACTCCAAGAAACAGAAATTCTCTAGAAAAAAAGAGAGCAAGGAAAGATTGCAATGTAAGGGTATCATCATCAGGCCAGTTCAGGGATGGCAGTGCTTTGCATCACCAAAAGCACATCTAAAATCTTGTTTAATAAGCGTCTCAGCATTTGCATCAGTGTATTGTTCTGCTTTCTCTGGAAATATCAGAAGGAGAATGAACTTTTAAACAATGTTTAAACAATGACAAAAGAGTTAGTTTGGAAAAGACTTTCTGTGAAGGTAAAATCTGATTTCACTCTAAAATCATGGCAAGAAAAGCAGAAAAATGCTTGCAGAGGAAATAAAAGCTTAAATTAAAAAAATGTTGCTCATTATGTCAGTCACTGACATTCTCCTTTTCATGGCTCAGGATCTTTGTTCAAATACCTCAAAAGCAAATAACAGAAATCCATATAGTTCTGATTATGAAGGAATTCCTTTTCTCGGAGATATCTGCCTCAGAAAGTATATTATAAATGTTATTAAACTCTTACGAATAACAAATATAGAAAGCTCACCAGAACCGGATAGTTTGAATGCAACTTGTGCAATGTTCCGTGGCTGAGAAAGGGTTTAAACAGTGTTATGTGGCTCTTTGAAGTAAAGACAAGACTCGCTGATCAAAGGTGGGATATTGTTCGAACGGCAGGGAGGAGATGAGAAGGAAGCTCTGTGAATGTAACACCAGCTCTTTCAAGGCTTTGTTATAGGGCTACTTGGAAACGGGGCAAGAACAATGAAACATTGCTCATCCTTTTAGGAGGCAACAGAGCAGTAAGTGGATTTCTAAGTGGATTTGTGCATGATCTCTCTGCTTTTCACAGCAGACCTGATGACTATTTTTAGTGGCACATAGACAAAGTAGGTAATTGCTCTGTGAGCTTTCTGTCTGTCAAAACTTTTACTCACCCATTTTAAATCACTTCAGAGATTTTATTCCAGTGTATATCCAAATTTTGATATCCTATTTTAACTGTGATGTGTATTGGTTGAGTAATAGTTCTTCAGCCACACACGTCTACTTCTTCTCTTCAACATCTATCTAATGTCTTCGGTTTTAAGCATGTATTGGGTTTATGTGGTGGGCTTTTGGTAGCAGGGGAAGGGGGCTACAGGGGTGGCTCCTGTGAGAAGCTGCTAGAAGCTTCCCTGGCTCCAAGCTGGACCTCCCTCTGGCCACGGCTGAACCAACCAGTGCTTCTGTGATTAACGTATTTGAGGGGGGAGAACCAAAAAAAGAACCAGTAGTGGATGTAGGAACACAGTGGAGAGAGGGGTGGAAGGAGAGGGGAGTGGGGTGTGAGAGGGACAACCAGGCAGACCCTCAGGTCAGTGCAGAAAGGCAGGAGACAGTGGCTAGAGCAGAGGTTCCCCTCAGCCAGTGGTGAGAGGGCAGTCTGTGCCCTGCAGCCATGGAGGGTCACGGGGGAGCAGAGACCACCCTGCAGCCCAGGGAGGGCCCCACGCTGGATTTGTGTCAGTGTCAGGCAGCTGTGATCAAACAGCCTATGACCCCATGGGAAGCCCACACTGGATCAGGCTTCTCCTGAAGGACTGCACCCCACGGGAGGGACCCACACCGGAGCAGTTAGTGAAGAACTGCAGACCATGCAAAGGACTCATATATTGGAGAAGTCTGTGAATGACTGTCTCCTGTGGGAGGGACCCCACGCTGGAGCAGGAGCAGAGTGTGAGGAGTCCTCCCCTGAGGAGGAAGGAGCGGCAGAGACAACGTGTGATGGGCTGACCACAACCCCCATTCCCCATCCCTGTCTGCTGCTGACAGGAGGAGGCAGAGAAATGGGGAGCAAAGCTGAGCCCAGGAAGAAGGGAGGGGTGAGGTGAAGTTGATTTTAACATCTGGTTTTGTCTCTCATTGTCCTGCTCTGATTTGATTGGTAACTAATTAAACTGATGTTTTCCCCAAGTGGAGTCTGTTTTGCCCACAACCATAACTGGTGAGTGATCCCTCCCTGTCCTGGACTCAACCCATGAGCCTTTCCTTGTATCTCCTCCTTCCCGTCCCACCAGGGCGGAATGAGCAAGCAGCTGCCTGGGACTTTCTTGGCACTGGACCCAAACCACAATGCACTAGTGGTTTGTGCTGAAACCAGTTCCATTCAGACTACTTCTGTGCATCTAATACAGTGCACTTGAAAGTGAGCCAACTGATCAGCCACTTCCATAGTGAGATCCCAGGGAATGATGCACGACCTTGTGAGAGAACCTCACACTGCAGTGAGACCCAGTGAGGTCTGCCAGAGCTGAGGGACTCCCTTCCTGCAAACGCAGGGGTTGAAAGGCTGCTTGGGATGTGCAGAAACAGGGAGGAAAGCAGCAAGAAGTGAAACTGAGGGATCAGAACAACACTCCACAGCAAGTGCTGGCAAAGGCTGGAGAATAGGTTTTGCTGTTGTTTGTGCTGTGTCTAGAGACACACGTCAACTGTATTGTCTGTCACCATGCCAGGTTTACAGCTACCCTGTCAGCATCTGAGATGCCAGGTGATGTAGGACAGTGATATGAGTCAGGAGAGTGTGTGGCTGGGGTGTGAGCCAGGAGACCAACATGAAGCCATGAGACCATCACGTTGACATGAAGCCCATGGGGACATGACACCAAGGAACCCCACTGCTGGCCAGTGGCTTGTATGAGGTACCTGTCAGGGCTGCTGGAGCCAGGAGCTCTTGCTACTGCCCTGCAAAGACAAGTGATGGAGACACCACAGCAGGGTGGTGTACCTTGCTGATACACTTGAGTGTATCTGCACAGCATAGTGTATTCTCACTTTCTCCTCCAAACAGAGAGAAAACATGCATCCTCAAAATCTAAGTAAACTCTAAGGTGTGACAAGGAAATGATGCCTACTGGCTTCCTCTGTTCTCCCTACCATCTCAGATGTTGGTTTGCATATGCATGCAACAATGTCTCTGGGCCATTTATGGTGTTCATTAAACTTGAAACAACCGCCTGATTTCCTTGTCTTTTAAAGACAATTAAACCAATTGTACCTTAACAACATCTACCACTGGCTCTTAATTTACATCACCTTTTAGCACTCAGGCTGGCTCCTGCTAAGACATGCATTGGTCTTGTAGTGTTGGCCCAGCTCCATTCCTAATACCATGAAAAATTCATTTTTCTACAGCAGATCCCTCAGAGCAACTGCATCAGTAATAGCCATGAGAACATCCAGGGAGGATTGCAAGCACTTTGTGTTTTCAGAGTTTTGCTTTCCTATAACCTTGTCCTGGAAATTAATATTTTGTCTACCTTGGACTTTTTAATGAGTTTTCTCCTATTCCAATATTACTGGGACAGCCATTTAAACCACACAGTTCTCTAGGAAAAGAGAGACTATCAGAACTAGATTCCATATAATTGTTGGGAGATATTTTTTTCCAGGTAACATAAGACTATAACAGACTTTTCATGTCAAGCAAAAGCTAATTCTCACCTACTAACCAGCCAGGAGTGGCTGAAGCAGGTATGTAGGAAATAGGACTAGAGTAAGGCAAGACTGGTACTTTCACAGAAAACCAACCCGGTCTCTCATGATTTGTGTTTTGGAGATGTCTTGATGACACAAACGTTTGTATTTAGTAGTTCTCCATAAGTATTTCCCAGGAATTTGTCATATCAAGCAGTTTAGCAGCTTAAAAACATTCTACTGCTTTGAGCCAGAATTATTCATTCCCTTTCCTAAATGCCTGATGAATATGTTGAATAACACGGGTACCAGGACAGATTCCTGTGGGCCCCCACTGATGTTGTCAATTCACTTGTAAAACCCAATAATTTGTTCTTTATTTTCTATCTTTCAGTTAGCCATTTACCGTGTGAGTCTTTTCCATGTATACCTATTTTCCTTAAGATTGACGAATGCTTTCTGGGAACAAGGTGGACAGTAATGAGGGAGGTCACTCATCATGGACTCCTTCAGGGAATGCCTTAGGACTCCTGTTTACTTTTCCCCAGTGTACTATGTTTAGTCATGTTTCCACCCTTCTGGTTTTCAGGCTGGTCTCCACCTCCTGAACCAATAAGGACTGCAGATATTATACAGTCATGGCTTGTTAGTTTGTTTTGAGGATCTGCTTTACATCATCTTCTACCTACGATTCAGTCTGAGACAGATGCTTCAGCACGTCGCCTTGTCCTTTCTGTGGGACCTACCCAAGCCCCACCATAGTCAAAGCACATGAAGAATATTTATTTAGGTTTTCTGATATGGCTGTATCTTCTTTAAGCTTTCCTTCTACAGCCAGACCCTAGCACTACCCCTAACCCTAACCTTAACCCTAACCCTAAATCAAACCCTGACACTACCCTAACCCTAACACTAACCCAACCCAAACCCTAACCCTAACCCTAGCCTAACCCTAACGCTACCCTTATCCTCAATGACCGCCTCAGGCTTCTCGATCCCATTGCATTTGAACAAGAATTCATGTCTATTTGTACCTTGCTCCTGTAACAGCTCTGGAGGAGATTACAGTACTGTGGTCTTTTCTTCGATTTACCCCCCAGATAGTGGCATTGGCTTTAAGTGCTTCTGAACTTTTTCCTCACAGCAGGTGGTAAGTTTGGGATTTGTTATTAAGGGCCACCTGTGGATGCCTAAATCCCATTGTTTTAACAATGAATGACCTGTGTTAAGCACTTAAATTCTCCACAGAATTTATAGCTCTACCTAACAAGCTGTGGGCAACGGGTATTTCTTTTCTCTGTAATTTTTAATATTATTTCTCGTTTGGCTCCTTGCTGGTGACGCAGACCCTTATGCTGAGCTTGCTGTAGAAATGCAGTGGTCAAACAGCTACCTGTGTCCTGGAGCAGTCAGGTGGGACTCTTGTCTCCCTTGTGCCCTGAAGCTTTGGTAGTCGTTGCTAGCATGAGATCTGGAAGCAGCAGTTCTTCAGCAGGACACTAAGGGGCAGCCCCAGACCAAAAGAAGTTTTCCTCCGTTTTTATATATGCACAGAGTCAGGGAAAACTTTGTTTGCCTCATCTTTCTATATTGATTTAACATCAACAGTGCCCAGGAACAGTGAATAAAGTCGGTCTGGAGCTGGGTTTTTTTTTCTGCCGCATCTTTTGGTAGGTATTTATTTCAGCACTGGTGATAAGGAAGGTGGGTTTATTTGCCAGCTCTCTGAAGGTGGGCTCACTGGAGCACACAGCTTACAAACAGAGCAGGGAGGACAGAAAAGCTGCACTGAGCTCTGCATCTGGAGCCTTGGTAGCCACCCATGGCACACATCACACCATGGCCAAGCGCATGTACAAGCATGTAGTTGATGGACCAGGGGCCTCCACTGCTCGGAGGTGATCCTTGCCACCAGAGGGCTAGTCACACCATTCCTGAAGTAATAGCGGCTGTGTGGAGAGTTGGAGACCAGGAAGGAGGAACTGAGGCAGGAATCACTCAACAGCCCAACCAGGACAGGGAAAACATGTGGAAAATTTTCCTACAGCTACAACCTGGTAGGTGACTTAGCCACCATCCTGTGACACAGAATCACCCCCTGCAAGGATGGTCCCAATAGTTATGAAGCATAACCTGAACCTAGCTGCAAAAAACCTGTGGAAGGACCCAGACATTAAAGCTAATCAGGAGGAAGCCTGCTGCACATTGACACAAGTTAGATTTAGGAATGGGTCAGTCAGAACCAGCGTGTCTCAAAAGGATGGATTTGCCTTATCGATCAGTGGATTTAACACAATGGGAATTACTGTCTTGGCTTTGTTCAGAAGGTGATGCATTGCCAAATGCTAGCAGTAACGTGAGCTACCAAAGCAGCTGGCTCTGGGTGCCTGTTCTCTGGTTACAGAGGCGGGGAAGAGCTGCTCTGTAATGGGACACCCAGCTGCTACCTGATGCAGCGCTGGCTCCGACTGCGTCTACACTGAGGTATTTGACACTATTTTGGTATCCTTCCTTGGTGTAGATGGACTGCATTAAAGTAATAAATGGCTTGGCTGGGACATGGCTGGATAGATACATCTGCTTCAGTGGTTTACAAGGAAGGAAAGATGGTACAGCCAGAATATCACTTCAACAATACATTTTAGGGTTAATGAGAGGTTTCTAGGCTATTTTCCAGTTTGCAATACTTTTCTTTACAGCTTGATGTTGCTTTCACAGGCTATTAAGGGGTGGTTGCTCACAGAAATGGTGTCTGATTTTCTGGGTGGAGGAGAAGGGAGCAGTAGGTGGTAACCCAAGTCAGTGCCTCAAGTACAGACAATAATCCAATTTTTGTTCTAAACGAGTATCACAAGGGAAATGACCACTATGGGAACAAGCAGAGTTCAATGATCCAGACAATTCAATGAAAGATTCATTTATGTATTTGGAAAGCCAGTGTACAACTTTGTCCAAAACAGGATTCAGCAGAGAATGAGATCAGGATACTCTTCAGTTGGACAGCCCTTGAAATGCAACCCACTACAAAGGATGCCTACAGAGTATATCACCAGATTTCAGTGGTAAAAGCTATTTGCAAGAATTTCAATACCCCTCTGCTATTCTGCTGTCTGTGGGATTACAGCAGTTAAAACAGTCCTGAAGATGTGAACCAGAACCTGTGGGGAAAGGCCACATGCCTGATGTAAAGGGATAAATCAATCAACCACACAAATATGGAAACAAAACACAAATGGAAATGCTCCCAATCCTAAAGATGTAAAAATGATCATTATAACTTAACAAGAAATACTGGTTCAAATGTTAAATCTCTTCTAAGCTCCTTAGTCTATATTAATAAACTTTTTAGTCTAATCCAGGCTCTAATCTAATGTAAGCTTTTTAGTGTATAGTATGTCTGTCCTTCTGAGCCTTGCAGTGTTCCCTGCTACTTTCCATCACACCTTTTGCCACTTTGAGGGTACAACATTGATTCATAATGCGTACATCCCAAGAGCAATGTGAGTTTGGGAAAAATAAATAATGACAGGATGTGGGTGGGAGGCTGACTTGCCTTTCCCAGCGCAATAATTATTTGTGAGAAAATATTCCCCACGTGCATTCTGGCAAAAGCTGAAAACCAGATGCCCTAAGTATGAGATCCTCCCACTTAAGCTGAGCAGTATTTTGCTGCGGCTTAGACTGTCACTTTATAGGCTGCTCTGGCTTAAAGACATCCTGTGTCATGTTGTTTCAAGAAAAGACTAAGGAAAAATCCTGGTGAAGAAGCCAAAGGTTCTCTTTCCCAGCTGTGGAGGAAGGCGGCTGCTGACCTATGTCAAAGGCTGACTGCTTTCACATAGGGCAGAACTCTGCTCAGATTTTTGAGGATCAGAGATCAGTGATAAGGTTTCCTGCCTGTGGTCTGGCTGTCCCATCTCCATGTAGGAGAGGAAGAGCAGTTTGTAGAGCCTCCTAGCTGGCTGTATCTCCACATCACCCCAACTAAAATTACAGGAAGAAGTCATAACTGGTTGGGTCCTTTCTCAGGCTTACAGGGCAAGGAACAATCCCTGGCTCTCTCAGCAGCCTACAGTCAAATCAGACAGCTGACTCATTCTACAAGCCTAGCAGCTATTATTGCTTGAACAAAGATGGCAGAATTCAGCCCTGTAGAGTATCTGTGCCAAGTGAAAAACCTGCCCTTCTGCTTCTGACAGCCACTGATTTTGCAGTGCTCACTTTAATATTGAAATACTCATTCGGAGAAGGGTACAGGTGAAGCAGTCTCCAAGGGGTAAGTGCATGACATGAAGGAGACACTAAAATATGGAACTAGATTGGGCAAGTCAGGGGATAGGCTGCTTTGAAGTTTGACTTTGAGTGAGGAGCCAAGACTATTTGAAGGGCATTTATAACATCAACGAAGTCAAACACTTTGTGGTAGCGGTAGCTGGTGCAAAAAGGGCCAGTGGCCACCATTGTAGCTTGGGATGCTCAGACTGGATATTAGGGTAAACATCTTCCCCAGGGAGTTAGTGCAGCACTAGAGCAGGTTACCCAGGAACTTCTGAAATCTCCATCCTTGAAGGTTTTTAAGATTTAACTAGACAAAACCATGACTGACCTGGTCTGGTGCCAGTGATCATCCTGCTTTGAGCAGGAGGTGGGACCAGGCATCTCCAGAGGTGCCTCCCAACAAACACTGCTATGATTTGGCAGGTTGTCATGGACAGAGTTTGGTCATGAGTGAGGAAAGCACCGATCTTCACCATGTTCACAGTCATGCTGCTGTCCTACACCCTCTGTCAACCACATGTCTGGTACTGCTCCTGTGTTTATCCTGGTGGAAGCCAGAGTACAGGGGAGGATTGATGGGGGAATGGAGGTTGCTGACAGAGAGGTGAGTCTTGCCATGGTACAGAAGTGCTCAGAGAGTGCGTTGACTTCAGTTATCTTCAGTGCCTATTAGATATCATAAAAAACCAAATTGTGCTGGAATTTCGGATGAAGGATTAAAACCAGTTGGTTGATAATCATGAATTTTGAGTAGCGTCTGGGACCTGCCCTCACAGGAGTTAGATCTCTGCTCTCGCTGGAGCCATTGGCAGGATTTCACTAGCCATGGAGGAAAGGGATGGACACATCAAATTGGATGGACCTCTTAACAAACGAGCTCAGCGCAGTTGTTCCCTGTTTACACGTAATCCACTAGCATGGAATAGAGATTTTCTTACACAATTAGCTGGAGTGAAAGTAGCTATTGAAAGAGGCTGCACAGATTATATCACTGTATAAATTATTGAGCTGATGTCCTGGAGAAGATAGAGGACGCCCTTCTTTCTTCTGTCCTGAGGATGGCAGCTCTGAAAGTTTATATCTGCTTCCTGAAAGTTGTACCTCCTGTAGACTGCTTAGATAATTGATTTGCAATATTCATCAGACAGAGGATCAATGTAATATATAGACAAACAGAAGGATTTTATACTTATGTATTGACTCAGCCAGGTGGTGGGTGAAACCGTGTTTTCTGGTTGTGGGTGAAACTGTTGTTGAATAAATGGCAAAAATGCCAGTATTATGGTGTTTATCTGTTTAATATTTCTGATCAATAGCTATAAGCATTAGTGAATCACAAACAAGACATAGCCCTGCATGGCTGTAGCTACGTAAGAGACTTCATGCTTTTTCTTAGCATCTTCAAAGACACAGACAATGCCCAGCATCTAAGTGGGAGAGCTGTGCTGTGCCTGATAACCCATGTTCTTCCCCCATGGGCTGCATATGGTCCAGCAAGATCCCTGTGTTTGCTGGAGCCCAGGGGCTCCCTCCGTACAAAACCGAGCACCCGTCCGCTATCCGCAAGTACAGAAGAGATATGGAGAGCAACTCTCCACCCCAACTCTCCTCTGACCCTAGGAGGAATTCGGTTCCTCCTGGTGCATATCAACATTTCCAGGCTGGTTTCCACCTGGATCTTTTCTAACCTTTACCTGAGCATGGTCTCCCCCCATGCCTGGTGAGCACTCAGGACTGCAGTGAGGGGAGGCGAAGGCGTACACCCTGCACACAGTATTGTGCATGTCCGCAGGGACCTGTAACCAGAAGAACCTGCCTACTGTTTCAGAAACAATGCTTTACGTGCAGTCACCTCCCATACCGCTGCAATCCAGTATTATGTGGCTCCCCCCTTCCCTCCCCCCTTTGCCTCCCCCAGAGGCAAAGCCAAGACCCATTAGGTTGTGGAGACTTGTCACAATGGTGTAGACAGGAGAAACATCATGTCTGGAGGCAAAGGAGGCAGGCAGAGGTGTGGGCAGAGATCTACTGTGGCACTCAAAATTACAAGTGCCTTGAGGCTTTCAGAGCTAGAAACAATGCCCATCTCATTCTCTTTTCACCTCACTGGAATAAAAGAGAGAAAGAACTGCAGCTCTTTTCATTTATCTGCACAGTTGTGCTTGCTGGACATGCGTGTGCAGCAGGTGGAAGGCTTTATTGAGGGAAAGCAAAAGCGAAGCAAAAAGTTTTTCATTCCATGTGGCTGTCATGAAAATGGTGATTATTTGGTATTGTGGGTGGTAAGAAGGCCCTACCATGGCAAAAGTGCTGTTTCTTGCATCTCCCAGCCATCACCCCTGGGGCCAGTGAGTGCCTGGGCTTGGGGCAGGAGTAGGTCTCCTGGGGGAAGGTCACTTATTAAAAGAGAGACGCTGAACTGCAGTTGTTGTGCAGGACTAATACAAATGAAGCCAAGCCTGTTGGTCAGTGCACACATTAACTTCAGGCACACCTTCCTCTGGAATGGGTTTCCGCCTGAGGACACATGTAGGACAGCACGAATTTCATTCAGCAAGAGCCAATGTTTTAGGTTTACGGAAACATCTGACAATAAAGGTAGACGTCTCAAGGAATTTGTGGCAAACTCACCTACTAGCCTACTCCTAGATACCCAAGTATCTCTGAACACTGGCTCCCAGCACTGAGGCATTTAGACTCTCAGCTGTAGAAGTGCACAGAGTCAGATTAGAAAGATTCTTTTGAAAATAGGGGCAGGTTGTTTTATACTGACACAGTGATTATTAGCATTTTATAATTCTGACCTTCAGGCTCCCGGATGGGCATATTTGTAAAAGGTCAAATGATAAAAAGTATCTCGTATGTTCCACACACAGCCCTCTGCTCTGCCTAGTGAATATTTTAGTGACCCATTTACAGCAAGCGGTTTTTATTGAACAGAGTAGGCAAATGCAGGGGGAAACAGAAGTCCCGTCATCCCTGTGACAATTACACGTCTGTGTGTGTAATCCACCCTCTCAGCCTGATAAACGAGAGCCTGTGCATGGGTTTTGAAAGGAAGGTGACCATCACCTTCTCTGATCTGAGTATTTTCTTGCATACATCTCAGCTAGTCTGTAAAGCAGGTAAGTCTTAGACTTTGCGTGGTGATATGGTTCAGGACTTCAGTCTTACTTTGAATTTCATTCTGGCTTTTTAATCTCTCTCCCAGGGCTTAATCAGTGTAATGTTCCTTTTCTCCTGATTCCTATTTTTTGTTTCAGTCACTCAGCATATCATTGCATTTCCATCTTTTTAATTTGTGGTGCTTCCCTTTTGTACCTTCCCATTGCATGCTCAATGAAGCAAACCCTTGGGGGTGCCTAGCTCACATTTGTTTATTCCAGGTACTTTATGGAAAAAAAGGTCAGCCCAAGCAAACATGGGCAAATAAATTGAAAGAGGATGCTTCCATCCTTATTACCGGTGACTTTTCTCTAACCACCTAAGAAACTGGTGTGGAGTCTTCTGTCAAAAGCCCCACTTTGGCTGCTGTTATCTGTTGACCTAATTTTCTTGAGAAAACATTGGAATGAACAGGCAAGAGGGTGTGCCTTCATTTTCCCTGTGTTTTCACCTAAGCGTACGAGAGATTTCCTTTTACTATGGCTTTGCAAAACGGATGCACAGTAGATCACTTCCTTAAATAAAGGCCTTCCTTTCCATTTACCTTTCTGAAAGTAATTGCTAGTGAGTTCAGGACAATGTTTTATTTCACGACAGTCTAGGCTTGCTCACACTCTGCTCACAGGATGGATCAACTGAAAACCTGAGACTGGCCTGTGGCTAGGCTCCTGTGCAGTATCACTGACTCTGGATCTTTGCCCCACAGCTCTCCCGCTCCCTGCTATGTCCACACCACTGGAGGACGCGATGGACACCTTGATCAGGATTTTCCATCACTACTCTGGGAAAGAAGGAGACAGATACAAGCTCAGTAAAGGAGAACTCAAGGAGCTCCTCACCAGTGAGCTCACTGACTTCCTTTCAGTAAGACACAGCTCCTGAACCTCTTGAGTTACTGTTTCATGCGTGGTGTAAGCAGCCATCCAAGTGTTCCGGAACAGCATCTCCTTCTGCAAGGCATATCCTGCCACAGCCTCTCAGAAGAGAGTTGTCTTTGTGGAGCCAGACAGAAGGAGATGGGATCAGATGTCCTGTTCAAGAAGTGTGTTTGCAGAGGGTGGTCCAGCCCTGTTGCCCTTCCATTTGCCACCAGCAGCAGAGATGGGTACCTGTGCTCTGCTTACTCCTCTGTGCTTTTGAGCAGGAGGGCAAGAGCAGACTGGAAGCAGTAGCACAATCAATGCTAAATCGGGCCTTAATAATTTTTGTTTGGGTTTTTGTTCATTTTTAATAACAGGGGCATAAATAAGTCCTTTAAAGAATTAAATCCAGCAACCACTTCTCATGAGACAAGAAAGTAGTTAGTTCAGAATGGCCACAGACACAGTACAGCTGCTTGTGTGTCCTGCAGAAAGGTGCTAAGATGACCTTTTCAGTGATAAACTGCTGATTTGAGTATCTCTTTGCACATTTGTGATGTTCTGCACAGCATGGATGTTTTTTACAGGATAATGACCAGGTTCACAGTTGTTTTTCTATATCCTAATTGTAAAAATGGTTGTGGACCCTATCACTACCAGCAGGATTTTTTTTTTTTTTTTTAATATTGTATCAATTTCCTTGATTTGGATTTTCTTTTAAGCTTGGCTATTGATTTATTATTATGAGATTCACTGTTCTTACTCCCATTGAATAGTTTTGCTAAGTAGAGATCTTCTGAATGTGATGAATGGATGTATAATACAACTGTTTATGAATAGCCTGTTGAAAATCTAAGCACTGTGTGTTAAGGGATGATACGGAGAAATGCACATTATAGATCTATCTTGTCAAAAAAAGTCAATGCATAGCAGCTCCTAAAAATCTGTTTGATTAATTGCAGTGTCTATTTGGTACCTGTATTTCTTCTAAGAGCCGCACTGTCTTCAAAGTCTGTTGGTGTGCACTTTTGGGACTCCAGGCCTGTGTTTTTAATGCTGTGGCTAGTGGTATATTACTATTCAGGTGCATATTTCATGCAGCCTTTTATTTAATAGCACCGGGGTTTGTGACATAGCATCAAGTTGCACCTTCATGTGTGTCAGAATTACACATTCAAGCACAGTTAAGTGACTTTTCTTTCTCTTTAGGGCCAAAAGGACCCCCTTCTGGTTGATAAGATCATGAAAGATCTGGACTCCAATAAAGACAATGAAGTGGATTTTAATGAATTTGTCATTCTGGTTGCTGCTTTGACCGTGGCATGCAACGATTTCTTCGTAGAACAGCTGAAGACAGAGGGATTTTAAAACTGCTCAGTACAATCTCGTAACCAAAAAAGGGGGCAAGGCATGCCTAGTTAGGTAGTCTTCATCAGCGTTTAGTTCATGCAAACTACCATCCCTCCAACAGTTGTAAGTGCTGTAAGAGACTTAGGGAGCAGATCAGCAGCTGGTGTAAGCTGGACCAAAGCCACTTTACACTACTTGAGATCTGGCTTTTAATATTTTCAGTCTTTGAGCTACATGAATCTGCAACATGCATTCACCAGTTTCCCAGGTCAAGGGCTTGGGGTGACAGGTAGTGTGGCAGGAGTTGGGACTTAAATTTCTTAAATGTCAGTGAAAAGTAAAAACCACAGTTACTTATATACTTTCTGAATTGGAAAATTTGAAATTAGACATAAAACTTGCAATTTAGTTTTCAGTGGTTCTATAACAACCGTATTTTTGCAGCTCAAAAGGAGCAGCTTACTTTTGCTCAGCTCTGCTTATTCTAAAGCCCTTTTTAGATGCTGGTCCTTGCCTCCCCACAGTCTCATATTTCAGATGTGGTCACAGCTGTCTCCCGCAGCCTGAGCAGACAGCACTGCTTGCCATTCTTATGGGTTCATCTCCCCCACCTCCCCAGCTTCAATTTTGTTGTGTTGGCATTACTACATCCCAGTAGTCCACCTCTTCATTGGGCATAAATGAATTTATTCATATGATAAATTATTCAAATGCATAGAAGATTTAGTCAGCAAACTGCTCTGAGGGCTGATGGAAGGACTGGGTCTTTAGGGGAAAAGTAAATGCCTTCTGCTTTCACTATGCTGGCGCCTTTAAGCGGAGGGCTTTTAGAGGACCACTTGTGGGGGATTTAATGACAGCATCCCAGGGTATAGCTTTGTAATGTGAGTCATCGTATGGAACAATGATTTCATCTCGCTTTGATCCAGCCTACTGCATGGAAGCGGTGCAAAAGCGGCAGTGTGACCCCATGGCCAGGCATGATGAGAGTAAGACAATCCCTTTCAGCGTTAACCTGCTCTTGGGTTGAATTAGGAGTGCTTCTACACTTATGTTTGAATTAAACATACTTCCAAAGCCCTGCGAATCCTCAGCGGCGGGGTGTTGTGGCTTTTTTCTTGCACGGAGAGGTCTCTTTGTTCCTTGTTATTTTGTTGGTATCTTCAAACTACAATAAAAGGTGTCTGAATTAAATGAAGATTTTCTGTTTGTGTAAGAGGTTAATCAAAACCCATCCCTCGATGAAGATGTACCCTGCTAGGCAACATTTGAAGAATGCATGTCTCTCCACCCCAGACCCCTGGATGTTATTCAGTAAAGACTACAATTTTTGTATAAATTCATATATCATTAAAAAGATGTAATTTGTTATAAGAAGGGGATTCCTTAGGGTCTAATAAATAATATAGCAAGAGGCAGACATCATCCTAAGAAAGAGGCCACCACCAAATGATGTTATCCCAGAAAACATGGAGACTGCAGTAGTGGAAGAGCCACAACAAGCTGCCTCTTTAAGTCCTCTGTGACAGAAGTTATATAGGATTCACAGAAGATGATGATCTAGGAGAGCACAGCAAAAAGTATTAAAGTAAAACCAACAACAGTTGCCCAACTTTTTGCCCCTGCAATATCATGCCCCTCCATATCATTGCAGGGGTTGGACCAGGATGGCAGGAGTATCAGCCAGAAAACAGGTCTGCTTTTATGGTTTCCTATTGCTAGTCTCCAAGCCTTTCCCCCTCCTCCAAGTGGAAGGGAGAGAAGAGCAGCTTAATGCTTCAACCGCACGCTAAAAGGAGTAAGAGTGGCCCAGAAATAAACCAGTTTATTCATTAAGGCTTTTGAGAAACAAGCTCCAGAAAGTTCATCCACCCTCTTGTTATACCTGATGAGCCCCTGGACATGTAGCAGCCCGTGTGCTGAGCAGAATTATGCTGAGTCAGAGCTGGTGGGTCAGTGGATCCATCTCATCAGCTGAATTTACTAGGGATCGACTGCAGCTTAATTCCCCTGCGGAAGGGTGTTGCTTGCACATGAGATATGGATGAATGAGAGGAGAATGACTCAAATGATCTTTATTCCAAAAAAAGTTTCATAAAGCCTCATAAATCACCCTCTTTGGGTTGGCTGGTTAGGTTTTTCTTGTTGCTGTTTTAACTGCTAGTACATCTGTTAAACTCTATCAGTTTTAAAGAAGAAAACTTTTGCAAAAAGGCTGAGGACCAAGCAGAAAAAGGAAGAAAATGCTACAAAGCACATTCAGATCCTTGAAAACACAAAGCCTTGACATAATTTGGGGTCATGGGGTAAGGGATTTGCCATCCTAATCTTGGGCTAAGCACAGGCTGGCCCACTGCACCAGTGGGTCATTCCTCTGCCCTTCCTCTCCCATAGGAGCTAACTGGTGCTTTGTTGGTAAGCACCACTCCTAAGGAAGATACCTGATGATCACTTGGAAGTTCTGAATTGCCTCTGAACCAGAAAAAGCTGTGAGCAATCCTCTTTTCTGTAAGCAACCCTCAGGAAGGAGGACTGCATTGAAGCCACTTACACCAGCTGTGCAGGAGGGTGCTTGCATGGCCAAACTTGGTACAACCACTTTGCCCTGCAGATGCGAACATTTAGTTTTTACCTTCTGTCAGAAGACAAGTGCCTCCTTCAAACATGAAGGCAGTATTTTTTTCTCATTGTTTACTGCTACTATTCCCACTGACTTCCAGTTTGCCTGTATCTCATGAATCCAGGAAGCACTTTGAAGTTTTACATGCAGAGGAAGCTTTCTGTGTGGCTTTCTCCAAAGTTCCTTAGCTTTAGGAATGATGTCTAATTACAGGCATTGTTTTCATTTGTGTTATCAGACTGTCTGAAAAATCAATAGAAAATTGAACACCACAATATGGCCTACTATTTTCAAGTTACACTAAAGACCAATAAAAACACAGCCATGCCAGACAAGATATTTTCTAGCTATTGTGAAATTGTTTTGCCTGACATCTAAAAAGCAGATTTTCAGAAGATAAATGATATTATCTTGAAAGCCTCAGCCTCTGCCATTTGCTTTTATTTCAGTTCAAAAGAGACTTGAGTTGCCAGCGCAACTGGGTACACGAAACTTGACGCACTATAGGTAAATAAATTTATAACCTCTTCAGATTCGGCGTCCATCTACAGGTCTCAAAGAGCTGCATGTGAGACCACCGTGATGACAAGTGCTGTGCAACAGAGTGTTCCCTCCAAGATCTGACTTGCCATCCAGGTCCACTAGGAAAGCACCAGCTTTTTCACATTGCAGCAGTGTAGAGGGTGTCAAGCTCAGTGATAATTGTCACCATGCAACCTCAGTTCCTCCTCATAAAAATGAGAAACAGAGTTGCCTGGGGTGGTGGGAGAGGAGAAAGAAGTGACACTAGGAGATGTCAACAGAAGGGTGATGTTGCCAGCAGCCAGATATGTCATTACTCGCTTTTCACCAAATGCCATTCGAGAAAGAATTGAAAGTTACTGACAGTGACAATTTTGTATTTACGAAGCCAAACCTGGTGCTGCATCTGCTGCTTGCAGGGATGCCTTGAGTACATGGAGTACCTGTGTTAACATGAACTCTCTAGCAAAGGAAATCCAGCATCTCCAAAGCCTGTCACAACCGCTGGGCAGGGCAGAGCAGCACGTCTGACGCATCCCAGAGCTGCTCAGGGCAGCACAACAGTAACGCAGTGTGACGTGCCTGCTTGTTTGGCCTGGGAAATCCAGATGGAGCTGCCTTTCAAATCCCAGTGGTGATTAGTGCATTTACTTCTCACGCTTGGCACCCCGACACACAGGCTGGAAAACTCCCTGAGCTGTCAGTACGGTGCCTGCTCTGTTCAGCCATGCACACTTTTCCCTTAACAAAGCAGGTATTTCCTGCTGGAGCAAAGGCTCTGGCGTCTTCCCCAGCACAGCAATCACTGCCAAGGGTGCATGGCCACAGCAACGCGGTGGAGGTACGCAGTGCGCGTGGGATGGATTGTGTTGTCTCAAAACCCATCAGTGAAACGTGCTTCACAATATCCCAAGCAGCCGGGGAATTAACGTTGTGGTACAGACGGGCCAGAAGGTGGGGGAGAAGATCTCTCCTGTAGCAATGGAGGTCCAGTAGATGCTACAGATTCTGTAGCAATGCAGATCCAGATCAGCTGTCCAAGGCAGAGTCCTTTTCCAGGCTTCAAGCAGCAGCATAAAGCAGAACATGGCCAGGAAACACTTAGGGACAGCCCAGATCCCATCATTCCCACTCAGCAGCACACAGAAAACATTCTGCTCCTCTCCACTTTCAGACCTGAAGAAGTTGGGTAAAAGGTCAAACACACAACTTGCCTCTGAAATCAGACTGATCTATATAATGGGTTTTGACTGTCAGGAAGATTTGTTAGACTGTGATGTGACGTCATGCACATGTCTAATAAGGGTTTTGATTGACAGGCCAACAATTATTAGATGTGTTTTTAGAGCTAATTAAGTCTGTTGAATGGCACTGTATTATTTGAAGCAAAAAGGGGTCACATTTTCAATTTTATCTTTCTTCTGCCACATGATACAGCATGAGAGATAATGTTTCATTTATGATATGGTAATCTGTTTTCTAAGCTAGCTCCATCCACATCCTTTCCTCTGAGTTGGAGTATGGTGCGTTACAGGCCCTGGGCAGCTACCAGAGAGAGCATGTGAATGGACTTCACCAGGTACATTTAGGGGGAAAAAAAAAAGAATATTACAAACATCCCACTCTCCCCTACCAAAAAACCCCCAAATCCCAACAGCAAAATCAGCCAAAAAGTTGTCCTTTTTAAATACCAACTCTCAGCCACCTGCAATCAGTTGTGTACAAGGGGCAACTCCCAAGGAAGAGAAATGCAGCTGCATCCACTTATTTTGCCCTCACAAGTAGATTCTCATCTGGTGTAAAACAGCAGAGCCTATTGCACTTCGTAGCATAATTTTGCAACAGCTGAGGACGTGTGCTTGAGACTTTAAATTAGCCTTCAGTGGGAAAGCTATGTTTCTGTTAGCTGGTTGGCTAAATAAGGACATGTCTGTAAAGTTGCAGATGTTGCAACAAGGCAGCTAAGGGGAAGACAGGAGGAGTGGTAACACAGATCACAGGTATTTGGGGGAAAATTAGTGGAAAATATACCTGTGATGCATCTGCTTTAAAACCTAAGCCACCCTCTTAGGTTCTTGTTGACTTCACGGGTCGCGGAGTAAATTGCCATAGTGTAACTCTCCAATACCTGTCTGTGGAGTCTGCCTTAAAACTCCACATATTGCTCCGATTCCACATCACAACACTTACCCAGAAACGTGCTATGTGTAAACATGGAATCAAGCTATGGCAGGAAAAAGACCAAGTAGGACACGTTGCAGAGACCTGAAAAGCAACAGAATGAGCCTGAGAATTAGTTAAGGTTGTCTTTTTGGGTGCTGAAAAATGGCAAGGAGTTGAGAATGCCGCAGAAAGATGCGGGTTCCCTAGCGAACAGGTGCCGGTGGCTGGATGAGACACAGGATTGGAGAGCTCTGTCCCATTAAACAACTGATGCCTTGGCTAGGTGAAACCAAAGCTCTTTTTGTCCTTGCACCAATGACCTGATTCTGCAGTTTTCACTCAAGGTCATTTTCTTGTCAATTTTGGTGACCCAGGGATAATACTACTTGAAGGAAGAATCATCAGCCTTTGAAAACCAAGCGCGGGCTCTGTTTGAAATGCCCGTTGGCACACCCAAGGTAAAGATGGTCTGTGACATTGCTATCAAAGGTGAAGCTGTCTTCAGACTTCAGCAGGTTGAAAAATGCTGACCAGGTGATCTCAAAGTTCTTCCACGTTTATGGTTTTCACATGAACACAAATTATTCCAGCATTTTTGCCTTAAGGTGTTTGTAGTCTGACTGATCAAAGTGTTCGGCACCACAGCCTGTGAGGTACGAAGGATGACTGATAAGGCATCACATGCATGTGAAAAATAAAGGACTAAGTGGTAGGAGCAGTTGGAAGGATAAATACACCATTAGCCTGGATATGCTGGCATCTCTTATCTGACTCATATTGACTAGCTGAACTGTGTAACCCTCCACAGTTACACTTGGTGCTGAAATGGCCCATTACTCTGATGCCTTAACACTACCAGAGGCGATCATCTTGAATCACCGTTTTTTCCCCGGATGAGGAAGACTCAATCAAGGACAGAGTCACTTCAGCTGAGAAATACTTGTTCTTAGATAGGAGAAATATCTTAAAATATCAAAGCGGTGCTTTGTCAAAGATAAAGTTTGTTGTTCATAGTGACCCAGATGTAACGAATTTAGGAACGTGACATGCAAATACTAAGATTTCTCAATACATCTGAAAATTATATTCTGTATAATTAAGGGACAGTTAATTAAAGTGGCAAATGTTCTAGTAACCCGGAGTTGAACTGGAAACTTTGGGAGAGGGTGAACAGGAGCAGTTGCTTGGGTCAGGGTCACTGGGAGAAGGCTGCAGCGGTGGAAGAGGCTGCAGCACTGTGTCCTCGGCGGACCCAGCAGAGAAACTGACCTGAGCCATGAGGGCTATGCCTCTAAGCAAGCTCCAACTGCAATGACTGCAACATGTTTTGGAAAGGACATTCTTCTCCAAGGACACTGGGACTGATCAGAGCAGCCGCTTCAGACAGCAGAGGCAAACAAGACCCACTTTGATCCACAGACATGGACCAAAGAAGACACCTACCAAGGTCCCTTGCCTGAGAGCAAAGCTGACACCTGAGTGTGCCCCTGACGCTGAGGTCTTCCCGCATCAGCCCCCAGGAGGGAAGGTACCAAGTGGGGGATCCACGGAGGAGGCAGGCTCAGGCTAAAATTAAACAGCTGGGGGAATGCCTGGTGCCTTGCCTAACGCCAGACCCATGGCATGTGTCTTCACCAGTCACCCCCTCCAGACCTCTTCTCTCCTTCCTTGGAGAAAACTTTTCTCTGCTCCCACTTCTTGGCCCTGACTGCTTTGTGTAGATGTTGGGTTGAGTCACAGGCAGAGCTGGTAGCGATAACCGCCCTCAGGGTAATCTCAGTGTCTGAATATAATGTTTGCTTGATTATTTGTAACCCGCTAAACTGCAAGCTTCACAGTCCTTGCTCTTATTCAATGCCATAAATAGTGTTAATGCAACACTTATCATCAAGCCTGCATGATGCTGATAGGCTTTCAGTTCATAAATCACATGCGTTTGTCAGTTCTCTAAACCACTCAACATGACAAATCACACATCTTTTGTGTCAAACTGCCCGGAGTTAACAAGCTACGCTTATTTCACCTTAGGGAAAGTTCAACTCTATTTAAAGCCAATTTAGACACACACAAAGAAGTAATAGAAGTGTCGCTACAGAGAGATGTATGGCAAGACTCAGAAGAGGCATGCCATACCCAGCACATAGCTGGGGCAGATGGGCAGTGATAGAAGTCAGTGATGGAGATGCCCACTCACCACAGAGGGAGGAGTCCTGGGCTCAGGTTGGACTGTTGGGAAACTTGCCTGATGTTGAAGGGAACACAAGAGTAAAGGAATGAAGCACAAAATATGACCTCAGACTTGGCGTTTCTACTGCTGGTAATGCTCTCCTTCAGCTGTCATTGCAACCCTGGGTTCCTGTAAAAGGAACGGATCAAACCATTGATGGGGCCAAACGTTGTGTTGAACTCTATCTTTCCTATTCTATATCCACTTGCTGCTTACACTGTTTCTGTAGTTATCTGATGTATTCTGTAGAATGGGCAGTTATCCATCGATAAGTACCATGGAGACAAACTCATTTCTCATATGCCACAAGCCATCCCCACATGTAGTCATGGTCACAGCCACAGTTACTGCCCTAAGTGATCTGGCAGTAGCAGTTTGAGTCCTCCAGGCAGACAAGAGGGCTTTGGAGATGTTAATGAACTCCTCATTTATTTTTCTGGGTCTGTGCTATGGGTTGCCTCCTGTTTGGGTCCCAGGCAGGAAAGTGACCCATTGCAATGGAATGCGGTGGAGAGTGCATGTGCTGGATACACAGTGTGATTTGTCAGCAGGTATTTTGATAATTAATTTGCCCTTATCAGTAATGATAACATGAAGCATAATGTAACCTCTTCGTGGAGAGAGGATCTGATGTTTACTGTTGGGATGTAGCTGCAAAGTCCCTTGGGACTGATGTGAAGTATTTGGTAACGGTTTGCAAATACTGAGTAGGGATTTAGTTACCCCTGAGTTTTCTGTGGTTACTTATGGGAACCAGACCAGAAGCAGGAGCTCCATACATGTTTGGCTCCAGCTTCTCGATCTCTCAGACAGTTTTTGAAGTGAAGTCTTGTGTGAGTCTGTATTAAGCATATGGTTTCCTAATGACCTCCAGGGCTGTGATTTGCCATACAGCCTCCCATTTGCTTCGTTTTGCCCTATTGCCATCAGGGCAATAACTGATTTCTAGCATGCAGTTTAGCAAGGACGGGACCAAAAATTTAGCCCTCACTGTAGCATTTGTAACACTTCAGAGCCACTAGTTTTCTTTCTTGCCTTAATTTGGGCTAACTGACCTCACTGTTCAGGAATAATACACTGAAGGATTTGCAACCAGTTCAATGGCACACGTGTATAAAAATACAGGTGATGTGCAGGAATCCCCTCCTGCAAATACACGGACATCAGTGTGAGACCTGCAGGCACTCAATGAAAAGCAAGGACTGGCTCGCACTATGTCTCCCAGACACCACAGGGGAAAGGAAAAGCTAGTCCCTGAATTAATTCTGAGTTACAGTGGGGATGAGTATAAGGGAAGTAACTGTAGCTCAGCACAATTTTTAGCAGCTGACATGACAGGAAGTTTAAAGTTCAGCCAGACATCTCACACTGTGCATCACTCCACACTGCATCTCTTCAGCCAGCTCTGAGAAGCGGTGGGCAATCAGCATCAACAGCTGAGGGTGGAACACCTGAGGCAGGAGAAATACTCTTTGCTAGAGCAGTCGGTGGCATAGCACTGTGGGGTCACTGCTGCTCCTATCGGCTCAAGAAACCACAGGGCACAGACAAGCAGAGGGACGTGCAGCAGCCAGCCTGGTCCCTGAGGTGTGGAGTTGGAGCCTGCATGGGGTTGTGTCTCTACAGGCAAACTAACTCTTGCTTGAGGTGCCAGTGCCAGAGGGAGGTTTGGTCTGCTCTAGCTGCTTGTGCCAGCAGGCTGCAGCTGAGGAGGGAAGTGCTCAGAAGGGGAAGAAACATTGGCACTGAAATATGGCCTGAACCAGAAGATTGCACTTTTAAACAAGTAGCTGGTCAGAAGTGCAGAAGCTGGGGTTTCTACAGGCTCTCCAGAGTCAGCAAGCCCCAGGGTTTGTCCTTTACCTGGATGCAGGTTGAGATGTGCTGCAGGTGAAATTTCCACGTTGAGTGGAGGCAGTGGCAGCCACAGCCTACAATCTGTTTGTGGTGAAGCGAGTGCTGAAATAAAATGATGTTTTGCAGGAATTAAAGCATGGCAGGATGCTGTGTTAGTGAGCTGGGGGCTTAAGGGACCCTTTTGGAGAGCAGATAGAGTTCATAACACCTGGCCCCTTTTCACATCAGGGAAGGGTTCCTAGGGAGTGTCTGTACCTCAAGCACTGCTCACTAACAAATCTCACTGCAAGAGCGTCATCCACAATCTTCCGGTACCAACTACACTACCTTTGAGGAGAAGAAACTGCGTTTACCACCTGTGTTACAGCACAGAGCATTGCTTGATCACCACGGGGGAGGGTAAACAAGGCTTATTTCTCTACTCTCTTTATTCAGCTGTATTTTCTCCACCTCTCACTGCAGCTGGGATCCCTTCTTTGCTAGACACCTACAAGCTCTGAGCATGAGCTGGAGGATTTCCACTGTGGGGCAGGTGGGTCCTCCCAAGCACATAGCTGAACGGCATAAAAAACCCACCCACAAGCACTGCTTTAACAACCTGAGGGTCTTCAAAGGCTGGGGTGTCCCAGCAGTATCCCCATGAGCTGTATCAGCACGGGATGGGTGACATCCTGCAAGCACCCCTGCCTCTCACCGGCATGGTGACATCCCAGCACTTCTGCCAGGGGAAGAGGCAGGTCCCAGCGGGAGTTATGGTTGCTGGCAGAGTCAAGGTGTCATAGCAGGAGAGCAACTGAGTCAGAGAGAGCCCCTAGCAGGGTCAGACTGAGAATGGGTTATATAATTTGATATTAAGAAGAAAAAAATTGTCCCACAGATTGTTAACATGATTCAACCCCACGAAAGAAAATTGACACCCTCCTCATTCGCCCAAGGGTTTATATCGCATTAAAGGTGCTTTTCCCTTCTGAAATGCTGCAGGGACATTTTGAACCCTGTTTAAACTGCTGTTTAAAGTTTCTTTGCTTTGTTAGTTGCATTCTCATCTCCTGAAGAGCTCAGTCTCTGCCAGTGGCCTTAAGCAAAAGCAGTGCTGAAGTGGGCAGAGGGAGATACCCTGTGAGGGCGCAGCAGCATTGAGCAAGGAGATGGTCCCCCATCCTCTCTCACTCTTGGGGACAGGATGTAGGACTGGGAGACGAGTCCCCTCCTTCCCTCAGGACTGAGGGAATCTTTCTGCCCAGGCACCATCTGAGTCAAGTGTGGAAGCATTTCAGGACCCTGCCATCAGCAACAGCTGCACCTTTCTGCACGTGGTTCCCTACGGCCATCCCAAATACTTGCCTTCCACAGACATTAGGGCTGCACAAAGGGAAGAGGGCTGAGGACAGTCCTGTCTTTGAGAATGCAGGGAATTACCTTAGTCACTGGGAGGCTTTGCAACGAAGCTGAGCAGGATGTCATCATGCTTCATCAGCTCCTGCTGAGCCCAGAGCTCAAATGCAAAGCGGATGACGACACAGTGTAGATGATGGATTGCCTTAGCACCCCTGTTAAAACCAAGCTCCACATCCAAAGAAAGGGGTGTCTGAGTTTAGCTTTTACACTAACACTATACAGAATATCTGTAACGCTCTAAGCCACTGTAGGTGGTCCTGTGTGAGTGAGAAACTGCAACAGATGTGAAGGTGGCTCCTATCCTCCCTCCCACCCCCTTGTTGGTTGGAGAAGGACAGTCCCCACAACTCATCTGTCAGGATATGCTCCTGGGTCTACCTGTTTGTCTGGGCACCTCCGCCAGCACGTGCTATGCTAGCCCAGACCTCAGCTATTCACGGGCAAGAGTTTAAAATATGTTGACATCGCTGTTGGTATGTTTTATTCTGAGTAGATCACCTCACAGCTGGTTTAATAGACAGTCATATTGATTTATCTGCAGTGTCGTTTGCCCTTCACTCAGTTTTGGAACTGAATTTAACCAAATCTTCAGTAACTGGTCAAATTCTCACACAATCAAACATTCCTTCTCCTTTGGTGCAGATACTCAAGCACCTGAGGTCTCAGCTAGAGGCCAACAGGGCAAATTTGGCACACCCCAGCCAGAACTGGGACTGGGTTCTGCAAAGTCCCTCAAAGATGGGGAGTGGAGGGGTCATGCTGTAATTCTAACTGTCTTCACCTCTTCAGAAAGTGAATGTGGGATAAGAAAAGCGAATGAGGCTGGGATCCCCTGCAGTCCCTCCTGGTCCCACAGGATCCTGGTGGTCTCCAGGGTACCTCTCACCACCATGATTAACCTCCCAGCCATCCCTCTAATGCAAGTTGGGATTAAGTCCTGCAGTTTTCCAACAAAACTTGTGATTCCCAAAGAACTTCAATGGATTCTGTATTCTGAACTTCCTTGGATAATCTTTGGATGGTCCTTGCCTAAAATCACAGTATTTAAACAATTCAAGGCAAGTTACATGAAGATGAATCAATTCAGTCCTGGTTCATGCAGTAGTTAGTTAACAACTCCGTTCTCCAAAGCAGTTTTAACAATCTCTGAATGCAAATTGACATTAAAGTTAAGAAAATAGTTTTCATTTTCCTTAGTATTCTTTATGCTCTTGAATTCTACAGAGATATGGCAAGTTCACACAAGTGCAGTGCAGGTATGCAGCAATATTATAGTTTACATTAAAGTAAACCACTAAAATAATAATTACAGCATAATAAGGTCAGAGCCAAAGGTATATAGACAGAATCAGATTTATTTATTTGTTGATTGACCAACAGGTTGGGTGAAACAGCAAGAAAATGTTCTCAAGCCCTAGTAATGAAATCAGAACCAGAAAACTTCCAGTTTTGCAAGTCCGGACCATATTATTTCAAAGTTCTGCGGAAACAAAGTGACAATTTGACAGGGAAGCATAGAGCAGAAGGTGACAGTAGCAAGAAGCCTGAGGTGCCGAAAGGGTAGTTATTGTCTGCAGAGTATTGATGGTTCATACCAGGTCAGGGGAAAACAAAAATGTACCCTAAAACTAATATCTCTGCTGAGTTCCTGATTTTTAGTACTCTTCAGGGTTATGAATTTTCATTCGCAGGTTCATCTTTTCAAGGTCTTTCTCAGGTTTCCCTTGAGGATCAGGGCTGGAGCAGTATCAGCTCCCCATTCTGTAGGGAATATGCCCTTGGGAATCCCAAGTTTCCCTAATTTCTGTACGTAGGCTGTGTCTGGTGGGGAGAGCTGTCTGGTTGTGCCTGTGTACTTACTGCAGAGCCCTTGTGCCCCAGTTGCAGGCAGAGGACCTGGAAGCCAGTGGGTCTCCCAGCCCCAGGGAGATGCTGGCCTCAGGCTGCAAGCCTGACTGGGATGCAGGGGCACCTACCCTGGCCTGGCTGGTGGGAAGCAGCTGGCATGGCGGCTGCGGAGAGCTGTGTGTCGTGGAGCAGCAGGAGGGAGGCAGGGAGCCCTGCAGGTCCAAAATGCCCCGTGACTGGAAAGCAGGTGAAGAGGAGGAGGGAGGGATGCTCCTCGTTCCTGACTTTGGAGTAACTGGAAATAAACACACTGTGCGAGTGCCCCAGATGCACAGGGAAGAGCTCTGCTCCCCAGAGCTTTTCAGCTCCACCGGACAGATAAGTAGAAAAGACATCTGCTAGCGAGGGGAGTTCGAGTGGCTTGGAAATTTGTGGCTGTGATTTGGACCCTCGTCATGCCCACGTACTGTGTCACTGCGAGAGGAATTCAGTTACCATGGGTTACCCTATCAGTACGGGGACCAAGTGCCTCCCCTCCCAACAGCTCTATAAAAAGAGTCTCTCCAAGATACCCCAGCGGCTCCTGCCTACCAGTGCAGACCCGGAGAAACTTGGCTGCGCGGAGAGAGGGAGGGCCGTCACAGGAGGTGCCAGCATGCTGTCTGCTTTCCAGTTTCAGTGCCACTTCATCCTCATCTTCCTGGCAGCCTCCAAGGGGGAAACCAGATACCTAGAGGTGAGCAATGGGGCTGATGACTAAAGCACCTCGCTGTGCTTTTAGCTGCTGACTTCTCACTTGTACTTCCAGCTTTCGAGCATCATGTTTTTTCTTTTCTCCTCTCCTATTCCCACTTGTCCTGCATTAAGCCTACACCTGGGTAACATTAATGCAGCAGTGTGCACTGTGTGTCCTTCCTTCGTTCGCTTATCCTCCCTTAACTCAAACTTTGCTGAGGATTTAAGAGACTTGCTGTGTCCTAAGCTGCTGAGCTCACCTCTCAGATGCCAGGATTGTTCCCCTTTACTGCACATTGGCAGCTTTCTGACTGAGCTCTTCCACAGCTGCACTGTTTCTGGAGGAGGGATTTAATCTGCTGGTGCCTGTTCTTGAGAGATGAAGGAAGGGAGTTGCATTTAACTTTGTCCCAGCCTCTTCTTGCCCTCTTTTCTTCACCAGGTGAGGGATGTTGGTGAAGATGAGCCCTTCCTACTCCTCAGTGAAGATCTGAAGCGAGAGCTGTCTGCAGGGCAGATCTACCGGCGATCACTCCGTGAGTTTCTTGGGTGCTCTGGTGGGGACCACCGGTAGGGTGGGAGAGTCCTGGGGGGGACCTTGAGGATCGTGGAGGGGAAAGGGGCTATTTGGGAGTGACAGAACTGCAGGTGCTTTTTGCACGGGCATGAAAAAGAATGAGAAAGAAAAACAGTGGGTGAGGCAGAGGGATTAAAATGGGGTTCTGAAAAGAGGTTGGGGCTCAGAGTTAAGGGTCCCTAATAATGGGAGGAGGATGGGAATCATCCATCCACATCCATGGATAGTGTCATATCTCCAGGGGATGGGGCAGGTGGAAAAGCTGTGATTAGAGAAATCTGAAGGAAAAGGGTGTTTGTGCACTTTCGCACACACAGTCTTCTGTTCAGAGATACTTCAACATGCCACCTCCCCCTGCACCCCCCACTGCATGCTTGTGCTTACACCTGCAAGTTACTATTCATCCTCTGATGCTCAGCAGGCTCCTAATTGCTTCAGCTGGGTCTCTCTCTCTCCTCACTGCCAGCCTGTCTCAGCGTGGGGATCTCTCCTTGCTCTCCCCGCTTCCCTGCGCTGCGGGAGCTGGTGCTGGGTCTCCCTTCCCAGCAGGCTGAGGCAGCGGCCCCATGTCTCTGTTTCTCCAGGGTGCATCGACATGCTGAGTATAGAGGGGCAGTTCACCTTCACAGCGGAGCAACCGCAGCTGCACTGCGCGACCTTCTTCATCGGGGAGCCCGAGGAGCTCATCACAATAGACTATGACTTTGTGAACATCGACTGCCAAGGGGGCGATTTCTTGAAGGTAAGAAGCTGGCGAGTCCTGCTGCACTTCCCCTTCCCTGTTCTCCTCTGACATGCGAGATCTCTGCTGCGTGTGGAAGGGGCAGGTGAACGTGTGTGTCTGTGTGTGCAGAACAGGCTTTCACAATGCAGCCGTCCTAGGTGAGCTGCTCAGTCCCGTTAGGAGGGTTTTCTTATTGCACCGTGAATCACACGAACCCTGCGGATAGCGATACAGCTCTCTGAACGGCTGTTACTGCTCCAGGACCTCTGCTCACAGGTCACTTAGCATCAGCTTATGAATGAGTGGATCATTGCAGGCTTTCTTTCAAATGGCCCCACTATAGTTTTTCAGGATGTTGGCTCTGAACAGCGAGAGTTTCATGACTCAGAGCCATTTATTTTCCAGTATCAAACTTTACCAGCAAATTTGGTTACAGGCAGAAGTGTTGACCAAGATCTGAACTCAGTTCAGGAGAGAAGGGGAGGCTCAACAGCCCCTGGCTGCTCCCCTCACCTTGGGCTCTGCCCTTTGCTCTGCAATGGCCACGCACAGCACAGTCCCCGTCCTGTCTGATGGCAAGCTGAGCTCCAGGGAGGAGAAGAAGGAAAGGTACTCTTCAGTCCTTTCCTTGTCTCCCTTTCCTGGAGACGTGCTGCCCCCGGCTCACTTTATCCAGGGAAATCCTCTCCCTGTATCCCCTACTCCTGGCTGGGATCTCTCCCCACGTTGCTACAGGGAGGCCAGTTTCAGCCTCTTGTGGGTCTGGGGGTTTCGTACCTAGACTTACAGCCACTTATGGGGGCTAGAAAAACGCCAAGAGACCTTTTAGGCTTTATAGGAGTTTCCTTCCTTGGCAGATGAAGTCCCCAGTTTCTGCACTGTACCATCGTACTTATACAGGGAGCTTTTCCCTCATGTAATTTGAGCACCCACATCTTGTTACTTCAGAAAATTTAGAGTTCTGATAAATCTAGAGACTGGTCCTGCAGCATTTCCATGAGAAAGTCCCACACATACTCATATTAGGATTACTCACTGAAACAATGGCAGGATGCGGCCCTTGGCTTCTTCAAGCACTGGTGAGCGTAGGAGGAATTACCAGGTGAGAGTGGCTAGGAGAGCACTGAAAGAGCAAGGCAGGCAGCTGCACAGCTATGCTAGATTTAATACACATTTCTAGTTCTGACACATTTTCCTGAAGACTGTGAGGGCAAATTGTTGCTATTTTTGTTGAAGGAAAGATTTGTAGAGGTAGCTGCTTAAGGCCCAGCCAAGTAGGCAGCATTTGTCCTGCTTTCTAGTGGTTAGGACCAGCTGAAAGAACAGACGCAGGAGAGAGCAACACCTCTGCCAATAATTCCTCCCTGAAGCTTTATTGTATTCCAATAACTCTGGAAAGCCTCCGGGGCCATTAATGACAAGCTGCAAAACATGGTTGGTGGAAAATTACAGGCCAGATCAATGGACTTAACGCTCAGAGTTTGAGAGGGTGACTTATGTTTCATGTGGCTTCCAAGTCCAGCTGGTCAAAAACTTCTCATAGCAACAATGAAATTGCAACAGTAAGTAATAAAATAACTGATGCAAATGTGATGATGCTGGAGCAAAAATGCTTGCTTCCTTCAAAAAAAGGTCACCAAAATTGTCACCTGAAGGAAATAAAGACAATACTAAAATTTAAATGTATCCCTTTCCTTAATACAGATTAAAGCTTGAATAATTAGTTAAATCCTAGGAAACTGATAAATACAAAGAATTTTTGGTTTTAATTAGTGGCTCTGAACAGGCCATCTGGTGTCAAAATAAAACAGTGTAATACTTCATGTTTCTGTTCTCTGCTAACAGAATTATAAGCAAAAGCCTTGTTTTCAATTACTGAACCCCTGTAGATATTTGATGGCTGGATACTCAAAGGAGAGAAATTTCCCAGTTCCTTGGACCATCCCCTCACCACTACCCAAAGATACGTAGACTTTTGTGAAAGTGGCAGTATTCAGAGGAGCACCAGGTCATCGCAGAACGTGGCAATGATCTTCTTCAGGATTCACCAGCCAGGCAATGGATTTACCATCACAGTTAAGAAAAACACCAACCTCTTTCGTAAGTCTGTCTTTTATGCCATCAAATGGGCTTGCCTCTGCGGTGGGAAGTAAAATGAATATGTTGATTTGCATTGGCTTCTCTCGCTGGCATTTTCTGCACAGCATTTGACTCAGGCTCAGTGTGTGTCTCAAGAAAAAAAGTGAGGTGTAGGAGATAACTTAAGCATAGCTTCCATATTCAGGACCAGAAAACTCTGTCTTCCGAAGATCTCTTCCAATCTAATATTGTCATGTTCCAACACATTTGGCTAGAACAGAGGGTATTAATTTAGATTAGCAATTTCTAGATCAGGGTGAACTATGAGGAAAAAATATTTGAAATATTTCAACAGTGAAACCAGCGTACTGAATAGTTATGTGATAGTTATGAGTGATACACGATCCCAAGGATCTATTGGCAAGTTATTTCCCTAAGCCTGTGAGTTGGCAAGGCACAAATAATGGTCACTTGCATTGTTTTTCCAAGAGGGGACAGGACATTTAACAATTCTGTGTCAGACTGGCCTGAACAATCTGCCTCACCATGCAAAGGGTGAACACGGTGGAATGTCTGCCCTGTCCTTACTCCGAGTTGTTCAGACACAGGCCTGCAAGCTGGGTCTCCACGCTGGTGTGGTGTCTTGCTTGTGCGTGTGATTATGGTGTGCAGCTGTGAGAGGTGGCTTGTGTCCTTCACCAGCCTGCTGAAGCAGCTCCAGGCCTCCAGGACTGCGTGGAGGATCCCTTGGGTTGCGCAAGCAGATGAGATTACCTGAACTGTTCAGTTTGAACTTCAAGATAAAATCAGCATGTACCCATTCTAGTTGCAATAGGATGTTTTGCAGAGTAGGGAACTCCAGTTAAGAGGAGAAGAATAGAACTTAGGGGTTTGCTGGCAATATCAGGTGATAACCAGTCAAAAGCTAAATAAAAGCCCTGCATCCACAGTGAGCTTCTTTCAAACTGGCAAACAGTACCAGCCCCCGATGTATGGATCTGGGGTGTGAGCTCTCACATTGCCCGCTTCACCCTCAAGTTCTGCCAGATCTCATGCCACATGGGAAGCTATGGGCAGGGAATTTTTTAGGGAAGAAATGCTGCGCAGGAACCTCAGAAAACGCCATATGCATGTTTTTCAACATTTGGTTGTAACTCTCAGTAATTAAATAACCTGTTCTTTGTTAGTAATGAAAGTACATAATTTTGCCACATACAGTGGTGACTGCACCAGTAACTTGTGCCTTCTCCCGTGTCCCAGCTTGCAATGTCATCTCTCAGACTCCTTCGGGAAGGTTTACCATGGTCATTCCTCACCAGCACAGAAACTGCAGCTTCTCCATAATCTACCCAGTTGTGATAAAAATATCTGATCTTATCCTGGGACATTTAAATGGCCTCTTTTTAAAGGTGAGTTTTTAGTTTCCTAAGAAATTACTACCACATGTGGTTTTCCTGGGGGTGGGAGAGGGAAGGGGGTGAAGTGGGGATAGCCTGCAGCACTGGCTACGAGTGCATGTGCGCTCCGGACCACATGCATGCACACTGAGGGCTCTGGTTTCCCCTCAGAGACAAGAGCTGGGTCTGTCTCTGTCATTGTCTAATACTGCAGAGACAATCAAATTATGCAAAGTACCATTAATGCATGTAAATATTGCTTGCCATAACAAATGGGAAGAATTTCATTAGAAAGAAAGGCGTGCTCTCCTGAAGAGCTGTCTGTCTGTAAATTAGTGAAAGCAGCAACCGCTCTGAACAGAGAGACGCAGGATAGATAGCGAGGTATTAGCGGGGAGAAAATACAAACATGCTCACAACTGACTCCCTGCTCGGCATGCTGAGCATCCTCTACTCCTTCTGCCCTGATGCACAGCACAGGGCCAGGGTTTGGCCACGGCATTTGGTGCTTGGTGATGGCCAGACAGGAGAGGACAAGAGCACTTGTTGGTGACACTCTGTGCCTGGGAGATCTAAGAAAGTGCAAAGTCCAAAACATCCAGAAGGATAGGAGCATGAAAGTTTGTTTCCTGCTGCCTGTGAGACTGGTAGCCTAGGTCCTTCACAGGGACTGCGAGGGTCTGAGCAAACCAGGCTTTGTGAGTTGAGCGAGTTGACTTATTCAGCAGTGGGCAGAAAAGGACCACAGCAGGAGGACAATGAAACCAGGCACTTGCATAGAAGCATATGGGTGACAGCCCAAAGGTGCGCAGGGTATCCGTGCAAGATGAATGCTGTTTGCCAAAAACATTTTCAGGAAAAGAACACTGTGGGTCTAGTATACAGTGAGCCACTGTCGTTTGGTTAATTTGGTTAAGCCACTACTCTTTTGGTTAATTCCTCTTTTAGTTAAACTTTGCCAGAATAGCACATTTTAGCAACACTTATTGCTTAGGAATAAGCAGGGTACAGTGAAACTTAAGTTCGTGTCTGTCAGCTGAGTGTAGGCACGCATGCAGCCCATGCCTGTGTTAATTTGATTACATGTCTGAGCATTCAGAATAAAATTTCTTATCTGCACTAAAAGCAGTTGAATCAACACCTTAACTACTTATCAGTAATTTTCAAAACCTATTTAGGTCTTTCTTCGGAATCCCTTAAGGAAATTAACTGACTAATATCAAGTCGAAGTAGTGTTGCTCAGGATGACAACAGCCTGATTTCACACAGGTTTGAGCACAGTGGTCTTCCAAAACCTACTGTTGGCTGCAATCGTGTCTAGAGAACTGCTACCCTTGAAGATAAATGATAAATATCTTTTCATTTCTGCCTTTTTAGAAACCATCAGCAGGCTGTACGGGAGTCGGAGATTTTGTAGAGCTGCTAGGAGGAACTGGCTTAGACCCATCCAAGATGTTTCCACTAGCTGATCTCTGTCACTCCTTTCATGGGTCTGGTAAGAATTCCTTCTTTCACTTTCCACCATGTGACAAAATAATTAACCAGATGGAGTCATGCAGAGGGGTGGGTGTGCCCTCCCCCCAACCCCAGATTTTCTGCTAGACTGGTAAACTTCCGATTGTAGCAAAACATGAGAGCTAAAGCTATTTGAGCCTGGCGGCTGGGCTGTGTGATACAGCACACCCACAACCACCTTCACTTGCCCCTGCAGTAATCATGAAAACAAGGTTAAGTTACACATTTTTAAAATACTTGTACTATGACACATATGATTATTGGAGTGTCAACAGATAGACAAGGCTGGATGTTCCTAACAAATGAAGGCAGAGCAGTTACATTTTCAGTTAAGGAGTTTTTTCTCACTTACTCGGTGTTTCCAAAGCCTCCTCCTCTGCTGCAGGAGTAACACGTGCCCCAAAAGCCTCAGAGCTCTCACTCTCTGTTTTGAACCTTGAAGGAGCTCTGAACCTGTTTTGCTATCATACATCTTTCTCCCCATAAGAATAAGAATTCCCAGTTTGCCTAATATTTAATAAAGCAGAGTACGAAGTGTTGCAGTGATGTGACAGACCAGTCCATGTGGCACGTGTTGTACCTTGGGAGTGCACCAGAGAGGTGGTGAGAGCAGGCGCTTGCCTGGCACTTCGTCCCTGTGGTCTCCCTTGCCTTTCATCACACCACAACTTAATGGTCCAGGCACTATTGGAAGCTTTAACTGACAAGCACTGATGCCGAGTGAATTGAAATGCGCTTTCCTGGTGGTGTGAAGGAAGGGAAATCCCATCTTGGCAGCCTCCACTCTCCCAGTGACCCAATGGCCCGTCTAAAGCGGTGGTTAGTGATATGCTTGATTTCCCACATATACATGCTGGACGCTGCCATTTGGCCCTCTCACCTGCCTTTGCTGCTGTGAAGAACCTCCTTACACACAAAACCACCCATCCCTCTAGCAGGAAACACTTCAATATTGTTAATTTTGGATATCTCCAGGATAGGGAGCCCTTTCCCATCACTTGTGGTATCTAACAGTAGCATACCTTCCCAAATGCAAACACGTCCAGACCTCTGCTATACAGATGTGAGACTGCTGGTGGGTGGGAAGTGAGTGGCATTTGCCTGAGTAAAGGTTACAACACTTGATTAAATACCCAAGCCATTGTAAAATAAAACTAACAAATAACAAATGAGGTATTTTGTCAGCAATACCACCAGTGGCTGCTCATTACACACAACCTTGCTGTGTTTCCATGATTGTATGTATCGGTGCTTTCTAATTTCCAGCACTTACACATCTCTTTTCCCTCACTCTCACATAAGCGTATCTTTATACTTCCTATACATCTCTTTTCTCTGACTAGCCCAAATGAAGATTGGCTGTGATAATACTGTGCTGCGAATGGTGTCCAGCGGCAAACACATCAACCGTGTGACATTTGAATATCATCAACTCAATCTGCAGGAAACAGAAAACAGAAAGGAGAACAGCATTGAGGAATTCTGCTTTCCTAGCATCTGAGGAACCAGGCCACACATTTTCATATAGCTACTGAAAATGAGGTTCTGGTGAATTTAAAAAAATGTATTTTTCCTTTAACCAGCTGGTACTATCAAGCCTTTCTACAGTAACAACATACTTCTTTTTTTCATACAGATCAGTCATTCCCATGAGCAAGAAGGAAAAAGCAACCAATGTAGTTATCTTTATTATCATTATATTTCTTCCACAGTATTTAAGCCCTTTTACCACATCCAAAATCAATAGCAAGAACAGAAGACCGTGTTTCCCGTATAATTATTATCAGGAAAACGGACACAGACCCTCTATGTATCTAGTCTGAGGACACAGGAAACCTATAATAAGTATAAACTTCATGCAGCATCTTTATCCTTTTATATAGGGTATAAACAAAAAAATTAGAGGGTGGAATACAATTCCAGTTTTGTAAGAGGAAACCCGACATCAGTGTGTGTAAAAACTACTGCTTTGTTTATGAATATAAATGTACTATTTATTTCTAATGACAAGTTTTTAATAAAAATTTATAGCATGGAAACTCTGTTATACAAATCCAAACATCAATAAATACATTCAAAGAGTTGGCAAAACGTTATGATGTTGTATTTTTCTGAAGAGCTCTTTTAACATTCTGGTTAAACTTCCTAAGTCTTGTGCAGTTTTATGGAAATTATAATTTTGAGCATATATTGCTGTAAATCTGTGGACTATTAAAGTAACATTATGGGCAGAAATTTGGTTTGCCAGTGTCGCATACACCTCCACGTACAGTACATTCCAGCTGTACACTTACTGACACCTTTCCGTTCAAGGTTTTTGGTCAGGTGTCCTGCTGACCCATTGAGGCAGGGATATACAAATGTAGATTAATTTTTTTCCAGACCTTTGGTGACCCAGAAGAGGAGTGTAAGCCTGGAAGGCTCTTGGAAGCAGAGTGCAGCAGAGAACCAGAGTCACGTCCTAGCTCAGAGGGGAGGAACATGGACTGATTTGTATGTTTTCTGGGAGTGTTACCTGGCAATAATGAAAGGAAACTTCTTCCTCTGATGTTCAATTAACTGTCAACACTGATTAATCCAGCTGCATGCCTGAGGTTTCAGCACTGACTTCTGGTTCTTAATCTCGTAGTCACTCACCAAAAATCAAGTGTCTTGAGTATACAGCAGCTCTGAAGTTAATTTTCTACAAGTGAAGCGGGTGAAAACAACAGGATGCCTGACTCTTCCTCTGTAGGGTTTTGGGAGTCCAGTGTTGATGACTTACGAACAAAGGGATGAGTTTGGCAGCCTGGTCACACTCAGGCAAGTGTGTCAACCCTGCATGGTTGTGTTTATGGGAAAGATGGGGATTGTAAGGATGTTTTGCTTTGATCCAAAAGAAAATCAGACAAACCCACGGCTATCTACTCCAAGGCATGGAGCAGTCCTTTCTCAGGGGTATAAGGCAGGGGTCCTTGGTCACAACATCCCTCGTCCATGTGACCCACTGTGGGCTTCCTGGGCCCATGGTGCAGTGCTGGCAGTGCTGGCAGTGCTGGCATGGCCATTCAGCACCAGAGACAACAACCATTGAACTGGGGGGAAAAAAATCATGAAATGGGATTTTTCCTGAGGAAACTTGCAATGACAGAGGAGCTCTGTACCCAACATCCCCCTCAGCTCATTCTTGCTGGATGCTTGTCACTATCAGGGCAGCCCTAACCATGTCCAGCCCCACCAGACTTTCCTGAGCACCCTTTGGTAAACCAAGACAGGTTTCTGGGCTGGGCAATTTGGGAATAGGCTCAGTGGCTCTCATAGCAGACCATACCTATCCACATGCTTGCCTTCAAACTGAGTAGAAGGAATGATCTTTAAAATGCTGCTCCTTGGTCACTAAGAAACATGGGAGGAGTCAACAGATTTTAGGTCCAACAGCTCAGGACTAGATCACCAGTGAAGACATACTCACCATCTCTTGCATAGTGCAGTTTCATAGTGGGATTTCCCAACTTCCAGCTTTTTGTGATACCTTTTTTTCAATCCTAACATGACAAATACCTACAAAACCCCCATGCCTTATAGAAAAGAGGTTTACATTCAGAGAGTTGATTTCTCCTTTAGTAGTATACAGAAGTGGACTCTGTTGGAATCATAGCATCACAGAAAGGTTTGAGTTGGAAAGGATGTTAAATCCAACACCCCCTCACCAAGGGCAGGGACACCTTCCACTAGGTCAGGTTGCTCAAACCCCCATCCAATCTGACCTTATACACTTCCAGGGACGGAGCATCCACAACTTCTCTGGGCAACCTCTTCCAACACCTCACCACCCTCTCCGGGAAGAATTTCTTCCTGATGCCAAATCTAAACCTCCCCACTTTCCATTTAAACCCATTACCCCTTGTCCTGTCACTACAGGCCCTTGTAAAAAGTCCCCTCCCCCCCAGCTTCCTTGTCGGCACCTTCAGGTACTGGAAGGCTGCAGTGAGGTCTCCCCAGAGCCTTCTATTCTCCAGGCTGAACTTGCCCAACTCTCTCAGTCTGTCCCCATAGCAGAGGTGCTCCAGCCCTCTCAGCATCTTTGTGGTCTCCTCTGGACTTGCTCCAACCAGTCAATATCCTTGTTCTGTTGGGGGCCCCAGAGCTGGATGCAGCACTGCAGGTGGGGTCTCATGAGAGCAGAGTAGAGGGGAAGAATCCCCTCCCTCAACCTACTGGCCACTCATCTTTTGATGCAGCCCAGGATACGGTTGGCTTTCTGGGCTGCCAGCACACACTGCTGGCTCATGTCCAGCTTTTCACCCACCAATACCCCCAAGTCCTTCTCCTCAGGGCTGCTCTCCATCCATTCTCCACCCAGCCTGTCCTTGTGCTTGGGATTGCCCCAACCCAGGTGCAGGACCTTGCACTTGGCCTTGTTGAACTCCATGATGTTGGCACAGGCCCAGCTCTCCAGCCTGTCCAGGTCCCTCTGGATGTCATCCCTTCCTTCCAGCGCATCGACTGCACCACACAGCTTGGTGTCACTGGCAAACTTGCTGAGGGTGCACTCGATCCTGCCGTCTGTGTTGCTGACAAAGATGTTTAAAAGCACCAGTTCTACTACCGACCCCTGAGGAACACCACTCGTCACTGGTCTCCACTTGTACATCAAGCCATTAACCACAACTCTTTGAATGTGACCATCCAGACTATTCCTTATCCACCAAGTAGTCCATCCATCAGATCAATGTCTCGCCAATGCAGAGACAAATGTGTTGTGTGGGGCACTGTCAAATACTGTGCACATGTCCAGATAGATGATCAGTTGCTCTTCCCTTATCCACCAACACTATCGTAGAAGGCCACCATATTCCTCAGGCATGATTTGCCCTTGGTGAAGGCATGTTGACTGTCACCAATCACGTCCTTATTTTTCATGTGCATCAGCATAGTTTCCAGGGGAATCCACTCCATGATGTTGCTGGGCACAGGGGTGAGACTGACTGGCTTGTAGTTTGCCAGGTCTTGCTTTTTTTCCTTTTTAAAGATGGGGGTTATGTTTCCCCTTTTCCAATCAGTGGGAACTTCACCAGGCTGCCACGACTTCTAGAATCTGATGGTTAATGGCTTAGAAACTTCATCCACCAGTTGGCTTAGGACTTGCAGATGCAACTCATCAGGTCCCATGGACTTGTGCATCTTCAGGTTCCTTAGATGTTCTCAAACCTTGTCTTCCCCTACAGTGGGCAGTTCTTCATTCCCCCAGTCCTTGCCTTCGCCTCTGCCTTGGGTTTTGTGGCTTGAGCACTTGCTGGTGAAGACTGAAGCAAAAAATTCATTGAGTACCTCAGCCTTCTCCACATCTTGGGTGACCTGGTCTCCAGTCTTCTCCTGGAGAGGGCCCACATTTTCCTTAGTGTTCCTTTTGTCACCAACATACCTACAGAAGCCCTTCTTGTTGTCCTTGACATCCCTGGCCAGAATAATTCTACCAGAGTTTTAGCTTTCCTAACCTGATCCTTGACTGCTTGGACAATTTCTCTCTATTCCTCCCAGGCTACCTCTCCCTGCTTCCACCCACTTTAGGCTTCCTTTTTGTGTTTGTGCTTGTTCAGGAGCTCCTTGTTCATCCATGCAGGCCTTCTCACATTTTTGCCCGACTTCCTATTTGATGGGATGCATTGCTCCCAAGCTTGGAGGAGGTGATCCTTGAATATTACTAAGAAAACATACTGTTATAGATGGAGGAGAATAAAAAACAACACTGTGTAGGACAGGACCATCTATTGCTATTGGTCCATGGGTAATACTCAAGTACATGGTGGTTTTCCCTGGACCACTTTTCACATTAGTTTTACTCCTTTTAATCAACATAAATTTAGGCAGCACCATCACTCCACTTGGTTGGCTATCTTGGAAAAACCCCAGCTAGCTAGCCATTCTTTGGTCTGGGCTTTAACCTCTACCTCAATAGAAGAAATCAAGTCATTTCAATCTGTGTACCTGTATTTATGGAGTCCATCATTTCAGGAGTTGCAGAGCTTCAGTCACAAGAAGTCATAGATGTCAAACGTCACAAAAAAAAAAGGAAAGCAGGATAACAAATATGTGAATAACATGAATATCTGTTGAAAGAAGCAAGAAAAAAACATATCAATTAACAAGGTTGTAGCCTGGAGGCTTACAAGAACTGAAAAGCCTCCTAAGAATTAAAAAAAAATCATCAAGCTCCTAGCAATAAAAATGAAAAAAAGTCTTTGAAGAGGCTCTGCATGCAAATGCTGCTTTTGAGAAGAAATTGTACGTGCAGGATTTAGACACCCTGACATGTCATTGTAGGCAAAAGCACAAAACGAAAATCACCACCACCAGAAATTGTCAGGAGAGGATGTGAGTGACAGGCTTAGTGCAGCCACCGATGTCTGAGAATGAACCACGTTTCTTCATCTTTTTGATCTGGCATCTCCACTGACTTTCCCCTAGAGAAGTGATGAGAAAGGTGGCACAATACCACAACTGCACTACGTAATATAGGAGCACCCTGCTAGATTTCAAAAGCAAACCTCTGAGCTTGAACTGATGTGTCACCCAGCACTCAAGCAACAACTGAAGAACTCTTCAGCACCACAAAAACTACAAAGGAACCTAGGGTTAAAAATTGTTGTTTACAGGGAAAGGGAATAATCAGCAATTCTTACTGGAACGTCAACCTTGGAAGACAGAGGGATACAGAACATGAATCAACTCCTGCATTTCTGTACTAACATGAAATCCAGGGTGGCTGTTCAGAAAAATATAATGTGGTGAGTTCCCCAAAGGAAGTGTGAATTTCCCACCTTCATTAAGATTTAATGATTAAAAGTCTTCTACTTAAAGACCATGCAATAAATCTTCAGTTTAAATGTTATTTCCATCTTTACCAGGTATAAATGACATAAATTAATAACAATTGCAGGGGTGTACTGGAGAATGGTAAGTCTTTGTTGTTCAGATTACCCAGAAGAGAAGATGGAAATACTCTGGAGGTAGTGAAGAAAAAACCTAGAGCACCTGTCCCTGTAGAAGTGCCCCTGGGCATTGGAGAGAATCAGTCAGCTGAAATAACATTTGTCAAAAGCTTTCTGGCAATGGAAAGAATTGGTGGGTTGTTATTAGACCTACCAACACTCAGCATGTGCCATGAGCCATATAAAATAGGTCATGATACAGGAATAAATACAGACTTGTTCAAGGTCTTTGGTATTTTTAAGAGCAAAAGAACCTGTTCAGGAATTAAAGATTACTTTCAACAAGTAAAGTGCAGTAGAAATGTTTAATTAAAGTTAGAATTGGTGCCTTTGGAGGTAAAAACTCAGCAGAAGAGTTGTGACTTAGAAAGACTGACGATAGTGAGATACTACAATGATTTCTTGCTTTGTGAGGTGACCATCTGGTCCCAAAATCGGATTCTTCTTAAAGCAGTGACAAAAACTGACAAGACTTCTTGGCAGTAATGTGCAACTCCCCATAACAATATGCATGATTTTTTAAGTTAGGGTTGTTCTCCTAAACTAATGTTGATTTTTATCTTTCATGACTGACTGATGAGCACTTAAAGACAAGTGTGTTCTTTCTGAGTGGCCGTTTAAACGACTTTTAAAATGTCTTCCAAGTATTTGCTCTGCTAACAGTGTTTCTGTGAAATCTGCTGCTTTCTCTGTGGTGGAGTTTTGATCAATAGTTAGGAAGGAGTCTCACGGAAGCTGAATAGTAAGGAGAGCAGATTTGCTGGACACATTAGGTGCTTATTCATATAACCTGCTTCCCCTAAATATCTACTCCTGCAAATTTAAAATACAGCTCCAGGGTCATCACACTGCAGTGGCTTCACATGCCCAGAGGATTTTTTGCTACTTACAGGGACCACATTATTTTGTGCACATAGGGTGTAAACAGCTTTGTACTCCGTTATCCTGCACTGGAATATACGCAGCACCAATTATGTAACAGGGATCAAACTATTTTTTAAGAGCTTGCCTTCATGAAATGAACACTTCTTAGGACCTCAAAGCTGTACTTACTCAGTTCTAAACACAGGCTAAATTATACATCAAGGAAGTGATTCATTATAGTCATTTTTATTCAGAGCCTCATTACTTCTGGTATCTGAGTAACTTTCTTGTTGATAAATTGACACAGTTTTCACTTTTTTTCCCCCCACTTTGCTTCTTATCTTTAAAGATCAGCAACAACTAATCATAGCAACTATGGATTTTGTACGCGCATCATTTCCTATTAAAGGAAACGCAGTGTATTACACGTGAGTCACTACAAAATGAAAAGTTTTCATTATCTGTTCTTTTGAATAAAATTGATATTCATGGTACCGTGCTGCTGCAAATTACCATCAAACCATCAATTACAGTGTTGACTAATAGTTTTTTTTATAACTTTGCCCCTCAACAGGAAAGTAAGCAGTTTTATAACCAAAATTTGCCTTTTGTCTGTACACTGGTACTCAGTGCCCCTCACTGAGACTCACACAGCATTTTGAGGAACCCAAATGTGTCCTTCAGGTCAAGAAATTAGTGTCTGCTTCATGCAGGACATGCTGTTCATGGATGTCCCACCACACACCATCCCATCCCTGGGGCTGGCAGTTGAAGGTTTTCCAAAGCAACATGGTGCTTGGCAGTACCATGTCCTGCCAGGAGTTGAGACCCTCAGAGCTGGAGAAACATCTTCTGGCCTTCAAGCTCAGAGGCACCAGCACAGACCCTCAGCTTTCCTCCTTCCCTGCTATCACACCATCAGCTCTTCCATTCCCAGGATCCCAGACTACAGTGTTACAGCCTCCTGACTTCCCAGGGCTCCTGGGGAGGAGCCTGATCAACCTTTGTCAGGGGAGGGTGATCACATGGGACCTGAGCCACCCCCTGCCCTGGGACACTTCCCACTGCTGGTGGTGAGGAGGTGCTTGGGGAGGGCTCTCCTTTGTGCATGAGAGCAGAAGCTGTTCTATCATCTGGTCTGGCCATCAGGGCGCGGTGGCCACTGCGCTTGTCTTGGACATGCACAGCTCCAGGCAGGCAATGGGCATATATTTAAATAAAATTTTGTGTAAAGCTCAGTTATTAAAACAATCTGAGGCAACAGTAAAGGGTATGATTGAGTATCACATACCAAAAATAAAAAATTACAGAATCATCACTATGTCAGGCGATAAAAGATCATAATAATTTGTCTGAAGAACAATTATTCTGTCTTAGGAAAACTCAGCTTTAATTAACTGACAGATATTGGCAAATGCTTCAGCACAGTCGAGCCAGCTGAACTCAAACACAAAAGCTGAATGATGATGCCTCCTCCTGACATCTTGTTCAGATGTCTTCTTGTTCACATCTTGGTTGCCTTTGACTCCAGTTTGCACTGAAGTTCTAATATGTCCAGCACGGCAGCACCGTTTCACATTCATGGATAACCTATGCCATAGTGTCCACAGTCAAGTCCACCCCTCGATCACAAGCCCACAAGTACGTTGCATCTCTTCCGTGTTGGCCTGGGATGTCATGGTCCCTTCAGAGCTTCAACTAGGCTCCGGCAGAAATTGCTGGGAGTCTCCGCTGATCCTGCCTTGCTGCCCTGGTTCCCAAACCAATTCTGGTGGTGAGAAGTTGCACAAGGTGCCTGGCCCAACAGGAGATGGCGACATGCAGCTCCACAGCCCGCAGCTGCCACCAACTGCAAGCCAAACCAGGCACCTCCTGACTTCAGAACTAGCTGGACATGGATTTCGTAGATCCCAAAAAGCCTTCAGTACGGACCTGGGTATGTGGAGATACAATTAAAACCTAACCTCTCTGGGAAGGTTTCACAAGCTTTTGAATTAGGAAGTATATTTACACGGAAAAGATACTCTACCCTTGAGTTTTGTGAGCTGAAGGACTACATCCAGCAGAGAACACAACAAGGAGGTTCAAAGAGCTTTGTTGTAGTTTCTATGAGGATACTACAAGACATGACAAAATAAGCAACATCTCTATGTAGCTCTTCGTTTCAATCCCCCTCAAATTTAGGTGCTGTAGTAAACTGATCTTTAAACTGGGAATCTCTTGGAGGAAGTCTGAACACAGCGCCAGGTTTCTGGTTTCTCTTAGAAATATTTTGGTTTGGAAATCTGGTTCTTCTGCAGGGCAACGGAGGTTGATAACACATGCTTCTAGCTACCATAAGTTAATCACAATTACAGTAAATTCTCCTTCAGTCCCGCCAGATACAACAATTAATTGGAAGCCAAAATAAAATATTTCAAATGAAGAGATAACCAAATGGGGTCTTTGACTGTTTAATCAGTCAAACTCACCTTTGGGAGTGTGTAGGCAGTATCTTATCACACAAGATTTCCTGTGTTTTCATGCTGCTGCAAGCTCCCGGGTTGAGATGAAGTGTTGAGAAGAAATATTACTGGTGTTAGGGGTGAAAAAACACCCCTGTTAAAGTTCACTGGGTTCTTTTAAGAAAGGGAGATGGTGAAAACTAGAAAAGACCAGCTTGGAGGCAGGAAGAGTTGCATCCCCAAAATAAGAGGCAGAGAAGTAAATCTGGGAAACTTTACAGACCCATTCCCATATAAGAGTCCATGCTAAAAGCAGCTGATGTATACATTTATCATCTCATTACATCAAAACCTTTGGAAGAAGATTGGTTTTGGCTGATCTATTTGTCACTACAGCAGTATCAACCCTACCTGTCTGAATATAGTATTTTTTGTTTTAGAAATAGATTCTTCACAAATCATGGGAATTGCTGTGTTTACTATCATAATTTGTTTGGTTTGAACAGAGATAATGGGGGTTACAAAAAATAAGAAACCTGCTCACTCTCAGTCCATCTGAGCTGTCAATCTCTACAGTCAGTGGATGGTGCAATTTTCTGGGGAGCTAAGAATGCATTGGAAATGCTGTAGAGTTGATGCAATCTAAAATGAAGAATGGGCTAGACCAAATCCTGGGGGATTTGCCTCAGTGGTTTTGGCTTGTTTTTATTCCAAATCAGTTTAATTCAGAAACATGATCCATCAGAGTTTGTTCCCATCTCTTGGCTTTTATGGACAGTTGTTCATACTGTCTTAGCAGGAGGGAAAAGTTCTGGCACATGTGTATTTGCATACTTTGAAGAGGACACATCAAAGTCAAGTCAACTTTGGAGACTGCATTGCATCAATAGCTAAAGGAAAATCAATTGGAAAAGGCCAGGCTGGTTCATCATAACCCAGGGGTACGATTATATTACCACACAGATGCAGGAGACCCCACCATTGAAAAGCCAGCAGTTCTCCCACTGACTTTGAAACAACTGTCACGAAAACTGGAACGCTGCTTAACTCTGGATAAGATCACACAAATAGATCATACATGTACTCATGTTTCTTGTACAATTGATTAATGGCTATGCATAATTAGTTATTGATTACTAGTGGATTAACCACTAATTTCTAAACAATTTACTATTACAATTAATTACTCCTATTTTTCATATTAGGATATAGTTTCTTTGATGTTTCCTAATTCACAGAGGTGTAGTATAGCATGCAGTAAGCTTGCAAAACTCAAAACTGGAATAAAACTCAAAGCCGGGTAACTCCCCCAAAATAAAAGAAAGTGGACACCACAGCTAAGCTAGCACGTGTTTGCCGTAACAGTGAGAGAGGCACAGCCTGATCTAGTGGGCACAGCACATGCTGTGTGCAGATTGCATACTGGTTTTCAAACCCCAGTAGTACATCAGAAGGGGGACTAGTGGGCAGGTTCATGGTGGAGCAGAGAAAGGGAATCACATCCTGGTTCTTCATTTAAGAGAAAGGGGGGCCTTTACCTTCAGTGAGATTGGGTCAGGTGCAAATGTCAGCCCCTTGCTGGACAATAGCTGTGTGTTCACTGCAGTCCCCAGCCTCACACAGCTGTTCTGGTTGAGGGGACCTCAGTAGGTCATCCATGAGCTTGCATCATAGTTTCAGCAAATCGCTCAGGGTCTTGGCCAGTGGAATCATGGACAGGCCACAACCCAGCTGCTCAGTAGTATCTGGTCACTCCCGTTGTTTCCTAGGCCTAAAACATTCTCTCCATCATAAAGTGACTGTGAGACCAGTGAGTGAGGTAAGCACCCTGGCGAATACCACATATCCTACCAGACAGCTGCCACCCTGGCATCAGCCTAGCATCACAGAGTCTCAAAGCTGATGAGCAGCCATGGTGTCCCTGGGGAGTGGAAACTTCCTCAGCTTCAACACAAAGGGAGAGGCAGTCTGCCAGAGGGGTTGGAACGGGTTCTGGTGCAAACATAACGACAATTTCAGTGGCATCTCAACATTGGCATCCTGAAACAGGAAGGGAATTGGATGCAGACAGAAATACCATCACACCATGTGTTAGCAGAGGCTGTGGAAGGGGTTTCCCATCTGTAGTAACTCCATTTGATTGAGGACAGGACTGGCAGATGTGCAGTGACTTCTCACAATCAGTCTCACTGAGTGATCTGCATCATTGGAGCCATCCACGGCATCCCAGCCCTCTCAATGGTCGTCAGGAATAAGCTGTATCCAGCAACTGCGGTTCAGGTCTTCCTGAAGCCAGCATCCAAAATGTCACCAAAAACCTGCCTGTTTGGTTCTGCTGACCAGGGGACCCAGGACTGTCTCTTGAGTTGCAAGCAACCCAGCATCTCCATGTGCTCTGGAGATATTACTTGATTAAGCCACAGCAATGTTTCAGATTCAGGCAGAAGTTGCTAAGTAAGCTTCTGCACAGCCATATGTCATATGTCATATGTCAGGATTTATATGTCATTCCTCATACACAGTCATTTTTGCTGCTTTCGAAAAATTATTCCAGATTGAGATTTTTAGAAAATACTGCCTTGGTCAAAACCTACAAGTGCATACTGAAATCTGCAAAAAAGGGACAGGAAATGCTGCCCAACCTGTGACTGGTATATCATCTATAGGAATGGAGGGTTAATACAGTTTTCTGAGAAGAGAAACTTAAAGAGCATCACGCATACATAGAACAAGAGAACTTACGTAAATTGGAAGCGATGTTCTATTTTTGCTGCTGTTAATTAAATGTTATCTTGTGTGCTTCATGCTTACAAATCACTTCAGCTATTGTCAGATCTCAAGTAGCTTCCCTTCATTTCTTCTTCTTCAGTGAAACCAATTTGGAAGTCTCTTTCAGAGATTTGCTTTTAATTGGAAAGCACTCCCAAATGCAAGACTGAACAATGTGGTCACTGATGTGCATGGATACTGATAAAGCATTATTTGTCAAGTCTGTGTTTAAAATGGAACATCTGACTGGAATCTATAGCTGGTTTATTTTCATCCTTTTGCTCTTCCTCCCCTGAGAATGGGTAAGCCTCAGGAGAGGCGAGTGCTGGCTCTCTGCTGGGGAGCACAGAGACCCCAGACCACTCAAGGTGAAGTGCTAGGAGCCTACACAACACACCAGCAACTGAGGTTGGTGGGTTAGTTTTGTTCATCTCATCATCATCTCCTCATGATGGTGGAGACAATGGGGAGGGAGGGTCTAAAGCTGTTTCATTCTCTAAAAATAAAAGTCAGGAAAAGAGTAGGTTTTGTCTGCTCCGCTGAGCTGTCACATGCTGCTAGTGACTGCGGCTGCAGTCACACTGCTCCTCTCCTTCTCTGTCTCCTCTTCCTCTTTCTGCCTTCTCCAGCATGAGTCCAACCCTCCTCTGTGCCACTCCCCTGGCTAGCCTGTCACATCAGTCCTCTGCCAGACAGGGAGATGATTCAGCTCAGTGGAGGACCTGGTCAGCCACTGCAACTTGGGAGCAGGCACAGGCAGCTGAGGCTGGGAGAGGGTGGAAACACAGTCACCCCTTTCTGGCAGTGGCAAGTCACTGGGATGGCATGAGACCGTCCTGGTTTGTTGGGAAGAACAGGAAACAACAGCTAATTAATGACCTGATAGTGCTTTGGGATCACACAGGATACTCTTCGCTTTCCAGGGACAACCCACGAGACACAAGGTTGTAAACTGAATAAGGAGATGACTTCCTTTTGCAGGCCTCAGAGCACTGCCTGGGCATTAGCCATCCATTTGTTTGGTATTAATATCTAGGAAAAATGCTCAGAATCAATGCCCCTCTCATCCTCTACTTATGTGACCTTCTCAGGAAAGCTGGAGAAACATGAAGCAACATGAAGCTTCAAGCTGCAGGTACCATAAGGCAAATGGTATATGAACTCTGTCCTGATGCTGTATATCTTTAGCAAGACTTATCAAGCGGCACGATCTTAAACTGAGCATTGGAAATAGGTTGCCTGCTGTAGCCAATGTTGTTTCTGGATTAATAGCACTCTTGAACAGGCTATCTGGCCTTTTAAAATAAATGCAGGGTAATGATTCTTCTTTTTCACAGGACTGCCATGGAGTATTTTTAACTCCAGTAATACATTACTTGGTGATAATGCTAATTACACAGAGAGCTAAAAAGCCACTTTGTCAGTTTTCATTAGAAAATCAAACAGTCCCTTCACTTGTCTTCTACACACTGCCTTTATTGGTCCTTATTGTCCTCATAGGTTGCAGCGCACGAAGGATTCACTGCTCACGTAGGTTCTGCCTGCCTGTAGTGACCACTGTCATGGAAGCAGAAACACTCATCTCCTCACAGACGTACTCAGCACCCAGTGAGGCCTTGCTCTTTCTGACTCAGCTGCTATTACTCACTCCTCTCTGTTAAGGGATTAGTCCCACCTCTGGTTTGCCACAGTTTTCCCACTGCTACTTACATAAACCACTTTTTATCCCGCTGGTGTTTGTATTTTCAACATTGTCTGTTAAATAATGAAGAATAAATTAGTCTTTAATAGGGACCCTGGCAAAGGTCCAAAATCTCCCACATTCTTCCCTCCGCGCTGACTTATGGAGAGTAAGTTCAGGGACACAAAGTGAGATCATCTTTTAGCTATAATGGTATTAGGTTTTACAGACCATTTATTTTGGCTGATACTTGGATAAAGTGGAAGGAGCTAGTACTTCAAGATGTATGTAGGAACTGTTTCAGACAGATAACATAGAATTAATCCAAGCCCAAGCCTGAGTTCTCATCTATCAAATACGGTAGTCCCCAAATGGGAAAAACTATGGGCCAAAAACTGTATGCTGAAACACAACTATTCCTTGGCGGACAAAACACAGAAAAGCTATCTTTCCCTCTTTAGAAAATACAGTTAAGTGCATAAAGTAGAAGGATATGTGAATGGAATGGCATAGATTTGTTATCCTGGATATTGACTCTTGGGATTCACTGGAAATATTTATATGGTTTTATAAGAGGGATCAAACAGGGCTGATGAACAACCTGCCATCCACAATGAGCATTTATTGACCTCTTGCCAGTCTCTGTTCTAGATCAGATCTCTTCAGTACAAAACCTGGGCATGTTTCAGGGGGCAGTTTCTTTCAGGGACCTATCCCCACAGGCAGCATGGACCAGCCTGCATGGGACTATCTTACTCTGCCAAAAGTCAGCCTCCAGCAGGATATGTACCCTCAGACATTCCTCAAACACCAGCTCTGGGAGCTGTAAAACCATGTTATGATTGCTGGCCAAACTAGGACACCCAGTAGTCAAGCCTAAAACAAACATTGGCTGAAAGACCTCATCCAGCTGAGGCCAGTGAGAGGTGCTACCTCCATGCTGTCCCATCTCTGCTGTCTCCTTTATTCCAGCCTTGCTGAGGATGCTGCAACAGCTGATGTCACGTGCTGAGGCACGTATATAAAATGTGGTGGTGAAGTACCTGTTTCCCTTTGGAGAAGCCACTGGTCCCCAGGGTCTGGAGACCCAGGGGGACTGCTCCAGCCTGGGGGCTCCCAGACTGGGGTGGCCTCAGCAACCAAATTAAGCCACCCGGGACTGGCCGCTGTGATCAGCAAGATGCTGCCAGCTCTTCTGAAGACAACTGTGTCCTCAACAGGGTGGGAGATCTGAGTTGCCCTTCTCACAGATCTTTTTTTCCCCATGTTAGTATTTTATTTTTCTTCTGAGCGTGCTCTAGTCTGTGTCTCTTGCCAGTCAGCTGGGAGCCTGTGACCCAGAAGCCCATAAAATGTGTGACCTTAAAACCTCTCTATGAGCTTGTGAGACCACTGAAAGTTTAACAGGGTCAAGTGTTTTACACCTACATTTTGCTTGCAATGAAACAAACGGTAAGAGACTCATCACCACACACAGAGATGGGGTTTCTGTCTTTGCTGCTTTTTCCTCTCACAGTCTCTGTGTATTGGTCTTGTCTCAGGCTTCACAATCGAAAGGATGCATCAGCTTCCTCTCTAATCTGTCCTCCAAAAATGCCCAGTATCAACCATATTGCCACTCTGGGGAGTGGCCAACAAGACACTGCTCCTTACTAAATCTCTCAATTGATGAATAAGTACAAATTATTAAATGAAATCAACCCTTGACATTTCAGATGCCTTTTACTGCATTGGCAGAAAAGGCAACGGGAATGAAAAGTGATTTCTGTCTTTCACAAGAAAGCTGTTCATTAATAGCAATTGTTTTCAAATTACGAAGCTGGTAGAGGTCTCTACTCAAACTCCTAATTCTTACTTAACTTTCAAAGGAGGTGATCATGCCAGGCTAATTTATCTTATTGAAAGCCTTGATTGTGTCTTGTCCAGTATCTGGCAAAGACAAAACCTGGATTACAAAAGCAGAGACAGCCAACTGCTGTGCCAATATTTTGGGTTCGTGAATGCAGTTATGGCTATTCCAATACCATTAGAGTTATGACCAAAGTGTTTTTTTTAAGCTGCTGTGAATATGTTGTTATTTTAAGGAGCAAGAAAACCTCAGGTTAGTACCTAAACACTCCACATTCATTTGACTGCTTGTGAGTCATGGAAATAACTGTTGTTTGTTTTGCTGAATTGAGGTGAATAAGCTCCGAGTCTGTACAATGAGCAGTGTAAACAATTAAGAACATTTTTAACCTGTGTCTCTTTCTAACCACTCATCAGTTAGTTTCTTAACAAATGGGTTTGAAAGGCACATTTGTGACATTCTGATCTTTAAAAGAAACAAATACTTTTTCTGCTCGGTAGAAGGAAGGAGATTGGTACGCAGAGCATCTGAACTGTTAGTTCAAATGGCTGAAAGGTATTTCATGTTCAACTACTTCCCATTTTTTTCAGTTTAAAATACTTCACTTCTAAATTGGCTGGGCATTTCAGTGCCCATTTATTACACTAATTGTTTTAGTCTGAGGTGAAGTCTCACCAAGACTCTCTCAACACAAGTCTGAACTAAAACATTTTCAATTATAGTATAGCAACGTGATAGTTAAAAGCTGCATTTTAAAGCCACTGAGTCACTAATCGAGTACAGAAATCACTATTATAATAGTTCTAGAGCCGACATAGAAAAGAAACAGGACATAGATAAGCCATACCCGTGGAACAGGAAATGTTAGTCACGGCTTTGCCATTAGTAATGCAAAATCAAGCATTTTATCCTCTTTCTGACCAACACCTCATCTTCCTGGGTTGCAAACCACCCTTTGCACTTAGTGAGAAGCACTTGGTGATGGAGAGGAGCCAGCTTTTCTGTTTCAGAATCATGCCTCCCCAAGTAAGGCAACTTCAGGGACCTGCTACCTTCGAACATCACACAGATCTTAAATACACTTTATAGCCAAGGCTGAGAAATTAGGGATGATATTCAGAGGGAGCCCCTGCAAGCTGAGAATCACTGTACTTCCCAGCTTCTTTCCAGCCTCGCTGGGTCCCTGCAAGGTGCCTGCCTGCCCAAACTCCAGTCGCCCCACCATCAGCATGGCTCCTCTGCCCCTGCCTCTGCCTTCCCCCACAGGGCTACAGATGTAAAACCAAACTGTCTCCTGGGGAACATAAGCATATTGTGGGGCTTCCTGCAACCATTGGCTCTGCTAATTGGTCCAGCCACATACCTGAGCTCCTGCCCAGCTGCATCACAGCAGCAGCAGCAGCTGTCAGGGCAAACCATTCCGAAATCCCTTTTTTCTGCTGAGGAAGGGCTTGACTGAGTTAAGTCACCCCTGACATAAACCTACAGCAGTACTAGAGATCTCATCTGGTTACTTCCCACCAACCAGCTGTGCTGACACAGGTCTTCATGGGGCAGCATTGCACAGCAGAACAGGAAATAGGGCAGGATAATAGCAACACCTTTGTTCCAGCTATTGCCAGAAAAGTTTGGACTGACTCAAACAAGGAGGTGCAAAACGGGGTGATAATGTGTAGCTGCATGTGCAAAGTGGAAATGCTTTACACTGGCATTGCAGTGGAGGTGTCATTGGAAGCTATGACTGATCCAGAAAGTCCTTCCAAAATTCAAATTAATCACTTCACTGTAGGCATGACAAAGCCCTCAGGTCCCAGCTGATGTCTTTGCATTCTCTGAAGCATCAAGGACTGATGAAGACTGGAATAGCAACCTGCAAACACAATATGAGCCCACTCTTCTGATGTCCTTTCTTGAATGCACCCAAATGTTCACAACAGACTAACTGTTCATGAGTTCATACTGTTTGGGCTTTTTTCATATCTGCTTCTTTCCTTAAGTGTTAAGACAAAAAACTAAATCAAACCAGTATTTATTGATATTCAGGTATCATCAGTCATCAAGGTATCCTTGCAAATGGTCTATTCAGTTTTAGTTCCCTAAAGAGGCAAACACAGCAAAATGTGTACAGGCAGCACATGCAGCAGTGAACTTTCCCCCCAAGAGAAATCATGGGAAGCCTTTTGGTAAGATGTTTGTGAGTCTGCCTCGAAAAGATCATTCAAAAAGAAAACGCAAATTCCAAATGGTCATTATTCTCTTGGCAATCATTTTCTGAAGCCCTTTATTACTAGGCTAGTAAAGAAAAAAGAAATAAACACCCTCAGTTCCATGAAAAACAAAACAAAACAAAAAAACAAAAAAAAAAAAAGAAAACCAAGGAAAAGCCTTAAAAAATCAGGGATTTGTCAACTAATTAGCTAAGCTTATAACTTCACATAATTGAATATGTAGCCTAAGTTCTACAGCTGAAGGCATAATCTACTCATCTATTTCTCTGTGAAGCTTTTTTGTTTTAGCAACTTGCACCTCAGGGTGAAGTGTCAGGTAGAAAGTATGAAATTTGATCAGTCAGGTGCCAAAGAACAAAGCCCTAAGCTCACATCAGGAATCACATCTTATCCTTCATGAAGGCCCTTTCTTGGCCTTCACACCAGCTTCCCCCAAAAGCTACTGAACACATCTTTCATTTTTGCTCTTTTATGACAGAATGTTACAATTCTACAGAATAAATTAGAAAACTGCTACATACGCTTGTCAGCTAGTCTGGAAATCGAGCCTGTTTTCTTCAGGTTTAGATAGGATCTCGCACAGTAACTTTCAATTTCCACATGAGAAAAGCATTTAGAAAAATGTACTGTATTTCTTGGGATGTAGCTGTCACTTTAATATGAATGTCTCCAAGGAAATATATTTTTTATATACCATAATTACACTTTATCATAGTATCTGCTTCCCAATTCCTTGCACATATTTGCTGCAGTGCTACCTCTGCTGCTGGCTGGGTGATAACTTTGTGATGGCATTGGTGAAGCTGATAAGGTGGGGAAAAGGAGTCTCCACAATTCACAGGTTTTAAAAATTATTAGTTATGTTTCTTATCATACGTCTCATGTACGGGCTTCTTCTGGAACCAATTATCTTAGTCACCAGCATGAGATTTCAGCTTGAGCCCTGTGCAATTTATATTTCTTTTTTACCCACTGTACAGAATAACGCAGATTGTCAATAGTTATTTAAATGCAAGTAGAAGCTTGATTTTATGTAAGCATTTCTATTATGACTACTAAGTCTCTCAGGTATCCATAAAAATGTATAGTTTTTTATTTCTCATCAACAAAGACAAAAAAAAATTCCTAAGTCTGACTAGAGAAAAACCTTATCCCTCAGACACCCTGCTCTTGAATGCAATTCCTGTAGAACAATTGTTTCAGTAACTGTGTTTGGGTTTTTTTTTTTCCTGGAGGCTGTTTCTACATTTCCTGACTTTAGGGAATGGAGGCAAAGGCAGCCTTACTTTGCTCAACAGCAAATCTACCACACACCTCCATACCAGCCTGCAGCAGGAAGCAGCAAAGTTACGCTACAGCCACCAGCACAGCTCAGACTTGGTTGTCCAAAATGTCGTTGTGGGGCCTGTAGGTAGATATTCCAGGTAATTTCATCATTTAAAGACATTCCTCATAAGCGCAGAGACAAAGGGATGGCTTATTAAAATTACTGTGCAAAAGGGTGACAACATCAGCTCTGCACGCCTGTGGTCTGCAAAGTGGTAAATGTTACACAGAAATTGTGTTGCTATCCATTTTTTCCCTTCTGTGCTAGGTCATACTAGGTATGTTTTGGTCCTGTCCAGACCATATTTTAATCAGCCCTAAGCAGATGGATAAGAACTGGAGTTTTGCCTCTGAAAAACTTTGAAAGCTCCCTGACATCTGGTGGAGGATAATGATTAAGACTCATGAGAATCTTGAAATATTTCTTTGCATATGTCTGAGTCATACTTCCAGCCCAAGAGGAGAGCTTCAGAAGCTGAAGAACAGGCAAAAGGAGTTGTCTGACTGCTTCGTCCTAACTTCCAGCATTGGTAACTTCCAGCATTAGCACTACCATTTGCAGGCAGCCAGGAGCCACGTTCTTTGAGGTGAGAGAGGATGGCACCCAGACTGCTTCAGCTCCTTCCCCAGTTTGTTCAAAGACCAGTTCCCACGAAAACGGGAAGAACTGGTGTTGATTTGGAAATGTTTCTGCTGGTATTATGTTAAAGGTGTGCCATCTGTAGCTTAATAAATGAAAGTATCTCTCTGAAGTGCCTAAAAGCATGAAATCATCTGTTTAAATTTGTTCCAAGAAAAATTAATAACGTGGCAGGCTCTGGTGGAAATAAGGTAGCAAATCTGTACAACCCTGTAATCAACTGCCAAGCTGGACTGTGTTATCAACAACAGACACCTCTGATCACACAGAAAATAAATGGAAAGTCTGTATCTGAGGACATAAAAAAACCATATGTGGAAGAGCTGTCAAGCCTCCAGACCTGCTGCTAGTGGCAACTCAGAAATATAATTATGTTGTATGAAAAAAAAAAATATTTCTTCTGAGATGTTCATACTAAAGTGACAGCTACATGCCAAGAAATACATTTTCCTAAAAACTTTTCAATGCAGAAATTGAAAGCTACTGTGTGAGATCCTATCTAAGCCTGAAGAAAGGTGGTGAGGCAAGAATCAAAACTAAGGATGAACTTACTTAACTAGGTATGAAAGAGCACAGAGGCATTTTGAGCTGTGTTTTCTAGTATTTTGCTAACACGCATATTAAAAAATTTAGTGCAAACTTAGGAGACTGTCTTGCTGAGTGCAGCATCCGTATGTGATCCCCAGACTGGGCAGGTGGAAGGAAGGTGAGGGCAAGGACCAAAACTAAGGATGAGATGCACAAAACTCTTGCAGAGACTGATGCACATGTAAGTAACCTGACATATCCTGTGTAACCTGCTTTGGCCTTGTAGCTGACCTTGCTTTGAGCAGGAAGTTGCACTAGGGACCTCTGAAGGTCCCTTCTAACTTGAATTATCCTACGATCCTATAACCAGACAAAGACTATATGGATATCATTGCTGAAAAGTGGAGACCACCTCATTTTCTTGAAATCAGTCACCACAATCGGTAATCACTTTATTTATAATTGTGATCTCTACTTTTAATCTAGTGTGCAACTACACTTCGAAGAGTGCCGACTCCAGTGATGGCTACCTCCACAGATGGCACATTGCTAATGCTGGAGCTGAAGTCGGATTTGCATTCAGATACTGCATAGCCCATCAGTACCTGTCATGGCTTGACAGAAAAGTTTTACCACATTGCAGAGTTTTAGGCATGTGACTGCCTTTTAAGGATTATTTTAAGAAAGAAAGACACCCACATTTGGAACCCTCTTTGTACAATATCTTAATTTAACTTGCAATTAAAGTATGCAGCTGGGGATTTAACTAGAGTCATTATAAGCTACAGTGGTGGCCTACCTGTCACCCACAGCCTTGAATTCACTTGTGATTGGAAGAAAGCCTCCCCTGCTGATCTTTGGTTCAAATAGCACAAATCAGCATTTCCTTTGGTCTTCCTAAGAGAAGGTCGTTCCCAGACTGAGCAGCTGGTGTTGGCTTTAAGCCAAAAAAAGGCTGAATGGATGGATTTAGGGACAGAGTCATAAAATGACTAATCGAAACAGCAGCCCCTAACTCTCTCAATAGTCGCATGCTGCTCTGACATTTTCGGGCAGGTCAACTCTAGATGGCCCAGTTACTCTGTGGCATTCAAATCAAATCTTACAATGTGGCCCTATTAGGGACAATCATTAATACCCATTTTTGCCAGTGCTAAAACACTTAGACGAGACGCCAGGTGACTGCAAGCTCTCGAGACAAGAACCAGTAATGAATGTATGACCTGCTGAGTAATGAGGCCATTTCTAGGTAAAGATGAATGTTTACTTGGGAGCAATCTTATGGTTCACTTCACCTGAAAACCTTCTCAGAAAAATGCAGATGCTGCCTTACTGGATTCCAAGCGGAACCATCATCTAAAGAACCCCCCAGGCTCTCAATTATTAAAAAATTTATTTCAAAGGATTTCACAGAGAAACTGGGGAAAGGGCTTTGCAGACGTCTGCTTGATCAGGATTTTCCAGGATGTCTATGGAGCATTTTATTAGAAAAGTTACTGAAGTCATCTTCTCAGCCATAGGAAAGAATACATAACCTGTGGGACTTTACCATGTCCCATTGCCATGATGGCTAAAAAGATGTTATCGGCACTGGTAATATCTGCATGGAGTACTTCATATTAACGATTTACAGCTTCTTATAGCAAAGATAGAGTCCAAGCTGCCCTGTATTTTTATTTTGAAAAAAAAAACAAAAACAAAAACCCCAAACCAAAATCATCTGGAGTTGGAATCTTACAAAACGGAGACAAATATTTTCAGTGAAATTTGGAACATACAGAATTGTTCGCATCAGCTCATGTGGGCTTGTACGAGGTGTGCAATGACTGGCCATGCTCTAGGTGTATAGAGCATGCCTTCTTTCAGCTACTGACACCTCCGCTCAACACTGACGTGTTCTGCCACATACTGTCATGTTGGTTTTTTGCCAATGATGTCCCGCATCTGTGGGGCATGTCAGGGGAATTGATCCTTCTGATGTCTTGTGATCTGGGAGATCTTTGCACATTAAAGGCCACTGATCATATGAATAGCAACCTCCTTTTCTCTCTAACCCCTGCCCCAGCCTTCTTTTCTCCTCTTTCAATCACTGGCAACCAGATTTTCTGGCTATGACAGAAAATACGAGCCTGACTACTAAATGACTCTCCCTGTTGTGATCCCATTAGAATTGCTGCAGTCCCATTTGGGCGCACAAGCCAGGGGCTGGGGTTCACCTGGAGGGATGAAGCAAGCTCACATCACCTTGGGAAATCTTGCTGTCAGCAACACTTGCTTGGACTGCAGTCTACCAGCACTTAACAGGATCAAAGGGTCTTTCTGACCATATTTTCAACTGCTGTAGTCAGGCATCTCAGAAGTATCCTAAGAAATACCACGTACTTATACACTAAAGAAGTTTCTATTATTTTATTTACAGGATAACTTTGAATGTCAATCCTTTGTAAATATTACCGCCTCTGCATATCAATTCTGTGTAGGGATGACTTAAAGAATTAAGATCCGTATACTTTATACTAATCTGCTGTTTTGATGAGAAGTACGCAAAACTTTTCACGATGTGCTTGAACTTTTAGGCAAAGGCAGAAGACAGACACACAGTCTGCCATGTCTTCAATAGCTTAGCATGGACTTTCTAATCTGATTAAGGGAGCAACTGAAAGGGTGTCACAGCTGTTGCTTGTGTGTGTTGGATGCCCTGTAAGACCTGCCTCTGAAGCTTTATCTGTGTTGTGCAGTGTCGTGCATTAGCGCTTTATATAGCGGTTGCTAGCAAGCCAGTTTATTTACAAAGCACGGTGTTAGCCCTGGTGGTGCCTGTTACCAGTTTAGGAGCAGCTCAGCTGTGTTAGTGTCACACCTGCCCAGGCCAAATTACATTCCTGTGCATGGTCCAGGTCCAGGCACATTACAAGCAGCAGCAAGAGATAACTTTACCTTAAAATTTTCACTAAAGGAAGTGGATTTTAGTTAAAGGTAATGTTTTTTTGTTGGGTTTTTTTTTTTTTTTCCTGGATGAAGACTGGTAGTGTATGTGTACAAGACCATGCTAATGACTTAAAGCCAATTAGTCACTGGGTATGTCTGTAATGTTTTGAGGTTAAAATCTAGGGAGAACTACAGTTCTTCACTTAAAAGCTGGGGATAGTCACAGATGAAGCAGGGAGATCAGCTCCTTCCTGAGTCCAGACACATAACCTTGCTGTGCTCAGATCTTAGCTGCTGTCCTTCATAGCTGTCAGATCCTGCACATCACCCTCCTGGTAAGATCTTGCAGCTTTAAGAAGCCACGTGCTTTCCTCTGAGAGAGAGAGAATCTCAGCCGCCCATATGAGTCCTCAAATACTCCCACCCCGACAAATTGTATTTGTTAGAAACCCCTAAACATTTCTCGTTAATCTCAATTTTACCACCATGTTTCAAGACAGCATGTCTCAAGGAGGAAGAGTCACAAGAGTCTCTTCAAGAGATCCTGCTCAGGCATCTTCCTGGGCACCACTGCTGGAGGAGGATCTCAGACTTGGTGAGCAGACTTAGGCACTTCGTTGCACTTGCTGTAACCAACCACAGTGGGATGGGGAAGGCAGCAACTTGCCCTGTGGTCCAGTGAGTTGCTACACTAATTTGCATCCCTGCTACTTCTGCTTTACTTGCCACAGTAGCCCTGGGAGACTGTCACTTGGGAGCCTAACATTTCATCAATGACCTGACCTCAGAGGATGCCATGTCCCATCTGGCTCCCTCTTCTTCCCATTAGGCAATCTGAGACCCTAATTTCATTCACCAAACCCAGGCTTGAGGGCCTGGATCCCCAGTTGCTGATGATGACTTTTGAAAGAGCTACCCCTAGCCCCAAGTATGCACCCTGGACAGTTCAGAGAAGGTCATTAGCTATCACCGCCTGTAGTCAGGCCTGGCAGTCCATCTCCTACTCCTTTCCACAACCCTGTAGGGTATTAGGAAGGCTGAATAGAGATAAAGGGTCAAAGTGGTGAGGAGAAAAATTCACCACACCGCAGCACAAAGTGGTCTCAGAGGCTTGAGTATAAGGAAGAATTTTTATGTTATGAAATTTTCCAGATTTCTCTGAAGAATCATTAAACAAGGGTGTATGTATCAAAGTCACAGACCTTTGCCATTGGCAGCCATCTGGCCCCTCTGCGAGTTTAAATGGTTTGAGAATATATTTATTTCACAGTACATTATAGCTGTTGAAACAAGTTCCTAATTCTTACCCTATTTCATATTCAAAATTACCCAAAGAGCAATGCAACACTTTTCTATCTCTGTGCCTGATGGCTACTCCGGTAAAAGACAAATTACTTGTTATTAAAATATATTGAAAAATCAAGCTAGTACAGGGCAGATATTTCTTCCTCTCATCTCAAAAGCTATTAGTATGTTCCTCAGGGAAGAAGGGATTAGTTTGTAATTGCAATGTAGCAACAGAGTTCTCCCCTAAGCTGAGAATTATGATGCTGGGACTAGTTAAAGAACAAGAAGTCGTTTGAATAGAGACAGCAAGTAACATTATACTTTCATACCACAGCATTCCTAACATGAGTAGCTGGGTTATGAGCATCATTACGGGCATGAATAGTAAATTTAGAAGTGTTTGTGCTCCATCTGCAGTGAAAAAGAGGCCTGCTGACTCAGCATAGTCAACACTAGCAGGAGGGAACAGGAGAGTAAAGAAAGCAGGAGAAAAATCTAGCAGCATCATATATAATTTAGGCCTTCATTCAGGTTTGGTACTCTTTCAAAGTTGTTTCGTCATCACTAATTCAACAGCTGAATCAAACACACCAGTAACAATGAGAAGTCTGGGTTTTCTGTTAGTATCACTTGTAGCCAGTCTCATACTTCTTCAAAACCCAGACATACAAATTGGCATTCTGGAATTTGAACAAGAAGTCCAAAAAGTGAGTTTCAGTGTGGTTAATAACATGAGGCAGCCATAATGCTTTACAGGTCTTAACAGAAATTTTTGGGTGACATGTGCATATAGGCATACGTAAATCACAGTTGAGATTTAAGAGAACAACACAGTAGAAAACAAGTAGTATAGGTTGTCCATTATGAAGATAATTCTATCAGAGGAATTTTGTGTACCTCTTTTGGAAAAGAGAGAAAAGTGGCCATTACCACCTGGGGAACAACCTTCTCCTACATATTCCTTTTCACACTCACCTTGCTATAAATATTCTTCCTGATCTGTTTTAAAATGTGATGGAATATTTTGGGAAGGTGATACAGATATTTCTAATTAGGATTACAGGGGGGGAAATAAGGTATGTCCCTGTAAGTAGAATGACTCAAAAAAAATTGCATTTTGCATGATAAAAGAAATAAACCTGTTTTAGATTCAAATTTGTGTGTGTGACACACAAATACAGCTTCACAGTTAAGTGCAGAGATAAGTTCCTACAGTACATCCAGAAAGATGTTTTTTAAGTTTATACTGAAAGACCCTGTTTCAGAAGGAAAATGAAATAAAACCCCTACAGCCTGAATGTTCTCTTGTGGGACATACCAACCCCCAGAGGACAAACCACAGGAGAAACATAGGGGCATAATTGGGAACAGGATATCATGTTGAACATTGCTTATTTGACACAACTTTTGTTACGTTCCAAAGAGATGGAGGCTGTTCTGGATGTGAGGAATGAATCAGACTCAAGAGGTTGCTGAGAATGAAAACGAGCTAAAACCCTGCAATCCTAAATGTTACTTTACCCCAGAATAGAAAAGATCGTAATTTTTGCAGAAAAAGTACATACTAGAAAAATCAGATGTATTGCCTATGTCTCAGCCTAAAGAAATTTAAAAATTAGGCTTCATATCAATACCGCCGATAGCCTGGACACTAAGTTTCATTTGGATCTCATTTAATTATCTAATAATTAATAGTAAAAATTGAAAAATAATTGGGTTTTAACTAAATTAAATCCTATTTGGTTCTTATTTCGATAATAAAGCTACTGAGATCATTTTAATTCATCAAGCTTCCAGTGGAAGATCAGGTAATTCATATGGCATACTTATGAAAACAGGTCACACCCGATTTGCTCTTAATTAGAGTCTCAGTGTAATGCATTGCAATATGAATAGTTACATGCATCTCTCCTTGGCTATAAAGGACTACAGCAGTTTTGTGATCACTAGTCCAATTATTTTTTAAACTAACTGATAAGACACCTATAGAATTTCTCATGAAATACGAGTCAGCTGAACAAAGCTGCCAGTTTAATTAACCCAGTGATGAGGTTGCTTCCTACCTTTCCTCACAAAACCGTCTTTATTTTTTTGCTACAATGATCCAGATAAAAAAGGACTAGATTTGCAGAAAAATTCCTTTAAGGAGAGCCTTTTAATTGTCACCAATTCTTTTAGAATGTGTTCCGAATTCATACCTGCACACCATCCATATTTCTGTGTTCCTTATGATTCTTCATTAAAAATTATGCAACCTGTACACAGAAAGGCCATGTACACAGCAGCCAGGCAAATCATACAGGTAGAAGAAGGAGCCTTAGTAGGGCTGGTGCAGAAGTGCTGATGGAGCAGATGGAAGTGGGACTGCACATGGGTACCTGGAAAAAGCAGAGTACGAAGACATGTTCCTTGGGTGCAAGCATACCACAGGCGCTGGACACCATAATACCCCAAGAAAAGAAAGAACAATATCTCCTGCTACTGCACTTAGAAGAAAGCATGCATGGCACAAACTAACAAATCTACCATGATGGCCATCCCAGTGGTATCCTGGTTAAGAGGAGGCTGTAGCATCTCAGAGAGGGATAGTTGCAATAAATTTGGCATCAGGTATTATTCTTTCTGGGATCTCCAGCCTGAACTCCTGGCATTGAGCTCTGCTGTCTTCAGAAAACAGCCTACATTTTCTACCATGACTCTTGCCTGTATTAATCTATTTTTGCCTTTGCAATTGAACAAAGTTGTCCGAGTTTATTTGTAATTACTAATCAAAGATGCCAGATGTTGGGCAGCTTTATGCCACTAGGAAAAAAAGTTGAATAGCTTTTATAAAATATGGAACTAGCATCACATCTAAGCCAAGGAGTTTAGGTTGGTGCTGCCTCTGTGACCCGCCCCTACTAGCAGGTGGATGGTGACTCACACCAACAGCTCTGTATGTGCAGGTGCTGTTTGAGATGAGCTGCTAACAGGGGAAATGAGAAAATGCAGGCAATGCTATCACTTGTACAGCAAGAAAGGGGCATCCATATTTATTCCTCTTAAGTGAACATCAGTAACAAGTTCAGAGGATTCCAACTTCGAAGCATCCTGGCACCTGCGTTAAGGTGCCTGTTCACTCTACAGCAGTAGAGATACAGATATCTCCCAGCAGCAGCAATTCCCAAGCAGAAAGGTTCAAAGAAGCTGACTGTCTCTTAAGACACAGGTGACTCACTCTTTCTAGGGTACCGATTACTACAGAGGCAACAGGCAAGCCTTGCTCTATTGCTGTGCTGGCGGCCCTTAGATCAGATCATCTCAACGGACAGCAACAAGCTGTTTGCTGTGGCTGTCTCCAGCAGCAGTTGATTCAACAAAGCTAAGGTTTGCTATTTTTGTGCAAACGCTGCTTTTGCTTAGCTCTTTAAGAAAACTTCGGTGAGATTGAGGAGCATAAGGCAAGCTTCCACAGCTTATTCAAGTCAACTTTATAACCCCGACTGTGTGCTTCTATATTGATAACTCGCTTCTGTGCCCAAGCCCAAACTGCATGGAGAGAGGAAGAAAATTAGGTTAGAAATCCATTATTTTGCCTAGTTAGGCAGTTCTCAGGACTGTGTTCCAGGGCACGGGAAGGTGGTGGTGGTGGTGGGGAGCCACAACCAAAAATTCAAAACCAAAACAATCCTTAAATGCCATCTAGTGGCAATAGCTACTTTTTATTTTTCTGCTTTACAGAGAAATGCAACTGTGCAATGTTATGGTTAGACCTGTGTGTATTTTTTACGTTTCCTTCATATTCTTGAATGTCAGAAGCACTAGAATATTGGAAATATGTTCAGAGGACTTGAACTCTGCAGTGCCACGTGTGGTGTCTCACTTTTGAGTGCCTCAACACAGGAGCAGGATCCCTAGATGTGAATAGGTTAGGTCTCCTATATGCAGTAGGTCTCCATGTGAACCCAGAAGCCTCAGGATGCTGGGAGGACAGATGGCTACACATTAGGCAGGGACAAAAGGAACCTTACATGCAGAAACTTTCAAGCCAAGATATACTTTGTTACCTTAAAACTGCGTCAAAGATGCTGCAGCAAGACGGTAGCAAGCAGTACCAAGCAGAGCACCAACATGTAATTCACTGATTCTACTTACAATCCCATGCTGGCTCCAAATGAGCTGTCAAAATTGGCTAAAACAGTCCACACAGCATGAATTCCAACTAAAATTACTGACTTCTTCGTGGTACCTTGCAGCCTTTTCCACACCCCTCCTGATCCTGCTTGCCCCAATATCTTCAGTGACCATCAGAAGACGGTCACTGACCAGCTGCCTCCTGTTTGAATACAAGGTGTTTTGGGGCTGCATTTCTGTGGAAATCCTCCTTGTGTCTCTCAGAGGACGCTGCTAGGATCCCTGGCCAGACCGAGACCAGATCAAGGCTGGGCCAGTGATCTGCCCACAGTTTGAAGAAATTGATGGAGTAACTCTGGCGTGACATAGGCATATGGCTCTCCTCTATTTCAACTCCACATTACAGTGGAGGAGCCTTGAATCCCTTCCCAGGCAATTTGCCTCCTCCAAAGCTGAACCATGGCAAGAGACAGTGTGATCCCAGTGTATTCATTAAGGTCAAGAACTTCTTCTCCACGCAGTGCCACTCTAGCCAAAGTTGCCACCCTTATGAAAGCTTAGGACAGCAACAGAGAGCCTAAATCAGGTTTGGAGGTGTCTGTTTTTCAAGAAATGTACATCCATATGAGAAGAAGGATGGTGGGAGGGAAGAACAAGCCAGTCTCTGGATTCCCTGGTGAAAAGAGATGCAGCTTGATCTACTGCAACTTTTTCCCTTTAATTTATTTTCCCTGTAGCTGAGTTCTCTTTAAGACATGCACATAGGTGGTGATGTCTGCAGTAGTGTTACTATTACTAAAACAGGTTGTCAGGGCACTGAACTTGTTATATGTCATTGCCTGATCAAATGTGATATACTGATGAAAGAATCATTAAGTTCCAGGAAGACTTCTGAGGGTTTCCCTGTGAAAATGCACAGCTGAAGGCATGTTCTCATCACCCAAACAACTTTTTGGAGAATCTCCATGTTGTTGCAAGGGTAGAAAGAAGTATCAGTCAGGACCATCATCACCACTTCCTAAGAAATGCCAAACCAGAAAAGAGCAGCCAGAGATCTATCACCAAACCTGCAGTGCAAAGAGGTTGGCTCCAGCAACCCACATGGAGGAGATGCACAAGGATACAGGATAACGAGCATCCAGCCTACAAATCACCTGAAATTGGGAGTCGCTAAGCTCACTTCTATGACAGAGAACATTTGCACTGTCACACACATGAAATCACACTCACAGAATCCTTTAACACCTCACACATGGGATAAAGCAATTACCTCAGTCAAGAGGCACTTTCAGACATATGACCCCCTTCTCAAACACAAGGCAAAATCATAAAGACACATTTCCCTTCAGAGATTCCCTCATTTTCTTCATTCCAAAGCAGCACAGGGCACAGTCGGGGCACCTAACTTAATGTTGCACATAAAGTGACAGTTACTGCAGGCAGGCAGGCTGTATCTGCTCACATGAACAGAACTTGTGGAGGGACAGAAAGCTGAGCAAAGCAGACAAGCTGTGAGTGAGCAGAAGGAGCTCCACAGTTCACTGGCAAAGGCAGATTGTATGAGATATGCAGTGGCAGATATCAAGAGAAGGCCAAGCAGGCCCATATTTACAACTTACTGTAGAGGAAGATGGAAATGCCTTAATGATTTGCTGCTGCCAAAGGACCGTGGTTTGACCAGACTGTGATGCCAAAGCTGGCTTCAAGCACTCCTCCACCTCATTCATCACTTTGCGCTGCCCCCCCAGGAGAAGGGGGGGAACCTGGAAACAGCCACAGATGAGGACCACATCCTCCACTGGGGTATGGGAATGAGGGAGAAGGGAGAGCAAACCTTGAGCCATGCATGCTGGGCTGGCACATCTCCCTGCAACGCTTGGTTGTTTCTGCATGGCATCAGCCTGGGGAAAGAACAGGCAGTGATAGAGCTCTGTGTGCTCACCCTTCCTACCCCTGCAGGCCCTCCCTGCAGGCTTTGGGCTCCTGCATTGCACTCATGCAGCATGCACCATGGCATTTCCTTTCATGAAGGTTTGGGCTTGCAATAGCCACGTGGGGAGGAGAGGTCTCCTGGAGATCTTGCCCTTAGCCAGTCTGTGTTTCAGCAGCCTTGCTGTCCACAACTCCTACAAGCCATTTCATTTTCCTTCCACTATCCCCTGCCCTGTGGTTTCAAATGCCCCTCCGACTGAATTCCTCCCCTCCTTTTAATACATAAGGTGCAGGAACCAGATGCCTGTTTGCTGTTTAGCTGGATCACGCCACCTATACTTGCAAGTGTACCCACTCCAACCCAGAGGAGCAAAGCGTATGGACAGGGATGGCTGCAACAGCAGCTCATCAGTCCATGTCAAGGGCCGACCAAGAACATGGGCAGCAAAGGGGCACCTTCAGAGGCACTAAGCGACTGGCTTTATCATGAGATGAAAGAAGAACAGAACTGAGACCTTAGAGCTGTGTCTGAGCCAGTCACCAACCAAGAGGCCTGTCTGAAGGTTGGCTGGTTGTGGTAACAGCTGCCACCTACTACTTCTTCAAACTTAATGGCACTGCACATGGATGCAAATGACACTCTGTTCCTCCACCTGGTCTGCTGCTATTCCCATCTGCTGCTTCCTGACCACAAGGCACAGTGGGACAGCCTGTGGCAACAGCTAAGGCAGCCCAACACATTTCCACCAGCTGGCAGAGGTGTACATCTCCTCCATTCCCTCTATTTTCATCTGCTGCAAACTTTTGGGAACATGCACTGTTTGAAGTGGTGGCATCATTTTTCATCCTCTTTTCACTGATCAAATTTTATAATCCATTATTTTTACAATTAAATATATGACTTGCAGATCACAGGCCTGAGATCAGGCCAATCTTTTGAAAATAAGATAGTGAGATTCCCTGAACTTAATACAAGACAGTGGATGAAATATTTGCTCTTTCAGAAAGCATCTTCCTCCAACTCAGGTCCTTCTTTACTTACACACATTGAGACAATATTGATACAAGCAAAAGCATTACCTGAAATGAAACACTTTTTGATACAGGCAACACACTAATTCTCAGCTGGTAACACATAACTTTTTCCTATGGGAAACTATGGAGGAATGAAACTGAGGTCTGAAACGGTCAGGTTTTGTTTTAACATCCCTTAGGACCTACGGTCCACACCGATTCACACTAGAACTTTACCCACTTTTACAAAATGCTTTAAAGAAGATGAGCTACATATATGTTTTGCCCATTTCCTTTCAGTTAGGGTATGAATAGATGTCAATTTGCCTCTTGCCTTCTCACATAGGCCACCCTCTGGTTCAAGCATTTGGTTTTCATCAGAATGGTACTTAATGAGCTGTGCATCAGTGCATAACACAACCACTTTGCAGTAAGAAGTAGTGTTTATGCTAAAATAATGCTGCAACGTACCATGATTTTTGAGTTCACGTCTTTGGGCTTATTATTATTGGAAATGGGTTGTTATTTCAGTGGCTGCAAGAAGCAAGTGAATAAAGGTAGCACTACTCTGCTTCTGTCGCACAGACTGAAAGTATTGCGTTATCTGCTCTCCACAAGAGCTATGTAAGGTTCCAGTGTATTTAGCATGGGACTACAAAACCTATTATAGTCACATGCTGCTACCAAGCTTTAGTCAGTGATGGCATGAGGCCAAATTAAAAGCATTTCAGAAGTGCCTAGATAGACAGCACTAGCAAAAATAATCACTAATTTGATACTGAGACAAAAGTTTGACAGGCAGTAAGCCACCCCCTTGTAGCAACCAAAAAACAGGAAACAGAAGCATGGCTACAACTCTGTGGCCTACATTATGACTCAGTGCATACTTTGAAGCCCCCTTCAAGGCTCTTTCAGCATAGCAAGAACCAGCAGTCAAGGAAATGCGAAAGAAGAAATTTGTGTGAAATATATATGTGTGTGAAAACATATAAAGTATATATGAGGTGTATACATCACTTCCTCTAAATATGAACACTTCCTCTAAACGTGGTTAATTGTTTGGGACATACCTGGTAGCAGGTGTAGATGTCCAGCTATGTAATACAATCACTATTGTCAGGTCTAAAAACTATTACTCTATGACCTACAACGATTCACTTCTTGTTTCTGGAGCAAGGTGCAAGAGTGACAAAGGATACCACATCTACAGTTTAACTGGTAAGTGCTGTGCTCATCAGAGACAAAGCACACTTACACAACTGAGGTTTGTAAGATGAAGGTTTGAAAATTATCATACTGAGATAAGGTTATGGGAAAAACTCAAGAACCCACTGCAGCTGTCTGTAGAAATCCCAGCAACAGAAATGTAGAAGGAATTGCAGTACTGCAATTGTCAGCACGGATTTAACACAGCAGCCCTGAATGCTGCTCATATGGCTACAACCGCAAGTCTCCACACTGCAATTTCTAGCCAGCGTGTGAAGCAGTTTGCCACAGTACAGGCTCAGAAAACGAAATGCGGGAGGAAAAGAATAAAACAGCAAGCAAAACTGTGCTTTTGTAGAATAGAGCATGTCCCAGAATAACTTCTCACGCAGTCATGTGTTACAGGTGAAACCCTGGAGTATGCCAGCAACAAGCTCTCCCTGATGCGACTAAAGCCAAATGCTGGCAGAGGCCGTGAAGTTCCAGCACTTCGCGCCCCGTGCAGGCCCCGAGCTTAACACCCCCGTTCTCTCTGGCGGTTGCTGGTCACCCCTTATCTTCTTCCAGACACTGCCTCCCTGCCACGCACCGCACTAGTCCCACTTCGCGGATTTACGACCCTCCTGCAGGAACTGTCCGGTTTTACCGGACGCGGGCCATGCCCGTCCCAGCGTGTCGCCTGGACGCCGCAGGTTGGGGCCAGGCGCATGCGCACTCCCCCACGGGTCACTTCCGGCTTCTCCCGGTCCCTTCCGGGTTGTGCCGCGTTCCCGCCCCGCGGGCCGGTCCTCGCGCGCCGCGGGGAAACTTTTCTTGCGGCGGCGCCCGTGGGCGAAGCTCTCGCGCGCGGGGCGGGCGCGCGACCCCGCCATTGCTGCCCTCGCGCCCGGCCGGGCGCCATGGCCGGGGCCGGCGGGCGGTGCCGTTGCCGCCGGGCCCGTTGCCGCCGCTTTGTCCCAGGTGTCGGTTGGCGGCCGGCGGCCGGCCGCTGAGGAGCCGGCAGGCATGGCCTCCCCGCCCGGCGGCGAGCAGCGGGCTCTGCGGGAGCGGGTGGCGGCGCTGGAGGCTGACCTGGGCGCCTGTCGCGGGCAGCTGGAGCGAGCGCAGCGCCGGCTGCGCCGCACCGAGCGCCTTTACCGCGAGGCGCGGGAGGACAGCGAGGCGCTGCGGAGGCAGGTAGGCCCCGCGAACCGTCTCTCCCGACGCCGGGTACCCGGTGCCAGCTCCGTGCTGCCGCCACCCGGGTGTCCTCGGGCCCTGCTGCTTGCCGACCCCACACTTTGCTCCCTTCCTCCCCGCTGGCGTGCCCCCTCCGCCCGGGCTGAGCTCGTGGAGCAGGCGGGTCCCGCCTGCCAGGCTCTCCTGACCTGCAGGATTTCAGCGTCCAGGGAAGTTTAAAATTATCACCTTGATGTGATAATTGCTGGCTCCGGTCCGCTGTCCCGAGTTCAGTATTTGGATGGACCGGTGGGGGAGCGGGGTGGGAGAAAATCACAGAACGGTTTGGGTTGGAAGGGACCTCAAAGACCATCCGGTTCCAACCCCCTGCCATGGGCAGGGACACCCTCCACTAGCCCAGGTTGCTCAAAGCCTCATCCAGCCTGGCCTTGAACACTGCCAGGGATGGGGCACCCACAGCTTCTCTGGGCAACCTGTGCCTCTGCCTCACCACCCTCTCCAGCAAGAATTTCTTCCTGATATCTAATCTAAATCTACCTGCTTTCAGTTTAAACCCATTACCCCTTGTCCTGTTAGTACAGGCCCTTGTAAAAAGCCCCCCTACTTGATCGCCTAGTTCCAACCCCCCTGCCATGGGGAGGGACACCTTCCACTAGATGGTGGTGATGATAACATCTCAGCCACAAAGCTGGTTTCGCAGGTTGAAGGAAAAATTACATTTAGCAGGAGAGAAGATTAGTAAACAAGGTGAGGTAAAGGAAGAGAGGAAGAACTGTCCCATAGATGCTTACGACAAAACGGGAGGTTTTGTAAATGCCACTGTTTGTCGTCACAGTACAGTGGTTATCATTTGAAATTAAACTTTTCAAGGTGGGCATCTTAAAAATAACCTTGGTTAAGTTTTTCTTTTTCCTCTCAAGTCCTTGCCTGAATTCTTCATGAGCAGAAATTATGTTTCAAGTAGAAAATTGTGCCCTGCAAAACAAGGATCAGTTGAAATAGCTATGATGCTGTTATGTTTTGTTTGAATTCTAGAATGTAAAATATGCTGATACTCTTCTCTGATGTAGACCCCTAAAATGCAGTGTTGTATTCTGTAACATGCTATTTTTCTTTCAGGTTGAAGAGCTCACTGAGAAAATCCACAGTAGGACGGAGAAAGATACATCTAGTGTAGAAGTACAGACAGAGGACTATGCTGCGTGGTCACAAGCTGGTAGGGAGGGTGGTGATTGCTTAATCAGGCATCTAGAAGTGTATCTTACTTTTTAAGTATAAAATACATTTGAAGTCTGTATCCTTACCTGCATTTTAAGCTCAGTAACCTGACGTTGTCTTTGGGAGCATTTCCTGTTTATTCAAGCCATTCCTTTTAGAACAGGATAGAATGTAGCATGGACTGTAGCAGAATTCATGCCATAGTAATCTGTTACCTAGGAATCTCACACATTACACACACAAATGTTTTACCAATTTTTAAAGTACATTGAAACAAGACGTAATTTTTTCAGTATGAGTCAAATTCAAAGCAGAGGCACTACCTGATAATTGATTTTCATTGGGCTACTTATATGCATGAATTCCCAGGTTAAGATTTAGGATCCTTAAACTGCTTTGTGTAAAATACTGCGTTGCTAATTTATGTAACTTCAACTTTTTTTTCCCCACCTCTTGCAGATTATTACTACTATGAAAATTATTACAATCACACTGATACTCAAGATTGTGTGACTGAACTGCCAGTGCAGCACGGTCATGGGACTGAAGACGCTGAGCTTAATTCCACAGAAGAATCTCAGACAAGTGCTAGTATTCCTTTAAGGGTGGATAACACCAAAGTTGCTGAAGGTGGAGAACAAGAAAATTTCATCCAGAATTCACAGGTTATTGAACTGTGTGGGATTTTACCTGTTTTGAAGGTTGCACTCTATTAAATATTTGCTTTAAAATGTGTGCTTTTGGTCTTGATGTAACTGTAGGAAATGACATTTTGTGATGATGTCGTGCTAATGGTAGCAGACAAACGTCCTTGAGCTTTGAAACCAGTTATTTTTATAGTATGCTCCAAGTGTAACGTATTCTAGATTAGTTTAAAAAAAAATACACATTCTAAAATATATGTCCTACATAGCCTGGAAGCATGGCATTTTTTATCAGCAGAATATGTTCAGTGTGGCCATGCTGACTGTCCTTAAGCACAGTGGGTTATTTTTTCCCCTCCACTGTTGTAAGGAGGCCATATATAAGAAGAAAGTTGTTGGGGTGTTTCATTTGTTATTTTGTTGAGGGCTCTTTCCTGCTATCCAGCCTTCTCTTAGATCATTCGCTCCATCTCACTTGCTTAACTGATTTTGTGCCTTAGCACCTAGCAACTGAAATGGAATGGAGAGCAGAAAACCATCTTAGGAATGTACTGAAAGATACTCACTGTGTATATTTTTGACATTTTAATGAAGGTTGGGAAAAATGAAAGGCACATTGTTAAGTCTGGCCCCACTGAAATCAGTAGTTTATCAGTAAAGTAAATCTAGATTGTTGCCTTGTTTAATAGTTCTTGACTCAATCCAAGTCCATAGAGTACTAATTTGTTTTATTTAAAATAGGTCATTGTAAAATGCTAAAGAACCAAGGAGGTTCTTTTTAGAAGAAAATTTAGTTTCTTACTTTCTGGTATCAGGAAGCAGAAGATTCTTCAGTACCAGAGGGTTCTTTGGCGGAGAGCTTGCGAGCTGCTGCAGAAGCTGCTGTTTCACAAACAGGATTTATTTATGATGAAAATACAGGATTGTATTATGACCATAGCACTGGATTTTACTATAATTCGGTAAGTGATTGTTTTCAAAACTCTTGGCGTTTTTTCTGTACTGCAAAGTTTTCGTAGTAAAAGTTGATGTGAGCAAAGAACTAAGATCCAAGCTGACTTTGATTTGAAAAACATGTTGCTGGAGATGAATATTAATGGAAGTTAGCTAATTAGTTGTTGAATTATTTTGGTCAAATTAAAGATGGCAGGGTAAGATAAGAACTTAGATTTTCATTCAGTTCTTTTTGATGTCTTCTAGATCTCTAACTTGCTTGGCATTGTAGAAATTTTATACTATAAAGCTGCTCTGTAATTCTTAAAATTAAATGCTTGAGCTTAAAGATGATTTGCTCAGAAAAAGGCAGATTGCTGAACCAGGGCAGTGGCTTCACAGTGAGAAGTGTGTTGAGAGAAAACACACAAAATACTTGTACTTTTACTTCAGTATGGTTACCAACTAGTTTGATGTTACAGGAAATAAAATACGTCTTTAAAACCAGATGTCAGATGGTAGATCAAAATTTCATAATGGTTAATTTTTGCTTTATGTTTTTCATATGAGAGTTTCTGGGGAGGTTTTCTTGCTTTGAGGTATGTGTATACATTCATGCATATATAGTTAGATATATTCACTCACATCCCAGTGGAACTACAGTGATGAAAACAGGTTTTGTTCACAGCATTACCTTCAACGCAGTTAAAAAGGCGCATGTGTAGACAAAACTACTTGTTTAACTTTCAAGGGCAGTTCTGGACTTTGTTTTTAAAGCTTTAAGTGATACTATTGCTCTTGACATAGTTTGTGGATATAGTTAGATAGATAAAGGTTTAGGGCTGTGGATTACTGTTCATGGTTGTTGTGGTTTAATCCCAGCCAGCAACTAAGTACCACACAACTGCTGGCTCACCTCCCCCTCCTCCACCCCCACCCTGAGTGGAGGAGGACGATCAGAGGAAAAGACAAGGAATCTCATGGGTTGAGATAAGAGCAATTTAATAATTGGATATAAATTAATAGAATAGTGATATCAATAATGCTAACAATACCAATAATGCTAGAATTACTAATATTAATAATGATATGTAATAAAAATGGTGGGAAATAAAACAAATTATACAGCTGCTCACCACCCGTTGACCAATGCCAAGCCAGGTCCTGAGTAGTCAGAGAGGGAGAGCGTACCGAGCATGACATTTTATGGAATGAAATATCCCTTTGGTCAGTTTGCATCAGCTGTCCTGGCTGTGTCCCCTCCCAGCTTCTTGCAGCGAAGTTGGGAACACAGACACAGCAGCAGAAACTGATAAAAGTCTTTGACTTGGTATAAACACTCCTCAGCAACAACTAAACCCACCAGTGTTGTTGTTAATACTTTTCTCGGCACAAATCCAAACCACAGCCTCATACTAACTGCTGTGAAGAAAATTAACTCTGTCCCAACTAAAACCAGCATAATGGTACAGTTACACAAAAGAATGCGCTTTCTTGTTCAGTAACCTTTCTGGATTACAGGAAACGTTCTTGTATTCAGTTTACACAGTTTTGGTAGTGGGACTGGGGGTGACAGCAGTGGCCTCTGTAAGAAGAGGTCAGGGGCTGCCTGGACGTGGCTAGCTCCACTGCAGGACACAGCTCAGCTCATCAGAGAAGCTAGTGGTGCCTCTGTGAAAGCATGTTTAAGAAAGGGCAAGATACCGCACAGTGGACTGTGTGTACGTGGCAGAGCTGGTGAGAAAAGAGTGGAGTGTGAGAAACAACTCTGCAAACACCAAGGTCAAAGAGTAAGGAGCAGGAGGAGGTTCTCCGAGCACTGGAGCAGGCAATTTCGTGCAGTCTGTGGAAGAGGACCATGACAGAGCAGATACCTACACTGCAGTCTGTGGAGGACCCCACAGAAGAACAGCTCCTTAAGGAGGAGCTGTAGCCTGTGTAGAGCCTATGCTAGAGCAGGTTCCCCTGGGTGGAGTTGGGGCCTGTGGAGGACCCACCCTGGAGCAGTTCTTGAAGGACTGCAACCTATAGGAAGGATCAATGCTGGGCAGGGGAAACGTGTGAGGAGGAAGGAGAAGCAGAGAGGAACTGTTATGTACCAACTGTAACTCTCCACTCATCTCCCTACATCGCTTGGGCGGGGAGAAGAGAGTTAGAGGATTTGGGAATGAAAGAGTGAAGTGGAGCTTGGAGGATAAAAAGGGACAGGGATAGATGTTTTGTCTTTGTTTCTCATCTTCCAGCACACTTAACTGGCAATAAATTCATTTTCACCAAGTCAAATCTGCCTTGCTCGTGTTGGTGAACTCCCTGTCTTTTATCTTGACACATGAGCTTTTCATCTTACTTTCTTCCCTGATCTCATTGAGGAGGGGAGTTGAGAGACCAGATGGATGGGCACCTGGCAGCCAGATAGGGTCAAATCACCACAGTTCTTTAGTCTGTTTGAGGATTTTTGTTTTTTAAACCTAGTACATCGTTCTTTATTAACTGTACCTTTCTTTGAACAATGTATTTATTGAAGTAATAACATTGTTCTTTTTGTTTCTTATAAAGGAAAATCAACTGTATTATGATCCAGCAACCGGAATTTATTACTACTGTGATGTGGAAAGCGGCCGATACCAATTCCATTCACGAGTGGATCTACAGTCTTATCAGGCCTCTGGTACTCAGCACACCAAGGATAAAAAAGGGAAAAAGAAGAGGAAAGAACCAGAGCGGATTGCTACAAATGACTATAAGGTAACTTTAGAACTGATAGAAAATGCAAAACCTGGGGGTTTTTCATGATGCAATTTAATGATTGTGGGATTTGCTTTTATGTAGAGGATGTATGCTTATTTCCTGAAGGATTCAAACATCTTTAACTTGTATACAGCATGTTGCTAACATGCAGTTAGTGTTCAAATAATTTTCCCATTAAGTGATTAAGGGTGAAACTTGGACTCCTTTGTTTTTTTCAATGTTACTTTATTACAGTAAATTTTATAGATTTCTGAAATTGAGCGTCAGTCGAGCTCTCTAGCAAGCACACTAAAATGAATTCAAGGTACCGCATGGACTGTATTTATGTCAGAAATTCAGTGTTACTTCATTGTCTTTGTTTTAGGGGTTTGGCTTGTGGTTTTTTTTCTTGTTGGCTGTTGCAGTTTTTTTAATTCAGGTGATAGATCAAAAATGACAGAAGGTTTTGAAAGCGCACATGCGCACCTACAGCTTCTTTGTGACTCTTCCGATTCCGTTGACGTTTTACTGTATCTATACCATCATTTGGAATTGATGAAATGTCTGTGAAGTTCTAACTCTTTTCATATTTTCTCTCCTATTGATATTTTATTTGGTTACTGCATTTTTGTTGTCCGTACTATATGGCTAAGATGTACATGTTAGTAAATGCCCATTGTAATTAACTTGTATTTTAAGTTATAAAAAACACAGCTTCCTTTCTGGTGTTTTTTTTGATAGCTAAGAAAGCGTACTGTACCATCCATAGTGACTGCCTTGAAACACCTTACTCCTAAACAACAACTTTCATTGTAATATAGCTGTTAAACTTCAAGAAGCTTTTTCATGATGAAAACTATTACTTACGTTGAATCAAATTTGTATAGTCCTATTCTGCAAATCTGTTTTATTACTTCAGTTTTAGTTGAACGTTTGATTTCTTTAGTTTGTTTAGATTTAGTTTCTTTAGATTTTTTTTAGTGCTCATTAGTCTACCATTTTTTCCAGCTGCTGCTTTAAGCATTGCATAAATTCATAATGTAGGCCTCAGTCAAGCTGATTGGTTGAAATCTGAAATAATTACGTTACATAACATAATTATGTTACATGCATATTATCTTACATAACCGGTACATCGTGTCAGTACGGTGTTTAAAAATTTTGCATCAGGAGTGAAGTCATCTGAAAAATTTCAAGGTGGAAACTATTTACATTAAGAACCAGTGAAAATAGGTTAAAAGTGATAGTCGGTGGAATGTGTACCTTACAGATTGTGGCTCGTGGGAATTTCTACTCTTTGAGAGAATGTCCTGTGAACCATTCCATTTTGAAAGCTTGAAATGTATAATTAGCAACACTAAGTATAACAGTCCTTTAGTCTTAAGAGAGGGGAGCTAATGCAGTTGGGGCTAGGAGTTTTACTGGCATCCAGGTTCTGGGCACGTTGTGTGCAACTGCTGAACTGGCATTCTGCCATTCTCAAGGGGCATTGCTGATATGGAACTTTATTCATCATGTGTCAGGAAAGCATCACAGAAAGCTTGAAGGAATAAGCCTTCATCATATAATGCAAGTAATAAATCTCCTATATCTAGTTCCATGATGAACTGTTACATATTGACTAAGTCAACAAGTGTATTTATAGAAGTTCTGTGGCATATATAGCTCTGTTGTAACAAATCATTTTGACTACTTTTTGGTGTCTCATCACAATCCAGTTCTGTGATCCAATTATACTACAAATAGCTACTTGTCTTTACCTTATGTGATGAAATATTTTTATATAGATGTTCTTGTTAAAAAATCTTTTCTGTGAAGCATGCACAGTCACAAGGTAGGAGGTAAACATTCACTTTTTATGATGTGTTTTATTGATAGTGAACTGAGTGCTTTGCTTTATTTGTGAATTAGTTTATTTCACCAACAAGACAACAGGTAAAACATTTAAAACGGGTTCTGTTGGGCACAGATCTTTGCATCTCTAAACAGTAACTGGAAGTTAGTGCCATAGAAATAACCAAGGCCCTTTTTGGTTTTTTAGGAAAAAAAAAAAAAGGGAGACTAGAAAGTGAAACTTACAACAATTATTCTCCGCTTCAAACTTCAAAAAGAAAATAATGCTTTTTTTATCAGTGCACTTTATATAAACACAGTGTGAAATTTAGAAAAAGGCACCTTACTGTAATGTTTTACACAGCCAAGTTAAAATACTTTATTCTTGTTGTGTCATTCTTAATCATATAAGAAATCTTTGTCCACATGGACAGTGGGAATGAGTGTACCCTTACCAAGTTTGCTGATGACACCAAGCTGTGTGGTGCAGTTGACATGCTGGAAGGAAGGGATGACATCCAGAGGGACCTGGACAGGCTGGAGAGGTGGGCCTGTGCCAACCTCCTGGAGTTCAACAAGGCCAAGTTCAAGGTCCTGCACCTGGGTCGGGGCAATCCCAAGCACAGTACAGGCTGGGTGGAGAATGGATGGAGAGCAGCCCAGAGGAGTAGGACCTGGGGGTACTGGTGGATGAAAAGCTGGACATGAGTCGGCAGTGTGCACTGGCAGCCCAGAAAGCCAACTGTATCCTGGGCTGTATCCAGAGAAGTGTGGCCAGCAGGTCGGGGGAGGGGATTCTTCCCTCCTCCTCTGCTCTCATGAGGTCCCACCTGGAGTGCTGCATCCAGCTGTGGGGCCCACAACATCAGAAGGATATGAACTAGTTGGAGCGAGTCCAGAGAAGACCACAAAGATGCTCAGAGGCCTGGAGCACCTCTCGCATGAAGAAAGGCTGAGACAATTGGGCTGGTTCAGCCTGGAGAAGAGAAGGCTCCGAGGAGACCTTATAGCAGCCTTCCAATACATGTAGAGGGACTACAAGAAAGCTGGGGGAGGGACTTTGTACACGAGCAGCTATTGACAGGACAAGGGGTAATGGGTTTAAATTGAAAGAGGGTAAATATAGATTACATATAAGGAAGCAATTTTTCGCTGTGAGGGTAGTGAGGCACTGGGACAGGTTGCCCAGAGAAGCTGTGGATGCCCCATCCCTGGAAGTGTTCCAGGCCAGGCTGGATGAGGCTTTGAGCAACCTGGTCTAGTGGAGGATGTCCCTGCCCATGGCAGGGGGCTTGGAACTGGATGATCTTCAAGGTCCCTTCCAACCCAAACCATTCAGTGCTTCCATAAAATGCATTCATTACCTTAAAAATATATATATGTTACATTAGAATAAAGTATTAAGGTCTGTTAGAATAAAAGATTATAGATTCTTTGGTTATAATTTTTTTTCCCGTTTTATTAACTGCACAATCCAGTTCATGGATTATTAGTATTTCTTGGCAATATTATTTTTGTCCAGGTTGGTCTTGTATTGGTAAAGGCACTAATTAGTTGATACTAGTTATTGTATTATTTACATCCCAAACCAGAATCAAAAATACCTGGTTTTCTTTAGAACTTTGTAGTTAACAGTATTGTCTGTTCAAACACTTTCCTACACACTTAGGCCCAGCCTTGTCCCTTTTCCTTCCATTCCCTTTTCCAGTATTGATCAAAAAAAAACCAAACCAAAAAACAACAACAAAACCTATCCCTCAATACTCATTAAACTATTTAAGTTGTGACAGTTATTTTGAAGATTAGTACTTCGTTTTTGCTTTTCCCAGTTGGTTATTAAATTGTGCTGCTAGCCTGAAAAATGTCTCCAAACAGTACCTAATATCTTGACCAAGGTAGGTTTTACTTGACTTTCTTTTTTGACAGCCAGTACAAGTGGAATGGTTTGGTTTATTGACTGGTGTGCAGAGAACTAATAGTTGTAACTAAAGTAATACCAGGGTCTAATTCTGGGCATGTCATACCTGTTCATACACCCTGACCATTATTATGCCGGGTGAAGATGAGGTGGTTTATAAGAATATGCATGTGAAGTGGGGGAAGACAGTGAGCAGTGGTTATGAAATGTAAAATTAAAAATATTTTTTAAACATTTTTCTCTTTCAGTTAAAGGATTAAATGTAAACAAGTATTGATATTTAGTATTACTTAAAAGTTGTCAAATACAAGAAATAAGGAAAGTTAGGGGCTGTGTGTGTATATTACCACAACAAATATTTCTTAATATGTGTAGGAGTATGTAGTTTTTACAAAAATTGCATGTGATTTTTAATGACTTAATCTTTTCTTAATCTAAAAACAATCATAACTAGGCTAATCTGTCAGCTTTCTGTTTCTGGTCACAGGAGCGTTTTTTAGTTGGAGTGTGGTTTGTAGCTGTTATGAAGAATTGGATGTTTAACTACAGAGAAATGACAGGTGTACTCTTCACAAATACTGCAGTGTTCTTGAAAAAGCAATATAAATCTGGGAATCTAAAGAATAACATTGATCTGTTAAAATATTATATTTTTAACAAGATGAATTACCAAAGAAGGGAATAACAGTGAGTGTCTGATAAAATGAAGGTACTTCTAATTGAAAAAAAAAACCAGCAAAGGGGTTACATGCTTAATGTCTCCTGAAGAATGTTCCTGATTTACACAGGAACTTTATTTAAAGAAATCCTTTCTTTTCAGTCAACAAACATGTATTCCGTAAATAGTTTTCTCTTGACTTGTGAAACTAAGCATGCTGCCCACATGCTTGCTTTTAATAGATGATCAGGAGTCTTATTTGCCAGGGCGAAGTATTAGATAGCCTCTTTGCAGCTCATGGAAAGAGGATGGGTGGAATACTTTGCAACTTTAAGGCATTATAGTTTTGGTATCTTTTTGTAGTGGTGCATCCAAAAAAAAAAAAAGTTGACCAAAAAATACCATCATTATCTCCTGTACAAGAAAAACCTTTAAATAAGTAGATTTTTAGAATGAAAAAAACCAAACAAAAAAAACCCCACCCAAAACCTACAAAACAGATCACAAGGTGGTATCAATGATAATGTGATCCCTAGTCCAATATCTAGATTTGGTGCTTCCATACGCATTGGAGTATAGACTGTGCAATAGTGATCATGTAGTTCTACTTGCTAGATCATGACCGTTACAAATAGGTAGCAAAATTTAGATGGAGAATCTGACATGCCTTTTTTTTTTTTCCCAAAAAAAACAATGTTTAAAGTTTATTCTTAAATTACTAATTTTATTTCTGCATGGTGCTCAGAATTAACTTCTGCCATATTCTTTTCCATTACAGATGCATCTTAGCTACTTCTGTAGGAGAGACAAGGCTTTTGTAGTAGTATTTCCCATAGAACTCTTGAATCAGTGATTTATTTGTTTTTAATCAGGTGTAGTTTACTTTTTGCTGATACTGGTCCCATCTTTAGGTTGACATAAAGCATGGCTAATCTGAAGATTTCTTCTTTTGGATTGGCAGCTTCTGGTGAATGTAGAGTCGAGACAGCAAACACGTTAGTCCATGGAGGTTTACCTTTAACCTTGATATTTTTATTACAGGAAAACTAGTATCTAGTGGTTTATGTTTAGATACTGTTTTTCTAAAGGAATTAAATTTTTTGAGCTATTTGGTCAAAATCAGTTCATCTACAAAGTAACTTTGAAATATATTTGAAAGACTGTATAAGTAAAACATCTGGAGAAGATTTTAGCATTCTAGAATATTTAGGAAGAAACATATTTAGCATCACTCCAATGTAGGATGTCCTGACTAAACAAATTACATGATCTTTAGGTAAGGCAAACTTATGTTTCCTGTAGTTAAAAGCTGTCATTCGGTGTATAAAATGGCTTCTTTATGATATAGAAAGAGTTTTACTCTTTATGGCTTTTAATTAGATTTTTTGCATTGGAAATTAGAGCATTGTGTAGGGTGGAAGACAGTAACTGAAGTACTTGTGAAATGGTGCCAGCAAGTGAAAGCTTAGTCATCTGAGTGGAGGAACTATTTTGAACGTTTGTTTCTTTAGTAAAATACTGAATTTCAGATTAGTATTTCAAATTGAGAGAGTCAGTGCTAAAAATCTAACACTTAGCCCTTTAGATGAGGGTGTTGAGTACCCCTGATTCCATTGTCACCTACTGAACTTCTAGCAAACCAAGAAGCAACAGACTACGCATTTCTGAAAAGTTGTATAGGTAGATATTTGTAAGTTTTGAATAGAATAAATTGAATTAGAAAACAATGCTGTTGAAACAGTGCATTTCTTTAAGTTAATAATGCTCACGTTTAAATTCTGATTTGTAGGCATGCTGTAGTACTGTATGAACATGCATGTTGATCAAGCATAACACAGAAAAATGATGTTTTGAAAGACAAAATGTTCTGTCACAGTAAAGAAATAAGCATAGTTAAATACTTAATGTTTTGAATTTTTCATTAAAAAGACTTCACTTACTATGATCATTCACCTATATATTGTAAGCAGACCAATCTGCACTTCAGGAGGTCATTGGTAATCAGTAGTTTGTGGGCGATTCTTTATAAAGCAAAACCATCAATTTCAGTCACATGAACCTGATTTGTAATTCTTAAAAGATCACTCCTTATGGGATACATAAAAAAATCCTGATTTCACTTGCACCTTTGGCTGTCTTTGTCAGAGATGCAGAAATAGGAACCAACTCAACCCTGTAGTTAAATACATCAGTCATGGCACCTCTCAACTTTGCCACCTCTCAACTTTGCTTATGCTTAGCAAGAGAAAAGCCAGGGATCATGTGGCAATACTCAGTAGGTACAAAGTTTTCCAAAGCTGAATCACAGAGGCAATCCCTACCCAACATAGGACTGTTGAGGTAGGTCTACTGACTATTTAAACTATTACATTAGGCAAAGCAACGTACAAAGGAATGTATGTGTTTAGTGTCATGATAAACAAATGTGGTTACAATGAGAACATACCTGCATACTTAGAATCATAGAATCATAGAATCATAGAATGGTTAGGGTTGGAAGGGACCTTAAAGATCATCTAGTTCCAACCCTCTTGCCATGGGGGGTTCCACTAGACCAGGTTGCTCAAAGCCTCATCCAGCCAGGCCTTGCAGACAGCCAGGGATGGGGCATCCACAGCTTCTTTAGGCAACCTGTTCCAGTGCTTCACCACCCTCTCCATGAAGAATTTGTTCCTGATATGTAATCTAAATCTTCCTGCTTTCACTTTAAACCCATTACCCTTTGTCCTGTCACTACAGGCCCTTGTAAAAAGCTACCCCCCCTCCAGCTTCCTTCTAGGACCCCTTCAGGTGCTGGAAGGCTGCAGTAAGGTCTCCCCAGAGCCTTCTCTTCTCCAGGCTGAACAAGCCCAATTCTCTCAGCATTTCTTCATACGAGAGGTGCTCCAGCCCTCTGGTCATCTTCATGGTCTCCTCTGGACTCATTCCAACTGGTCGATACCCTTATGCTCGAGGCTCCACAGCTGGACACAGTGTTCCAGGTGGGGTCTTACAAGAGCAGAGTAGAGGGGGAGAATCCCCTTCCTCAACCTGCTGGCCACACCTCTCCTGATACAGGCCAGGATACAGTTGGCTTTCTGGGCTGCCAGTGCACACTGCGAACTCATGTCCAGCTTCTCATATCCTCAAGTCCTCCTCAGGGCTGCTCTCCATCCATTTTCCACCCAGCTTGTCCTTGTGCTTGGGATTGCCCTGACCCAGGTGCAGGACCTTGCCCTTGGCCTTGCTGAACTTCATGAGGTTGGCACAGGCCCAGCTCTCCAGCCTGTCCAGGTCCCTCTGGATGGCATCCCTTCCTTCCAGCGTGTCGACCACGCCACACAGCTTGGCGTTGTCAGCAAACTTGCTGAGGGTGCACTTGATGCCATCGTCCATGTCACTGACGAAGATGTTAAACAGGACCGGTCCCAGCTCCGACCCCTGTGGAACGCCGCTTGTCACTGGTCTCTACTCAGACATTGAGCCGTTGAGTGTTGTGTCATGAGTTTGAGATGAAGAGTTAAATACCCAGCCACTGAGAAATGAAGCACATTGCTACTACTTGTTAGGTCGTTTAGGATGATATTTACTGAATATTCTGTTTACTGCTGGTGGCTGGTTTGAATCAGTAGGTGTATGGAGGCAAAGTATTGGTGCCGTGTGTGTAGTTATGCTTTTAATGTGTGCTACATATGTTTTGTATTAGTACTATTAATCATATATAATGGAAAAATATTTCGTCAGCACATGTAAAGACCCCCACAAATGCTTTAAGAATACATTCATCATTATTTGGACATCATCAAGATGTGCATCTTAATCTGTGAAATCAGAAAGGGCTCAAAACACATGTTCTTAGGAATGCAATTTTAAACCCCTCTGTTTTGTACAAGAATTTCTTAATGTAAAGACTACATTTTTTTATCAGTACTTAGCAGAACTATTTCGTTTATTTGCTTTTTTAACAGTTGACTCTAGTAATAGTGGGGAAAATACAGAAACTTCCAAGAACTGGCTTAATGGTCATATTGGCAGAACTAAGTACAGAATCCATGGTCTTCCTATAAGAGTGTTTTTTAAAGTTCTCATCTTCAACCCAGAATAGAGAGTCTGTTCTTCAGTAGCTAGGCTTTGAAACAGCACCTTTTTACTTTGTAATTTAGAATATCTGAAGTGATGCCAAAACCAAATATCATTGGATTCAGTGTGGAGAAAGAGCTGAGTGGTTGGAGCATTATACTTGGGCATCAGTGCATCACAGTCATCTGTTGCTTTGCCTCTGTGATATGAGCAGACTATTTAGTTTCTCTGTTTTCAGATCATTAGTTAAACTTTGGTAGCTGACAATATTATGGGAACAAATACATTTAGGATTGTAGAGCACCATGGTATGTCAGATATCAATTTAATATCCATACCAAAGGTAAGTATAGACAAATACACTGGAAAAGATAATTTATAAAAGTGGTAATAGATTTGCCAAAAATATTTTTAATGGAATTGATGTTTCTGACATGCATGAACTGTGTAGTCTTACTTTTGACAGGATTATTACATCTGTTATGTAAAATAAACATTAGGCAGTGATCTTGTGATCCTGTTCCTTCCTAGTTCCAATACTCACTGGATTCAGGGACTAGGGCTAGTGCATTATAGAGAAACCTTAAATAACCCAATAGTCCTTCAGTTAGGCACAAGGTCTTTCTTTTAAGATTTGCTGGTTATTCCTGAGAATCTACTGTCTTGAAAGTGTTTCCAAAGTACGCTGTAAAGTGCTGTGCAACAACTTGGCTGCTGGGATGAGAGGAATTTTTCTGTTTGTCTTACAGCTGTGCCACAGATGAGTTTACAATTCTGAAAAGTGAGATTGCTTTAATTTCTCCAATGTTAACATTCACATTAATTAATGTAACTTGAAATGTAAAATGCTGTATATGAAAACTTACTGAAAATAGTAAAGGATATTCTTTATTTTACCTGCTGAGTTGCAATATTTGGTACAATTCAGGGCAATTGAATGCGTTCATACTGAATCCAAGATGGCAAATAACTTATGATCTGGGGTTTTTTAATTTATCTGCAGGGTTTTTGCTGGTTTGTTTTTTAGACAGTTGACAGGGCTGCTAGATTGAGAATTACATTTTCAAGATATTCTGACAAAATCAATCTGAAACTTTAGATTTCTAAGTTAAAAAAAGGTTGATGGTCTTTTTTTCTACAGATGAAATCAAATGTTAGTGGAAGAACCTGCAATGATCTAATCTGTCTGGTATTCAGTGGAGAAATTTGTTGCAGTAGAAAATGGATTCTCAGTACAACTGTATCACACAGCATAAATTGAACTTAAGTTCTCTGCAGTATCTTGATGAAAAGCTTTGTTAAAGTTGCAATTTTGAAAGGAGGAAGAGCAGGTCATTAGGCAAGCATGGGTGGGCATTCCAGATCTTGTGGACCGTTGTGGAAAAAAATGAGAAGACAAGAACAGGAGGAAGATAAGATGAAGATTCATTCAGGAACTTTTAAACAAGTTGTAAGAATTGAGAGGGACAGAAATCTGTCATAAAAGCAACACTGGAAAATATTCAACATGCTGTTGTACAAGTTAGAAAGTGAGGACAAGGATCTTAAGTTTGATGTGAGAAAAGAGGAAGGAATAAATGAGGTTTAGACGAGGAGTGCAGTCACATTTTCTCAAATAGCAGATGGTCTCAATCATGTTTAATAGGATGTGAAAATATTCCTACTGAAATGTTCTGTGACTGCATGTGCTAAACTTTATAGAAATTTAACCATTTCTTAATAGTTGTAAAAATAATTCTTCCCAGTGAAGAGTTTACTTTCCAGGCTGATAGCAGATTTTAGGATAACTCAATCTGTAAAGAATGTAACATTCTGTAACTCCCACTCAGGTTTTGGACACAGAAGAGCAGAAATCATCTAACAGTCTGAATTGCTTTTCCACTACTGAGCAAGTAAGTTCGACTGAAGAAGAAGAGTCTCCAAATGTCAGAAAGAAGACTAAAATGGACAGAAAACCACGAAACAGTTTAACAGCCAAAGAATCAATTTCTACAGACAGTATGAATTCACATTCACGCAGAAGTACGCCAGATACTGCAGCATATACAGATGACAGTAGGACAGCAGACACAGAGAGTGAGCCAGAAGAAGGTGAAATTACAGATTCCGAGTGCGAAGCCTACAGCAGTGAGGATGAAGTAACAAGTGAAGAAGTTGCTGATTCGGAAGACTCAGAAGATGAAGGTGAGTTATTGTGACTTTTATGTAATGCCGTATGTTCTAGTATTTGTTTCCTTCTCATGACTTGCACAGTAGCTGGAAGTAAGTAGTGGTGCTTTTGTAAAAGCTGTTTAGGGTTATAACTTCCTGTGCTTGTGTAGAACCCCAGTGGTAGAACAAGATTTGTTTAGATTTAGGGTAGTGACAGGATAAATGAAGTCTGTTGCCAACATAGAGGCTCTAGTACAGACCTCACAGTTACTCTGTGTATTAACTCTCTTCAGTTAATGCATGGTATTTATGATACTGTTTACAAACAATCGTGTAGTTCAATGTGAGGTGAATTTGCTGTGATGTAAAGGATGATAGTGGAGTGCCCAGTACTGCTTGAAATCCTATCTTCTGTGTATTCCAGTGGCAATGTGTAAGACATTGGTACAAAACAGCATACAGGTTTCCTCTCTGTACCAAAGAAAGTGTGCTCCTAGGCCCTTAAGAGCACCTCAAGAACTGAATGGTCTCTTGCAAAAAAAAAAAAAGTCACCTATGAAAACCTTAATGCAACCAGTTGGAACTATGTATATACAAAGAATATTAAATTACAGAATGAAGTACAACCTATAGAAGTCTGTACGACAGCCTCTGCCCTGCTCACAGTTAAATAGTCAGCTTGTTTATTTTGTTTTCATTACTTTACTCAGATTCTGAGTGATTAATAGTATTCAGAATGTGCTTGCTACCATCAGGCTTTCAGATTTTTTAATAATGCAGTAATGCTGAAGTACTAAAAACTGGAGAGAGTTTCCTCCTAGTACCTCCCAACCTAGTGTCTTCCCATCTTACCTGGGAAAGATGTCTGTTTCTAGGTGAGATCATTGGAGACTGATTCTGCAAACGTACATCCAAGAACAGAGTTCTTACAGCTGTTAAAATACAATTACTTAACGGGTATTAGGGCAAAAAAAGCATATTCATCTGTAGGCTCACCTATTATTTTTTTCTTAGTTCTAGATGCATTAGGTTTGTGATGTGGTGAACAAAAAGGTGCTGCCTTTTCTCAAAGTAAAATTGTATTCTAATCTGTTATGACAAGAGGTCTGTAAACGTGTAATATGCTAGTAAATTCTGTGAATGTATTTCTACTTTATTGCTGCAACTAAACAGTTGTGCACATGTAAATAACGAGAATTAGGAAAACACTTTAGCGTGTGGTCAGCCTTTTTTGTAGTCTCATCAGAGTTTTCTCTCAGATATGCTTATACCTTTCTTTTGCTGACAGTTGCATAGGATACAGCCAGATAATGGCTGAATGTATATCACTTGTTTGAAAGCTGTGGGCTGTAGGGGTATAACTAAGTTATTGGTTGTAACAGTTGGGTTTTTTTATAACTATAGATGAAGAAAAGATCTGGCCTCCTTGTATCAGAGTAATTGTAATAAGATCACCAGTTCTACAGACGGGATCACTTTATATTATCACAGCCGTGAAACCTGCTACAATTGGAAGGTAAAACTGAATGGAATTTGTTATATATATCTGAAAAGTGCCTGACTTTTGAAAGATGTGGAAGCCGCTCAGGATTGCTTTTCCCTGCTCTTTAATGTTTGTCTTCCTAGTTTGCAGCAATTGCAAAGTACTCTGAGTTAGTTACTCTGAACCCACAGTAAGAAGTTTGTCATTTCATGTAACGTCGTGCTTGCTGTGATAACAGCATACGCAATTAATGTAGCTCAGCAGCCATAAAAGTTAGTGATAACTTGATCTTGTGTCTAAACAGCATAGCTGCAAGTCATTTGTTGAAAACGGGGTTTTTTCCTCAAAAATTAAGTCATCTTTTTTTTCTGGGCCACTAAGTAACTTTTTCAGAAATGGAAGAACACGCCTTAGAAATTCAGGATGACGAGAAACTGTATCCTGGATTTCCTCACACATTCAAATTCCAATAGGGTTGTTTCATCTTTCTTAAACAATTGAGTATTAAATACTTGGGGTTTGTGCTAGCTTGTATGCGTTCTTCCAGTTCTGATATTAAAAAAAGATCTGTTTTATTCAGTGTGGATGATGAATTTAATGATGAATTAATGCTTTCTTCCATGCTTACTGAAAACCTCACCCCTTTTCAGCTGCTTTTATCTAATGCTGATAGATGTGTTTTGATTTGCTCTTATAGCTGGAGTTTCTAGGTGTGAAGATTAACAGATGACAATTCTTCTTGCAATTTGCCTATAGGTCCTTTGCTAGCTGCATTGCTTCTTCGTCTCCTAGTATAAGAAACTAATACACAAATCCTCCCCTCATACTGCAGTGGTTTTGACCAAAGAAAAAAAACCTATGCACGTTACTCCTTCATTGCTTGTATTACCTGCCTAACGCTACCAAGAATTCAACTTCAGCATTGAAGACTGATGCCAAGATGCACTGAAGAGTTTGAAGGATGCAGAGTTCAGACTATTAATTACAGGTCTTGTATAAAAGTTCAGATAGAAATGTCAGGTTTATAGATAAAAATTTAAAGGTACAGCTTTATCATATATTCATTGCTTACTGTGTATAGTTTATAGATGGGAAGAGGGATGTGAAGCAAGTCTTTACACTGTGTATATAGCAACACAGTGTTTTAAATCTACAGATAGCTCAGAATAGAAACATGGTATTAAGGTTCAAATGAAACACACCTTTCGTAAGCCACTTACTAGACCTACTTCTATTTTGTCGTGATTTATGTATCAACTTGCCTTTCCAGAGAAAAAGATGTTGGACACACACTTCAGATTCCTGAAGTTGGAGTCAGTAAGGTAACTTGTTTCTGTCTGCTGAGAGGTAGATCAGCGTATGAATGAAGCTTTAGATGTTACGGCTGTATGTTTTGAAAAATCTTGTGTTAATTTTTTTAAGAACTTCTAGAAGGAGATGTAGGTTTTGCCACATCTGATGTTAGAAAAAGGATAACATAGGGTATTTTACTGAATGGGAATTTAACATGAACAGCAATGGATTTCAGAGTTTAGAAAAGATTTTTTTTTTTTAATTGGAGTTTTACTAATCCACAGTGTAACACACAGTGAAGTAATTATACTTTGAGTATTGAATTTCTTACGTTACTAAATTTGAGGAAGACGTATTCCTCTGTTAAGTATTAATGGTATATAAAATATTGATGTCAGCTAGTTAGAACTTTGTCATAAAGTAATCCAATCCTTGCAGTTGAGCTTAGAGCAGCAGGGTTTGTTTTATTTTTCTTCAAGGCAACTGTATAAATACCTGAGTGATGTATAATGAGTTTGAAAATTTAACAGACTTTCTTTCAGTGACAGATTGTAATGGAAAATTTTTCTTCTGGTTAAGAAAGATTGAAGATAATTTATGTGCTCTGTTTTGCTAACTACTTTAACAGAGACCATAAGTACAACGCTCCTAATAAAAGAAAATGTAGATTGACAAACACATGTCATCCAAACAAAAAAATATAAAAGCATCTGCAAATGCAAGTATCTGAAAAACCTTTTCTGTGTCTGTTCCAGATGATACTTCTGATTAATCAGCCATTTACTATATTTCATACTGAACAATTTCCAGAGCAAATCTTTCCCTCCTATTAATGACTTTTTCAGGCGTGTATCTAAAACTGGATGCATAAAGAAGCCAAAAGGCTTTTATTTTTCTGTAATGTTACCATTTTAGTACTTCACGGGTACCTGACTGTATATAAGGAGTTACTTCACTTTGCAGATAAAGTGTCAAAGGCAGGAAGATAAATGACAGAGCTATAGAAACAAAAAGTAAAGTACCAGTTTGTTTTCGTCACTATTCATAGTTGACAGCTGTGGACCACTTTGCTTTTTTTGAATGTAAATTGAAATTTTTAAAAATAACACTATACCCAGCAGATTTAGAATCTTTAGAAGAAGTTTGGGTTCATCCTACTCAATAAAACAGAGGTAGAAGTTAAATTATCTATTGAATGAGCTAGTGAGTCTTTCCACCATTATGGGAGTATTCCTGTTGTAAGTGCCAGCCAATCTACAAAATCTTAATTTGATAATTTTTTTAACGTAAGAAAAGATTTGGCTTTAAAATAACAATATTTCCAGATTGACTCGGGGTTTTTTCTTCACTGTAGCAAAAGGGATCTTTGCTTGTGAGATTTGAAACTGTCACTGTTTTTAGAGTTCTGGTTTTTTACTGGGCATCTCAGTAGGCCGCAGAAGTTGATATTTTGGTTTGCTCAGTGGCCATTTTTGGATGTAGTGTATATCCTTGAGTTTGTCCAGGAGTTGTGTTTTCTGTGTTCTCTGTGAGCTTGGGATCAGTACCTATGTAGAATTGCAACATCAAAACAAACAGAAAAATAAATTGTTAGCTCAATATTAGAAAGGGTATCAAAGGAACAGCAGATGATGGCTAGTTATTGTGTCCTGGACATTAAGATACATATGAAGGTGAATTATTTGAAATTTATGCAAGCTTGGCATTTAGGGAGTTATTTCAGATATGAAAGACCAAGTAACCCGGGACTGTACAATGAGATCAGATATTTTTTTAATTGAAAGAGAAAAATTGACAGTGCTGTAACACTGTAGAAGAAAAAAAGCCTTTTATTTTTTAGAACAGTTAAAATGCTACATTGTGGAATCTGGCAGCGGTTAAGTAAAGCATACTTGCCACATTCAAAATACATACTTTCTCACTGCTGAATCGGTTTATGGTCAAAATAGTGATATTTATTAATAGTATACTTTAGCTCGTGCTGTTGTGGCCAGCATGTGAATTTGCATTTCACATGTATGAAATTATAAGGTGTGGAATACTCTGTTAACTTAGAGTGCCAGAACTACTCAGTTAAAAGGCCTCAAAATACGTCCTGAAATCTTACTTTAAAATAGCATAAGAATTGTGAAGTATTGGCTTAATAAGAACATTTCACTTACACTTCTATTTATCAGTTTCATGCAGAAGTATATTTTGACCATGATTTGCAAAATTATGTTCTTGTGGATCAAGGCAGTCAGAATGGAACGGTCGTTAATGGAAATCAGATTCTCCAGGTGAGTACCTGTTGTTACAAGACTCTGTACATTGCAGAAAACTGTAGTCATGTGGTCATTTTAAATATGTTATGGCAAATCACTAACAGTGTCATTATGTGGCTTCTTTCATATATTAGTCTCTTCCTTGGTTCCCTTCCAGTTTTAGGGCTACTTAAAATAATTCATGTTTGGTTTATATTAGCAAAATCCACTACGGTTGCAGTTGCTGGAGTGAAATACCCACTGCAGTTAAATACTTGCCTGCATTTGTGAGACCAAACGGAATTACTAAATTATGAGTGTAGTATTCATGAAATAGAGTTCATGACCTTCATTAGTAAATAATTAACATGGCTGCCAAAACTTATTTTTATTGTAGCCTAAAATAAAAGGTGATCCCTACATCCTGGAGCATGGAGATGAAGTGAAGATTGGTGAAACTGTGCTTTCATTTCATATACATCCTGGCAGCGATACTTGTGATGGATGTGAACCAGGACAAGTCAGAGCACATCTTCGTCTGGACAGAAAAAAGGAATCTTCTGGTTAGTCATGTTATCATGGAATATGCTTTTTATTATAGCTCTGTACTTTATAAACATAAGAATTCTTCTCCAAGTGATAGAGGAGGTGATGAGGAGGGGTGCCATGCTGGACCTTGTTCTCACCAACAGGGAGGGGCTGGTGGGGAATGAGATGCTTAAGGGCAGCCTTGGCTGCAGCGACCATGCAATGGTGGAGTTTGAGATCCTTAAGGAGTCGAGGAGGGTGCACAGCAAGCTCACTACCCTGGAGTTCAGGAGAGCAGACTGTGGCCTTTTCAGGGAACTGATTGGCAGAGTTCCATGGGATGAAGTCACAGAGGGAAGAGGGGCCCAAGAAAGCTGGTGAGTATTCAAGGATCTTCTCCTCCAAGCTCAGGAGCTGTGCATCCCAGTGAAGTTGGGTAAAAATGCCAGGATGCCTGCGTGGATGAACAAGCAACTCCTGGAGAAACTGAGGCACAAAAAGGAAGCCTACAGAGGGTGGAAGCAGGGACAGGGAGCCTGGGAGAGTTACAGAGAAGTTGTCTGAGAAGCCAGGGATCAAATCAGGAAAGTCAAAGCCCTGACAGAATGAAACCTGGCCAGGGATATCAGGGGCAACAAGAAGGGCCACTATAGGCACATAGGGGATAAAAGGAAAATCAGGGAAAATGTGGGGCCTCTGCGGAAGGAAATGGCTGAGCTGGTTTCACAGGATATGGAGAAGGCCATGGTGCTCAGTGAGCTTTTTGCCTCAGTCTTCACTGTCAAGGCACAAGCCGTACCCCCCCCACCCCAAGTCACAAAAGCCAAGGGCAGGGATTGAGACAGTGGAGAGCTGCCCATGGTTAGAGAGGATCAGGTGCCAGGAGCACCTGAGCAACCTGAAGGTGCACAAGTACATGGGTCCTGATGAAGCACAGCCAGCAAGTCAAGGGAGGGGATTCTCCCCCTCTGCTCTCTTGAGACCCCATCTGCAGTGCTGCATCCAGCTCTGGGGCCCCCAACATCAGAAGGATATTGATGTGTTGGAGCGAGTCCAGAGGAGGCCACGGAGGTGCTCAGAGGGCTGGAGCCCCTCTGCTATGGGGACAGGCTGAGAGAGTTGGGCTGGTTCAGCCTGGAGAAGAGAAGGCTCCGGGGAGACCTTACAGCACCTTCCAGTGCCTGAAGGGGCCAACAAGAAAGCTGGGGGGGGGGGGGGGGGGGGGGGGGAGTTTTTTACAAGGGCCTGTAGTGACAGGACAAGGGATAGTGGGTTTAAATTGAAAGTGCAGAGATTTAGATTAGATATCAGGAAGAAGTTCTTCATGGGAGGTTCGTGAGGCACTGGCACAGGTTGCCCAGAGAACCTGTGGGTGCCCCATCCCTGGAAGTGTCCAAGGCCAGGCTGGATGAGGCTTTGAGCAACCTGGTCTAGTGGAGGGTGTCCCTGCCCATGCCGGGTAGGTTGGAAATAGATGTTTGTTAAGGTCCCTTCCAACCCAAACCATCCTATGAATTACTTAAGTTTTCTTACATTTTTCTTGTCAACTGGGAATAGTTCTACAGTACATGGTGATGTATTTTTGTCTTTGTTGTGTGTGTGTGTAATAACGTTAGAATAAAATTTCTCAACAGTTATGTTTCAAAACACTGTTACTTTATTAATTAGAAATTCAATCCTGTGTGCTTCCTTTTAGTTTGCCCAGCACTCAGCAAAGAAGAGAGAGAGTTAGTTAGAAGAAAAGCATTAAAACAAATACGGGTAAAATATGGTTTACAGGTGAGTTTACAGCGGAGGTTGATTTAAGTATTTGAGGTATACATCTACTTTGCGATTCTTGTCTTAAGCCACAGACATCCGTAAAAAAATTTTCAGATGCACTCAAACTTGAACCTGGTAGTTTAATTCAAGCTTGTATTTTGTACACTGAATAATAATTATTTACAAACCTATACAGAGAGAGAGATGATGGTAACAGGGCATGAAGGTTCTGTTAAAACTTCAGGAAAAGAAAATCCATTCCAATATGTACAAGATTCCTCATCCTTTAGAGGATAAGATTTCTTAAAACATTTCCTATTTCTGCAAATTAATTTTGCACTGGATTGCAGTGCTAGCTTTTATTTGGAAAGGAAAATCATCAGCATCTCAGAATGATGGAAGGAACAAGTTTTTATTTTAAGTCTGCTTTGCCATAGAAGAATGCCAGCATGAATGTACAGGCAATGTAATGTATAAGTATTAAGTTACTTCTGGTTTAGAGATTATTTTAACTGTGGGGTTACGTCTAGCACTTGTAGTAAGCACTGGTGTAGAAAACTGAATGGCATTGTTTCTCTCAAATTTTTCAGCTACCAAAATAGTATCAATACGCAGTCTGTACATGTACTTAGCTGTCATCTGTTCTGAAGAAATACTTGCTGAGGAAAAGACTAAATGTTTAAACAAAAAGCCAGTGGCATGTCCACGTGGTTTTTTGCTAATAGGAAAAGATTGATTCTTCATACCAAGAGAAGATTCAAGAGAGTCTGTTAATTTATCACCCTCTGTGAAATTAATGAATTTGGCACTATGACATTATTATGTGATGATGGCAATAACATACCTTACACGGTGTGGCTGTGAGGTAAGAAACTGCTAAATGAGAACTGTAGTTTTTGTTAAAAGGTTTAGAATTAATTAAATAGGCTGAAGCTGACTTACTTTTTGGAGGAAAGCAGTTATCAAAAAGAAAGAACTGAAATCCTGCTTTCTTTGCCTTGATGAAATTTAATCTCCTTATAAAGAACACAGAGTATGAAGACAACAAAGCAGTGAAGAATCCAAAGTACAAAGATAGAGCAGGAAAACGCAGAGAGACCATTGGAAGTGAAGGAACATTCCAGAGACATGATAGTCCAGCTTCTGTTCATATGTAAGTTTGTTTGGGGCAGGGGGAGGGGAGGGTTGGTGGTGGAAATAATACATATTAAATACAGTTTGTTAGATTGTTAATTACCTGTATATAATGTGTTATGAAAGCTAGAAAACAGTGAGCTATTCTCACTTCCCTGTTCATAGGCTCTTTTATTAACTCCTCCCCTTCCATCAGAATTCAACCTGGCAGGAAGGATGCTTAGATCGCTTTCTTACCAAGTCAAAGGATCGAGGAACTTCACAGCTGCATTATTTGCACCTTCAACAGTGTCTAGTTTTCAAGTGCCAAGTGCCTCAATTTCTGTTATTCCTATCCAGTCCCAGTAATAGTACACATGCAAATTTTCCAGGTGCCATCACTTTCACTGTCAATATACAGCCTATCATAGGACATGCATTTACATACCTCTTAAATTACCCTTACTTTAATCTTGTAGGTACTTGTAAGTTAATAAAAGGAAGTGTGAGACGATGAAGTACGTGCACACGGACGATTTGGTGGTGAGGTAGCGATACTGCCTTTTCCCTAATGCAGGCACCCACCCGCCAATTCCCACCCACTTATGCCATCTTTTGACTCCTAAAGTAAGCAAGTAGTTCAGAAAGGAGCTTTAAGAAAGTTGGTATTGACCAGAAGCTTTGGAAGTTCTGGTAACCAAAGATACTCATGGAAGAACTTGGAAAAGGTAGCATTAGGATCTTCTGGATAGCTCTTGATGGAAGTAGTTCTGGTTTCTAGAGCAGCACATGCCTGCACATTTCTGTCCCTCAGCATTTGAGTAGAGAGCATACTGTCTGTATTAACTCTTATCAGTTATCTTAAACTTTCTTCAAAGTGAAATCAGCAACAGCAACAAAGGACATAAAATGTTGGAGAAGATGGGATGGAAGAAAGGGGAAGGCCTGGGCAAGGATGGTGGTGGTATGAAGGATCCGGTAGGTCTCTCTGGTTTTTACTTGGAACAGAAAGGAACAGAAATGTATTGGCAGTGAAAAAAAATTCTAATTGTAAGCCACTATTCACTTGAAACATTTCAAAACCCTGGTTAGGGATAATCTCAGTTGGACTAATTTCAAATAGTTTTTTTACCTGATTAATGAAGTATTTTGAAGTTTTTCAGTGATTTTTGTCCCTTCAGTGGAAAATGCCAGGGATGTCTGTGTTTGTTAGGAAACTAACCAAGGGAGGACAGACAGCTTCTAGCCACTGAATTGATCATCTCATATTTGAATACAAAGACTGGAGGAAGATTGAAATAATGTTGTGGTGTGAATTCAAGATGGGCTTATGGTGGAATCCTTTACTTTCTCTGAGGCCAATGTAACTGAAGCTAGAAGACAGGCCATGGGAGAGGAAAAGCTGGCTGAAGTCGCCATAGCCACCAAATTCCGGGTCTCTGCAGCAGCCATGTTAGCCCCATTTTTTGGCACCAGAGGTGTGTTGTCTTTTGGCAGTAGTGCTGCTCAGGGCCACATGATACCTGTTGTTATCCAACTACCCAGCACAGGGATCATACACCCTTCACCCAGTGAGGAGTACTTCACCGTAATGTTAGTGACAGGTGACATCATTCAGCACTCTAGATCATAGTTCTAGAGGTGGTAATTTGAAGCATCATTTTAACAGTACTTCAGATGTCCATGTCTGATCTAAGTGTATTACAGCCTTAAAGAGATGCGCTTGGAGAAAGGGAGAGGAATTATTATTATAAAATATGATTTGAAGCATATAGAATACCTTGACAGCAAAACTTAATGTATTTGACAGATCCACCTTCAGTTACATAAGACGCACGCGGGTTTGGGTACAAGTAGACCAGCCTCAATTGAAGATGTTCAGATCATCCAGAGCAAGAATAAAAAGAACTGGGATAAAGCAAGAGAAAGGTTTGCTGAAAACTTCCAAGAACCTAAATCACAAAGAGATACACCCAAGATTACACCTTGGGTTAGAGGGACTGTAGAGTAACGTATTTGATCCCACAGCTGGGTAATTCCTGTGTGTAAATAGTTGGAAGAGAATTTATTTTTATTCTTTTTTCTTTTGCTAAAGCGGAGGTTTGGTGATATGTAAAATACAGTTGTGGAAAAAATATACAAGATTAACTCTGTTAATTGGTTTTATGTAGTCTTCATGCTTTTATAAAAACACATTTTTAATAAGAAATGAATGGAATTTAGAGGAATATTCAAATCTGAGTACTTGAAAGTGTTTCTTATCATGAGCAGGAAGTTTCCTCAGTTGTGTTTTTAACACAATTCTTCATGGGAAGTCAAACAAAACATCTGTTAAATATGATACCATACCTTTAACAACTGAACAGGGGGGTTAAAATCAAGCTGAAACAAAAGAAAAAAAAAGCCCCAGACCCTTACTAACAAAGTATTGTGTTGCCTTTTCCTGTCTTGTATATTTATTCAAGATTGCCTTGAAATGCTCAGCAAGAGGTAGCCCACTCTTATAGCCCACTCTTATACAGTTCAGTACTAGTCACATGTCTCAGCTTACCTTAAAGGGGATATAAACTTGTTTTTCAATGATTCATCAGTACTGTTAAAAAATGCTGTGCACCATGAAATAAACTACCAGCACTGGTGAAGAAAACCATGTTCAGAAACAGCTTGTAGCAAAATTTTCTTCTGTGAAGAACTTGCTTGAGATTTGTTTAGTAAATCTGTACCATGCCTTTGAAAGAGGAGGTATGTTGAGAAGACTCCTGTCTGTGTGTATTATTTATTAACTTCTTGTTCTGATACATCCATTGCTGGCAATGGAGATTATGCCAGGAAAAAAAAAAACCAACTGATTTTTGGTGGGGAAGGATTGCCAAACTGAAGCTAAAAGCTTGGTATTTATTCAATGTTCCTAAACACAATAAATCATTGTCAATTTAAGCAGTGTGCTTCTTGATACAATCTTGTGCATATGCTGGATAGGAGCGCTCTTCTAAAATGAGAAAAACTTAATCCTGTTTTAGTAAAGTTATTAAGTTCCGATGCTTGTCCAAGTAAGGGAAACTAGGTATTCTCACCATCCTATTGGATCATGCAGGCAGCTGTCAAGCACTGTTGAGTAAAACCAGGACAAGTTGCTAGGTATTTATCTTGATAATTGACGCATACACTATAAAGCAAAACATTCAATCTATGTTATTTAAATAATTAAAGCACAGAAGTTTTTTTAACAACCTGAAGCATGCCTTACTTCTGCAGTATAGAGTTTAAGATACAGGTATGAGCACTGAATGCCTGCAGCAGTATTGCTTACTTTAATTAAAATCAGTTCGCTGTTTGCCTTTGTCAGCAGTTATTTTTTTACTGGTTTAGTGATACTTATGAATTACTGGCTTACTTTGCTGTTGCACTGCTCTATACTGACAACTTCAGGTTTTCAGAGGCTACCTATTTCTAGCTATGAAAAAAACCCCTGTTCTGTATGAAACAGCTACATTCAGTTTTAGTTCACCACATATCTAAAAAGGCACTACTTGTGCTAGGAGGACAGACCCCCCTGTGGCTAAAAGAAAGCTTTTGCCCTTTTTTTTTTTCTTTAAAGTTGACCTCTGTGGTCTTGACCGTAAATCAAACTACAAATCTTAATCTGAAAAGAGAGCAAGACATCTTGTACATACCTTAATAGGAACCTTAGCTTTCCCTTGCCCCAATTATTCAAAGAACGGCTCTCAGAACAGTCAGTCACTGGTTTATTGTTGCACTGCAAAGAAGACACTTGAAAGGATTGAGCAGAGTTTGCATTTCATCAAATTTTTAAGTAAGACATTGTTTGCCTTCCGAGAAGCATGGTCTCATGCACTCAAGCACTGACTGTTTTCAGTACTGCAGCTTCCTCTTTCAACAAACTTCCACGGAGAGGGTTGATGCTTATTCTCAGTTTAGCATTGGTGTGACAAATCCCATTATCTCTTGATACTGCCTAGGAAAGTGGAAAAAGCAGTGTGATTAATACAGCATTGTTAACAAAACAGCTGAAAATAAGGTCTGACTAACGCTCATCAAGCAGCCTTTACCGAGTTGGAAGATGTATCGAGCTACACAGGGCTTTTTATCCCCTACTTTAGTGACCTCTTGGAAGGTTGTAAGTACAAATGAGTTAGGTGAAATCCACCAGTGGTGTGCAAGCCTTATGTGCAAATGCAGTACTGCTCTCCCTCACGTCAGAAGGGGACCATGAGTTGCCATTGCACTATTATAATTTTGGAGGCTATAACCAGTAAGATACAGCATGAAGTGTAACTGTCTTACCTTCTCAGTCCTCCAACCATCCTGTTGTCTTCTCTAACTTAGGATACTTAATATTCATCCCTTAGACAAAGATGCTTTTCTATACAACCACCATTAAAATGTTTTAGCAGTTTACTGTGTGGATATATAAATATTGCTAGTGAATATATGAATAACACTAACATAATACCGGTTTATATAACTATTTTCTGTAGTCCTAATAGTGAATTTTGCAGAGCACCAACTTACCAAATGTATTTCTGAAATTTAAAATAAACCAAGAAGAGCAGGTATGTTCAGATCTTCAGTGAACAACCCAGCAGGGAGCTGATTTGTCACTGTGAGCCACTGGACTAAACACATACGCCAACAGGGGTTCTAAACCCCTGTATACGTACAAAGTATTTTTACAAAATGTACCACAGATGAAACTGGAGTTTGTGTTCTAGCAAAAACAGACCCTTTGCTGCTACAACTGGTTGTAGTAACTGTACCTGACAAGGGCTCTCAGCCAGTAGGTAAAAAGTCCATAGCAGCAGGAAGAGATGTCAAAAATGGCATCCTGTTATCAACAAGATGTGTTTAAATGTGCGTACTAACAGACGGTGTTCTATATGGACTTTCTCTAAGTTCGTATCCTCATGCCCACAAAATGTGAGATTTTTTTCTCATCCAGTTGCTGCCTTACAGGTATTTTCCATCCACATCTTGGTTTAATCCTGCAGTACCTCTGCTGACGGACATACCTGCGTACCGGCTGCTGTGGCCCGGCTAGCACTGATCTTAGCACCGCCCCGCAGTGTAGCAGGGCACCATCTGCTCTCATCCCTTCGTGCTCAAGTGTCCCGGTGTTATTTCAGCACTGCAAACAGGGCTCACGCTGCGGCTCCTTGGTTAAGGCAGGGGGGAAAAAAGAGGGTTACGGCCTGGCCTTCCCGCCGGCGGGACCCTTCCCGTGCGGCTCTGCTGGCGAGACCGGGTAGCAGGCCCGGCCCAGCAGCAGCACCGGCCTACTTCCTTTCCGCCCTTCCCCGCCCCCAGCCAGCCGCCCGCCTCAGCCGCCGTTTCGGAGCCCGGGGAGCCGCGCCGGTCCGGCCCGGCCCGCCACGGGCGGCCTTTACCTCGCCGCCGAGCCCGCCGCCATCTTGTCTCGTCGGGTCGGGCCAGAGGCCGCGGCGTGGCGCTTTCCCCGCGGGGGCGGCTGAGGGAGGAGCCGGGCGCCGTCGCTGCCCGGGGTTCGCGCCTCGCGTTTGAGTTTAAAACCCTTCCTGCTCCTCCTCCTCCGTTTCCGTCTCCCCGCGGGCTGGGGAGGTGCGGGAGTGGCAGAGGGCTGGGATGGTGCCTTCAGCTCGGGAGCCGCTGTGGCGTTCTGCAGCTCAAGAGCAGGGACTCTCTCACAGGAAGGCAGCATGCCCAGAGGCGAAACAGACACAAAAGAAAACGAGATCCATAGTGAAAAAAATACTTTTCTGAACATTTATGATCGGGAACGGTCCTAAGAATGAGCGGAGTCTCAGGGGTGATCCTGAGAAAGAAATCCCAGGAGGAGCCCGCAGCGCTCACCAAGGAAGCTGGCACGGCAGCCTCGGTCTGTTGGTGGGCCAGCGGAGCGCGTCGTCCCTCGGGCTGACCTTGCTGTCCCCTGCCCTTCTGTTGTAAGTGCCTTACAGCCCCGAATCCTCAGCCTCCCCCTGCTCTCCCTCCATGCTCCCTCCCTTTTCTAACCAAGGACACTGGTGAACTGGCCTTTTCTTAGTAGCCTTAGGTCAAGCCTGGTTGCAGACCGCATGCTTTGGCCAAACCTCAGCTCTTGGGCTCTGTGAGACTGAAAAATCTGCACCCGTGGCCAGACGAGATTTTGTAACACCTTGAGTCTTGCACTGACATCCATTACTTCAGCCCTTTCCCCTTCCTTCACTTTCTTCTTCCTTTTTGTTTCCCCTGGCTATTCTTTTTTTTCCTTATACATCATCAGTTTTTTTCATTTAACTACTTTCTACCCACTGAAAACGAATACAAGTGCAGATTAAATAAAACTGTGACACTTCCTTGAGTTACCACTATCACGCTGCTCACTGGATTTGGGTTTTCTTCAGCCTTTTGACTACATTCACCTGTACCACCACCTGGCAGGAATAGTCTCTAGAGTGCCCAGCAATGTTGAGTAAGGCTTAGCGTGAATCAAAATTATAGTTGCTGTTCCTTAACTTCCTTGGCAAACCCCTAACCTTTCTGTTTAATTCTTTATCTGCACAATGAGAATAATATTTGTTTTCACTCCCTCTTTAGAGATATTCAAAATCTGTCCAGACATGGTCCTGAGCAACTCGCTCTTGGATAACCTCCAGAGGTCCCTTCCAGCCTCAACCGCTCTACAATTTGAGCACTGCCACAGAAGTTGCAGTGAAGAACTGATTGGCTCTTGGAAACTACAGGGGTGGAGGCCACAGATGTATCTAAGCAGGCAGAAAGAAGTCTTTTAACTAACATGTCGTTGTTTAGGTCCAGCTGGCAACAAAGCCCTATGCATCTGCTTGCTCACTCCTCCCCTGATGGGATGGGGAGGAGGAAATACAAGGAAAGGCTCATGGGTCGAGACCAGGACAGGGAGGGATCACTCACCAGTTATGGTCGTGGGCAAAACAGACTCCACTTGGGGAAGACAAATCAGTTTAATTTGTTACCAAGCAAATCAGAGCAGGATAATGAGAGACAACTGAGATCTTCAAAACACCTTCCCCCCACCCCTCCCTTCTTTCTGGGCTCAGCTTTGCTCCCTCTTTCTCTACCTCCTTGCCCCCAGCAGCACAGGGTGACAGGGAATGAGGGTTATGGTCAGTCCATCACACCGTGTCTGCTGCTCCTTCCTCCTCAGGGGAGGACTCCTCACACTCTGCTCCAGCGTGGGGTCCCTCCCATGAGAGACAGTGTTCCACCTCCAACGTGAGTCCTTCCCATGATCTGCAGTTCTTCACAAACTGCTCTGGCGTGGGTCGTTCCACGGGGTGCAGTCCTTCAGGAGCAGCCTGCTCCAGCATGGGCTTCCCTTGGGGTCACGGTCTCTTTGGGAGCAGCCACCTGCTCCAGCGTGGGGCCCTCCCCGGGCTGCAGGGGGGGTCTTTGCTCCCCTATGACCCTTCATGGCTGCAGGGGCACAGCCTGCTCTTTCACCATGGCCGGAGAACCTCTGCTCTGGCCACCTCCTCCTCCTTTCCACACTGACCCGGGGGTCTGCCTGGTTGTCTGCCTCACATCCCACTTCTCTCCCCTTCTCCAGGTTCCCCAGCAGTTTTTTATCCCCTTTTAAGTACATTATCCCAGAGGCACTGCCACAGTTGGTGACTGGCTCAGCCTTGGCCATCTGCAGGTCTGACTTGGAGTCAGGAAAGTTTCTAGCAGCTTCTCACAGGAACCACCCCTGTAGCCCTTCCCCTGCTACCAAAACCCTGCCCCACAAACCCAATACGTAACAACAGCAAGAAAAAAACCAAAAAGCCCAAGGAGAGTGGGCAGTTTAAGACCTAACAGAAATTAAAAATCTGCTGTCCAGCCTGCCCTTCACCAGCTACCCTTGAGGTCAGGATTCATGACCCAGAAGAGGTTAAGCTGCAAGAAGAACAACAAACACGTGATGAGTCCAAATGGTAAATATTAAACAGGAGTTTTGGAAAGTACACAGGTGGCTATTCTTTAGTGTAAATGCCAGCCTACAGAGCGGAAAGGCTGGAATGAAACTCTGTCAAACCTTGCCTGAAGCAGTTGGTGCCACCACGGCAGCAAACGCTATAGGCCAACACCCTCATCCAGCCGGGCAACTCTGGGCATTCCTCTGGGCAGCACAACAAAGAAACAATAGGTTTAAAAATAAAAAGTGACACAATGCACAATGCACAAGTAAGTGGCACAGCGCTGGGCCATTTTGGCTTTTTGAAACATTGTCACATGCTTTATAAATAGTAATTCTCCTTTGCATGGTGTTGTGCAAAGCCCTGGTGTTCCCAAACCTTTGCTCAGAGGCATTCCCGGAAAAGACTATCTATTCATAAACGATTGCTCAGTGGGATGTAGGTGCACTGATCCTCCACAAAGGCGGTGGCAGGGAAAACACCAGAGGTGTTTCTGAGCTAAGTTTGTCTGTTGGGAGATTTTTTGGAGAGATTTTCAGGTCCATGTCAACCAACAGGCTGAGGGTTTTTTTGTTGATTGCTGTGGGAGAGCAGAGCTTCTGGCTGAGTGTGTTATTTGATCATGAGCAGTTATGCTTTCTACCGCGGAGGTCAGTGTCATGTGGAAATGATAACCAGGAAGCACTAGAGATGGGGTCCTTGTGTTTGTTCAAGTTGAGCACAAGATAATTGGGTGGACAAGGTCACCACCCAGCTTTTCAGAGCTTGTTAAAGCACTTCACGCGAGGAAGAGTGGAATTGGGCTGTTCTTGAAAAGTATGATTTTCTTGAGATGGTACTTCCATTTTCCATTTTACCAAATAAATGCTTCATCTTAGATATCTGTCATTAAAGGCACCACTTGGAAATTGCTCACTGTACACACAAGGAGAAAAGTCACAAATCCTTTAAAATAGTATTATTCACTATGTGTTTTAGAGTCAAATTTTGGATGTATTTAAAGAAGGATACTTCTTATGGTATATTTGCAATATTTGGGGGTTATTATGGATTGAGATAATCTGTATATATTTTGTCTTGATGGAGAAATGTATGTGAAAGATGACCATAAGTTTCAGCTATGTCTGCTTTCCCACATGTCTGTATATATGGCACCCTGCAGAGATCCTGCCCCTGGGCTGGTGGGCGAAATCTGCACTTTGCTTGCTCAAATGTTGTGATGGTTTTGTCTGGGATAGGGTTAATTTTCTTCATAGTAGCCGCTATGAGACTAAGTTTTGGATTTGTGCTGAGAAGAATGTTGATAACGCTGATGTTTTAGTTGTTGCCAAGCAACAAAGGAGCCAAGGAGTTTCTCAGTTTCTCACACTGCCCCTGTGTTCCCAGCTGCTTCTTTACAAGATGCTGGGAGGAGACACAGCCAGGACCCCTGACCCAAACTGACCAAAGGGACATTGCATGCCACCAAACATCTTGATCAGTGTATAAGCTCAGGGAAGTTGGCCAGGGTGGACCACTGCTCAGGGATTGGTTGGGAATTGGTAGGTGGATGTTGAGAGGTTTTATCACCTTTTTGTTGATGTTGTGTTTTCATTATATCGTACTGCTGGTAGTATTTTCATTACATATTATCAGTAGTAGTATCATTATTTTTTTTCAATTATTAAACTGTTCTTACCTCAACCCACAAGTTTTCTTGCCTTTTTCCTCCAATTCTCTTCCCCATCCCATTGAGGGAATGGGGGAGGTGAGCAAGCAGCTGTGTGGTCCTTAGTTCCCAATTGGGGTTAAACCTCGACAAATGCCCATTTACATTGAATTTTGCCACAGAGTTGAGTGAAAACTGCATGTAGTTTTAAGCTTGTAAACACTCTCACTTTGAGCAGCTGCTGCTTGTTCTTCCTCAGACCTTCTGCAAAATCCAAGGTTAGCTGGTCCTTCCAAGCGTGTATATTTGGAGTTATCCAAGGGATGGTGGAACATTGCAAAAATGTTTCAACAACTGCCTACAAAATGTGAGATGAGACTCACCTGTTTCCTCACTGTCCTGTGACCTGCATTCAGGAAAGTATTTCCTTTCCCCTAAACACTGCTGACACCTGGCTATGGTAATATTCCAATTCCCAGTATTCACCAATAAATCTAATGAACTGTTGAAGCCTAGATAAATCATTTTAGTTGTTACACATGAAGATTAAGAAGGTTTAACTGAGTGTAAGGCTCATTTTTAAAATGCTGCAATGGATGCATTGTCAGAGGACCTTTAAGTTGAGGTCTCAGTACACTTGAGGAGGCCTCCTGTAACAGCTGGCAGGATTATTAATAGCTGCCACAACTGTTTTAGGTAAAAAATGTGTTTTCTTGGGGGATTTTTGCTAATGAGTCACGTCATTTTGTTCACTTTAGGCCTTATTTGTTTTGGTTTGAAAAGAAGACATTTTTGTTATGCAGACATGGATACACACAATGTACCTGTTCTTGAAAGCTTGAAAGAGAAGCCTACAAATTCTGGAATATAGGGACAGCATTCTCAACTGGGATGTCACCGTGTCTTCAGTGAGTGCATGCTAACCTCCATCAGCTAATCATCTGGGCCCAGATGCTCATAGGCCAGTTTTAGAAAATAGGTACTGGTGTAGGCGTTGGTACAGAAGTCTACACATATCTACACATGCTCTAACTCTGCAAGCTGGAGGAGAAATTAAAATGTTTATGTCAGACATTGGAGGAACAATGTGACCCAAACTGAGAAATGTATTCCTCTTTCACAGCACCATCCTCCTGCCTAGCTCTGTGTGTGGCACTGCAGCAATTAGCCAAGGAAGATCTTTCTGTTTCATTCATTTAGAAGCCCTGGTATGTTTGCTCACCTAAATGAAGCATTTATGCTCTGCTTGTATTCAGCATTTTGTGTGACAGCTGCACTAATAGTTGACGTAATCACAGTGCCAGCCAAATTGCAGCAATGTTACAGGTGTCAGGATGCTTGCTTATTTTCAAAACACTGCATATTCAGATTGCGCATTTCTCGTTTGAATAATCACATCGTTTATATTCTTTTACATGCCGTTAAATATAGTCTGGAGCCTTAAAATCCATAACCCCTGACAGCTGCAGTGGCACAGTTTTTTACTAGCTTCAGTTGGCGTGACTCAATCATCTGACAATTAGCAATGATTTTACAAAGCATATTTTGGAACCTACAAGGCTCATTTAGAGTAAAAAACCAGTTTCTTTAGGCTTTCACAGTGGTATCTTTTGCCAGCTATTCACCACTTTAAGTTTCTGTTGATTATCTAAGAATAGGATACTACTTCATTGATGTTTGCATCTGTGGGGTTTTTGTATGACAGCACTACTTTGAGTTCAGTGCACTTACTTGGAGTTTATGCTAGTATTGATAAGAAGATAAATAGGTCCCCAGCCCTAGATCCTCAGAATGGGAGCTAGTAACCAAAACGTGTCTGAGCACACTGATACTTATATCACACACAAAATCAACACAAAGAGTATGTTGTTAACATTGTAGTCAGGTCCTCAAGCATGGCAGAAATACAAGAATTACAGTTGCCTGAACATTTTTCAGAATTTCCAGCTGTTGAATGTTTAACTGCATGATGTGAACAGTGTTGTTTCAGTGCAGTTTTCTTGACTCATGACTTAATGTATAACCATATTCTCATGCCCTCTTTACTTCCAGAGTCCCTCTACAGGTTTTATTGCACAGGAGGGAATGTGCTTAGCCAGAAATCAACTAGATCAGATTTTTTCTCTACACTTTCCCTTTCACCACTCATGACTTCACATCTTCTGGCCTGCAGCAAAAATGCCATGGTCTTTCTTGGACTATCCCTTCCTTTCACCATTAGGAGTCCCATGCTGCCCGCACTGCACCATCCATGCTACAGTAGTGTTCCTGGTTACTAGTTCATGAACATGAGACTGAAGAAACTACAGCAAGTGGTGCCAACAGTTGAATAAATTACTCTCTTATGATTTCAAATACATCAGTCACATACTATTTTCAAGTTGTAGAGTCATAGAATGGTTTGGGTTGGAAGGAACTGTAAAGATTTTCTAGTTCCAACCTCCCTGCCATGGGCAGGGACACCTTCCACTAGACCAGGTTGCTCAAAGCCTCATCCAGCCTGGCCTTGAACACTTCTAGGGATGGGACATCCACAGCTTCTCTGGGCAACCTGTGCCAGTGCCTCACTACCCTCTCCAGGCAGAATTTCTTCTTGATGTCAAATCCAAATCTACCAGTTTTCAATTTAAAACCATTACCCCTTGTCCTATCACTACCTGCCCTTGTAAAAAGTCCCACTCCATCTTTCTTGTCATGTCCTTCAGGTACTGGAAGGTGCTATAAGGTCTCCCCGGAGCCTTCTCTTCTCCAGGCTGAACAAACCCAAGTCTCTCAGTCTTTCTTCATAGGAGAAGTGCTCTACCTCTCTAATCATCTTTATGACCCTCCTCTGGACTTGCTCCAACAGGTCCATGTCCTTGTGTTTGGGCACCCAGAGCTTCACATGGTACTCCAGATGAAGTCTCACAAGAGTGGAGTAGAGGGAGAGAATCACCTCCCTTGACCTACTGGCCATGCCTCTTTTGATGCAGCCCAGGATACGGTTGGCTTTCTGGACTGTCAGCACACACTGCAGGCTCATTTGCAGCTTTTCATCCACCAATACCCTCAAGTCCTTCTCAACAGGGCTGCTCTCAATCCAGTCATCACCTGTCCTTTATCCATGTTTGGGATTGCCCCGACCCATGTGCAGGACCTTGAACTTGCTGAACTTCATGTGGTTTGCATGGGCCCACCTCTCAAGCATATCAGGGTCCCTCTGGGTGGCATCCCTTCCCACTACAGTATCAACCACACTACTCAGTTTGGTGTCATCCATGAAGTTGCTGAAGGTGCACTCAATGTCACTGTCACGGGGGACAAGGATAGTCAAGGTAGATGATGCCAGTCACTCTTCTGTTATCCACCAAGGCTGTCACCATGCTGTAGAAGGCCACATAATCTGTCATGCATGATTTGCCTTTAGCAAAGCCATGTTGGCTGTTGTGTTGGTTATGTATTTAAAGTCAATCAACCCACTTTAGTGCTTTGAAGTCCAAAACCAGCCTTTGAAGGTTCTGATCAGTACGTGACCCACGTCTTACTGTTCTGCAGTCCTCCAGAACAGATGAAACTCTAAGATCTTAACTCCTTTGGGCTGTTAAAGTTTGCATGTTTTCAGCTCACATGGAAGTATTTTGGCCAAATTTCAACCTTGAGAATAGTGACTTCATACGGATAAATTTTCCCTACACTAAATTTTCTCTACACTTTTCATTGCTGCTTCTTGTCAGAAGTGGTCATGCAATAGCTATGCACAGGCATACCATTGTCTCCTTCCTGTAGGGCAGTGACACTATTACCAGGAGTACAAAGGTGGAGACCACTGTATCTCCAGCATGGCCACATCAGTGGGGATTATGATCAAAGCAATGGCACAGATGAGCACACCTGCACAACTTCTCCCAGGTGCAGAAGAGATTTCTGCACTTGCCTGACATGGGCTGTTATAGGGACCTGAGGCAGAGGCAGACTGAAGGGGTGCAGAGAGTCTCTTCTCACCAGTCTGGTGGATCCAACACCCTTTATAACTGCAATGGCAGATGAAAATGCAGCTTTTTGTCTGGCTGATGATCAGGGGGACAAGAGACCTGGGTTTCTTCATGTTGTAAGAGTGACTTACACATCTCTGCCCTCATGCTTCTGCAGAACCAAAGCCCTTTGCCTGCATGTAGGGTAAGTGCTAGAAATTCTGCAAAAGAGGTTTTCCGCATTATTTACAGCTTATTCTAAACAGCCTGAGCATTCAATTGGCCTTCAGAAACCTATTTTTCTGTGCATCCCCATCACCCACCTTGTACCAGTGCAGAAGCTGGAAGTAGTCTGGAGGACCATAGCAAGAATGACTAGAGGACTGGAAAACACAGCTGGGAGGTCATGCTGAAGAATTTTGTTTGCTGGTCCTAAAAAAAAGAAAAAGAAGGGTGAGTAGACATGGACAAAGACTTTGGAGGCATGGTGTTGAAGAGTGGTAACCAGTTATCTACTGTATCTATGAGGGAATGAACAAGTGTAAGTGAGCCTAATATGTAGCAAAAGATGACTGAGTTTGGAAACATGAAATCTCCAGGCAGAGTGCAAGTTTATAACAGCAAGTTGTACAACTGTCCCCAGTAGGTCCCCATCTTGTACCAGGTCCTGCCTCCAAGAAGACAGCCAGGGTAGATTTCCCAGAGTTTCTTCCAGCCCTATTTTCCCTGCTTTTTAGTGCTGCAGGAGCACCTAGCAATGTTGTTGGATCAGTCAGGTAGGGATCAGCTTGTGGGTCATGTAGGCATCAGATCAGCTCAACTCTTGAAGTGCTTTCTGCCCTCAACTGCAAATTTTAAAACACTTGCGTTTGGTTTTTTTTTTAACTCTGCACTTCCTCCTGTTGCTGGTATATCTCGCAGGCTCAGCCATCACAGCCATTTGCAAAAGCAACAGAAGCTTTTACTTTTCTGAAGACTTTTTCAGAGTTAAATGATTTCATATGATTTCACTGGCTTCCATACTGTGCAACCTCTGCATCTTGATGGAGTCAGACTCCCCATTTTGCATTTCAATTCAGTGCATTCTGTGAGACTAACCAGAACTTACTAGGGAATTGAGTTTTTCTAAATTATTTTTCTAATTTATCTCCCTCGGTCATGTTTTCTCTTTCTTCTCTGATTTCACATCTCTCTGTGTTCTTGGTCTCAGTTTTTCCTGCTGAGAAGTGCTGACTGCTGTGCAGCATACGTTTTTCCTGTAGAAACAAAGCTAGAATGGTAAACATTTCTCTTCAGTCTCCTCTTTGCATTAAGGAAAAAAAAAATAGTTCTATCTTCATATTAATCAGGAGAGAACGTGACCGCAGCAGCCTGTCTTCAATCTGAGCCTGACATGGAGGTTGATGCAACAACTTGCAGTACTGATTCAAGCACCACATCTGTTACTGAGAAACAAAAACCTAGTAAGTGAGCATCCCTCCATGAAATGTTAACCCTTTTGTAAAGACCTATTTACACATCAAAAAACCAAAGGGCATTTCTAGCTGACGTAAATCAGCATAGGCCCAGTGAGGCGGCTTTACACCACCTATTCTTTTTTACACCAAACACTCTCATTTATACTGGCAATCTCTGGCTACGTAGAACTACAATCTGTAGCTCTGTGGGTTGGCACCTGTGGACGTGGCCAAGCAATCCTCAGGTGGTCAAAATCTCTGGAGCAGGGTTTTCTTTTTAAGCAGGGCTCTTTCTCCAGACCTACCCTTAAACACTGCTCAGTTTTGATGATCAGTGTCCTAAGATTGCTCAGGGTGAAAAAATTGAACAGATTTATGTTCAACTAAAACTGCCAGGAGTCATGTTGCTGAGGTCCTCCAAGAATCTAATACTCCTTATTGGTTACAGAAAACTGGGAGGAAGTGAATTGCAAGCAGGGGTTTTGCACCTATGGTAGCCTGAAGTCGATCACCTCTACAAGACCTGGGAGCAGGTCCTGTCTGCACATAATTGAGGTGGGTTAGTTAGAGTACTGTAAGCCTACATGCAGACCTTAGTTTGGGCTGAATGGCATATTTCAGTGTAAGCCTGTGCTTGTCTGATCTAAACCTAATGAAAATAAGCTGGGTTTAAACTTAGGGAAGACTGATTTTTGCTGGCTTTTGCACTAAATCACATACATCAGGTTTTAAATCACACTTTGAAAGAAGACCCTGCAACTCTGCATGCAGGCAAGCCTTTAAGCTTCAATTTGTTTGTGTGATGTACAGACCAGAGAGTACAACAAGCATCATTGTTCTCCCCCCAGCTCTGATCCACATGTCTCCTTCCTTCTTCACTTGTTATTTTCTGCTGGACCCATGAGGTCATCTCAGTTTGACTGTTCATCTGTGACTGCAATAATAATTTATTAGAAGATGTCACATGTGGTGAAAATACCTGTCCTGATACTGTTAACAGCATGGTGAAAGACAGGCTGATCTTCACCCGGCCAGGGCTGGAAGCAGACTCTGGGAGTGCTATTTTTCTTATCTGGGACTGATTTCAGTCTCATGCCTATTTGCCAGTATGACATGCCATCAGATTTCCAAAATACTCGGAGGAAGAATTTGCACTTAGAGCTGCACACTGATGAGTGCTCCTCTGATTCCCCTCCCCCAGCTCATTAACATGTATGTCTTCCCTTGTTAGTGTTCCTCATTATCTGAACAGCTGGTGAATGTTCTGTTTTCCTTCTCGTCAAAAAGAGGGCTTTCACAGCCATGAGGAAAATTTGTATTAGGTACAAGCAATTTTTAATACTGACTCCAGGTCCATTAATTTTTTCATTATCATTATCATCATCATCATGGCAAGGGTGGGCAGGTAGGCTGCAGGCCTGCTTCTTATCTCACTTGGAGGAGTATAAAGTGAGAGACACTCTTCTGAAGGCGGTAGGGTTACAGCAATGCAAACTGGGGTAAATGTGGATCAGGGTCTGACTCACTACATTTTTTCCATGGCTGCCTTTAAAATATGAGTAGTTTCTCTTCCAAATCCATTTTAGCTGTAATTAACTGTAATGAAGATTTTTTTTTTTCCTTCTTGTGTTTTTCAGATACGTGCTCCACCGAAGATTTTAAATCACTCCTCTGGCTGCATATCTTATGATCAAGGTAGAAATTATTTCTCTCACGTATGTAAAGAGAAGATGAAAAAGTAAGAGATATAACTGGAAACGACATATTTGCTGGGGTTCTCACTTTAATTTTTCCCTCAGTAGATGACTGATTAATATGGAATATGCATTTTTAGTGGATCATGGCTGTATTCAGGTTTCTGAGCAATAGTCAGGTCACAAGACTTTGTGTACCCTCTGAAATATTCCAGAATTCAGATCTCCACCTTCCAAGTTTTGGATTGATACTTTACGCCGGATTTTTTAATTACTTGGTAGAGTAATTGTCCTCAGTGCCTTTCATCCAGGATATAAGTTCTTTTTAATTTTCTCTTTTGAAGCCATAACCCTGAAATCACATTTATATTCCACAGAAATCAACAGCAATAGACTTATTGGCAATTGTTTTCCTGGTGTGGGAAGCTCAGTTTGGTAAAGTGTGGTAGAGGTGGAGTGTGTTTTCCATCCTCCCCATGGTGAAAAAACAAAAGAGGAGGTGGGATCAAGAGTCCCATCACTGAGGACAAGGCCTGTTGAGGGCAAGGATTCCTTCAGCTGTGTGATTTAACAGAGCTATGCCTCCATTCATGTGTCGTCACACAGGCCAGGAGACCTTGGGGATGAGGTCTGGCAGAGCTGCCTTTCTCCTTCTGAACCCACCTTTTTTCATTATTGCTAGCTAGATCCAGTCACTTGGCAAGACCGGTACCAAAGACAGGTACCTCAGCTTCAGGGAGCTTTATCTATGGTCCTGTCCTTTTTCAAGGAGCCTAGCCCCTGATGTAGGTTTGATTTGATGCTCCAATGTGTTAAGTCTCCCCATAGTTATCTGTCTTTGTTTAAGCTGTTCTCTTTGTGTAGGATAGTGCTGCAACAGAAGAGGTCACCTACAGTCCCTGAAGCAGGAAAACGTAAGAGCTGAACTTCTGTCTTGCACCACCAGTTAGACTCTTCCTGATGACAAGTGCCTTCACTATGCCAAAGTCTCCAGGACTCTGGTGGATGTTGTAAGTATAGGAGTTTTCCATTGGAAGTAAGAGATCTCATGTTATCATCTGGGATGAATGATTTTTTTTTTTTACAGTAAAAGCAATTCATAATTGTAGCACCATGGTTTTAGTAGCTTACACTTCTTGTATGGTAAGCCCAACTGATGACAGCCCATAAGTAAAAAAAAAAAAGGGGGGGGGGGGGAAAGAACAAAAATGTAGCATATTCTGTGCATATACAAAATTAAGTTTAAAATTTTCCTGAAAAATATATGTGATCACTGCATGATTAGACCAGTCACCACTCCTTTTCCAGGTCAAATACAAGCACAAAATAGTGACTGGCCTTGTCTTCAAACCAAATGAGTTCAGTATGTATTTGCAGTTAAGTTAAAATATACCTTGATGCCACAGGGATTGGAAATCAGTTGGATTGACTTCTTTTCCCTCCATATCTTCCCTCTGTGTTGTTATACTGGGTTATTATTTTTCATTTGGCTCTAATCTCCCACTCCAAAGATAATTAGTTTAAAACAAATTGACAGAACACTTGTAAATTAACAGAAGCCTTTAACCAGTTGGATGATATGCAAATTAAGGAAATGCCGGGAACACAATGCCAGGAGATAAATAACGAAATTGGGTTTGAATCTTGAGTTACTTTCCTGTCTTCCAAATAGAAACACACAAACACGGATTAATTGTCTGATCAAAGTCAACGAGACACTACGTGCTTATTTTTTTTCCCTGTGGGATCACATTTTCATCTCTGGAGCTGTTTGTTCTCAACCGTGTACCACTAGAGGGTGCTCAGATAGCATTGTTACTGGGAATTTATTTATAAATCATCGTTTCTGGGATTTTGGGCTTTTATGCAGCTAGTTGTGGCTTTAATTCTCATCTTCCTACTTGCTCTGCCTGGTTTGTTTGTTTGCTTGTTTGTTTTCTCTCTGTCTCTTTATTTAGAGCTTCTGCAAGCTGAGAGACTCTTGCTGAATGAGTTAGTATCTCATCATCTTGATGCTATTTTAATGGCATTCATCAGCACAGCACAAATAGTCTCACTGCGTCCCTCCTCACGTCATGGCCAAACATGACTTACCACACCACAAACGTGAAACCAGCATTAAACAACAGCTTCCAAGTGATTAAAATAGATGTGGTGGCGTCCAGGAATCCATGACCATTTAAGGGTAAGCAAACCTGTAGTACTTGGCTCACACCCTCCTCTACCCCCTCCCAGATCTAAGTGTATTTGTCTTCTCCAGACTTACCAACTTCCATTTCCCATGCAAGGAGACATTCCACGTCCTAAAATTACTCACTTTGTCACCCATACTAGAAAGCCTAAGCAAATAGACAGCACTTGAATAAGCCTCATGCATGATGAGTGTTGCAACTCTTCCGGTAACTACATTTCACTGTGCTATGTAATATCACCATCCCGTGATAAAAAACCTCCACCAGGTGGGAGCCTTTGTGATGATTCTTAAAAACTTGCATTTAGACTGTTCATGCATTCTCCAGGGCCAGGGAGAGGAAATCTTCTGTCATCAGGACAGCTGAGTAGCTAGCAACCAGCCTCCTAGCTGAAGTAGGCTTTAACAGTAATTAAGTAACCTGTGGAACACCACATACCTACACAGTGCCAACAAAACCCAAACAACGTTACATTTTTCCATTTCTACAGGATAGGTCGAAATGTTGTAAAGAACAATTATTTAATTAAAAGTAGGTTTGAGAGATTATAGCTGAAAAAAAATCAAGCCCACCTTTTAGGGGATTCCTGGAATGAGTGGATTGGAAGGAAAGAGAGCACCACATGGACAAGAAGAAAAGCATGTGTGACTGTAGGCCATTGGAAACATTCAGAGATGGGGGCCGGGGCCGGGGGGGGAAAGAGGTAAAGTGTCTGTAAAGAAAGAGGTCAGGAAATGTGCCTGACCGCCCTGTGGATACAGAACTGAGTTCCCTTGCTGTATACAGCTCTGCAGACATGTTGTGGGTGAAATTACTCCAGAATAAGCCAGAGTTTTTACTTACTTGGGCTAAGAACATAATCTTCCAGGGACAGAGACAAGGAGTTTTCTTAGAGTTTCAATGAAGTCACTCCCTTTCACGCCAGATTGTACCTCTGTACCTTTTCTCCATTGCCTCTCTGTAGAAGAGGGTATCACATTTCTTCAGGGAGGTTTTGTTAACCTTTTGCTGAAGAAAATGTGTATCTGCCTAATGGTGGCCTTATTAAGTCTACCTGATGCTAAGCCACTCCTTGTACAAAGGATGATGAGAAGTAACCCAGCTGCCGTCACCATCTCCTATCAATCAGTCTCATTTCAGAGCCATTTGAGTAAAAGAGCAGCAATAGCTGTAGATGATGACCTCCTCGCAATGGACAGGAGTATCATATGAATGCTGTTAGATTTATTTCAGTTTGATCATCCTGCTACTCTTGGCTGTGACAGAGGATGAGCATACAATGATGGTCACAGATAGGAAGAGGCAGAAGTGCTTTGGGATAGTTTTGCTTCCTTGGTTGTATTTGATCATTCCTGGTTTCCAGTTGTTCTTTCCTGTATGTAGAATCATACTTTTGCTTGTGCTCAGGCAACCAAGAAATCCCAATTGCCCTGTGAGTGACTGGTCACTGTCACTATTTACTCTTCCGGAGGCATGGGTGACTCAGATAGATGGAGAACATCATCAGCCTTCAAAAGAACAATTTGATGGAATAGAGAGAAAGCATGTGCCAGAGACCTGATATAAGGGGTCACCATTTACTTACAGGAAAATTAAGTAGAGAAAGCAGACAGTATAATCCAAAATCTTGGAGGTGAGAGAAAGATGGTGAGAGAACGCAGTAATTTGAAAACCAGTTATTGCTAAGGAAAAAAGGCTTTTTGAATGGAAGGCCAAGGTGTATCCCTGTAAGCAGGTGGGGGAAAAGGACTAAAACTGCAAGAGAGAAACTGCTTAAAGAGAAGAGGAAAACGATACAACGGAAAGAGAAGTAATGGGATGAATTTGGAAGTTCAAAGGGAAACTGAGGCAGGATAGTCTCTACAAAAGCACATCTCTCTTTTAATGAAAATTAACTGGTACTGTCATAAGTCTAAGGCAGTGTGATTTTTTCCTGGAGTTTGTTTCCTTCTTTAGCTGAAGTTGTGGTATTCATTATTATCTGAAATTACCCACTATGGAAAAATAATCACTCTCATACAATGCACTGAGAAACCCATTATGTCATTTTAAAGGTCAGATTTTAAAATGGATTTGAACTTGGTTTATTGATATGAGCCTGGAAACATTGCACAGAGTAATTTCTGACTGCAAATAAAGAGTATTTTACCTGCATGACTTGTGGGTTAAGATGGTCTGGGTCAGCAAACAGTTGCAAATAGCTGTATATTGTTGCAAACAGTCTTGCACTCTAGATTACAGTGGAGAATGAAAAAGCCTGTTTTTTCACATATGAAGTTGATTACATTTTCTAGAAGGTGTTCTCCAAAAGGTAGTAGGACTGCCTGCCCTCCGACCTGTGATTTTATGTGCTCATTCTGTTACCAGAAGAGAGTTGGGGAGGAGTCGTAGCTTTTGTACCCTTTGTCCTTACATCACAAGCCTTCACTCAGCTGAGTAGTGGCTTTACCTTTGTCTGTGACTTTTGTCAGGAGCGCTTTGCTTCAGAAATCTGACAATCTGTGCGGTATGACAAGCATATAGCCTTCCCAACCTAAGGGGGCAGTGAGCAGATCGGTCAGCCTGCCTCTTCTAAAGAAGGACATGCAACTGCTGTAACCACAGCAGCCGATAGAGCCAAGGGTGCTCTGCCATCTTCTCAAGAAGGAAGAAGATAATACACCTCTGCTACACAGCCATGTAGAGCACATACAGCAACAAAGCACAATGGCAAAGGGGGAGGCAAGGTAGGTAGGAGCTTGTTACTCCCACACCAGCAATTCATCCACAGCCCTGTGGAGTCTACAGGCTGGATGAGCTGCAGGCTGCAACCAGACTGTGAGCTCTTGGCTTGTCGGATATCACGTTGCCTCTTCATGAGTAAAACTGTTGGTATGCAGCCATTCAGTGATCTGCGCTCCCCCGGTTTATGAATTTCAGACTGCCTTCAGGACGGAGGGACTGAGCGTGGTGGGACTGCGCCTCTTTGTTCCTACAGTTCCAGCATTGTGCCTTGAACTTACCTCAGCCTCTTATACTCTCATTTGTCCACGCGAAAGAGTTCTCCACCCTTTGTGCAGATATAATTCTATAACCCCTACCACCAAGCTGGGAAGAGAGACTACGCTGCAGTGAAAACTCATGGATGCCTCTTGCAGGGCAACACTAGTCACCTTCATTGCTTGTGGAAATAATCATATTGCAGCTGTTGTACCTCAGACAGGACTGTGCAGCTCAGAGAAAAATGCGTAGTTCTGCCACCATATCCCTTCACAAACTGTTATGGTTTATTATGATTTTTTTTTAAGTGCTGCTCTTTTCTATTGCTGCTCTGGAAGTTGTCTCCAAGCCTTCCATAGATACAGCTAACTTTGTAGACTTTGTAAAACAAGCATAGGGATTATAATAAACGATATACAATTTTATTGTAACATGAAGTAGGACAGTTCGATGAATTTTTGTCTGTCAACTGCTGGATCTAGGGGATCTTCACTACAAGTTTTTCTAAAATTAAATCACTTTAGTCATTCCTAGAGTAACATATTGTGACTCTTTCTTCTATGTGCTTACATTTAATCATCCATGAGTATAATGGAAAGCAAAAGGGCCAAGAAGAGGGTCAAACTTTCTAAACTGAGACTGTAGGTAGCCATGACTTGCAGATATGAATACCAGTATTTTGCTACAATGGCTCTGGGTTAGACACAGTGGCATGCAAAGAAAAGGATTCTTCCACTCTCTGTCTCCTTGGCTGTTCAGGAGCGATTGTGTTTGTGCAGGTTCATTGCATTATTGCAAGGGGAAGAAAAAATCAGATTGTTTCTATGGGATGAGCTGGGTAGTGGTTTCTCAGAGCTATAACACTGGAGAGGTTTCAAATACACCTGTGAAAAATATTTGTATTCTATCAGGTGCAGAAGCATTCATTTGTAAACATCGTATTACCATGTGTTTTGCACAGACATATTGTCTTTTGTCCCATAACCCCGATGAGTTTTACAAATGTTAATGACTCACGTGAAATTTGTATTCATCATAGCTGTCTTGGCGTGAGCCCTGTGCCTGTCCATCTGTGCATGGCTGTCGCACAAGTACGCAGTCTGTGATGTAATCATAATCTTTGACAAAGGATTGCTTACAACATAGTCATGCTGTGGAGTGCTCTAAAATAGTGGAATTCATGTTTCTCTGTTTGAAGAATTACCCTGAGAGTTTACAGGCATAAAATGATTCATGTCACTTCCTTCTTTTGTGCCTTGGCCAAGTTACAGTGTTCTGCCAAGTACTGTAGTTCTTGAAAGCCATGCTAATGTCTTTCCAGGAGGTAAGATGTCTTCGGTAAGTGCACAGCCTGCCAAAATGAGTAGAAGAGGAATTCCTCTGTGATGGCTAAGACAAATACTCCTAATATTATTTTGTAGCAAATTTTATGTCAATGAATGCTCAACGGCAAATCCCCAGTGATATGAGTTAGCGTTTGTTTGTGGAAGACTGTAAAAAGAGTAGAGAACTTTGCTTGAGCTAGAGAAGATTTTTATTTCACACTGTTTTTAATGTGAGTTTGCTCTGCAAGGCCTTATTTTTGAAGACACAGCAGTAAAGGCCAGCAATTACTGAGCTCCTTAAAGCTGCTTTCCAATTAAAGAATGCCTCCTTCATTGATTTTATTAGTGACACTGTTTATTCCAGAGTCAGGAGAGGACCATAAGATCCCCCAAAGCCTTATGTTGCCTAATGATGAGGGGACAAGACAAAGTCTTCATGTGAACTCTGAACTTGCCTGACAAAAGGACCTGCCCCTCCGTGTCCTAAATATACTCCAGGGAGAGAAAATCTCATCTGAAATACATGGTGAGGTGTATGTTCCATGTTCTAGATACAAATGGCTTAGTGGTGCTTAATTCTGCTAGAATGGCTTCTTGAGTTGAGTGTTTCACTATCTTTAGTTCATCTTCACAGTGTGTCATAGTGTGCTCTTCTGGTGTGCGGTAAGTTTAGGGAGAAGTGACATCCCTCATGAGTGTTTGCTTTGTGTGATGTTTGTGGCTTTCTGGCTTGTAGTTTACAAATTTTCCTGTGCTATTTTTATAGTTTGTTACTTTTTATTTACTTCATAAGAACATAAAGGAGTCCAATCAGACTATCCATTGAGGACACACTTAGCAACCTCTAAGACAAGACAAGAAGCTACGGTACATGTCAACTGATGCAATTTATAGCATCAGCTGGTATGTACTTAAAATATTATGGCATTGACTCTATACAAGCATGACACTGTAAAAGATTAACTAGGGAAAATTAAATAGTTGACACACTCCAAAGCCTATAGATAACAATGAAGGATCCTGCAGCCTTTTACTCATGCTAGCAGTCCCATCAATGTTAACAGCTATGAGGATTATGTAAAGCCTGCTGGAAACTCTTTGAACTGAGACCTCTCAAGTGACCAGTGACCATTTTGTGCCATCCCCTTGTTTCTGCAGGGCAGACTCAAGAAGTGGGACTGGGAGTGACTCAATTCTTTTGTGCCTTTGTTTTTTTTGGTCAAAATGTCCATGGAGATGTGTGGCACTGTAGGACAGCGTTAGCTTTTCATTTCCATTTCCCCTGAAGGCTTTTGAGACAGCATCAAGCAGGGGAAGAGCTTGGAAATGCAATGTGTATCCAAGAACCGGGTACCTAAAATGCAAAATACAGCCCACAGTTTTATCGGCCTTATCTTTTATATAAAATGACAGTGAATTGTTCAGGAATGCAAATCTATTACTGTTATTAGTATTTATTATTATCATCATTATTATTACAATTATTGAATGCCACTTCCTCTTTGAAGAATGGTTCTTTCTTAGCCAGTGACAAAAGCAATGCTTTTTTGAGTACACATCACATGACACATCTCCGTCAGGCAGTGTCCTATTCACCCAGCTGTGCTCTGCCAGAGAGTATTGTTAGGTATCAATTTGCCTCAGCTTCTAACGTCAACCTTTAATGATTTCTTTTTCTTGTTTGTCCTTGTGATAACCTGAAAACCTGAGAAGAGATTAAATCCAAGCTAGTGTATAAGGACTGCATAAAAAAGTAATGAAACTGTTCTCTGCTCCAACTTGGCCTTCAGTCTGGCAAATCATGGCCTTTTCAGGGTTCATAGTCTAACCCATACATAAGTTATGTATGTTCAGAGATAAAAATTGTCTGTTCATTCTAAACACAGCTAGTTTTAGATTATTTATTATCTATTGAGAACTGGCAATATTTTCAGTGCTGGCCAAATATAAATGAAAAATCAACCCCCTTCTTTTCAAAATGACAAAGACATTTTACTCCTGCCTATGGTGAGATCAGAGGAGGAAATTCTGAGGGCAGAGAAATGAGTAACAATGGCATACATGAGACTGGGTCTGTCTCCAAGACCAGGAATGTTTTATTGTGTGCTTTGCTAATCCAAACAAATGCTCAAGTGCAAACTTAATCTGAGCTCTGGAGGCTTCCTGAGCCTCGGAGGACCAAACTCTGGTCCTTGCAGTTGGGGCAGGAAGGAATGTCTGGGCAAGCAAACCTCACCCTGACCACCAGAAGTCTCTGCATAGACTACATGTGGTTGTTTTGCGCTGAAGCTACAGCCAGGCTGCAGCCAGCTAAGGAGGCAGGAGTAGATGACGGACCTTGCTGTACCTAAATCTAATGGCCTGCTGCTGGAGTTTGTCATTTGCTTCCATAGACTGGGAAATTCACCCAACAAAAGCAGTATCCTGGGTCTTATCTGTGACATGTCTTGGATACCTCTTTCAAAAGTCCCAGAATCCATGGAGTGGGCATTTTACTTACATAAGAAACATGAACTCTGTTGCTGTCACTGTACAATTCAGCCACAGATGAGGTACTCTGTCAAGCCCACTGAGGGGCATACACAAACGCCCATTTTCTTAACATTTGTGTGGTAGCAGTAATGTCTCAGAAACTGGCTACTCAAATTTGTGAATGAGAAGAATTTTAAACGGCAGATTTACGTACAGCAAAGAAAATTGCAAAGGCCAAACATTCAGGATGTAACGGGCTGTGTCCGAGAAAGAGCAAAGTGAACAGCATAGGAAAGGAACAAGAACTTCCAGAGTAATAAAAATGTTGAAAATTACCTCCTGGATACTAACAGAAGGAAGTCCCAAGAAATTAGCATGAAAGTGCAGCTTGAAGGAGAGTAGAAGTCTGTATACATTACCCACTAGGAGGCACAATGTTTGCATACTTGAATTTAAAGATGTTATTCAGAATGCTGAAGTGTACTTCGGATGTTCTTAGAGCACAGCAGAAGCAAATTAAGAATAATGAAATAGATTAATAAAAAAAAAAGAATAAAAAAGCCATAAAGTTCAAATGAAGGGCCTAATTCCGACCCTGTTAAAACATAAACAGCCACATTCCCATTAAGTCAGGGTGTTATACTGAGCCTGAAGTGGAATCCTTAGCACATGTTAAAATCTGCATGCATGCAAAATGTACTAAAAAAAGCAGACTATTTACTTTTTATTTTACTTCTACATCTAGAAGAAAAGTAGGCAGAATAATCCCCTACATTTGGGCTGTTTCCCCAGAAACAATTCTAAAGTGCTGCAGTTAGTGTCATCAGCCTGGTCCCAAGTCACAGGTGAAGAGTGGAGTGAGCGGAGCTGTGCCTGCACTCTTTGCTCAGGGAAAGCCTTGCTGACAGCACGGTCACTGCCGGATGGCGTTCTCCTTTCAGAGTGCACGGAAAATGTCGTTTGTCTGCCACATACTGAGCGTGGCCGTTAGCGATGGGGCTGACCCTTCTGCATTTCCCATGTCAGCTTCTCAGTGCTTGCAAAGAATTGATGCTCTGGCTGGTCTCAGCATTCCTCTAGTGGGTCTTCAAAAGCCACAGTCAGCTCGAAGGGGACGGTGCAAGGAGAAATGCAGGGAAAGGCATCTGTGGGAACTGCAAAATGTCTGTGTGGCTGTATCCAGACCTTAGTGCTTGTGTCCAGATGAGTACCTCACCCTGATGGTGATGCCATGACTGGATGAGATCCTTCCTCCTTCTCTTGAAGGATTCTTTACTGGGAAGACAGCCTGACTGCACAGAATGGCAGGCGTAAGTGGCATGCTTTGGCTGGTCTCTAATTTGTCTGCCTGGGGAAAGCAGGGTCCCAGGACAAAGCTGATTCTGAGGTTTGCAGTTGGCTGGTTGACACCTGGCACTGGTGCAGAGGTGCTGAAGAGGGAAGGTTATACCTCCTCTGAGACCATACCAGGGCTGCAGTTGGGGTTGTAGCAAACCTCCCATCCACTTCATCCATGCATGACCAGGACCTTTGAGAGAGTGCCAAGGACATAATCTCCCAGACAACAGCTCTTGTAAACGTATGGCCACAAAAGGGGGGATGTTCTGGCCTGCTGTTGAGGACATTTCAATATGTGCACTGTCTAGGGTTTCTGGGGAGCTCAGGGAGGACTGTGTTTGCTGACTGTGTCTTCTCCCCTAGAAGTAGGGCAGCTCTTCACAGTCCCTAGCCTCAATCTGACATAACTTGCTGACCAGTGCTTGTTCTATTTCTCATCTCTAAAACTGATTTGCAGCACAGGTTCAGTGCTTTGGGTTTATTGTGTGCTGTGGTCCCTGGGTCTGTGAGTTTTTGGCTAGGCAGCTGCTGCAATTTGACCACTACTTGTCTGACAGTTCACAATCATCTTTAATGTCGCTCCATGTTTGAGACATTCATGTGCTCCCCGCTGTCCTGCATACAAGCCTTTGACTTTTGTTTGGGTGGGGATTGTTTTTATTGTGTTTGCTGAGTATCCTGTACAGCTCCCTCACTGAGGCCCTGCGTACCACTACAGAGCAATGACAGTAATGACAATATTATTGAACTAGCAAGAAATAGCAATACTCCAAGAGGAAACACAGCAATAAGCTGTTCTTAAAGCATGAAGGAGAGAGCAGCAAAGTGAGAGTCAAGTCCGGTTAAGTCCAAAGATGCCATTCCTAAGACAACGCATTCCACCTACTTGGTACTTGCTGCAAACTAGAGTATCTCCATGATTACAGGATCACAGAATGGTTTGGGTTGGAAGGGACCTTAAAGACCATCCAGTTCCAGCCCCCTGCCATGGGCAGGGACACCCTCCACTAGACCAGGTTGCTCAGAGCCTCATCCAGCCTGGCCTTGAACACTGCCAGGGATGGGGCATCCACAGCTTCTCTGGGCAAAGAAAATGCCCAGGTGAAAACAGACTGTTTGAAGTATGTCTCTGGTCGCACCTCCTGAGGCTGAGATTTGCTCCAGATCAGGGCCATGCTGCCCTCTCTCAGGCCCAGACAGTTAATTCCCCTGTCCTTGACTGCGAGGCTGGATTTTACCTGAGGATCCTGAAAAGCACCAGCAACGAGCTACCAGCTCCGTGGGTGGATTTACCACTCTCCCCAGAGGATGTAGGCGTTTGTCTTTCTGCAAAGGCAGTGTAACTGTCAGCATACTGAACCACGGCAGGCTCAGAGCACTCGGTCCCCCTTCCTTTCCCCTTCCCCTTTCCCCATTACTAAATGTTCCCCCTCAGGGCAGAGAATGATCTGTACGGGGCAGCGGGAGAGGCCGCGGGTGCCGGGACAGCTCAGGGAAGCCGGTTCGCCCTCCTTCCCCAGTGGAGCCCCGGTGGCGAAACTCCGTTTTCCTGGAGCGCTTCCAGCCCAGGGAGGCCGGGCGCTGGGCTGCGGGAGAGCTCCGGGGGGCGGGGAGCGGGCCGGCCCCGGGGGAGGTGCCGGCGGTGGCGGGGCCCGCCCCGCTCACCTGGGCATCCGCTCCGGAGCGCCGGTCCCGCTCCCGACCGCTCCTCGGAGGATGAACGGCCCGGGGAGGAAGGTAAGGGGGAGCCGGTGGGGGGGAGCAGCAGGGCGATCCCGAGGGACTCCCCCCGGCTCCGGGGAGCCGGGTCACAGCAGCGTGGAGTGCTGATACCCTCCGGGTGATGTCCGCGCTCCGGGCGGCACGCCGGCGGGTGTCGGGATGTGTCCCACCGCTGGTGCTGCCAAAGCGTCCGGCTGACCCGGCTCAACACGGCTCGGCTCGTCGGGGGCTGCGTTCGGCAGTGCCCGGTGCGCAGAGCCAAGGGCTTCCTGGGAACGCGGTGACCACCCCGGCGGGGTTTGCTGTGCTGATACTCAAATATTCCCGGCAGAAGAATAAATCAAGGGAAAACACTCGTGTTATTAAAGGAATAGCGAGCAAGGAACAAGCTTCCTGTGAGGGTACGGCTGCTCAAGTCTCGCTGAGGGACTTGTCAGTGATGGTAGGAGAACAGCAGTCGCTTTTCTTAACTTTGAGTGCTGTGAAGTGTTTGATTCGGACCTGCTCAAAAGCAAACCAAAGAGGGTAGTGCAGGGCAGAAGTCTAAGCCTTTTAAATGGGATGTGACCGCTGTTGCCCTAGAAAATTTGCTTATAACTACAAGAATCTGGCCACTGTCCTGCCAAAAGTTGAGCTCCTCATGGGGAATAATTCTAACGCATCATGCTACTGCTGGTGGCTGAAGCCAGTGGTGACTGTATTTGCATACGTTACTCTTCCTCTTCAAAGCAGCATCGTAAAGGGTCACTGTGTCTCTCCAGAACATGCTGATACGAAGGACAGTGTCAAGTTGGCCCGTTCTAGGGAAAACAGCTGCAGGTGTCTGTACCCAAGAGGAAATCTGCATCCCTGGAGCAGCTCATCACCTGTCAGCAGTGAGGAGCAAAAGCCCAGGACGGCATCTTCCGCTGCCCCTGGGGAGAAAGAAACAGCTGTAGACAGAGAAGAGCAGGAACTGTGGCTCTTCCTTGCATGCACACACCAGAGTGAAGATGGTAGAGAGGGGAGAAGGCCCCTGCCCCTCCACTCCTCCTCAGCACAATTTGTGCCTCACAGCATTTACAGCGACACGGGCTGCTAATGGGAAGGGAACCAGACTGAGTTCCCTCTGCAACTCTGCTCCCTTGAATGAGCTTGGAAACAGGCTTCCCTGTGGCTCAGTTTCCCCACTTTCAAAATATCCATTGTGCAAAGTATTTTATGAACTTCTGGGGAAAACTGAGATAGCTGGTGTTGTCCAAGTCAGTCAAAATCTGAATGTAAAAGAAGGATAAAGTCGGGTTTTACGGTATGATTAGCAAGGAATCCCAGCAAACCCATTCTGTCTGAGCAATACCTACCTGAGGGTATTTTACTGTAGGGTGTTGCTGTTGAGAGATTTTCACAGCACTCACAGAATTCAGTATGCAAACATGGTATAACAAACCCATGGTAAATTAAAACACGGTTTTGCTGCAATTAATGTTTTTTTAAAGTTATGAAGTGAAAGGTGTTTTGGTGAGGGAAAAAAAATGTAGGACTTGATTTTGCTTTTTGGTTGACTTGGAGAAAGGTCATTGCTTTCAGTGAAGTTACTCTTGATTACATTGGTGAGAGAGTCATCACATTTGTGGACTGAAAAATATGTTCTGCTCTTCTTCTGGCAAAAGGAATTCTCTTCACCTCTTATACTTAATATCAGTCTGTTTTCTGAGCACCATCATTTCTTGTGTTGTTGCTGAGTAAAAGCACAAGGTTAGCATTTGATAATATATAGATTATCAAATTACTATAGACATAGTTTTTTTAAACGAAATAGGGGTATACAGAGAAGATTTCTAGCTTCCATGATTACTATTTTTCACATCACTATTTTAAGTTAAAAACACAGCATGTAGTCTGGATAATTTAAAGAATATTTTAGGTATTTATTTTTCTCTAATCTGGGTATGCAGCATGTTAGTTTTATGTTAGGGTGTTTATGGTAGGCATGTTAGGAGTTTTATGGTAGTTTAGAAATCTATTGGACCAATATGAGAGGACTGCGAAACTGTTGAGCCTCCTAAGAGCCTAGTAATTTCTTTCTTTTTCTTTTTTTTACAAGTTTATTCATATATTCTTAAACTGGTTTTACAGTAAATTAACCATGAATAGAGGTAACTGTCTTCAGTAGCTAGTTGTCAAGTACCAGATTTTTAAGTCTGCATGAAATGTGACCTCCAAAGTAGTATATCCTTATGGCAATGAACTGGGATTTACAGATACTACTTTCCAATAAAGCCTACATAAACTTACCAATCTACTCATAGCATGGAGTAATAATAATGAGGTCAGAATGAAGCCTATGACTGGCTTTGGAAGAGATACAAAGTTTGGAGGAGTGTATTTTCCTCATTGTGGAGGGATTTGCAGGTGTAAACACCATAGAGAATGTATATCCATGGCTTTTTACTGGAAAAAAACAAAATTAAAAAAAAAAAAAAAATGAGATGCTTCAGGGTTCCACTGGCAGCGTCCAGAGGCACTCATATGCTTAAATTCATCATGCTGAAATTAGTCATGTGTAAGAAATTTGTTTCCTGTGAGTATGAAATTTGTTAGGAATTACACAGATGCAGCTAAAGCCAGTGAAGGCTCTTTAGTAACGGAAAAACTGGTGCATGTGAGTATCTTCCAGTGGTTGGATGCACTGACTTAATTCTGGGGCCATACTAAATTTCTGAGGGCAGCGTCTGCTTCAGTACATTAACTGCCTGTCCTGCAAGTCCCCGTTTGAATTAGTACATGCTGCTCACAGTAAAGCCTTCTGCTTTAGTGGGCATCAGCCAGGGCAGACTGCAGGAGCATTGACTTGAGAATCTCGTAAGAGGTCGTGCAAGTGTGTGTGCGTTTTAAGTATTCCCTCTTACCCTCTGTCAAGTAAATCCGTGGTTGTCTTCTCACAGGCAAGATGCAGGAAGATCACTGATGTTAGGAAGAGTGAACTTTACCTTTCTGTTTCTTCACTTTCCATTCATTTCAGCAGCAGTCACCTCTCCCCCCTGCACCCACTCGCTCTGCCCCACTCCAGTCTCTGCTCATGCTAATCATCACTTGCCTGTTCCATCTAATTTCCTTTTCAGCACTTGGCATATGAGGAGAGGGTGGGAGAGCTGGGAACGCTCAGCCTGGAGAAGAAGAGGCTCAATGGGGTTCTCATCAGTGTATACAAACAGCTGAAGGAAGGGTGCAAAGAGGATGGAGCCAGGCTCTTTTCATTGGTGCCCAGTGACAGGACCAGAGAAAATGGGCACAAACTGAAACGTGAGGTTCACGGTGAACATATGAGGGTGACTGAGCACTGGAATAGGTTGTCCAGAGGGGTGGTGGAGTCCCCATCCTTCGAGATACTAAAAAAACAGCCAGCTATGCCCAACCTAAACAACCAGCTATAGGTGGCCCTTTGTGAGCAGGGGGTTGGATCAGATGGCCCTTCCGACCTCAGCTCTCCTGTGATTCTGCTGTCAGGCAAAGCATTAAGTTACTCACCCTACTTTTCTGTTGCTTTTCAGCAGTCCATGTAATTCCACATCCTTTAGCTTTCACTCCTCTCAAGCACTCTGGCACTCTGCTCAGGCAGGCACACCATCTTCTGGGGCAATCCTTATTCCAAAATTAACAGCACAGGGAGAGGTACTTGAGAGCTGCATTTAGCAAAGGTTCTCCAGACCTGTGATTTCTTATTCCTACAACTTATGTTTTGACATCAGCTCAAATGTTATACCTAAGCAAGGGAAATACATGTGACAATGGGCACGTGCTTGCAATGCTGCCTGAAATCAATAGCAAAGTTGTCACAGAATTCAGTAGGAACACTGCAGAAACTGTTAACTGCTGGGATGTTAAGGAAACCTAGGTATTGGCTGATTGATGACACAATTTATCACTGATACTGGTTCAGAAAAATGGACTGTGAATAGCTAGCAATATAGTTCAGGGTGTGACGTGACATTTTCACCAAGCTCAGCCTGCAAAGTCAAAATATAGTTTACATTCACGTCTTTTATTAAAATTCTAGATGCTGTTGGCACCTGGGGTGGGTAAATTCCTACAAAGTCTCAAACTAGATAGTCAACAACTTTTAGAGGTCTTTCGGTAAAGTGTCATTTACACCAGTGTATGGGTTCTGAGTGGCATTCCCAGACTCATGGGTCTGCTGCAAATCTTCAAGTATGGTCTAGGGCAGGCAGCTCAAATCCCCAGCTTTAGTTTCTCAACTGTTAACAGAAATGAAAAGGGATTTGAAAATATTGCAAGGAACACATACAACTAGTTGCTCTCTTGTTATTAAATGCAGTTTTAGGACACATTCATCTGCAACTAAGTGCATTATGCTCTTGGAGTCTGGAAGGTGCCATCCAGAACTGCAGCCTAAGCAGCAAGAAAGGCTTCACGGCTGAGTGCGGAAGAGTAGTCTGCTTCATTTCATTCATACTGATCCTGTCTTCAAGGTGGTTCTCAAAGACAACCACCAGCAGAGCAGCGTGGCAGAATGCAAACATGCAGCATATGCAGGATACAAGCCACAACTTTGACAACACTGACAACATTGACAACTAGTGGGGAAATAAATTACCTAGAGAAACTTGATTACCTGGGCCAATGCAGGCTCCCTCAGGTAACTGGAAAACCATAGTTTGTCAAATAGGTTTGGTGATCTCAGTCCAGTTCTTGATGGATGAGTGATGTCCATATTTCCATAATTATAACAACCCATTGCTCTTAGACAGAGGCTCAAATACTCTCTCTAAACAGGCTGTCTTAGCTGTGAAGCCATCACTTCTGAATAAACTGGTCTATAATCCATGCTTTGAGAGTAACAGGAGCCAAGATAAAATGTTCAGAGCACTTTGTTGTTCAGCATTGCTATCTTTGACCCAAATGTGCTTCACATTTCTAGTATTTTTACATCACTCACTGAAAACTAGGTGGAGAACCAGCGATCAAACATCGGGTGACAACACTCCAAGGAGAAAAAAAGGTGTCTACACAAGTGTTCGTTGGTCACTGGGTGCCAGATAGATGCTTTATTAGGCAGGCAGCGTACTGCTTGGATGACATGACCAATTCTGGAAGCATTTATAATGTGCCATTGAAAACCGAGATTTAAACTAAAATCTTGCCAAGACTTAAACCTCACATGTTTAGCTTTACACCTCGTGGGTCGTTTCACTGAGGTCAATGAAACGATTTGCTGTGGAAAGCTAAGAAGGTGTGTAAATGTCCACAGCACTAAACATTTTTCTTGATTATCTCCCTAGGGGCTGGAAACAGGGATTGGCAGCTATCAACCATATAGGCTGAAATGGCAGTTCGTGCCTTTGAATATTGGCCTAATTGAAAAACAGCCTTAAAAATTGTGGAACAATCCTGGCCTTTTTGCCTAACTTGCAGTGGGTGCTGTGTGGTTCTGGACTCCTCCTGGCAGTCCTCCCAAACAACTGCGATTTGCTCACCCACGGCTAAGAAAAGCAGGTGCCTTTTGACTGTCAAAACAAGTATTTTTAACTGCTTTAAAAAAAAAAAAAAAAGAAAACAAAGTATTTGACACAACCTGGGGAGGAGGGGGTAGTTGTGCCATGCTGTACGTACGGAAGGCTTGAAAGCGGACCCTCTGCCAGGGTCGGGAGGGGGCTGCACCACCGGTGATGCTTCTCCTCCTCCTCCTGCCCCCGTCTGTGTCGTCGTCCGCCCCATCCCGGCCGAAGGATCCGGTGGCCGCCGTCGCTCCGTAAGACGCCGCCGAGGAGGGGAAGCGGCTTCGCGGGTGTGGGGTCCCCGCAGGCGGCGCGGGGAGACGGGCGGAGGTGTCGGGGAGGCGCCGCATGGGCGGGAGCGGCCGGGGCAGCGCCACCGGCGGGGGGTGGCGCCGGTGCCGCCGCGGGGTGCGCGGCGCAGGGGCGGCGGCCCCGCATCCCGGGCGGTCGGCAGGTGGAAGCGGAGCGGGCCGGCCCGCCGGCGGTGCAGCGGGGCGGGGTGGGGAGGGGAAGGGAAGGGATGGGCTGCGCCCCCAGCATCCACGTCTCGCAGAGCGGCGTGATTTACTGCCGGGACTCGGAGGAGTCCAATTCCCCCCACCAGACCACCACCATCTCGCAGGGCACCGCCACCCTGCACGGTCTCTTCATCAAGACAGACGCGGCTGACTCCATCCCCTCCGTCCTCGCCTACCAGAGCCGGCAGCCGCCGCCGCCGCCCTCCGCCGGCCCCCGCCGCAGGGAGCGCAGGGAGCCGGGCGCCTCCGCCCGGGCCAGGGCGCCCCGCTGCTGCGGCATCGAGGCGGAGACCCAGACCAGCAGCGCCAGCGTCAAGGTAAACGGCGGCCGCTCCCCAGGCGGTCCCAGTAGGGCTGTCGTGCGTCCCCGCCGACCGCGGCAGCGGGAGGACGGAGCCAGAGCGTTCCCCGCCTCCGCCGGGGAGGGAGACGATGCTTCGGCGGGCGGGATGCAGCTGCCGGGAGCCGTTGCCCTGGTGCCCACTGACTCACCGCAGCTGCGGCGGCCGGGCCGGGCCGGGCTGGCACTGCTGCGGGGGGACGCCTGGCCTGGAGCCCCCCCGAGGGCGAGCGCCGGCAACCGGCTCCCCCAGGGTTCGCTCCGCTCGCAGCCCTGTGCTGAGATCGCTTTTGGAGTTACATCTCGGGGGAAGCGGGGGGCGGGGGGGGGGGGCTTGTTGCGAGCACTGTGGTTGATGGCAGGGCGTGGGCGTCTGGTGGAGGTGTTACATGCCGGAATAAAATCTCCCCCTAATTAAATCTCAGCAGCATAAAAACCCGTACTTGCGGTTGGGTTTTCCTCAAACGCACACGCCTTTTCCAGCCCCCGTACCTGGTTAAAATGAGCTGTTGCTGCTCGGATACTCGGCTGAGAACCGAACCGCTGTGGTTTACACACAAAGGCAAATACGCTTTGCTGGTGTAGGGCTAGGGGACGGGCAGGGGCTGTGTCCATCCGTAGGGTCATCCCGGTCCCAACCTGGAGGGCTGGGGTCCCTCTCTCAGTGCCTAAGGCAGGCACTGCTGCCACCTGTGAAGCGGCGGCACCGCAGCTGAACCGACTGGCTTCGGAGGCCGCCGGAGCCTTTAGCCTCTGTCTGAAGGCAACGGGTCATTGCAGTTACGGCCACATGGACATCATTCGTCCATCAAGCTTAGCAGTTGAAAGAGATGATCACGCTGGGTGTTTTTTTCCTCCTTTTTTTTTTTTTTTTAGTATCAGAGCTGATTTTTCATTAACCTCCATGGAAGTTTTCTAAGAACTAAATTTTGCTTTGCTGCCCTGTTCCAAAGCTTATTATCAAGACAAACGGTGTCATGATGCCAGCTGCACCCTATGTGATTTTCTCTGTTGTACTAATAAAGCAGGATATAATGTCACAGAGTAATTCCATGGGCTTAAACTGTTCCTGGTATTTTGTTAGAACATAATGAAGAAATTAAAATATTATGTAATCTTCTATAATTTAAAAAATCCAGAAATCATCTAAGAAAATCATAAGGGAGAGAGATCACAGATTAAAAAAACCCACCACCACAACCCATAGTCAGTTTATTTGTTCAAATGGTGAGAAACTTTCAGAATTGTCTGCAGTTACACTGACTGTTCTTCTCATTCAGAAGCTGCATAATCAGTGATAGGGACAAAGCCAGATTGGGGCTGGAATAAAAATTGTATTTCGGGATGATTTTTTTTTTTTACATTTCAGATCAGAATTCTTAAGACAAAATACGTAGAGTTTTTTAATGCAGAGGAGAGCAAAACAAAAATTCTTTCACAATTCTTTAAGTTGAGATTTGAAAAAAAGATTGGTTTAAGTGGTAGTGCCCTTTTCTGTTCTTATGAATTGTTTATTATTTGTTATTACATCATGTGCTCCCATAAACAGTTACATTTGTCAACTTTCTGGCTACTAAAAGTGAATATATTTCAGATGTTTTTGAACTTCACAATTGGCGCTGTTATATTATTTTGGATAGTTGCAGTTCTTTTTACAATTTTACAATCCCAAGCACCTAAGGGAAATAATGGTGGTGGGGTTTTTTTTGGTTTTTTGTTTGTTTGTTTGTTATTTAGCAACACCTTCAATGATACAGTAGAAATGTTTCCAGTCTTACATGAATATTTTATATAATTTTTAAACTGAGCTAGAGCCTCCCTTCTTGCTGGTACACCTGGCATGACTTCCTACAGCTTAATATCAGACTTGAGTATTTTTCTGACCAAAGCAAGGTTAGAATACTACAGAACTATCATAAAGACAAAATAGTACTTGATACCCGACAGGTTATAAGAAGTGGAAAAGCATGGAAATACGGTTCCCCAGTACTACATGATAACAATATTTATTTACATAAAAGTTCAGAAATGAAGAAAAATATTAGTTGTTTTGCTACAAAGAAAGCGTCTAGCAATACCACATGGTTTTAACTGCTGCAGTGCTTGTTTGCACATATTAGCTGTGGTGAATTCTCATCTAACTGTATTCAGGGTATAAAACAAATACATGGGTCAAATGACTGTTAGCACTATTATGTATTAATATAATATTCCACTTGTGTAACTACTCAACCAACCTAAACCATGCTGCTTCTTTTGTCTTCATTTTCTGTTCTAAACTGTTCTTTAGCTGTTTTACACTATCTAGTATTGCGTTTGACCCTATCTTTATGCAATGTTTTAAAACTCATCCATACCATCATACTAAACTGGTGTTAAAAGAAATCAGTCTGTATTGATTTCAACCCGATGCAATTCAAATTTAAAAACAAACCAAAACCAATCCCATGTCACTTAAAATATATGGCTTACCTAAACCTTAGTTTTAAATCCAACTAATCTCTCTTCATTGGGATGAGGTCACTGTTACCAAGACAGGCTTTTTTGTTTCATTTTCTTCTCCTTAATAAAAAGTTCTGAATTGTTCAGAGCATTCAGAAAGGTTGGTCGCATCCTGCTGACACTGGTTTTGGGTAAGCATTCAGCGGTTCTAACATGTTTGCGTTCTCTTGTGGATCTCAAAATCTTGGTACCACATATGTACAGGTTGACTGACAAAGATCTTAAGTGGACTTGTTAAGTATTATGGGATGCATCTGTGCCCTAATTTGGAGTAGGATCCATAGTAGTACTTGGGCAGAAACCCTTGACCTAAAACCAGACATTCCTTGCCAACGTACCCTCCTTAATAAAAACCAAACAGTATCACAAGAGGAAATAGTATTAATATCTCAAAACCTACATCAGCTTTATATAGAGATAAAGGCATGTAGCTTACATCACTGAAGCATGACACTGAGCATGAGGTGATACTGAGTGTATAATGCCTGTGTGGCCCATTGCTCAGCTATTGCAGGTTCTAAAGTACAACAGTACCAGCTCTTTAGGAAGAAGTAAACAGCTTCTTCAACACTTCCTTGGTGATTAGAAAAGATATTAATTTTGCCTTATGTATGTTTACAAATACATCTCTTAATTATGGCCAAATACAAATCTGAAGCAGAAGTGCGTGCATAGATACGCTTTTCTGGAAGATCTTGATACTTACAGGTTAGCCAAACTTAAAGACTACAGCCAAGTTTTCAGGCTCTTGTTGCTAACATATAGCCTAGTGGGGAAAAAGAAACCCCTCTGCAGTCTTCCGTTGATTATCTTATTTTCCTTCTTGAAATGACAAGGATAGCAGGTAGTAATGGCTTGGTTCTTCTTACGTTCTGTTATTTGTGGAAGAAAAATATCTGTTATGAACCTCTCTTGAAAGTCAGTCACACTAGGAACCGGTTTTGACAGTTTTCAGGCTTTCCTATAGCAAAATAATTATTGGAAGCAAAGCTCAGAAATAAGAATAAATACAATGGGACAGTATCCTTTACCAGTGCTGGTCTCTGTTAAGTTCAAAGGTGGAAGCACTGAGGTGAAGGATACACCCCAGTATGTCAAGCACATAGCTTTTGTGATTTCTGGTAAATCTTGGGGGATAGGGAAAAGGATGCAGCTGCCAGATACAAGTACAAAATGCGACAGGGAGCATTGAGAAATCCAGGTACTGGGAGAGTTGCAGCAGGTGCATGGGTCCTGGAGAAATGCAGCCCTAAGCATTGCCTTGATTTCAAATACAGTTCTTCTCTTTAAAACAGTGTCATATGTAAGAAGACTCACCACACTTCGTGTTTTGTTTGAAGTGTACTACTACTGTTTAACTAGCTGCTTATCTCTTCTGTACAACATGGAACATACCAGATGAGGGGCAAATGGAAAAAACCCTCCCAACTCTGTGTGATGAAGGTCCATTTGACAACCCAAGAGGGCACCTAAGACATCAGAGTCTTCTTGAACATACTCTGGGGCTCCAACTCTGGCAGAAAAAAAATTTGGGCAGGACAAAAAGTGTTGAACTATGTTGCAGTGTAGGGCCTTTTTAATTTAGGCTATCTGTTCTCTGACAGTTGCTGGCCTGAATAGCTCTTAACATAAAGAAAATTGCTGGTAGGGAAGTGCTTCTCTTGGACTAAGCCCAGACTTCTGAAATGAATACACTAAAATGTATGAATGAATACACTTTGCAAAGATTTGCCCCTCCATATCTGACCTTTCCATTCCTCCTGTAAATGGTGCAAGTAAACTTCAACAAGCAGTGTTACTTGTGCCCTTAGGCAGTGCTAGATAGGAGAAGTGTTACAGAATGGAGAAAATAATTTCTTCAGAAAATAACAAACCACTTGGCAAAGGAAACAGAGCAGCCTGGTAGATTAAACTTAGTATTGAGTCACACAACATGCTGGGCTTCCAAAACTGTTCTGGGTGATAGATGTCTGTATCATTAAATATAAATTGCTTCCCTCTCCCTTAGTTTGTATAGGCAATGAAAAGTGTTGAAAGCCTCTAAGAGAACAGTGAGCATCGACTGCTTCAGCACTGAGAGTCAACAGGTGTCTCAGGACTCCTGCACCACTCTAAGTAAAATGTTATTTTGGAACATTTGCTTTCAGTGCCCAAAATACCAAACGGTTTTAGGTAAAGAGTTTCAGTAGCATCTGTTTTCTACTTTTTACCATTTGCTATGCACAAAAAGGAGTCTGAGGTTTTACCTTCTGAGGAGCTTGATGTGGATCTTTTGACAACTTCTAAAACTCTGTGATCATACAGAATGCAGAACACAGGGATTTCAGATAAAACTGAGCACACAGCTAGCTGAAAGGCATATTACGTCTTTCAAGCTGAGAAGTTGTGCCATGTACCCTGGATGCTCTCGGGATACAGGAGCTAGATTTGAATTCCTGCAGCTGAGAATGCTTAATGATCACTAGGGTGCAATACAGAAAATGGGAACATGGTTTCCCATTCCTCTCCTTCAGGTGAGGAATAATTAGTCATCTATCATACTTCAAGTAGTGTTTTGGGCAGCAGAGTAATTGAGCAGGTTTAGTTAAACATCATACCTGCTCTGCAGTTAGTCTAAAAGAGAGACAAGGCTACCAAATATCTCTTGTAGACACTTCCTTTCAGGTGCCTTGAGTGCCACCTCTGTGCCTTGGACATCTGTCACGCTGAGGTGATGAGCTTGCCCAGTTTGCTGTAATGACCATTTAAGCACCTGATCTGCAAACATGTTTCCTGTTCTGATGGGTGTCCTTCAACCTCTCTGGGAGTTTGTTATTTCAGACAGGTTGCTGTACCTCTTCTATGTCCAAGGGTTCCTAGGCCAGGTAGTTGTAGCAGGCTGGACTGTACAGTGCAGGCATTCCTGAAGAAAGGAGAACGCAAGTGCACGTTCTCAATAACTTGGTAATGTTCTGCGAAGTAGTCCTGAATTTTGTGTAATGATATCTAACGCCTGTAGAAGTTAAAAGGAGTATTGTTTCTAGAGCCTACTGATTTCTGAAATGCTGTGTTCTCCCCGGTAAGTTTGCCAGATTAATGTAGCCAGCGGTTGCGGCATTCATAAGCTTTGGTCCTATATGCAAAAAAGAAGCAGAGTTGGGCGTTTTGTTTGTTGTAGATTTTTTTTTTTTCCGTATTAAAATCTTCATAGCGCAAGGCAGACCTGTTATTTGCGTGACAACTGTACTCTCATTTTGGATTACCTGTATACTCCTTCAAAATTCTGTTGCTCAAAACTTCAAGTTCAGGAGAGTAAGATTTGATGAAAGTTTGTAAGTAGTGGTGTGAAGGGGTACCAGAGGTGGAAAAGAAACCGTGCCGTGGATTAAATTTTCCTCTTGCATCACCTGCACTGCTGCCAGATCTTGGGGTACTTTACTTTCCGTGTAGATCATTCTCTGCCTGTATTTCTTGTCTGCCTGTTGGTCACTCCTTTTATTGTTCCGAAAACTTCAAGTTTCTCTCAGTTACGGGGTTTTTCAGTGTAGCCCAGAGTGAAAGATGCATGGTGTATGCGAAATTTGTAGAATTATCTTTAATGTACTTGTAACTTTTCTAAAATTGCCTTCAGCAGATGCTGTATTTACCTGTGTGGTTGCTAGGAAATAGCATGTGAAGTGTTCTATGGTGTAGCAGAGTTTAACTTTTTTTGGGGAGAGTTGTCATGGTAACCAAACCCAATATTATGTGGACTTCAAAATAAGTCAATGGTAGCAGGATTATGGCTTCAGAAATCAACAGTCATCTTTACTGATGTAAAGATAAAGGTACGGAGCATTGTGGAACGCAGCATGTGTGTCTGAAGTGCATCATTTTGTGGTTGAGGGCATGATCTTACGGTAATGACTGCCACCTGATGATCTGTTCTATAGCACTATCTCACTCTGACCTAGTTTAGTAGGTGTGTTTCTAGCCCAGTGAGTCATCAGCCAACAGCTGACTGACCCCTTGCTTCGCTGAGTGCACCTTCTTAGTGGTAATTCTCACAGGCCATAAAGTATAATGAGCTCATTCTATAGAAGCTCCCATGACTCCCCCAAATCACTGGTGCTTTTGGCTTGTGAAGCTTGAGTCACCTCTTCTTTTGTGTGTGGAAGAAGTGCTGTCTGGAGATACGTTATGAATTCTGAGTAATATGGCACGCTGCACAGCCTTCTGGAGGTAGTGGCTAGTGCAGGTAACTTTCTTCACTTGGGAAGAACCATTAGTCCATTTGCTCATGAGCTTCATTTTCCCTTGCAGGTCAACCATTTGTGTCAACCACTGCCCCAGCCTTCAGTTTTCAATAATTTATAAATGTCTTTCTCACCTGTACTGTCAGCTATAAAAGAACAAAATGTACTAGAGACATTCTGTTCCTTTGGCTTACCTCTGACTGTGGATAGAGAGTTACTCTGGAGAACTGTTAAAAAAAATCCTGTATATCTCTACCTACTGATTTGGCCATCCACTGCCAAATATTTCATACCTTGAATACAGAGAAGGTAGATCTTAGATTTATTCTGAGAAGCCCCTCAGCTGAATGGGGCTACTTTAGTATCAGTCTCAATATTAAGCTCTTAATTATGCGAGTTACTCACTTTAAAAATACAGAACACATTTTGATGTGGATTTACGATGAATTGATCTCTGGCCCTGGATTCATACTCCATCTTAAGAGGCAGCTTTCTCTCTAAAAGGACAGGAAAACTGGACCAATGTAAGTTGGTTTCATAGCATGGAAGGTTGGAGCAGGAATTGCAAAGGCCTGGGCTGCGCTGGTCTCCAGCACACAGAATTCACAGGGAATACAGCCAAGTGTGAGCATGTGTATAGATATTATGGAATTGTGATTAAATAAGGAATCCAAAAAAACAACAGTTAGCTGAGAGATTCTGCATTAGGAGGGTCAGTAATGTCCACTGCAAGGTAAGGCAATGAGCTGAACTGGGGAGGAGGGAGTTTTGAAGCAGTGTAGCTATTAGCAAACATGCTATTCAACAGCCTAGGACATAGCCAGTTTGCATCTAGAGCTGTAAGATGTTAGTTTTCATTACAAAGTATTTGTTTATATTTGGATGGGTGGGGTCTCATTACTTTGTTGTTTTAATCAAAATAGTGATATAGTTACCAGTGGCCTACATTTTCGTGCTATTAAAAAATCAGCTTAATCAAACGAAGAGCTGGGCACGAGGTCTCTGAAGTTGACTTTGGAGCTACTTCCAGCATTCCATTTTCCCTTTTCTCTTAGGTCAATCATTTTGCCACAGAGACAGCAAAAGAGGCCTTCTTCTTCCCTGTCACAGATTTGGAAAGCTGTCTGAAGGCACTGTGAACTTGAATGTTGTCAATTATCATCGTTCTACTGCAGCTATGTTTAATCATCATTGTGCCCATTTATGAAAGCAAAATATCAAGCCATTGTGCTAGCCAGAAAACCAAGAGATCTCTTTTAGAAAAGGAAGGGTAATATGAGACTTTAACTGTGTTCATTTCCAAAGCGAATCAATTCCTCTTGGAACTCAGAGACCCCAGGGTAGATGGTCACGTGGTGGCTAGGGAGGTGTCTGGACATGAGAAACCCAAGTTCAGTTCTGTTTTGAAAGAGTCTGAAGAGGTTCTTCCATGAGTCCCTGCCTCCTGGAGTGTTGGCTATTGTGGATTTCTCTTGGCTCTGAGATCACATCCCAGAAATCCATCCATTCCTAAGAGGCCTGCCCTGATGAATCGCTAGTACCTCCTGTCTCAAAGAAAGCTGTTTCCTAAACAGCTGTTTAATCACCTTGAGAAACAACACAAACTTTCAGGAAAAGGTGGTGTGTTCCATTTCAGAATAAAACCATTCACGTGTGTTCAGAGGCAAGAGCTGCGTTCATGTGTCAGGCAGTGTTGTGACTCGCGGAGGATATAAGTACCTGCCATGCTGAACATTTGCACAGCCTTGTTTCAGGCTGCTTCGCTTTGCCTCAGACCGCAAAGTGAGGGGGGCCAGGGTACCAAGACATCTCGGAAGTTTTGATTTCTTACGGTCTCGTTGACATGGTGCCGTGGGCCGTGGATGTGGTGCAAGGGGATGCGGCTGCTAGTCAGCGCTTCCATTGCTGCGGAGTTCTGGATGGCGGCCACGGTGCGCCAGGAGGAAACCTGTGAAGTCTTCGGCTGTCTTTGTTCTGAAGGTTTCTGCAGACATCAAAAAGGTCAGCTAGGGTGAAGAGGATGTTTAGAGAAGAGGTGGATGAAGTGATGATCTGAGATGGGCTAAGCAGAGTGAGACATTATTTTTGAAGTGAAAAGCAAGTGATTAATCTAGCCTAAGTTGGTATGGTTGTGGAAGAAGCATCTGTTATGGGCAGAAGGAGGCCAGGACAGAGACTTAAGCCAAAGGGAATGGGGCTAAAGGGGCACGTGGGTAGAGAGGCATGTTGGGGAAATAAAGATTTATGTTGGTGGCTCAGGGTGCCAATGATTCTGGGATGTCTTGGGGAAGATGTGGTGTCTGAATCTAGTGATTTCTGTCCAGATCTTTTAGCAATACAAGAAAAACGTAGCTTGCAATTCAGTGCTAAGAAATTTTGTGGATTGTAGCAATTGTCTTGAACATCCTATTTCTGGAATTTATTTGTGGTAGTCTTAATGAGTTTCTAAAACAATTCAATTATACATCAGTTTCACAGCAACAGGAAATGCATAGATCGTGTTCTGTGTTTCAGAGTCGTAGTAATGTATTCACTGCTGATACAAGTCACCTAGTAGTCTATGCTTTTATTTCCCACCCATCACAATAGCAGATCTATGTGTTTTAATATTTGAGAGCAGGAGAGAGGTATCAAATATTTGTCTGGGCAAATTGAAGACTGATAACCAGTCAGTTTGCCACTGCAAGCGCTATACTCTTGAAAGAAAAAAAAAAAAATCTTAGTTTCATGTGGAGTTTTTTCTGTTTTTCAAAACATGCTGGTTTGCTGCAGTGTCACAATAGTTGGGGGCAGGATGTTGGTACCTAAATCAGTGCTTTTACTACAAGACAAGAAAGGGAGCTTGCTGGGAGGGTCTTGTTGTCCATAAGAGAGCTTTGACAAAAGGGTAGAAAAGAAATCCACCCTTAAAAAAACAAAACAACAACAAAAATACCAAACCCGAAAGAAAAGCCCCCACCAAAACAAAACAAGAAATACCACTCCAAAATACGCTCTGGTGTATGGGAATGAATTTAATCTTAATGGCAGTTTTGTCTTTGAAAAGTGATTTTGTATAAATGTCTTCACTTTATTTGGTGCAAGAGTTTCTTTGCTCATCCTGGCATGTTTGCTCATTTCGACAGAGCTACCTGTTACTACTCTGGTCTTTCAGGTGGGCTTGGAGTGAGCAACAGAACTTGTTTCTCACACTGTTAGTAGATTGAAAACCGTGTGTTTGATAGATATTGTTAAGACTCCAGCTCAAGACAGGAGTTGTACCAGTCTTAAAAATAATGTATTTAAAATGTCATCATTTTTTAGTTAGATCCTGTGCATTCTCTTGTTAAAGATATCAGACTTCTTCTTTCAGGCATGAAGCCAGAGGTTTAAGAAAGTGAAATATCATAAAATTATCAGTAGCAAAAATTAGCAGGACTGATTATTGCTACACTCAACCAGAAAGCATGGGGATATTGCATGACCTCTGGTAAGAACCTGCAGTGAATTAGATCTGTATGCTGCTCTTGGGGGTTTGCACCCTCATGAATATATGTGGAACAAAGTATTGTATTTCACTGTGTTCCTGGGTTTTGTCCTAATACCAACCATTCTGTCCCAACACATGCTTATAGAGTTCAGGAAGAAAAACTGGCAGGTGGCAAGAAACTCTCTTAAAAATAGTTAAAACCAACAGTTTTAGACTTAGGCTTACATTTATTTGTTTTTTCCTACCCTATCAACTCAGAAGGTTCCTTTGTTGTCTGTTTGCAGATACGCATTAAGTAGAACAGCTGATGCGTATACAGATCTTTTTTGGCCCTCTGGCATTTTAGTGGCTTAGGGATCATTCCCACAGTTCAATTTGTTCAGTAATGAATCATCTTCAAAGAAGGGAATAATTTCCGTCGGTTCCACCAGATTTATAGAAGAGATTATTTTTAGATCAAGGATTTTTTTTCCCCCCTTAGACCTGTAAGACAGCTGTGGTCTTGCCTTAGATTTGAAAAATCAGCTGAAAGCAACAACTTGAAGGTCATCCTTTCATGTTAACTCTATTGTTGTTTTCATTTGATTGCAAATAGTCTACAGATAGCTTGGAATGGAAAAGACCTCTGAGCTTTTGTAGCTCACAGCTTAGTCACATCAGGGAACACTGGTTTCCTCCATGGTTAATGCAGACCGTTGCCTGATGACCCTTAATTGCCATGCTCACCTTTATTCTCTGTTGTCAATACCTAATGCAGTTTACCTGTCTGAGTCTAAGATACAGGCGTGTTTACAAATTGGTATGTTATGATACACATTTCTGGGGGGAGCATATAGCATGTTAAACAGCATTTGAACCAAGAATGTCTTCAACATACCCACGTTTTATTTGGGAACTCCTGTTACAGCTGCACAGGAGCCACCGGAACAAAATGAAGGAAAATGGAGACAACTTACTTGCTTACAGTTGCAAGGTGTGTCAGATTGTGTTACTGATGTTGTTAAATGTATACTAGACATAAATGGTTATCTTTGAGTTTGGTCTGTGAGCTACTTCTACATTGTCATCAGACAGATTTAGGAATATCTGAGTGATGAAGAGCAGCAATAAACTTTTGTGCACTTCAGAAACTTTCAGGAGGGAGCTCAGGTTAACTCTGAATTTGGATACATATTGTAAGAACATGTGAAAGAACTAGCTTTCTAACTGAATACCAGAACATGAAGATAAATGTGATTATTTGTTAATGTGCTTACCAAGAACTACTCTGAATTTTTGTGTATCACTTCTTATCATTGAAGGAAGAACAGCATTTTATTTCAAAATCTAATGGAAGAGCTTAAAATACAATACAGTGTGCAATGCTACAACAGAAAAAACTTCGTACCTTTTTGCACTTCCAGCCCCAGTGCAGAAATGTGCAATTCATACATGCAGTCAGGTAAAAATGGCCACGTTCAGAAGTCACAGCTTCATATGTTAGGATGCAAATCTTGGTCCTGGAAAGACTCCACTGACATCAAGGAGATGAAGAATTGACATTTTTTGGACAGGAAGATAGCAATGGGCAAAAGACTATCCAAATTTTCTGAAGATTTCCCCACAATTTATTTTTAATTCAATAGAAATAAATGATTATGCGCTGATAACTCCTCTTCTGGTTAATGGTCTGTTAGAGATCAAAACAGCTGGCAGCATCTCTCCTATACAGCCCTTAGTTATTTTATCTGTAGCTAGTAGTTGGGCTGGGCAGTGCTGCTTCTCTGAAAGCCTCGCTCCTAACTCTCCCCAGTAAGTGTTCAGCGTTTCTGGATGAGTGAAGGAGGTAGTGGCGTGGCATGCATGCAACATACCAGATTTGTATCACTTGACGGTATCATCCCTGCTTCTTGCCACCACTCCCTTTTGTAATCTGCCACTCTTTCTATCTCTTATGGGATATTTATTTTTCACTCAGTATAGAATCACCGAAGAGGACAGTCTGCCTTCTTTCGATGATGGGCGATCCTTTTGTATGTTTGTGTGCATACTTTGTGTACGCTTGTCTGCAGGTTGGGTGACCCATCCTCTGGTATCTCCTCTCCAGTTTTAGTTGTTATTTATTTTTTCCTCCCATTTGACCAGTTGACGAGGTATTGTCATTGCTGAGAATAGGATCAAAGCAGGATACTCTTAATTGTGTTGACTTCTTCGTTCTTTCTGGTCACGGTTCACATCCTGGGTCTGCTAGCTGCAAAGTCTCTTCATTCATTCTTTGATGATCGGTTACGTTCTTTCTACCTCTGGAGGACAGCTGTTCTATCTGTCTATTCCATGTATTGTCAAAACTGATGAGTATCTGACAACAGTAGGCGTATTTTCTTTTCTGCTACCAGCATGTATTCCATGGACAGGTGAAAATCATGGCACACGTGTGACTTAAAACATTACTTTCATTGCTGCCAATCACAGGATTACGTGTTAAAACAGGAAATATAGTCTTCTGTGCAACCTCTCCAGACTCCCTCCAAACTTTTGCAGCTTGTCTGCTCAGAAATTTGCTTGGCAACTGACTTTTATGCTGATGGGAAGTTAGTGGGAATCATATTTTCTGCTTATTTGAAGTGTCACTTCAACAAGAGAAGTATTTCAAAGGCAAAATTCTGAAAAAATGTTTCAAGTCAATCAGAACTTAATGTGTTCAGTCTTGCATTCTGTTTATATTTTTATAAAAATGTCCACCTGATTTGCTGTCCCTTCAAAAAGTTTACTTCTAATAAATAAAAGTTTTCTTCTGAGTGGGAGGATCCAGCTGGGAAATTTCTAACTGTCGGTTGGAAGGTCCAAATGCACATTACCATAGTAATACACACAACAGTTCTAAACCAACTTTGAATTACTAAAGCTTGAGGGCTAATGATTACGGCGACATCAGCTGTCAAACACACAGTGGGAGACTGGGGGCGTGCTTCAGCAGCTGGCAGCACTGAGTACACCTAACTGCAGCCCAGCGATGTATGCTTTTGAAGTTGGAAGCGTAGGACCGAGATGTCATAGTTCTTGTTGAGACACAGCCAGCCTTGTACAAAGGGGCCTGACCAGGTGCCTAAACACCTCAGTTGTGGCACAATTGTAAAGGACAAGTAGGTGGCCTTGGACAACAGGATCAGGTCTACAAAGGCCCAGTGGTTCCACCAATGGGATTGCAGTGTTGCTGCTCTTCCTCATTTGGCAACTGACTTCATTTTTTTACTTTTTGCAGTGATGTACTTTGCATCTTTGGTAGAGGTTGTACTGTTCGATCAAAATTCAGGGTGAAAAATAAAGTGAGTGATTATTTATTTTTCTTACCATCAGCCGTAACATCTTCTGTGTTGTTACAGATTTGGCTTAGCTGTCTGTGTTTAATTCTTGCGGATGCGTTCGGTGAGCACATATGAAAATGGGAAATCGTGCCCTTTGAAGGAAAAGATGAAGTGGAGCACTAAGGTGAAGAATTTAGGAAGCTATCTTTAAATAAATACGGTTTCTGACTTGGTTCACATCTGAGTCCAAATCAGTCAGAAGAAGCCAGGCAAGGTTTTAAATTGGATTATTAGACTGTTACTCAATCTCTTGTTGTTACGTTTCTTGTCGAGAACCTAGTCATATGAGGAAGCATATGAGTGAAATGCTTACCTGATATTACTCTCAGCAGCAGAAAGGTAAGGTGAATGGCAGTCAATTGCGTGTTCTGATGTACATAAAAATTCATGGAGACTTCTCTACTGCTTCATGCTGTACACATTTCAGTGATAAGTAATAATCTCAGACAGAAGTGTCTGCAGTCTACCTTTCAACAGCAGCACAGACAATCATTAAACCAAGCCATCTTACTTAAGATAACCACTCTTGCAGCTGTTTAATTTTCTCAGAATTAGTCTTTTTACTAGACCTCACTTATAAATCCTTGCCAAGAAGGGTGAATTTATTCTATTTCTGTATACAGTCACAGCATCTTCACTAGCCTTCCAGTGATAATAAAATGATTTATCGTAGGAACCAATGAAACTACTGTGCTTGTACTGTAATCTAGTTACTTGAACCTATGTAAAATTTCATTGCAATTTATAGCAAGTGTCTTATGTAAGAAAGAAAAACTCAACTAAAGTAGCTGGCATGCATGAGAAATGGATGAATAGTTCTTATTTGCTGTGAACATAGGTAAGGTTTCTATGCTAACATCATATTTTCACTTTCTTAATCTGATAACAAAATAAGTAACTACAAAATCATGTTTTATTGTATGTGGAAACAGGGTAAACTTTTTTTCTGATATGATATAAACAAAGTATATTTGAGACTTAGGTTTCCCAAGTTCTGAGATGGCCTGATGTCTTTAATGCTGTGGCTTTGGACTCCACCAAGATGGCTGGCTGCAAAGAGAGTTCCTGCTTTGCCACGAGGATTCCTGTGCCACCACAGAGCTTCTCTTGGTGTTGCCAAGTGGGAGCAAGCTCCTAGCTGACTCCTCCTTGGCTGGAAGGATAGTTCCCAATCCAGAGATGAAGATCCCACTCTAGAGAAAAATAGGAACTGTGTGTGGAGTTGCTTTTAGTTTTCCTTTGAAAATTTCTAAATGTATTTTGGAGTGAGTCAGGAGGAGGCCACAAAGATGACCAGAGAGCTGGAGCCCCTCTGCTATGAGGATTGGCTGAGAGAGTTGGGCTGGTTCAGCCTGGAGAAGAGAAGGCTCCAGGGAGACCTTGTAGAACCTTCCAGTACCTGAAGGGGGCCTACAAGAAACCTGGGGTGGGGTGGGGGGACACACACTTTTAAAAGGGCCTGTTGTGACAGGACAAGGGGTAACGGGTATGAACTGAAAGCAGGGAGATTTAGATTACGTCTAAGGAAGAAATTTTTTACCATGAGGGTGGTCAGGCACTGGCACAGGTTGCCCAGAGAAGCTGTGGATGCCCCATCCCTGGAAGTGTTCAAGGCCAGGCTGGATGAGGCTTTGAGCAACCTGGTCTAGGGGAGGGTGTCCCTGCCCATGGCAGGGGGGTTGGAACTAGATGATCTTTAAGGTCCCTTCCAACCCAAACCGGTCTGTGATTCTATGATTCTATATTCCCTTTGTAATTGTAAGTGTTTAGAGGTGATCATATTTTAAATGTGGTAAGAGTGACAGAATAATTAAAAAATATTTCTGCATGCATCATGATTAAAATTAAAATACCAGATTAGAGAATGACTTTTTTAATTCTTATTTTTAATGACAAGGGATGTTTGTTGGAGCTGCTTTCATAAAGTGAAATATAAAAATGCCAGTTAATGCAAATATATTTAATTAGAACTTTAATGGGAAGAACTGTGCCTGCAAATATATGTACCTCTCTTCTGGAATCTGTGAGAGAAATTAAAACACGAGAAACTTCTAAAATGTGAAATATTAAGCGTAACCCAGCATTCAGACTTTTATGGGGGAATGTCACTTTTTGCAGTATTTTGTATGTATTCATTGCACACTTTTCTAAAAAATTGATGCTGAAATGGGTCAACAATGCATGCTTCTATAATTTCCTACAGTTCTCGTCACTAGCAAACTGACTTCTCACTCTTTTTCCCATCTTACTGCTGACTTTGAAGGGGCTCCTTTCCTAAAATCTCCCTGAGATCAAATTATCCTAATTTGGATCTGAGAAGCAGCATTGTCAATTCTGTAGGGGGAAAAAAAGGAAATAAATCACCGGGTAAGATGCATGTAAGTGGTGTATGAAGGCCCCTTCTCTTTTAGAGTACTCCAGGTAAACTCCCCGCTCAGAGCAGATCTTTCTGCCAAGGTAAGTTTCCCATGCTGATTGTTAAATTGCCTTAAAGGGTATCAGAGCTGTTGTCTCGGACCTACCGTAGATTCAGGGGTATGTTGATTCACACTAACTTTGAAAATCTGACTTTATCTACCTTGAGGACTTAAAAATGGCTTTGCTTTATTTTTAGTGAAAGTTTTCTGAGTAATCTGTACCTGATGTACAGCAGTTTCTGTGAAAAACGTAATGACTGCAAATTACAGAATGCGTCAGACTGTGTCTTGCTCTACAGCTATATATACAAAAGGGAGGTAGTGTGCCATGGAGCACGTAAGATGAGTTCACCGGGACAGTGAAAAAATAAGTGGAAAAGAGATCTTCTGAGGATTAATAAATGAAAAATTACTTCTGTGTGTTTCGGAAATCTCTAAGACCTGCAGTGGGGAATGGATGCAGCAGGTGTCATATGTGCTTGCCCTGTTCTCGTATGTATTACCCAGTGTTCACCGCTCTCAGAGACATGATGTTAGTGTGGTGGCTTGATCTGACCCACTGCACCCGTTGTTATGTATTTGCAATCCTGGCCTCCATTGAAGCCTGACTTAGCAAAATATTTAAGCGCACGAGTAAAAACCATCCAGCTTGACAGGAAAAACCAGAGCATTGGTTTGACTTTAGATTTCTGCAGGGTCATTGCACTCAGAAGTCTAAAACAGCCTTGGGGTGGTTATAACCTGTGTCTGGCAACTAAATATAGAACAGTCGGTTAGCTCTATGTCACCACAAAGGACTGAAAAGGAAAAGTGTTATTACCCCAAGAAGAGATGCATATGTGAAAATTTCTTGTTCAGATAATGTTATCTAGATCTGAAGACCTGGGACCAAAATTCTGTCAGGAGGAGTACTAATGTATTTGCAGGGCCATAATCAAAATGATCACTGATGCTCTTGTGTTACTCAGTGCAGAGGATCTGGCTATCAGTACTGTGCCGTCACTTCATCACAAATTTTGTGCAGATGGGACCAGTGAGCTAGTCATGCTGCTTTATCTGTGCCCAGAAATGGGCTTTTTATGTTCAATGGCAGTAACAATTACAGTCATCTTATTACAGATGCATTTTTTCAGAGGTTCCCCAGCCCAACATCTCTCATTTACTTTTGAGGAAGCATTTAAACTTTAATGGTAAATTTCTGTGTGAATTAAATGCAGTTTCTGGAAAGGAATCTTGGGTCAGAGAGCTGATCCCTGCAGTCACAGGAAGCCACGTTCTATAATCCCTTTTAATTTCATCACAGCCTTGAAAAAGCTTACTTCTTGTCCTCTATGACTTTACTGATGTGAGTCCCAAGCAGCCATCTCTGTCTGCTTCTTCTGTTGTTTGCAGCTAAGGAGGTTCTAACGTATAGTGACATACCTAAGTACACAGTGTGGCATTTCATATTGTTTGAATTTCAGCCCATTTCTATGACTCCTGCCCTCATGATTCATTTTCTGCAGCTTTTTTAACAGCTTTTCCTGTGACATCACAGAAGACGCCTTTCAGCAGTTTTGAACAGGACAGGTTTATTAAGTTTCCATTCTCTAGAAAATCACTTTCATTATTTTATACATTTTTATCAGCGGTCATACTAGGGTGACCCAATAAGTTTGGTAAAATTATACTGAATTGCATCTTCTGTTCAATACAACTCAATGTCTTTATTCTTCTATACAACTCTGGCACAGGTTTTTAGCATGAGTCTCAACATGATTGGCCTATGATTGCCCAAACCACTTTTCCTGTTCTCTTGGCAGCCCATTTCCCCAAGCTTATGTCAATCATATATTTCTCAATTTCTTTGAAAACTGAATGTGACTCATCAAGAAATTTATAAAGTTACTGTTTCCTGTATTGTTATATGCACTTGTAAGTACAATAATAAGAGGAAATACAGCATATTTCTCTGCAGAGCCCTTCCAAAGAGAGTTGTAAAATAGATGTATGAGAGAGACATGTAACAGAGAACTCTGGCAGTATAGTTTTCTGTTGTAATCTCATATGTTGTGGAGTTATTTTGTGAATAATTTATGCATAAGCAGTTCTTCAGTGACCTGTATGTGATACTGAGTCTAATCCACTAAAAAAAACTCCATCATGCCTTATAAAAGCTTTGTCTATGAAACTTTTATTGGTGAATTGGATCTGAACTCTTTTATGACCTTCAGAGACAGGGTTTCTACATAAAGGTGGTTGGGAAGTGTCAGGCTTTGAACTGTTCATGTGATGTCTTGGAGAGGAGATTCATATTCTCCTACAGTTCACGATATGTGTATAGTTCCTGTTGCTTAGTAGTTTCTTAATTCTGCACAATGCTGAGCATTTGGACCATGCTACCTTCAGCTGCACAAGAAGCCCTTTTTGTCTCCAGTGATACCGCTCATAAAATAAAATTAAACTGATTGCCGAACTGGGGTTGTGGTGCACAGAATTTGGCTCCTGCAATATAGGTGCACTAAAATAGGTAGATGTATCGATTCTTTGGGAGGAGAAAGTGTGACAATTAACGCTGCATTCAGCGGCCAGAACCACTTTGGTTGCTGAGACATTTGTGAAAGGGTTGTGTTTCACTATCTGTGGAGAATAAAACTGATTTTTTTTTACCCTCTCAGTGTTGTGTTGGTACTTAGTTGCATAATACATCCTAATGGTGGACTAAAATGACTGTATTCTGTTCAAATAGAAGTCAGTACAAAAAAATGGAGTAGCAGTAAGAGCTGTCTGTAGAACATTGTCAAGACTCTTGTAATGCTGACTCTGGAAAGTGGCCCTTAAATTTGGTGATGCTTCTCCTTGTAAAGACTGGAATAAAACGTCCAAAGAAAGTCCTTTTGCAGAAAGCGTTTAATGACTTCCACACACACTGTGGAAATAGTGATGAGTAATAAAAAAATGATTATTGCTTTTTGCATAAGTAATAATTGGCTCTGATGCAGCAGGCCAGCTGAAGGACTATGACATGCCTTATTTCCATACTTTTGAAGAGCTTGGTTTGATTGCTGCTGTACATGGATGCTGATCCTACCAGCATTTACATGAGCAGAGTAAGGGCAGTGAAATTAACATGACTGCATTCAAGGTTGTAAGACTGGGGAATTAAGTTTCCAGGTTTATCAGGGCAGTTCTTACTTCTGTGAGGTATGAATACTTCAGGTACACCTAACACCTGCTACTCTGTTCCTGTGGGCCAGAGCTTCCCCTTCCTCTGACCACTTCATGTGTGCCACCATGCCCACCTTGTGTAAGCAGCACTTCTGCTCTTCCTCACTCTGTCTGGTTTTGGGTAGGGCTTACAGAATCAGTCAGCCTGTGTGCCCTGTTCTACGAGGTGTTATAAAAGTGAGAGGTGATCTTTGCCTAACCTAAATAGATGAGACAAGCTTCATAAAACCTTCAGTCTTGAATGGCAGAATACAGAGGATGAACATGCTGGGTTTGGGTATCATCCATGTGGCTCAGTTAGATGACTCACCAGTGGGCAAGGCGCTGTGCACATCTCAGAAGGTGAAATTCAGATTGTCAGTATTGGAGTTTTAGATTCACACACTACTGCTGCTATCTGGATTATCTGCAGTGGCTTTGTCAAAATTAAAATAGAAAATTAGACTGAATTAAATGTGATCATGAATTACACAGCTTGAGAGCCTCAAAGTTGTTTATTTTTATGAGAATTTGGCTTTGATTTTTGTTGTCTGCACAATTTTTTAGGGTGAGACATGACACAGACTTTCATATTGATAATCTGTAGTTGCACAATAACAGTTGGTGTTGAGCTGGAGGCAGCATCACTCTTGACACTTGAGGTGGTAGGGCCTGCTCTGGGAATAATTCTGGGTTTCTGATAAAAGAATCAATGGAAAAATAGTTAATTTTGACATATATTTAAATGTTGGAGTTTTTATTTTAGCATCAATGTTAGATTGTAGTGGAAAAACTGCATATAGGTATCTGTTATCCTGAAAACGTGGGGAGATTTAATTTTTGTTTTATTGGTGGTTGCACTGTGTATTTGCGGTCTGGAGTTGTTGGGTTTTGGTTTGGTTGGTTGTTTTTTTAAATGGAGTTTCTAGGTATAATTCTTAAGACATACCTTGTGGATGATAAAATTTTAATTAAAAGACCAGACTAGTTGCCTTCAGCTGCCTGTTTCCAGACTAGAACAATCAAGACAGAAGAACTGTAAAGCAAATACTGGCAGTGTGAATGAGTGGGGGAGAGAGAATGTTATGTCTTTGAAGAAAGGGAGGAATACCCTATTCTTTACTAGATCTTACTTTAGTATTTTTGTACAATGTAGATCAAACTTCACAGCTGAGTTTTTTCTAAGTGAAAGACAATTTGGAAAACTTCAAGGAGCGACTAGTGCTCATCAGAACATCTTTGTTCTGGTTTTGGTTTGCAGTGTTCCAGCAAGAGGAATATAGTGTTGGTTTTAGGCTGAGACAATATGTAGGTGCCTTACAGTAGCTGGCAAAGGAAGATATAAACAGGCCGTTTTGAATCAAGAAGAAATTCTTTCCAGCTATGCCCACCTGGGATAAGAAATAAGAGGAGGCGATACTAAGTCAGAGCTCTGATGGTGGCATCTCTGAAGAAGAAGCCTGCTAACCACTCCAGCTTAAGGTTGATATTGATAGCTAGTAGTATCTGCACTGAATAATGTTGGAGAAGTGGTAGACTAAGTTCATAGTGCATACCTTGGGTCAAAAACTTGCCTTCTGCTTCACTCTTGGAGTAGAGTACATAATACCTATGTGTGTGCTTGCAAACTGGTATTTGAGGTCCTGCTTCCGACTGCTCTCGGATTATTGAGGAGCATGATAGTGGTTTTGAAGGCAAGAGAGAGCCTGTGAGCTCAGCTCAATGTTAATTTGTTCACTTTCAGTAAAACATTGTGTAATTTGTGTTAGATAAATAGTGTAAGTCAGGACAGCTAAAATTTTCTCATTCAGTAAGGAACTGAGTAGGTTATCTACTACTGTAACAGCCGTGTTAAATTATTTGTGAACACGCTGTTTCTTGTCAGAATCTCCCTGAACTAAAATAGTCCTCCAACAAGCAGAATCCAAAGCCAGCAATACAATGAATGAATAGAAAGGAGACAGATTTCACTTTTACTAGTAAAAGTAGACTTATGGAAAACTCCTGAATATTCACGTGTTAAAATATTTAACTTCTTCCTTTGCTAATTTTCAGGAGGAATTTCAAATATGATAACGGTCTTCTAGCAAACTCTTAATGATGTCACAGACCCTTGGAAGTATGCTCCCCACAACCCAGTGCAGAAGTGGGACTTGAAGTTTGTTTTGGTAACACCTTTCATGTGAGGTGGAGGGAACTGAGCAGTCTCTAGAGCAAATGCTGATCTGGCAGCCCCTCAGGTGTATGCAGACAACATCCAGATATTTTTTCTTGGTCTTTGGAAGGCAAAGTTAATTTTCCATTTTAAAATGAATCTTTGATTACAGATTAACTGTATGCTTCGTAAGTTATTTACCTAGACCAAGATCTGATGGAAGATCATCAGGGTTATTTAGCTAGCAGCTTGGTGCAAATTAATGTTCTAGCTGTCTCCATTCATACTTATATGATCATATTGCCTGAATCTTTCAGTATTGAAACTCACATCGTATTGCTTTGTATCAAATTTAATAGCCATGAATTGATCTACTGTATTGAACTATACATCTGCCAGCCCACTGTCTTCTCCTGGGCAAGAACAGAGTCGTACACAAGAGAAAGAAAAGAGGACAGATGGAGAAGGAGCTCTCATTGAGCCTCTCTTAACCTATAACTAAGGGGCTTGTGAGTTGAAGTTATGTTCCCATTGACGTGCGTCACAGCAACGCAGGGACCTATCTTGGTTAAATTTTCTTCAACTGCTTTTTGAACAACACCCCCTCCAATGACCTGATAACTTATGTGAAAGCATCGTATTTCTTATATTGTGAAGACTATTGATGAGTCATTCTTCATTCAGTTCTACACCATTCAGAATTTCATAGATGCTTATTCTGTTCCTTAGTCACCTCTCTTTCTGCCAGACTCAGCCTAAGCATTTTAGTTCTCTGAAGATGTCTTGGAATATCTGTGATTATTCTTATTGCTTCCTCTTCAATTTTTCTGGTTTTGGTTAAGTTATCTTAAGGAAAGCAAAAGATGATGTACAGCATTAGTTGCTGTGTTTCTCCCTAAGACTCATATAAGGAGATTTGACTGGACTCTCCAGCAATGTATGTGACTCATGCTCTTACAAAGTTGAGAATGGACAGTAGTGACGAACGGATTTACATAAGGAAGTTTCACCGTGCTGAGACCCACAAGTCTTGGACAGATTCTTCTTACTTTGACAGATGTTTGGAAGTGTGTTTTCCCCATGCCTCTTCACAGTGCAAGGTCATTAATATAACTTACCCACCATGCATATTTAGCGAAGTGTGTGTGCTAACTAAATCCACTTTCAGAGAAACTTCTGCTGACAGAGTCAGTATTCAAAATAAACCCGATGTCACTGGGGACTGCATTCTGTAATTGGTTTTCTTTCTACAAGTCTAAAAACATTGCTGTTTGTGACATGAGTCTGTCTAATATCTGTGTGCTGATGGATTAAAATGTGGAAGTGTATTTTTCTTAAAGAATCTATCGTTTTCGGACTTGCCACACTAGTTATACTGAGAGTTACTGAAGTTCCATATCTCTGGGGGAGTCCACAGGGTCTTTAGTTCAATGTTCTTTTTTATAAGTATTTCAAAGTGAAATTTGTTCACTTAAAAAATTGCCAATTCAGTGTGAATATACTCGATATTACAGGTAGGGGAAAGGAGTGTAATAAAACAAGGCTACATTGTGATAGCAGATATTTCTCTTATGCAGTAGTTCAGAAGTTAAAACACTTAGCCAGTTGATGGATTTTAATTCTTTTCTTGTCTGTACAGGCTCGGAGATGATTGCCTGAGCAGCAGCCATGCTGAAAAGGTATGGTCAGAGTCATGATTGACCTGATCTAGCATTGCAGTAGCACCACTGGATCAGACTAGATGACCTTCTGGTGCCCCTTCAAGCCAACAGTTTTGTGATTCTTTACTCAGTGGTGTTTCACTGAACATCCCTAGTCATTAGTCAGGCTCTTCTTCCTGTACAGGTTCTGAGTACCTGGGGGAAGGGGAGGAAGTTGCGCGCTGCTTTAGGCCTTGAGGCAGTGTAGATAGTCAGTGGAGAATGTTATACTCTTAATTTATGTGCCCTACTGTTTGGTGAGCAGGAATACCTAGTTGAAATCCTGTTGGAAATACATGCAATAAATTTTTGCCATGACTTAACCCCCTAATTAGGAAAAAGTGCTGCGGGGTGTTCTTTTGCTGTTTGGATGTTTCGTGCTTTGTTGGGTTTTTTTTGTTGGGGTTTTTTTTTTTTTTTTCCTTTTTGAATAAAATAACAACATCTGTGGGTAAGCAGCTGTTGTCTTGAAAAGATACCTTGTTGCAGACAATTTGTTTTCTCAAATTTTGTATTCCTGTGGTATAGAAATCCAGCCAATTCTGTGCAAATGTACCTGTAAACTTCTACATAAACACAAGAATAAGGAACCTGCAATACCTAAGCAATAGCTTAATGTGAAAAGGAATAAATGTTCAGCTTTCATGTCAAAAGGTAGGAAATAAGCCAACTATGCTGGTTTTTTTCTTTTTTTTTCTGTAGACTTGCATGTAAAACATTAACCAGAAAACCCATTAGGGAGTATGTTTTCCCTTAAAATCAATACTGAATGAAGAGAAAGACAGGATGCACCAAAGATAGAATTTCTTGAAAGACAAGTGTTTGATATCAGACTGTGATGGAGCATTTTGTAATTTGATGTCTTCCTGGTGTATATTCTACCTATTAAAATTAATTTATAGCATTTCTGTTATACTTAATTTTTTTAATGTCATTGGTATAAAAACTTCACTCACAGGAAGTACACTGGTAATGATAACTCTATCTTTTGAGACTTTGCCTTTCTTAAGCAATGTGAATAGCTGACAAGTCGTCTGAGCCACCTCTCTGGGCACTCTGCTCTTGAACAAGGGACATGAGGGTAGTAGATCTGGGGATGTGGACCATTTATTGCTTTGCTGTAGGCAAGAGGTGATGGAGAAGGAAAGCTTGCTAGGACCCAGCTGACATATTGACCCAGGGGTTCACAAGGAGCATAAACCTGAAATTGCTGAACTACTAACTAAAGTGTGTCACCTGTTCTTTAAACTGGTCTCAGTGACAAGAGGGGTGAAAATCGGACCATGACACTTTACCTTAGAGCGTACCAAAGATCATCTAGGAACTACATTCTGTTTCAGTACTGGACAACACACTATCTCTAGAGACAAGACATAGCACAAGAAGGTGTGGTAGGTAATTGGATCATATGAGGTGCTGGGGAAGAGTTAATATGGCTTTTTCTGTAAGGAAAGTATAAACTGAGATGAGCTATCAGAATTGATCTTAGGTGATGTAAGGGACAGTGTCACTCTGTACCTGCCCTCTTTATGTATTTTTCAGATTGTCATCTGCTTTTGGCTACTTCTGGAGACAGGATGTTGGGCCAAGATCGGTTGGTCTGACCAATTTTTGGTTGTTCCTCACGCAGCTTCTGAAAAGGACATGGGAATGTGTTTGGAAATCTCCCCAGAGATTGGTGGGTTTTTATTAAGGGACATCCTAATCAACTGTGTTCAACCAACTGTAACTTGGACACCAAATCTATTTTTGTTAACATCAAGAACCAGAATCGTGGTACTGGTCTTATTAAGACCAATATGCAGATCATGGACCTTGAATGCATGTAAGAAAAATGTGTGTGGGGAGAAACTGTAGGTCCAAACCTGCAAGATTGCTTCCAGAGCCTGTTGGAAGACTTAATCTGCTAATTGTAGGAATAAAAGGGATGTGGACTACTCCTTATGGCTTGAGGGGGTTTTATAGCCTATCTTCCACTGACAAGTCTCAAAGCAGCTGCTGCTGTGAGCAGAATTGAGGATCGATTGACAATGGCAGTTTTTATGCCAAATTTAATAAAATAATGACCAAACTAGTGTGTTTTCTACTTGATTGTTCTACTTCCTGGTGTGATAATGTATTCATAAGGAAGCTGCTACCAAAATGTGAACAGAATGCAAAAAATCATAATATTCTTGCTTCAGTTTTAGGCAACCATTTGTTATATTGAAACTCACAGAATTATTTGACAAGTGTCAGCTTGCTGGTTCAGGAGGTTGCCTACAGTTGCTAGCAACTTGACACTGGTACATTTTGTCTTTCTCAATTCTTTTTCTCTTAAGTATGATCCAATTTTTGTGACCTGTTTGTGCCACCTACCTATTGTTCCCTCTTCCCCATGTCCTTCAGAGATTTACCTGCACCCCATTGTTTTGCTTTTCTTCCCTTGCCATTGATTTTTAGATTGAAACAGCAAGATTATGCTATCACTCCTGACTGTAATTGCTTAAAAATAGATTAATTATATCGCAGGGAGAAAAAGGAGTGAAAAAATAGAGAAGAAACAAATCTGTGGTTTTGGATGCTTACTTTTCTAATTTCTTATTTGAAACACAAGCCAGGAAACCACATAGAGTGGAATGAGTATGAAGGAAGAAAGATAGAAATCTTCACATCTGTTCCAGACAGATCTGTGTAACTTTGCGCAGCAGCAGTTGTAAGAGCAGGCCCTGAGAACTGAACTGAAAAAACCACCTAAGCATCCAGTATGTTACCAACTGTGTAATTCACAGCAATTCAACTTTAGCCATTTGATCCTTAGACTTTGAAGTTTTTATGAGGGCTTCTGCTTATCTCCAGAACTGCTGCCAGTCTTAGCTCTACTGAGATAGGCAGTCTTGGCACATACCTCACACTGAAGAATATGTGGCGTTCACAGCCAGAGACTGATATGGCAAGTCCCCTGAAGGACTCAGCCAGCCTGATATTCTCAGAGCACATGGGAAATGCAGGGATAACAATGGGCTGGTGCATCTGGTATATGATAGCCTGTGCCCAGCCATGCTTGGTTAGTAATTGTTCTCTATCAAATGAGTGCATCCCTACCAGGTGGAGGCAAGATTGGTGCAGGAGAACGATGTGGGATAGGAAGTTAGCACTTCCTTTTCAGGAAAAGGTTCCTTTTCAGGCACAGGTTGTTGCAAAAAGGACTGCAAGTGTCATGGAGAGAGCATGCAACAGGAGCCTGATTTCATTGCCCAGAGGTGAGGGTAAACACAGAAGGGAAGTCTCTTCTTCCCCTAGATTTTCTCCCTCCCAAATTTTCAATTCCCTTGTCTGCAGTGAAATAGCTTTAACTGGAGTTATTGAGAGGGCATCTTCCCAGTTCTGCTTGCTTTTGGGAAGCAGAAGAACCAGTTGCAGACTTGTAAACTCTACCCTTGAACTAGATGCATGAAAGTACAACAGAGCCTGCAAAACCTACATGCCCTTGTGGATTTGGGTCCAGTTTATTGCCTGTGTATGTAGTGTTTTCATGCTATGTGCCTCAGTGTGTGTTGTCCTGAGTTGAGGATTTAGCCCAGTTGTTGAGTAGTTACATGTGTGATAGCTACATATGTAAAAGACTTTTATCTCCCCCCCCCAAGGGCGTTTTGAGGTTTGTTGCTTGTCAACCGAATTGCATGTAGTATCTAGAAGCAGAGAGTCCATTTTTGTTTATACATACGTGAAGAGTACACTCAAAACTACACAGTAAAATTCCCCTGATGTGTATATATATAAGCATTAAGTGATTAAATCATTGGACTGGGGAAATGCTACCCTGCATGAATTAAAACTAACATGCACATATATTGCAGACTTTCTAAATGAGTGCTAAATTAATATATTAAGGAAAAAACTATGCTTAAACATAGATTCACAAGATGGTTTGGGTTGGATGGGACCTTAAGGACCATCTAGTTCCAACACCCCTGCTGTGGGCAGGGACATCTTCCACTAGGTCAGGTTGCTCGAAGCTTCATTCAACCTGGCCTTCAACACTTCCAGGGATGGGGCATCCACAGCTTCTCTGGGCAACCTGTGCCAGTGCCTCACCACCCTCTCCAGGAAGGATTATTTCCTTATATCCAATCTAAATCTACCTTATCCTATCACTACCTGCCCAAGTCTGCAGCCTGTCGAAGTCCCTCTGGATGGCATCCCTTCCATCCAGCATATCGACCACACCACACAGCTTGGTGTCGTTGGCAAACTTGCTGAGGGTGCACTCAATCCCACCGTCCATGCCGCTGAGAAAGATAAACTGCACATGCATATTTTTTACCTGTTCTTATGTATCTGAAGGGTCAGGCTTCTGTTATGGATGCTTGCAGAGTTTGCAGTGTTTCCATCAACAAAGACAAAGCTTTATTTTTTCTAAATGGTATGTGTGTTTGATCACTGTTTTCAGTTCATAAAATAGCATGACCTTACATTAACCTTAGAGTTGAGCTGTCTGACCATTTAATGCACCCCTGGACTCCTTGGAAAGGTGGCAGCTGGCTGATATGTGGGAGCAGCCTGTGGAGCAGGGTGAGTGGGCAGCCCTCTAGTGGGAGCCAGGGAAATGGAGGGTTTGAGGAGCTGGGAAAGCAGAAACACAAGTCAACTGGAAGCCACAGAAAGGAGAGAGTGAAAAAAACAGATCTGGACAACAGAGGTGGCAGGGAGTGGTGCTCCCTGAAAGCGACTTGGGAGTGTAGCAGTATTGGCGAGCGGAGAGGATGAACAAGGAGCTGGTCAAATGAATGCCATTTGACATGGAAGGATGGCATATGGAAAAGCTGTGGAGGTCAGGCCAAAAGTCATCTAGCTCAGGACCAGCAGGAGAAGCCTGTAGTGATCTCTCCTGTTTATTCTCCTCACCTTTGTCAGCTTATCATTTAGGGGCATCTTGAGTCATAGGTGGCATCTTCGTGAAAAGAGCTTTTCATTTCTCTCCCAGAAATCTGTACCTTCTTTAATACACACCAACTGCTAGACAGGCCAAGTGATATTCCAGGTAACATTTGAAGCTGGCAGAGAAGCATAGAGAGACTCCAGAGTAAGAGTGGCCAAGTGTTAAACTAGAGGAAAATGCCAGTGGACAGGAGTTAAATGGACCAGAAGTGATAAAAAAGTAAAAGAAGAGGAGAAAGACTGGGGTATAGTTCTGCTAAGAAAGACAAGACAAATGAAAGAAGGGGAAGAAGAGGAGAGTGTAACGTTGCTGAACAGTGGAAGAGAAACTGGAAACCCTGTCTAGGTGTGTTGTAGCAGGAAGAGGAGCAGGACACCAGCTCCAGGCCAGGGATGTTGGAAAACAGCTGTGGGCCCTGTGTCTAGTGAGGGAATTCAAACAAGTCTAAGACCAGTGTTGAGGTCACATTTGGTTGTAATTCTTGTCAGGACTGCGGTTTGACCAGAAAAAAAAAGGAGAAGGGATTTGAGGTTGAAAATAGTGGTATAATCAAATATGGAAATGGTAATAGCCAAAGGATGAGCTGAGGTGTCAATCATCACCAGCCGTCTAGATGGGAAGAGAAATGTTGGAGAGAAATGCAATGAGCCCTAGCAAAGATGGGGAGGTGGACCCGGGGGACCGCAGCAGTGCAGTGAGAGCTGCGTCAAAGAGAGACCCATTACTCGCTTACAAAACCAAAGGGGCAGATGTCTGAAAATACACTACAAAGGTGTGGGAAGGGATGCATCAATGCGGGCGTGACTAAAGGGGAAAGAAGATACAGCAGGTAGGGGGAAGCAGCCTGCAGAATGAAAGTGTGTCCATAGGGACCTTGGCGTCTGTGCAATGCTTCTCAACTGGCACATCTGTCCTGAGCCTTTCCGCGAGTCTGAACTCACCAACACCTTTGCTTCACTGCTTGGACTGCTCTAGTTGCTGTTGTTTCTCAGGATCAATGAAGAATTATTAAAGAAGATTTTGCTGTACTAATTAGTCATTATTTTTACAGTGGTAGTGTTACTAATTATTGATGATTCATAGAATTTGGGGCTGTAGATCTGCAGGCATATGGAGGGCTAAAAATTTTTGTATTGGCGATTTTAAAGGGCAGAACTTTAATGAAGTGGTAAGTACATTTTGCTATGTATTGCTATGACAGTAAGGTAATTGATGATCACTGATTTACATAAAAACATAGTATTTAAGAAAGTACCATTGACTTTGTTGTAAATTCTTTGATTAATAGCTGATTCCCGTGGCGATTGCCTAGGAGGTTAAAATGATACTGGAAATAATAATGGACAGTTTAAAATGTTAGAGCAAAATTTTCTTCACTGTTTTTAAGCTTTTGTTATTCCCAGATGGTTATTTATGATTTCTTTGCTTCCTATCCTGTGTCTGTTCGTCTGCTCAGTGAAATCAGGGGTTTTCTCCCTGACCTCTTTGCAACCAGGCTTGTCTTGACATCTTTAACCAGAAAAGTTTGTCATGAGCAACTCTACCAGTTGATTTAGGCTGTATATTTTTAGCAATCCTTCCTGACAGTCAATCTCATAATGAGAGATTCATTTAAATTGGAAATCATCAGCAATGAGATATTCACTTAAGACAGGAAGTGAGCAGAGGTACGGTTGTGGTATCACTAATATGCAGCGTCCACATGGTTAGAGTCGTTTGGGAGTTAGGAAGATCTGGAATTAGTTCCTTCAGGCCAAGGAGAGATCTATGGCATGTTTGTGAAGGCCAGGCACTCATGTCATTATCCTTTCTGCCTCCCCTAGCTGTGTTCTGAAAGACAAAAGTAAGACAGTCACTTGTACCGAGGGTAATTTGGGCAGATAAAACCAAGGGACTGATTCAGCTTGTAGAACAAAACTCACAACTCCAAGTCTGGGAAGGACTTTCTTTTTGCTGTAGCTGATGAGAAGATTAATAAATCTTTCCTATGCTCAGGTTCGTTACCAATCCTAATTTGGGGGTCCCATCTGTTTCAGTGCATTGTGTAGGTAATGAAGTTGAGCAATTTAGGGACCTAAAAGTTACACGTCAATCATTCAGATATAGCAGTGCCTTTTCTGCATCCCTGTATTTTTCTGACCTACTTGTATACACGCAGAGCTGGACACTCGGGGCTGAGTGTCACCTACACTAAGGGTCTCAGATTTTCTAATCCTCATGAAGCTTTCCTACTGTTAGCAAAGGCAGGAACACCCTGACACTTTTTTTTTTTAAAGGTGAATAGTGATTAAAAGTGTATTTAAGGGTTTTCTGTATAATTCCATTGTAGTGTGAATGTGCTGCTTTCCTTTTTTGGTGGAGGGAAGAGGGGTGGGGAGCTTTCACAGAGCTGTTTCTCTAATGTTACTCATAACTCATGGTTGATGATGGGTGCTAACTTTCATTTCTGTTCTGATACGCTTACTGGCATTAAGTTACATTCTGCTATGGCAGGAGCTCAAGTGGGAAGCGAAGCATTTGTGTGAGAAAAGGAGAGGTTAACTACACTTATATTGGGGGCAGGTTTTGCTTTGGAAAACAGTGGCAGGCTTTGTAGTTTAATCTTTTGGAGTACTGCCTGTTACCACCTTCTGACGTAGGTTGTTGGGCTGAGAAGAATCGATGCTCAATGGTGCATGAAAGTCCAACGTGTCAGTTGTAGCTATACATAATACCACAGTCTCACATGCAGGCAAGGCTGTTAATACTTCACACGGTATTGTATTCTCTAAGGAAAAAGGTTGAATACTGGTGACTTCATCCATTTTGAATGTTTATACACATTCCTTTGAAAAATGCTATATTTAAGAATAAGGTTAATACCTGGACAAAAGGCTCAAACTAACAAGCACTGCAGAGCAAAATGCTGCAGAAATAAGGCTTCAGGATTCCTATGTGTTAGAGAACGGTCCTGGGAATCTGCCTGCAATTAGAGTTTTGTTCAAACTATGTGGCTTGCAGGGCAATTGCTTTAACTTGCCAACTGCCAGGCACCTGGGGTAACTGGTACCAAGAAAGCAGAGAATTTGTGCTTTTGGAGATTGCTAACTTGCAAATAATCCTCCATATGCATTAGGGGAACAACATTTGAAGGGTTCAAAGAGTCTTTTCCTGAAGTACATGCATCTGTGGGAGGACACAGGTATTGTTTAGTTGCTTAACAACCTTCTGTAGCTAATGGTCTGAAGTGAAACAAACCAGTAGTGTACAGGAGAAGTGTATTGAAATGTATCGAGACCCAAAAAACATTAAGGTAGTCACACTCACTCCTAGGAAATAGGGCAACAAAGCAGCCACAGCCAATGTCTGATGGCTTCTTTGCAGTGGCTTTAAATTGTGGTGTGCTCTCATGTCTTCTGAAAATGCCATGGCTCACATGGTAGCAATGTGAACACTAAAAGCTGTGGCTCTGGAAAACAATTTTAGATCTGTAATTCAAACAAGTTCTCGTCTGAAAAGTCACTTTTTTTCTAACCAAATCCATTAAAATATTATTATTGAGTATATTTCTGAAGACCTTTAATATAAGTCCTGTGTTGCATTCAAACCAATAAGGCAATTTTTTGCCAGAAAAAATAGCTTTCTGTAGTCTTAGGCAAAATACAAGTCCTGCTGTGTAACCAAGGTACTCTGCAGGGGAAAGAGTGGAAAAGAAGTAGTGTTTCTTTTTTCCTTATTTAAAACCCTACAATTTTTAACTTAGTGGCAAATAATACAAACTTAGGAGTTTGGTAAAATGTGTTCGTAAAAGATACACTTCAAAGCAACTAAATTAAGGCTGCTAGTCATATGCCTGCCTGCCTTTGAGGGTCTTTCATGGTTCTGTTTGATCTTTCATACTCGCATGTAAGATGCTGTCTTGTTGAGAACCAGACTGGAAAACAAATATCTGTATTACTCTTCTTTAGCAGGCTTCAACTACAGAAGTACAAATTGGGCCCATGAGACTGACACAAGATCCAGTACAGGTAAGATGCTCTTTCAGTTACTTGATATACAGTCAATTCAGTGACAGTGCTTGAGGAAATTAAGGTTCAACTCCTGTAATTAAGTATAATGCTTTCATTTTACTTGTGGATTGTGAGATGGGTAATTGGTGTTTTCATTTATCTGATTGCTTGAGGAGACCTACAAGTAAATTAATTTGGTAAACAAGGTGCTTAGATTCTCAGTAACAACAAATCATTCCTTTTATGAATCCCGTCAGTAGGAGTGTGTGTGTATGTGCAATGGCAGGGGAAGGAGCTGCCTCTCTGGATGTTAAAAACTGCTCAGTTCTGATGTACCAGAGCAGAGAGCTCCATTATAAAGTTGAAGTACCCGGCAAGTTTTGCTGGGTTTTGCGCAACAGGACAGAGAGCTGTGCTTTTACAGGTCACCGGTCCAAGAAATCACACTGCTTCCAACAAGACAGGCTGAACTTCAGCTTAAGGAGCAACAGCTCTTGCCTGTACGTGCTTCTGTTTCTGTACGCTTTGTTCCTGTGCCAGTAAACTGCTGCTGAGCGTTATTTTTGTAGTTTATAGTGGGTGTTAGAGCCCTCAGATGATAGGAAACTAAATAATCCTTGTCTTTAACATTGCTCTGGTGGTACAGCATTCAATTGAATTAACTTTTTGAGTCACTTACTCTGTAAAATACAGAGATATTTAGTCACCAGTGACCTTTTCTGTTCTGGTTGTGGTGTTTTTTCCCCCAAATCTGCCTATGAGAGGAAGAACCTACATGTGGAAGAAGTGCTGTTCTCAAGGAAAATAATCATGTGTATGTGCATCCTAAAGCTTTATATTTTTACTTCTGTATTAAGCATTCAGTCTTAATGATGACTCGATCTGTTGAAACTATTTGTTTATATTGTAAGAAGACTGTGGAACAGAGGCTTCAGCAGTTGAAGAGTCTTTGGTTTTGCAAGGAATTTCAACATGGAAGTGTGGAACTGTCCATGGAAAAATGTTCTTTAGGCTTACTGTCTCCAGAAAGATGGTCAAGCTGATACCTAACAAATACAAATACTCATTGTGCTTATGTCAGGATCTTACTCTGTAGAAACTGGATTTGTCAAAATAACATAGTACCAGTATTAGCTGTTTTAAGTGAAGATTTTTCATACAAAAAGAGAAAAGTGGGGGTTTTGAAAGCATTTGACATTCTTCTTCTTCATATCTTGTCAGGTGCAGATGTTATTTTGTCCCTACATTACACAAATGAGAATCTGTGGTGCTACCATTGAAGAATTTAAGTAAAGCAGAAAGCAGACCTTAAGTAAAATCGTTAATTGCAGAGTTCTTCCGAAAGACCTTGCCAGACACTAGCTTATTTACAGTGAAGGGATAACACTTTATGTAAATCCACCTCCTTTGTTTGTGGAACAAGCCACATTACCTCAGTGAATTTGGCAAGTATTGCACACATCCACGCATTAAAAAAAATATGTTTATCCTTTATTCCATCTTGCCAATGTGTTTCTCTGTGCAGTGCAGACAACTACTGAATATCACATTTTAAATGCCTCTTTGTGGGTGCTTAATCATGTTCACAGTTGTCTGATAAGTCAATTTAGTTTGTTAAAACAATCGCCATCGGGGCTTTTCATAGCAATGTGCATTTTATTCTGGCGCATGTTTTACGCTGTTATGGGACACCTGTGCCAACCTCAAAATGTTTTGTCTGAGAGGTGACCTTACTTGTGACTGTGAGCTGCCATAAACCATTTAATAGATTCCTTTCTGGACTTTATAACATCTGTGTTGGAGGACAAATCTGGTTTGGTTTGTACTAGATTGTGACCCAGGTGCTGCTGGCCTTCAGTGGCAAGAGAAAGAGTAAAAAGCAAACCGACGAGCTGCAACCCTGCAAATGCCCTTCCTGCACACACCTTGCATGTCTGCCTCGATTTTGTACCAAGGCTTGCAAATACGCATGGTTTGGTTCTGAAACCTTAGAAATGACCGTGATAAAAGTACATGTAAGTGTGCTTCCTCCAGTGGACAATGGAGAAATGTTTTTTTTATAAACATGTAATGCACATAAAAACAGCTGTCTTATCCTTTTGCAGAAGTATATACCAAGGCTGATAAACATCCCGATGTGTCTCCATGCAAATAAGGGATTTTCTCACCTCTTAGGACATTAATTGTCCATTTTCTGGTTTTGTATTATAAACTGGCAACAAGACGTGCAATATTTGTGCAAACCAAATAGTTAGAAAGATGGTAAAAATTCCAATACATCAACAAAAAATGTCAAGGTCTTCCCAGGAGAAGTCCACGAAGCTCCTAAACCAGGGCAGCACTGAGTAAAATGGTCTTTTTACAGTAACACTGGCAAATTACACACCAAACAATAGCTGCATAGCTTTTTAGCATAGAAACACAGATTGAATTCCAGTTTTTCCTTGACAGTGTTGCCTATATGGATTGTTATATTTTTGTCTTGGCTTTGAGACCCTATCTTGCAATATACCTCTAGTTACATTATGTTTTGATGATTGACAGTAAGCTTCATACCAATGTTATTGAGAAAACATACTAGTAATACTGTAAAAAACCTTTTAAAGTTAATATTCTCAGAAGGATTCACACACTGATTATTAGCTACCTGTGGGAGATCAGGGGGGTTAATTTAGCTCCATTATTTTACAGCTGGTAAATTATTGCATTTCACAATCCTTTATTTCCAACCTAGGAATATTGAGAGAAGGAAGATACAAAAAAAAGTGCCCCCAAAAAACTCTTTTCTGAACCATATTGTACTGACCAAACTAGGAACAAAGTAAATCTAACAGTAGCTGGAACCAAACAGAAGATTTTATCAGAACAGGGACTTTAACCACATATGTGCAGGGAAAGTCTGCAGCTCAACCATGTCACTGCTTTACAACACTTTGTTGGCTGGAAAAAAAAAATCAGGGATTAGGTAGAGTGATAACAGTTACTTTGGATGTTAAGTGTCTGTAACCCAAATCTGCTTATTGTTAACTGCAATCAAAAATACTCTTTCTAATAACTTGAAACTCCTTATTGCTTAATATTCTTGAAAATTCCAAGCATATAATTTTCTTCCACTGTTTAATAAAACATTGAGTGGTTGTCCTGCTACAGTAACATTAATTGATTTGATTAATATTTAGAATTCAACAATCCAGACAGCTCAAGATAAAAGAGAAGTTATCATCACCTTTTCTAGCTTCTAGACTGATGGTGTTGAATTTCACATGGTGACACCACAGCTACATAGAGCAGCACAGATTAAAGGTTATTGACCTTTCTTATGGGCATTTGGGACAAAATTTTGCATATTTTGCGGAGACAGGTTGTTCCAGTGAAGTCAGGGATGACTTTTATTTGTGAAATGAACAGGATTTTGCTTTATACATTGATTATTCTCTGGCTGCTCCCTTTCTGTGCAATTTGAATAGCTGTGGATACACTTTTGGCTTTTTGAGGCTTCTTTCACAGAATATTTGCACTAAATAAACCATTTTCTTCATCTCTAACGCAGGGTGGCATGGCTAGTGATGAGTTGCTATGGTAAATACATGCAAATTGTATTTACTGGCTTGTGTTCCTAGCTGTGTAATTTGTACGCTGATAATATACGTACTGTAGAGCAAGGATGAAAAATTTCTCTCCTAAAAACACTTCTTTCACACAAGAAGTACACAAATATAGCTGTTTTCAGCCTATATTCTGTGTTTCCATTTCTCGATTTGTAGAACAGTGCCTCAGCACACATCCTACCTGATCTTGTGTGAGTTGAAGTGTTCAGTTGGAGTTGTCAAAACTACCTCATATATTTACATAATTAGGGAAAGTTTATTGGGTAAAAATGGTGATGTTTAAATCAGTTTTTTTTCTCTACCCATCCCTGTCCATACCTGCTTGTCAGTTGTTCTTTTCAGTTTTGAAAGAATATGGTTGAACTCAGTTTTGTTGTACATCAGTGGAGAAATAACAAAACTGTGTGATGTTAATTGCTTGTTCCTGAAGGCTGATAATTAAGGCAGTTGCATTTCAGACAGCTCATTACAATCAAAAGTCTGTGTAGCTGGGATGGGCTAATGAGAGTGGCAGTGATGTTTGAACACCTACCCACCTATTCTGGGTGGCTGCTGGTTGAATCTGAACATGGGTTAGGAGAGACCCATCATCTGGCAGCTTGTTTTGTCCTCAGTATCAGTCCTACGCAGCTAACTGTTGGTTATCTATTGATAATCACTCTGTCTATTAAGAAAGTTGTGCTGCTGCATCAGCTGCTTTACAGGCTGTAGTTCTATCTTCCCACTTTCGAAGTAAACTCAGTCTTTCTTACAGCAGGTTGGTTTGTTAAGATTTTCAGCATTCAGAGAACTATTTTGTATGTTTAACGTGGTGCCACTGTTTCTGTGCTTTGCAGGTTTTGCTGATTTTTGCAAAAGAAGACAACCAAAGTGATGGTTTCTGGTGGGCTTGTGACAGAGCTGGATACAGGTGCAATATTTCCCGGACTCCAGAGTCGGCTCTTGAATGTTTTCTTGATAAGCACCAAGAAATAATTGTTATAGATCACAGGAACTCCAGATATTTTGATGCAGAAGATGTCTGCAGGTAACCTAAAGGATTTACGCCCCTCTTGAACTTCAGGATGTACTGATACAAAAACAAACCTCCCAATTTTATAAACAAAAAATAATTTTAAAAACAAAAAGAACCCCCAAGACTATAGTAAAAGAGAATTTGGGAGTTGACACCAGGAGGTTTGCATACATCTGTTGGCAAAGCTGAAATGTACAATTGTCTCTTTAGGTTCTGGGCTTCTATCAGAGCGTAAGCCAGAGCTGTTGTGAAATCCCCTGCTGCCTGTGCCTGCTTATTTCCTGGGTTACTGCTGAAGCAAAGTCTGAAGCTGCAGGGCTTCAAAAGAATGTGTTTGTTTGTCCACTGGGTCAGGCACTGCCAGTGCTTCACAGAAGTTCACATCACTTTTCTGGTCCACGTGACGCTGTCTCAGGAGCTATAAGGTTGCAGGCACTTCGTACTGGGATTCTTTGCTAAAATACATGATTTTAGCTGAAGCATACATTTTATACTGTACACCATACAGTGATTCTCAGTGCATCATGAACTGAAATCTGCTGTGTTTGTGACAAGGAGCATTTTAAAGCTCAAATGTTTATGCTCATGGATTTTTTTCTAAAAGATCAACAAATAAATAGGAAGATTGTTTATCAGGACAGTGTGACATAATTGAAAGAAGTTATCCCTAGCCTGTAAAAGGTGAATGGAGTGTTCTTCTGATAGTTTGTCATATTTTTTTCAGTTTTTCAATAACATGTAAACTGGTAATTTTTTTTTAAATTCAGCATTTCATAAATTATAGTCTGTCATGTACATTTGCTATACCCTCGTTTCTTACTTGCATGCCCCAAAAGCTCTTCCCACCCTCTAAAGAAAATTTTACAGTATCTAAAAGGACAGCAGTAAACATGGGAGAAGGTGGTGAAGATAATGGGTATTGAAAATGCATTGCATAGACTGACCTTTCTCAACCCGTGTATTCAGGGCAGTCTGCCCCAAATAAGTAAAAAGGGCAAAACTTTGCTAGGTTGTAAGAGTGGATTTGAAGAGCTGCTGTCCATGCCCCATGTTTTTGGAGGTCTTGTCTCTTCACTGCATTGAGTAAAATCTGATTAAACTGGTAGCAAAATGGAAATGGATTGTCTAAGTGGGCATAGGTGGGTTTTGGCAGTGTGATATCCTATTTTCTAGCCTCAATGGTGTCCTTCCGTCCTGGTTTTCATTTATATTGTCTGTGAAGATACTCAGGGTATCATTAGAAAGCGTGTGGTGTAACCCAGAAATTTTTGTTTCTTCAGGTCTATTCGTGCCACAAAACCATCAGAGCACACTGTGATACTTGCTGTGGTTCCACGCAAGTAAGTATTACTGTTTTGTGCAATATTTTTATTTTACTTTATAGGAATGTTATGTATAATTGTTATCTAATAATAGAAAGTAACATATTAGCAAGCTTTACAGACTAAGTTTAGTATTATACCTGAAATGGGTTAGGGACGTTTTATGTGGCTTACTTAATTATTTGATAACTCTCCACTTATGCAGAGTAGTACTACCCCTGTCACCTTCAGAGGATTGTAATGTAATGGCTTGTATACTAAGAAAATTCAGAAATCTAACTGTTGGTTTTTAAAAGGAAAACAAACAAACAAATAAAAACCTATGCATTGCTTTCTAAAGGAAATAACTAGATCAAATAACACACTGTGGTTATTAGGGAACTGGGTAATGGAGTTCAATCCTGATGGTACTAAACTCACCAGAATCTTGTCCTGAAACCCTTGTTTAGTAATTCATACCCCATGTATTCAGGCAGAATTCTTACTGACTTAAATACATTTTTATCAGAAATCTTCTAAGAAGAGACCTCCTGCACAGTACTGAATCCATTTTGATTTTATTGATTTCCTAGTTCAAATAAAATGTGAGGAAATAGGATAGCAGGAGAGGAACTGTTCCTGCCAAGATTAGAAAATAGACTAAGTTTGCTGCTGAGCAAGACTTTACAACTTGCTTCACTTTTTACTTCATACTTTTTGGATTCTTTCTCATAAGATATGACAGGATGTCTTTTATCCTCTTCGTGCTTTCTTTTTATAATGCCCATGTGTGTCTGTGAAGAGACACAGGACTTCTGTAGAGTGTCTGTCAGGTTTGCTGTAGCAATAAACATCAGATTGTAGTAATAGCTGCAGATACGTATAAAAGAATACCATCAACTTCTATAATAGTATGATTTTATGTATGTATTTTTTTAAACAGTCTTCTCACTACATTCATTATGTTTAGGTAACTATGTCAAATTGATGCCATGTGATTCTTAAATATTGTGTGGCCATACATCATACCAGTTCTGCTTAATACCTTTATCAATGATTGGGGTCAGGGAGAGAGGAGGATCAAGTGCTCCTTCAGTAAGTTTTACAGACAACACCAAGTTGGACCGGAGCGTAGGTGTGCCTGAGGGTTGGAAAGCTCTTCAGAGGGATCTGGTCAGGCTGGATCGATGTGCCAAGTGCTGAGTCTTACACTGGGCTCACAACATCCCCATGCAGTGCTACAGGCTTGGGGGCAAGTGGCTGGAACACTGCCCAGCAGAAAAGGACCTGGGAGGGTTGGTTGACAGCCGGCTGAATATGAGCCAGCAGTGAGCCCAGGTGGCCAAGAAGGCCAATGGCACCCTGGCCTGCATCAGGAACAGTGTGGCCAGCAGGACTAGTGCAGTGATTGTACTCGTATACTGGGAACTGGTGAGGCTGCAGCTCAAATCCTGTATTCAGTTTTGGGCCCCTCATTACAAGAAAGACACAGAGGTGCTGGAGTGTATCCAGAGAAGGGCAATGGAGCTGGGGAAGGGGCTGGAGCACAAGTCCTGGAGGAGCGGCTGAGGGAACTGGGGTTGTTTAGCCTGGAGAAGAGGCTCAGGGGAGACCTGAAAGGAGGTTGTAGTGAGGGGGTGTCTGTCTCTTCTCCCAGGTAAGAAGTGATAGGACAAGAGGAAGGAGGATAGGACAGGAGGTTGCACCAGGGAAGGTTTAGTTTGGATATTAGGAAAAAGTTCTTAACAGGTTGTCAGGCATTGGAACAGGCTACCCAGGGAGGTGGTTGAATCACCATCCCTGGAGGTATTTAAGGACATGGTTTAGTGAAGGACTTGGCAGTGCTAGGTTAATGACTGAACTCAATGATCTTAAGGGTCTTTTCCAGCCTAAACAATTCTATCATTCTATGATTTTGTTTTGTAGGTCTGCTGACCAAGAAGAGACTTCTGTTCTTCCTCTTCTTAATGCAGGCTTTGATAGGGTACGTATAAATTACATATTTAGTGTAGTAACCGTGATTGCTTCATAAATTACAGACACTTCTACTTCTTCAAATTGAAAATTATACATTTGCTTCTGTCAAAAATTTATTGATGAGAAAACAGTGGCAGTTGATTAGGTATTCTTTTCAAAATTTTCAGCAGCACTTCTTTTCCAAGAAGTGTATGAAATAAGAGAACCTGTGATCTAGCTAATCCTTCCAGTATAAGCAGGAGTGCTGAGACTACCTTCGTGTGGTCTGGGTGGGTGGTGGGTGGGTTTTGTTTGTGACTGTGTTAAAAGAACAATGATGGGGACTCTGAATAATGTGTGCTGCGTATTGCAGCATGCTGACTAGTCACCAGACAGCTCTGTGTGCCTCAGACTGCTGGGATTCCTCTTCTAAAGGGACTACAAGCCTAGTCCAGCTCCTCTTGATGTGAAGTAGAATTTTACTTTTTTTTCCATGAGGTCTGTTCTGTTGGCTTGCACATCTGATGCGCTTAGATGCTCCAAAATTGCACAAAGTTGAGGCTAAGAGAAAGGTCAGGCCAAGAATGCCAGTGCTCTCTTAGTGTAGTTTTCTCCCTCTGTCAAAAAAAAAAAAAAGAAGAGAATTTAATATTTTTCTTCTCAAGTGTGGTGTTTAATTTAAAAACAATGCAGGGCAATATGTTTTGTCGTCTGGATTATAGCTGTAGGTGTAGTACTGAGTAGCGCCAGAGGAGGCGCTCTGCGGCTCTGAGATATAACTCAGTGGCTCACTGCTTATGGAAGTCAAATCTTTTTGTACCTGACAGCGGCTCTAACCATTGCCTATAGCTGTCCCAGATTTATCAGAGAGCTTGCATAATACAGTAATTCCCTAATTTTTTCAAGCCTTTAAAACACATCTGATGTCAAAGACCCTATTTTCACAGTGGGGTGGACATAAGAATTATTTCTGCTTGGATGAGGATCAGTAGGCACTAAATCCATTAGCACACACACACACACACCCCACACACACACAGAGATTTAAAAATACCCTTCTTCAAAAAGAGAGACAGTATTTGCAATGAATCTCTTTCGCAGCAGCAAAATCAAATTTATTTTTTTGAAAATCATCTCTCTTCAAATTATAAGTTTCTCTTCAGTATTTTTATTTTTACAGTCCAGCCTTTCTGGTAGTTTTATTTTGCATTATCACTATTCATCATATCAGCATTTGTCCTATTTTTGCTCATCAAATTCCTCCTTTTCCCTTGACAAAACACTGAATGCAATCAGTGTCACTGCCTGGTGGTGGCTGTCTTCTAAATGCATCTCCAACTTGAGCAAAGAGTCTGAGCTTCTAGCTAATTCATCTGTCACCTTTCCATAAAAACCAGACTTTTTACATCAGACTGAAGAATGCCTTTAGTCTTTTGGGGGTAATACTCTTCTCATAACTATATTTTTTTTCATGCACTGAATAGCTGATTATTCTGCTTCAAAATCTTCTGTTGCCTTCCTGTGTACTTACGTCAGAGTAAAATCTGTGTTTATGTGTACCTACAACATACGTTGTAAGTAGTCCTAAAGAAATCACTTTTCATTTCTTCTAATGATATCAGTGATGATTGATCGCTCTCTAGGTATGGATCACTAAAAGACTTTAGGAACACACAGAGGTTTTGGGAGTCTTTTCTGTTAATTTCATACATTCCTTTGGCATTTTTCTTTATGCTGAGAGATTTCTGGGTTTTCTTCCTATTTCTCAAGAAAGTGTTTTATTACATCTTCTGATTTTTTCCCCTATATCATTAACAGTTTTTGTGCTTGTGTGTTAATGGTGGTGTTAATGCAGTACATTTATTATGGTGCGTTTTTTTTTCCTTTCAGACTCATAAATCTAGTAGTGATGGCCTGCTTAAGATGAACTAATTTAAATAAGTAATTTGACTTCCTGGTTGATTTTTAATTATGGTTTAAATTAGGAAACAGGGGACCTTAATGTTTGCAGTTACTCAATTACAATCTTGTCTTGTATTTTGATCTTCACTTCTTTTCCTAAACAAATGTTGATTCTCATTGACCAGTTGCTATTAAAACTTTCTGGTTTGCAGCAAAATAATTCTTTAATATTAAACCTAGTACATCTTGCTAAGCAAGAAGAATGATGCCTTCCTACCAGCTGACGGCTCTCGTGGCTTGAGTCAAGTTCTGTATAGGATGACAGTGGAATCCAATTATAATGAATTAAAATGTAATTTAACAATTTGTTAGTTAAATCAAAATTTACTGTATAAACACTAAAATTTTTTAAAAGAAAGTATTGTTGTCTGCCTTCTAATATTTGAGAGTCAATAGATCTGAATCTTCTTGTGCCTCATGTAGATGCACATATTAGAAAAAGGAAATGTTTCCTTTTTTTTTTCCAGGTCCCAATTGATTTCTCAGCTTTTGAGTCAGCTAGTGGATGAATGGCATTAGTACTAAAAGTTAAATAAAGAGATTTTGTGCATCTGCAGAAGACAGCAGTTGAGAGCAGGTTTATCACTTCAACAAGCTGGAATTCTTGGTTCTTAGTCAAAGATTTGTGCTGAGATAGTGGTTGACTTTTGTCAGTAAACAGCACTACTTCAAAATTCAGTTTATGAAGAGCTTTAGTATGTTCTAGTAAGTTTAGTATGTAAAGTAAGTTGTCATCATTTTTAAATAGTATATTATTGATAGATTTGTTTTGATATTGTTACAAATTTAGCATGAGCGTATTTGAATATTTAAAAGAGCACCCCAAAACTGAAAATCTAAATCTGCAGTGCTGCAGAAGATGAGTTTGTTTGAAGGCAGTTTGTTACGCAAAAACACAACATTATTTGCACCTTTGTTTCTGCCAACTTGATACTGTGCCTTTCGGTTTCCCATGCATTCACTTAGTGTGCACAGTGAGATTTACAGAAATCTTTTAAGATCTTAACATTAAGGAGTGAAGCAGACCCACGGCAACTGTTACTTTTAATTTTCCTTTTCTATATTTTACTGACAAGTTGGGATTAAGCCATTGGTCCCAAACCACAGTTTTTCATACAGGAGAGAAGAATAGATTTCTTTAAAGCCATTCTTTCTTCCTCAAGGGTTGGCGTGCTGTCTCTTGACTCTGCATGCAGCTGTGCTGTGAGAATCAGTGACAACACAGGGTGTTTTCCATGAAAACTGGAGTCAGTGCATGTATTTCTAAAGGGGTGATTTAGCTTTTCATAGCAGAAGCTTACTAATGAGCAGTAAACTTTAAATGAAGTCAGAGAATCTAATGCTTTTGTATCAACACAAAATTTCTGATTTCAGCACGACCAAGACCTTTCAGTTTACTATCTTTACCTAACAAAGAGAGGACATTCTGTACCATCTAGAGTATATAAAAGTTTAAGTGTTGTCAGCATGGTCCTTGCTTTATATACTTTTCTGCACTTCTGAATTCACAGTGACAGCTCAGTGAGATTACCTGTGGAGCAAAATGACTTTGCCTTCTGAGCTTCTCCTGCAATGTTTGCTTGAAAGCAAATGAAATGCTAAACACAGTTTGTTGTTGTTGTTGTTTAATTCTTTTTGAATCATGAATGGTTTTATGGCTCTAAGGTATCCCATTTCCATTCTGAATGAAGGATAGATATTCCAAATGAAACATCAAGGCAATACTGGTTTTGTGTGAGACTGTCTTTAGTTTTTTTTTCAGATTATCTGTTTCTAACAGAGTTGCTAAAACCTAATGGGAAAATTCATAGTTGAACTTTTGGCATATTTTAACACTTTCTTTGTATTTAGATAGCTATGTTGCGTTAAGAACTAGAAAACCATTCCTGGGCCAAAGCTTTTTAATTCTACAGAATCACAGGATGGTTGAAGTTGGAAGGGACCTCTGGAGGTCGTCTTGCCCAACCTCCCTACTCAACCAGGGCCACCTTAAGCAGGTTGTCCAGGACCATGCCCACACAACTTTTGAGGATCTCCAAGGATGGGACTCCGCAACCTGCCTGGGCAAACTGTGACAGTGCTCAGTCCCTCATAGTAAAAACAGTGGGTTTTGATATTCAGAGCGAACATCCTGTGTTTCCATTTGTGCCCATTGCCTCTGGTCATGTCACTGGGCACCACTGGAAAGAGCCTGGCTCTGTCTTCTTACACTCTCTCTGCAGATATCTATATACCTTGATGAGATCCCCACTGAGCATTCTCTTCTCCAGGCTGAGCAGTCCCAGCTCTCTCAGCCTCTCCTCACAGGAGAGATGCTTAATTACCTTTGTAGCCCTTTGCTGGACTCATGTCATCTCTCTTTATACAGTTAGACTTTTAGATGCAGGAACAGAAATAAGTTTAAAACCATTCAATCTATTTCATGCACTCTTGATTTGTCTTCCAGCAATTCATGGAGAATAGCAGCATAACTGCTTGTTACAATGAACTGGTTCAAATAGAACATGGGGAAGTGCGATCTCAGTTCAAATTACGGTATGTAGAAGTGTAAGAAACTGCATACATCAATCACTTAGTCTACATAATCGTATCAGGATACTTTCTGCTTCTTCCCAGCTACACATATATGTGCTTTGCATCTGTATGTTAACGAATATAATAAACCCTTATTTCCTTCTCCTTTTATTTTGTAAAGGACAAATTTAGGTGCCTCAGAAATTGGTATCCTGAGAAAGCTTAGTCTGTGTATGTTTCATTCACTGGTTGTTTAAATGACAGCTTTTCTTGATACAAAATCCATTCCATGTCCTTTACTCTGATGCTTGCTTGTGTCCTGTATGTCTTGAGGTGCCCATACTGAATTTGGAAATGTTCTAGCAGCCATTACTACCAGCAGGACAGCCAGGGCAAGATCCTTTAGCAGAAATATTGCAGAACAATGACTTTGTCTCATTTAATTGCATGGGTAGCATTTTCAAAATGCTGTCATGTGTGTATGGTTTACGGGCTGCAAATTCATGTGACATTAAAACAACATGAAGTCATTCTTGATCTCATGTGTGTGAGATTTTGTATTTGATAACTTGAGCTGTACACAATCTTGATCTGCCTCTTCATACCCTGAGTTTTTGTCTTCTTGCTTGGGCAAGATTTGGCAGACCAGGACACAGATTTTTATCTTTCATTCCCTTATCACTTTTTCTTTAATGTCACTAATTGTATACTTAATACAAGTGCTTATATATACATGTAAATGTGTTTGCAAATCAACTATAAGGAAGAAAAAGCCCTTGAAGCTGAGTGTCTTGCAAAGAAGGTGTAGTTCTCTGCATGTCATAAATTAATTCTGGTTCCACTCACAGAAAATACTATCACTTCCTTGTAGTTTTCAGTGTCTCTGTTTAAGAAGTAGATTTTTCCAAGATTTTCTTTGCAAACTGATCCCAAAGTGACTCCTTGTTCAAGTGACTGTGTGTTTGTGCACACAGAATTCATTTAAGTCAGATTTTCAGGGGAAAAAAAACAAAACAGAATTTGGGCTCACACGGTTTTTAGTAGGTGTTTTCCAAAACTTGGCAGGAAAATAAAACGGCTGTGAAATTTTAGAAGTTAGTTAGTTGTTATGGTGGTCCTGACTTGGTTTGTTGTTCATTTGTAAATGCAACATGAAATTAATGACTTCTGAATTAAGTCAGCAAAGATCAGAAACATCAGTTTTATATAGAAAGATTAAGCTGTCATTCATACACACAATGCTTGTAGCTTATGTTTCATTTCAAGAACAAGATGCAAGTACAGCCTGAGCATCGCTACATGAGCAATATCAATAATGAATGCAGATAATTAAAACTCCAGTATTGGGAGCATGATTCATATCGGCTACCATATTTCTGCAAGTTTGGTTATATTGATCACCAAAAAAAGTCTTAAAATTCATTCAAATTGGAAGGAAACAATGTCAGTCCCCAGTGGAATTTCATCTACTGACAATTCTTTCATCCATATTGCTTATGGAAACAGCAGTATACCACCCGCTTGTAATTCTGTTTGCTTTTGCTTTCTCAAGTGTAGTTCCATAAACCATGAGCCTATTTCCTTTTGATTTATGTAAACAATGACATTATATGAAACGCATTTGTTGTTATCATGTCTTTTATATTTTGATAATACACATTATATATATTCGTGTGTGTATTTATATTCCCATCACCTCTGAACATGGCCTTTGGCAGCACTGCAAAATAACTATGAAAAGAAACGGTAGTATTTTTGGGTTTGCTACTGCCACGGCCAGATGTGGTCCCAGAATAATTAGGTAGTTACAGAGTTTCATAGATGCAGAACCAGGGTAGTTAAGTAGTTAAATGCTCTTCGTCACAAGCAAAAGTAACGTTTGTAAACAACATTTGTACTAGCATCTGGGGCCATAAAGTAGCTTTTTAAAAGATAAACTTTCTGAAAAAGTATATTTGTAACTTGGAGAAGCTGATGTCTTGCAACAGAAGATTTCCCCCTACCTCTGCATGCTTAGACAGGTGCTCTAAATGAATTTGCCATTAAAAAACAAACAGAACTGTTTGGTAATGCTATTTGGTCATAATTTGTTTTCACCCATGTGGTTTAATTAAGTGGGGAAAAAAGTGTTTCACTGTATGTCCATTCCCGGATCTCTGATCTGTTTGCTGTCTCACTAGGGGCTCTATAAAGCTTTGCAAAAGTGAAAGGGAAGAGAGAATATTTTTGGAAAGTTAGTTGCTGGAACTAAAAGCAGGGTATTTCAGGTGTTCAGATACAAGAGAAACATGGTGAAAAAGTAGGACCAGCCCAAGAAAGCAGTATATAAGGTCATGTAAGTGGTCAGAAGTATCTTTCTATTCCAAGCGAAGACTCTGCTTCTCCACAAGCTGCTTCTGGTTTGAAGCTTGGTTGGACAGCTGTGGGAGGTGTGTATTAATCAAAGAGGATATGGAGCCATTTAAATTTATAATTTTGTTGGCTTGGTTGCCCGATCAAATGAAAATGCTAAGGTTTGACTAGTGCAAACATAGCTGTGTGTTTTCTTGCAGAAAGTTTATGCAGTGATATTTCACAGATTCATACAGTGGAAGGGGTTGGAAGGGACCTCTGGAGATCATCTAGTCCAAACCCCCTGCCAGAGCAGGATCCCCTAGAGCAGGTCACACAGGAACAAGTCCAGGCAGCTTTTGAAAGTCTCCAGTGAAGGAGACACCACCCCCTCCCTCTCTGGGCAGCCTGTTCCAGGGCTCTGTCACCCTCACGGTGAAGAAGTGTTTCCTCACGTTCAGGCTGAACCTTCTGTTTTCCAGTTTATGGCCATTGCCCCTAGTCCTGTCACTGGATACCACTGAGAAGAGCCTGGCCCCAGGCAGGCTTTGTTAGCAGCTGGTGTACCAGACAAGTGTCTATCACTGATAAATTAGTTGTTTCACAGTTGTTTCACAGTTGTTTCACTTTGAAGCCAGCTTGGACTGCTGGAAAATCACTTGTAAAATTACATTGGGAGCTTCTTTTATTGTATGAGCCGAAATACTTTTATCGTCTTCCATATACTTTTTCCTACCAACCTTCACCTGCACAGCTCTATGTCTCTGTGTATATTTCTTTGTGTATCCTATTTGATTTTGAGTTACTTCCATGATGAGCAGAACTAGCAGAGTTCTGTATTGCTTAATTCTCTAGTCATCGGTATTAAAACCCTACTATGCAGTCTGGGAGCAAGATGTTCCTTTTAGGTAGTAACTTTATACAAGAAAGTTTACACGTGGTGCATTTATGCTCCGTGCAATGAGAGGTACATAGAAGATAAATAGTTGGTGTTCAGTCCAAACCAAGATGAAGTACTGACATCTATCAAAGCAAGTATGACTGGCTTGTTTCTTTTAGTATGCACTCTCCCTGTGTGTATATATATATTTTTTTTCTATTATTAGAAGCCTATATTAACATTAATCCCATCCTGTATAAATTATAATTTAAGCAATTTAAATTATGCAGCAAGAAGGTAAGACTTGTTTTCCTGCATTAGTTCAAGGATAACCCTGGAAAAAAAGGGAAATGAAGGTAATTTTGGCCCTTAATAAAGATCAGAATGTATGGAAATCAAGTCACTGAGTTATTACTGGGAAGCAGGAAAATTGATAGTTTTCTGACTAAGACAGCTTAAATAGTTTCCTTTAATTATTTTGTATTACAGCATCTCTGATAGTGCTAATCTATTTGCTGTATTGAAAACTTTGTATATATCTGCTATGGTGATTTTTGTGTTCCATATCTTTAATGATCACAAAACTTTCTATTCTGATGTAACAGCCATTTGTTATTTTTGCTGCTACTTGTCAGTTCCTGCTATATCTAGAGCATGTTTGGAGGAAGAAATACACTATTAAGATGCTGCAGCACCCATAAGCATTTTTACAATATGATCAGCAGTAAAACCATGTTAACAACAGCAACGTCTGAAGTTGCATTTCCTGAAAAAATCATGCTGGAGATGATAGTGACACTTTAGTCAAAACAACATGCTACTTTGTGATTCAACTACCAATAAGGACAATGTAATAATATATTTATAGTGAGCAGAATGTTCTAACAATAAAACTAACGTGAATCGTTTGCTAATTTCAGGGCTTGTAATGCAGTGTTTACAGCACTAGACCATTGTCAGGAAGCTATAGAAATAACCAGTGAAGATCATGTCATTCAGGTAGGCCAGGAAAAAGTTAACTGTTTTGTAGAACTTGGAGAGAGGAACCCCAAGTCGATCTTTGCTCAGTCGTTTCTGCTTTATTTCAGTATTTTCCCATTGGAAACCCCTGTGCAATTACCTGCCTTATTTTTCAATGCTGCACATTGACGCCTGCTGAATTTTTAAGACTTTTCTTTTAGTAACTTTATTATAATTTTCAGTAATGTTGCTTTTGGTAAAACCAGTATGAAATCTGTAGCAGAACTAGATAACCTGTACAGTAAAGAGTTTTGTTCTCTTTCTGTGCCTTCTGCTATCTGCTTACATATCGCCTTCTGTGTTCTGCTCCTTACTTGAATAAAACGTTTCACCATTACATAGTATTTTTATATGAAAAGCACTGAATTGGAGAGACATGTGGTTATGACTTTAAATGTATAACTTGTGCCACCTTGATAGTTATATGTGAGTAATTAACCTTAAGTATGTTCTTTTTCATATTATTCTAAAGTACTTTTGTTTTGGCAGTATGTTAATCCAGCCTTTGAACAGATGATGGGGTATCACAAGGGAGAGCTTATTGGCAAGGAACTTACTGAACTACCAAAAAGTGATAAAAACTGTGCGGATCTTTTAGACACTATCAACACATTTATTAAAAAAGGAAAGGTAAACAAATAAACTCATGAAAAATTGCTTTAGATTTCTACTCTGCTTTATTTTAGTGGTTAAGGTTTAAGAACACCAGATGTGGTTTTCATGAGGGCATATGTAAGACCAGAATTCCACTTCTCAGATGTCTTAGGAGCACAACAGCCCATGCCTCACACCAGTGACCAGAGATTTTTTTAGCTTTGCTTTTTAGGATCTGACTGAACTCCTCTATCAATCTGTTGGCTTAAGATCAATATGAGGATGTTTTCTGTGTTTCTATTTTGCTCTGAGCCCAAGGAGATTTTGTTGGTTGGAACACAACAATTTGTCCCTTAGTCAGTCTCTCAGGTGGTGGCATCATACAACCAGAAGGTTCAACTGTTCTGTTGTAACTCAGAGCCTTCATTGACTGCATGCTGTAAGCACCATGTGGGTTGTTGTAATCAAAATATATCAGCACCCAGTGGGGTTTATTTTTCTAACTACGGTTAGAATATCTGCAGTGAACTGTGAACTCCTCTCATGGCGGTAATGGGTCATAAGAGCGCTACATGTTCCTGGCCATATGTTCCTCTAATGTAGGCAACAGTCCCTTATCCCATCTCCCATGGGTTGCAGAAGTACCTCTCACCCTTCCCTGTCTCACCCTCAGCTCCATGAACTTCGAGGAGTTCTTGAACCTTGAAGTCACTTCCAACAATGATCTGAGCTCTGGGGATCACTGTCTGCAGTTGTTTGCAGGTTCCCCTTGGTTCATTAGCAGTACCTGCAGGACACTCTTGCTTTGCTCCCCCTCATGTATACTGGCTGCCCAGCTGCTAGCACTGTCTGCTCAAAGGCCCTGTGTGTCTTCTGCATTGGTCCATCTTTGTCTGTGACAGACACACCAGTTTCCAACTTCATCCTACCGTGCTGCCAAGTAACTCCCTCCTTAAAATCTCTCTCCTTTGATGTGGTAAGGGGTGAGAAGCTGCCTGCTTTAGCTTCCTTTCTTCTCCACTCCATATCAGAGGTTATCTTTTATCACTGCCATCAGTGGACTGCTTAAGGATGGTGCATATGTGGCTCTTGGTTCGCCTTCAGTCCTCTTGATGCTTTCCCGTAGCAGTGGGGATGGAGGGAAAATTAATGCCCAGTCAGAGAAATCTGCATTTGCATGGGTAAACACGATAAAAGATGCCAAGAAGAAACTGCTTCTTCCTTTTGCTTGAGTACCTTGGATATCCATGGTCATGGAAAAACAGTCATGGAGTGAGAGTAGGCTATTGGTTACCTGAGGTTAGTTGAAGGACATGCTTAAGTCAAGGGCTTCTGAAATTTAGCATACATATCGCCTGACAGCTGACAACTTCAAAGCTGAATGGTGCTCAGCACAGAGTTTGGTTTTGCTGCCCTCAAGGGAGATATTCTCTGGATATGTTGCAGCCATCACTGCTTACAGCGCTACCTAGCAAGAATGTTTGTAACCCCTCAAAGCAGATGACTCCTAAAGTTCTTTGTAAAAACTGTATACTCTCCCACACGAGAAACATACTTACCTTGTCCTTACACTAGGAAGTGCTTGTTAAAGGTGATACTCTGTATTAATAAAATGTACACTCTCTTAAAATAATGCAACTGTGAACTGATACATAATTATTTACTACTTAAAGACTATGTCATAATAAATGAATATTTGACTGCGAGCTGTGTATTCTTATTAGCTGTCCCTGCTGTGTGTGTTTGCTTAGGAATGGCAAGGAGTTTACTACGCAAGAAGAAAATCAGGAGACAGTATCCAGCAGCATGTGAAGATAACACCTGTGATCGGTCAAGGAGGGTAACTAACTCCTACAGAACGTAATTGCTTTCTGGTTTTTAGGGCCTTCTCCCTGCTTTCCCCAGCAATGAGTTTGACGTGAACCTCCATGTATTTAGTAGCAGGGTGATGATATGACTACTGACTTCAAGCAGTGTGGAAAGAATAAGCAAAGTGGAGAAGGTCATGTTCTTTGCTGATGTTTGTCCATTTTGGTGTCGTCATGTGCAGCCAAAAAGAATTGTGAAGTCATAGCAACGAATGGTGTTACTGCCATAGATACATGCAAGCTGATATTTAGGTTCACGTTAACGTGCTTTTCCTTATGAAATTATTCTACAGTATCCAAGCTGTTACCTGGTCAGCTGGAAGGATCAGCAGCTGGGCCATCCCCTTTTTTGTGTGCATGGCTGTGTGTGCTCGCACCTTTGCAGTGTAGCATGGGTACGTTGCCAAATTCTGCTCCCAGATGTGCAGGTGAATTCCTGCAGGAGCAAAAGGATCAGATGTCCTGGAACAAAAACATAGCTGTAATGCTGAAGGAGTGCTTGTCTCCCAGTCGTTTGTTTGGTGTTGGGTTTGGTATCTTATTTCATGAGGGTGTGGAGAAAATAGCAGTGTATCACTTCACTTCTCTCTTTACAGTTTGATATGGTAACAAGTGATTATTTCTGTTGCTAGGAAAATAAGACACTTTGTGTCCCTCAAAAGGCTGCATTGTACCAATGAAAACAACAAACAGGTACCGTATTTCTTTCATGTCATAATTTTCATCGCTTTTAGTAAACTGATACCTTTTGGTTTAGAAATCTGTTTTTTTCCAAGGGGATGTGATCTGTGTGGTCAGTGAGATTCTCACTGATCACTGGGGGCAAGCAAGAAAACTTCAGCATTTGCATGGGCTATTACCCTTTGTAGGACTGCCGAGTAGAGAACGAAAGGCTTTAATTCTCTGGAGCATGGATGTGACAGTTGAATCCATGACACAGGGGAGCAATAGAGACTGTAGTCCAAGGGGAGTTCAGGGTCTTTTTTCTACAGCTGCTCTTGTCAGTCTGATCTGGTGTACTTATGTCTAATAATGACCCATGCTCCGGTGTCACATGGTTTGCCAGTGTGTAGTTCTTAAATAAAGTGTAGCCTTCATACAGGACCCGAGCCATCGCATGCTCATCAGAACGTGTCTTGTGGAGAGGTGTTGTCCAAGCCATAACCCAAATAAACCAGCAGCAGCAGTTGACCCCAGTCACTGCAGTTCAGGCACATATCCACCCGATCAGGTCCTGCAACAAAGCTGGTGGCATGAGGAGCTCTTAGTTGTCATCAGCTCTCCACTGAAAGTGTCTGAAGCAAATGATGCTTTGCCTCAAAAAAACTCTATTACATGGACTGTAGAATGAAGAAGGTGGGACTTTTGTGACCAGAGGAGTAAAATCTATCTTTAGCCTGTGGTCTCTAGGGATGAGGTAGAAAGTGGGGAGCACAGGAAGTAGCTGGCGACATTTTAGACAGAGGATGTGTTTGGGAAACACGTTTCCGTGTTCTTCAGGGGAGGGGTTATGTATCTTGGTTTATTTAGAATTTTAATGTGCTTTTATCCATGATATGAGTAAAGCCACTTGCGCATAAAAAGCATTTAGAAAGTCACTACTATTTCTAGTTGCCCCTTCTTCATTATAGCAGTACTGAAGATTAACACATTATTTGAAAAATTCTACTATTGGAATAAGTTCATAGGTGGTATTTTGTAAAATTTGACTGTTTAAACCATCTCCCTTGCACAAGTTTTTGTGGGCACAGGTAGTAACAAGCCAAGGGAGAAATCTGCAGAAATTTTGGAAGAACTTGGAAGCTCTACCACTGGAAAACAAGGCTCAAAATGTTCTCAACTGGCCTCATCTTTGAATTAAAACATGGATTTTAGTATTAGCAGCAAAGTGTCGTTTACAGTAGCAGGATGTTTTAAAGTGCTCAGGCTACAGCACAAGTAGTTTTGTACTAGAAGCAGTGCTGAAGATACATGTATTTCTTCTCAATCCATTATTTAAACCTCATTGCTGTTACTGTTTCATTTATAGCTGCTTTGACCTTGATTTGAAAGTGAGATACAATCTGATGTTTTTTCTGTAACACAGTAAAAGTAACACAACTGAAAGAACAGTACAGGGGAGTGTGGATGTGATAGTCTTAGTGCAAGATAATCAGTACAGGACAACTACAGGCTTGCAGCCATCTCTAAAAAGCAGCAGTACAAATACAGATAAAAGCCTTTCTCTTTTTCTGTTTTTCGTTGCCCCACTCAGTGGGCTGCATAAGCCAGTAAGCTTAAGAAACAGATTTTAGTCAGGGACTTGTGGCCATGGCCACATTCATGTTCTCTGTACTACTGGTACTGTGCGAAAGCACCATCAATTCACATTTTTTAGTATTGGTTCATGAGCAGTTATTGGTAAATAACGTACTAATGCGATGACCTGTATGTCTGGGGAGCTTTACTCATTTGGTGAGTCCAGGGAATATGGCCTTCGATAGGTCCTCCACAGGCGTAGAGGTCTAGCACAAAGGTTAAAGACCACAGCCTAACAGAAAGCATGGTCTGTGGAGATTTAAGGCCCATTGCAGGGAAAAACCAAGGTGCACTCAACAGAACTAGGTAATTATTCTGTTTCACTTCTGTGGTGGAAATATCTCCTGCCTGTAGCAGATCACCAGGTGCTCTAGCATTCCATGAAAAATTGAGTCTCTTGGAATTTTGGGGGTTTGTATGTGGTTTTGGTTTTGAGTTGGCTTTTCTTTTTTTTCCAGATAGGCAGTGACATACAGGATTATGTATATTCATAAGACTTCTTAGAGTTATTACTGTAGCAATACTAATGTGACAGTATCAATCCTGATCAACATTTGTACATTGCAGTTTTCCTAAAAGCCATGCCTGAACACTTGCAGCAGTAGAACTTTTCTCAGCCTGAAGAAAAAGTACTAGATTTCTTTTCGAGCCACAGATAATTCCTTACGGAAGGATAAAAGGAAATTAAACAAGCAATTTATTTAGTTACAGTGCAGTAAAAGCTGTCATGATTCAAATTTTGATGTAAATGTCTAGTGCATGAATATAATTATAAATGGCTTGATCTCAGCATTCAGACATCGTATGCAGACTTAGAAACATCCTTACATTATTACACATTGTTTCACCTTAAAAAATGTAGACATGTTCTTTGTCATTACTGACAACCTCCATAAGGGATATCACAGTATGATTACAGATCACCGTGTAGGAACATTCATGGATTTCTGTACCAGATTTATCACATACAACAATTAAGCATGTTAGATTTATGCATGGGAAAAAAAATTACATTTCAGAGTGTATTAAGTATTCTTACAGTGAAGATTTATGAATGGTGACTGACTTTCACAAGGCTGTTCCCGTGTGCTGAAGTCTAGGTAATTATTAATGCTGCCTTTGTCAATTTGAGACCTGGCAGGATAGAATCCAGTGTTTGCACATTCATAAACTTACAACGGAGGTGGTGTTTCTCCTCTTAAGAACATATCAGCCCAGGATTAGCTGTGTAACTGCCCTCATAACTAACCTTACCTGGCTCTTTCAAGTCATGCCTGCAGAAGGGGTAAGAGAAGTATTGAGAACTGAAACGTGGTTTGGCTTACATTTTTAGTAGATTACTTAGAGGACTGTGCCAATGTTTTCTGCCAATTGCACAGGAGACAGAGATATATCCATGAGCTCTGAGAGAAGTTCCAGTTTGGGACCAGAACAAGCAGTTCAGATGCCTTGTGTCACCGCTCCATACCTGATGAGTTTCCTCGATCTTACTCTGTTTGGACAAGAGTATTTCTCTGAGAGTTCCTGCATGATTACAAGAGAGGTGTTCAAACTTTTTAAATCAGTTTTCTGGAGGAAGGTTGTTCCTTACACTCCCTCAAATACGTTTTATATGGAGCAGAAGCATAGGATTTTCCCCTTCTTTTTTTTTTGTCATTACAGAAAGTCACTCCCGAATTTTGTTTTTTTTTTCCTTTCCATTCTCTTCTCTTTCCCCCTCTTCCCTTACTCTCTGCAGTAGCAAAGAGGAAAAACAGATTAAATGTGTGCAAGAATGATGAAAAAAAGGCTTTGTATAATTTCTTTCCTTTCTTCCCTGAATAACCCCTGTAAAGACCCTGCAGCGCGCACTGTCACAAAATGATATGGATGCTAAGAGCGCCTAAGTGCAACCTTGCCATACTCTCCGTTCAGCTCACATGTTGCAACCATGGATTTCATGATTCCATGCTATCTAGTGCTTTACTATAGGCAGGTGATGGATTTGGTCAGAGAAGCCAGTTATCATAGGTCAGATGACAGTACTGGGCTCCTAAATATGATGAGTAAGTGCAGTGCCAAGCACTGAAGTTTATTCATGTGAAGTAGGTACATATACCTTCTCTAGTGAATACAGCAGAAAAAGTAATGCATTACTTTTAGTCCTTTTCAGTGTCTCTGTTAGCTATACCTAAATATGTCATGTGCTAATTTTAGAGGGAAGACTTGAGTAACTGAAAATTCCGCTCAGTTTTCCTATTAACAGCAAAATACTTTCTTGTAATCATGTAACGAAGGAACAGGGTGAAGTGATTAGCTGGTATTAAACTGTCATGTATTGGACACACTGTGCTTTTGTTTCTGAGCAGGATGGAAAAGCAGAAGAGCTTTTAACATCTTTTAATAATCTGTGTTATTTTAGGCCAAGCAATTCTACTTTAAGATGATGGAAATATCCTATTTAAATTCTAAGAAAGGTTGAAATATATATCGGTGGAGCTACCCAAGATGTTTCAGAAGCACAAAGAGTTAAGATTTTGTGTTTAATTTTTAATTTCATGAGAATGATTAAGAATTACTCGAAAATCCAGAAAGTTCTGATGGTTGGCCACCTACCTCTATCCTTCAGTTGCTGGAGAGTTATTTTTTGTACCTGGGTTTTTTGGAAGTCCTGTTTATCAATGGGCCATGAAAGAGTACATGCAAAATTAGCTTAGATAGTACTAAGATAATGGTTTTTAAATTACTGTACTGAGGTGTTTTAGTCCTGGAATCTTTCGGGTTCATATGCAATTTGCACTTAAAACACTGTCTAAAAATGAATGTCCGGTCTCTTGCAGGCGCAGGCATTAAACGGGCACTTAGTACATAAAAGCGCTATTGTATCTGTGGTTTCCTGCATTGAATATCTGTTTACTTCCATGTTAGTTCTCTACATCTAATTACACCTAAAGAAGAGTCTTTTTAACACTTAAAAGTGTTAAGTGGATAAGGACAGTGTTGAATGTAGCCCTTTTAAAATCTTTTTGTATTCTTTTTCCTTACGTATATATTTTACCCTTGGTGCATTTTCAGCTCTACAAGAGTCACCGTGATGAGAAGTACACAGGAGACAATTCTCAGTCAGGTTAGAATACTATCATTTACCTTTATATACCGCTGTGCTTGAGGTCATGTCCGGGTGCTTTGCTGGTAGAAAATGTTGTTTCTTCCCTCCGTCGAGCCAGTGGTCAGAGCAGATGGCCAGTGACGGATGCCAGCTGCTCTGATGTTGCACCACAAATTGAGTTAGTAACCACCATTAATAATTCAGTCTCCTGTGCAGAGCTCTTGCTGTGCATCCGGAGTTAAGATGCACTGCTCTTCGTTGTATTAAAACACTGCATCTGATCCTGAAGCTGGCACCCCTTTCTGCCTGAAATTAATGTGGAACTGTGCTGATCTGTGCCAGCAGAGCTGCTTTAGTATTTCCAAGTTTAGGACCTGTCAGCAGGCTATTGGTTTGGCACCAGCACAGGGCTAAGGTAGTGTAAGGTCCATAGGGTCCAGACTAGAGCTAGTCACGTCCAGTCAGCGCCGAGCTGTTGCAGTGTGGCTGCACAGCCCTTGCCCTGTGTCTTGGGCAGGTTTGCTTACTTGCAGAATAGCATGTTCAAGCTCTCAGTAACTTTTTTTTTTTTTGACTGAATATGTGGAGTACAAGGGGAAGACCTCTTCTGGTGCTGTGTAATGTTTGAAATAACTGTTTTCCCCAAAGAAAGAGGCACTAAAGACCAATTTTAAGCTTGTGATTCTAGTGATCTGAGCCAGATGCAGCACTGCTGCCTTATTTTGAGGTTCTCATGCCTTCTTATCTTCTGGCACCCAAGGGCCTTCCCACTGCGAAACACTGGACAACATTGCTGTGCAATGTCGAGCAGCTTCTGGTTTTCATGTGGGATGGGGATATAACATACCAAGAGCATAGGAAAAGACTGCTTGACCTCCCCTACTTTTTGAAGCGTAAGAACATGTACAAGCATTGGAGAGCTTTGTGATGCCAAATAATAATGGTTGGGGGAGAAGAAATAATATATGCAATTTGCTGCTCTCATTGCCATTGCTACCATCAGAACTGATCTAATCCAGTGTTAAACCATTTGCTCCTGTGTCTCTCTAACAAATACAAGCTTTCTGTTTCTTTCCTGCAAACAGGGGAAGTTGAAAATGCCTGTGAATTAAGCTGAAGAACACTTGTTACTAGTTAATGCATAGTTACTAGTTTACGAATGTGTTTTACAGATTAAGTGGGGCATTTAGATCTGCTCATTATTGTCACAGATTTAAGCAAGACTGAGAAGCCACATCCCATGAAGCCATGTTGATGACTGTGGTGCAGTGACAGCAGGCAACCTTGGTCATATGTATGTGATGCAGCTTATCCTTCCCTGCAGTCCATGGTTGTGCTGCAAGAATAAATTCCCAGAGTCATGAGCATATACCAGTGTGTGATGAGGGTAGAAAAATAATCATAGAATCATTTAGGATGGAAAAGACCTTTAAGATCATCAAGTCCAACCCTTAACCCAGCACTGCGAAGTCCACCATTAAACCATGTCCCTAAGCACCACATCTACACCTCTCTTAAATCCCTCCAGGGATGGTGATTCCACCCACCGCTTCCCTGGGCAGCCTGTTCCAATACCTGACAGACCTTTCAGTGAAGTTTCTCGTAACATCTAATCTGAACCTCCCCTGGCATAACGTTTCCTCTTGTTCTGTCACTTGTCACTTGGTAGGAGAGACCAACCCCCACCTCTGCGACCTCCTTTCAGGTAGCTTTAGAGAGCGATAAGGTCTCTCTCCTCCAGGCTAAACACCCCCAGCTCCCTCAGCCGCTCCTCACAGGACTTGTGCTTCAGACCCTGTCCCAGCTCCATTGCCCTTCTCTGGACACACTCCAGCCCCTCAGTGTCTCTCTTGCAGGGAGAGGCCCAGAACTGAACACAGGATTCAAGCTGTGGCCTCAGAAGTGCCGAGCCCAGGGGGACAATCGCTGCCCTGGTCCTGCTGGCCACACTGTTCCTGATGCAGGCCAGGGTGCCACTGGCCGCCGTGGTGTACTGTGCTGTTTGCGATGGTGTGATTTGTAACACATCTGGATGGGGTGACATTCCACTCACCAGGTGAAGGAAAACTTATTTAGGCATTTAAATTTTTTCAATTGAAATTGTCACGTGGCACAGTGGAGTTTTTATGGACCTGTGACTCTCTAGGTGACACAGTTTCCAACTTGCTAGTTGGCATTTAATCCTTGTCTACTACTGCCACTTGCAGCTTTCTTTATGTGTGAGTGTTTGCTCCTGCTCAAGTGCCTTATGTTAAACTCCTCCAAATGTTACTGCAGGAAAGGGGTTTGGAAGAGGAATCCTATCAAATAAATTAAATAATTTAGCGTGCCTTAGTTATTCCTTGCTTTTAGCTGTCGACAGAGGAAAATGCTGCCAGTTTCTCCAGTCTGGACTTCAACAAAATAAGACAGACATGAGTTGTCTTGTAAATCTGTGGTAAAGAATTAAGACATAAACTGTGTTTCAATCATTTTTAAGATGGACATATTTTTAATTCTGGAGAATGATATACTTACATTTTATTTCGCTAAAGACCAGCTGCACACATTCGGTCTTGTAACATGGTTATGCACATTGGTCCTTACGTTGAGAATATCAAACAGAATATTTCTGATGCTTCACATGGTGGTTATCTCCTTCTGAAAACTTGCTGGGGTCTCTGATCTTTGAGTAGTATTTCAGATACTCTGAACAGGTACTATAGAGACTCTTGCAAAGAGGTGCAGAGATGCACAGTTGCTGATTTTAAACATAAGGGAGAGTAGAGAGTACTGTTATGGACAAAAATGAAATTTTACCTTCTTTTTTTTTTTTTTTTTTTGAGGCTCTTTCCAGGCATTTCATCCTGCTATTGCATTTGTCTGGATGTGATAATTTCTCTTGCAGCAAATGGCAGTTTCAAGAATGACAGCTTGGTGTGTGGTTAATTTTCACAGCAACTGAACTGATAGTTTATAATCATTCTCAGTATGTTGGATTGTTTTTAAACACAGCGTGCAAACAATTATTGCAATTAAAAGCAAAAGCTGTCTGAGGCTGAACTGAGCTTGGGCTGGAAGAGTGTAGATTTTTCTCACTTGGCTAAATTTCTAGGCAGTTAAACTCAGGCTTGTTCAGGGGTCGGTGGAGAGCAACAGGAAGCTGCAGGAGAGCTTCAAGCCACCTGCCTGAGACATCTCTCCGAAAGCAGGATCTTTGACGACTAGCTTAGACAAAGACAGCCTGAAAGACTGCTGCTTTTAGGCAGCTACAACTAGGTGAAGAGACTCCTCTGTTCCATAAGGCGTCTTGACTCCTTTGCGGAACAGCTTTCCAGGTGAACTTAGACAGGTTGCTGTACATGGATACACACCGCGTCCCTTGTTCCGATCTGCAGAGATTACAGGATCTCCCACACTAATGTGGTAGGGTAAAGATCATTTAATTAAATGTTCAGAATTTTAGATGGAGGAGATTTTGTAGAGGTCTTGATGCATTTTTAAAGCTTTTGTTTTGCATTACAGAATCCCATTCCTTCAAGTGCAAGAACAGAAGGAAAGACTCAACTGATGTTAAGTCAATTACATCTCAAAGTAGTGATGGTAAGAAAGTAAACTGTCAAGGATAACGTTATAAATAAAGAACAGACTTGCCCTCGGCAACAGAAATGCAGACTGAAACAGGAACCAGACAGATTCACAGCTGATTAAACAGGGATCACTCCAATTGTTTTATAACTGCTATAGAATTTCTTTATTCTGATTCGCAAAACAGTGCCCCAGCATGAGCAGCAGCATCACTACGCAGTGCGCGCGGTGCCTTCACAGGGAGGCAGAGTGGCTGTGCTGTGGGACGGGGCCAGCCTGCTGAGAGCCTGTGGTGAAGCGTTCACCCCACCTCTCGTACAAAGCTGCAGCTTGTGCTCCTGAAACAGTATTTTGGTCTCATTAGTGAAGGGATCTATTGCTGCTGGTCACTGGAGAGCAGTACTTCTGATCCTGTTTGTGACTACTTGCTGGGGCTGGGACGGTGGCAGCAGAGGTTTCTTCCTGCCCCAGTAGGTAGTGAGAGGAGCACAGCTTAGGGAAGCAGGAACAGGTTTCATTACAGCAGCTGTATCACTGAGGTGAGGGAGATAGACACACATGCTTTTGCAGGAGGAGCCATGTCTGACAGAGGCCCACTGCAGACAAGGGACGAGTGGCAGGTACTGGGCATGAAGTACAATGTAGCTTCAGTACAGCTTCATTTCAGTATAGCTGAAGTGACAGATGGTCAGAAAAAGGAGGCACACAACAGTGCAACAAATTAAACAACAAAGCAAGAACTTGCAGGAGGGGAGACAGAGGAGGAATGAGGGATGAGGCTGGATTCTGTCATCGTGCTGTTCCCCTGTGACAGCCTTCTGCACTCTTTAAATGCTGTCATCTGATTTGCACTCTGTGGCACGTAAACAGTGCTCTCTTTAACGGCAGCTCCAAGTTTACAGACCAGACGGTACTCTTCCATGGCAAGGATCCACTCAATGACAATAGAAGCTCCTATCACAAAGGTGAGTCCTGAGCACTGGCTTTTCCGCAAACCCATAGAGTTTGGAGTTGCTCTCATAGGCAAGTATGTAGTTTGTGGCAGGACAGCCAGGGGTTTTCTGCACTTTGTATTTAAGAACGATTTAAGTAAATTGTTTTTCTTACCACTTTCTGCATCTCACCATCTCATTCCAAAATCTAGTCATAAGGAAGAATATTAAAAATGGGCAAAGGGTGTCCTTGCTAGATGCACCACTTGTGGCAGGAACAGTACCCTGCCCTCTTGGGCCGTGCATGTTTAGGAGGACATGTGCTTACAGTCTCACCTTTGCCTTTACCATTGATATTTACAAGATAGTATGCAGAGGAGGGAGCACCTGCATCATATTCTGTCCTCCTACTTTCCTGTAGCCCTTTCTTCACTATCCGTGTTACATGAACTCTGCTGTCGCAAACCAGCTGCACAATCACATGGCCTGAAAACCTGGGTGTCTGCCATCTCTCACTCTCAAACCATTTTTTCTTCTCTCCCCATTTCCTCTTCCTGGCATCAATCTCTCTACTTTCCAGCACCACCATGCCTGTTAGAGCAGCAGATTCCTTTCCTTTTCCTTCTCCCTAAGCATGCCTTGGCAGCAGCTTCTGGTTGCTGGAGAAGACAGCACTGAGGCTTTCTCCCTCGTGGTCCTGGCAGTGCCAGGAGCAGACCCTGCTGCTGCCATGTCATTGCTGTGTTCCTGGATTGTGACTGAGACACAAAGTGGGAGGCAAAGAAGAGCCACCCTCTTCCCTCTCAACCACAGCCCAGCTGTTGCTGGCCTCTGCCCTTCCTTTTCACACTGAGAAAATTAAGGTTTTACAGCCAGTATCAGGAGATCTGAGTCACATCCAGGAGTTAGCTTGTTTGCTTCTTTCCTCTGGGGACTGAGTGACGGCTTCTGAATGGCCCTTGCTGTGCCGAAGGACTGGGACATGGCTGCTTTTTGGACTACTCACCTGCAACTATTTCAGATATTTCAGTGTGTTCTGCTTTTACCTTCTGGGTGTTTGCCAGTTATAAATAACAGATGGATAACAGGGAATCACAGCACAAATTTACATTTTCAGAGTACTTAAAAGATTGGGGGCAATTACATAGCACTTGCTGGACAGGAAGTAGTATAATAAAGATTTTGTAACAAGACAAATGTGCCATTTACTTTTCCTCGCCTGCCTCCTTAATCTGCTTTCAGGTTATTAACATAATTAATGCTGCCCAGGAAAACAGCCCCATTACTGTAGCAGAGGCCTTGGACAGAGTTCTGGAAATCCTGAGGACGACAGAACTTTACTCCCCTCAGCTAGGTACCAAAGATGAAGATCCTCACACAAGCGATCTTGTTGGAGGCCTGATGACTGTGAGTAAAATCAGTGAAGATAAAATTACTGCTACCAGTGTAGCTATCAGTGCTCTGCTGTGCTAAAATTTCACAAGCAATGGGAAGGGGACTTGTAATTAATCACCATTTCGCTTAAGTATTTTGGCCTCTCTAATAACAGGAGGCACCAGGATGTAGTAAGATATGGCCACATCTCAGTCCACTGGGTGCATTCATCCTCACACATAAGTGAACACGGTTGCCACTGAAAACTGTATCATTCAATCTGATTTGTCTCGAGGAGGTACTTTTTAGAAACCCTAGAAGCTTAGATGGGATTAGAGGGATTGCTTTACAGCTGGTAAGTGGAAGAGTGAGGTTACTTTAATCAGGTTCTGACTTTGGTCCTGTAACAGCAGCAATACTGTCTGCTAGACACCTAGATTTCATAATGGTTTACCTCATTTTTTAACATACACTGAGCTAACCTTTTACAAAATAATGTAAAGAAAATGAAAAATAAATTATAGTGGTTAATGTGAATGATGGCAGGTGCCAATAAACGGGCAAGGATGTTTCGTGTCATGCTAAAATAGGAGCTGTGCTTTTAGTACCCAGGAGCAGTACCTAGAGAGGAAGTGCATGTAGTGTTTTTGCAGTTGATGCATGAAGACTCTGCCTAAAACTTACGATAAACTTGCTTTTTCAGGACGGTTTAAGAAGACTGTCAGGAAATGAGTATGTATTTTCTAAGAGTAAGCCACCATTTAAAACTTCTTTTTGCACGTGTGACTTCTTTTGTGGATGCTAGTGACACGGAGCTCCAAGCTAATTTGCAGTGAGACGTATGTCTTTGGAAATGGCCAAGTGACTGCAGAACATGTGCTAGACTGCCTCCATTTTGGAGCTCAAGCAGGTTCAAATAATGAAAGTAATACATTTCAAAATGTAGAAAATCAGACTGGGAAAAAACTAAACTGTCAGCGAAAGGAACGTTCACTGATCTTTTTGGTTCATGTCCACGTCATCTGTAGTAATATAAACCAAGTATATTGGAGGCTTTTACAGACTTTTTCATGTAAGGAAAAGACTTTTCATGAAAAACGGTTGCTTTCTAAATGGAATTCTGCATGTGGGGGAAAAAAAAAATCCAGAAATGTTGTAATTCCCAAATTCCATTTCCACAGATATGAACCTGAGCCATAGTCACCTTTCAGTGCCAAATACCATCAATGATGTTCCGCCCTGTATCACACAGCTCCTGGATAATGAGGAAAGCTGGGACTTCAATATTTTTGAGTTGGAGGCTGTTACAAATAAAAGGTACTGAAATCCTTTCCCTGGGAAAGCACATAAATGTTGTTGAGGAGCTGTAGCAGAAAACACTTTGTTCTGGAAAAACTGAAGCAAGACCCAGAAAATCTGAGAGATGCAAATCTGGCATCTCTTTTTGGGTGTGTGCATTGTTACCACCTGTCCCATTTAACAAGCCATGCACACATCATGGTCAAGATGCATGCACAGGCCATGGAGAGCCCTGTGCAGACAGTTGTCTTCTCTGACGGCATCTGCAGCCCTCCAGGATTTTCTCCCGTTCAACTTATTTGATTCCCATCCACTCTGTCCAGGTGACACAGTTTTGCAGTCCGGTGTTGGTACATGCTGGGTGTCCCACAGACGCCCCTTTCTCCTGCTGATGCGCAAATGGTCATTTGGTCAAAAGCAAGCCTCTCACCTATATCACCCTATAATTTAGGAAGCTCTGAGCCAACTGTGGCTTTTGATTATAGGCATAAAAAACTGGGAGGGAGAATAAACCAGTGTTAGGTTCAAGAGCCTGAAATGTTAAAGTGTATAATGAAAGAAGACACCTTTCTGTGTCCGTAATTTTGAGGTCATGCAGACCACAAGAATAAATATGTGTTCTTATACTCTGAAGAAAATGGCCATTTTTGGAACTTACATTTGCCTGGTTTTAATTTGCAGATGTCGGCTTTTGGTTATGACTTTCTCAGCTCAGCAGACCTGTAGATCATCTTGCAGGAATTAAAAATATGACTGTTAGATAGGATCCAATAACAGTGTAAACAACAGCCCAGAGTGGATTTGGATTTAAGAACCACCAAGATTAGAGAGTTCACCCTATTTACTGTTCCACACACAGACTCATTGCTGTCCTCCCCAGCATTACGTTCACCAGACCTCAAATTCCCTCTCCAGCCAGGAGATCACTGCTGGTAGGATTCAGGACACGCAGACACACGCACGCAGACGTACACTCTCTCTTATCAACTGCCTGTTAGTATTTGGAATTCAAGGTCGGGGCTGGGGAGCGTGTACTGATGGCAGCCTCCTACCCCAACTCTAGAAAGTGATCCAGTCCTCCTAAAGCTAGAAGAGTTCACATGTAACAGTGACCTGATGCTAAGAGCTACTCTGAGAAGCATCAATATACTTTGCATATTGCCAGCTTCAAATGGACAGGAACTAGAAATCTGGACTACCTGAAGTCATCAGGATTCTCTGTAACAGTAAACATTTGATGTATTAGTCTTGGGCTTTTTAGCCTTTGGGATGTACCCATGTCATGTGCAAAGTCTGGTTTTTCTCCTCAGGAAAAAAAAATAAACGTATTTTTGATTGATTGATGGCTATTAAAAACACAAAAGACCTAAGCTTTTAAGAATTTTTTCTGAAGCCACTAGACTTGGTGAAACTCTAGTGGAATTGCCCAATTTCCACAAAATATATTAAAGTAATGTCTGAAAGGATGGTAGATGTCATAATTTGTAACCTTGCCCAGGCTTTTGAGAGGTTACAGATGTGCAATTTAAAAATGTTTAACATTTCCCACCCGCTTTTTAAGGTCTTGTTGGTTTTGTCAAAACCATTGCTCTTCAGAACGTCAGAAGTTTCTATTTTACAGTGGTGCTTTTTTCTTCTATTGTTTTTCAGGCCGTTAGTGTATTTGGGCTTAAAAGTTTTTGCCAGGTTTGGGGTCTCCGAGTTTTTAAACTGTTCAGAAGCAACGTTGAGAGCGTGGCTGCAGGTGATTGAAGCCAACTACCACTCCTCCAACTCCTACCACAACTCCACACACGCCGCAGATGTCCTGCACGCGACTGCCTTCTTTCTCGGGAAGGAAAGAGTTAAGGTATAACCATCACCCAGGAGTCCTTTGGGCTACGTTTTTGGTGTGTTTACCATCTTATGTGTGTCATTCAAAAGTCAGGTGTTTACTTAAATAATGGTCCTGGCTTCATAAAGTCACTCTGTCCTTAAAGTCTTCTCCTGTAATGCTTGGTGACCCACACAAGTTTCTCTGAAGTCTCTTTATATGAGTAAGGAATTTACATTTTTAAGTAGCAACCATAGCAGGGGAAACCTGGCTCTTTTCTATCTCTTGGTCACCAGCTGTTAGTAACACCTCTTAATAAAGTTTTGCAAAAGTTTTGGAGAGGGAGGTGCTGATCTCCTCTCCCTGAATCCAGTGACCAGGCGCGTGGGAACAGTTCAAAACTGCGCCAGGGGAGGCTCAGACTTGACATAAGGAAACATTTCTTTACCAAGAGGGTGGTCAAACGCTGGAACAGGCTGCCTGGAGAGGTGTTCAATGCCCCAAGCCTGTCAGTGTTTGAGACACTTGGACAGTGCCCTTAAGAACATGCTTTAACTTCTGGTCAGCCCTGAAGTGGTCAGGCAGTTGGAACAGATGATCCTTGTAGGTCCCTTCCCACTGGAATATGCTGTCCTGTCCTGTCCTGTCCTGTCCTGAAACACACACACTGTGTAGGAGCAGAGTCAGTACAGAGGCGTTCAGGCAAGCACACGGAGTGGAAGGACACCACTACAGGATCCATCCACTATTAGAGGTTTTAATGCAGCTATCGCTTAGTTGACATCACAGTAAAAAGCTTCGTGAGGGAAAGAGGGTTTGGGTAAGGGTGGGAGGAGGAGTTTTGGAGTAGGTAACCTGTGGGCACAGTGAGTGGAAACAAATTGTAAGGAGGTAGAAACCCTGCACTCAAGCTTACACTCACATATTTGTGGGTACCTGGAAATGATCAAAAATCTTCTCTTTCCCTGCAGGGAAGCCTTGACCATTTAGATGAGGTGGCTGCATTAATAGCTGCCACCATTCATGACGTAGACCACCCTGGGCGGACCAACTCTTTCCTGTGCAACGCAGGCAGTGAATTAGCTGTCCTTTACAACGATACGGCTGTGTTAGAGAGTCATCACACAGCACTGGCATTTCAGCTTACAAGTAAAGACAGCAAATGTAACATTTTCAAGAACATTGATAGGTGGGTCTGCTGGAGAAGGGGAGTGTGCATGTCTGGATTGCTTGTTTGGGGATTTTAGTTTGCTGCTGATTGAGAGTCTACCTTATAAACCAGAAAATATAATTTAAATAGACATTTGATCTCTTCCAGAATCCTGTGTAGACATGTTTTTTTAAAAAAGGCTTTAATTCTCCCACCCTCCAATTTATGTTTTTGGAAGCATATACAGATGTTTGATAATCTTTTATGGATTACATTGCCATGGTCCAGTTGGCAGCCTCCAGGCTGCATCTTGACCCATTGCCTTTACATTGCAGGAAGCCTGGAAATTGCCTTTTTTTTTTTGGCCACACACTTCCACCCAAGCAGCCAGACACTGTATGCTGTGTCTGCATGTGGCTCCATTCCCTGTCCTTGCTGTCACCGCTGCATTCACATGGGACGGAAGGTGGTGGTAGCGGAGGGAGCTGAAGCTCTGGGGGAGCTGGAGGCACCCTGCTGCCAGGCATGCACGTAGCCTGGAAGTTCACATTGCATCAGCCTAGCTTTTGCAGGGACAGGGTGGGAGAGAAAGGGTTCTGAAAGGGAAAGGGCCTGACCTCCAACAGGTAATGAATTTGTCCAGCCCCCCATAACACTGTTGGTTTTTGAAAAACCCGAGATTTGCGTTCCAATCTAACACAGAGTGAGATGGAAATGTGTGGGTGCCATTCCTGGAGGAGGTGTCTTAGTGTTACAGCATTATGAAATTGAATTGTAATTTTTTATTGACTACAGGGGATTGGTCTTCATTAGTTAAAAATAACAGGAAAAAGGCAGTACAGGAATTCAGAGCTGGAGTAACCCAGAGAGGCATGATCCTAGTGCATTCCTCCGACACCGGACCATTCCTACCATGTGGATGAGCACCTGAGCAGTGTTTTGCAGCGCTGCCTGGGCAGGGATGAGGAGAGGACAGAGTGCTGTCTGGCAGGCTTTGAACAGGAATTATTTTGCTTTCCTAGAAATCACTACCGGACGTTGCGCCAGGCCATTATTGATATGGTTTTGGCAACGGAGATGACGAAGCACTTTGAGCACGTGAACAAATTTGTGAACAGCATCAACAAGCCAATGGCATCTGAAGAGACCAGCTCGCATGTAAGTGCTTGCAGGACTTCACGCCCTCAGACATTTCAGTGAAGTTCTTCCAAAATAACTTCAAGTATCATTTTCATTCACATTGAATTAATTTGCACTGTGGAAAAGCCCAAAACACACAATTGGATTTGTGACCTTACGCCTCAAAGTGTGAAAAATACCCCTTTTGTTTTCCTGGTTTCGATGTCTGGCTCTGCCCTTAGCTCATTTAAACACTTCCGATTATAAGCCTTGGTTTCAAAGCCATCTGGTGTTCACAAAACATGCGTGTGGGTGCTTTTGTATATGCAAAATTCTGTGCATGGAGCCACGTTGGCACTTGTGCCTACAGTCCTGCCTCCAAACAGTGGGATTTGCCCAAGCCTGTGCCTGTAACTGAGAAACCTGCCCTGACGGTTTTGCATCTATGTAATGTGGAGCCTTCAAGCCACGAGGAATAACTCCATTGCTTCTAGAGACCTCTTCACCCCATCCCCATTCCTGACTGTACCAAGAGATGTCTGGGCCTTCATTCCTATCAGTTTTACACCCTAATGCTCCATCACAAGCCAGGGTGTATTTTCTAAGATGCCTCCAAGTTTCCCAGCCCAAGCCCCTTCTTTATGTCCTCTTGTTGCCTTTCGAGGTTGAGCACTCAGTGACTGACAGGGGACAGCGTTACCTAAGCAAAGACCATCTGATCACGGATTAGTGAAAACACTGCTTTTTTAGAAACACTGACCTTCAATTTGGTCTGATTTTTTTTTCCAGTGAGATTAAAAATAAATAAAAGTAGGTTTTTTCACTTCTCCATAGCTGGACCTTTTGCACTGTAGCCTGTCATGGGTGCAGAAACCAGTCAGGTCTGGTGGGGTTTACAACTTTAGGGGACAGCATTACGCCAGCTGAACTGACCTGCTTCTAGGAACCGGTGAGCTCCGTTCTCCCAACAGTTCGAGCGGGAAACCACAAATGAACTTCACCGGCTCCGTGGACACTGCACTGTGCTCCCCATCACTTCCAATCTCTGGAGGTCTCACTGGGTGTGGCACTGGGTCCGAATTAGCCTGATCATCTCCAGTGCCCTAAGTCCCACAGCACAGGGGCATGAGGTTTGGGCACCACTGGGGGGCCCCATCACTGTTTCTGCACATCTCCTGGCACCGTGTTTCATGGGTTTGCTCTCATGGCACGGGCTAAGCCAGGACAGCAGGGATCCCACTTTAGATCACAGCCCAGAGGAAAGGAAGGTCCACACTGGTGGGTGGCACAGAACGACCTGCTTTCAGGCTCCCCTGTACTTACCTGTGGACCAGACAGCAGCTTGCTCCCCTGATTTCTAAAAAAGCCCTCTGAAGTTCCACTGGGAAATGTAGCTTCTCCCTCTGACACCTTAACTATTTTTCTGAAATTTTTCCTCCATCTCCATCCTTTCATAATCTCTTTATTTTTCTGACATCCCCGCATTGGCCTGTAGGATTTAGATTCACAAGCCTCACTGAAACCTTGGTGTTTCCAAGCTCTGAACATGTTTCTGGGCATCTCGCTTTTATCCCACGAATGCATTTGTCCCAGCACTTCCTAAACAGCTTTTAAACACACTCCATACATTCTACTGCAATCAGCTTTTCCAACCTATAGAAAACATTTTCTTTGACTCATTCTGCTTTATCTCACCATCTGAGAGCAGAGGCTATTTTAAAATGTACAGGAGTTGGAGAGCAATAAAAGTGGAGCACAGAACCACTTGTATCACAGACTTATTTTTTTCCTCAGTATTAGGTTGTTCTGTTCCTTATTGTTAACAGTGTCTCTCCTTATTTTTGATCTTGAACAGCAATTAAGGAGCAGGGTTAATTCGGCAGTTCTTTGCTGGGCTACCCATGCTGAAAAAAAAATGAACTGCTAAGCATAAAATTAGAAGATTGATGCCTGAATTGGCAAGAGTCACTGCAAAATATCTCCCTATAAACCACAAAGACATTAATTTAGCCATGGTGGTAAAAGAGTATTTATGGTCAATTTTTGATTCAAGAGTTGAATTTAGCAGTGAAAGGAGGCTGTAATTACACAAATACATTATTTCGAGAATAGCGTTAATGCCATGGTTAGCTGAGGTGGAGGCTTTTCATTACTCAGTCAGGAACACAGTATACCTGTGCCCTTCTAAACTATTCAAGACACAAAAGATGATGCCATGGCAGACTTGTAATAACTACTCTGTCCTCTCCACCTGGTCTCCAGAGCAGTCAATAAGCAGTTTCGTATTTTACTGCCTAGCACGCAGAGGCGTTCTGCAGTCATTCTGCCACTCCTGCATTTTCCTACTGTTAATCTCAGATTCTCTGAGACTTCATCCTAGCTAGTAACTAAGACCAAGAATTATTCCAGGCTGAGGGTTCAAAATTCAGCACAAAGGGGACAGTTTTATTTGCAAACATACTGGAACTGAATGGCACTGACCTACTTTTCTGCCTGTAAAAGAAACAGTTGTGCAAATCAGTGCAGCCCACTCGGTGCCTTCCTCAATTTTCTCATCTAGGAATGAAAGCCAGACTCTATAAACTCACCTAAATGATGCAGCCCCCTCTACCATTACCACCCTCAAATTTAAACACTCAGCAGTGAGGATCAGCTTGCAGTTGGTGGATGTGTGTCCTGGCGTGGCCCTGTTCCAAGAGGGCAAGACTAAGATGCGGAGAAAGGTAACTCACCCCGGCAGATCAGGAGCCTGCGAGTCCTTTATTTCACAAAGGCTGCTATTAATTCTGAGAATCTCCACACTGCCGTAGGCAATGGTACTATCGTTAGTTACTTAGCAAGGCTGCAGCTCTCAGACATCACTTTCTCCTCCAAATCCCTGGTGATCTGCGTGAAATTAGGTGTCAGGCTGGGTGCCCGCTTACTACCTAAGTGCAATAGAGCTGATAACAACACCCCCCCCCTCCTACTAGCAGGGATGCTAGCCACTGGCCCCTGTAACCAACCCTCTTTTACAGAGCGAAGGCAGCGACTGTGAATGTACAGCCAATATAAAGAATTTTCCAGATAACCAGACACTGATCAAGCGCATGATGATTAAATGTGCAGATGTAGCAAATCCATGTCGCCCCCTAGAGCTATGTATCGAATGGGCAGGGAGGATTTCGGAGGAGTATTTTGCACAGGTATGTATATTTTGATAATTTGGCTATTACGTGAGAAAGTGGACGTTGGCTGGTCTGCTGTTTCACAGGGGTCTGCCTGGCATCACCACGGAGTCCAAGCGTGTGCTTTTCATCCCCACTCAGAACTGGCCCCTCCCTGTCATGCAGAATTCACCCCAGGCAAAGTTAGCTAGTTTGCTTAGCATGAAGCTTGCAGCACAGAATGGTCAGGGATGTTTTACACTTTCAACTTTCTCCATCTGGCCAAAACAAAATGATTTTATTAACCTTAGTTAATTTAAATGGCTGAAATTTGAGACTGTCACCATTCCAACTTCCAGTCCCAATCATAATTAATAAATTTTATCACTCCCTGGGTAAGATCAAGGATCACTTGTGTGGTATCTCCCTAGCAGCCAAGGTATCATGAGCTAGCTTTGCACTGCCAGTCTTAGGCACCTGCAGCAATGTGAGGCGCTGAGAACTGTTCTGCTCTCCGTGCACCTCATCTGGTAATTCTGGGGACTGCTCTGCTGCCAATTCCAGCATTAAGTGCTGCCTATACTACTTAAAATGTTCCTTTTGTTAATTGAATTCTAACCCTATTGGAGGTGATTGGCTCCTCCACCATACTGATCCCAACAAAACCAGTCCTTTTCCGGATGGGGCCACAGAGTTGAAGGGCATACCCTCATGTCTATTCATCTTACAACCCCATACGAGCAGATGAAGTAGCAGCAGCAACATCCCTCTTACTTACAAGACAAATGGTTTGAAACAGACTAGAGATGTGGAAGAAGGAAAGATCAAACCTGTCCTCTGCGAAAGGACTCTGCAACCCCATTTTCCATTTTTAGCTGGTGTGCCCTAATCACCAGATTAGAGCGTTCTGTCTCATCAGAGCTAAGAGTAATCGCAGCACTGCAGTAATAGAGTACTTGTGAAAGGGAAGAGTTGCTGATTTCAGCCCCTGTTCCAGATGAAATAAAGCACATGAAACTAAGGCAGTTCACCTCAGGGATTCTAAGGTTTGTCTCAAATCTCCTGGTGCAATTCATCTAATCCCCTGGCCTTTGCTACTCCAGCATGAAAGCCAGCAAAGCTCTAGGGGCTAACTGGAGTTTTGTTTCCTTAGACTGATGAAGAGAAGAGACAGGGTCTGCCTGTTGTAATGCCAGTATTTGATAGAAACACCTGCAGCATCCCAAAGTCTCAAATTTCCTTCATTGATTATTTTATAACAGATATGTTCGATGCGTGGGATGGTAAGTACTTCTTTTTTCTTCCTTGCTCTGAGGCAGAGATTTCTACACACTAAAATGAATAATCTCAAACTGGCCTTGACTCTGTATTTTTTCAGGGGCAGTACCCATGTATAAGCAGTACAGCATGGGATCTAAGCAAAGCTGCTGCTGAAGCCCGTTTCATGGCACACATCACCAGCTTTATGCAATTTGAGCACTTACCAGATTAAGTAAAAGAGGAAGGAGCAATAGCTTCAAACTAAGCTTTTTTTTCCATCTAGGTCTTTTTTTCCTTTAGCAATGTGTTTCTTCTGAGCAGGAGAAACTGAGACCACAGTGGTTGTGAGTTAGCATAATTTAATGAAGTCGTCATTTATTAAGAAAGGGATTTGCTGGTAAGAGAAACAGGCTGAAAAAATATTTCCCCTTTTAGCATTAGCTTACAGCTGAAGTAACAAAAGAGAGTAGGAGAATGCCAATTTCAGACGAGGCTGGGCTGTTCTTCTGCATAACACAGTACAACTGTTCCTCCTGTTCATTTCAGCGTTTGCACATCTGCCTGTTTTGATGCAACACTTGGCTAATAACTACAAACACTGGAAAACACTGGATGAATTAAAGTGCAAGAGTCTCAGGCTCCCATCAGAAAACAACAACTGACACTACGGCAAGAAAGACAGACCTCTTGATCTACCAGTTTCACTGTGAATCACTTACTGACTTGGCTACAAGAGGGATGGTGTTTCCTTTCCAGTGAAATTAAGGCTGCGTGGCAAGAAGGAAATATTTTATTCATCACTTTTAAGCTTCTCTAAATCTTACAGAAAAATGTTTTTGAAAAGGCTACATAATCCACAGATGAATAAGTGCTCTTTGGAAATAACATTTTGTGCTGAAAATGTACTTCTGAAACTGATTTCTAATACTGAATATGCATTTGTCAAATCTTGTAATTGATAAAACTGTCTTCACTAACATGTCACACAACTGTTTCTCAGACAAAGGGGATTATCTAAGTTATCTAATCACCAGTAAAGCAAGACCAGGTTGACAAATAAACATAAAAACTTATCTAGCATAAATTTGCTTAAGTTCTATCAATTTTCTTCAGCTCTCTGAACCATAGTTCTAAAGAGAACATGCAAAGTAAACAAGTAAACCTCGATAAATTGGATACTGTAAAAAACAAACCCTGCAGCATTTAAAACAACCTTATTGTTATTACAGAGGTTCTCTCTCAGACCACCACCTCTTCTTTCTTTTCCATGTAAAATCTTGGCAAGAGTCAAATTCCCTTAAAATTAGTTATATAATGAAGGAAAATAAGCATGTTCTATGTAATTGGTGCAATCCACATGTCTCTCTGCCATCTAAGACATGTGACCATGCAATGGTTCACCAAATTTTACACAAAAAACATGGTGGCACTTGATCAACATCCTTTTTTATAAAGTGGTGTCTGTACACAGTCATCAATTTTACTAAACTGATCTAAATTTTGTGATGAGTCCATATATTGTGCTACTTCCAGGATAAACCTGTCGCTTTTTAAAAAAAGTTTCCAGGTTATAATTTATAACAACATCCTAATTTGTACTGCTTTTTCCCTCCTAATAAAATGCCAATTTGTTTTGTGATGTAAAAAGTATTTCAAAAGATGTACATAAGTTAGAAACCATAGTTTTTCATTAAATATATGAAATTTATGCTAAAGCTTCCAAAGCACAAATGCATATTTTTGTACATCTCATTTTAATCATGTGCAGAACATGAACATGAGTTCAAATTTTAGACTATTATCAGACTATTCAGTTAATAAGTACTAGCAGAACTGCTCATTTTTAACACTCTGCACTCCAGGCTGCAGGCAAGAGCGTCAAGGCTGTGTCTTCTGTTGAAGCAGCAGTCCATTACTCGTCACAAGGAAAGGTTTGGAGACCGACTCTTTACCTCCCCTACGCTGTAGCAAGAATTGAACCCAGCAAAGGAGAGTGGAGGGGGGAAAAAAAAAAAAAGAAAGAAATTTAGGTTGCCGTGGAAGAAAAGTAGCACTGATTGTTGTTTACTGCAGGTAGCTTACATAATGTGCCAAGCTTTTTTGTATGTTTTGTACCAAGTTCTGAAAACAAAACATTCATAAAATGTAAGTGCAGAGAAATGTATATAAGCTATATTTTTGTTAGAACTGTAATAGAACCTTACTTTTGTCATAGTTAAGTCAGGTTGCTGTGTATTAAAATGCTGCATTGTGTATATTTGATGAACGATGTTTCTGGTGGCGTATGTTTATTCATTCTTTCTTACTGTGTATTGCAACATTCCTAAATGCATTTTTACTCAGATAAGTCGAACCTCTGTTTTTTATAGTGTAAACTGTTAGCTTTTACCACTCTTTTATTCAGAACTAGTGCTCTCGGTGGTTGTACCTTAACTGTTCTGATGACTGAACGCTCACTGCAGCTTGCATTAGAGAAAAGAATTTCACAAGAGTCAAAGCTTTGTCATCTTAATTTTATTTGATAAATACAGCAACACTGTAAGACCACATCCATGTAAAGCATTTCAGTTCATTATTTTTGTCACGCTTCTGTCACAAGGAAGAGAATGTGAATGGTGGAAGGAGTCTGAGAAATAAAATTCAGCCTCAGTTCTGGTTCACAAGTTAAGGCATTAATGTAAAATCAGTATATTTGTTGCAAGATCCTGTGTTTCTTCCCACAGTCAGAGACTAAGCAAAAGAATAATTTGTGTGGAGAGATGTCCTTAAGAGCAGAAGATTAATTGTCATGTGCCAGTTGTCTCAGATCTCCTAGACACTAACCTGTCCACTGGAGTAAAAGCTGCTTGTTTCACGCTATTGTCAGCGCACAGATACAGAAAACATCAACCCTGTTGTACACGTATTAAGGATAGGTCTGGTAAAGGTATTTACTTTCGTGATGTGAACATAAGGAATTCTGCATTAACTGTGAGGTGGAAAAAGAATTTTTGAAGGGCACCAGGTAAAATTTCTGATCTTGTCACCCTAATTCTGCTCACTATACTTCTCGACAGCAAGTGACAAACTCTTATTTAACAGGGGTGGGCTAGTATTGCCTTACCGAGTGCCTGTTACGCTTTTATGTTCACTTTTACAAAGTTTATCTGCAAAACAGAGAACTCAATACTTTCAACTCAACCATCTTTAAAGGAAGACACCCTTGGAAGATCTATTACCAACGGAGCGTATCTGAGAACAACAGCACTTTTGGTACATATAAATATTTACGTATGCATGTAGGACAATTTCAGGCTGAATTACACCCCTTTAAAATGGACAGTGAGTTTTGTGACTAGAACTGGTCAGTTAAACAGGTCTGTTTCTCCACCAGGCATTCACTTAAAAGCAGTCACATATAAATGAAATAGTTGTTCTCATGGTATAGGAAGAAGAGATAAGAAGATTATTTTTCATCTCTGTAGTTACCACTGATGAGAGCAGTAATCTCTCTCTCAAAAAAAGTTAGTTTTATAAGCTTTTGCTGTAAAGTTTTAGTAACAATGCATAAACTACACTAAAATGAGTTGTACAAGTTGACTAAAATGGGGGAAAAAAAATATAGCCCAAAATTTCACTGTCCCTCTGCCCTGCCTTCCAGGGAAGATTACTGTCAGACTCAAGAGGCAACGCTTGGTTTCTGAGTGGTAAGGGAAAGGCAAGTGCACGGGGCCCGGGGGAAGCAAATCTAAAAGGCTCCTTGGTTTCTTCTAGGAAGCTGCAGCTTCCTCCTTTTGCTTCTGCTCTTGTCAGGATCTGATCAGCCCTTTGTTTTAATTGTACTTAACTGAGCCACTGGATCTTACGTCTGGGATTACAGCCCTGTGGTCTCCTGTTGATTTAACAGCTCTCATTGATTCAAAGGGAAGAGACAGCACTGAAAAGTTGCATGAGACTTACTCTAAGCTATTTAAGTGCTGGATCTTCTGAGTAGACTTGAGGACAGTGGCACACAGCTTTACAACCACTAACTTTCCAAACTCCCCTATTCCCTAGCTCTTGTCTGTTTGAACAGTAACTTACCACTCATTATGTCCTCCTCCCTCCCACTTTCTTTGTATCAGTTTTGGGTTTAACTTCGATGGTTTGGGCTGAGGCTTTTTTTTGCTTGATTGGTTGGGTTTTGTTGGTTTGGGGATTTTGGTTTACTTTGGGGTTTTTTCCTACTCCTGTTTAGCCTGCAGATTAATGCTGTTATCTCAGGCTTGAAAAAGGCATTGTGTACTTAGAGGGCTTTTATTTTCAAGCTCTAAAATACTAGAGTGTCCTGGTGGGGATGAGTACCAGGAAGAGAAGCCCAGAGTTATTTTCAAAGTAAAGCCTGATCTGTTTATCTGTAGGGTGTTGTGATGTGGTTTCCTGTGGTTAACATAGGACCAGGCTCAACCTGGGAGGCAGCTGAGCTGTATATTAAACCTAAGGAAATAGGAAGGGAAAAAGACCTAAAATTTTAGAGTATTTGTTTTTCAAAGGAGGAACACGAAATACTGAGCAGTAAGTCAAATAAGGTAATTCTGAGTGAGTGCTCTGAAAGGAGCTAGTCATCAGTGTCTCCCACGGCAAGTATGGCCGTCACAGCAGGGCTCATTTTAAGGCATTCCCTGCTCCTGTTTCACCTCTGTACCACATCCTAGATGAAATCATTCAGGTACAGAAGCAATTTCCATTACTGCTTCTACCTCTTACTGTCATCACTAGGACAAACAATTCCTGGCCCATCTCCCTCCTTCACGCAGACAGAGTTTTCAGTATAAAAGGGATTGTAATAATTTTTGTATTTAAAATGGCTATACAGGTATAAGACTTCACACTGGTGGGCTGCATTACATGAAGTGTATTTAGTTTTCAAAAGACAGAGTTCACATTCTCAAAGATTCTTTGAGGCTGGGTTTGTTTGTTTTTATGAAGCACACCCTAGTGTATACAAACATGTAGATTTTTATATTTAAAAACCAATCACTGCAATATTTGTGTGCTGCCCGGTACAGAATCATTGTTGAAACAGCTGAAGGAATCACAGTAAAACAGGAACTTACTCCATTTTACACAAGGAAATCTTAAAATCACGTATTTCATTTAGAAACTCTCCAAATGACTTTCTAAATATGAACATCTCTCAGTAGGGTCAAATCTATGAAAGAACAAGTTCACAGTCTATTACAAATCTTGGAGAGGACTGAAGCCATGAAATATTGAGCTCAGTTGACATAATACCTTTCATAGGTGAGGCTGGCAGTGCCACTTCTAACTTCCTCTCATAAACCCATTTTCACTTGCTTAGTCATTTGGGTAAAACTCTCCCACCCTCTCTTTGCCTCAGGCCCAGAACTGAAGCCAAGTTTCTTTTCAGCTATTTCTAAGAAAGACTAGAAGGGAAAAGAAGAAAAAGTTTTGCTTGTATGAAATACTGGCAACCCACTCCTTTGGAAACACCACCCATGTGCTGTGTTTCACCAAGATGGTGAGATCTGGCAGGAGCTTGGTCTTTATGCCTGCTGCTCTTCCACACCCGACCTGTCCTCCTCACTCAGACACACTGATGTAAGACCAAATGGAGACTGCCAAGATGCCATCTATGCCCCTTCGATAGCTACTTCCCATGGCCTCAGTGTTCAGAGCAGCTGAGCCCTTATGAAGGAGCAAACCAGCACCTGGATAAACCCTGAGCAGCTGAGTATGGCCCAGTCCTCACATCTCAGGCTTTCTGTCCCTGTCTACTTTTACACCGTTTCAAGCCATGACAAAGCAGGATTTCCAGAAAGCTGTCTTCCCTGGCACCAACTTATGTAAATTCAGTCTAAAGGAAGGTGCTTGGCATGTCAACTTTTAAAATAACTGCTTCTTGTGATAAAACTACAAGTAACTGAGTAAAGCCTGATTGTTGTGGTTTAGCCTTATCTGGCAATTAAGTACCATTCAGTTACTCCTCCCCCTTCCACAGTGGAGAAGAGTCAGAGGAAAAGACAAGGAAAGCTCGTAAAAGTTGAGATAAGAACTCTTTAATAATATAAATGAAAATTATAGTGATACTAACAATACTACTACTAAGTAACTACAACAATAGAAAATAGAACATACGATACAGTAGCTCACCGCATGCCAACTGACACGCAGCCAGGTCCCAAAGCAGCAAACAATCCCCAGAGCCCAAGAGCAAGGAAAAACCCTCCCTTCTCCCCACCCCAAACCACTAACAGAACTGTTTCTCTGCTAACAAGAGCTAACAACCCAGATATCAAGCTAGCCCAAAGCCTTAATGATCCTCCACCACCAGCAACTTCACACTCCACCTGACCACTGAGCCTGACGTACCACAGAATGACACAAATCTATCAGCCGCTCTGGGCCAGCCAGGTCTCTGTAGGAGAGGAGCTCATTCCTGCCTGAAATCAGCACAATTTTTAAACTCTAAAATACCATTTATCCTTACAAACTTGGTGCAGATTTCTCTGCAGTAAAATTTCAGCTGAGAAATTAGTATTAATTTGACAGAAGTTTTGCTGTTACCAGATACATCAACTGCTACTGCCCAAGAAGTATTTTGTATCCTCAAAATCCATGGTAAACTAGTGGGTTTTATTAGATATAAATTAATTTGATGAATGTATGATGGAAAGACTAAGCTAAACCAATCCCACCTCATGCTAGACATGCTAATGGTGCTGTATAAACTCCAGCTGTGCAGGTTAACGCACAGAAAAATCGCAGCTGCTGCAAGCAAGGAGTATCTATAAACCTTGCTTTGCCAAAAATTAGAACCTGACAAACTGGTATTGCCTACTTCTATTTCTTCTTCTTACCATTGGTGCAGGATAGTAACTTCAAATGCAAAAATTTTATTTGAGAACTGTTTCTTTCAGGTTTTTTTTGTAGATACATAAATCTCAGTATTCAGTAACAAGTTTAGCTGCAAGAAGTTACATGAAGCAGGAAACCTCAGATTTTCTTCTGTGCTTCCTTTCTGCACATACACTGTGGAATGCCCACAACTGCTTTAGTTAGAATCCATCTACGGATTTTCGGAAATCTTAATTTTGACATTCACTCATGATATCTGAAACATTAGGAATAACGTTAGAAACTATTTAATAAGCCATCATTACCTTCAGTCTTCCAAGAGAGCACCGTTTCCGCTGACAGAGTAAACCAAGTGAGTTTCCACATGCAAAATTCTCCTTTGAGAAGAGTGGTAGTAACTAATAAAAATTAACCTTACTGTCAGTCACATTCCCAGTAGCTCAGACTTTCCTTTACCCTCACATTTAACATATACCCAGTTTATACATGCGTAGCTTGTATTTGAGCAATTTAAAATTTGAGCTGCAAATCACCGTTTTGTGCCAGTTTTTGAAATAGTGTTAAGCTGCGGAGTCTAGATTCTCGTTCACCATCCTTCCACAAAATAATGAGGTGGTCAGCAGAGCACGTAGCCAGTCCCAGTTCACCGAAGTACAGGAACATCTGCGATTAAACCATTACTATTACCGTGATGCTCACATGAGATTAGCCCAGCTGTGCACAGGACATTTGAGCAAGCTGACAAACAAATACACGTGCCTGACATGGTTCTGCTTGAGCACAGGTATGCAAAATTACAATGTACACTTTCTCTATGTTTAAGATGTCAAAATCCCTACATGAAAACAACTCAAACAGCACTTCATACTGAAAGATCTCAGTTTAGAAAAAGATAGGGAAGCTAAGGTACAGAATATTAGAATCATAGACTCACAAGTTGAAAGAGACCTTCAAGATCATCAAGTTCAACCGTTAACCTAACACTGCTAATACACCACTACACCACTTCCCTAAGCGCTACATCTAGATGTCTCCTAAATAATTCCAGGGATGGTAACTCAACCACTTCCCTGGGCAGCCTGTTCTAATGCCTGACAACCCGTGAGGGATTTTTTCCTAATCTAAACCTTCCCTGGCATAACTTAAGGCCATTTCCTCTTGTCCTATTACCTGGGAGAAGAGGCCAACACCCACCTCACTGCAACCTCCTTTCAGGGAATGGTAGAGAGCAATAAGGTCTCCCTTAAGCCTCCTCTTCTCCAGGCTAAACCACCACAGTTCCCTGAGCCACTCCCCACAGGATTTGTGCTCCAGACACTTGACCAGCTCCGTTGCCCTTCTCTGGACATGCTCCAGCACCTCAGTGTCTTCTTTGCAGTGAGGGGCCCAAAACTGAACACAGTATTCAAGGTGTGGCCTCACCAGTGCCCAGTACAGGGGGACAATCCCTTTCCTAGTCCTGCTGGCCACATTGTTCCTGATGCAGGCCAGGATGCCATTGGCCTTCTTGGCCACCTGGGCTCGCTGCTGGCTCATATTCTGCCAGCTGTTGCCCAACACCCCCAGATCCTTTTCCATCAGGCAGCTTCCCAGCCACTCATCCCCAAAACTATTTAAGAAACTTGTTCCAAGTCAGCAGTAGAGGAGTGTGTGACTTGTATGAACTCCGAGCCCCCAGCTTCTTTGGAACAGACACCACTGTTCCATTCACTTGCATACACTGTCCCCTTCCCACACAACACCACAGGCTACCATCATGAGGCCTAGAAGGATCAAGGTATAACTGTGACAGACATCAGCGTGTGCCTGCTCACACAGAGGAAGCCAAACCATTAAGAACTGCAGCACAGGAGAAAAGTGCAGCAGCAGTGGATGGATTTTACAAGAGCAATGGAGCTGACAAGTCTCAGAGACCTTCACAAAGCTGCTTACAATTAGCCATTGACTGCAGTTCAACACAAGAGTCAATGGAAACAGGTCACGTGATGCCACTATGGCATGCTTGCAGTGTCCTGACTTCAGCATGTTGAAGGGTCCTGCCCAGGGGAAGGATTCAGGCCAAGGACTACGCTAGAGTCTACCTGCTCTACAAACAGCCACTTACTGGCTGTGCGGTTCCGGTAGAAATACTCTGGCCAAGCCCACATCTTTGACCATCACATTTCATCACCACTCAACATTTGCAGCCTCAACTGCTCCAGCCTGCTGAGAGTTTAAAAATGGAATTTTCCATATGTAGAATGTTGCAGAAAATCATGTCCACCATCATCTCATTTACTTCTTGGCTCTGCAGCATCCCAGCAGAAACCCAGCACGTGCCTCTCACCTTCTTTGCTGTGCCTCTTGCAGACTTACACGCTATGCCCTCTTTCTTAGATAGCAACTTTCCGTACTGATAATAGGACCCTTCAACAGTTTTTTGGAAAGCAAGATGGTAGAGGACAGAAAGCCTCGCAGACATCCCTGTAGCAGGAAGGATCACCTCAGCTATTAGTGAAAAGCTTTTAGCTTTTGGCAGTAGCAGTTCTGAAATCCAATCCCATGAATACTTGTGAGCAAAACTATTCCAGAACCACACCGCTCCCTCCCCTCTACCTGCCCTTCCCCAAAAATCCATTGTAAGAAAGTGATTTGTTACTCCAATAATTTTGTCAAAGACAAAAAGGTATGGAGGAAAAATACCATTTAAAACAAAAACATACTCAATTAGGTAGACAGAAGCACAGAATAGTACCTCACCTAAAATTAAAATCCCTCCTTAAGGCTCACAGCACCTGAATGGGGATTGGTTTACATGAACCCTTGTTTAGACTGCAAACTTAAGATGAAATCTGGAACAAATACAGAGTTCCCAGCTGTACTCTTCGTACTAAATAACAAACAACAGATATCCCACCAGGTTATCTGTAGTGTGTACGTATGTAAGTGCACACACAATCCCCAGGCATCAGTGAGTGGTCACTACAGCTTTAAGTCAGTATGTATTACTGTTTTCACACTGCACTAAATATACCACACAGTCAGCGTGTTCCCAGCCACCAGAGACAGATGGGTCAAAGTTACAGCTGCCTGAGAAACACTGCCAAAATTACAACAGTAAGCAAAATTCACTTTTTTTTTGTTCTTACTAAAGCTGACTTACCTGCACAGCTGATGAATGACCAATCAAATCACCAACCAGCTCCAAGACATACATTGGTGTATTCTCCTGCATCTTCTTAGCAGCTTGGTTTACCTGCTTGTTTGCCCTTCCAAATCCCCACATGTTGAAAAACCCTGGGGGGAAGGGGGGAATAATCAGCAAAAATCACAAATACAATTATTTCCTCTAGCTAAAGACAAAACTGCAGAGTCACTTAAAATCCAAAAACAGGACAGTCTGCATGGCAAAATGACAGCAGCATTGTACTGTGCGGCATTTCAACATCTGGATTATACATCTTGGGGAGTGGGGAAGGAAACAGCTACTTTGTCTTTTGTCCTTACTAGATGTAATTTAGCAAACGTTGAATTAGTCATCTGGATGAGACAATATAGGGTTTTACCAAGAAATCCAAGGACTGCCTAAATCAATTAACTGAACAGCAAAGGTAGATGCAGGACAGTGATATTTACCTTTGTTCTGTCCTCCTAATCTGTTACTTGTGCAAAGAGAAGAGAAACGAGGTGTCAGTCCCTCCCTGTGTGTCCTGCACTAATGCGTCAGAGCACAGGTAACAAGCAAGTTTCTGATGCAGAACTGCCTGGTTTTATACTGCCCACTGGCTTTCCCCTTCAGATTTAAAACTGCCAGACAAACTGGAGTGTAAAGATAATGCTCCACACATTCCATTTAGATACCAAGAAAATACACATCCGTGCCACTGATGTGAACTATGTATCAGTACTAACAGAAACAAGAAAGTTGGGTTCTGCATACAATGTAGTTCAGACTTACTTTCTGACCCTTCATTCACACAGCCCCATCAACACCCAAAACAAGTGCTAGACCATGGGCCTGGTGCAAGGGAGATAACTGCAGAGGGTGTCCCTGCCCATGGCAGGGGTGTTGGAACTAGATGTACTTTAAAGTCCCTTCCAACCCAAACTATTCCATGATTCTATGAACAACTACTCAGAGGACTCCCTAAAATTAAAACAGAGCAAATCAACAGCAGTCCACCTATCTTGCTATTGCATGGGATTTCATTCAAATGTCTCCAATCACAGAAGTTATAAATTTCCAATGTGAAACCAAATACTTGTCACAATAAGAAACAGAACTGTGTAGATCAGCTGTCACCAGCAATACTGAAGACATAACATTCCTGAAAAAGTGTTTCTAAATCAACCCAGGCAGCAAAAAGATATTTGCAAAAATTAGCATCAACAAGTGAACAGTCAGGTAGAATAGATACATCAAGAAAATTATTTGCAACTTGAATTAAAAAAAAAAAATCCTAAAAGACAGTAACAGCCCATTACTGTTCCCAGTCTGTAATACTACTTTATATTGTCTAGAGTACCTGTCCGAGACCACAACTACCAGTTCCCAGGGAAGCTGCTGGTCGGGTCAAAGAGAAGCAAGCACTACACAGGTAATGTCTGCACTTGGGGAAAATACTTCTTAAAACGCTAGCAACTAGCCCTGAGGACTGCAACACCCAGAGGCAGTATGTAAGTGAGGTTGGGTACAGCCTCACAATGTCATTCCAAGTTCAAGGAGGAGATGAGGAAAACACTTATTTTTTTGTGCCAGCTGCTTGCCTGCACTCTTATCTTTAGCTTTATTCACACAGTCCTGCAACTATTTGCTTTTGAACACTAAAGGATCCAGCACTATCAGTACATGGAGAAACGGATCAAGGTTTGTCAGGAGAGGTCATTTTTTTTTGTTAAACCAGCTGATGTAACTCTAAATAAGCTTTATGGCACAGAAGTGCTTCAGTTGGACCTTCTAACTTCCCATATCGGATCTTGGAGGGCTTGTACACCCATGTTTTCTTCAGTTTCCCTCCCACACCTGTTACTAGTTGGTTGAACACAAGACATTATCTCTTCTTAAAAAGCCTGTAAGTCTCTCTATTCCTACATGGTGAATATCGGGTTTCCCGTTATCCTTTTTCAAATGTTCTTTTCACCCGCCACAAGCAGCAAACCTGTTGGAACCGGTTCAGCTGGCAGCTGCTGCTTTTCTCGGAGCTCCCAAATGCGCACACTGCCATCTTCTGAACAGGAGATCAGCTGCCTGTAAAAAGTTGTTAAGCAACACTAGCATGGATACTTACCTTCTCAAGTCACCTTATGGTGTTTCTATAAAAGACACACCAAGTGCCTCAGGTTCTACACTACTGGCTAGAACTCTAAAATGCAGCAGGATATCCAGATACTCCATACAAGGTGCACCTGCAGCAGGACAAACTATAACGGACTTGCAAAATAGGTGGAAAAAATACACGTTTTTCAATCCCATTTTAAAAGCATACAACTCTGTAAAACAAAAACGAACAAGTCTAGACTCTGCAAAGACAGTTGCACAAACTGGCTTCCATTAGCTTACTTTTGTTAAGCAAACACATTTTTTTCTTACAGAAAAATAACAAAAGGAAAAACACTCCTTTTTGTTATATGTTTAGAATGGCACATGCATTCACAAGATCAAGCCCCTAATTTTTAATCTTCTGGAAGACCTCTGCTCCACTGAACAAAAGTATAAAGTAACAGCACAACTATTAGGTTATATATACCTAGCAAATTGTCTGTACTTGGCTGTCAAAGTAAGTTCCAGCTAGAAATTCAGCACTAATGGACAAAAGCTGGAAGTTACAATGTTTTGTTAAAACGTTAACTGTTTTGAAATACTAGTGAAAAATATTTACTGAATATGCCATAGGTCTTTGCTTTATGAAAGTAAAATGCCATTAAGCTATATTTTCATTGTAGACAAAAGTGCTTTATCAAGTCTGATTTTGACAATAGCCAAAATATTTTACTCTGAGCCTGTGCATCAAGTATACCGGATTACAGGTATTTTGCATTGAATTACAATGATGCACTTTCAAAAATCACATCAACAAACTCTATCTAATAAAATCAGATCAAACTAAAGATCAAGTCCCTGTCCCAGAAATTAGGTGTAACTTGGAAGCATGGCTAGAGACAGTCTGCAAAGTTCTGCATTTCTTTACCGTATTAACAAAATGTACCGTGACACGTACCTGTTTGGAAGCTTCTCGATGTGCAGTACAGAGGAGTCATGAGCAGTTCTCTGGCAGGCAATCACACGCTTCATTTGAAGATTATATACGTATATGCCTTTCCCAACAGCAGCAAACACACACTGGAAAGAAAATCCAATGGAACAACTTACAGAAACAGACACTGAAAGGTCACCCTGCATGTAACGAATTTCCAGCAGTACTATGACATCATCTAGCCTGCATTATCTAGCTTGTTTCTGTCCTCGTGTAACTGCTTTATCTCAAATATATGGAATCAGCAAGTTATAGAAAATATTTTGGGGAGAAAATGAAAGAGATTCTCCTACACTGTAAGCAGTTGTTACATTTATGTAGTGTCTTCCTGTACCTTACAGTCTAAGCAGAAACCATCTAGAACTACAACAAAATGACTGGAAATCCTGCTTCTGTACAAAACTACATCTCTTCCCCACACCCCTCAATGTTTCTCTCTCCAGTGTTTTAGGAATGACATTTTCAGACAGAAAAGTGTGTCAGGTGACTACTTGACCTTCAGCCTACATTTAGCCTTTTCCAAAGCTTCTATTCTGTTATAACTCATAGCTCTGAATCCACTTCCAGGAATCCCTTACTTAATCATCCCCCAGCAATGGATCTATAGGCCCCAAAACAGAATCCCACTGTACCCCAACAATGAAACATATTTTGCCAGTAATGGTTGGTTACATTTCACAGACGTAAACAACCACATGTGGACTTCTAGTGTTTCCTGAATAATAACTGAGTTCTGCCTGAGTACTCTGACCAAGAACTCTTGGATTATCTCCAAAACATGACTACAGTTGACTGATTTTGGACCCACATTTGTGCTCTTTATGACTGAGTATAACCTATCTTCTAACAAAAGCAGCAATATTTATTTACTACTAAGCATAGGCATATGCTTATGCTTTAATTCACTTCATAGTACATTCAGCTATAACTGTTCAAGAGGTGCATTGTGGAAACTGCACTTCTAGAACCATGGAATACAAAAAAATGTATGCCATCAAAACACATACTTCCTGTTATTTTTCTCTAGTGGTACTGTAAACAACAAGTAAATTATCAGACAAAAAAATGGTGTTGTGACAGCCCGTTATGTTAGTTTCCATATCATCAACATACTATAACCTTCAGTTAGCTCAATGGCCAAAATTTATATAAAAACTGTTGACCATATACAAATAGCTGCACACATTTTAAAGAAACCTATCATATTACAAGAAGCAAACTCAAAACACAAAACACTTGGCCTTCTGTGGCAGTTCACTTGAAGTTTACTCTATTTGAAGCTTTTTACCTCCTCATCAGATGTTATGTGTTGAACTGAAGTTTCATTTGGGCTTTGGGATAACTTTATTTCCGGCTGTGCATCTGGATGGACAGAGGAGTCCCAGAAGTTGCACTCAGATGCCTGCTTTGTCCAGTCAAGTGCATCCCAAACTATTAACTCACCCACGTGAGAACCAGTCACAAAAGTTAAGTCTAGAGAGGGAAGAAAAAAAAAAAAAAAAAGAACACCACAAAAACAACACACACATAGAAATCGTATGATATTAAAAAAAAAAAAATCCATTTCACACAAAGTAACAACCCTAAAAGTTAAGAGAGCCCATTTTCAAGTGAAGCTATGTAGACTGCACAGTACATAACTGACTGGAAAAAAATCTCCTCCCCTTGAGCAAATACTCATTTGATTACCTAGCATAGCTTAGATGAGCAAAAGATGAGGTGTCTCTTGTAAAATTAAAAGTAGGAAGGAGAACATTCGGCAGCCACAGTACAGCATAGCAAAGGCAAGGAACACCACCAACAGTATGTACAAGTATCTGAAGTTCATTTGTTGCTGACATACAAAAGCCTTCTATTCCTTGGATAAGTAGGTGTATCAGCATGCCTCAGGCACAGCAAAGAACGTTTTTGCCATAGCAGAATTACTGATCACAAATTAAATGTTTCAGTTAACGGCAAGATTGAAGTAGCTGCTCATGAATTTCTTAATCACACATGGAAAGGAACCATTCAACAACATTTAATGAAGTTACCACATTATCTTTTTAAGCCAAATATTGCTTCCCCTTCATAATCAAAAAGGAGAAAATAATGGCAACAGGAAACCCCAGAAACAACTACTGTAGAATCCGAGTTTTCTTATTACCAGCTTCTTGTCACCTCCGCAGCACAGCTCCTTTGGGCCAACCAGGCTGACACAAATAAGCCCAAGGACAAACATACACCCTGTATCACACCAGGAATAATGTGTCCTGGTGGTGTCCCATTGGAAAAAAAAAAAACCAGAAATTAGGGAAGAACAAAGTAGAAAGGGTTGGTACGTGGAGTAGTGTGGACAGAATTTTAGGTAACAGCTCAGTATTGCCCTAACAAGCAGCAAGGATCGCATCATCTTTCAGAGTCTCTAAATAACAGATCTATATGCAAGCCCACATCTGCACACCCACAACTTCCAGTTATGTTGGGACTACAACTGCAAAGGGCATGGCATTGTACATTCTATTTCAAGAATCAGAAGGAACAAGAAGAAACAGTGTTTTAAACTTTGCCAATAGGAAGAAGACCCAGAGTTCCATTCCCATCAGGGACACTGCCTCTTATGTGCCTTTTCTACATCATAACCCGCCTGGTTTCATTTCACCGTTAATCTATAAATAAAGCCATTTTATTTCCACATTTCACTACCTTTGCAGCTAGACAGGAAGTTACACCTACTAGTTGGGAAGTTTCACTCCAGTTAAAAGTTTGGTCCCAATAAAAACTCCACAGTTGAAATATCCCACTGGTAACTAACAAAACCAGTAACATACTAAAACAACCCTTACCATTGATACTGACTAATGACAAAATGTTATCCTGATGGTCAACAAGGCGTTTTACTTCAAGGACATTCCAACCTTCAGACTCATCATTAGAAGCAATCAACCTAAAAATTACTTCAAAGACAGGGAAATTGCCTAAATAAGCTTTATCGTTCAGAATAAAATGTAGCTATGCTTAAATAAAACATGTCATGTTCAGAAAGACACAAACTAAAACATAAGTGAGACAGGTCTGTAAAGCCACATATGACTACTCATAACACCAAAAAAGTGAACAAATTATTTCAGTATTATTATTATTATTAAGGCCTCTTACTACAGCAACTGTAGGATAACTATAGGCTGGAACTAGATGATCTTTAAGGTCCCTTCCAACCTAAACCATTCTGTGATTCTATAGAACATTTCAGGCTAATAACTCTGAAATTCAGAGAATCAGTCTACATCAGAAGTTGCAGAAAGCAGAAATGAAAAGTGTTAGGCATCTTTATGGATAAGTAAACTAGAAGTGAAACATCTTTCTTAAGGGGTCATGTGACTGAAAACTATTATTCAAAAGGATGCAACATTCTTTAGTAAGTCAACCAAGAACACCAGAAATTAAGACTTTATTTTAACCGGCCTTGGAATTTCTTTTACAATCTCAAGGGCACTCACTACAAAAGAACTGTGGGAAATTCAGATGAAAGTTTACATTGTATACCAATGTCTAAACACAAGAAGATAATTTTTAATTTGCTCCCAATTCTTTGATCAGAATAACAGATTGCTATTGTTCAGCTAAATGTTTACTCATATTGAGCAAAGTCTGTTGTTTTGCTGACTCAGTGCTCTACTTTTTCTCACAGGTTAGGGGTTTTTTTCCCGTAACGTAAAATTTTAGTAATTTTATAAAACATTCATATAAATGCATATAGTCTTTAAAAGACTCTCCGCTGACTACTATCTCATGATTTACACTTTGCATACATAGAAAACCCTGCCTCCAACTGAGCAACAGGAGCCATCACACTGTCTCACTTTAGCCTTAGACAGTATAATGAGATCAGCAACATCTCGTACTACTGATCATGGGATAAGGAGGCTCTAAAACAGCCAGGTATTTGACAGCCCGGATCTTGAGTCCAAGACCTTCTCCACAAGGCAAACGTAGACAGCCACAATCAGATGTGAACAGGTGGCAAACACAGTGACAATAACAAAGAATATAGAAAAGTTTTGTGATGCAGATCTCAACTAAATTACTGAATTAGATTAGTATTGTCTGCCTTTGTCAAATAAGGAAAGAATGAAGAAGCTGGCTAATCACACCATTTACTTTTCCTATACAATTCCAGCAGCGTGCTTTTTAGACATGTAAGGTGTTAGAGGAACACAAACATTTAACAGAAATGCAACATACTCACTTAGCTCTTTGCCAACGGCCGCTGCAATGCAATTTTTAGGCAATTCAAGCAAAGCACTGATGCCTTTGAAAAAATACAAGAGATAAGGGAGAAAAGGATATTTATCAGTCACAAGAAAACACAGCAAACTATTAATTCCTTATGAATAAAGTTCTTCATAATCTTCCTTCTACTTATAAGTTCCTATCAAAATAAAAGCGTATTACCTGAAATGAAAGTTAAACAGCACTGGAAGTCAACAGATTACCTCAGATGGAGGCAGAGGCAGGAGTTTTGTTCCTGAATCCAACAGAATTCAGAACAAAAAATTTGAGGTGAAACTGAGAATCAATAATCTTGTCATTTAAAATACAGTTGTTTATGTCCTAATGCTGGACAATATTAAAGGACGCCCTAGCAATTACTGAGACTCCAAACATATGCAGTACCAAAGTTAATAGATACTGCTACTACCATAATATTCATGGTACTAAGTATCATGCAAAGCCAGCTGAAGAACAGAGCAGGAGATAAAATGTCCACCTTGCTGTTAATCTGTCTTCATCATGCTCAGAATTCCCCTAGTCTGTGCTGCCACACCAGTAAGTGAAAACCCAAGGAATAAGCAATATGTCTCTTTCCTCACAAAGGAAGTGAGAGATTAGGAGGGAAGAGAGGGCCCATGCTGCACATACCAATGACACCTTGTACAAAGGTTTCAACAGCACCCCACGCTAAGCACTACAGCGCCGCTTCCAACTGGTGTTTGGCATGATATTTCACATCAAATCTAGCCCTAAAAGTCCACGGTAATGTACAGTTACTGAGATTTGACATATTCTAAAATTCACACCGCACAGGAGATTAAAAGCAGTCTTAATTCTGAAACTATTAAGTCTGACATTTTAAAAAAATAGAGAGTGGCTCTAACACATAATGTTATCATTAGAATTAAAGAGAATTTGCCAAGTTGGTTTTGCATCATTATACAGATCCATTTTACTTGCACTTTAACAGCTATAATGAGTCATTTACATTTTTACCTGCATCAGTAAGATGACTGGTCTTACACATGAGATTTAATTTTCGGTTCCAAACACATAGATCACTCCCTCCAGACAACCATACATCCAGTCTTTGAAGAACTGTCAAACACTGTAGAACAAAAGTCAGATATATGTCCCCTGCAAAAGTTCTACAGGGAATTTCTCAGAGAAATGATCATGAGCTTTAGCTAGATAAAGCTGTTAAGTATTATGAAATACAGTATTAAGGTGTCACTTTCCTCAGAAATACAAATTTAATTACGTACTCTGTTACATTTTTCCACCACAAAGCAAAACGTGATTTTTCAGTGAACTTTTTCTACTATTAGCATTGAAGAACTAGTTTGACTGCAGGTTGCTTTTTACAGCACAGTAACAAAATCAAGCCATAAAATGACCTTTGCTCTACACCCTTTCAAAAAGAAAACAGAGGTATTAAATAGTTCCAAAAAACAATGAAGAATTGTGCTCACTTCTCAGCCACTCATTATGTACCTGTTCTTAAAATAAACAGCAGTGTTTGGTTTAACACACCTGCTCACATGGCCCATGAGCCATACATAATAGATTCTTGTATATTAAAACAACAGACATACCCAGGGTTTCTTCAGCTTACCTTTACAGTAGAATGGAAACATGACACTTTCTGAACCTGTCTGCCACTACTACAGTCCCAAACCTGACTTTATTAATTAAGGAAAAAAAGCTTTTTATACATTTTATTTATAACTGCCACGTTTGTAACTAAATGACAGTTTGGGAAATAAATAGATAAGCAGTCTGTCTTCTAAACCCTGACTGTCTTGTAAATATTTGCCTGAAATTACATATTAATAAAGGTCTGTTATGGATTCCCTTTTGTAGAAAGGATTGCATCTACTCATGAGTACTAGTAAAATCCCAGTGTAATCCAATTATACCTACTGGATATTATCAGACAATAAACAACCTGCAGCCCTTACTTTAAAAGTAAAAGACAACAAAAAAAAAAAAATAGAAATTTGAATCCTCTCCAGATCTAAGGATACAATAACTGTTCTATCAGCTGATGCCGTTAAAATCAAATGTTTTTTATCTTCAGAAACATCTGATGAAGAAAACGGTGCTATAGCTGTAATTTTGTGTGTGTGTCCATGAAGTTCAAAAAGTTTTTCTCCAGTCTGAAAAATAAAACCATGGAAAACTAAGAGTAAAATTTGGAAAATTACTATTGTAACACATGACATAGGTACTAAATGACTTTTGAAAGCACGAATTTCTAAGAGTCTAAAATCTCCCTTTCAGAAGTAATTTATGGATTTACTTCTTATTACCTTCAACACTGTTAAAGATCTTACCCAGAATTAAATAACATACTAAGTACAAGTGTAAAGGAGTAGCACATAACCAAAATTACTCTAAGAGTAAAAAACCTCTAAAAGACCTTAAGAACTAAGTCCTGTATTAAACTAATTTCATTTTAATGCAAATATTGGACATTCAACATTTTTAATGGACACTATAGTAATTCAGATTCGTTCACAAACTGTCTCTTGAATTTTTTTTTTATTTTAATGATTAGAAAAACGTGATCTATATTTATGGGAAACACAGGACTGCCAATTTCCTGACAGCTTTATTTAGTATGTACATTATCTATAGCTTCAAGCTGGTAGTTTAGATAACTGAAGCTACTTCTGCTCTGTTCAGTCAGATGGCAAAACCCTACAAACAAACATACAGAAGCATACTGAGATTTTAAACATGTAATTAAAATACAGGGTAGTTATAACTGTAAACTTCTTCACACTTGTGGGTTGTGCATAAGTACTACAAAATATTTGCTTTAACAAAAGCATAATAAAAAACCTATGTGACTACAAAATGCAATTAGGTTCCCAAGATGGATATCCAAATGAGTTTTACATTCACAAACTACTCGGAACACTGAGTATATATACCCACATACATGGTTTTAAATATTCAAAAAAAATTTCCTTTTCCTTACTGTAGAATTAAAAAAGGCCTTCAAGAACAGCAAAGCGCTAACTGAAACTGCCCAAGAGAGGAAAAGTTTCAAGTTCCCCCTTCCATATTTTAAAATTACGCCATCATAAATACTACAGAAATTTTTCAGAAGGTTCCCAAGAGCTTGCAGTCCGAGATTCATTTCTTTCTTAATTTGAATACCTGTCATTCACTGTTTAGACAGAACAGTATGTCTCCCTTTTAGACTTCCTCCTGAACAATCTAACTCATACAGTAGCCCTCCTTAGAAAGCAGGGTTAGGAGAATTGGAAAGGTCTAATTGTCATCCTTTCTCTGTAATTTTGTCGATATGGAGACATAGAGCAGAAGAACAGTGGATATCACATTTACAGAGCACTATTTCCATGACAAACCTAATGTCTTAGTAAGGTTTTCAAAAGTTATAAGCAGATTTTTATCACAGCAAGCAATTATGACCTTGTTTCTGCACTACATTAAATGTTTAACTTTCACTGACATTGGTATCTTTTTAATAGTTGTGTGTGAGCTCTTGATTTAGTCTAATCAGTTATACTACAAATAGATATTGCTAATAGAGGCACTGAAATGTACTTTAAAACTTCAGTATCATATATAATTCTTGGCAGGATTGGGATCTTGATACATATTTGTCAAGGCAACATTTCAGTGTTTACAGCAAACACCAAACATATTTTAGAAGAATTAAAGCCACCAGTCCATACACACTTCTGCTTTTCCCAACTTCATTTGATCTCAAATCTCTCTAAAATGACTCTGTCTTCCCAAAACATTTTAACTCTTAAAACTTACTGTGCTCTTGGGTTCACACTTTAATTTTTCTAGCTCTTTGTAAACCAAGACTTGACAGACTGCCTCCACTTTCACATTTTCAAACAACAGTTTTGCAGCGATTCTTATTTTTTCTGTTTTTTCACTACTAGACATTTCTAACTCCTCTCCCGAGCACACAAGGTACGCCCCCAAAAAACAGAACTAACCTGTGCATTCCATAGAAATACAATCCCATCATCTCCTGCAGATGCAAACCTGGGGGAGGGAAAAAAATAAAAAAAGAGCTGTGAAAACATCAATATAGCCTAATGTTGAAGCAGTAAACAGGAATCAGACCCTGGCTTTAAAGAATACACATGTATTTGTATATCCCAATTGAGTTCATGAACTGAACTCCATAAATTTAAATAGGTGTTTATCAACATATACTTTATATAAGAACAAACCTTATGAATTCCAATACATACTATTATAAATAGAATCCCACATTACGGAACCAATTCTCTTGATTAACGATATGAGATCTTACATACCGAGTAACAGCGAACTCTAAACCCAGATACTGTTAGTCAGAGCCAACTGACTGAAAGACATCTAACAAGTTACAAACCACTCATCTGAGTTCAGCCTAGTAGAGAAGCCTAGTATTTATCATGATACTTTAAAACCATGGCTTAAAATAACTCCCAATATGACTGCATTTAAGGTGCTAAATTTGACTTCTGCTAAAAATCCAGCTGGAACGCATACCATGTGAGGAAAAAAAACAGATTCATATTACATGTTAGTCTCCCCTTAACAAAGTCTGTCCTAAATTCAATCTTTTTCCCTAGACTAGAGTGAATATCTAACCACCTGCCTACCTTTACACCTTATCACCATCACAGCTACACTGTATCTGCAGCACACATCCCAGCTATCCCACTAAAAGTGTATCTGAGTTGAGAAAGCCTAGAACAGAAGCAAGACCTTCCACAAAAAAAATCAATTCAGTTGTTACTTGCAAATATACCTACCTTCTAATTTTTTTCCTTCTTTTTTAAGCCCTCACCAAGGGCCATTTATTTTATAGTTGATATTTAAAGAGCTAAGATTTGTACTATGCACAAGTAAGTTGAGAGGAAAAGTTATATCACTTCTGATTTTTTTTCCTGTTACAAGCCGTGAATGGTTTCATTAACTATAGATATGTCCTTTCTTTTAGACTCTGCAGTTACAATGTTTGTGAAACTTGCTAACAGAGTAAGTTTTGAGCCATAAAGTCACAGGGGTTTCCCCTCCCCACTCCTTTCTCCGTATACCCTCCTCTTTTATTCTGTTGTATTAAAAAAAAAAGTACGCTGTACTTTCTTCCTATCTTTCACTATTTTATATTCAATCAAGCCCCTTCTTTAAAAATTAGAGCAAAAAACAGTCTTCCATGCACACCTCTATAACATTCACTTCTTATCTTTAGTTGCCTTTTAGCTCTACTATGCCTTGTTTTGTCACAACACCAAGAACTTAAAACAGTAAGGCTCTCACAATTCAGCGATAAGCCTTCAAGTTCTCATTCCTTTCATGAACAATAATAGAGTTGTGTGCCACTTAAACAAAATTCTGGGAAGAAAATGTGTTTGAAAGAAGGCATGAGGGTATTGATCAACAATGCTGGTTTGTGTATTCTCCTCCTCATCTTCTAACCAGGATTTCTGTTTAAATATAAAGGTATATTGTAGTGTCAGTTATCCTATAGTTATGTTCTGTTCACCAAGGTGGAGATTCATGGGTCACTTGATTCTTTTCCAGTCATGATCATCATCATCTATAACCTTGTCCATTTCCTGAAGGAGCAAGGAATGGTCAAATGAGCAACAAAAAAAGCTGTTCTTAAAATGTGTTATGAATTCTGTTTCATTTAATGTGTCAAATGCTACAGTATTACATGCAATTTTATCCCAGTCCATTTTTTGGAAGACTTTTGCTGAGGCTTAGCCTTCTTTAGTGATCTTACAATCAATATGACCCTCTCACTTTATGTTCAAAAAGTACAAGACAGAGAGAAGAAAAAAAAAAAAAAAAGAAAAAACCCAGCTTTGTTACATTTATACAGGATTTATTTAGTATCTTCAAAAACCAATCTGAGAAAATTTTCCACTCACTGGTTTTAGCTGAGCCACTGAGAAAACAAGAAAATCCTTCTGCAAACTTCTCAATAAGATGATATTATCTAAAGACCTGAAGCGTGAAACTTGGCTTACAATAGTTGACAAAAAGCACACAATAGAATAGCTACAGAAACTAAATAAAAACATTTCAGAAGCTGAGTAACAATACTAATTTTACTGAAAAGAATCAAGTGAAGAATATTATCAGATGTTAAACAATCCAGAAACTACCATACTCTTGATAAATAAAATCTCAGAATTACTGTCCAGTGAAGCGACTCCTCAAACTCTCAGAATATTAACCATCTATACAACTTACTCCTTATCCATATGCTGTTTTATAACCTATCTTCAATGTGGTCATCCAGGCTTTAGTTTTAGACTATTTATCACTAATTTAGCTGCTACCAAACAATGAAGCCCAACATGGTAAAATATTTCTTTGCATCAAACAACGCATGCAATATAAGAATACTTCAGTATTTCTATAAAATCACATTTATTATGTGTTTTGGGAAAAATGTACTTTAAGGAAATGTTATTAAAATAACTTGCTTGGGGAAAAAAAGAAAAAAAGGACTGAAAAAAACCACGAGATCCTTCTATTTTTATATGAAACTTCTGATAGATTGCTATAATGTAGAAAAATATATTTTATGGTAATGCATGTAACTTTTCTGATACATGTATTTATGACATTAAGAATGAAAACTGACAAGTTAAAAATTCTCCATTTAGTCTTTTGTGAATTTCATATATGTATTTACAAAATTATTAGAAAATAGGATTTTGCAGGCATTCCAAATCCGGAAGAAACCACCTGCCCGATCAATATGCACAGGGAAGTAGAGAACCTTGCTTCACAAAACACCTGCTACACTACAAGGATATAAACCAAACTCTTACTCATGTTAACTTTGTGTGGTGTATTGATCAATATATAAAAACTTCCTCTTCTGTGCCTAATCCAAAAATACATAAATTACTACAGGTCCTTAACAGAGAGACTCTTGCGTATTACTTACATTGTTAATTCTAAAGGTTTTCTATTTAATTCTCCACATCAGCCAACAGTCACTACTATTATTATTGACTGAAGGCTCACAACCTTATCTTCAACACAGATCACTATTTTAAGGCAGATAAATAATCTACTTGCAGGATTAAGTTTGGAGAATATGCAAGGCTAATTTAGACAAAGTTAAGACAGGAGCCAGATCATAACATAAAACTACCATAATTCATTCTCTCAGTCACAATTCCAAAGTGACTTCTTCATCTCTGCTTCATAACCAGTTTTCCAGATTTTAGATAACACTGTCCCGTGTTCACAACAAGGTTGGACCTAGCTACAAGCAACTAAGAACAGAACAGATAAAGATTGTCAGGGAATATACAAAAAAGTGCACAAAGCTAAAAATTGTAAGAGAAATAAAGGATCTGCCAGGTCTCAAAGAAGAATTACAGCAAATTGAATAAGGAGGAGATATGTAATGCAGAAATTAGGCTTATGTTGAATTTTACTAAATGGCCATTCTGAATAAAGTGGTGAAAATTTCAACTTTTGAGTTCAGAAAAAAGCTGTAATTCACCTGAGCTTCAGTTAATAAGCAGTAGAGTTTCAGAAGAAAGTGTAACAAAAGATTTGAAAGAAAAGAACAGCAACATTCAATACTGTTACCAATGTCACTCAGTTGCTACAATGTGTCTGTACATCTATTTTACTGTTTACAAAAGAATGTAATAGGTGTAAAGATGAACTAACAGCTGTCCTCAATTCAAAAACATAAAGCACATGCATCTACTCAGAAGAGAAGCAGATACTACTGCATATTGTCCTAGAAGAAAGTGTGTGTGTGCATGTACTGAAGGGAATGTCCAACCCAGGAACAGTCTGAAAAAGAAGGGCTGAATTAGCTAAAGACGCTTGTTTCAACCAAGTGAATTTGTACCAAGAAAACTAACTCCATCACCACCATTTTCTTATGAAAGTACAACTTAGAAGAGAAACCAAATAATGCAGTAACATACCAAGAAAAGGGAGTGTTCATCCCTTCCCTTTTTTACTCCAGACTTTTCCAGCCCCCTCCCACCAAAAATAAACGATGAAAAATATTACTGAATTTTCATAAACATTCTCTGAAGTATTGCTAAGGATGCTGTGAAACAATATGGAATGCAATTTCATACCTGCAATCATCTATTTGCACTAGAAATCGTACTATATCTTGATGTCCTTTCAACACCAGGAGCTCCGTGTAAGGATTCTGTATTTGTTCTTCACCTATTGTCTGCACAGATGATTTCTAAAATCCATAAAAAAAGAAATGAAAGTTATTTTGTACTCACATGATTATTTTATCAGGTCTTTGTAACGTCTAACAATCTGTATATAGACTCATGTGAATGTATAGTTATATTTGAATTAAATGAAGTTTCTGAAACATCACTTTGCCCTCATGAAAATCATTAAAAAACATAATTTCTTATTATTTCAAGGTAAATTATATCTTTCTATAGCATGTATTTTAAATTATAATATAGCATTTTCTGTTTAATAAAAACACTTTGAACTGCTTTAATCACTGATACACCAAGATGAAAACCCAGTTTAGTCACGAGCTGTCATGTGGAGCCAGCTTCATGACTCAATTCACCATATATTTAGTTATTCATTAAATTACACCTCTTCAGCGAGGTCTTTCAACCTCTCATATCTTTCAGCTACAGTTCAATTTTAAAATCCTATATAAGACGACATATTTAAAATAAATAAGAATAAATGCTGTTCTGTTACATAATATATAAATCATCCTTTGGGACTCTATTCACAAAATATCACAGCAAACCACTTAAAAAAAAAACCAACGCAGAGAATGATTAATCTTTCATAGAACAGCATCTGCAATTACCCCCAACTAGACTATTAATTAAAAGAACAATCAATCACTCAGAGCAAGTTGATCACCAGGCAGGGTCAATAAAATATTGCATAGGACTGCAGTTTCAAGGCATGATCATTCTGCTAATCTCAATTATCAGTTTGTTTCAACAGAAGACAACTTTTTGTGTATTTAAGTTTTTCCACATTCTGGAACAACTTGCTATTGGACATTATTTTTAAAAGAAGTCTAAAAAACTCAGCAGTAACTCAGTGACAGCACTCTCCTCCTTCTAGATTTATTTTACATGACAGTCAACATCATCTTACTTCCAGAGTTGTCGCTTCTTTGAGGGCTTCAACAAAACCTACACTGTAAAACAGCAATTACTGAACACTGTACAACATGCAGCTTACATGAAAGGTAATCCTACGTGAAAGACAAACATATTATCCTCAGAAACTTCAATGTTTTCTTGCAGGAATAATGAATTATTTTCTATTACTTCTGTATTGGTGCTATGATAATATTCTTCACAAGTTAAGAATGACAAAGTTAATAAATAGGGAAAGAAATCTGTGTTTATTTTTAAAATGAAGGAGGTTGTCAAAATGCTAGTTTCTGGGATTTTATCTTGGTTTTGTGCTATCTGATGCATTTCACGAAGCAACTGTTTCTCATTTTATGCAATTATGTGAGCAGTTCCCATTTAAAATAATGCAAGTAGAGTCTCCATGGTTATAAAGAAAAGTTGGAGAACTATGGGAACTTGGAATTCAGCTGTCAAAAGCTAACCAAAACATTCCTTAAAAATAAATTTAGAGTTCTAAAAATCCTAAACAAATCTCAGCATCACTGGATACCATTAGTAATACTGTAGTCAGATGACTTCCATTTTTATTTACTAACAGAAACACACATTCACAAACCCATTGTAAGACCACTTTGAAAAAGTCAGAATTTGTACCACTAACTTCCCAATTCTATATTGTGTTGTTTCCAATTCAGTACAACACAATGCCAGTTCTTTTGCACAACATGTCTAACCTTATTTTTTTCTTAATTCTAAGAATGCCTGTGAGTACTGAAAGGTACAGTGCTGATGAAGTACTATAAATAACAACAAAACAACAGGTTTTTTCCCCAGCACTGTCATACAAGCTATGCTCCCTTCAGATCTTCATTAATATTTACTGAAGTGTGGGGTTATGTGTGCATTCCTTCTCTGAAGAAACCCATTTTTTATATAAACTATTAATCAAAACTTTCCCATAGCAATACAAAATTTTTGGAAGAGAAAGCTAGATGCTGATGCTAATGAAATCCATTCCCAACTTTACTGATCATAGTGATGCTTACAGGTCTTGCATTTTTTTATGCAAGACCTGTAAGCATCACTATGATCAGTAAAAAAAACCCACTCCACAACATTCATTTCAGCTTCAGAACCTCCTATAACCCCAGTGATCTGAAGCATTTAAAAGCAATTCACCAAAAGTATGGATACAAAAGTATACAGACATACTTACGTATGTATCACAGAGCATGATAAATTAGCTTATATGGACCACGTTGCTACTGCAGTTAAGACTGCTCCGTTACCAGAGCCACCCTGCTTAAGACACACACCATGGCCATCAACTGAAGAGATTCAGGAGCTTAAGTCTAAATGATTTTCAATTCCATAGTAAAAAAAAAATTAAATGGGTAAGGAGAAATTTACATTTCATTAATTCAGGACAGCTTTGCCAGAGGCTTTCTCTATTCACTCAGTGCAATGTCACTCTAATACATGGCCTTTTCATGACTGGGTGAAGACACAGCACATGAAACAAACCATTGAGTCCATAGCCCACACTCTGCTATGGGCTTCCTTATCTATTTAAGAGAGGTACAGAGAGAATTAATAGTTAGGAAGATTAACTTTAGATGAAACAGTATTACATAATGCAGGGGAAAAATAGTTTGGGGACTAATCCTTCTCAATTTTTGTTATCCAAATCACCATCATTCACCAAACCATCGGCAGCAATGGGAACAGAAGTCCTGAGGATCAGGTATAACCAAGCTGTGAATGGCAGAATGAAAGAACTGGACCACGCCTTGATTCGTGTTCATGCTTTATTAAATCACAGTATAACTAAACCATAGTCAGAGTTTGAACACTGGAGGACACACACCAACAGTTATCTAGCACACCTTAGAAAGCTGTTGCGTGTTTCCCATCTTCGTTTTACAAACAACTGCACACACACCTGCTAAATATGACTGCAATACAACCAACATTTTGACTGATGACTAAGGTCAGAGGCATTCTCAGCCATCATCATTCCAAACTGGTACAGACTCACACTTCCACCGAAGTAACTACCAGCACTTGAAACCAACCACGATACTGCCACGGCTTGCTCACGTACAGCAGCTGAAAAAGAATTACTTCCTCCTATTTGCCTAGATTACAAAAGCATTAAACTTTGGGAGCCAAGTAATAGTGTTAATTAACTCTTGTGAAGTCCAGGCAGAGAATCCAGCAGAGTCTTAGAGACAAGAAAATCACAATAATGTCTCCCTCAAATGCCGTAAAACACTTTTTCCTTGGAAGGAAACAGCGAGTATGCCAGCGCTCAGTGTGCTACACAGGCCTAGTTTATTTTATGGATGTGAAACTGGTAAGAAAAGCTGTAGGACTACTACACACTACAACTAGGCCACAGAACTATTACGTTACTACCCAAAATTTACTTTACCGACCGGGGAGTCCCGAGGGCAGGCCTCCGTATGCTGCCAAGCTATACAACATAACCCACTCGGCCAGGACGCGCTGAGCAGGTGGGAGGAGGCAGGGACGCTCCCGAGCCCTTCACCTCCGCGACAACCTAATCTTGTGAATTTTTCTATCTGCTCTTGTATTTATTTTATTTCCCCCTCCCCTGTTTCTCCTCAACGAAGCCTGCAACCCTTTCTAAACACCAGAAAAGCTCAGCCTGCCACCATCCCTGGAGGCCCCTTACTCCGAGGCGCCCGGTGCAGGGCTCGGCCGCGGCCCCGCGGGACAGCAGATCCACACCGACGGAAAGGTCAACGACCCCCTTGCCTCCCCAGACCTATATCCCCGCCCGCGGGTCCCCACGGGCGCCGTGCTGCGCGAGGGCTACCCACGGGCAGCACTCCTTCCCCCTCCTGGCCCCGCCTCCCGCCGCTCTGCCCCTTCCGCCACGCACGCCCGCTACCTCCTTACCTCCGCCAGGCCCTGCGGCTCTCGGCCGCCGCCGATCAGCCACCGTAGCATCGGGAGCGGCACCTGCGTCCCCCCCCTCGACGGGCAGCTCAGGGCGGCGGCACGACCCTCCCTCACCGCCCGCCGCTCTCGGCGGGATGGCCGGGCACAGGGGCTTCCGTTGAGGGAAAGGCCTTCTTAATCGAGCTCCGCGCGGAGAGCAGCTCTCCAGCGGGCGGGGCCGAGAGGGGCGTGAGCAATCGATCGCCGAGTGGATGCCGTGCCGCCGCCGCCGCCGGGGGACGCTGTGAGGGGGCGGTGGTGTGGCGGGAGGCGGCGGCGGGAGCCTCAGCCTGGTTCGCGTTACCCTGTGGGTGACTGCTGCCGTCTAACTGCCAAGCGTGCCAAATCCGTGCTAAAACACGTGTTCCCCAGCTTTTCACTTGCTGTCTTCCAGTTTCAGAGGAAATCTATGCTGCAGCGAAAGAATAATTATTACCATTTTATTGTGACCGTCTAACCTGTTTCCTGAAGTAAACAACCACCAAAATTTTCTGTATATAGCAGGTTCCCCTTGGCTGTGACTGCTCTCTAGGATCACTCAACCTCCTCTAGGTCTACAATGTCCTTGCCAGGATGGAGTCACAAATACACCACCCTCCAAACGCAGCTGCACCACCGGGCGAAGCAACCGACCCCTGATAATTCTCAGTCCAGTTCCTCCTCTGCCCTTAATGCAGTGATCTTGACAGCCTTTTCCAATTTTCCGTACACGTGGAGCGAGATCACGAAACCCTACGTAAAAGACCACACGAGCCCCGTTCTTGAGTAGACACAGGGGACAGAGAAACCTCAAACATGCGTACGCCTATCCAACGGGCACTGCTCCGTACAGCTGATTCTATCTACACCTTTCACTTGTCCTGTTGCCTTTTCACCCATGTTGTTTCACATAATCGGTACCGCATGGTATCATGAGATATGCCTGAGATTTCCCAAACGCTTGAAGCAGGAGATAAAAGTGTTTTGCTCAGTCCTGAGCTTCCAGTCGTGACGAACCCACATGTGAAACACATAGGATGTGTCCTAGGCCTAGGATGAAAGGCTTCTGTATTGACGTGAATTTGACAAATATTGGTGGCATGCAACCCGAGTATGCCATTTGTTTACTTCTGTGAACTCTTTGCAGCTTCTCAGCAAACTGAAGTTGATGAAAATAAACCTCTTTCAAAGTAGATGCTTACTCCTTCTTTAGCATACTCCTGCTTTTCCAGGAATCTACGCTAGATTTCCAGCTCAGACATAGGTGCTGTTCCTGCAGGCTAAGGGCACAACCAGTGGGATTACTTTGTACGTGCATCTGCATCTGCCAGGGTTTCCATGGTAATGTTCTGTCATCACCATCCTGCTCTTCCGCAGTCTTGCTAAATAATACGGTATCTTCTCCAAACTGCCAAGTGTTGACTTTTTTCATTGTGTCTCATTTATTGGAAGGAAGAACTGCACACCATAACACTACTTACAGTTGTATGACCTGTAATCCTCAAATACAGTATCCATAGTGATATGCCCTCCAAAAATGAAAAAGATGGGACAGCACTTACTACACCAGATGCAGGGACCAGGAATCCTGCTTACTCGAGTTAGGAACATGAGTAAAGATCTTCTTCCTTCTTTTATGCAGCGTGGAAAATACACTCCGTGACTATACTTCTCCTTTACTGCGTACCTACTTATTTTAACCTGTGCTGTTGTATCACAATTCACACACCTGGAAGAGACAAGGTAGAAAAAATGCAGTGCAGTACTACACTGAACAGCATCTTTGCAGATAATTACAGAGATTTGACCTTTATGGCAGTGCCTGGAAGGCTGTAGGTGGTGTACTGTCTTTGAACAGTGCTGGAGTGAATTCTTAAAAACATGAGCTAGAAATGCACCAGGCCCCTGTGTGGTGAACATGTAGCCTAGCATGGCTCTGGTGGACTTCAAAAGAGTGCCTTTTGTCTTGTTAGTTAGATCTAAGTTCAGAACTCTGCTTCTGAGCATCTTGGAATTCTTTAAGCTAACAATGCAGTCTGCTTCTAGCTCTTTCACTCCTTTCTCCATTTCCCTACCTTTGTATATTGTATGAATTTCTGTACACTTCTTTTTCAAATCCTTCTTGCAATCTTAAAAAAAACTTAGTTTTGTTATTGTTGATATTCCAAACATCTAATGTATTGTACACTTCCTGGAAACAGAAACACCTTCTCTATTTCCTAGCTTAGTTTGTACAGGTGCTGTTTGTTGTGTGGCCTAGGTAAAGTGTAATTCACCACAGTGCTCCAATTTCCAGGCTGAGATGCAGTGGTTTCTTCAATGTAATGGCTTATTGCTGTCAACTGTTGGCCATTGGCGAGGAGTTGTTTTAAGGCTCTTAAACAACATGAAAACAATGGGTCTGTTTGAGGATAACTGCAGGAAATCTGCAATATATGTTACGTTTACACTTGCAAAAGGACACTCTCTTCTACAAACTTGGCATTTCTTGTCCCTTGGCCTCTGTAGCTTGATAGAGGAATACTTTTTCTTTCTAGCTACTGGCATGATGGTTTCCCTTTCAACTAGCCCCAGTGAGACCCTGGCCTCTGCTGTAGTGATTAGGCACGGAAACTGTCACTGGGTTATCTCTTCCTCTCTGTGCTCTCTTAATGAACATTTCTAATATGTCATTTTAATTGTGTAGCTCTTGCCCAGCTTATTCTGTTAAATCAACCAAATACACCAACATAAACCTCTACATCGTAACTCTTCAGAAACAGTCATTTTACCGTCACCTCCTTAGACTGAGAACATTAATGTTCCTTAATGTTTCACACAGTGAAGGTATCATGCAGCAGTTCCACAGGGTTTGGATGCTTAGCACATGTAATTCTCCCACAGTCAGTCACTTTTATGTCACAGTCATATATGGCATTTTCTTTTTCCCATCATGTCATCCCTGAAATAATCTTAACAACAAAAAAGCTTTTCACACAGTCATCTGCAGTCCTACTAATAAACTGCATAATGCCTTAGTTTACTGTAGGCATCAAGCACATGGCCCAATTTTTTTGCTGCATGAATTTGCATATAAGTATGCATAGGTATCTGTATGTATACATACAAAACACATAGGTGTAGATCTGTGTTGCTAACATACATGTATGTCAGAATTTAATTTTATATAGAAAGGAGAAAAGCTGAGTAATGCAAAACTGATGCTTGTCTGTTTAAAAATTGCCAAAGCATATTACTGTTTCCTCACACAATTCAGTTTCTATAGACTATATTCATTGAAAAGAGTAGCTAGGAACAAGTAAGCAGTTTGCAATCCGTCTTATTTTAAGAATTACTTAGATTTTTACAAAGAAGAGACTACAAAATCTGATTTTAAACACAACTTTTCTAAAACAGGCTATATACCTTTGGGATATAGTTAGTTGTGATTCAGTTTCAAAATCCATGCCTAATCCAGACAGTATTTTCCCTTTGTCTAATAAATATATCAGTTGAAAAACACCTGCAAAGATTTCACACTCTGCCAGGATCAAATACAGTCCAAAACATTTCACATATTAAAGAAACAGAGTTAGAAACAGAATAGTTAATCCAAAAGATGGTATTTCAACAGAAATCCTACATAATACTCCTCTACAACCAGCATATGTGCCTTAAAAATCCATTCTGCTGTTCCTTACATTCAATGGCTGTTAAATCCAAGCCCTTAGGAAATGGCTAACAAGTCATGATGTTGCACTCACCCGGTCAGGTGAGTGATACAAATGCTCAGACATCTGTTATTCTTGCAGAGAATTTATCCCTTTCAATCTACAGACCCTCTTAGAGGTATGATGTGGCCCTGGGCGATGGGGGATAACCCAGCTAAACGTCATTTGCATCATTATGGAGCTGGATCTTGAGGCCAGCTGTCTAACCGACTCACTTAGTGACTGAAAGTGTTGAAAAAGGCTGAAGATCCTGTGGCTCTTGCCAGGCGAAGGTCTCTGTGGTAGACCAGGGCAACCTGGGCACATTCCTTCAAGGATTTGATGCATTTTGTCACATCATGACCTATCTCCCATCTAACCATCAGCATACAGAGGTTTAGGAGGAGAGCAAGGGATCATCCAGCAATGCCAACAGAGCACATGGAGTTTTCCCTCCTGGCCTGAGTCCAGTTTGCACTAGGCCTGGAATATTAGCTTTATCGAGGTGATCCTGGGTCTAAACTCCTCTAGGAATTTGCTAGGGAATGAAAGTTCATCCACGGGTGGTAATTAACCTGACTCTGTGTATCCTGAGAGGGTTTCTGCAGTGCCAGTCACAGTTCTGTGACAGCAGAAATATTTCTCTCCTGAAGAAGGGATCAGCTGCTTCCATCAAGAGTAACTGCAATTGCCCCTGGGCCAAAGAAGTGCATGGATTCAGATTCATAAATGCAATTAAATAATTTCTCGGTTTGCATATTTTTAGGGCTGCAAGAAAAGGCTTTGTCACCCCTATCAGCCAACAGCTTCGGCTACCCTTGAAGCCACATTGGAAACTCTTGTGTTGCCCATCAGGTGATCCATGATGTGGGCAAATACACTGTAACTTGGCCCCTAGAGACAGACTTCCTTCATGGTCCACTTTGCCACAGGACCATGTGGAACACGACAGCCAAGTTCCCAGGTCTTTGGCCCTGAGCAGACCACTTGATGGAAGGAAGGATCCAGCAGTAGGTACCTGAGTGCTTTAGGGTCTTATGGCTGTGGTGCAGTCATCACATAAGCTGAGATGGAGCCTGACAGTGCTCCCTTCCATCCTTTGTGGAGAATTTCAAGAGGCTGGGGAGGAATCGAGAAGGGTATCGCATTGCTCCTGACTGAAGGAAAACTAAATGGTAACCTGGTAAAATTCTTGAGGAAATGGCATCACCTCTCGCTCCTTGGCTTTAGGTTTAACATCTGAGGGTGCAAAAGGTGTATTAAGTTCCCTTGTCTGGTCTAAATCATAAAAGCTCACCAAAACTGCAGGTGAATACTAATAGTGGGGAGAGGTTACCTACGTGTTTCCAACAGCGAGGATTTGTATTTCATTGCAATTTCTGGAAAATATTTGGGTCAGTTCCTACTTTTGCCACACTGGGTTCACAATATCCTAATTTAAAGTCAAGGAAAATCTTACTTTTATACTAATTTAATGGATTAGAAATGTGGTCTGTATATTTCCACTTTTAATGTTTTGATTTGCTGCGTTACACAATATTTTTGTGCTTGAATGGTTACTTTTCTGCCTCCACAAACTCTGTGGCCTTCTCTGTCATATGGCTCATGTAATCTAGTGTTTTCTATGGTATGTTGTGGATAAATATGCTGATTTTTGTGTATCTTGTGTTTGGTTTACATGTTTTTGTGAAAAAGAAGCGAAGTATCCTGCATTGAGCCATATTGCTGTGTTTCCCTTTGCAAAGCAAATTGGTTTGCTGCTTCAGTGCCCATTTCTTCTATTATATTCTTGCTAAGGGACTAAGGAAGCAGGTACCATAAAATGGAATAACACTTTTGTGAGTTCCTGAAAGTCTGACCGTACTTCGTGAAGAAAATGGAGTGAATAATGTTTTTTTCATCTGACAGTACAAATCACAAGCTGTTCTGATCTTAAGTGAAGTGTGATGGCAATATAAGCCCCCAGATGGCATTCTAACCTTGTTTTTCTAAATCATTTGTTTTCATAAGGAATGGATCTGATTCTTTTGTTTAAAAACAAATTTTCCTCACCATCATGGTAGATTTGAACAAAGAAATGTAGAGACATACTCTGACACTTTTTTTTTAGTTTCCAATTTGTATACTCTTTGGTCATTCAAATGCAGTAGCCTCAAACCCAGCTTGAAATCTGATTGACATTTAATGGAATCATGTAAATTATACTATATTCCAGATATTAAAGTCCATAAGAAGATGATGCCTTGCAACAGCCATTCAATAAAAGATACCATTCAAATTTTAAAGATCACAATTACAGTAAAATTAGTTACATTTCAAAAACTTTATGAGAAAAGTGTAAATCCAATTATATCTGATACTTTACAACACACGGGTATTAACTAATGCTAGGTCATGATGAAATCCAGGCAGACTTCAATATTATGGCTACATGAAACCAAGGGGATTCTGGTGGCATTTCTGTAACCTTCCAGGAGTAAAATTAGCCAGCCCTTTGCAAAGTGTACAACTTGCACCTCCTGACTTAGGCACCCAGTTCCGGTGCTGATGGTTGGTCTTCAGCTCCCCCAGACATTAGAGGAGGGATGGCTCCCACGGAGATTGACTCAGACTACCCCAGGTAGCTGCTCCCTGCTGAAACATTTCTCTCCCCGTCAGCTTCATGGTTTAAAGGCTGGGGTCTAGTGCTGCTCTTGTAGTGTTTTTTTCCCTTTCAGCCTTCTCATGCCCAGTCGTTACTCTGCTGGTCAACACCTACGTGCTTTCTCCCACACAGCACCGAACGAACGAGATGAGTGCCCACAAAATAATCTCACTGACCCCTTGAATCCCTTCTTTCAACTTTCCAACAAAACTCACAACTTCTTTAGAAACCACTGGGCTGATGTGCTACAAGTCATCCTTATGATACTGACCAGAACTGTCACCTAATCACGTGTACCGTGGTTCACCCCAACGTGTCTCCTTGCAATCTCTTTGCTTCTATTATTTGAATTATAACCTCTTTGAAAGGTGGACCATTTTATTTTTTTATTTTGCAGTGCTCAGACAAATGGGATATTTGTCCCTCTTTAAGATTCCAGTGGAATACAGCAGCATAAATACATAGCAATCATATTTAATAAAGCAAATAGAGCTAAATTAAATTACTGCTTAAAACACCTTGGTATGTAACAGGTCATAAATAAAAAAACATGCATACACACTGACCTGGATATATTTCAGAGTGTACTTTAGGAGGAGACAGGAAGTCAGAGTACCATCAGCCACGCTTCCTAAAACAACAAAACCCAAATTTCTGTGGCAGTGTCAGGCTATGGGTAGCCTGAAGACCAGAGGGAAAGTTTAAAGTTCAAATTTTCATCTGTCCTGTTGTATTTCAGCCCTAAAGCTCTCAGCAGCACATCTGAAGAGTCATTGCATCATATATTTAGAGATTAAGCTGTAGTTCATACTAGTCACTTGCAGGTGGTATCACTGGGCTTTGGACTGGACAAATGAAAAACTCCTTTGAATTTAAACAGATTTTGAAACAAAGCTGTGTATATTTGTGCACAAAGACTTATGAATAACTCTTTTTAGACTGTCTTGTACTGTGCATGTGACATTGATATTTAATTATCTTCGTCAATCACATTTTTTCATCCTGTGTTTTCTAGTGGCATTTAGGTGTGGACATGGTTAAGCACTAAGTATAGACTTGTAATTTTAATAGCCTATCCCCTTCACAATAAGTGCAAAAATGATCACAGGGTATTCCTTTCTTCCCTAAATCAGAAATACTTGAGAGATTCCTTTGCCTTTACAAAAAATTCTTCACAAGATGAAAAATATAGCCTGACAGCTGATGGTAGTAAAGTTTCATGCATGTAGCAAAGAGGTCCAAAATGGAAAAAGCCTCACTGCCTGAGCTGTAATGAATACGCTGGTGGCTACAGCAGAAGCCTTCGATACCTACAGCACATTAAGTCACCACAATGAGAGGACAGGTCACTTCTTGGTGTCCTCTGGGACCTTGCCAAAGAAGTTGTTGAATGACCTCTACTGTTAATTAATTCTCTTTGGGTGACACTCAGTTCCCAGCCGTAGGAATACACTGGCAGTGTGACATGACTGTGCAACTAATCTATGCAACTGCAATGGTGAGATACTTCTAGCACAGATATGGATTTATGAAAACCAATGCACAGGATGCTAGCAAGACCTCACTCACTGTGTTATGTACAAGTCTGGTCCCCTAGTCAGAAAAGATTAATCCATACCTGTAAGTGAGCAGGGAGCAGTCCCCATAACGCCCAAGGCTGATCACACCAGGTGACACCAGAAATTCAGCTCAAGCAAACACAAGTGGACAGGGGAGAACAGCTCTCACTGACGTATCACGGGGACACTAAAGGTGGCTATGAAAGGAGAAGGATTTTTGATCAAATATGAGGTTAGGGTGGGAAAAGCCCTATGTGGTTGTGCAATGACACATGGACAGCCTTGGAAAGGGCCTGTAGGGATAGAGGTGGTGGTTGCTCTGAGAAATCGCTTCCTATCCTCCTGCCCTGATACACCAGGCTGGCACAAGGCCACTGGGTACCCACTTCAGCTATACAATTAGATGGGATTAAAAGATGCATATACCTTGGTCTGTTCTCTGAACTGAGGGAGGGGGTGATGAGGAAATTTCACTGTTTATTTGCCAAGGTCCAATCTGGCAAAGTATTTCCATCATATTTCCAATTATTTAAGTTGACTCACCAAAATATTAAAAGGTGTTTGTGTTCAAGTGCATTGCCCAAATGTTATGCAGGCCACATGATGGTTTTCATGTGGCATATCCCTTTTATTATTCAAGAGGAATCTTCCTGTTCAGAAAAACAGATTGAAACCAAATCCTGGCAAATATTTCATTCATTCATTCCAGGCAAGTTACTGGGAAGCATGCAACTAAATATCTGAAGGTTCACTCATAAAAGGTGATATCTGAATCTGACTTTAAAGTCCAGAACTCCGGTTAAGAAACACACTGGAGTGTAGGTTACATGAGCACCACATACTGAGGTTTTTTTCTTTCATATTTCAGTCTGCACAGTTTGAAATAAAATGTCATTCAACTTTACATAATAAGTTCAAACAAAAATTATAATTGATGAGCCATAATGATTTAGAAGATTAGCTAGGGAACAGTTCTTTTCTACATGTACCATGGTTAAAAAATATTACTATATTAATTCATACTATGTCATTAAATAAAATGGTTTTCTAATTCTGACTCCCTTCTCCATGTGAAACTACTGAAATGCCACAAAAAGACAGCAGTATTGGGCCATATCCTTTGCTTCCTTTTCATACAAATACCCCCTTGAAGTAATGAGTAAGGTTAAGTCAGGAGAGGGCCCCATTTTCCTTGGCCTTGATCTCATAAATTCTTGCACTATGTACAGCTGGAAGCTAAGAGTGTTGCTCTCAAGGCTAATTTTGTGGCAGAAGAGTCTGGATGGTGTACATAGTGTATCTGAGTGCCAGCTAACCAGCTGTGTCATTTGTCCTGTTGCTGTGCTGGCTTTCCTCGCCTCCTCCAGTATGAAATTTGCCTTGGTTGTTTTCCAGAGCAAGTACAGGCAGATGCTGCATCTGGGCTGCATGGAAAGTTAGGTGAGAACTGCAGTCTTCCGCTTAGTGCGTGAACGATTCCCAAACCCTGTTAAGATGAGTGACCAGTGGGACCAGGAGCCTTGGTCAAAAGAACAAAGACAGTCTAAGAGCAACATGAATTTCAGGAGAATCAGTTCCTTTGTCTCAACAGGGATCCTCAGTATCATACTCCTCCTCTCTTACTTTCCTCTTAGAAGAGGACATGCTGTATTGATATCCACACTGGGCCAGGTTATGTCTTTTTTCAATATTGCTTTCTTGAGGAGTGCACTGGTCTCCTCATGGTCTCCTGGCTTGAAGGATATTTTAATAGAGTTTCAGTCCTTTCTAAACTTTTCCTCTTCTTTTCTCCCAGGCTTTCTTCCTACAAAAGTCCAGCTTTTAAGCAGGAAACTTGAAGCCCGAAGGAACTACTGTGTTTGGTAACTCTCCTCTTCCATGCAACACAGACCAGAAAACTTCACCCAACCATTTCTGTAGCAAGCTTCCATCCAGACTGCAGCATGTCTTCACAAAGACAGCTGTGCTCCATGTAGAGACCTCATGTGAATCTGGCATATAGGTGGTCAGGCTACTCCAGGACTTGATTCACCTCACCATTTAAAAATGTTTAAAAGCATCTTGAAATTTGTCTGGTTATAACATCCAGTCACCAGCATCATATAGTGTCTTTTTCTGGCTAGATTTCAATAGCTAATTAATTAATTCCTAGTCAAGTCCACAAAGTAAGAAACTACTTACTTTCTTGTACTTCTATGTACTTTCCTGTACTTTCAAAGTTGGGGGGGTTCTGTCCTTTCCCAGACATATTCTTGCTCTCCGCCTCAGCAGCTGGTCTCTCCTTTCTCACCTCTACTATATTAACGCGGTGGTCTTCTGCACCTATGTATACATCCTCTTTTTGTGCACACACTTGTGACAGCACAAGCCCTGTGACATAATCTCACTTTGTCTTGCTACTCATCTTCAATTGAGCAAGGACTGAGAGGATGGTGTCTACCAGACACCATGTGAAATTTTGTGAGAGGATGGTACTGGAGGGAATCCATATACATAAAATCTGACTTCTGTTTCTGAGATGACCAAAATGTAGGCTCTGAAGACTGCCAATCCCACTTCATACAGATTAAAGCTCACATCTCAGCTGAACACAAGTTTCTAAAAAACAATGACCAGCTGCTTTGGTAGAGCCTTACATATCATGAATTCACCAGGAGATAAAACGGCTCCTGTTTCGCCTGTGCGAACTCAGCCATAGCAAAGCATAACCCAGCTCAGATGATGATACTTACATTAAAAACATCAAGAAATATTTGTGGATGCTTCTGTTCTGAGTCACACAGTTTTAGCATTTTGTCATGCAGCATGCAGCTGAAGGGACAAAAAAGCCCAGATATCACTGTTCACAGGCACGAGATGCTTCTTTACAAAGAGACACCAAATAGGCAGCTTTAGCCTGACTGAATGAATTTAGGGGACAAATGTTCCTACCCAGGGGCTAGCCACAGCTCTTGTCACTTGCTGTCAGGGAATGGGGAAATATCAGACCCATAACTCCCTTCCCCTCTCTGAGGCACTTCAAAACAGAAGGAGAAGGAGTGGTGCTCTTGAGCTGATCCAAATGAGGTGGTGCTGTGGCCCACCAGCTTTGACTGTGGTCAGGATCCTGGCAGGCTCAAGGGGAATCTCCTTGGCATGAGCTAGGGAAAGGGTGGAACCAAGAGAGAAGTGTCAAGGACTCACTCAGTTAACAGCTTAAAAAGGGAAATCTTTGGTCAGTTTTTTGCTCTTCTCTGCTAGAAACTTGGTCAGCAGTTAGACTTGTTTCCCACCAAGAACTACCAAGATTTTAAATACTAGTGGGACTTTCCAGAACAAAGAGCAGTAGCTTCCATCTTAAATAAACACATTTTGGGGTGCTTTGATTTGGGCTGCCAGGCTTTAGGTCCATTTTCAAAAGTGCTGAGCACTGTCCACCAAAGGAGGGTGGTCCACAGCTGTCAGTGCTCAGTGCCTCTGGAAAACGCATCTCCAGGGGGTTCTAAACAGATATCAAAAAATCAGGAACAGCTTTTGAAATGTGCAGGCTTCCAAAGCAGCTGAAACATCTCTGCCATTATCCAGGCAACTTGCTGCATTGCCAGTCATGCCTTCTGCAGCAGCAGCTTTTAAAACCACATTTGATTGTTGAACAGTTTTATTCATTGCACTCTCTGCAAGCACTACTTTGTGAAAATGGGCTTGGAACACCACCTCTTATTTTTTTATTGTGGCAGCAGTTGTGTTCCACGTGGTATCTTAGCTGGATCAGTTCTGAATCCAAGTGAGAATTCAAGGGAAGAAAGGGAAAAGGATGAAGGAAATACAGTAACCAAAGAATGGCCCGGCTCCCCTGCCTGCACTTCCTGGACATCCATCTGGATTTCCATGGATATCCGTCTTGGCATTATCTTCAGTTGATGTCATAGCTTTTTTAAAAATTCAATAGGGCCAGAACTTCATACAGATTCTTATTATAGTTTTTATTAGAAAATTGTGAATGCATTCCTGGAGACAGAGCTTTGCCATCTTGTGCAAGGTATAAGAATCCTCAGTGGATTTACATAACCTCCAAAACAGACCAACTGGGGGGAAAAAAAAGGACAGAATAGCCTTTCCTGAGCAGCAGCATGGTCTGGAAGTCAAACGTCAGTGTGTGTTGGAGAGGAGACTGGCTCCTACATGTGACCCTTGGCAGCACCAAGACACTCAGCTCAGCCTTCAGACCTCACCAATGCATTGGTACAATTGATACCAACCCTGCCACCACTTGCACTCCACTCCCCATGACAGCCTTTGAGTGAGACGTAGACGCAGAGTTTACTGGATGATCTGTTGCTTTCTCAGCTCTGGTTACAGACAACCTTTGTGATGAAAAAAGCTGTGAAGTAAAATGGAGTTACGGGATTTGTGATTAAGAACCTTCTTATGTCAGCCATTTTGATACTGACTCAGGCTGCTGCTTCTTTTCCCCCATAGCTGCAAGCAATAGAAGGTGTTTTCTCTGGTTTCAGGCAGTCAAGAGGCACCAGCAGTTAAGCAAATACAAAACGATGAATACATAAAGCTTGCAGCTTCGTGCAGACAGACATCCCCACCTTTGCCAGACGGCCCAGCTCCTCTTGTCATCTCCCAAGTTAGACAAAGAGCCTGTCAAAGCCAAACAGATTGGTACGTTCAACAAAAGCCCCTCTGACCCACTCTCTTCTCTCAAGGGGCTTCAGCTCCTCTCAGCTTTTACATCATTAACACTCTCGTGGCAGGCAGGGGGTCATTTCTAATTTGTAAATGCCCTTGGACCACAAGCTGGGATTTTTAATTTGTTTACCTTGCATATTAAACAGTACTTTCAAAGGTACAGTCAATAAATCCTCCTTGAATAGGGATCTTCATTCCAGACCTAGTTGTTACTTTAACTTTTTCAATTTGATTAGGTGAGATAAAAAAAAAATTCCTTGAGGGCAATCTCAGTCACCAAACACAGTGCTATCATCAAAGTCCCCAGAGGGTCAAGGGCAAACCCCAGGTTCATGATGTGAAGGTAGAGCGCTGATTTGTGAAGAAGTCAAACCAAGCTGCTACTTTGAACCCAGAAGTGGGCACTCAACTTACAGAGTTGTGGTGGTGAAAAGTGCCTCCTGGAAGAAACTCACTCACGGCTTCTGACCACCAAGAGGGACAGGGGGCTGTGTCATGCTGCCCAGGGTACCCTTGGGAGTGCCTAGACCCATGTTGTCAATCCCCTAAGTGCCACACACAATGAATCAACAGCAACTAGTTCATCAGTTTAACCTTCACTTAGAGGTCCATGCCATGTGGGCAAGTATAGCCCTCAAGCCTACAATCCAGCTATTGCTCTAACAGGTTTGCATCCTCTTGTTTGTACATGTGTCCCTCTTGATTATTCTCCAGGAGAAAGTAGGAGTTTTTATTTATCTTAGGTTTCCCAAAATATTTTTATTAATCTTCCAGGGCAAAAAGGGGAATGCTCTCATACGTTTGAATGTAAATGCATGACAGTAGATCAGTAGCAATCATTTTCTCTCTCTGTCTCTGCCTGAAATGTGGTGTTACAGGACTATTGAGCTGTAGCAGTGTCACAAATACAGCAATGTGAAACACAACAGGTTGGGTTCACAGGGTTTCTGCTAACCTTGCTCCCACTTTTAGCTCCTGAGAGGTTTGCTCACATATGTAGCCAAGACCAAGACTGAGTTCCAGGACATCTAAAAAGTCAGCAAAACTTAGCTACTATGTCATCTGTGCTCAATTTCTCATGCAAACTCTGGCAAAGCCATCAAACATTTAATAGTATCTTTAAAAATGGTCATCTGTAAGAGTCAAAACTGTCCCAGATCTGCTCCTTCTCAGTCCCAAATTATTCAAAATGTTGCCTATATTTCTGAAGGATGTGGAAATGACAGCAAAACTGTGAGTATCTAAGGGATCCCTATCAAGCACAGGTGAGATTACAACAAATTGGTCTCCTGGTCCATCTACTCTAGGACACCTCAGTAAACTTCACTGACTGCTTCACAGGAAGCTTCAAAAGAAAGAAAAGAAAAGCAAACCAGAAACTGCCTCACATGCAGTGACTTGACTGTCTCCCAGGGTAAGAGGCAAGCTGCCTTTCAAACAGCTGTGTTTAGAGGTTGATTTATATCCGGAAGCATCAAGGATTTTCTATAACACAGCATGGGGAAAGAAAAAAATTGTGTTGTCAAACTAAACACAAACAGAGCAAATGTCGCCAGCTGAGGGAAAACTGCAAAACTCTGAAAAGATAGTTTCTGTTTTCAGAGAAGGATGGGACTTGCAGTAGTTGCTCTCAGACAAACAGCCCTAGCCATGGAGATAGGCAGCTCCTGGGCTTCCCCCCTGCCTTATCGTGAACAACTGCTGCAATGGTGACAGCTTTCCCTCCTACCTACCCTCACCTGTGGTACCCACGGCTTCCAGGCAGGGCTGCTCCACCACGGAGAAATGATGATTTCATCAAGCGGTCTGTCACTGAGGGTAGCAGGAGTGTGAACAAGAAAACAAAGGAAGAAGAGACAAGAGAGGCAGTGACTAACCTTGGCCCAAGACCACAAAGGGCCAACCCCTGTTTGCAGACCATCTCAGCACGTTCACCTTTACAGATGATCTTCTCTCCAAGGCTTTTCATCCACGTTTCCTTTCCTGCATTGTGGCTGGGTGCAGGGGTCATGTCATGCCTGTAAACTTTGTGTGTGTGTACTTCCAAGACGTGCAACACCACTGCCCTATGGAAAGTCAACAAGTGCAAACAATTCTCTACTGTATGCTTAACAGCAGCACAAGCAACACTGTAGGGCCTCTGTGAGACGTGGTGCGGAGCTGCCTTGGTGACTGGAGCAGCATCGCAAGGGCTCTGCATAGCACCCTCCTGCGAAGTGACCCACTGGTGTGGGGAGACAGTGACCGCACCATCAGGGACAGCCAGCTTGACACACTGGGCTCCCCAAAAAGGAGAAGGAGAGGCCAGAAGAGCCCCTTAAACAATGAATTATCTAAATCAGCCACTAAGATGTAGCACTGATTAAAAAGCTTGTTCAAATTGCTTTCACTGTGATTCATAAACTCTTCATGCAAATTCATATGTTAGGATGAGCACAAAAATTAGAAAGCTGGAATAAGATTGCTTTAATTTAAATAAGAGACATGGTTGTGAATATTAGGCTTTTACACTGTTAGCAGTAACCCATCAGATGCTAACAAAATCTGATATGCAACAGTTTTACATATCCCCTTGTGGGAGAAAGATCAACTTGCAAACCGCTTTATAAATCAGCTACACTGCTAGAGTTAGGCTACTGTATCTAAATGGCTTTTAGATATGCTTCCTGTTTTAAGCTACCATATTTACAAATGAAAGCTTTTTCAAACCACGTCTTTTAATATAATTTGCATATTTAGTAATACATTGATTAACATTAAACACAGATTATTGCAATTTATTTCAGAAACAGATGGGATGCATTAAGTGAAAAGCCAGAGCGTTTAAACAGAGCACACTCCCATGCTGACTCCTGATGAATGATGAATACAAAAACTTTGTTAACTAACAAGAAAAAGGAAAGAGGAAAGGACACTTCACGCTGTCTCCTTTTCAAGCACCTCCCTCGCTTGAGAGCCTATGAAACTGCCATTAAAGGGAATTAAAATCAAATAATATCATTCAGAGATGCACATGGGTTTACTGAAAGCTCTGGCACAGCAAAGACAAAATCTTGACCCTGGGTTTGAGCCGAAAGGAGGAAAAACCTGCCCCCGGAGCTGGAGTCTCATGCCCTGATTCGGGCTCATTTCCCAGTGCCAGCTGGTGGCAGCCGCCCACAATGCACATTTTCCTGGCTCACTTTTGTTTTTTATCACGATCCTGGGGAACTTCTCAGGCTGAGGGAAAAATTCAGTCGGGCTTCCTGCTATTCACAATGGCCTCGCAGCACCTAGTTTTCAAATATGCTGCCTTTCCTTGGTTGGAACACCCTACTACAGGTTGTGAAGCTCTTGTGTGTGTTTCTGTGTGCAAGTATACAGATGTCATGTAATTTTGGCACAAAAATAAGATATATATATAACCTGTATAAAATGACCTGTTAATCAGCTACATGTACATGGATGCACATGTTTGTTAACAGCAAAATGAGCGTTTAGAGCAGTAATGTGATGTAAACATGCGATTCATGTTTACAAATATTCTTCTCTAAGACAAACCTTTATTTCCCAAAACCGCGTTGGCAGGTCTTTCATCTTTATTTAGGAGAGTACATTGAAATAGCTTCAGGAAAGGAATAGGCAGTCTCATGAAACGGAAGTGCATTGGTGGCTTTTAAACATGATGGTTCAACATCTGGCTGAGGCTGATTCCCACAGCCCTGGAAGCACAGTACAGGAGAAATTACCTCTGTCTGTGCCCTGCTTCTTACACTCTTTCCTTAAGAATATGTATTCACTGCTGGGCACTGATGAACCTGCTGCCTGACCCAGGGCATTGGTTTGTATCTTATCTAAATTAGTTTTCTGTATGATTAATGACGCAGCCAATTAGTCTATCAAAGGCATACCATAGCTAAAATAAGCGTGGACACTTCAGTAGATCTGTTCATATAGATCACATAAATGTTATTTCTATACTATCCATTCAAAACCTTTCTTTCTGCTTTACACTGTTTACATTTCTAACAGGAAGGGTCCTTCCCAAAGCGGGAGGTGGAGCTCTCCAAAGGGAAGACGTTTTAACTTCCCCCTTCTGCTCATTTTATTTTCAAGAGGGGCTCATTCACCTCTCACACAGTTGCACATGAGCTTTGCAATTTAGGATAGCAAAGGAAGGGAAACCATCCTGCCCTCCCACATGCCCTCTATACCACACACACAGACAAACAGGCAGCATATTTGTATTTTCACATTTTCAGCTGCAGCACTTAAGTTGCTGTAGAGCTGAGGAAATAAAGACTCAGTCCATCAGGGCACACAGTTCGTCCTGTGGGAATGGGAAGGTGTCCCCTTGAGCAAAGCCTCAGGGAAGGGACATGGGAAAGAGAAGGCATTTTTCTCTGGAGTTAGCTTAGGGAGTTTGCTCCAAAACATGTCCAAAGAGGAGGGACTAAATCAGTGGAATGATGATGGGGGTTTAGCTCCCAAACCCCCAAGTTTCCCCAAGCTCTCTGTGAATCCAGGGGGAACTTGCAGGAGACCAGGGCACCCCAAAGAGAAACCTATGCGCTCAGGTCCACTGTGGGCCCCAGTGGTCAAGGTTTCATGGGAGGAGTGGAGACCCTGAGCTCCAGCCCCCGGAGCTGAGCCTCCCTGATGGTGCAGGGAGCCCCCCTGGCTACTGGTGGTCACAGGGCAAGGAAGTATTTCTTTTTTCACCTCCACCACTGTTCTTTCTACTCTGTCCTCTTGACCCTAATGACTCCTGTAGAGGGAAACAGTTTTCGACACCACTTTCTGTAGAGGAAAGATGGAGAGATCTATGTCTGACACGAGCACCTCCTGCGCAGACCCCAGTGAGACGATCAGCCCCAACATGTCTGCAGCAGTGTGGGGGTTCATACACAGCACCGCTGGACACCCAGTTTCCCTCATGCAACCTGACTGAGAGAAGGCACACAGCTTGGTCAGTTCTGGTCCTGCCCTTCGATCTCTCTTCACCGCCTTTCAACCCAGGCAGTAGACTATCCTGACTGCTTTACTTACACCTCTTAATCTCCCATCCCTCTATTTTCCCCTCGTTTAGCTTTGTGCTGATATTAGAGTATGTAATTCTGGACATTGCTTTGGGTTACAATTTTAGTAAAGATACTGTGCACCACTGTGTCTTCACTTAAATCTCTTTCAGATTAATTGACCACCTAAGGATACTTGGGTAAGTTTCTTAGCATTCAATAGAGAAAATTATTTTGAACAGAGAGCATTTATTTAGTGGGAAAAAAAAATGAATAGAGAGAATTAATTCATGCACTTTTTAAAACACATGAGCTCTCCCAGCACTGGGAAAGAAATTCTTTGTTAACATTTTGGGTTGCTGTGGCACAGAGCCAACGTTTCAGTTACACTATAAAAAGCACCCAAAAATTACCAACACCTCTTTTCTCCATCTTCAAAGTTTTATTAAATACTCAAAAGTATTTAAAAGGTCAGTTACCCATTTCACTGCTATCAGGGGATTACTCTAACATGATGTGTTTGTCTCCTATTGTGAGTAGTGAAAATCCCCCTGTATCCAGTGTGTTTTGTTTGGATTGAGATGGCATGCAGCTGATGGCTGTGACCTTCATGGTGGCTTAGATCCCTGGCTGGCACTGATTTTTGATTTAGTGCCGATCTGCTGCGCTTGTCACAGGCTGCAAGGTGCTTTCCATGCACTAATGGAACAGCTCAAGGGCAGAGGGGCCCTGTAAATGTCTATCTTTCACCAACACTGTGCTAAATAGAGAGCTGAGTTTTCTACATGTGAATGACAGACCCTGAGATTATATACAGGAGTGAACTGGGAGTTCTTCTGCCTGGGCTGTTGCTTGGCAGTAAATAAATGTCACTGTAAAATGGGGAGTTTTTATTATTCTGAGAGGTAATGAATATAAGTGTACAGTGTTAAACAGAATACTTACTATTGCCTATATATCCACATCTGATGGCAGGAACTACCCATATACAGACCACATGCCCTGTAAGCAGTTGTGTATTTCCTTTGAATCCTAGAGGATTTGCAACAGAGCTCAGTTTGACTCTATCTGCATTAATAGGTCATTAATAAATCCTATTCCTTAATGACATATTCAGCTGAAAATGTATTCACCCTGAGCTCTCCCTAGCAGGAAACCAGCACACTGGATTGCAAATGGCAAAGGATTCCAGGTTAACTGTGCTTATTCACCGATGTTAGGAACGGATGAAGGGTGTCCACATAGGGAAAACCTATGAGGCTCTGTGGAAGTTTATTCTGCATACGAGTGCAGGGAAAGACTATTGGGTTTACTTCAAGAGTATAGGGAATAATGCAATGCAATTTAGTGTAATTTTAATCTTATTATTAATTTTTTAGAAAAAAAGGCTTTACAGGATCAACATATTGCTTGCTCTCGGAACTGATTTGTAATTTCCATATGTCAGATGCAAGCTGGAATATTCAGATTACCTAAACAAATGGTATAATAAATACATACCCTCTGAAGTATAACGGACCAGACCATACCATCAAGCTTATGCACAGGACTCCCAAGTGAAATCAAAATGAAGAGCTCTGCATGGACATTGAGAGGAATGAGGAATTCTGCTTACAAACCAGAACTGTCTCTTGCTTAGACGATTGTCTCTCTCCTTGTAATTGGAAAGTAATCTATTTATTAACTACTTAGCATCTTTTTTAAGTTGTTGGTTTAATGATTATGGTTGCCACCACTGATTTCTAAGGTGGGAGAAGAAAGGAAAGAGACCACTGCCGCCTCATTCTGCCTCTTGACAGCTAAGAGCACTCTCAAGTCTACTTGAAACTGTGTTTTGCTGCCCACTGCCCCACAGAGAAGTGAGGGGTAATTGAAACCCAGGAGGACTCTGGCCATGGAGTGGCAAAGATCAGGACCAGCTTTGCTGACTGTAGTCCATGTACGGGGTGAAGCTGCATTACGCCAGTTTTCCAACCAAAGGGACACAAACAAGCTGTGGTAGAAGGAAATGGTCCAGCCCCTTTTTCAACCCGGTTTTCCTACTCATGGGGGGAAAAAAAAAAAAAAATCAAATTAAGATATTCTGAGTATGTGAATTATTAAAAGAACCAAGGTATTTTTATGGGGAAGGTAGAGTGAGTAACAACCACTACGGAATTTTGTAATACAAGGACTTAGAGAAATTTCCCCATGCCATTTTCTTTCCAGCAATAATGAGTACACTATGAGTTTTGTCTATAGGAACCATTTCTTCCTCTGGGCAAGGTTTGTAGTCCTTTCATTTAGCCCAGGAAAGTATTTTACTGGCTTTGACAGAGAGAGGCCAAGCAGCATCAGGCTGTAGGCTGCAGAGCCCCAGTTTCCTCATCTGTGATAGAGGAGAAATGCTTTTCCAAAGGGTGTTATTGGGCTAATTAATTACTGTTACCAGACTGCAACAAGTCTTACACGGACGAGAGAGACAGGGAAAGATCAGTCCCACCTGGAGCTGAGCTCTCTGCTCTGCTTCAGCCTGAGCCTCATCTCAGAGGAAACTATTTGGAGGTATGAGGGTGGCACAGTATGGCTTTGGGCTGCGGAAGACCAGGGTTTCCCTTCAGCACCTGCTGCTGCCTGGGGTTCATTCGAGCATTGTGGTTGTTTGGAAGACCTTGAAGAGGGACACCTGGAGCTGTTCAAATCATACACCATGCAGAGCTGCCAGGCTGGCGTGTTGCCTGCATCCAGATTGCGGCTGGGCACTCAGCTCCCTCCACCGCCCATAAGGGAGCAGTGCCTGGCATCTCCACACCATAGGAAGTCTGAATTCCTCCTCTCCACTTGAACTTAGACACCACAAGAAGTTCAGTACGTCACAGTTTTGGCTGCCATGATGTTTGGCTCAGTGTTTTTGGGATGCAGTTCAAGTAAGCAAAGGGTGCTGTTCTGTGCCAAAGCCCTCACTCACTTCCAGCATGCTTCAGGCTGAAGATACAAGGGCCACCTCACCTGTCCTGCCACCTTGTCCTGGGACTGTCCCCATGGGCTCAGGGCCTCCAGATATCTGAACCTCTGCACATGCCTGTTTGAAAGCTGCTGGTCCTGGTGGTGAAACTGGGATCCTGGAAACAACTACTGTGAGAACAGCTTGGTCATCAGTAGTCAAGACTTGATGCGGAGTCTCACAGCAACTGTTGGGCTGCTGGGAGATTGCAGGCAGGCATGATTACTAGTGGTCATACCTGAAAGGCAATATACCTTTTGCTGTAGTGTGAACTTGATGCTCTTACACAAATTAGCATCCCTGGATACTCGTATATTCCATAGCGTGGAACTAAGGTAGGGGGGAACCGTAAAATGACCCAGGCCACCTCTGAATTTCTTCTTACAATATAAGAAGAAATCGGATCTAGAGAGGAAATTGTAGGTGTCTCGGCCACAATAAAATTATCATTGGAAATTCAAGACATATAGACAGCACGTAACAGAGTGGATTTACCTAACACATAGATGCAATTTTTCTAGAACACTCCATCCTTACATTAACTTTTCCCCTGTAAATCTGCCAAGGTCAGTGAGACCTTGGTTTATCTGCAGCGTAAGCGCCAGTTGCCTAAGCAAAAGCTGATGCAGTACAAGTCTCTCGAAACATTCCTACCTCCCAAGCTTGTGAATAAGCGGAGAACCTCACGGATGTGTGCAAGATCCCTTTCTGGCCCTCCTTTACCCTATTGTCATTTAGGTTTTCTGTCACAACATATTTCCATGTGTTCCTCTCAACACACTTGACTCAGGGATGAGGAAGGAGAGCATTAGCTAAAAACTTCCTTTGCAAAATTTACTGGAAGTGTTCATCATGCTCCTTCTTGTTCAACTGAAGAGCGGTACGTACAGCTCTTACCGCATGTGAACCACAAAGCCCTATGGCTGATCCGCTCTGCAGCGGTGTCGGTAGATCAGTAACGCAATCATCGCATTCTGTGAAAGGCTCTTCTTTTTCAATCTTTTTGCAGTTGTCTTTTTTTAAGATTTTAAGACCAAATTCCGTGTGTGTCTCTGGGCCCAGGGTCTGAGCTGGCTTTTTGCGTGTGTGAGGCTGAACACTCAGTTGTTGAAATGGCTGGAGAGTCCCAAAGTGAAGGATATTAAAACCTAATTTTCAGTCTTAATTTTAGAAAAAGCTGCTTCAGTGTTATGTGGTACAGAGATATCTCATTAGCTCTTACTAGATCCCTGCCTTTGGAGGGCTCTTTCACTGTGCTAATGGCACTTTGACATTTTGTGGATTACTCTTTCAGGTTCCATAATCAATTTAACATTAACATTCATGTAAACTATTAATGAAATAATATTAAAAAAGAAAAATGTTCCTACAATACTGCAACATTTTAATGCCTCATTAAAATCATTAGTAATGCTAATATTAAAGAACTTACTTCATCTTTCAGAGAACCCCAAAATAAATCATAATCAAATGTTTGCTAACATACAGCCAGAGAAATAATTTATACATTGCTGGCATATAAGCGTCACGTACACTAAAGATGACACCGTAAGGTCACATTATTAAGCACTCACAACTAATTCTGGCTTTGGAAACTCATTGTACACAGTATTATTTTATAATTATCATTAAACATACTGAATATTGTTTGTGGTTTTTATTTATGAGAAAAATATATAGTGTGTCTCTCAGCCAGCCAGTACTTTCATGGAATTCAAGTTGCAAACAATGACATGCTTCACTGGCCTCAATGACTTACAAAAGCCATTTATATTCAGTACTCTCATTTACGCTATCTTTAAAAATGAATAAGAGACATATATTAATAGCAAGAAACTGAGAGAATGATTGCATCACTACCCGTCTCCAGACTTAACTGCAACACTTCATTCTCCATCAGCTGAACTGGCATGGGAATGTAAATGCTGTATATAATAGTTATATAAAATTTCACTACACGTGTAAGAGAAGGTTTGCAGTCCCCGCTTTGTTGGCCAACTTTTGCACCCCATCCTGAAGAGCTGTAGCCACAAGAGTAGCTTTTACTCAGTGACTTGTAAGGGCGAATCCCGGGACCAGAGTCTCAATCTGGGGCACGCCAGGGCCCTAGATGTGTAACAGGGACATCCTTAACAGTGGGCTGGGAGGAAAGCTGTCGCCAGGTGGGTTCAGCATTGTTTCACACCAGTGCCCTCTGACCACATGATGCAGAGACACAACAAGGCAGATGCTAAAGCTGAGCTAGCTGGAAAGCTTTGCCAAATGAGTGTAAAGTTTGGTTTAAACCAGTGAAGACATACACATCAACATGCCACCCACTCCCAGACTAGCAATCCTGCAATATAAAGTGACAAATTGTTGGCCCATCCAAATCTGCAGCAAGGAACCAGAGAGAGACCCTGCAGCCCTTCCCCAAGAGCCCCATCCTGCAAACCAGCTCAGTAGCCCAGGTGCCAGGATCCAGCCTTCTGGACTTCCTCAGGGTGAGCCCCACAGGCACAAGCTGTCTCTCACCACAGGGATGATCCCCCCAGCACAGGTTGGGTCAGGCAGGGCTCCTCTGGGGGCAGCTGCAGCTCTCCCTACAGAGAATTCAGCACAGCCAAGGTCACCACATTAGCCTGGGGACAAGCCGAGTCCTGCCACGCTCCAACAAGAAGGGATCTTGTGACGGATGCTCCCTCTGTTAAGCCACAGCATCCAGTCAATCCCTTGATCTGGAGCAAAACACATGGTTTTAAAAATTGGATCCCCACTGCTGGGGTTTGCTGGATGCTGTGCGCTTGGGAGTAGATCCACTGGACTAAGCTGTAGCTCTGGTCTTAACTTCCAAAAATGAGATATCTGACTTTTCCCAGACAGTCCCCCAACCGACTCACTGAACACCACCCTCCCTTGCAGCAAAGGCTGCTTGCATGTCCTGCCGTTATTTTGAGCATTGTCTAACCCAAGCCCTCATTGCCTCATTCCTCAAGGAAGATCGGCAAACAAACCCAGCAGCGTAGCCTTGTGAATTCAAAATCAGAGGGCTGATTCTGGCATGGTTTGCGCTTTCTGTTTTAATTTGTCATTCGGTTTAGATGAAAGGTTAATTGCGTTTTCTCTTAATATATTTAATACATTGTGGTAACAAGCAAGCTCTAGAAATGATAAAGTCATTTGTTAAAAAACTCAGCTACATCGTCTTTAGCCATTCATGTTCCCTTCAGAGAGAAAATTAATTGTTCCAATCTAGTAAGCTACAAAAGAAATACAGCCGACAAAGGGTGAAATATGAACATCAATGGTAAGTTTCGAATTTACCCTATTTATTTTGAATGTAAGATCTCATGACCCACTAAAATTCAGTTCACAGTGTTTTATGAAAAATAATGGCTGAAATTGAATGTCTTAATTTACATTTAATGCAATTAAGAATGGTTTAAATTATGACTGATGAACAGCACACACAGATGTCAGTCAGTTTCATCAGAATAAATTGAAGTCAGTGTCAATGAATGCTCCACTGATAAATCCCACTTTACATAAAATTAATAAAAATAAGGAAATATAATCCTTAGCTAATTGCAAAATGTTCTGGAATTCCCCTGAATTTTGGAGTGTGGGGGGGAAGTGTAACTGGAGAAAGCCACAAAGTAGCCTATGAAAAGTGATTTATTTTCAAAGGTGCCCTATATGAAATGGTGAAATGGTACAAAAGTTTATTACAAAGGGCAATTCTGTGCAGAAATACGTTGCTGTACTGAAATGAGTCATGGCAGGGCAAGGAAGACATCTGTAACATGCAGGTGTGAGTGTATTCAAGAGTGCTGTGCTCCTCACAGCTTCCTGTGAAGGGAGATGTGCTGAACCTCCATGCAGGGCACAGCATCTGAATTGGCAATTTCCTTGCTTTTTCAGCTTACTGGGGACCTGACTTACCTTCACCAAACATGGTGGCAGCAAGAATTAGCCCAGAATTTTCAACCTGTGCAGTAAACACGATGCAGGTATCGTTTAGTACTCTCACATGTAATCACCGTCAAGTCCTCCACACAAGCATCATCTTTCAGTTCTCTCTTTGCACAGGGCCTGGCACAGCAGGATCATGGCTGTGGTCCCCATAAGCATTTACACAGGAGATAAATAAAAAAAATAAAATAAAAAAAGTAATAAAAATTTGGGCTGATACACAGAATAGTTTTGACGTAAAGGAAAGGTATAGACTGGAATTTCACTAAAACATATGATAAATGTTTTTCATGCTAACACATGAGGGCAGCTTTCGTTCTGTATTCTGCATTCTGCATAGAGGAGCTGATGTTGCTTTCCAAAGGAATATAAAACATATGAACCATTTTTCAGTTTGTCTTCCAGGAGCAACATCAAACACAGGGAGAACTGAAAGCTCGATACTCAGCTCACAGAATAATTATGGTGTGGTCCTGCAGTCCTAGTGCAGGAGGAAAGCAGAAATCTAACAAACACTGAAGTCAGTAGGCTTTTGAGCATTCCTTCTGACACCGCAAGGACTGCAGAGGCTGATTTTAATAAATCTAAATTCTCCGGGTAACCAAAATTCTTTCTGCGTAAGATGAGGGAACAATATTTGCATGCAGGAAAACATTGGGCTTCCTCATCACAAAGCCTACATATGCTCATGACAACCACAACAGCTTCTTCACCTTTGTGCAACACCCAGTGAGAGCTCAGTATGTGTTCTGATTCAATGGCTTTTAAAACTCAACGTCCTGTACCCAGGAACCCGCCACAGGAGAGGCTTATCTGAAACATTTGAGGTATTCCCTGCAATTGGAATGGTAGTTCACTTAAAGTTATGCATAAAACTTTCCTGGTTAGAAGTCGTGGGTTACTGCGCATTTGTTTGTTTATATAGAAAGACAAAAGTTTCTGAGATACTTCCATCTTCATCTCAAACTGTTTTTAGCCAAGATACAGTTGTTCTTTTGTGTGAGGGAAACCATAATCTCCTAAATCCAAGATGCTACAGCTTCTGAAATGTATGCAAAGGCAATTTATGATGCTAGTATAACTAAACTTCCCAATAATATTTTGCAGTTAGAAGCTTTTCTTTTACAGGGCGATTTTAGAACAGGTGGCAACAGCCCAAGTTTAAATTGGCACTTAAATGCACATGTTATATATTTTGCATAGGTAGATAATTATTCTTTACGTCTTTCAGGATATGCCTATTCCCCCTTGTATGCCTGTTCTGTGATATCAGATTAATCAGGATGCCTTAATTGTGTATTCTCTCTGGGTGCGGGTGTTCATTGTCTGTATGTTAAAGAGTCGAGTGTCCTACCTGTCCTTATACAATATGGCCACTGGGCCAATCTGTGCCCTGTATAGGTCAATTGAAAAACATATTATCCCAGGGGAACTGGAATGATTAACGCAGCCCCTTCCTGGTGCCCAAAAGCAAAGGGATACCAGTTTAGGCCACCAGTGCGTCATGCAGCCCCGCTCACACTTTCTGTCCCTGTGAAATGTTTGCCTGACACGCCGAGCTGGAAATCCTGGGTTTGTGTTTCTGCAGCCCTGTGCAAAACAAGCCGCTGAGCCGAGAGCTGTGGGAAGGGCCTGCCACCTAAGGATGCTGAGCACCGCTGCTCCCCAGGGCGAGCGGTGGGTGCCCCACGCCTGTTTTTAGCAGTGTCTCTCACTCCGCGTGTGGAGCGTAGGGTGTCAAATGCAGCTCATTTAGCTGTTGCCAGAGACTGCAGTCGTGCCAGAATAAGCACTCACCTAGGGCCAGATTCTCACAACGGAGATGCCCAAGACTGCAAATCAAAAAATGACGTATGTTCAAAAGTGCACTCAGAATTGAATGCAGTATTAGTACAATGTGTCTTTGCTATGCCCTTATTATCTTGTAGATATATAGTGTAATTTATGCTAATAGACTGACTCCCAAATTTACCCTTGCTGTGCTAGTTCCTTTTCTAGAAATTACAAATGGCACACTGTTAGCAAAGAACCAGGAAAAAAGTGGAAATAGAGGGCAGGGGGAGCAGCCCCCAGTTATTCAGTCCAGCCTCCAGTGCACAGAAAAGCACCTTTATATTTTATTCTTCTTATATTTTCTAATGCTTTTCCAATTTAGTTTTAAATGCATAGGGCTTCATGTGATGGGGCTTCTCTGCTTCCCATGAGAAATTGCTCCAGAGCTGTATTATATATTTAGCTGTCAAGAAGCTTTTCCTGATTCTTAACCTAAATTTTTCCTTTGTTAACTTCATCCTATTACTCCTACTTATATCTCCTTTGTCAGCCTAAATAACTTTCCCACCCTCATTTGATAGCTGTACCCTTCAAACATTTGTAGCATGCCATCCTGTCCTCCCCACTTAGTCAAGCTACACATATTTTGGTTTTTTAACCCTTTTTTATCTGTCATTGTTTCCATTCCCTTACTCACATTTGTTGCTGTTCGCCACACAGTTTGCTCTTTTGTTCACATCAGAAAGCAAATGTTATTCCATACACATGTTTCTCTCGAAAATAAATGCTACGCGTTTGCCTGCTTGCCTCCTGTGTCCACAAATTTTCCCCTGTGCAAGCTAAACATATAGAGGGAAGCACAAATGAAGGAGGCAGGATTTGCATAGACCTGGAGACTGCGTTGGAGTGACACAGAATGCTAATAAAACTGGTTTAAGGGGGTTTTTTATGTACATTTTTTTTTCCATTTGACTTTAAGAGATCATCACTCAATGTTATTTCTTAAACTGAAGAATCTAAGGCGAATGCTTTGACTTGATTTTAAAGACATTGAATTTTTTCTGCTGGTATAAATAGTATGGACACAGTAAAAGTACTTGAGAGAGCCTAATGAACCATTTCTTACACCCCATTACCTTTAGTCTGATATGACTGAGAGTACGGGCACTAATTATCCTCTCTTTCACAGGCACCGACATAGATCTACAGTAGGTCTTAAAACACAATATTCCATACAACTCTTAGCAGTTCCTCATGTAATACATTTCTGTATTTTTTTCTAATCGAAATTTAAATTAGAGGCATGCCACTTCCCATCTACCTGACACTTATATATGTTTTATGAACAATTCTTTAAGATGATTTCCTACCGAAAAAGTGCAGGTAGCACACGGTCAGTCACAGGGCAAGTCCTAAAAAATTAAAGGATTTTTCTTTGAAAGAAGTGAGGCAACCATACTGCTCTAATGACAGAGCAGCTCTGCATAGCGGAGACTCGCACAGGAAGGCTGCCAGTCCAGGGAGGCAAGGGAGTGTGAGACGAGCACAAGATCAGAGCTCATCTCCCCTGGGTCCCTCAGAGAATGGAAAATTGCTTTTACTAGTTTGGCTCCGCTCTTCTGTACAAGAACAGAACACGGAGCAAGGCTGGTCTAGGGGGATGGGAAACCATGCATCGCTCTGCGCTTATTTGTATTTCACAAAAGCCTTGCCGAGGCAACACAGTCACATCAGGTGATGTGTATGCCCCATCACTACCAGTGGCTATACTTTTGCAAATTGTCTGTTCTCCTGTTGGACTTTCCTGGCTCAGCTCATGTGAGGAATCCTGCCGGCATGCTCCAGATCCTACCCTTGTTGATCCACCTGGTATGCAAACTGTAAGGTGAAAACACCTCACTGCTCTGGGCTACATGCCACTCCCGACTGGAGTGCCTCTTTGCACAACAGTAACTGGGCTTCAACCTTTGTCTCACGTTGGACGAAAGATGAAGTTTTCTGCTGGTTAACGAGGAAACACTGGGAAACATATGAGCTGCATATTGGGATGCAGATGGTTCTATAAGACAGTACATACATTTATAAAGGAGACATGTAAGGTCATTGGGAACCATCTGCTTTAAATATTTAAATGTCCTTACACTAAACGTATGAGTAGTTTTGCCCTGGACTTGTAATATTAGCCATCTACCAATTTTTTATAATAACGGTGGAACAAAAGAAAAATGGGAAGGTGAGAGACAAGGCATGGCAACCAATTTACAACATCTGGGCCCTACGCGGCCAGCTCTGAAGCAAGTCATCCTGTCCAGGAGGAGTTTGCACGCTTTTCAGTAGCTCACTCCCATGCAGAGCACATCTTTTGGGGGTGTCCTGGAGTCCTACACCCTGGGCACAACGCCGCTGTGACCCCAGGAGGAGGGCAGGCACTAGGTAATCCAGATATGAGGAAAACTCAGTGATCCTCCTTCTTGTACAGGGTGTTTCTGTAGAGGGTAGTTTTGGTGTGGTTTGTCTCATCCAAACAGGAAGATTTCCAAAGCTCCTTTTGCTCCAGTCAGTAGCCTAACACAAGTGAACATTTTGGAGCTATTGCTCCAGAAACCCTCTCCTCTGATGACTCTGCACACATTTCCCCAGGTAGACAGGTTCCGATCAGCTTTCAGTTACCCCAGTAGCAAACCTAAATAAACCCGCGTCTCCCCCTCTCTGTATTGTACTCCTCACGTGCCTAGAGAGCACTATCTTTGCAGGCACTCACACCAGTACTCAAAGTCACCACTTTTAACTGCCCTCAGTCAAAGCTACACAGACCCACGTTATTTGTGACAACAAATATAGTGCTGAATCACTTTGATCCTCTTTTTCTTTCTGAAGCAATTTCCATAAAGTAGACCCTCCATGTAACGAGACAGAAGTTGAAGGGCTCCCAGGAGTGCAGTGATGCCCCAGCCCTGGCTCTCAGATGCACCTCTGGGGCCAGAGAGGAGGATGCCCATGGTCCTGCCCTGCTCCCCAGAACCTCCCAAGGAGAAGCAGCCCAAAAGGGTCCACATAGACAGGCTTTAGTTCCTTATTGCAGCTGGCACTAATGTGTGAAGGCAGAGAGCATCAGCTTCTTAGTCTCTGGGTTTCTCATCTGTGTCTATCTAAACCACATGCCTTGGGCTCCCTAGGCCAGTGCATCCCATAGCATTAGCTAACATCACTGAAGGGCCACCCTGGTCACAGCTAGAAAAGCTGTCTCTCCTGCCTGTGCCCTCAGCAGGCTAGTTTCTTCATGTACTTTGTGTTTCTGTAAGCCTCATCCATAATCTGAGGAACAACATCAACATGGCAGTGGCCAAGCTAGGCTTTTTGAATGGTCATCTGAATTCATAACCTTTCCTGGGATTACCCATATATAGCATATATTATACATAAATTGTTCCTGGGATCACACTTTCCTGAGGTCTGTCACTGCATCGCAGTTCTTCCTCACCAGACTCTTTGGCAAACGTGCAAGCATGTGGATTAATGAATTCACCAGAACAGACGGATAACTTGATGGTTAAAATCTGTTACCAAAAGGAGGGCTGATCTATTACGTTAATCTGGAGAGGAGTGAGGAGGCAAACCACAACCCTAACCCATTTGTGGTTTTTTTTCAGTCTGACTCTCTCTGTCCCTGACTGCCCTGGACTGTGGGAGCTGCTTTGCCTGTAATTGTTTAAGTCTAGGAGCAGACCAGGACAACTTTCTCTCACAAGATGAAGCCTTGAATCATGCTATTGAAAAGTATGGTTGGTTGTTGTTATTGTGTTTCACTGATATTGTCATTTAGAGTCTTGTCTTGTGCCTGCTGAAAAGGCAAACTCCACCAGCCTTGTGGGAGCCCCCATGCTTTTCCAAGTTCTCTTTGAGATTGAGTTTTTTCTTTTTTTCCCCAGGAGATATTAGCCTGTGTTATTACAGATTCACTACATCTGTCTTGTTATCTTCATTTCAGTATTTCTGTCCTTTTTAAAGATCCCTTTACAAATATCGTTTGCACCATCTTGATAGCAGCTTTCAATTCAGAGCAACAATGTAACTTCTTAATGAAACGTGTACATTTATCTATTCTTGGATAATATTCATAATGAGCCCCAAATGGCTACCAAGAGAAAGAGTGAAGAATCTGAAGAGAAGAGAAACAACAAAAATAAAAGATGGAAAGTAAAACTGCAAGAAATAATTGCACTGCTCTGTTCAAGCAATTAAGAAGCATATCAGAGGAAAACAGTTACATTAGCTTACTGAGCGCTTGCAGGAGTTTTAAAGCTCTACTGTCAGTTCAATTAAAAAGAAAAAAACACCCTAACAACAGCACACTGATTTCTAAAGCAGATGACATTCCCCAGCAGCCTGAGATGGTCTCTGTGACACTGACAGCCTCCTCCTCTCCTTGTCCTTTGGAGCATTATAGCCTACCCAGGATGATTTCAGACTGTCAGGGCTCAAACACAGCTGTTCCTTTTCTGGAAACCAAACAGCCCAGCCTTCCACTTTCTATGGCAACAACAGTGAGCCCTTTGCAATCTGACCTGCCGAGAAAAACCTGCTGTTAATTAAATGTTAATTGCCTTAATGCAGTCTGCATTATGTGGAAAAATGCAAGTTATTTTAATCTGTATTTTAAAGAAAACATCTGAGGCTTAAAATGCCAGGCAGAGACATCTTATAAATTGACAGATATATATTGCTCTTGCCTCTTTGGTGTTAGAAGAGACTCCTATGAGTTTAATAGACACATTGTTCTATTATTTTGCAGATTCTCAGGTAGCAACTGTTTCGGACACTTTCATTTGATTTCTGTGAAAACCACAAATGCAGCATTAATGGTCAATTTTAAATGGTATTAAGATTTATTGATATTTTTATTACATCAACTTTTTATTTTGATTGAAAAATACATCAGAAGTCATCTCCTTTCTAATTTCAGCAGACAGGGTGTATGATTTGGTCGAAGTATCTTGATGCCTGGATTCATATGAACACCTTTGTTCTGCCCACTCTGTGCTGGGCAGATACTCATGCAACCATCCTCAGAGGGACCATGCCACCTGCGAATCACTGCCAGGACCCCCAGTGGAATGGGACTGCCTGCTTCCCAACTCCAAGGGCTTCTCTAGAACAACCTTCTTCTCTCCTGAAACCTGCTGCTTAAACAATTCAGCTTCTCTGAAACTACTTAGCAGCTGGGCAAAGAGACCTCATTATCACAGCCAGGTGATGACCTGCGGTTTTTCTGCTGGCTTAGCCCAAGCTCTGCAGACCCTTTCTACTCCTGAGACTGGGGTGGTGAAGGAAGGAACCATAAGGCACAAAATCCCCTTTGGGGTAACACAGGAACAACCTCTTCCTATCTGCTTGCACTGGCTAAAATTCAGTTTAATGGCTGAGAGAGTCTCAGAATTATTAACCAGATTTTTAGAGCCAAGAAATGAGCAATGGCCCACTCCAGCCCCTGCGGAGTCCCCACTTGCAGGGCAGATGTGGCTGCTTGAGTCGCTACAGGGGGAAGCCAAGACCCACCAAGAGCCATGGGCACAGAGGTGGGAAAGGTTCCTGGCTGAGGTTGGCTGAGTTCATTACATTGTGTTTCCTCCAGGCCGAGTTTATTATTATGATTTCCCTTACACAGACTGCTGCGAATGCTGTGATGGTTTGCACAGGGCATCATAGGTGACTCAAGCACAGAGTGCTTTGGAGATGATGGAATTTGCCAAAAGAGCTATTTTCCCTATGTATGTTTGCCATATGTCCTTTTTTGTCCTGATGTCATGGTGATACCTGAGATTAATTTCTGAGATTTCACTGAAGACTGGCTTGACCTGTACTGCAACATCCCTTCCACTCTCTTTCTTTATAGCAATGCCAAAAAAAAAAAAAAAAAAAACCAAACCAACAAGGCTTATTGCCATTTGTGTTGGCTGAGTTGAGAAGCAGCGTGGATAAAGGAAGTACCCCGCTGCTGATGTTTGGGTAAAACCCCTGATCATGTACCTACATTGCCCAAACTGTCTTTCAGGAAGACTAAACTGAGCAGGGCGTAACAGCATCAGCCACAAATGTGTAATTCTTTCCTTTCCTTTTTTATTTATCTGCAATTTGCAAAGGCAATATATCAAAGTTGACTAACAGTAATGAAGGGTCAGCTTCTTCGCTGGTGCAAACTGGTGCAACATACCGAAGCTGATCAAGTTCCACCAATTTACACCAGCAAAGGCTGCTTAAAATAAGCTGCATCCACACTGAAGCGATCTCACGGGGGTATGGGAATACTGCTTCTGCAATTTGATGCAAAACTATTTATAGACTGAGATTTTAACCCCCTAGAAAGGAAGCTAGCAGAGGCAAGTGCTGTCAGGGAAGCACCAGCATGGCCAGCGCAGTTCAGAGTCCCATCCCTCCAGAGCCATCATCCATGGGCACATAAATTTCCCAAAAACCTGCCCCTCCCTCAGCCACATCCGCATTTGATCCCCAATGTTTACAAAGCTGGGGAGTGTCTCAGTGTTTTTAGACTGTTATGTGCATTATTTTCCTCATCTTAAAGCTGCCCATGTAGAGAAAAATACGGGACTTCAGTAACAGTTACCAGCATGATTTGCTTTTATTACCTTTCTGTTCAAGACCCTTGTTTCCCCTTGTAGCATGTCAAATTGCCCCCAAAACCATATTATACAGCAGAGAAATGTCGTTCACACTTCACTGGCTATTGATTTACTTTATTTATTGGCACAAAATCAGCCTGAGATAAACATTTTGTCCCCCATTTCCACTATTGTAAGCGATATAGTTCACTGCGAGATAGGCAAACCCCAATGTGCTGGGTCACAATTCGACATGGCTTTCTAATCAATGTGTGAAAAATTACCTAATGAATAATGGGTTGCACATTTCCACAAACAAATTAACCAGGGTGAGACTGAAACTAATGATTATATTTATCTAATGTAATTTCACATCTGTTACTAGTGCTAGTAATTTTTTTTTTCTTCTTTCCGTGGCGTCCTTAGAATTACAGCCCAGCTTTTGAGACAGATATTTTACATCCATTTAAACAGATAATGTTCAGATTTATAAGATACATACTTTTAAAACCACAAGATATACGGGAACAGGTTATTATTTTGCAGTACTTCGTGGGACTTGAACTGCCTTTTGAAAATAAAGTGTGGTTCTCACACTGGAGTCAGGCTGCTCAGATTCACCACACCTGCCATACAAGAAATAACAAAAGTTATTTTTTTCCCAATATACAGCCAGTTGAGACACACCTTGATAATTTTTGCTGGAGTTAGACTAATGTCATTTGCTGATGAAAAAGCACAACAGTGGGAAGGAACCTCGCATCCTCATTCTTTATCTCCTTCTTAAAGCAGATTTGTGTCTTCCTGGTGAAATGATCAGTTTTGCAAAACACATGTTCCTAGAGTCCAACTGCCACCTCCACACAGGTTCAGCAAAGTACCTGGAGCCTGATGTGGCAGTTGCTTCTCAGAATGGAGAAAGCAATTGGATCTGTGGGGTTTACTTTTCACTAGATGTTTTTATTTTCTAGGCCCATTAAAACGTTTTGCTTGGGCTGTCAAGAGTGGCTTGAGCACCCTCCCTGGTCTCCAAAATATGAGACTTTAACTCACCTGCCTCTGTCCCTCTCCTAAGAGAAATGTTTCAAAGAATGGCTTGTAAGATGGGCCACCAGAAAGAAGAAAGAGGACAACATGGGGGGTTTCCTCCCCCTAAAGCAGCCTCACCTCAATCTCCATGGGGGATATAGAGCTCCCATTGCTGCAAACACCTTCCTTCCTGCTGCTGGGGCTTGTGTCTGCTCTGTCACATCCGGCAGCTCACAGTTGTCTTTAAAGATGTTGCGAGAAAACCAAAGTCTCCCAATTATGTCACTACTTGAGTCAACATTATTAAACAATTTCACAACCTGTCTCAGTCGTGGTGGCAGCTTTCATAAGGATTTATTATCCTGAGACAGAAGAAGGGAGGGGGCTGAGAGTGCACGGAGGTTTGAAAGTCATTGTACTGAGAGTTTAATTATTGTATTTTTCACTGAAGTTGAAAGTATTGAGGAAAATCCAGCCAATTTCATATTACCTCATTTGATTAAAGAAGTTGTATGATTGTTCAGAATGTGTAATTGCCATTCAGCACAGCTGAGCCGAAAAAAACCTTTCTGACTTCACATCCTTAATACTTGGTGATATTTAGTAACCTCATCGGATTAGCCAAACAAAACTTAGAAAATTACACCGGCTTTATTCTGAAGGCATTCTGATGATTCACGTATCTTAAAATTACTCAATGTGTATTTCTCTTGGGGGCGGGGGTGAGGTGTGAGGGTGGCAGGAGGTTATTTTTCAGTAGTGCGCATTTTTCTTATCAGCATTAGGAAAAGTCCTCTGCACAGCCGTGTTAGATACGGGGCAATATGTAATTTCATGGGCGAGATTTTCAAACTACAGGACATAAAGCATGATACAATATGATGTTTATCACACGGAGCAACACACGCACACTTCCAGCAGTTGTGTGCCTCATAAGCCTACAGCACCAGTTTGCATGCGGCTTCTTTATTGAGAAGGGAGACTCTAAATGTTTACCGCTACGATGTTTTTTCTTTTAAAGTGCAGAAAGCCCTCACGTCCTTTCAGCGCTGTTTCCAGAAATAAATTACCTTGTTCTACTCAGAAGCTTGTGGAACAGCTGAGGAACATTCTGTCTGGGTCAGTTTTAAACTGTTTGGTTACAAATCAGACCTCTGGATCCCTTGTTTTGGAGACTTCTTGTTTCTCAGATTGCAGAAGACGTGGTCCATGTACTACTAGCAAATGTAGTGCTAGAGAAGCAAATGTTTGTGTGTGACAGCCAGCCTAGCAATGGTTGAGCCCTTCTGTGGCGGCATCCTCCGCAGCATCTTGTTAGCTCCCACCCACGCCGTGAACAACCCTGGTGTAGCACCTGAACAGAAGGGTTTCTGACCTCTGGGGTGTGAATGGAAGGGGCTAACATCTGATGTGCCCATTCCAGCTGGAGAGAGCTCATGGAAATTGAGAGAAGTGCTGCCACTGAGGGAGACAAGGACGTGTAGTGCCAGGCACACCTCCCTGCACCAGGGTGGTGAGCAGCTCAGCAGTCACCTTCAGCGGTTTTCGTACTTGGTGTGGTTCAGGGATAACTTTGGTTGAGTTCTGGGGCACAAGAGACGGAACTTGGAAAACAGTATGAAAATAGTGAGCAACTTCCTTGACAGCTGCTCTCCTATAGCCAAGCTGTGCTGAACACTTGAATGTCTAAAGCTACCATTCTTCCTAAGACTTCTTTTCTTCCCTGCCCTGAGCGTGATGGCTGTAGCATGGTCTGGGCTGTCACAGCCTGCAGAGGCCGCCCATCAGGAGGGCTCTGGCAAGGCACTGTAAGCCCTGCCTGTTTCTCCACTCCTAAGGACCACCTTGACAAGGACAAAGTGACTGTGAGCAGCTGTAGGTGGAGATGTCTGGGGAATGAGCTCAGGCAAATCTTTGATGGTATAAGATGTCCCTGCTCATTGCAGGAGGGTTGGACTGGATGACCTTTAAAAGTCCCTTCCAACCCAAACTGCTCTATGATTCTGCGGTTGCTGGAAACAAGCCCCCCTGATCATTGCAGGGACATTTGTTGCTGAAGAAAGAAGTGAACTCTGTCGAGCGAAAGGCACAAAAAATGATGATGGAAACACATTGCAGTGCTGCCCGGAGGGACTCAGAGCAAACTTCAGCATCTACACTGAAAGCACACATGACAAGATGAAACAAGCATCAGCTTTTCTAGCATACGTTGTCCGAGTGTCTCAGTCTGAGTCTGGAAGGAGGTCACACTGGAGCGGCACGGTGAGACTTCAGCCTCCGTGCCTTTTCATGGTAACCAGGCTGCACCGTTTGCGTTTGTCATTTTCCCTCTGGTAGAAATTTCTCACTGAGAGTTTTGACAATTTTCAAATAATGTCGTGGAGAGTATGACAACATGAAATGAGAGTAGAGCACAATGATGCAGTAAATAGTTACTTTATTAGAAAGGCAGATGCTGGCATTGAAGCAGGGTTGTTGGCCTAAAAAAATAGATTAGGAGGGAGAAAATAGAAAAAAATCTGTGAGGTATCAGAAGCGGTTGATAGCATAATAACATTCATATGCAAGCAAAGGTTTTCTGCGGCAATGTGAATCAGCTCACATGCTAATATGACCAGTAAATAAACCATAGTAAAATTCTAGAATTGATATTACCACTCACCAAATACAACTCCAGGCCACTGAATCATGTGTGGGATTGCATTTGGGACTCCAAGCCCTGGCCCTGGATCCCACCGTGCAAGATAAAGTCCTGTAGCAGCACCTGAGTCACAACCAGCCACCTACAAACAACCTAAATTCAGCATAAACCTGGGGTTTTCTATTTCCTGTTGACTTATTCTTGTCCCTCTTTGGAGTCCTCAGAATTATGCCCTGAGTGACTGCAGGAATACTGGTGAAATCTAGGACATTTGAAGGCACGATGCTACCTAAACTGAAGTCAGCAAGGTGTGATTTGGAGCAAGGCTGCTGCAGCCTGGTCCCTCCCTTAGGCAATGGAAAGGAACAAGGTCTCCCCACTGTGCTGTGAAAGCCTGTCCCCCATCCCTCGTGCCTATCATCTTCTCCACAAGTGGTCTGAATTCAGACCACAAGAATAAACTTTAAGAGTATGTGAGGATTTTCTATGTGCCTCCAGGGTCCAGTGGCCCATGCAACAACCTGAGAAACTCAGACAGCTTGGGCACCAATAACTCGAGCATAATGCTTGAGGAGTTTTAGGTACTACCACTTTGAAAATCAGTCCCAGATGGTTCAATGCAGGCACCCAAACCAACTGGGAATGTGTGAAAACACCAACCCACCTTTAGCAAATGCAGAAGTGCCTCTATAGCCCTTGGTAAAGCCACAGTAAGCAAGAGCTCCTTGTTCTCTAGGGTAATGCTGCAAAGCAAGAGCAAAGAGCAATTCAACAGGTCAGGAATGCTCTAGCTGCCGTCAGCTGCCTGTGCTTAAACACAGCACAGTGAGGTCTCCACAATGCTCTGCATTATGGTTATTTTTCCAGAGGAATGCAAAAATGAAGGAAATTTTCATCTGTTGTGTTCTTATGCAAGGCAGGGCAGACTCAGCCATAACCAGAGGCATCCCATCCGGGTATTCCCAAGATGACATTAGCCTCTTGAAAGGTGTGGAAGCAATGACTTGGCACTGTGCACAGCTACTCCAGCCAGCGCAGCTTGGCTGGAGTGTAAGTAGGACTCTGATTGCCTTTGCCAGTCAAGGTGCTCCCCTGGGAGCCTCTCAAAAATATTGTGCTGAGGCAAACAAGACGCCTTTGGGATTTTTCCGCTGCTGCACCTACCCTGATACAAGGCAGGACCCACTAAAACTGCCCTGAGCATGTAGAATGAGGAAGCTTTTTGTCACTGAACAATTTGCTGATGTGTCAAGTGCCAGCCCATTTCATTTTTTTCTGTCAGTTTGGAAATGAGAAGACCTGGACGTGACCTACATGTATCAAAGTCTTTTCATATAGGTTGGCTGGTGGAGTGGCGTACATGATGATGGCAGAAGGCAAGGGCGAAAGGCACAGCCAGGAATGGTGCGCTAACTCCTTTTTTACCCAATGTGATTTACACAGGTAATCAGAAGAGTATGTGATATGTCAAAATCCTAGAGGCATTGGTGAAAGCAGGAGCAGACAGGTAGACAACCTTTCATGTGGAGGATCCCAAACCACTTTACGCATAAAGTCATTCTGAAGCTAGAGGTAAAATATAAGGATCAAGATGAGATTTAAAGCTGAGATGGGACTTTATGGCTTGGTAGAAACAACACTTCTACAACGACCAGGCAACTCTGATGTCAAAGGTGGCCAGGATCAGAGAAGTGCACTTCATGGAAAGAAGAGATTTGTGTATTGGTAGAGACTCTGGACAGAACAAGTTCAGAGGACATTATTTGATAAAGAAGAAAATTCTGAACTAGTTGTGGAGTTTGATAAGAAGCTGGTAAAGGTAACAAAAGGATTAAAATTGATGGAACTTGGCAGCCTACATTATTTTGAAGAGGAGACTTAGGTACTAAGATACTCAGATGCTTTTCAAAAAAATACCTGCAGCACTGGACGCTTTCATTTAGCAAGTAATGGTGTAACCAGCTGCTGTCAAGAGTTATAACATAAAGAAGGATGTGTATGGAAAACATCAACAAGTAACAGGCTGGCTTTATATTTTGGATGTAATTGATTGACTATAACATCCTCAAACTAAATCTACAGATTTACACCCTACTGGAGAGGCTAAGAGAGGAGGAGATAATGAATGAAGGACTATTAGAGCAATTTATTGTAGACGGGACAAGAATCATCTCCAACAGAAATGAGAAAGGTCTGATTTAAGCGAGGATACGAACTAGGTGATGAGTGGGTCAGAGGCAGCAGCTTCTTGTGTGAGATATGAAGGCCAGAGCAATCAGCTAACAACGCAGGATCCCGCATCCTTTAAAAAGCATCTCCGTTGTAGCTATCTTTACCTAGAAGGGATTCATCTGAGCCCAGCACAACTCTTCATTCCTGTGGGGATCTGTCTGGTCACAGTTCAGGCAAACCCAAGCTTAAAATTGCACAGAAGTTAAAGCAGAAAGGGCCAAGTGACAGTAATGTAAAATATAGTGGAATTGTCTTTGAGTATCTCTTATGATAATTAAAATTTCAAGAATAAAGCATCAGTTAGTTATTTGTTACCAAGACCTGAAGATAAGAACACAAGCTGACGACGAATGCAGTTGCGGGTGTTAATTATTACTTATAATAGACAAAAAGAGTAGAGCCACCAACTGTACCAAGTGTAATTCTTTATTTAGTAATTTAATATTCTTCCCTGTTCATCTCAATGCATTTTTATATGTCTGACCTTCTGTAGACTTCTCATTTTGTTCTCCAGTTGAAAGAGCAAAGCTGGTTAATTTCTGGTGACATTTTGTGGTCATGCAGCTGCTGAAATATCTTTTTACACTTGGTTTTGTTTATAAATCTGAATTCAGTGGATATCTGCCTAGTGACAAAAGCCTGTAAGCTGGATGACAACGCTGAAATGAGAGCCCGCTCCCTCTCTCCCTCGGACTCCTTGAGCATGTCCTGGCCTCAGGAGCCCAGGGGACACAAAAAGCACTGTGTAATGGCTGTGGCCATAGCAGAGAGCAGCTAGACCACGCTACGTCCCCTTTGAATTTCATGTCTTCTGCTGACCCAACGGATCATTAACTTACATTGACTGTGACTGCGGCAGAACCAAATCCTCCAGCTACAATGACATGGGGAGCCCTCATGTTACACTCGAATCAGTTTTTGCCCAGGCTACGATACAAGTCAGGAAGCTCATCACCACACCCTTCCAGTGCATAGGAATTTCATTACAAAGCAACGTTTGTGCCTTGAAACAAGGATGGTGCTTCCTCTTAATTATTAAATACCAAAAATAAGGGAGGGTGCTCACAGTCACTCTGAAATGCTCTTTTAAAGTTAGCAAAAAAATAAACCTTAAAAGCTTGTAAAGGAGCCACAGGGAATCATAGCTGCCACTTAAATTATATTAAAGGGCAATAAATTGAAACCAGTAAAAAAGAAATGTGTCCTTACAGGGTGCATTGTCAGCTTATGAAATTCACTGTAGCGGGAGGTCAGTGAGAGAAAGTCTGTAGTTTGTTTTTTTCCAAAGTACTTTTTGGATCACTACCATGATGCTTCCAAGTGCTGCAAGAAAAGGCTAATCAAACTTCATACTCCAAGGCACAAACTGTGTATGGGGTCAGGAGAGAACGTCACCCTCACAGTCAGTGTATTAAGCATATTCTGCATTTTCCCTCTCGACCTTCGAAGGAGGGTAAGGATCTCTGAAGAACGGTCGTGTAACATCCAATGGCAAATCCTGCTCAAACATCCCTGGATTCCTTCTTCCCAGGGAGCGATTCTCCTCTGGCAGGTTTCAAAGCTCATAAAAGAATAATTTTAGCTCTGAAAAATGTTTTTAAGCATAAGCGTTGATGAATGATGCAACGTAAAAATGAAGCAGAGGTCTTGAGCCTCAAAGATGGTCTCGGGAGAAGCTGAAACCGGAACAATTTATTGGCAAATGAGAGGCAACCTCCAACCCATACCATTGTACAACACCCCAGGTAGAAGACGAAGATGGGCTGATCTGTGCCCCAGCCCTGGCTGTGAGAAGCATGAAAAGAGAGCTACCCCCATGCCATTTTTCCCCAAGGAGTAGGAAGTAAATCTCACAGAGGGCCTTACGTGGCTAATAATGCAGCCCCTTGAGCACTACTCAAATAAAAGGATGATGGTTAATCGCTACAGTTCGCTACCACATCCTGGTCATAACCAGCCACTCTGGCTCTTCCTGCTATTTTTGTCATGATGAGGTGAAAAATTAAAAGCTTGCTGTCCTTACTCTTCCATCACCACCACCCCTGGTTTCCTTTCCCAGTTGCATCACTGACATAGGTGATCAGTCTGTGATGTTTAAAATGAGTCTGTGGGTCTTACATCTTTTGGAGCAAATTCTGCTTCTCTTGAGTTAAGCCATGGCTGTCGGCTGTCTTGTCCACAGATTTTGGGGTACACTGTGTATGTTCATAAAGTCTCACTGGCCCTCAGACCCTAGGTTACACCGACGGCTGGATGAGCCAATGTAGCACAAGCTGTGGTCAGACATTTGAATGCTGTCCATGTGTGGTCATTTCTTTTAGAAAAGAGAGTTTACAGAATGGGGCAAAGCTCTCTGGAAGAACAATTTTGAGCACCGACTCTGCAAATCTTCACACATGCATCTGCTGAACTCACAGCCGAGTCAGCATGGGTTTTAAGGGCAGCAGGATCACGGCCCTTGTTTCTTTATTCCGTCTGTCCAAGATGTAACTCTATCATGGCTACCAAACAGCTGAGATAGATCTGCGACATTACAGGATGATAATTTCAGAGGACTGCTTTTTCCTTTTGCAGAGTCTAGATTTTTTTCCTGTGTTTACAGCACACATGAGGGAGAAACCAAAATTCCTTTGTTCTCCCTGTCATCTTTATGTTGAAAGGCAAACAGGCCATGCTTCCCAGAGCAACCACTCTGAGCTCAGCCTTAGTGCCAGGTGGGAGGTGGTCGCCTCTGTGTCAGGGCTTGCTTAAAATAAAAAAAGAATCTTAATTCCAGCAGTGGAAATGAAGAAGGAGTTCGCTATTAGCTCTCATATTAATTCAGAAAATACATGCCCAATCACTTGTGCTCTCTCTGAACACAGCTGCAAACTGCATTAGGTGTTAGGGTGAATGGATATATTTCAGATGAGATATTTGTACTGAATTATTAGGGTAGTCTGTATTACAAAATTACTAATAAACATTGCTTCTGGCTCAATTTAGCCTGAACTCAGTGAACCTAGCCAGTGGTGAGAAATCAAAAACTCCGAAATACCCGATGAATGAATCTAACTAATCAAGAAGCCCTGCAGGAAGTAGATGCCAGGATTAATGAGCCAGTGGTTTCACCATGCCATGCTGTTATTTCTTCACATAAATGCCCTCAGATGAGATTACCTTTGTCATGAAAAGGAGAAAAGGAAGGTTACATACTTTCAACTGACAGGTTAACTGCCATACCTCCATTACTGCAAGATACATTTTCATGTGCAGAGATTTTTATTCTGAAAAATGAAAATTTAAAGACCACAACACAGATTAAACCACATTTTCATTTCTAGGAGCAGGGATCATTGCTGCTAGTACAATAATACAATCCATGCTGCAATGTTATCTGGTCCCTTGCCTTGCACAAACTTTCTTCGGATGTTAGTAATTGCTCAGTGAATGCAATCTCCAGCAGCAGGTAAGAGCAGATTCTGCCTTCCATGGGGGATTTGAGGGGAGGGAGAGGAGAGAGAGAGAGTGTCAAAGCATTTCATCAAGAGAGCAAATGAAAGGTTCAGTGACATTATCGTTATGTATATTCCTTAGACATTAGGGGTGATGTTGTGTTTAGAAGGAAGTAAACCTATGTGGATACCTGTCGGCGTGGAAATAAATCCATATATACAAACATAAATCTAAGTCTGTTTAGGTGCTGGGTGGAATTGCTCAAAGGTAAAACACACTTTAAGATAAGCAAATAAGCCCAGCTTGAAACAGCCCCAGTGCCTAGTGTTAGCTATTTAGTCAGTAATAGCCTAATTGTTATTCAGCATAAATATTCCCTCTCGATTTATATGGAATTCACTCATTTATTTTGATCACTTTATGTGAATGAAGCAAAGCTGTTCCTGTTGTTAGGTAGAACTAGCCAGTGCTGTTCAATTTTTATCTTTTAATATCAGCACAAGTGAGATTTTGTAATAAAATCATTCACACACAACCTGTAACATGTATGAGTGAAACCTGCGGTCCCCTTCCTTTCATCCATGTTAAATACATAAGAGCATCAGCTTAGATGTTTTATGTTGCAAAGCTTCAGTTGGTACTGAGGGTACGTTTCAAAAATCTCCAGAACACGAAGATCTATTGCCATGGAAACAAATGTTGTATCAAAGTTAGGTAGGATCAAAAAGCTTTGCTCATAACCAGGACAACAGTTGCATTAGAATATGGAGGAAATGATGGATGTTTTAGGAGCCAGAATTCAGCCAAAGGACATTTGTAAGGCCCTTCCCATAGAGTTGCAGTGTTTGGTGTCGAGAGCTGGATCTTATAGGTTGCGTCTCAATTCTCTGCCCCCAGCCAGAAAGAGCATTTTTCCCTACCATTAAAAAGCACATATTTTTTTAAAGACCTTCCATACCACACTTTACAACAGCCCTACATCATAAAGCTGTCTTGCTTCTAGCAATATAAAGCAGCTGTAAAAATTACATACTTGTAAACAACGTTCCATACATTTGGAAGAAGCAGAGTGAGATTCGCACTCCTCTGCGTGGAAGTGGAGACCTGCTTTTCCTCCCAGCGCACCACAGCACAGGGAAGTGACTGCTGTGGGGTTGGGAGGACCAAGGAATATCCCAATGGGGCCTCCACTCCTCTTGGCTCATGCAGGGGCACCCGTGGGATAAGGGGGCTGGGGGCACACCGACCAGCCCTGCTCCTCACGCACCCTGTGCGCGTATATCTTTGAAAACTGACCTAAACTGACCACAAATTTCAAACTTGGAACCAAGCCTGGGTGCAGAGGGGCTACTGTTTGCCGCAAGGCTGGGTTAGGGCATAGAGGAAGGACTGGAAGGAGGGAAGGGGTGCAGAGCCTTCTTACCCCAGGCGATACTCATGGTATAGATTATGGTATGGGACCTGTCTTTCCCGACCTGGGCTACCTCAGGAGGAGCATCCTGGGCTGTTTTGGCACCCAAGCCAGCAGGCTCCTGCAGAAGGGGGCAGGACTGCTTCCTCAGGTGACCCCCAGCAGACTTGCTCTGGGCCTGGATCTCCAATAATTTATTCTCCTTTTATTTCTCTTTTAAATTAAATATGCATACGTAATAGGCACTTTGGAGCCGGCAAGGACCCTTCTGTGGGTGCCTATGTAGCCGGGCACTCTCAGGTGTGTAATTAAGAGGTGTGTAATTGATGTACAAGGAGAGGAGATCTCAGTGCATCGCATAAAAATAAGAAAGGAGGCGGGGGGGGGGGGGGGGGGGGGGGGGGAAATAAGCCCAAACCGGGCTGTACAATGCTTGCCAAAGTCTTGCGCTTTTTATTTCACCCGTGACAAAGTTTGCACGGGAGGAAACCCAGCGTTTTCTCTTCCGTGGGATCTGCCCCGCCAGCAGCCACACACTCATTTCGGCGCCGGCAAAAAGGTCTGCGGAGAAGCACCCCCCCTTCCCGCTGCAATCCCAGCCCTCGTCCCCCGGCCCGGCACCGACCCCGGGGCAGGCGCCCCCCATTCCCCCGCTGTCCCCCTCCCCCTCCGCGCTCCCCCTTCGCCTGGCTTCGCGGCGCAGCTCCTCGTGACTTGCAGTTTAAAGGCCAATCACACAGAAAGATTAACAAAAGTTTATTAGTCATGAAGTATTAAAATTGTGACAAATGAAAGGCTTCAATGCAAACTTCAAGCAAGCAAACTATCCCCAAACTTGTGACAAAGGACCCGGTGAATCCTAAGGAGTCCTGTCATTTTTATTTTTTTTTTTGCCTGCGGTTAAAGACACCTCTCATATCTCACACACCACATCAAAACTCATAATTCTTCATATCACATACCGAAAATGATATTATTTATCCATTCACATTAACTTGATATAAACGTGTCCGGAAAAGTCAATTAATATGTTTTATATTAGCTCAAACATTCATTAAGAAACCCAAAATGCAATAAATAAGCACAGACAATAAGTTAAAACATATCACGAATCGACCAGTATGTAACAAGAATGCTTTATCTACACAAAACATCCTATTTTCACATCGTTTGTTCATTCCTCCAGCGGCCCTGCCCTGCGGCGGGGTGACCGGCACATGCAGGCGGGCGGGTCGCGGGGCCGGGCCGGGCCGGGCCGGGCGGGGCGGGGGCCGCGGCGGCGCCTCCGCCGGCGGTAGCGGAAGATGCAGGAGGGACAATAGCAGCAGGAACGTAAATAAATGCGTAAATAAAGGTAGGGCGGATCGGCAACTCAACTGTCACGAAATCAAAGGTCCGAAAAAGGGAAGTGCTCTTGCTTCTCTTTTTTTGCCTCTTGTGGTTTTTTTTCCCCGTGTGTTTTACCTTTGCAAAAAGAAACTTTTTTTGTTTGTTAGTAGCAGTAGTGTTATCCCCAGGTCACTCGCTCTCTCTCGCTTCTAAATGCTTTATCAAAATGGGTTCGATTCCCGCTGGGATCTCCGCACCGCCCCGCGAACCCGCCCGGCCGCCCCCCGACGGCGCCCTGGCAGCGGAGGGGGCCGGCAGCAGGTCGCTGCTGTATATTTAAACAAGCCATTAAAATGAAGAAAACAAACCCAAAACGCGTTTCTTTGCAAAGCCGGTCGGGCGGCCGGCGGGAGCGCCGGGTCGTGGCGAGAGAGGGAGACAGGACCGGGTTCGGGGTTGGCAGGGGGGCGGGGGGGGAGAGGCGGCCGCCGGCCGGGCCGCGGGGGATGCACTGGGGGTGCGCGGGGACGGAGGGGATCGGGGGAGGGGGTTTCTCGGCCCGCAAACCAGTTTGTTGGCGTCTGATTTCAGATCCTGAGTCGACTCCCTGGTAAGTCGGGGGGGAGGGGAGGCGGGGGGCCGGGGCGGGCGGGCGAGGCGGGGGCGAGGCGGCGGCGGCTGGGGGCGAGGCGTCGGCCATTAGGTGAAGCTCATGGAGACTGTGTGCTCTAGTGCTTTGCGGCGGAGGGAGGCGATGCTGGTTCCCCGCCACACGTCGCTGCTGTCCGGGGAGCTGCAGAGCTGGGGCGAACCCGTCACGTTGCTGGGCCCGGGCAGGGAGGCGGGCACCATGCCCGGGAAGGCGGGCTGGTAGAGGTGGGACTGCAGCCCGGCGCCGTTGGAGCCGGCCAGGCTGTTGGAGAGGCCCATGGAGTTGGGCGGCGGCCCGGCCGCCAGGCTGCACTGGGAGAGGGACTGCGCCATGGCCTGCTGCCGGCCCAGCGCCGGCGGCAGCGGGAGCTGCGACACGCCCGGCATCGCGGCGGCGGCCCAGCGGGTGTCGTTGGCGTGGAAGGAGCAGAGGCTGTCGCCCATGGCGGCGGCGGCGGCGGCGGCGGCCGAGGGGAACTGCGGCAGCCCCGGCGTGGGCAGCAGCGTGCCCGGGGCGCGGAAAACGTTGGTGGTCTTCTTGCGCTTCTTCCACTTGGCCCGACGGTTCTGGAACCAGACCTGCGGGGCGGCGGGCAGCGACACGGACCGTTAGCTGCCACCCACCCGCGGAGCGGCCCGGGACGCGGAGCGGGGAGACGGGATTCCCCGCCCCGGCCCCCGCCCCGGCCCCTCTCCCCCCGCCCAGGTGCTCCCTCAGCCCCCTCCGGCCGTCGTCTCGCCCTCCCACGGCCGCTCTTCACACCCGCCGCCCCACGCGTGTGCCCGTCGAGGCTTAAGGAAACCGCTAAAACTCAGTATAACGAAACCGACCGACGGGTCGATCCCGGGACGGAGCCACCTGCGGCCTTCCTCCGTCCAGGGGAGGCTCCGAGAGAGGAGCGTGCCCCCCCTTTCCCCACCCGCCCCCCGAAAAGACCCCTAACACAAAAAATTAATGACCGGCCCACGGCTCTCGCCCTTGCGTGAAAGCGCTCCCGAGCCGCGGGCACCGGGGCAGTTGCCAGAGGGGAGAAAGCCGGGCCCGCTTGAAACCCAGAGGAGCACGGTGCCCGGTCCACGCTGCATGAGCCCGTGGGTTCATGCGGCATTCCCGGGCTGAGCAACCCGGGCGCCCGTGACGAGGAAATGAGCAGCCGTTAAGGACCTAAATGTTATACGAATAAACGAAAAAATCGCGTTCAATTATGTTTTAGGGTTAATAGTTAAATTGCGGCTACAAAATCTTTTTATGTGTCATGGTTTACTGGTGTTGTAAAGAATCTCCATCAGGTCTGATCGCCTCAGCTCATAGCTGCGCTGCATATGCTTTTAAAATGTGAATGTTTCCAGTTGAAAACTAGTGCATGACAGATTAAAACGCAGGGAAAACCTGGGGGAGATTTTGAAAATGCACACATGACAACCCTAGAAATATATTAACAGCGAGCGCTTGGCAACTTTGGACTCCTTTCAAAATGCAACTAGCCCCTGAAAATTATTAATACAACAGTGAGAATCTAATGGAGGTTGGAATCCAAAAATCTACCTTGATGATGTGTGCTGTTACAGTAATATAGACATACTGTAAATGTATTTTAAAATATATAGCCCATTTAATTCCCCAGCTATAAATGGGTTAGAGAGGGAGAGAGAGAGAAGGGGAGAGAATATCGCTTTTTGTTTTTCCTCTTCTTTTTTCTTTTTTTTTTTTTTTTTCTTTTTCCCCAGGAGCCGAAGCTTTATGAAGATCTCATTGGAATCCAGCAGATGATTAATGTGAAGATTTGGTAGGAAATCTGGAGAGCTGTATTAAAGCTCAGATCTCAGGTTCATTTCGATCAGCCAGCCGTGAACTCTGGGCCGAATTCATTACACTTTAATAGTGCTGGGAGAGGAAGAAAATGCAATTTCTCATTCCATTAGAAAACTAGAAAATACTCTCAGCTTGTCCCCTATTAAGATGTGGCAGGTGACGGGACCATTGTGGGGGACACGGTCAATGGAATTACAGCACATTATTTTTGTTCGTATAAAATATTGAAAGGCAAGCCTGACTGTGCAGAAGTTATTTCACTGATTTGGTTTTTATGTAAATAAAATATTGAAAGTTAATTAATCCGTGCTAGAGACTAATGATTATGCTTATTATATTGCATTTGATCGCGTAATTTGCATGATTCTCGCATTGCTGCTTAATAAGCCATTCCAGGTTATAAATAATTCTGAAATTGGTTTCTAATAATGGCACGCTATAAAAAGAATGGTTTTATTACACCAGCCTGAAAAGCACAGCAATATCAGACATGGAATTGGACTCCCGTTTAAGCACCAGCCGCTTTAATAATTATTTAAATGTACCATATACATTAAATATAGATCTAAAATGAGGAAAGAGGTGATTTATCCTAGCATCTAAAACCCTTAAAAACATATACAGCCGCTATAAATTAACTATTTGGAGCATTCCTTAATCAGTGTGGAGCCCACGTACTGCAAGGAATGTGTAGGCAATCTGTTAACTATAAAGAAAACTGTGAAGTACTCGTATAAGAACATAAACCAATTACTATTTAATTTAAATTTGGTCAAGGAGCAGTGATACATCGGATTGTGAAGTAAATACATTTTACATAAATTATTTTGCCTTAGATTACATAATGTTAATCATTTTGAAGTGTTAATTAAGAAGGTTATGTTGATCTGATTACTTTTTAAACTACAGAACATTATTGTAAAAAATATTTAAATTGCCACTCTATTAAACTGTTTTTATCAGCAGTCTCGAGCTATTAGCATCGGTTTAAGATTATGCTGAGGCCATTAAAACACTTTGTCTTTCTTCCTACGAATTTCTTTGATGTGCTGTTAGAAAATAACTATTTCCATTTTATATTTTATATTTTACTTCATTTACCACACTCCTAATATTGAAATTGGTATCATTAACCTTTGGGAAACCCAATAAAGTTTAATAGACCTCGTTTTCTTTTTTCATAGAGTCAGTTGTCCAATTATATTTTATTTGTGAATCTAATTTCTTTCTTAATTTAAACTAATTATAGTCCTGTGTAGGCTGAGTCAAATTGTTTCACTTTTTAAAACCAGATGTGCATTTTCTGTCACATTCGGGAACCGAGTCAGTTTCCGTTCAGAAAAACGTGCATTTAAGGATTTCTTTTGACGAGTCTTTTTTTAGCTGAGGAGTGTAGGCTTGCCGACAGGGATTTTCAACACCGGCTTTGGTAAAGTGCGGTGGCATTCCCGCTGCGCTGTGCCGAGCAGGGATGCGCATCCCGCAAGTGCATTGTGCAGCCTTTCGTTCCTCGGGAGGGACTCGCCCAGAAAGTAGCTAAAATATCCCTCCGCGCAAAAAAGCCGCATCTGAGCAACCTAGCGGTTGGATCCTCCTCCCCCTTCTTCAAATTTCGTTTACATTTATTTGGCTAAGTGGGTTTTTTACGTACCTGCGTGCAAATGTATCTATGTCTATGTGCATATGTGTGTATCGGTACTTCTGAGAGCGAAGTACACCCTAGATGCTCAAGTTAGTCTCTATCCCTGCCATCCCCAGGCATTATAAAAGCCAGTACGGGGAAACTCCGACTCCAAAACGCCTGTGTGCCTTCCTCCGACCCCCACCCCGACCCTCTCCGCGGCGGCGGCTGCAGGGTCCGGGGGACGCCCCGTCCCGGCTGCGCCGAGCAGAGCCGTTGCCGTGACCAGCACCCTGGACAGCGTCCCAGCGGCGCCCCCTCCCCCCCCCCCCAACGGGGCGGGGCGCCCGGCAGATCCGCCGGCAGCACCCTGGACAGCGGCCCCGCGCCCCCCGGCCCCCGCCGGCCCCCGAACCGAGGGACGGCGGCCGTTGCCCAGCGGTTTGAGCTCGCCTCTGAGCGCCAAACTATTGCGAGGGCTAAGACTCAGAGCGCTCGGGCTGTGCTTCCCCGGCCACTTTCCTGTCCCGAGTTGGGCCGTGGAGCGGGGAGAAACTCTGCCCGCGCCCCTCTCGGGACCACCGCGCTGCGATGGTTGGGGACAAGGGGACACCCCAAAGGGGCAGCTTTGTGGAAGGGGGAGGCGGAGAGTGCCCGGTTTCGAGGCTTCCCGAGCAAACTGTTGCTTTCAGGGGTGGGTTTCCTCCCCCCGCCATCGAGCTGAGGTCTGGAGGCACCCACCCTCCCCGTCCCGCCTCTGCCGGCCGTGCCGCCGCCGGTGCGCCCGGGGAAGGGGCCGGCGGGCGCGGCGGGGGCGGGCACTGCGCGCGGAGGCGGCTGCTCATACCTGCACCCGAGACTCGGTGAGGCCGATGCGCAAGGCCAGCTCTTCTCGCATGAAGATGTCCGGGTAGTGGGTCTTGGCGAAGCTCCTCTCTAGCTCGTTGAGCTGCGCCGGCGTGAAGCGGGTGCGGTGCCGCTTCTGCTTCTGCTGCCCCTGCTGCTGCCCAGCCTGGCTGGGGTTCTGGCCGCCCTGCTGGCCTTGCTGTTTGTCGGGGTCTTTGGCGCTGACGGCTAGGGAGCTGGGGTTGGATCCCACCGTGGTGATGTCTTCCCCCGGCAGCAGGGTGGTCCCTTCCACCGTGTCCGAGTTGGGAGCCATGTCTCCCGGGTGTCCCCCCGGATCCGAGCCCCCTACGCCCAGCCGACACTTCACCGCCTCCCGGTGTCCCAGCAGCTCGGCCGCATCTTTCATCCCTGCGGAAGCAAAGGAGCCGCGGTCACTCCCCTGCAGCCGGGCATGTATCCATCAGAGCCGCTTTCCAGCGCACCGAGTCGGCAAGGCGCATCCAGCCACCGCCACCGCCTCCGCCCCGCCGCCCCCCGGCCGGCCCCCGGCCGCCCGCCAGCCCCGCAGCCCGGCTCGGCTCCCCGGCGCGCAGAGTCCCCAGCCCGGCGCAACCCTGGCAGGGGAGAGAAAACTTTACACCGAGCAGCTCCTCTTCCTGCTTAAATAACCAGCTCCCTGCCGGGCCTCCCCTTGCGAGACCAAGGGAGGGGAAGGGGGGAGGGCAAGTTTTGCCGGGTTCAGCTTGGGTTTTCCAGCGGGGCTGGTAAAAGAAAGAGACGGAAAGAAAGAAATAACACTCGAGCCGCCCTGCTGTCGGGAGCTTTTACCTCCCCGAAAGATGTGCGGAGACCTCGGTCACCCTGGCCGATCTTTCCCCTCTCCTCCCTCCGCTCCTCTAAAGAAACGCATGGATAACCATAAACAGGGAGATACAGATATTTCTCCTTTTTTTTTTTTTTTTTTTTTTTTTTTTAAGGAAGAGAAGGGGAGAGGAAAGAGAGCAGGCGAGCAGGAAAAGGCCACCCAGAACTCCTCCGTAAATACCATCGAGCTCATCTGTCCTAAAATAATCATCATCATCATCATCATCATCACCATCATCGTAATAATGTGTAGGTACGTATATAAAAACAGGGGAGAGAGAAATTAAATGATCCACGACTCGCTGTAGATCTACATACTCCGTAGGTTTCCTTCTCTCTTTTTCTTTTAGTGTTAAATCAAATTAAACTTTAATACAGTACAATTACTTTTAAAGGAATTAGCCCATTTAGATCACATTAAGGTAAAATAAGGAACAAATTGTCAATTTCCTGCCCCGGCTTCCTCCCCGCTCGCCGCCGCCGCCGGTGCAGCCGCCGCGGGGCGGGGGGGTGCTGGGGGAAACTCACCGAGACGGGCGTCCAGGAGGTCGGCGTGAGACAGCATCGCGCACCGCTCCAGGGCGAAGGCTGTTCCCCCCCAAATTTTAGCGGCCTTAAGTTATTTAAAATAGATATAAGATATAAGATATATATATATATATAGATCGCCTAAATGAAAGAAAATTCGGTGTGTGGTTAAAAAGGGGGTCTCTTGCATTATAATGTCCTTTAGAGAGACGGGGAGGTGCTTAACACTTCAATGAACCCGTGAGCAGCTCGGCGCGGGGACCAATCAGGAGGGCAGCCTGCAAATGTCAGCGCCCGGAGCGCCCCGCTCCGCCCGCCCGCCGCCCGCCCGCCGCCGCCGCGCCCCGGCCTCCCGCCGCCCCGGCCCGGCCCGCACCGCGCCGCCGCTCCCTTCCCCTGCTCCGCTCGCCTTCGCCGCCCGCCGTCCCCCTCTGCCCTTCTCTCCCAAATGCTCATTTGCCACCTTCCTCCCGCTCCGGGTCGCCTCTGATTTATTGGTGGTTTTTTTTCTTCTTTTTTCTTTCCTTTTTCTTCTTTTTTAAATGCCTCCTCGGAGCGCACCCTCGGACCCGACCCGGTCGGGCTCCCGGGGGGTGGCTCGCAAGGGGGTGAGAGCGGGCGGCGGCGCGGCGCGGGGGCGGGCGGCTCTGGTCCGGCTCGGCAGCCGCCCGAGGGACCGGTGTCGGGGCCGGCGGTGGAGACCGCGGTCCGGCTCACACTCACCCACCCGCCGCCGGGCCCCGACGGCCGCGGGCTGGCGAGGAGAGAGAAACTTCCGCGAGGTCCCGCGGCGGCCCGGGCCGCACAGGCTGCCCTGGTCTTCCGCCCCCCGCCAGCCCGCACCGGCCCGGTCGGTGCACACGCGCACGGCAGCTCGGGTAAAGGGAGCCCGAGCTCCGCGGCTCCCGGCCGCCCCGGGGAGCGCTGCCTCCCTGGCCGGGACTGAAAAACCCGTAAGCCCTGTGGGGTTTATTTTTTCGGGTAAAGTTTCCAAGTTCGGCTGGCCTACAAACTCGATTTAAAGCTGTAAATAAAGTTAAATGCTTTTTGTTTTCCCCTTGAATATGTTAAACTACTTGAACAATTTAAAGTGCTTTGCACAAGTGAAGCGAACCATTTCTAATGTTCTGATTTTTCAAAGCCAGCCAACAACAAAGTTTAGATTAGTAATATATTTCTAACCAGAGTAATTTTCAAGATCATTAGGCATTTATGTAATTAGTGCCAAATCTATAAGCTTTTATTACGATTATTAGAGTAAAATCAGTATAAATTTGTACTAATTTACTACTGTTTAGACTTGGCTGTCAAGCCAAGAGGTTCTTATTGTAAATGATAACTGAGGAAATTAAGTGCAAAATTCTGTACCATTTCTGATCCGCTCCTAAACAATCCGTTTCAATTGTATTTGTAGCAGAACATAATGCCCTTTTAAAGTTATTTGACTTGTATTTTTATTTGCAAAACAAGAAAAATACCCTCTACCCGGGCACAATGAAAACTGATATTTACTACTTCCAACTTGATTAACATTGATTTTTAATTCAAAAGTGATGCAATTAAGATTATTCATTTAGTGCAAATAAAGCTTCCACCAAAAAGGGAGCCCAGTGAAGTCTGTGTTAAATAATACAGAGCCAATGGCTTGCTTTTTTTTTTTTTTTTTCCGCCATCCAATTGACTTACACAAAACATTGTAAATACTGCACGCGAACAGATGCAAGAGTGGTTCTGTTTGCAGCTCAGATGTGCAGGGGTTTCGGCAGCGACTGAACAAGGAGACAAAGGAACCGGCCGACCGATCTCTCGGGCAGTTTTGCTGCTTTTTTTTTTTTTTTTTTTTTTTTGTGCGTGTGTGTGTGTGTTACCCTCCTCCCTGCTCAGGCTACGTTGATTCAATTCAGCTTTCGAGAAGCTGGGTTGTTGCAATGAACCTGAGTGCCCGGGAACGGCCGCTAAGAGCAGGGAGAGAAACCCGGAGCCGGGACACAATTTAGCTGGAGAGAGAGAGAAAGAAAGAGGTGGAGGTGGGGTGGGAGTTTCGGGATTTTTTTCCTTCCTTCCTTCCTTCTTTCTTTCTTTTTTTTTTTTTTTTTTCCCCGGTCGGATGGAGGAAGGCGGAGATGGCTCATTTGTTTTGCTTTTTTCCTTGGAAAAATTACGGTCTGTGTGCAGCTGCAGGGCAGGAGGGGAAGTCCCGGCGGTGACAATTCCCGAGAGCGGCCCCCCAGGGCCCGCTGCCGGTCGCCGGGACCCGTCGAGCCGCCTGCAGGGCCTCGGGCCGCGGCCGGCGGGTTCCGCGGAGCGCGCAGCCTTCCGCGGCGGCGGGGCCGGCCCTGCCCGGGACCGGGGTTACGGCAGCGGTCAGAGCTCGGCCTGGGCGTTTGGGTTTCGGTTTTAGCTGTAGCTACCGGCGAAATTGTCCGGTCGCTGCAGGTGCCTGCAGCAGCCGGGTTCTGCCGGGCGAGCCGCGGGCAGGGTGGCCCGGTGCGTGTGCATCTCGTCCGTGTTGTTGGTATGCTGCAGGTCGATAAATAAGTGTGTAATAGTTAATGCGCAGACACATCAGAGTAATAACAATGGGACGAAATCAAAGGATTATCAATCTCTGTTAGTAACTGCTGAATAACAATGTTGCGGTGTGATTGATAGCGCGCTTCGTTTTATGACTTTTCTATTGCTCTTGATTTTTATAGCAGTATAAACAAACTAAATCATTTCTTCCAAGACTTCAGTGCGCGATCGTCTTAAGGGAAGGGGGGAAATCAGAGAAGGAAGTCTGCGGGAGAGAAAGGAGCGGGCAGGGCTGACACTTACGCCTGTCAGAAAGAAAATGACAGCGGGGGCATATGTAAAACACCCTAATCGCATTCCGCTTCCGCGCACTTCTGTTTTGTCAAGTGCCTGAATTCACCTGGGCAGCGTCGGAGATGTATTTACAAGGATTTTATTCCCCGTCATCTTTCCATTTTCCCTGTGTAGCCAGAAAACTGCCAGTCAAGCCCGTTCCCTGTTACAATTTACGGTATTCCCCACATGATCATAGGAACTGAAGT